>OU744724.1:72895897-74226270 GCA_916613615.1 Steromphala cineraria | reverse complement strand
AAGGTGATGTCAGGAAAATGAAAATTAATGATTCCAATTGAAAGACAATGTATTTAAACTAGATGGAGCAGTAATTATTCAAATATATGATGTAAAGTTTAGCAATGCCATTCCTTTTTCTAACAGAAAATGAATTAAAGGTGTTCACACAAAATGGCCGCCAATGGATTTTATGTGAATCTTCTTACTTCGACCTCTGACTAGGGATGAATGGCTTGTGTAGTGATATTTCTGACACTGTCAAAATAATACATTTAGCATTAACTTACAATGATCATTGAAATATTTCAAATGTAAAATTACCAAAAAACGTGCTACTGCCCCTTTAAGACTAGGTTTACTTAGACAGCACATATGTTCATATTCGCTTAATAACTGTTAGTAATGATGACATGCTGTTCCACACCCATTATGATCGTTCCCACAGTGCATCTAGCTTTAATTTGCAAGTAGGGAATCGCTCTCTCTCCGTCACGTATGGCTTCATGCTAAGACACGCCTCACATATTCACGACATATGGGACGAGCCAGCAGCTGTCAATACATTGCTTGAGACAAAGAAATAACCCATTTTTGTATCGCAATGTCATCCTATTCATTAAACAATAGAGTTGGAAGTTTGACAACTAACCATACCGGTTCCGGTTATTGGTTTACATTATAGGGACACTACGAATCAATCAAGTGTGTATGTTGAAAAGTACTATTTAGATATATTCATTATTATTGGAAATCTAACGAGCTTCCCCTTTCATATCAGGTTTATGTCCCTTGTGAAATAAGTTGCTATGCCACGAGCAGAGGCTCGTTACAAAACAATATTATTTCACGCGGGACATAAAATTGATATGGAAGGGGAACGAGTTTTACTAACTTGGATATCATATGATGCATTGTATTTTTCACAAATATTCAATTATCCTTTAAAGGATCGGACAGTGAATACATATTCAACCGGATCACAGTTTCCGGGTTGATAATAATATGACGTTAAACATTAGGCACATTTTAGCTCATCTGGCCTGTCAGGCCCGATGGGCTTATGGCATGGCATGGCATTGTGTCCGTCCATGCGTTCGTAAACGCTGTACATTTTTTACTTCTTCTCCAGAAGCAAAGAAAGCTGAAACTTTGTTTACAGACTCCTTGACTAGTAAGGATCTAAAATTGTAGCTTTGGTGGCCCTGTGACCACTAGTAAGGACCACAGGAGCCACATCCTTAAAACCTTTTTTATCTTCTTCTTCAGGAGCGTAAGGCCCAGAAAACTTAAGCCTTGTCTACAGACTCCTAAGTTAGATAACGAGGATTCTAAATTGTACATTTGGTGACCCTGTGGACCCTTCTAAGGGGAGAACCACATTTGCCACACCCTAAAGCAAAATTGATATGAAGCCTAAAGAGATACATAGCCAATGGCTCTATTTTTATGTTCTTTATAAAAGTTATTCATTGTTTTTGCTATAATGAACGCATTGAGCACAAGTCTCGTTAAACTTACGTTCGTACGTACGTAGAAATAAGATAAACAATATGAAGAGATGAGAGTTATCTTTCTTTGATTAATGTCATGTAACGGCGATCGCCATTTGCCAGGTTTTCTTCGTCATAACATGTAGATTCAAGATTCAAGATTCAAGATGTGTATTTATAGAAAGGCTAAAAACCCAAAGTGCAAATGAGATTACAGAAAACTATTACAGAGATACTTTTATTGTCTTATACACTCAAGTGCATATTTAAAGGGGCAGTAGCACGTTTTTTGACAATTTCATATTTTAAAATGTTCACTGATAATTGGACGTAAATGCTAAATGCATTATTTCGATAGTGTCAAAAATCTCATTCCACAATCTAATCATCCATAGTCAGAGGACAAAGTATAAAGATTTACATGAAATTCATTGGCGGCCATTTTTAGGTGAACACCTTTAATTCATTTTGTGTAAGAAAAGGAAATCGCATGGCTGAACTTTACATTATATATTTGTTTTATTACTGCTTTATTTAGTTTGAATACATTGTCTTTCAATCGGAACCATGTATTTTCATTTTCCTGACATCACCTTATATTCCCCCTAAAAACGTGCTACTGCCCCTTTAAGAAATTATGCAAGATTTAAAAGAAAAATGTAATCCTTCGAAAGACATAAGTTTGAAACATTATCCTTATTACTAATTTTATAATTTGGGATGAAATGTTCTCTCTCCCTCTTTAACAAAGTATACACAGTCACCCAATACAAATGAATGAATGAATGAATGAATGAATGAATAGTCTTTATTTCCCCCAATAAATTCGGAGAGTACAAAATCACTTTTTTAAAGATTTACAACATATTCAGTGAAAAGTTAATTACTGGTTACTGGAGTATGTACATGGATGATAATGTTCTATAGGTTCAGCAGAGATTTCAGATTCCATGAAGATACGTTTCTGGCTACAATGTCAATGAATTGTGCCCACTGGTTAATGTTCAGACCCTCTACTACACACGTTATACCACCTAGGAGAGTGGTCACTCTGATATCCTCAGGACACAGTTCAAGCTTCATGTATGCATCAAGAGGCATAACGTCAAACAGCTGCTCATACATTATGTTTCTCTTTGCACACAGTTCCTGGCAATATATTAGTTGATGGTTGATTACATCGCTTACATTCTCATCACACATGAGACATGTTCCGTCGACAGTAGGGAGCGTGCCTAGCTTGACCAGGGCATACACAGGTCTGTTGTATAGGTTGAACATCAGGCACATGTTCCACAGTCTGTGAGGTGATAGGTGACTGTGTATCGAGTTGAATCGATGCATCTCTGGACGGGTGGCCATTTGACTGTTCCATTGAGAAGTCTCTCTGGACTTCACAGCTTTGTGTACCAGGGTCTTCCATACACCTTTCGTCGGGAAATATCCAGACAGTATTAATGTGTGTACATATGAGAGAATATCATACTTTTTACACACAGATAATAGGTCATGGACAATAGAGGTCTTATGTTGGTATCCTTTCATGAACTGTCCACACCTGAAATAAAACAACATCTTTATCATATGAGTTGATTTAGTGTTGCACAGTCTTCCTAGATATGTAAGCTTACATTTGTCTATAGTGGCCTCCATAGTCCAGAGACCTATGGTCTGTATTGTAGCACATGTGGAGGAACGACGATGAAAACCTTGAACTATTCGGGCAAAGTATCGTTGTAGCCGTTCAAGTTGTAGCATTTCAGTTTTGCTCATGTCTGCCCATAACTCACACGCATATAACGCACTTGCTAATATGACACGTTGCCATATTTTTGCACATACAGCAGGATTCAAACCTCCCGCTTTCACGCCTATATCTTTGAGAGATGCAATAGTCCGACGAGCAGATGAGCATGCACGATTGGTTCTCTCATATTGCTTCTCTGTCTGAATTAGTGAACCTGCATATATTGTGCTGGATTCGATGGGTAGTAGCGATCCATTAAGTGTAAATTCCGGTTTCTTAATGCTCATTATGGAACTTTTAAAAACTAGAACACAGCTCTTTGTAGGGTTGTAACACAGGCGCCATTTGGCGGAGTAATCATGCACAACATCGAGAGAAGATTGTAGGCCGTCCTTTGTTGTGCTTATCAGAGTTGTATCGTCAGCAAGGACAACAGTAGGTACGTGTAGGTCACCAATCACTGGGCCGCGGTTGAGGTCCTCAAGTTGTGTAATCATGTCATTTATGTAAAGCAAAAACATCCAGGCTGACAGGACTCGTCCTTGTCCGACCCCCTGCTTGATTGGGAAGGTATAGCTTGTGTTGCCGTTGTACTGAATACAGGCGGAGGCTTCTCTGTATGAATGCTTAATCAAGTGCCAAGCACGGCCGTCGACACCAATCTTGAATAATTTGTACAGTAAACCGTTATGCCAGATACGGTCGAATGGCTTTTCGTTGTCGAGGAATCCAACATAAATGTTTGAGCACCTTTCACTGTAGTATGCAATTGTTTCCTTTAAAATATGTACAGCTATGTTCGCACCATGTTCCTTCCGAAAACCACATTGTAACTTGTTGGGAAAGTCAGGGTGTATAGTTTCTATATACTTTTCAATTTTGTTCAAGAGTATCTTTTCAAACAATTTACTGATAGCTGACGTCAGTGTTATCCCTCTATAGCTCGCTGGATCCGTTTTGTCTTTGTTCTTTCCCTTATATATCGGGAGAATAGTTCCTATCCTCATTGCACGGGGAATATAACAGAGCCCGATCATTAGGTTGAACAGACAGGCGAGATGGTCATGAAGTGTCGAGCTGGCAAAACGTAAGTGTTCATTAGTAACTTTATCTGGACCAGGGGCTTTCCTCAGCTTCAGTGTAGTGATGACCTTTTGTATGTCAGAAGCCGTTATGCCATCCGCTAGTATTGTGTCGTGGACTGGGATGTCAATATTTTCAATTTTTTGAACAGCTTCATTTTTATATGCTTTGTGATCTGCATTGAAGTGTTCACTAACATAAGGGGACAATAGGTCACAGTAGTATTGAGCCCACAGGTCGCATACTTCCGAGGGAGTTGAGGCACATTTGTTCTTGTATTTGATGCTGTTTTGCACTGTTGCATTTGACTGTTTCCTTTGTTTCTTTACCGTTCGGTAGAACTCTGCGACGTCAACTTCACATGAAATGTTAATTTCTGCGTATTTTTCTTTATCCCACTTCCTTTCTGCCTTCCGTTTTTCCTTTCTAAAGATTTGTTTTGAGGCCTTGTAGTTAACATATGATGAATAGTTCTCTCCTCTTGGTTTGCCTTCAGATAACCAGGAGCGCTTTGCTTGTCTCATATTGTAGTGATAGACATCGAGGTGTGAATCCTTCCAGTATGGTTTCAAGTAATGTCAATATCTGCCTCTGGGTATGTGCATATCTGCTGCTATGTGTAGGCATCTTGTAATATGGTCGAAGTAGCTGTCTACCGACTCCTCCGTCACGTCATGTACAGTATTCGCATCTGGGAGACTGTGTATCAGGGAGTTTTCAACTTCAGTCTTGTACAGCTGTAGATGATTTTCATTTGCTTTGCTCCACTTAAGAGATCCATCTTTGCATATCTTCTTATCTGACATCTGGCATTGTGTCCGTCCATGCGTCCGTAAACGCTGTACATTTTTTACTTCTTCTCCAGAAGCAAAGAAAGCTGAAACTTTGTTTACAGACTCCTTGACTAATAAGGATCCAAAATTGTAGCTTTGGTGGCCCTGTGACCACTAGTAAGGACCACAGAAGCCACACCCTTAACACCTATTTTATCTTCTTCTTCAGGAGCGTAAGGCCCAGAAAACTTAAGCCTTGTCTACAGACTCCTAAGTTAGATAACGAGGATTCTAAATTGTACATTTGGTGACCCTGTGGACCCTTCTAAGGGGAGAACCACATTTGCCACACCCTAAAGCAAAATTGATATGAAGCATAAAGAGATACATAGCCAATGGCTCTATTTTTATGTTCTTTATAAAAGTTATTCATTGTTTTTGCTATAATGAACGCATTGAGCACAAGTCTCGTTAAACTTACGTTCGTACGTACGTAGAAATAAGATAAACAATATGAAGAGATGAGAGTTATCTTTCTTTGATTAATGTCATGTAACGGCGATCGCCATTTGCCAGGTTTTCTTCGTCATAACATGTAGATTCAAGATTCAAGATTCAAGATGTGTATTTATAGAAAGGCTAAAAACCCAAAGTGCAAATGAGATTACAGAAAACTATTACAGAGATACTTTTATTGTCTTATACACTCAAGTGCATATTTAAAGGGGCAGTAGCACGTTTTTTGACAATTTCATATTTTAAAATTTTCACTGATAATTGGACGTAAATGCTAAATGCATTATTTCGATAGTGTCAAAAATCTCATTCCACAATCTAATCATCCATAGTCAGAGGACAAAGTATAAAGATTTACATGAAATTCATTGGCGGCCATTTTAGGTGAACACCTTTAATTCATTTTGTGTAAGAAAAGGGAATCGCATGGCTGAACTTTACATTATATATTTGTTTTATTACTGCTTTATTTAGTTTGAATACATTGTCTTTCAATCGGAACAATGTATTTTCATTTTCCTGACATCACCTTATATTCCCCCTAAAAACGTGCTACTGCCCCTTTAAGAAATTATGCAAGATTTAAAAGAAAAATGTAATCCTTCGAAAGACATAAGTTTGAAACATTATCATTATTACTAATTTTATAATTTGGGATGAAATGTTCTCTCTCCCTCTTTAACAAAGTATACACAGTCACCCAATACATGTTTTTCATTTAGCTGTACGTTACAGTGTTAACATATATAAGTATATTTACTATGCACATTTTTCCTACTAAAAATCCGCTTCTAAATAAGATTAATACACGTCTGTGTTCATAAGAACTTATGTTTAACAAATATGCTTCACGGGCAAGTAAAGACTTATGGTAATTATGAAAGATAAGAGAATCACTTTCATTTGAGGATTTATAACTTAGATGGAGGACAAATTTACATAACTTTCAATGGATAATGTCAATACAATTTCTTTCTTCCCACCCCCAAATTTCAGCCCCCTATGTAAGAATTGGAGTAAACTTTTTGTCAAACATAAAGAATGAATCTTTTACTGAAGAATCAAAACGTCTGATTAATGATTTTAAAGGCCATAATGCTTTACTTGCTTGCCCCGCAAGCGTTTTACAGGCTTTTGTCCAAACTAGCTTAGGCGTTATCATTAACCCCAAATATGTATATGCATTAACATTTTCCATAGGGTTTCCATTAAAGGAGAATGTTTTATATCTCGAGAGGGGCCCACCCATTTTAAAACAACAACTTATTTTTTGTTACATTAATTTCCATACCCAATTTATAGAAATAATTATGTAAAGCATCTAATCGTCTTTGCAATTTTACAGCAATTTCAGTAACTATCAAGTCAACAGCAAACAGCAAAGCAATAAGGTTCAACACTTCATTTGATATAAAAATACCATCATTAAACTGGTTGTGCAAATCACAGTTTGTTTATAAAAAGCGAGAACATGTAGAATCTCATCAACCGTCGTAAAAGTAAGTTTACGATGATTATCACTGTTGAAGTGCGCTTCATTTTGGTTTAACTATTTATAGAACATTGTGTTATCCTTGTGCCCAACCGATAACAATTAATTTTTTAGATGTCATGTTGCAAAGACACAGCTCAAAGTTCCGAAATCACAAGCTTATTTTATGCTTACGACTTGTTGTTAATGAACCTCGAAGAAGTACAGCTGCATATCTTAAGTTTGTTCACTTTCCTGCGTTTTTAGTGCAAATATCATTAATTTGGAATGTCTTTGAGGAATCCTAGCATTGCGAAAACGAAACGGATAATGTTGAAATTTGAGTACATACATGTAAGATAATATATATTCAGTTTGCGTTAACATATTCGTATGTCATACCGTAAAGATAACCGTAACTAATTTGGCAGGGCATATAAAGGACCAGATGTCAAACTTTTGAAAACACTTTTTTGTATTTTTTCTACAAAATCCTTCATGAGTGACCAATATCATTAGACCTAAGTCATATTTGTTCCTTTGCTTTAATGTAATGTACTTATACTGATTTCTTTCCTACAGATTTAATATGGAATATTTATATATAATTTATATAATATATCTTAATTTAGTACCAGGGACAAGATGATCCCGAAATATGGTTTGAGAATGATTATTTTGCCATTGGACAATTCGTTGTCGTTTGTAAATGCTCCTGGAGTTATGTTGTGGACGTCAAAAGGAAACCCAATTTACATGATATTTACACTAAGATACACAAGCAAGTGGACACACTTACGGTACGCAGCTGTACAAATATCAGTTAAATTTCCCCTTTATTACATTTCTCAGAAACAATTTCAGTCATTGAGGAATAGGTAAGATTCATAAGGTGAATATTTGATTTGTGATTCTGGTGACATTCGAAATAAGTGAATTAAATGAAAGCACGTTCGTTTTGTGAATGAATAGAGCAGTCGAAGTTCATCGTTAGCCAATCAAATCATTAAGATGTTACACACAATGGCCTAGATCCTCAACACAAAACTGAGGTTAATTGGCCATTGTAATTAAACCCGTTTACCAAGTTCCACGTGGCTAATAATCACATTTAACATTCTATTATGAATAGTCATTGATTTGACAAGTTTCGAAATTTGTTTTATAACGTCAATATTCTCTTTAACACAGTGAAGGAAGCTCAAGTAATATCTCCCTACGCTTATATTGAGAAAGGTGGAAAGGAGGCGCCTGATTGGATGTATAAAACTAGTTTTAAGATTTGCAATCATCAATGTCTTTGAAAAGTTAGCATTCGTAAAGCTTCAGAACGCGGTCGCTTAATATGGCGACTGAATCATGCATCGACCTCTTAGGCAGTGCAAACCTTCTTACAATAAGTGTTGTCATTGGCTGATAGTTCGGTGGCATTTGCAGAACGTCAAAGTGTGAATTAAAACAAAGGGTTTCGAAGATTGGATATGAATTCTTGGAAGAATATAGTGGAAAGCATTCTCTCCCCACAGAGGCAGATCGAGTCATGAAATGTTGATGCAGCCTCTGTTCTATTACGCCGACTATGTGGGCTAGGATGGAAGATGCCTGATTGGAGGCAATCAAAGTTAGCGTGTGTGCAATCAGCGACGCTGTTCTTAAATCATTATTTTGGCCCCTGAATCATGGCGAAAGCATTGTGATATGAACCACTCTTTCCATGCGAGTGGTCCTTTGATAAATTTAATGGATTAGGGTGCAATTGTTTTTCGCCAGAACAGAGGTTGTATCAACATTTCTTGACTTGATCTAGTTTAAACATGTTTATTCACATGAAAAGGATTGGGTGAGAATGAGTACTGGGGTCATATGAAACTAAAATGGTTTTCGATGAGATAAGTGTAGTTCAGACAAAATAGCTCTATCATTTGCAAATATCTTAATTTATCGGCATCTGCTTTTCCAGCGGAGCCAACATGTGTCAACTCGCCGCCGGAGGAATACCACGCGAGCGTCTCTGTTGGTGGTCTGATGGCTACATACAATTGTCACCCCAACTACTATTCTGATAGCCAAATGCAGAGCACCTGTCAACATCCTGGAACCTGGTCCACTCCGACATCAGTCTGCCATCCTGCAAATGAATATACACCAGCGGTAAGTCAAATCTTTAAAAATTACTTCATTCTCTCCCCCACAGAGGCAGCTCAGTCATACTCGAGTAAACCTTTGTTCTAATAGGTCAAATACATGGGATATAAAGGTAGATATCTGATTGGAGGCGATCCAAGTCAGTTATGCAATCAGCGACAGAAAACTGGGTATTTCCGTATGCTTTGGCAAATATATCATTGAAGTCTAACATCCAGCTGGCGAGATAACTCTTCCTTTTACAAAACATCGCTTTTTACCTTCTCATTAGTTTTCTTTTGTTAATTAGTGAAAAAAAATCTATCATAAAACAAATGATAATATACACAATTATAAAACAGTTTCTATCTTATGAAAAACCCAATTCATATCTGATTTTTAGCTCATCAGGTCTGAAAGACCCGATGGGCTTATGGCATAGCGTTCGTCCGTCCATCCGTAAACTTTTCACTTTTTCGACTTCTTCTCCAGAACCAATAACTCTAGAGAGCTGAAATTTGATGTGCAGACTCCTTGTCCAATGGGGATTCTAAATTGTAGATCTCGTGACCCCATGACCCCAAATCAAAACTTTAAAAATCTATTTTAATCTTCTTCTCCAGTTCCAAAAGGTCTAGAGAGCTGAAAAGTTGTGTGTAGACTCCTTTGCCAATGGGGTCACAGGGGTCAGAACCTAAAAAACCTATTTTCATCTTCTTATCCAGTGTCAAACGATCTAGAGAGCTGAAAAGTTGTGTGTAGACTCCTTGGCCAATAGGGATTCTAAATTGTAGATTTTGTGACCCCTTGACCTCAAATGGGGTCACATGGGTCAAAACCTTAAAAACCTTTTTTCATCTACTTCTCCAGTTCCAAAAGGTCTAGAGAGCTGAAAAGTTGTGCGTATACTCCTTGGCCAATGGAAATTCTAAATATCAGGTTTGGTTACCCGATGACCCAGAATGGGGTCACAGGAGTCAAAACCCAAAAAACCTATTTCCATCAAAAGTTTGATGAGCTACAGAGCCCACGGCTCTATTTTTACAAATATTTCCCTCTCACGCTGTTAATGAAATATAACATAAAGGCATGATATTTTCCATGTCACTATACGGCCGATAAGTATGTTCCAAGTCATGGATAGCCAAAAGGTGTTATCATTACATGTCGGTGCAAACAAGGGATATATTTTGGGTTATAACCTTTTGCCGCTACAAGGGCAACCTGCCTGAACCCCAGGATCTTGGCGCCATAGAACAGAGGCTTGCTCGCACTGAGCTGCCTCTGGGGGCATATTCTAAATAAATAGAAACTTGTTTGGAATTTATTTACCTGTATAGAACAGAAGATGCAACTGGCTGTAGCTCACTGGGACTGTAATGAAAGGACAAGTGTCATCAAACTTCTAAATGATAATGCCTTGGCAGCAAATAATTCTTTACAAACTACCGAACTATCTAACCTATATGTTTTGGGAAATTGGTTTTAGAGCCTGGTCCTTGTGGCCCAGAATTAGGATCATAAGGAAACAAAATAAACTAAAGAGGAGTCTAACTACAGTTTGTACAAAAAGTATCAGTTCTCGGTGGTTTGGATAAAGTGTTTTAAGCTAGCTTCCCCTGTAGCACGGCGACACCTTAAATTGTTAAAGGAGTATGTACGCCATATTTCACCTTTCGAGTGCCTGCGGTGTTTACAAGCGTGGCGTATGTGCCTATTACCATATCTACATGTACAGGAAAAAATCACCATTGTTTAATATGCTGTACGCGCGCAGCACATAAGGTTTCAAGACATTTTTGTGTTCTGGAGAATATTTCAATTTCAAGGGCGTGGCCCTTTTGACCATTATTAGGAACTCTAGAGTCACCTTATCAACAGTTACAAATTCCCTTTATATAAAGGGCCTTTAAACAAGATTTTATTTTACATTCTTAATTCTAGATTTCAGATGTGGCCCCCTGGGCTTTATTATCAAATCTACAATTAAGAACCCAATTAGCTAATTTGTTTTATCTTAAATCGTTAGTTCTTGTGGTGTCAATAAGCATCAAGGTACGGAGAAGAAGGAGGAGGACTCCATGTCATGGATTTAGACCAACCGGACTTTCAGTCCTGAATTACTAAAAATGGTGATCGATTGTTTCAATATCACATACGAAATGTGTACAAAGCCATTGTTTATCTTTTTTACTTCGATTCATCACTTTATAATTATTTATCTAAAATATTTATTTTCAGACCACTGCGTATACGTTGAACATACTTGGTGGAACAGA
Source organism: Steromphala cineraria (assembly GCA_916613615.1). Lineage (NCBI taxonomy): Eukaryota > Metazoa > Mollusca > Gastropoda > Trochida > Trochidae > Steromphala > Steromphala cineraria. Next base: position 74,214,805 of record OU744724.1, on the reverse strand, counting down.
TTTTGCCATCGAGATGAGAGTTATTCAAGGAAGCTCGGGGTAAGTATTATCAGTACATTTAATTCTGTCCTAGACAAAAATAAGTGTAAGTTATTATCATACTCATTTACTACTTGTCATTGTACCAGACATTCGAATTCGAATCGTAGACCGAAGTTTAATGCTTTTGGACCTCTGTTCATTTCATTATGTCTCCCCCGCAGGGTTGGGAGACATATTGGTATGGTTGAGTTCCCGTCCGCGTCCGCGTTCCCATTTCGTTTCCGGAGCATAACTCTGAAACTACTTGATCAATCTTCAGCAAATTTGGTATACAGCCTCTCCATATCATGTAGATGTGCCTTCTGGGGCTTTCAACTTCTTGTCAATTTATATTTTTTTGGTTCCATGGTAACAGTTTGGAATTTGTCATTTTAAGGGAAGGGTAGGTTTTCTGAGCACAAGACTGAAACTACTTTATCAATCTTCACCAAATTTGGTGTATATCCTCTTGATATCATGTAGATGTGCCTCTTGGAGGTTTCAACTTCTTTGAAATAATGTATTTATGAGTTTCCACAGCAAGAGATTGGACTTTGTCATTTTGAAGGAAAGGGTTAGTTTTCATGAAAAACTGCGTAGATGTTGATTAACGATTCCGATAAATAAAAATCAAATATAACCAAAATTTGCAGTTCATGTTTTATATAAAGAGTATGGTTTTCATTGAGTTTAAGAAAACTTTATGGTATTTTCAAAAACGAAATTCAGCTGAAATGGGGTATGGGAGAGACATCTGTTTTTACGAGTAAAAACACATTCTAGTTTATTCTGTTGCAGCAACTTCATAGTGAATATACTTGGATCAAATACCAACGACATTCTTATGCATCTGAGCATTCGTATGCCGGCCAAGGTGGTTGTGAACAGTAGAGTAGGCAGCTGGGGCGCCGAGGGATCATTCAACTATCTCAGGACTGCAGGTGTTCACTATCTCCTGACCATCTCCTACACCGGGGGCTCTTACACGGTTTGTCATGTTGAATTGTTCTTTAAAACCGGATATGTGTATTCTGGTGTTAGTGTATAAAGTCTCGTTATTCATTGAAAGTAGTTATTCGAAGAGTCTAAAGTAAAACGTCTCTGCATCCTTTCATCCTGATGGAAGACAATTGGCTGGTTAAACGGGGCGGTACGAGGTCTTGATAGATGCCAGGGTAGTTTAGGAACTACGTTGATACATTGACGGCGATTGAGCAGAGTGGCGTGTAATAATTTTATTATAAAAAGTTATATATTCTTAACGTCGTGATCTTACAATAAAGAAGTTGTTATCCATAAATATTCGTCCTTTTAGACTTCCAACTTCTAAATGCCACTCAAATAAATTAACCGTGAAATTGTTTGACAAATGATCCTGAGTAGACCTTTGCAATATGGATTTGAATGTTATAACAGTACTCAAATGAATCAATTTTAATTATTGACTTATTGTATAACAAAAGGTCCAGGCCATAAGCAAGCCTTAAAATGGACAAATTTTCCAAATGAAATTTTAGTTTGGTTTCGAACGTGCCACAAACTACAAATTAGCTGCCAAATTGCTTTTAGGAATAATATCACTCTTCTCATATATTCATGAAGAAAATACAAATTAAGATACAATCAATAAGCTGTATTTTAAAAATTTAAATATAAATATTAACCAAATTATCATTAAACCTTTTATATCAGCATGCGCCTGTTTCTATTCATGACAGGTTCAATTTGACGATGAAGTGAAACTGAAAGATTGGCCAGAGCGCTACCCCACCAAGAAGCCGAGGAACTTGCAGGTTCAAGGCACACACTCGACAGTGTATGTCGGACACGTGCCCTAGAAGCTTTTGCCTCAAGTCAGGTTCTGAACGTGGTTCATGATTGGTCAAATTCAAACCGGGCTTTGCAAACATTTCAGTAACAATGCAGAATTCATATAAACAACAGATCAAACCCGCAAAAAAGGATTGTCGGTTCCAGTATAGTTCTTTATCAAATAAATCTCATTTCATTGTCTGTATCGACCAGTCTAAGTAAATCTCAGTCTAAGTAAACCTAGCCTCACTATTATCCGTTACACTGCTATACGGAATCTAGAAAGGTCTGGTTGAGGGTCGCGTCAGCCGACCTTTCTGCGACCTATGACCCTCCAACGTTATACGTGTGAAGGCAGACTATTGTGTCTTGGTAAGATCAGTTCTGATTGGTCAACTTGGTCACGTGGGCTGATGCGACTCTCAACCAAGCCTTTCTAGACTCAGTATAGCAGTGTAACGGATAAAAGTGAGGCTAGGTTTACTTAGACTGAGTAAATCTAGCCTCAATATTATTCGTGTCACTCCTATACTGACTCTAGAGAGGCTTAGTAGAGGGTCGCGTCAGCCGACCTATCTGCGACCCATGACCCTCCAACGTTATACGTGCGAAGGCACACTATTGCGGCTTGGTAAGCTGAGTTTTGATTGGTCAGTTCGATACGTTGGCTGACGCGGCTCTCTACTAAGCCTTTCTAGACTCAAGTATAGGAGTGAAACGGATAATATTGAGGCTAGGTTTACTTAGACTGTGTATCGACATAAATCATAACATCAATTTGTAAGCTATTCTCTCCCCCACAGAGGCCGATCAGGAAATGTGGACACAGCCTCTGTTCTATTACACCGACTTTGTTGGATAGAATGGGGGTAGTACCTCAAAACCCCTACAACCCATTTCCCCTACAGCTTATAACAACAAAGTTATGGTCCATTGCACTGCTAATCTCAAGCCTGATACCTCTGACAATAATGGACTGGCCCAGAACATGACAAGGAGACAGTTGGCAGTTTCATGTTTTGATGACAAATACATAGCAATAGAGAGACATATATTTAGCTAATCAGAATGGGAGATGCCTGATTGGAGGCAATCAAAGTTAGTTGTGCAATCAGCGACGCTGTTCTATAATCATCACTTTGGCTCCTGAATCACGGCAAAAGCATTGTGATACGGACCACCCTTTCCATGCGAGAAGCCTTATCATTTGATAAAGAAATTCAAATAGATTGTGTTTCAATTGTTTTCCGCCAGGGGAAACTGCCGGAACCCACGGATTTTGGCGTAATATAACAGAGGCTGTATCAACATTTCATGACTTGTTCTGCCTCTGTGAGGGGAGAGAATGTTTGTATGCTCACTTGCAATATTAACGTATGATGAGTCATGTTTAGAGTAGCTGTCTGGTGCTGGTATTAATGATACATTTGGGGTCAAATCTATTCACATAAATAGCTAAGTAGCTCTGTTTAATGACTGCAATTATACAGTTCTGTAAATTGAAATAAACAATTGAAATTGTAACAATCTTGTAATCAAAAGAGGGGTTATAAAATACGTTCTTTTAAGTGAGTACCGACTTACGCCAAGAGTCAGCGCCTTTATGTTAACTTATGGGACACACTCTCGATAAGCCTTTTGAAAGCAAAAAAAACTCATCATTGACCATATACATAAGATGTTCATTTTGAAGTCTAAATGATAATAAGGAAGCGTAATATATGGATGACAAGTAAGTTATTCATTTTACTCGACAAATGCCATATCTGAATAGGGATCAAGGTTATGAAATCCCAACAGCTTATACAACAATCAATTAACTGACCTGGTTATCCTTTTATTAGTACATCCCAGACTTCTGCCACGTTACTCTCATCTACTACTGTGTACATCGCTGGTTTCTAGCTTTCTATTCTATTGTTATGATTTGTTTATCTCGCCTCAATCACAATTGGTTTCATTACAAAATGCTCTTGTTCATTCTCTTTGTTTATTATTATAATTATACATGCAACAGTATGCCTGTAACCCTGCATTCCTTAACACGAATAAAGAAGTTGTCATCCATACATACCTGTTCTTTATAAAAGATTCAGGCTGATTAACATAGCCACCCTACTGAATTTTGGAAACTGCTAAAACTGCAGTGCACCGTGCAGTAATCAAGTTTCTCACAAAAGGGCAATGCGATCGAAATTCATGAACGAATGAGCAATCTATAAGCTAATGAAGCAACTCGATATTCAACCGAGGCAAAGTGATCAAAGGAGTTTAGATAGGGGCCGCAGGTTATAAGACGATGACCCATGACCCGTGGTCCTCTGATATATCACAGCTGATACATATGCCCTGATCAAGGACTAAATTGTGACTTATCTTGTAATGCAGATTATTCACAGTGTGGCATTTTTCGTAGAATTGTTTCCATCATTATTGAAGAACGTGTGTAGATGTCTTAGGTTTCGACAAAATAGGTAGCAAGAAATCTTAATAGAAATCATTATGTTACCAGCGAGCTCAATCTAATCATGAGCTCCTAGACATCTACAAATGCTAGTTCTGAGAACTTTCACACCCGACTGGCTGCAGGAGAAGAAACGTCAACCTCCAACTGGCAAGATCGTAGCGAACAGTTCATTGGATTCAAAGGGTGTGTAACTTATAAACTATAAACCACCAACTACTGGATTCAATGGGTGTGTAACTTATAAACTATAAACCACCAACTACTGGATTCAATGGGTGTGTAACTTATAAACTATAAACCACCAACTACTGGATTCAATGGGTGTGTAACTTATAAACTATAAACCACCAAATACTTCAATGCCAGGAGTCTGCTATGCCCACTTCCTCAAGCATTGATAGCCGAAATCCAGAATAAGAGGCGCGTAATGTTGACTGTTGCAGTGATGGTTCCTCATGACAACTCCCCAGTACATGAGTGTCGATCTGCACAGACCACACTTTAACATTGTTTTGATTAAATAATTCATCCCCTATACAGTCCATATCTGACTTCCCGTGATTATTATTTATATTATTTCGAAATTGAAGTGGCACCTGCGTGCGTGGTTCAAGATTTGGCGGTGACGGCAACCGAGGCTTGGTTGAGTGGCCAATCAGATGACTTATATTTTATAGACTTGGGCAGTCTCAAGCACAACCCGGCAAAGTGTATTCAGGTTGAAGGAGATTATATGAAAAATTCCAAACTGTAGGCAACTGCTGTATATCAAATTTTATTACCTTATAAATTTCCCCTCGTAGATCAGACAACAAAACAGGCATTCGAAAATTGATTGATGAATTAAAGTTGTTTATATCAAAGGTACTCTAAGTACATTTTAAGTTCACGTTTGGCAAATTCTTATACGCTCGGTCGGATCAAAGAGAAGTCCTTTACTATGCATGTATAATCTTTCAAATATTTTGAATGGTTGGTCAACGGGTCAGCTGGCATCGAAACAGAAACGCAATTGAAAGGAACTTGTCACAAAATTACCAACAGGCATCAATACACAATCATTTAATGCATCAATATATACACAAAGAACTTAATTAAGCACCCCCCTATTTTGAAAAATGAATTTGGGTGCTTTTGGACCATTTGGATTAATTTGATGTATCGACCACTCCAGATATAACAAGTGCTTTTTTTTAATTGACTATTTAATTGAACTCAAAATCGGCTAATGTGCAAAAATAACAAAAATATGAGAAAAACTGTGAGACTACTGAAAATTGGCCAAATATAACTACATGTATTGTCGTAGGGAGAAAACTATACATTAAACTTTGGATGTTATGAATCAAAAATAACAATTTTGATCCCTAGTTGACTTTCATATACAAAAAACCGTTTTATCATGCATGATAAGAGGCTAGTAAGACATTTTCAGTACTTTTTTCATAAAAAATTGATAAAATGCCTATAATCTATACATCTGTGAGTAAATTTAAAATTCCTTGAATTTTCAGTACTTTTTTCATAAAAAATTGATATAATGCCTATAATCTATACATCTGTGAGTAAATTTAAAATTCCTTGAGTTGAACTTGTTGATCAAACACTTCTTCATCCTTTAGATAAGAAATTATCTTTGACAGTGGCCAATTAATGTCTTTTTTCTTTAAATTCGAGTTTTGATAATTTTGTGATTTTGAAGGTTGATACTGTTTTAATGATTGACTTTTGGTATGCGTTTATTTACTAAAAAGTCACTCAATTCACTCAAGAGAATGATAATAATCATATTGCAGCAAAAAATATTGACTTTCATTTTCAATTTTAAGGTAACTTGGATTTTGACTAAAAAATACCAAGTTTTGGTAAAACCAGTTATTCAGCGACAGTGAATCATAAACCGAATGAAGTTTTTGTTTCCACAATGCTAGATGATCGTTCTATTTAAAAATCCTTATTGTTTAATTGTACATTTGTTTTGTTCATTATCAGCAGTGTTTTTCTGTTTGAAAAAGTGGGGGTGCTTAATTAAGTTCTTTGTGTATATATTCATTTGATGCATTAATATACATCCATTCTTTGGTCGTGGAAACGGCGCTTACAGTCAATGTTTTGGTCTTAAATTTAGTTAATATGATAATTTCTAAATAATTAGTTTACCTCCATTTAGATTTTTTATGGAAGGGGACCTGCAGAATTAGGACCTAGATTGTATTTAAGGCTTTGATTTAATACACAGTCATGAAGCAGCACCATTAATGTTTAAGAGAACTATATTTTCGAGAGAGTTCAAGGGAGAGTTTGAGAGGGAGAAGGGTCGAGAGAGATAGAAAAGAGATAGAGAGAGGAGAGATCGCGAGAGAAAGAGAGTGACAGTGCTTTTGGACGTATGATTTTTTATTAATACTTGATAGATTCTTTTTTATTGCATAAATACCTCTTTACACATTAATCAGATATATTTTTAAAATATGTTTGACCTATTATCATTTGAAATAAAATTATTGTAAAATGTCATAATAAATGTAGCGATGTTTGTTTTAAATAAAACATTTCTGTATGTTAATCGTGAAAATGAGACAGCTAAACCGCCAGGTAAACGAAGGTACACACCACCGTTTGTTTTGATCTACTTGAAACAATTTCTCAACATAAAATTTCCTTTTTCAAACATTTTCATAAACATTAAAACTATTCTTTGAACGATGTTTTAAAGGGGCAGAAGCACGTTTTTTGATAATTTTATATTTCAAATTTTTCACTGATTATTGTACATACATGCTAAATGTATTATTTTGACAGTGTCAAAAATCTCACTACACAAGCCAATCATCCATAGTCGGAGAACAAAGTATGAAGATTCACATAAAATCCATTGGCGGTCATTTTTGTGAGAACACCTTTAATTCATTTTTTTTTAAAAAGGAATCTCATGGCTAAACTTTAGATTATATATCTTCATTATTACTGATTCATTTTGTTTCAATACATTGTCTTTCAATTGGAACCATTTATTTTCATTTTCCTGACATCAACTTATATCCCCCTAAAAACGTGCTACTATACCCCTTTAACTCTTGTACATATCAGTTTGAGAATACGACATCAAAAACTCGAAACAATTGTTAAAGAAAATCTTACATTTGTATATAATTTTTCTAACTGACCTGTGACACTTTAATAAAAAAATGTCTGTCTGTCTTTGATAAATCCAACTGAAGTGTATACGTTCTTTTGCCTGTCAGTTCATAACACTATAATTCGATAGTTATCAGTCTTGATCTTGCTCTTTGGGAATTCGACTGCATTATTAGTGAATACTTTCATAGACTGATTATAACTGGTAATAAAGAAAACGTATCTTGTTGGATAACATGTGACGCTTCTCAGTTATAACGACCAATAACTTCAATGGACTTTGCGGTCAGGTCGAGTCAGATGCCGTCAAGATAACCTCACAGTTTAACGAAGATTAAAAAGGATTCACTGGACTATGGGCGAGGTAACTAGACTATTAGAGAAAATCCTTATCTTGCCATGATGTCAGGCCTTATTCTTCTCGTTTACTTTGAACAAGCTTTTGACTCAATAGATATAAACTACCTATTAACGTTTTTTACGTTTTTAATGTTGGACCCAGCATTTCGCAGAGATAATGTTGATCTATAATGATATATCGAATAACAAGTGCTAGTCAATGTTATTGCATCGTCCGCTTTTAAAATAGGGAGGGGTTGCCGCCAAGGTGACCCGTTATATAGCGACATATATTTGTCTGGGTGTATCTGAGATTCTTGGCATAATGATACGAGTCAGTAATATATCAAAGGTATCAAACTTGGAATATAGTATAGTACCTGTCTAACTTTGCGGATGATACAACTCTCTCATTAGATGGATCAGAAAAAGGTTTCAACGCAGGATAACACACTTCAGAACAAGTCCTTCGTTTCTAAGGACGAAAACTCAATATCAACAAAACAAAACAAAAATCATGATATGAGTTTTACCACCAATTATTCATCAAAATGAAGACGGGGGAGAAAAAAACTTGATAAGAACTAAACACTTGAAAATCTGAATAAAAAATAAGGACGAGAGCCGACTCTGACAATATCGATGAAAGCGTTGATGTAATCTCTGATTACATAAACTTTTGTATAGACAGTACCATTCCCACAAAGGAGATTAAAGTCTACCCCAATAAGAAGCCCTGGGTTTCTAAAGAACTTAAACACTTGCTTAATGAAAAGAAATATGCTTTTAAACTCAAGGATACTCCTAAACTCCGACACGTGCAGAAAGAGTTGTATTTTCAAATACAGAAGAACAAGGACGCCTTCAAGGTCAGAGTTGACAACGACCTTCAGCGTGGTGACATGCGCAGAGCCTGGCAAGGTATACAGAGCATAATTGGAGGCACAAACCGACGCAAGATGTTCAGAGTTACTGACGAAGCATCCTATGCAGAAGAACTCAACTCCTTCTACGCCAGATTCGAAAGCAAAAACTTCATGACTGGTAGTCACCTGGACCTGACAACATCTCTGGTAAAGTACTGAAGGAATGCTGCTCACAACTCGCCTATGTTTTCAGTAAACTGTTTGAAAAGTCATTAAACTGTCACGTTATTCCACAAATTTGGAAACTTTCAAAGATAATCCCTGTGCCGAAGATCCCAAATCCCAAACATCTTAACGACTACCGACCGGTTGCCTTGACATCCGTTATCATGAAGTGTCTTGAACGTATCGTACTACGTCGTCTCCAGTCAAATGTCATAGATCATCTTGATCCACTACAGTTCGCTTACAAGGCGAAACGAGGTGTTGAGGATGCCACAGTGACGCTTTTGCATACAGTCAGTAAACACCTTGATACATCCAAGACATACGCTCGTGTTTTATTCGTGGATTTTAGCTCTGCTTTTAACACTATCCAACCTCATCTGATGATTAAGAAACTGTGTAACCTGCAAGTGAATCCGCACAATCTTTGGATCAAGAACTTCTTAACCAATCATCTACAGTATGTGCGAATAAATTCGGTACATTCTAAAACACTTATATTAAATACTGGTGCTCCACGGGGTTGTGTGCGTTCCCCCGTGCTGTTTACGCTTTATACCAATGACTGTAGAAGTGATGTGAATCAAACTCTGACTGTCAAATTCGCCGATGATGCAGCACTGGTTGGACTGATAAGCAACAACGATGATTCTCATTACCACCAGGCCATAGAACGTTTCTACAAGTGGTGCCAAGATAACATTTTAGTTTTGAATACCAAGAAAACCAAGGAAATGATTATAGACTTCAGAGTGAAGAAACCTGTGTACACACCTGTTCTTATTGACAATTCAACAATAGACGTTGTCCCAGAGTATAAATATCTCGGCACCATTATTGATGAGAAATTTAATTTTAACGCAAATACAGACAGAATCTACAAGAAGTGCCAACAAAGACTGTATTTTTTACGCAAACTTAAAGCTTTTAATGTGAATACCTTTACACTTGTTCTTTATTACAATACTTTTATTCAAAGCATACTCTGTTTTAGCATGCAAAGTTGGTTTGGAAGTCTTTCCCTTCAAAACAAAAACAAGTTATCAAAAATCATTAACATGGCCAGTAAAATATCAGGAGTCTGTCTGGAAAATCTAACACTCTTGGGCACGCGGCAGATTGAAAAACTTGGATCAAAAATCATTACCGACTCCGAACATTTTCTTCATAAAGAATATGTACTTTTACCTTCTGGACGCCGCTTCCAAACTCCTCTTTTTAGAACGAACAGAGCATCAAAAACATTCATTCCAACAAGCATTGCGGTTTTAAACAAATTATAGTCTATCTACATCACTCAACTTTTATCAACTGTATGATTTACATTTTCAGTATTTTAAACTCAGTAGGCCTATACATTGCTCACTGTCCATCATATCCAGCTGCTACGGCATACGTCCTGTGCTTTAGTGCTTTGTTTATTGTTCCGTGTGTTTATAATTTATACCTTTTTACGTGTGTGCAGCAACTGATGTAACACAAGTTCCCTTTCGGGTTAATAAAGAATTATTATTATTATTACTTATAGATTTCGAAAAAGCTTGACTCCGTGAATTAGATATTCACAGAAACGGTTCTGTACCTTTTACCTTTGGCCAAACAGTTAAGTTTACATTGGACATGTACATTTTATAAGAATATTATATTAAGTGTAGGCTACTTGTCAATATTTGTTATCAGACTTCTTCGAAATCATACTTGCAGATCCAATTTCACCATATATAAGAAGATTACAAACTTGTCTAAAACAAATTTAGACTGCTAAATATTTCCAAACATCATTTACGAATCGAAACAATCACTATAGAAGTCACTTTTTCTGACATTGAACAAAAGTTGTCATCTCTTTTTTTTAAAAAGATTTGCGAAAAGAAGCATTTTAGTTGTCGTTGCGGTAGTGACATTTTTAATAGGATATTTTAAAAATCTTAAAACATATTTTATGTAAAATTCTTGTTCAAACTGCTCGGTATACGTATAATGAAATACAAAAAAAGCACTTACGTATACATATGATGAACAAATCTACCCAAAATTGGCAACTGAATTTTTCATCAGAGCAAAAGTTGAAATTGCCATTTTCTGTAGGCCAAGGATATATTTTGTTAAATCAAACTAGTTGATAAAGAAATAAACGATCAAGTCAACAGTTTGAAAATAAATGCAACGCACAGCACAATATAACATAAAACGGTCGATTCCTATTTCGGAATATGTTTATTCTCAGTTTTATACCCAACCCGGAAGAGGAACGGATGTAAACAAATCAGCATGTCGATTTCATTTCGTTGTGACACTGTTGCCTAATCAACGTTTATGTTAATAACACATGAGATCTCTGCTATCAGGTAAAACACTTATATTCACTTTTATCTGAAACTGTTAATTTACACATTCTTCAGTGCTGGAACCCAGGCTAATACCTGGTTACTGGTATAAAACGATCAAGTTGTGTCTTGTTTTGACAAATGGCAAACGCATCAAGACTAGGCTAGCATAACACTAGTTGCGAAGGATTCATGTGTATCAAATACTTGTAAAATGTATGTGAATATTCACAGTGTCAAAATCTCATTTACACGAAGAGTCGTCTTCAAATGATCAGGAACTTTTGTTGAATTTGAGGCACTAGTAGGCATAATCAATCATTTGTTATTAACAAACGTGTTGATAGAATAGAGATGCACTTTCAATTTTTAAAATTAAAATTCTAATTAAAAAGATATTTGATTTCAAAGACACTCACCCTCAAAAAAATAAATGAATTTATTTTTCATCGATATTCTCTGACACAATTAATTAAAGTGACACATTTGATAAAAAATTTTGACCATCAAAGAGGATCGAGTACCCTATCACAGCTTTTTAGCTCACCTTTACAAAGTAAATGTGAGCTTATGTCATGGCGCTTCGTCCGTCGTCCGTCTGTCTGTCCGTCCGTCCGTCCGTCTGTCCGTCCGTCCGTCCGTAAACTTTCACGAAAAAGACTACTCCTCCTAAACAAATTCAGATATCATTCTGAAATTGTAGTATGTTATACCCATGGTGATTCCCCACAGAAAGGTAGACGTTTCAGTTTTGAGAATCCAAGATGGCCGCCATGACAGCCATATTGAATTTTCAATTAGATTTCATGAAAAAGACTACTCCTTCTAAACGCATACAGATATCATTCTGAAATTGTAGTATGTTATACCCATGGTGATTCCTCACAGAAAGGTAGACGTTTCAGCTTTGAGAATCCAAGATGGCGGCCATGACAGCCATAATGAATTTTCAATTAGATTTCATGAAAAAGACTACTCCTTCTAAACGAATACAGATATCATTCTGAAATTGTAGTATGTTATACCCATGGTGATTCCTCACAGAAAGGTAGACGTTTCAGTTTTAAGAATCCAAGATGGCCGCCATGACAGCCATATTGAATTTTCAATTAGATTTCATGAAAAAGACAACTCCTTCTAAATGAATACAGATATCATTCTGAAATTGTAGTATGTTATACCTATGGTGATTCCGCACAGAAAGGTAGACGTTAAAGTTTTGAGAATCCAATATGGCCGCCATGGCAGCCATATTGAATTTTCAATTAGATTTCATGACAAAGACTATTTCTCCTAAACCAATCTAGATATCATTTTTATATTGTAGTATGTTATACCTATAGTGATTCCGCACAGAAAGGTAGACAGTTCAGTTTTGAGAATCCAAGATGGTCGCAATAGCAGCCATATTGACTTTTCATCTGCAGATGACACATCATTATTATTAAATTTTAAGCTTTCATCAAGTGATCACTGGCACCATATAAATTCTCTAATTTGAACTTACTAATCATAATATTATCTTAAATATGGAATATTTAAGATTGTCGTGCAAGTTGTTCTATATTTTTAAGTGTTTCTAAAAAAAATTAAAATGAAAGACAAACATAATTGATTAATTTGTTTAAAATCTTTATGGCAACTAGCTGCAAAAACCAAATCACATTAAACATGTTAAATTTTAAACAATGGTATCTCCCTTATATTCCTTTAAATACCACACATAAGGGGTCAACCAGAGTTCAGATATTCCACTATGTGGTCTAATACACATCCCAAGGCAGGCTGCTAGCATCACAGTGTCAGCTGCTAGTCTGTTGCATAATCAACCTGACCCAATTGATATGGTAGAGCATTATGCTATATGGCCATGGCCCATGTGTATGCAATAAAAGTTATGGACTTGTATTCTCATGACAGTGATATGTTCTTTCTAAGAATAACAACTTACACAAAACTTGTCTACAATAAGCTTTGTGTTTAGCAATCTACATGATAAGTTGATGTGGAATAAATATGCAGATGAAAATCGAAAAGGGTTTAGTAAGAAAAGTAAGGAAATTTGATTTGTCATATCTCTCTGTTGATTTGACAATGCAAAAATGTTTACCATTATAGTACTGTATGAGTGTTAAATAAATTGATACTTTAATGAAAGACATCTCATGGTCACTTGACATGTAAATATTATGTGAACAAAATAAACGTGTCTTATGCATTGCTGTGTTTATGACTTTCCTCTCAATCAGTCATTCATTTTCCTTGAAAAATCTGTACTTTTGGGATTCTCAATATCCCATGCAGCATAACCATCAGTGAAATAATCTTGAAATCATATTAATGATTCACTACAAAACAAATGTAAGTGCCCACCATCCTGTAAGTAATGAATGACATTTAAATGGATACACCTAAACCAATCAAGATATCATAATGAAATTAATACGGATGCCCACATAAAAGTAGCATTTTGAAGATTAAAAAGTACAAGATGGTCACCAATTCAGCCATAGATATACAAAAAAGTTATACAAAAACCTACTGCTTGTTAACTTATCATGATTATATCATTCGTGTATTAATGTTTGTTCAAGCTCTAGTCGTTTCCAAAAGAAGACTAGTATTTTAAAAGATAAAAAAATCATGATGGCAGCCATAATCAATTATATAAAAGATGGTTACATGTATAATTAAACCATTTTACCACATCATTCATTTTAAGGTGAGCTTCTGTACCCTCGGTACTTTTATTAAATTTTTCACAATTGTTTTTACATATCGTCAATAATTTTATAAAAGGTCAGAGTACTATGTTCACTGGCATTGTTAACTGAATCTTTCTAGCCCTAAAATATGAAAATAACGTTAACAGAGAATATTGCACAGCTCATTTAAAATTAGTATAGCATGCATATATCAAATAAGTAATTAATGTGAAAACTTAAGATGTGCAGTATTATCAATATATCGATATATTGCAATACAGGAATAACATGTTACGAATCAGTACACACTTCTGAAAAGATCTAATATGTCGAACATTTTAAAAAGAGCAAATGCCATCTAAAATTGCAATAATCATAACCAAATAAAACATAATTTCCAGGAAGTTCTTTACAAAGTGTAAAGATGTGTTGTGAAAATAGTTTAAATATGTAAACAGGTCTTAAACAATATTTTAAAGATCTCCCTTTCCAAAACGATTTATATGATTACAATGCTTTGTATACTCATATTAAGAAAAGATAACAAAATCATAACATGTAAATCCTTGAATTTGAAATTAATTAATATACCGGTATTGCAATGGTATTGCAATATGTACGCTTTTCTTTGAATGCACTTTGCTATTGAGAAATATATCACGTTCAATTCTGATTTTTGGTTCACAAAAGGACCTCTCCCATATTCAAATTATGACCAATAAAAGAATTCACCAAAAGGATTAATTTTCCAGATGCCATGAAACCTAAATTTTAGTACATAATAAATGTAAACAAGACAGGGGAGTCAATGAAAATATTTTAACTTTAATTTATGTTCACCCCTAAAATAAGATATTTGAATAACCCTTACCCTAAATAATTATTGTCATACACTTTGCTATAAGGCATTTGAGAAATACATCACTTTCAATCATGATTTTTTTTCACCAAAGGACCTCTCCCACTTTCATATTATTTTTTTAATATTTAATTTTCCATATTTATAGCGTTCTCTCCCCACAGAGAAAGATTAAGTTGGTCAAGCCTCTGCTATTATCAGACCAAATCCTTGGGTTCCGGTCCTTTTGCACCACAATTCATTTGAATTTCTTTAGCAAATTACAACTTTTCTTGCATGGAAAGGTTGGTTCATATCACAATGCTGTTGTCATGATTCAGTAGCCAAAATGATGATTTTTTAACAGCATTTCTGTTTGCACAACTAACTTTGAGTGCCTCCAATCAGGTATCTCCCACTCTACCCAAGAAACTCAGCTGATAAGAACAGAGGCTTGATCAACATTTCATAACAGAAAATGTATTTTGAGTTACAGACATACATGATCAGCAAACAGTTCTATACAGTTCATTTAAACAGATAGTGTACAATATCACAGATAATATCATTCTAACTTGACAATAGGTGCAACATATGCCAAAAACATTGGTATTTTTGCTCAGTTCCATTTAAAATTGAGACATTTGGTGATATCTTAGTATTTAAGAATTTTTTGTTTAACTGAATCTATATGAGGCATAAAACATACAAGAACACATTTAAATATGTATTGTTTTGTCAGAAGGATGGTTATATTTACACGATTATTATTAACACTTTTAAATCCAAATACTTCATTTCCATAAGAAATATGTATAATTACTTCCACAGAGTTGAGCCATTGTTCTATGTCCAACAAAATTGGTTTTGCATACTCACATTTCCAATAGAGGTGCAGTTTCTAGCTTTTGTTTATACAGGGAGCAAGAGCGTGAATCTTTGTATTTTATTCTTAATAATAGACAATTTGTTGGCAAAATGTTATTGATAATCCTGTACTTTAACCAGTACTAACCAATTAAGTTCAGTACTTAATCAATTATTGTGCATTTGTTTGGAATAATATTGAAAATCATTCATTCTTTTTCAGAAAAACATTTGTTGAGAAAAAGTTCCCATTTGGAATAACAAGATAGCATTAGAAATGACATTTAAGAGTATTATAAAGATAATTATAAAGCTTAATTCTACCAGGCATGGTACTACAGATGGTTCTATAATTGGTAATATTAGGTTTTTAGCTCACCTTTACAAAGTAAATGTGAGCTTATGTCATGGCGCTTCGTCCGTCGTCCGTCTGTCTGTCCGTCCGTCCGTCTGTCCGTCCGTCCGTCTGTCCGTCCGTAAACTTTCAGGAAAAAGACTACTCCTCCTAAACGAATGCAGATATCATTCTGAAATTGTAGTATGTTATACCCATGGTGATTCCTCACAGAAAGGTAGACGTTTCAGTTTTGAGAATCCAAGATGGCCGCCATGGCAGCCATATTGAATTTTCAATTAGATTTCAGAAAAAAGACTACTCCTCCTAAACAAATGCAGATATCATTCTAAAATTGTAACATGTTATACCCATGGTGATTCCTCACAGAAAGGTAGACGTTTCAGTTTTGAGAATCCAATATGGCCGCCATGGCAGCCATATTGAATTTTCAATTAGATTTCAGGAAAAAGACTACTTCTCCTAAACGAATGCAGATATCATTTCGAAATTGTAGTATGTTATACCCATGGTGATTCCGCACAGAAAGGTAGACGTTTCAGTTTTGAGAATCCAAGATGGCCGCCATTGCAGCCATATTGAATTTTCAATTAGATTTCATGAAAATGACTACTCCTCCTAAACGAATGCAGATATCATTCTGAAATTGTAGTATGTTATACCCATGGTGATTCCTCACAGAAAGGTAGACGTTTCAGTTTTGAGAATCAAAGATGGCCGCTATGGCAGCCATATTGAATTTTCAATTAGATTTCACGAAGAGACTACTCTTTCTAAACCAATCTAGATATCATTCTGAAATTGTAGTATGTTATAACTATGGTGATTCCGCACAGAAAGGTAGACGTTTCAGTTTTGAGAATCCAATATGGCCGCCATGGCAGCCATATTGAATTTTCAAATAGATTTCATGAAAATGACTCCTTCTCCTAAACCAATCTAGATATCATTTTCATATTGTAGTATGTTATACCTATAGTGATTCCTCCCACAAAGGTAGACGTTTCAGTTCTGAGAATCCAAGATGGCCGCGATAGCAGCCATATTGACTTTTCAGCTGCAGATGACACATCATTATTACTAAATTTTAAGCTTTCATCAAGTGATCACTCGCACCATATAAATTCTCTAATTTGAACTTACTAATCATAATATTATCTTGAATATGGAATATTTAAGATTGTCATGCAAGTTGTTCTATATTTTTAAGTGTTCCTAAAACATTAAGATGAAAGACAAACATAATTAATTAATTTGTTTAAAATATTTATGGCAACTAGCTGCAAAAACCCAATGACATTAAACATCATGTTGAATTTTAAACAATGGTATCTCCCTTATATTCCTTTAAATACCACACAAAAGGGGTCAACCAGAGTTCAGATATTCCTGTTGAGTCCACTTACCGCACTATGCATTTCTAATACACATCCCAATACAGGCTGCTAGCATCACAGTCTCAGCTGCTAGTCTGTTGCATAATCAACCTGACCCAATTGATATGGTAGAGCATTATGCTATATGGCCATGTGTATGCAATGGAAATTAGACTTGTATTCTCATGACAGTGATATGTTCTTTCTAAGAAAAACAACTTACACAAAATTTGTCAACAGTAAGCTTTGTGTTTAGCAATCTACATGATAAG
Source organism: Steromphala cineraria (assembly GCA_916613615.1). NCBI lineage: Eukaryota > Metazoa > Mollusca > Gastropoda > Trochida > Trochidae > Steromphala > Steromphala cineraria. Next base: position 74,197,197 of record OU744724.1, on the reverse strand, counting down.
TTGATGTGGAAAGAGTTATTTTGCATCAGGTTCCACTTCCTGTGTTTTACTCATATTTGTACCATTTCTATATCTAACAGAAGTTCTTCTTGACACAAAATCAATTTAGGACATAAGCTAACTATATTTTGTGAAATTATATATATTTTTCACAACAATTCATGTTCTCATGTTCAAGTCTTTTAATACCACACATGAGGCCTTAGCCAGAGTTCAGGTTTACATGCTCAGCACACTAGGGTGCTTCTCCAAATATACGTACACAAAGCCAAATACACAAATTGCTACACTCTCCTTAAGGATCTTAGGCTAGCAGCCCTGCCTGCTTGTATATTGCATAGTAATCCTGACCTAATTGATAAATAGAACATAATGGACTTTATGGAAAGTATATAAATTGTCTTTATGAAAAGTATACTTGTATTCTAATAATAGTAATACTTTTTACAAATAACAATTTAAACAAGTCAAGAATCAGCTTTTGTGTACAACAATCTGCACGATGAGTTAATATTAACAAGTCAAGAATCTGCTTTTATGTACAGTAATCTACATGATAAGTTAATAATAGAGGTATTTTGTATCAGGCTCCAGTTCCAATACCATGTGTTTTATAAATACCTGTAAAACTAAATGATAATTGTATCATGCTGAAGGGGTTCTGGGAAAAACATGTCATCATAGAAGTCATTATTTTTCAATTAGATTTCAGGCCAAGTACTACTCCTACTAAATCAATTAAGATATCATTCTGAAAAAAGAGTATTTTTTTATATAGTGATTCCTGACAAAGACGCATTTATTTTATTATCAAGAATCCAAGATGGTCAATATGTCAAATATATTGAATTTTCAATTAGATTTCATGAAATTCATTGAAAAGAATACATTTCCTGATCAATCAAATCAATGTCATTATATTTGTATTGATATGCTTGTTGTAATATTTATCAACACTATAAATACAGTTACAAAAAACTGTATGAATCATCTTTATCTGCGAACAGCCTGAAGCATGACTGTTTTAATAAATCCTTTCCGTTTTACATAATTCCTGACACTTCATATATATGGCAAATAACATACCGGTAGCCAGTGAGGGATAAATATACATTTTATAATCATCTATATCTGATTACGGTCTGAACAATGATTATCTAGATAATTATAATGATCATTCAATTCAAACAAATCCTTTTCAAAAGCATTTAAAATGATTAAATTTTTTCACTCCCAACACTAACTGTTAGGGTTTTTAGTCCATAAAACTTGGGCCTCAGAAATAAGAAATATGCTTTTTTCTCATGGATTTGGTTTCGTTTGGATTTCGCAAAGTATAGGAGACAGGGTACAATTTATCAATATTTTTAAAATACGGGCAAAAGATATGTTTTTTCAAAATTGGAACTCTACACTAAATAACAGTACCAGATATGATACATATAGAGAAATTAAAAGTCTACTTACACCGGAGAAATATTTATTTGAAATAGTGGATTTTAAATTTCGTAAAAGCATTGTTAAATTACGATCGGGGCTGTTACGTTTAAAGGTTAATGAGGGTAGATGGCAGAAAATTGATAGGTTGTCTAGAATTTGTCCAATTTGTAAGGAAGGAATAGAAGACGAATTTCATTTCATTTCTGTGTGTCCATATTATAATGACTTAAGAAAAATATATCTACCAAATATTAGAAATGTAAATTTGTATGCATTTAAACAAATTCTAACTACCAACGATAATTACATGTTGAAAAAATTAAGCCACTATGTTTATTATGCCTATGAAAAACGATGTAAAAGGTTAAATGAAATTTCTTGTGATTAATTATTATTTTCATGTTATCTACTTCTCGTAAGTTCTGCGTATTATTACTTATTATATTTGTATATGAAATATGTGTTAACATGTACCTGTATTTGGGCCCAGGGGCCTATATACTTGAATAAAGTTGATGATGATGAACTAAATCAATTAAGATATCATTCTGAAAAGTGAGTATTTTTTTATATAGTGATTCCTGACAAAGACGCATTTATTTTATTATCAAGAATCTAAGATGGTCAATATGTCAAATATATTGAATTTTCAATTAGATTTCATGAAATTCATTGAAAAGAATACATTTCCTGATCAATCAAATCAATGTCATTATATTTGTATTGATACGCTTGTTGTAATATTTATCAACACTATAAATACAGTTACAAAAAGATGTATGAATCATCTTTATCTGCGAACAGCCTGAAGCATGACTGTTTTAATAAATCCTTTTTAATAAAACATAAAATGATAAAAGTTGTTCACTCCATCAGTGGGTTACATAATTCCTGACACTTCATATATGGCAAATAACATAGCCAGTGAGGGATAAATAAATTTTGTTTAATCATCTATATCTGATTACGGTCTGAACAATGATTATCTAGATAACTATAATGATCATTCAATTCAAACAAATCCTTTTCAAAAGCATTTAAAATGATTAAATTTGTTCACTCCCTGTAACACTAACTGTAAGGTTTTTTACTCCTTTGTTCCCATGCAATTAATTTATTCCAAATTGAAAATTTTGGTTAATGAATAACTAATTATCTTTTATTTTGTTTGTCATGCTAATAAAAGATATAATATTCATCTTCAAAACAGCATTCATTGAACAGCTGTCTGAACAATTCTTTTTTTACAAAGTCTTTCTCACCAATTCTCTCTGTTAGTTAAGATACGTCAATAAACATATTACTGAGTTGACCTCCAGATTATTTCCATTGCAAACCTCTCTTTTACCCCCACCCCTTCTATCCCCCCCCCCAACCACCCCCTTTCCCCTCCTATCCTTCCAGCCCCTCTCCTGCAACTCTCCTCTAAAGGGTATCTGTATTGCATATTGAAATGAGGGGAGGACACTCACTATATGGAATAACAGTAACTTACATAAGAGGATAAGTTACATAACCTACATGCAGGTGCAAGAGGTCATCATAGGTCATCATATCTAGTAATTAGCATAAACCCCCATGTTGCTAGCCTATTCTGACCAATCAGATTGCACTAACATATGTCAAGATTTAAGATATTCAGAAATCTTCAGTAAGAATTACATGAGACATTGACCTGGACAGTTTACTTTGGCAATTAGACTTATCACTAGCTGAATTTGTGATTTGTGTCAGAGGGATATATTCCAAATGTTTATGTGCATCATCTTTTTAGTTCTTTGGAAGTTGAGAGTGTGACTAAATGAATACTCCTAAACCAATCAAGATATCATAATGAAATTAATACAGATGCCCACATAAAATTAGCATTTTGAAGATTAAAAAGTCCAAGATGGTCACCAATTCAGCCATAGATATACAAAAAAGTTATACAAAAACCTACTGCTTGTTAACAAATCATGATTATATCATTCTTGTATTAATGTTTGTTCAAGCTCTAGTGGTTTCCAACAGAAGAATAGCATTTTAAAAGATAAAAAAATCATGATGGCAGCCATAATCAATTATCATATAAAAGATGGTTACACAATTAAACCATATTACCACATCATTCATTTTAAGGTGAGCTTCTGTACCCTCGGTAATTTTATTATTTGGAATTTGGATGGTTAAAAAAAGGGGGGGTCAGCTAATCGGCTTATACCATGTCATATACGGTAATCAAATTGAAAGATATGAATATCTATTTTTATCATATAATGGAGGGTGTTATCGATGCAATAAAGCTATCTGATAAACTTGGTATCCGATTGCCTCAAAATCTGATAAAGATGCAAATCAGGTCAAAACACGAACTATTTTCTCAAAACTCCATGCATGTCATGCGAGTCCTAAAACGGTCAGTGACCATTGATAACGTCGTCGGGAGTTTTCAGGTTTTGTGTATTTTATTGAATAAAATATCCTTAAAAAGCCATCAGGGTAAACTTATCACGCATTCGTACTTAGGAAATTATGGCATGGTTATCGAAGCATTTCAAGTTGTTTTCATCGTTCGTTCACATAATATAACGATATGCAGCTAACAATATCGACTGTCGAAAAAATATGTGCTTCAATTTTCGTGAATAACATAGACCTAGACGATGTATGCTCGCCGTGACTATCTCCGGTCAACCTCCGTTCGGTAACTGCGGAGCGTAGGGGAGCTAGTACCGAGGCGAGCACGATCGTCTAAACATAGACCTAGATCACTTTGACCATGTCGGTTACCAACTTATCAGCAAAAACAAATCATATTCTAGTGGTAATACACATTATCTAGTAGCGGAGTAACAAACGCAACAGCCTCACCTTCGCAAATAGTCGGCGTTTGGTCTAAGGATACCGCAACTGAACTGGCGTAACAACAATGACAATGCAGCTTTTCAAAATGAAGTTAGAGTTACTTCCCCTGTTGTAGCGACGTTGACAAGTGGTTCTTACACATTTTGTGTTATAAAAAAATACAATATTTACTCGTGCATTGGGAATAATACTGAAAATGTTGATAGATTGTAGAAGACGTTTCTAACACTGTAAAAAAAAATAATTCAATGAAGGAATATTTCTAGACTGTTCACAACTATACATCGCCGACAATATGACCTTCACCTTTGTTTATTGTGAAAGCAATTACTCCGCGAAATCTAGGTCAAACATATTTTAAGTAGGAATCATATTTTCGTTTAAACCCGTTTATTTCAAAATGACATTATATGATAAAGAAATTATTAACCTCGTGTGTTTCCGTATCATTAATATCATATAATAGGAATAAAAATATATGTATTATGCTCGCCAAAGGCTCGCATAATACAAATTTTATTCCTATTATATGATATTAATGATACGGAAACACACTCGGTTAATAATCTCTATATATATAATGTGAGTAGTCCACACTAGAGGACTTCAGAAGCTGAACTCATTCAGCTACATCATTTGGAGATTGAATTATGAGTAAAGAGTTGTTTTCAGTAAATCTAAAATATTGGTCAATGACTCTTACTCTGCCAACATATTATCAATAACTCATTGTTTAAACAAGATATTTATAGAGCTAAATTACTAGATAATATGGGTCCTAAGGGATAATCTATAAATGATTATAGAATATCCAAGGGATATTGTGTATGGCCATGGAAGGAGCATTCTCTCCCCACAGAGGCAGATCAAGTCATGAAATGTTGATACAGCCTCTGTTATATATTCTCTCCCCACAGAGGCAGATCAAGTCATGAAATGTTGATACAGCCTCTGATATATATTCTCTCCCCACAGAGGCAGATCAAGTCATGAAATGTTGATACAGCCTCTGATATATATTCTCTCCCCACAGAGGCAGATCAAGTCATGAAATGTTGATACAGCCTCTGTTATGTTACGCCGAATTTCGTGGGTTCCGGCAGTTTCCCCTAGCAGGGAAAAACTGCATAACAATCCATTTGAATTTCTTTATCAAATGACAACGCTTCTCGCATTGAAAGGGTGGTTCATATCGCAATGCCTTTGCGTCGCTGATTGCACAACTAACTTTGATTGGCTCTAATCAGGAATCTCCCTTTCCATCCCACAAACTCGGCGTAATAGAACAGAGGCTGTATCAACATTTCATGACTTGATCTGCCTCTGTGGGGAGAGAATGAGACAGGAGGTATACCTGAGAAAAGAAATACCTCCAAGGTTAAACAAATTTGACATTTAAGGTGTCTCTTGTAATATATATTTAACCCACCTTCAGTTAGAGAACTGATCCTACTATATGGCCCTAATATCTTTTTAAGAGGAATGGTTTACAAGTAGAATCAAAGAAACAAACATTTTGTCAAAACCATACCTACACAAACGGCAAAAAATATTGAAAGCCACCCTTTACCAATTTCCCTCATTGTATTTTGTTAACATTGCTATTTACCGGTGTGTCAATACTGATAGTTCTTGTGTTTTTCAGTTAAATAAGATCATGGAAAAGGCAAGGGCACGTCAAAAACGTGGACAGGTAAGGACAATGTGTTCATTCTACTAATGTATTATATATAATACTTGACAACCCATCTGTCTGTCTGTAAACAGTTTGCTATTTTGGATTCATATCAAAAGTGCAAAACTGAGAGAGCTTATCAGTTGGGGATTTTCATGAAAAAATAGGTTTCGAAATGACCCCTCAATACAGGCTAAAATCCCTAAAATTCTTAATTTCTTCAATGAGCAGAAGATCTACAGAGTTGAAACCTTGTGTACAGATTCCTTGAATGTAGGCATTCTGACATATAGATTTGATTTGATGACCCTGTGTGCCCTAGTAAGCATAAAGCCATTTTTGCCTTTAATCCAGAAGAAAAGAGTCAAGATAGCTGAATTTCTACATACTCCTTAGCTTAGGATTTATTGATGTTGTTACCCTGTACCCCTTGTAATGGCCCTAGAAGTTGTCCCCCCCCCCCCCCCCCTGAAATTTTGTGTACAGACTCCTTACCAGTTAGAATTGTTATTTATAGATTTTTACCTGACTCCTCTGTTGACCCTCTGAAAGCTTTTAATATCAAGTAGATGGCCTGATGAACTACAGAGCTTTGTCAAGTAGCAGTTTTTAAGGGAAATATATACAAACAATCAGTAAGGCGATTTAAGATTTAAGTTTGCTTTAATTTGTTTTTAAATAGGTAGGTTTTCTATTTGTTTTAGAAAGCTCTGTGCCAGGGCATCTATAGCTATGTAAGGCAGGCTTGTTTTAGAAAGCTCTGTGCAAGGGCATCTATAGCTATGTAAGGCAGGCTTGTTTTTGAGGCAGGCATCTAATTAAAGATTTACAGTACTTTTCATATATTCAATACTATTTGTGTGAGACTTTGTTATTGAGCTATGATAATAATATGATAACCAATTTCTGGTTGATTGCAAAAGAGGCCATAAAGTCAGCCTTGCTTTGAGATTTTCAATATACTAAGTTCAATACAAAACAGCATCTATCGAATCGTTTATTCAAACCACAAGCCCAGCTTTCCCTTATATACTTAAACACTTGTCATTTTGAACACTGTTTACAACCTTTAGACAATATGTTCCAGGAAACTGACCGCCTGACAAAACTGTCCAAGTCTCTGTCCTGGGTCCTGCGACATGGCGCCAGTAGCGTTGGTCTTGAGTTGGAGGAAGGTATGAAATCAATGTTGGACATGTCTTGAGTTGTATTTACACTTTTAAAAGCCTCAAAAATTTATTTCACCCTAAAAAATTCTGCTTTTAATGATCAATTTTTAGAAAAAAATCTAAATGGTGACGGAAAGATTGAACCATGACACACCTTGTATGCACAACAGTTTTTGTTATTTTGTTTACCTTTGCTTTATGTGTTATTTAACTTTTAAGTTTTAACTGTTTTTCTCATTTCACCAATAATGAAGAATAAAAAATGAAGACCAGTTATTATATCGGCATTATTCTATTTTACCCTTATTATTATGTGTATTTAAGTTTGTGCTGAACAATCTAACTTAGAGCTCAATTGACTAATTTTAATGAAACTATTGAGGATGATAGCTCAGACTTGAACTTTATTTCAAACTGATTGTCTAAAAACCATTTAGCCCTATTATACTGGCAGGAAATTAAAAAGTATTCCTATTCTTAATAACCTGCAATTTCAAATTATTAAAGTTCTGAATAAAAACTATCTAACTTTACTGGTACACTAATGCTGCAATCTTATTGAAAAAAAGACTTTTTGATTTCTTATCAACTTATAAATAATCATTGTTCTATCTTTTTAATTATTGGAGAAAAAATGTGAGTGAATTGCAAGATCTTACTTAAATGAGATTTACTTATGCTTGGGCCAGGTGGATTCCTGAATCTCTCGGACATCATGAAATTGCCCCAGTTCTCATCTTACACGCTGGACGATGTCCAGTATGTGGTTGACCACAACGAGAAGAAGAGGTTTGCTCTGGTTACCGACCCCGTCTCTGGTGAACTGAAAATCAGGGCCAACCAAGGTCACTCGGTGGAGGTAATATGCCTGAAATGTTGTATTTTAGGTCAGGCCAAAAACAATAATTAATGAATCCAGATCTGTCTTAATACTTTTATACAAAAAGATTTTGTTCCTTCGTTAACTTCATTGGAACTGCAAGATTGATAGATTGTGAAGAACTGGCACCATAGACCAGAATCTAATATTTATGATTTACTCAAAATATTCAAAGGAACGCTGAAGAAGTATTTTAAATGCGGCTACTGATTTGTCAACGTAACTCTATCAAACTAAAATATTCACTACAAGGGATTTTACTTCAAAAGCAAGTAAATCTGCGCTGTTATGAACGTACACCTTGTGACATCATATGATTATTACCCCTGCTCTGCGCTGTTATGAACGTACACCTTGTGACATCATATGATTATTACCCCTGCTCTGCGCTGTTATGAACGTACACCTTGTGACATCATATGATTATTACCCCTGCTCTGCGCTGTTATGAACGTACACCTTGTGACATCATATGATTATTACCCCTGCTCTGCGCTGTTATGAACTTACACCGTGTGACATCATATGATTATTACCCCTGCTCTGCGCTGTTATGAACGTACACCTTGTGACATCATATGATTATTACCCCTGCTTACATCAAAGCTCACAACAGAAATTGTGTCGCTTTCAGTATGGAGTAGTCAATACATCAAATTTATCAAAATATTCCAATAGAACCCAATTGCAATTTACAAAATAGGGTGTGCTTAATTAAGTTCTTTGTGTATATATATCAGGAAGACAGGTGGTATTTATCCAAATTAAAACTGCGCTCATATAAAAAAAGTATTAAAAGTTCAAACTAAACTATTCATTCAAATTTATGGAATCGTAAGTTTTGTTTAAAAAAATGCCTCCCATTTATGCATCACATAGTGAAATGACACATTGAAAACTTTATTCTTGATTTTATTTCAGGTAGATTTACAACTGAAACCCATTCGAGACAGTGCCGAGCTCCCTGTTGCTGTCCATGGTACTACAATGAGAGCTTGGGAGTCCATTAAAACTCAGGTTTGGACCACTTTTGTTAAACTTTGATAGTTAAAAGCATCATGTGAAAAGTTGACGAAATTCAGTCCCGGAATAATAATAAATCTCAAAAATAAGAAAGGAACCTCAGAGAAATTGATTTCGAATCTGCACAGCCTTTCAAGAGGTTGTGTTGATATACCGGTAGACGCTAATTTAGTCTCTAGCACGCAGATTCAAAAATAACCAGTTTTCCTTATGTGCAAACCAAGTCTCTGCAGTTTCCTAAAATAGAACATTGAAAAGAATTTTTTAGTGTCCAAATCATTTTTTTCACAAATTCAAAATAGACATAAATTTCTTCACAATGTTGTTCTCTCTTAATTCAAACCACATACATTTCAATTACTCATGCAATATGTTAAAGACACATTAAGGCACCAAGATTTTGCATATAGCCAGAAAACCAAAAATGCAGATGATCTGTCTCATGCAACATATATTGCAGATATTCATTAAAAAGAATATTTGAGACATTACGGTATGTAAATAGTCGAAAAGGTATGCAGTTTTCAACAATCTATTTTTTCTAGTGTTTGACCTCCCTATCATGTCTATTATGTTTTTAATCTAACCAGGTAGGAGGTGAAATGAATATAGAAATCCTGAGGTAGATTTATAAACTTACAATAATATTCCTTCTGTTGACAGGGCCTGTTGAAGATGAGAAGAGTCCACATCCACTTTGCTGTGGGAATACCGGGTGATATCGGAGAACGAAGGGAAGATTCTGTTATCAGTGGTTTGTGATTGATTATATTTCATCAACTTTTATGTCTGTAGAGGTATTGAATAACTGTGATTATATATAATAAGATCAAGGACCAAACTGAATATGGGATACAAACTCATTCCATCAAGGAGTTCCCTCTCCACACAGTCTGTAAGCAGCCCAGTTAGAAGCATGTTCCATTGCAAGTTTTAGGTGACGATAAAACCTTGTCATTAGCGAACCATTCACATCATCACATTTAAATGTTTAAATAGTTGTGATCATGTATAACAACCCAACTGAAACCAAAGGCGTTTGCCTAGGGCCTTGTGATTGTCTAGCTGAGCTTCACCAGAACACGGAATACTACCAGACCATGTAGAGGAGAACAAGTTGTATCTCAGTAGCTTCAATATTTTGAAACTTAAATTCCTTTGTACACGGTCAATTTAATCAGACTGACAGAGGACCCATACTCGTCATGACGTCATGTTTGGGTCGTGAAAGGGAAGGTTTAATTTGGGTTATTTTTTGTGGATTTTCCTGTAAAACAATATATATGATTTTTGCATGATTATGTCAAACTTCATTTCCAATATGTTAGTGAGGTTAAAATTTCAGTTGTTCAAAACATAACAGTTTGACGAATAAAGTGTATCACTCGTAAAAGAAAACATCATGAAGTGAAACCAATCATCAAAGATACGAGTGTGGGATGAATTTTTACAACTATCACATGAACACTTGCACTTATCGGCCCCCAATTTTGTCTTCTTAAGCGTATTATGCACCAGGACATTAATCTCATTTTCATTGTCACAACATCACTTTTGCTGCATTTTAAACTTTTGTGAATGTGATATCTCATGCAGATGCAACAGACATTGACTTAAATCTTTAAATCTTATTCTGAGCTACATACCCATATTTTCCTTTATTAAAATTTTTGGCTGCAGACATTTCAACTATTTCTATAATGCCCCTGAAACAGAGATTCTAAGGGTATATTGTTTTTGCTCTATCCGTCTGTCCGTCTGTTTGTCTGTCTGTCTGTCTGTTTGTCACAAAAAACCTTGCTCATAATTTATTTTTTTGGGGGGTCAAACCTTTGATATTTCACATGTGCATCTATAATAGTAAGACCTTTCAGGTGAGGTCATTATTTGTATCTCGTGACCTTGACCTTGGCACAGCAAGTGTTTTTTTCCCAAACTTTAACCTTGGCCATTACTTGTGATTGGATAGAGATAGAACTTCTATATTTCACATGTGCATCTATCATGATAACACTTTGAAGATAAGGTCATTATTTTTGACCTCATGTCTTTGACCTTGGCGCTGCAAGCTTTTTTTGAAAAGTTTAATCTTGTCCTTAACTTGTGACTGGATAAAGATAGAACTTTGATAATTCAGAAATGTCTCAGGTCCATATTGACACAAAAATATACATTAATAATTTTCTTATATCAGTGTTTAACAAACACATCTTGTTACTATTAATGTGATTTGTGCAGGGCATGCTTCTTATTAAAATATAATAACATAACATATAGTAAATTTATGTCACTCATTCCATGTCATGTTAGTTGCAACCTTTGTTCATTATCTGTTGTTTGCATAGTTTATATAGCTTCTCAGATGACTTTATGCAATGATTGCAGGTATGAGGGGATCCTGTGATGTCTTGATATACCTGGATGTGGACAAAGCAATAGCAGGTAAAACATTAAGAATCTGAGTTGCTGATCAAGAGGCTGAACCTTGAACACTTCTAGCTCATAAGGCCTATAAGGCATTTACAGCTGTCTAGTGGTAAAACCATCATTATCACAATTTCGACTTCTACTCCAAATGTTCTGCATCCCAATAGCTGAAAGTTTCTAGGGATGTACTTTGCTTCTAGTTGATCCATACTTGTAATTAATACTTACTCTCACCACCATCCCTACATGTAGCCATGCCATTTAAAAACCATTTGCATAATAAATTACTGATAGACTTAGGAGCCCCAGAGCCATTTTTTTTTCATTATAGTAAATCTAACATTTTAAAGAGACGCTGTATAACCTTTTTCAATTAATTTTTCATAAGATATTGGTCAAATAACTATATGACATAAATTTTAGGCCAAAACAGCAACGATACATATACATATACGATACATTTCTCAATGAAACTAGAGCTAAGTAAACATTGCGTAACAAGGCGTCTGCTTGTCACCATCCAGCGACAAACCAAAACGAGGCTGAGAGGTCAAGGAAAGAAGATAGCGCGTATGGCGTGGCAGAAGGTTGCTTATATGGAAAATGATAGGCGAAATCAGTAATTCTGCGTTTTCCAAGCGATTAACAGTATGTCATAGCATTGTGTTACTGTCAACTCTCATTGAATATCTCCTGATGAAGTCTCTGTAGACAAATTTCCATCACATTGATCGTTCCACGCCAAATTGACTCACTGTGTTCGGTCAAAGAGAGCAATGTGACAATCTACATCGAACTCGCATGTTCCGATCACTACACTGATTTTTAGCTCATCTGGCCTGTAAGGCCCGATGGGCTTATGGCATGGCATGGTGTCCGGCGTCCGTCCGTCCATCCGTCCGTCCATCCGTCCATCCGTCCATCCGTCCGTCCGTAAACTTTGTGGAATTTCGACTTCTTCTCCAGAACCATAAGGCCTAGAAAGCTGAAACTTGGTGTACAGACTCCTTGACTAGTGAGGATTACAAATTGTAGCTTTGGTGGCCCTGTGGCCCCTAATAAGGGCCACAGGGGCCACGCCCTAAAAACCTATTTTCATCTTTTTCTCCAGAAGCATAAGGCCTAGAAAGCTGAAACCTTGTGTACAGACTCCTTGACTAGTGAGGATTATAAATTGTAGCTTTAGTGGCCCTGTGGCCCCTAATAAGGGCCACAGGGGCCACGCCCTAAAAATCTACTTTCATCTTCTTCTCCAGAACCAAAAGGCCTAGAAAGCTGAAACTTTGTGTACAGACTCCTTGGCTAGTGAGGATTATAAATTGTAGCTTTAGTTGCCCTGTGACCCCTAATAAGGGCCACAGGGGCCACGCCCTAAAAACCTATTTTCATCTTCTTCTCCAGAACCATAAGGCCTAGAAAGCTGAAACTTTGTGTACAGACTCCTTGGCTAGTGAGGATTATAAATTGTAGCTTTAGTGGCCCTGTGACCCCTAATAAGGGCCACAGGGGCCACACCCTAAAAACCTACTTTCATCTTCTTCTCCAGAACCATAAGGCCTAGAAAGCTGAAACTTTGTGTACAGACTCCTTGGCTAGTGAGGATTATAAATTGTAGCTTTAGTGGCCCTGTGACCCCTAATAAGGGCCACAGGGGCCACACCCTAAAAACCTACTTTCATCTTCTTCTCCAGAACCATAAGGCCTAGAAAGCTGAAACTTTGTGTACAGACTCCTTGGCTAGTGAGGATTATAAATTGTAGCTTTAGTGGCCCTGTGACCCCTAATAAGGGCCACAGGGGCCACGCCCTAAAAACCTATTTTCATCTTCTTCTCCAGAACCATAAGGCCTAGAAAGCTGAAACTTTGTGTATAGCCTCTTTCAAGAGTGAGGATTATAAATTGTAGCTTTGGTGGCCCTGTGACCCCTAATAAGGGCCACAGGGGCCACACCCTAAAAACCTATTTTCATCTTCTTCTCCAGAACCATAAGGCCTAGAAAGCTGAAATTTTGTGTACAGACTCCTTGGCTAGTGAGGATTATAAATTGTAGCTTTGGTGGCCCTGTGACCCCTAATAAGGGCCATAGGGGCCACACCCTAAAAACCTATTTTCATCTTCTTCTCAAGAACCATAAGGCCTAGAAAGCTGGAACTTTGTGTACAGACTCCTTGGCTAGTGAGGATTATAAATTGTAGCTTTGGTTGCCCTGTGACCCCTAATAAGGGCCACAGATGCCATGCCTTAAAAACCTATTTTCATCTTCTTCTTCAGAACCATGAGGCCTAGAAAGCTGAAACTTTGTGTACAGACTCCTTGACTATTGAGGATTATGAATTGTAGCTTTGGTGACCCTGTTGCCCCTAATAAAGGCAACAGGAACGTCCTTCAAATCTATTTTCATCTTCTTCTCCTGAAGTATAAGGCCTAGAAAACTGAAACTTGTCGCCTATATACTCAATTTTATATTACCCTGTGGCCTTGACAAAGGGGGAATCACATTGGCCACACTCTACAGCATAATTGATGATGTAGCCTGATGAGCTACAGAGCCAATGGCTCTATTTTTTTTCTTCGCATTTTCACTGAATGAACAGTTTGGCATGCAGAGAAAAAATCCTTTTCTGATTAGTAATGTATAAAACAAAGGACAAAGCTTTGGGCTGATTTATGGCAATAATCTGAATTTACAATGCTCACATTAAGATTTGACGTTTGTGTAAAAATGTTGAATAAACAATGACATTGGTCTGCAGGTGTAATATACTTTCATTAGATCGGATATTCACTTCTTACACAATTACTTTACTGTCTACCATATTTCCTGTCTGTTTCCTAATTAAAAGCTATTGAATGATGACTATAGAAGGTAGGTTATATAATGCACAGTTATCAACACCTGGTTATTTTATGACTTCAGCTAATGAGGTAACATCAAATAGCAATTATCGTATACCCTAACATTCTTTTTTCTCCAATTGGTAAATTATAACCTGTTGAAATTATGAATACTGTTTTTTGCTCTATCTGATAAAGGTAAATAATTATCTTGGGTAAGGTTGATTTAATAAATCTTCATTCTGTTAGGACATGTATAGGGTATTGTTGTGAAAAATATCATCTCTATGTATAAGAGTGAAAACATTAAGAATGACATTGAAATTATATATACATATATATTTTCAATGTCCTATTAAAATAATGTTTTAAACAAGACATCAGTCATCATCCAATACATGCCTTTCATTGAGAATTGGAACTTATCCATCACTAAATGAAATAAATATTTTTATTCCGATGCAAAAGGAAGTTTAAGTCCAAAGCATTTTTTAAAAATTGGTTTAAATGGAAGTACGGGTCTTATGTTAACATCATGAAAATAAAACTGTAACAGAAATGCACCTTGAAGTCGTTAAATCTCTCTCCATTTCCGTTGCATGTAGACTCTTCTGCTTTTATGTCACCTGAACTTTCTTTTGGCTCGTACACATAAGGAAGCATCGCCCTTGACATTTGAAAGTAACAATTTTGATAGGTCATTCTCTGAATTGGACGAGTCCTTTCTGCTGTGCTTCTTAAGTAACAATTTCCAATAACAACAAACGTATGTAACAGTTCACAATCCATGTGAGCATTGTTTATGGCAAAAATACATCCGGGTTCTCACGTTCAGTTACAGCAGTTACAGTGTATGATTATGCGCACATCATCGTTTTATTCATTGTCTTACATATTCATAAATAGAAATTGCAAGATGATGAACTTAACCACTGATTTGTTGTAAGTTTGGGATGTTTGTAGGATGTTTAGTATGTTTAATCAACGGTTAAACTTTGGGCTTTTACTATTAGCTTGTGTTGTTTTTCATAACGAGGGCATGCATCGAGGGAATCCCGTCCCTTCTAATACGTCACAAGGCAATCACGCTTCAGCGTGTTTTATTCTGTTTGCCCGCCTAATTAGGTCATGTATTTATAAAGTCGTGATTAAGCCGTTACTAGGTTGATTTCAGAAATTTTAAGTTGAGTCAATGTCAAATGGCTATCCCTTTTTCATGAATCCAAAAGTTGCCATAGAGCATTTCAGTCCATATTTTAAATACATCTGTTACAGGAGGCATAGAGCTCTTCAGATCAGCCAACAATGTGATTCTATGTCCAGGTATCGGGGATGGAGTTATCCCCCCTGAATACTTCAAGCGTGTTGTTCACAGGCATTCAGGTAGGTCTCGAATATGCAAATCAGAGCAACTCATTTTTCCAATAAGCGTTTAAAATATTTTGACATTCACCTTAAAATCATCTCTAGTCACATATGTCTGTCCATCCGTCCGTAAACTTTGTGGAATTTCGACTTCTTTTAAAAAACCATAAGGCCTAGAAAGCTGAAACTTTGTGTATAGACACATTGGCTAGTGAGGACTATAAATTGTAGCTTTGGTGGCCCTGTAGCCCCTAATAAGGGCCACAGGGGCCATGACCTTAAAACCTATTTTCATCTTTATCTCCAGAATCATAAGGCCTAAAAAGCTGAAATATTGTGTACAGACTCCTTGACTAGGGATAATTTATAATTGTAGATTTTTGTGACCCTGTGGCCCCTAAGGGGGAAACCACATTGGCCCCACCCTAAAGCAAAATCAAATGTAAAGCCTGATGAGCTACAGAGCCAATGGCTCTATTTTTTATGTGAATGCCTTTTTATCAGTCTAGGTAGCAAACTGGGTCTTGTATTGTTAATGAAACATTGCGGGTTTGCTTTCCAACTTCTCTTTTGGATTTACATACATTGACTTGCACTAGGTAAAACTTATTTTCATTTTCATGAGACCTCCCTTTTAACATAAAAAAAAATTGTCCTACTACCCCTATAGCATTCTCTCCCCACAGTGGCAAATCAAGTCATGTTGATTTAGCTTCTGTTATATTACGACGATTTTGTGGGATAGAATGGGAGATGCCTGATTAGAGGCAATCAAAATTAGTTGTACAATCAGTGACGCTGTTCTTAAATCATCATTTTGGCTATTTAAAAAAGGCAAAGGCATTGTGATATGAACCACCCTTTCCATGCGAGAAGCGTTGTCATTGAATAAAGAAATTCAAATGTATTGTGATGAAAGTTTTTTCCGCCAGGGGAAACTGTCGGAACCCTGGGATTTCGGCGTAACAGAGGTTAAATTAACATGACTTGATCTGCCTCTGTTGGGAGAGAATGCCCCTATAGGGACATACATAAGAAAAGTCAGATGTCTTGATACCAGCTTCATTTGTGTGAAAATGCATGGCATTCTGGATTATATGCTTATTCCACCTGATGAAAGACCAGGCATATGCTCTGAAATGCTGTATATTTTCACAATGATGAAGTCATTACCAGGTAAATATTACTTTTCTTCTTGGCAACTGTGAACTCTGACATTCTCTGTCTGTACAGGAAGAAATCTGCTGGTTGAGGAATCTCCTGAGGGCTTTGCAGTGTCTGCAGACCAACTTGCTGATGAAATGGAACAAAACAAGAAAAAGAAGAAAAAGAAAAACAAGAATTAATCTTTATCGAAATAATTTATACATATTTATTAAGCTATTTTAAGATTTTACCTTTTGTCCTTAACTCTGTGATATGTTACTCATTTTGCATAGTGTTTACACTGTTTTGACAATTTAGCAATCATGTCATGATATTAATAAAATATGTTGAATAAGGATGGTTGTCAGTCTTTGTATTGAATTTCATATTATCATGGAGTTAAATAGAGAATACTAAACGAATGGTAATGTGATAACATTTTAAAGCAACGAGTGTATAGAATTGTACGGAACTGTAGAGGGGACATTGAATGAGTTTTATTTTGAGATTATTATGTCGTGACCACGAGATAGTAAGTCGTGGCCACGAGATAGTAAGTCGTGGCCACGAGATAATAAGTCGTGGCCACGAGATAGTAAGTCGTGGCCACGAGATAATAAGTCGTGGCCACGAGGTATTATGTCGTGGCCACGAGATATTAAGTCGTGGCCACGAGATATTAAGTCCCGTTATGACAACCTGCGAATGATAGACTTTTAGACAGGGTGCGAAACTACAAGAGAAAGACAACACAAGGTAGCTACGGAAAGGATGCTTTACTTAAAGCGGTGGAGGCAATTTCAAACGGGACACCTGTGAGAGAAGCATCACGTCTGTACCAAGTTCCACGCAAAACTCTGTATCGACATCTCAAAGGTCAGGTTAAATCCCCAGGCAAACTTGGGAGATTCAGTAATATATTTGACAAAGAGTACGAAGATCAACTCGTGGCACACATCGTACAGATGCAGCAGCTATTCTACGGACTTCACCCAAACGATGTGCGTAGGTTAGCCTTCGATTTAGCTGTTTTCAACAACATAGAGCACCCCTTCAATAAAGATCAACAACAAGCCGGACGAGACTGGCTTACGAGTTTCTTCAAACGACATCCTGAACTTTCGATCAGAAAACCAGAAGCTACTAGCTTAGCTAGAGCTGTAGGCTTCAACAAGCCTGCCATCGAAAAGTTTTTCAACTTGCTTGAACAAGAAATCAAGACAAATGCAATCACTGCCAGCTCGATATGGAACGTCGACGAAAGTGGACTAACAGTTGTGCACAAACCTTCAAAAATTATTGCAAAACGTGGCGAGAAACAAGTTGGCAAGTTGACAAGTGCAGAGCGAGGTAGAACTGTGACAGTTCTGTGCTGCTATAATGCTGCAGGAACATATGTTCCCCCTATGATGATTTTCCCAAGAAAACGGCTCCCACCTGCGCTTCTGAAGGGCGTGCCTGCTGACTGCATCGGCCGATGCAGCGACAACGGATGGGTAAACCATGACCTTTTTCTCGACTGGCTTTAACACTTTTGTAAGTTTGCAAAACCATTAAAACAAAAGCCGTGCATTCAGATCCTTGATGGAGACTCGTCCCACAAGTCACTGGATGCAGTGCAGTACGCCAGAGCGAATGGGATAGTGCTGATAATCCTGCCACCTCACACCACTCATAAACTTCAGCCACTAGACAGGACATTCTTCGGTCCACTGAAATCGCACTTCAACGCCGAGGCCGACAGATGGATGTTGACAAACCCTGCATGTAGAATTTCTTGCTTTGAAATTGGTCAGCTGTTTGGAGATGCATATAGGCGAAATGCAACCATGATGAAACCAACAAATGGTTTCCTCTGTACTGGAATCTGGCCTTTCAACCGCCATATTTTTGCTGAAGAAGAGTTTGCCGCCTCAGCCGTCACAGACGAACCCGAGCCAGTAGAATCTGCTGGTCCTGCCGAACCTGATGGTCCCGTTGAACCTGATGAAGCTGTAGCAACAGCTGTGGTTTCTCCTGCTTCAACATCAGTGGAGGTCACAATTGAGGTCCATTCCAGTCTTCCACATGGCACTCCAGAAAAAACAGCCAATGCTGTAATGCAAAGTTCAAACATCGACGCAAGTTGCAGTAAAGACTCAGACACTGAAAGTCTACGTGGTGAAGATATACTTTCTGCCAAGGAATCTCTATCGGGAGAAAGTATCAGAGATCAGATACGTGCCTTTTCTCCAATCCCAGTCGCAAAGAACAAACGGAAGCGAAAACGCAAAGGTGAAACATCAGTCACTGCTACCTCATCACCATACAAGAACATGTTGGAAGAGAAGCAAGCAACAAGCAGCAAGGGTCCAGTCCAAACAAATCGAGAAAAGGTAACAGTGAAAGGAAGCAAGAAGAAGAAGGCAAGCAAATCTCACAGTACGACAGAAGAAAGCAAAACAAACTGGTACTGCAGTGAAGTGTACACTGATCTACCCACAGAGGATTCGTTACAGTGCATCACGTGCAGTATGTGGTACCATGCTGATTTTTTTTATCCCACCTGTTTTTTTCACATTTCTGAAAATTTTATTATTTTTCATTTCCATGGAAACGATTATTTGACTCTGTTCAGGGACAGGTTCGTTTCCTGAGGAATTCAACATATATTTAACATTCATCATATCTTTCGGAAATATCTTCTTGCGTTGTATTATCAATGGAAACGAAAGTTTATCGTATATTATATCAAAGATATATCGTAAATATAGTAACCTTTGACTTTGTTAATGGGGGACCGGTGGGATATATTATCTTGTACACTTTAATCTTGAAGATGATTGAAGAATTGATGTTAGAATTGATGTATTTGTTTTGTTATCATGAAATAATTGATACTTTATGTATTTCGTGTTATTAAAATGTTGCCTTTAACCTTTCTGTCTCCTAGTTAATTTTTAGAGATTCGATGTAGGACATAGCAGGCAGGGTACCAATTCGTCAATAAAATAATGGGGGCAAAGCGCGCCCCATGGGCGCTTTGCCCCATGATGCGGGGCAAAGTGAGACACTAAAATGAAAACATATTCTCAGTATTAGAAAAATGTGATTAAATCTGAGCGAACTATTTTTGGATTTTATTGAAGGGAATATATGAGACATTAATAATGCATATAAAGTGAAGAATTATATATTATCATTAAAGGAGAAAAAGCAAAAAACCCTTAAGGGGTGCGCTTTGCCCCGCTCTCCCCTACTTAGGCGAAAAAAGCAATGTTTTTATGCATAAATCACAAAATAAAGAGATGAGAGTCACTGCAAAAACAAATGTAAAGGGGAAACAGATCTTAAATAATCATTGAAGGTGAATGGAAACAAGTTATTCACAAAGTACCTTTCATTTCTATCCAACATGACATCAAGACTTCATTTAACATGAAGACATGAACAAAACATACTCAACAAGTGATTATTCACAATTTATGAAATTCTTTCGAAGTGTGCTCTTGTCAAAAGTGATGTCAGAAGACACAAGGGAGTGATTCTATTTATCATCCAAAACCATTTTTCATAACATTCGCATGAACAATGGACATCTCCTTACACTGTATAATCTCATAACTCCTACAAAAGGTGATGTCTTAAACAATTTCTCCAATGATATAATTTACTGTTAGTTGTTGATTGAAAGTTCTTTTTCTATTAGAATAATGTGTAAAAGGTTTTAAACAAACAACAAATACTGTAAGTGAACACTTGTAATGTCTTTAAATTGTCAATTGATAATGAGACCAAAACAACAGTCAAACATATCGATGTCAATTTTGCAAGAAGTGGACCATGTTTTAGAATATGTGAAACAGTAACACAAGTACATGCGTGTGGCTGAACCTAGCTTGATAAGAACTGCAAAAGAGCTAATTGCCGTATAGTCGATATCATATTCCATTGAGTCCATTCAAAAGAGAGCCTGTTTGTTTCTATCCCACCGCTCATCTTCCTAACAAAGCTTAAAAGTCAGTTCCAAATATAAGCCAGGTTCGCATAGAAAGATGCCCACGGGTATGTTAAACATCTACTAAACTCGACTTTACCACTTCTCGATTTCATTCAAAGATTTTTCAACAAAATATAAACTGGACTTGATTTTTGTTATTTGTCCAAAAAACACATTTAATTAGCCTTTCATTAAGACAGCATAATTATCGGTTGTGAAAAACCCACCTAGATAAAAGGCCGTAAAACTTGCGGGGGTGTGACGTATTAAACAGACTAAATGTATACAGAGTAACGCATCATTATTTTAACTGAAATACCGCCTAAATAATTGTTTAAAGGGGGTCTGCAACCTGAATTTTTAACTTCCAGTGTTTTATTAGCAGGGCCCCGAAAGAGTCGTAAATACTCGATAGGGACGAAATCTTTTGGTTGCGAACTGCTTACAGCTGACAGCCAGTACCAAGTTTGTGTCATGTGACCCCCCTTACCCGTCTGGATGCTCTTGTTAACAATGGTCAATGAGGTTTCACGAGTCAGGTTGTTGATCCCCTTAAATACCATTGATATGGATAACTTTTTTTATACCAAATGCTTAGTAGTGTTACATTGTCAAATGATTTATCTATCTGAGTGGAAAACATTTTCTGAAAATCGTTAATTAGTGTTTTTTTCTGTGGTATTGTTACGATAGATGTATAGATAACGAGGCTGATTGTGTTTATGACGTCACAATAAGGGGGCGTGACCAGCCATGCATTCACTGGTTTGTGGCCAGATAGGCCTAAGCGGCCCAACAAAAGTGGCTTTCAAAAACGGCTTTCATTACCAAACAGAACAGATTTGGGCATTTTCAACCTTTTGCGAATTCACGTTTTAGGCATTTTCCATGGATACTAATATAAGCCTTAAAGGGGCAGTAGCACGTTTTTAGGGGGGATATAAGGTGATGTCAGGAAAATGAAAATTAATTATACCAATTGAAAGACAATGTATTTAAACTAAATGGAGCAATAATAATTCAAATATATAATGTAAAGTTTAGCCATGCGATTCCTTTTTCTTACACACAATGAATTAAAGGTGTTCACAAAAAATGGCCGCCAATGGATTTTATGTGAATCTTCATACTTTGCTCTCTGACTATAGCTGATTTGCTTGTGTAATGAGATTTATTACACTTTCAAGATAATATATTTAGCAATAACATACAATTATCAATAAGCATTTTGAAATATAAAATTATGAAAAAACGTGCTACTGCCCCTTTAACTTCTAAAGAATTATACTTAGCTCGTCGAAACTTGGTATATAGATTAGTCACCATGTATGGATGTGGATTTTCAACTTCCTTTGGGTTTTTACTGTTGGCGGTTTTTGTTGATACAGAACATAGAATTTTGTTTCTGAAGCATAACACAAAAATTAATGGATCTAGACATAGATATATGTTGTATATATAGATACATTATGTTTGAAAATCTGAAATTGGCCGAATTGGGTGTGTAGCCATCATAATGAGTTGATAAGCGTAATGAATAGCAACGTCAATCAGATTATCCGGATATAAGTATCCTTTACAGATTCACCAAATCACACACAGATTGCAGGAAGAGTGTAGAATGATATATACGGTAAGGAATGGATCATAATTAAACTATATTTACTATAAACATAAAAATGTTATTCAATAAAAATAAAGTGATTTTTATTTATTTTGTTTGCTCAGAATATTTTCTGTCTCACTTTAAAACTGCAGCTGATATTCTCGGAATGATTAGTTTCAGTGACGACAATGGATTAAATTAGTCATTAAAACATTCATCACACTGGCACTCATTGATGGGAATTGGCAATAGACGGGCCATTATCATACATGTAAACGACAATGTATTTCATAACCAAAAGAGAATTGCTATCAATTATACCCACGTGTTGCTAATGTACTGTTTAAAGTATACCATTGTCAAGTGATGCGTCATGAGACTTCAGTCTGGAAAAATTGTGCATCGACAAGAGTAAAATATTAGGGTTTGAAGTAATCAAGACACAGTTAGAAGACCTTCAAAGATGACGACTGATTACTGCTCAAATTCAATAGACGAATCATCCGAGGAGAACGCTTTGCTCAAAGATGACTCTAAAGGTAAATGCACTCAGTTCAGACACGGTCGATCCAACAGCGAATGCTCTATTAAAGTGATACTTATTAAGGAATAGAACACAAATCTCTTTTAATACAGTAAATTTACAAATATCTCATGAGCAACCATTTCCTGTTTACGGACAGGCTACGAAATCACTTTTATCAATTCTTCCTTGAAATAATGATGTTTAATCAAATTTAGTACAGTGTAGGGCAATTTCCGGGAAATGTAGGCCTTCACGTATCTCCATGATATTTTACGAGCGTCCATATCTAATAGACTCGACAGTGACCGTTATTATTTAATAGACTTTTATTCTACAGACCACTTTGCCATAATGTAATGTATTGAGATGAATGTCTTGGATCGAGACTATTCACGTGCATAGTGAACCGCATGGCCAGGTTAGAGATTGTATCATGAGGACTTTAAATACAAGCGAGTGCTATCTGACGTCACTGGGCGGCCATATTTGAACCTGTAAGATGTACTGTTTCTTGGTTTAAGATGGTTATATACTACAATTGGCGACGAGGATAAACTACTCTCTTCTAGAGCAGTCGGATAATGGCGACATTCGGAACTTTCGGTGAACTAAAAGAAGACGACGACTGGTCACAGTATACAGGTATACGGAACGTCTGTCACATTATTTTGAGGTATTTGTGATTGAAGAGGAAAAGAAACAGAAAGCCATATTGTTGAGTGTCTGTGGGAGAAAAACTTATTCATTAATTAGGAATTTAGTTGCACCAGCAAAGCCAGGAGAAAAGAAATACGAGGAGCTTGTGGAATTAGTGAAAAAGCATAGAAATCCCCCACCGTCAGAGATAGTGCAAAGGTTCAAGTTTCACACATGCCGTAGGAACTAAGGAAGGCCGCCGAGTCAGTGAGTGAGTACGTGGCAGAACGTAGGAAATTGTCTGAATTCTGGGGTAATTTTGAAACTTACTTAGAAGATATGTTAAGGGATAGACTTGTATGTGGCATAAATGATGAAGAATTCAGAGACGTTTGTTGGCAGAGGAGTCATTTAAATTTGCAAGAGCGTTGGAAATAGCTCTAGCAATAGAAACTACAGCTAAGAATACAGCATATTTGCAACTTACATCAGGAGTTTTAGCTTCTATTCATCATGTTAATCACCAAGTTCAGCTGAGTGGTCATATAAGTCATAGGGGAAGAGAAAATTATGCAAATACCAATCATATTGGGGACTGTTGTACACAAAGTTTCAGCTTTCTAGGCCTTATGGTTCTGGAGAAGAAGATGAAAATAGGTTTTAAGGGTGTGGCCTGGAGGGTCTGGAGTGACTGGAGAAGAAGTCTAAATTCCATGAATGGACGGACGGACGGACGGATGCTGGACACCATGCCATGCCATAAGCCAATCGTGTTAACAGGCTAGATGAGCTAATAATTAATGAAGAATCTTTTACGCTGTCCTTCTCCTGACTTCTTGCAATAGGATGACCAATCGTTAACGTGTCTGAAACGTATTGTGACGTTTACGTTCGATTGAGTTCGTACCATTGGTGTTCTATAGATCTAGTTGACCTAAAATCTTTTTTTGAGAAGGGTTCGGCGAGAGTTTCACCGTGCCATTTAAGAACCCCTTTGCTGCTTCATCAGCGGATGCAAATGACGTTCGTGGACTATGTTGCATTACCAATATGCTTCCGAAACTCCTCTGAACCCTAAATGTCTATTCTACGATGAATATTATGAATGCTATATTCTGAAGATTCAAACGTGATCAATTTAGAAGATAAATAGTTGCGTTTGTAAAATATCCGGGATTCATTGTTATTCAACACCCGCAAATTTAGTTTAAAACCGACGGCGTTAGCCGGAGGTTTTAAACGCTTAAATTTGCGGGTGTTGAATAACAATGAATCCCGAAATTTTACAAACGCAACTATTTATCGATATTGTAACATGACCGTTAGTTATAATCATTTTAAGAGCGAACTTTATTTTTGCGTAAGGAACTCTGAGTTCAAAGGATCCAACGACTAATCCATTATTGTTATAGGTATTCGCAGCTAAAAAGAATAAGGAATTCCCAGTGTTATAGACATTAAAATAGTGTTCTTATACTGCAAATCAGTTGCACTCATAAAGATGAGATCTTATAGTTTTCACTGTGACATTTATGAGAGAGAAAACAGTTACATAATTCATAAACTAACAGGAACAAACCCGACTGAACAACTATCTTAAACTAGCCTAGACCATTGTGACGGTGACGTGATCATTATGACGTTATAACCGTTAGCCTTTGTGACGTCGTGCCATGGGAACAGCATTCGAAAGAAACCTGCTGCATGACAAGGCGGCAAATTAGGAGAAACGTAGCCAATTAAGAAAGTTTAGTTACATAAAACTAAAGCAAATAGAAAAGGATTTTTGGCATCTACTGGATTGCGCAAGTTAGAAAATGACAACAACAACAGTAACATGTGAATCGGGCACGAATACTTGGAGAATCGGAATTGTTTTATGTTGAGGCGGACCAAATATGTATCCTTTCGCGGTGATTCGCCTCAGCCAATTTGCGGGTGTTCATTGCCATTAACACTGGCAAATCCTTCAAATCAACCAATCAGAAACGAGTATTTACCGAAGTCATGTTACAATATGGATTGAACGTCCTCTGATTTTGAGGCCGCTTCACCACGCATTGACACCCAGACTGACAATTTCAAAGCTGGTATTCTGTTGTTGAACCATTGTTGTAGGTCATATCTGGGTTTTACACGTGTTTTCCGTGCTCATTTAATGGAAAGGAGGTTGTGTGGAGCTGAATTCCAAATTCGGGGGGCTGGAATTTTGATAGTCTGTAAATTTGTTTTACAAAAAATTTTCTTCAAGAATTAGTGGGGGGGCCGGGCCCCCCCAGGGCCCCCCGCTAACTACGGGCCTGACATTATTATGTATACATATTAATATGGACGTTTTACTGAAATACATTGTGGGTATGATGACTATTGACCAAAGGAAATACACTCCAACTTGAGGTTTTAAAAATCCCCTCAATCCTTACATAAGCTATTCTATTTTAATATAGATATGTATTCAAATGAAAGAAATCAATACAGATATGACACAACAAACTGTAGGCTTACATCCGATGGCATTGAACCTCGGTAGCCGATTAACAACAAGTTCCGGTTTCGAATAGCACTAGTTTGATAATAAAATTACAATTTCTATTTTTGTAAAGTCCATTTGTTTGCATTGGTTGACAAACATAACCTACCAAGGTGGAAAAAATGCCCTCACAGATGGTGGTTGCTGCATAAGACTTTCAACTTAAAGAAATTGAAAACTTCCCAAAGAAGTAGAAAATTTCTACCTATATATCTAACATGCTCCCTCTCTTTACAGATTATGGAACAACTGAACGGAAACAGGAACCTCAACCCAAGACTCACAAGAAGTACATCCCTATTGAAGTAGTCACCTTCCTTTCTTTTACTCAAATACAACTGATGTTTTCCCATGTCCAGTTCTTCCTTCATGCAAAGGCAACGGCCAACTACGACAACATTCACTGCTTCAATGGCACACGGAGCAACGATACAGATCGGGAGAGCACTATACAGAGGGAAGCTACATGGAAATTGTTATTAATCTTTGAAATTACTGTGTTCTGTTCCCTAATTCCTACCTTAATAATTGGTACATGGACCGACTGGTGTGGAAGACGAATGCCAATGATCTTGTCAAATCTTGGAGCAACTGTCAACTGCCTAATCGTTCTACTGGTTGTCGGTTTTGATGTCAATGTGTTCTACATCTGCTTTGGGGCCATTGTAAATGGAATTGGGGGCTTCTTCGGAGCATTGAATGCGTCAATATACAGCATGGTTGCAGATGTTACCTCGCCGGGTACTCAAAGAGCATGGAGAACAATGCTTGTTAATTCGGCCGGCTATGTCGGTACCCTGGTTGGTATGGTTGTTACCGGTTTCTGGGTTGAGGTGTCAGGATATTTGGACGTCCTGTATCTTAGCATGGCTTTAAACTTGACTTCTCTGTTTGTCATTATAATGTTTGTGCCAGAAACAAAACCAGGGATGTCTGGCAAATCGCCCAGATTTAAGGAGACATTGAATGTTATGAAAGAGCGATTTAGTTTTCTGGCTCGAAATGATGAGAATAACTCAAGACTCCTCATTCGTTTAAGTTATATCGCTGTCTTACTCACACTGTCTGTGGACACAACAAAATTGAATTTGCTCCCGATGTATTTTCAAGGTCCACCATTATTATGGAAGTCGGGCAGAATTTCATTGTTTTTGACTATTCGATCTGCGGGATCAGTTCTAGTGATAGTATCGACATTGAGATGTCTGCAAAGATGTCTATCCGAACAGTATATTAATGTTATTGGAGCAATATCAAACATAGCAATGTACAGTTTGATTGGCTTTGCGAAAAATGAAATATTGGTCTACATTGGTAAGTGTCGAAATAGAAAACTAAAGAATTTGTTTAAAAAAATTAAAATATTCTTATCAGTAGTCAATTCAAAGAAGAGTGCATTTATTCAAAATAATTAATAATACAATTTTAATGATAAATGCTTTAAATTCATGAATCCGGTGTCATGATATACATTTTTAAATGACTTGCTTTACATTTCGTCTAATAGTGATACATACAATGAAATTCATCTTAACGTGGTACATAAGATTGAGAACAAGTGTAACCTGCACATTTCAGCTGGTGGATGTTCAGTCTATGTGGAGCTTGTACTCCCAATGATGCGATCTCACATGTCACATATTGTTCAAACACATGAGCAGGGTAAGAAAATTCAGTTTATCCATTCTTTACACTTAGGGGTAATTTAACATTCCATTTCAGGGGACCTTAACCATGAAAAACACTACCATACCATTCTGCAGTTAACAGAAAAAAAACCACAAAATATCCTAAAACTGGTTTATTTATTCATCAGTCCTTAACTTGCGATCTAAAGTTGCCGCCGTCATCAAATTGTTGATATGGATATAGACATTCAATGTTGCAAAAATAGTGCTGACCTCTAAGCTTTTGTATTCTCAACTTTAAATATTGCGTAAACATTTAAATAATATCTTCAGTACACGTGTTAAAGAGTTGGAATAACTCCTTCGATGCGTTGAGTATCATAAGAAAAAACGTTGGTTCTGCCAGCACGAAGGTCTTTGCATTAGATAAACATTAACACTTCTTTTGTTCAACATTCTTTATCAGACAATCTATCAGGCGGTATTTGGACCCGTGTAGTAAAAACGTTGACCTAGTGAAATAAGAGCTGATGAGGCAGCTTAAGATATTGTCAGTAACACATGTACTAATGTTCAGCTTTATAGTGATTGTCTCTAGGTTTGTCACTGATTGAATCATGATTGACTGATGAGTGATTATAATAAAGCCAAATCAAAATGCTTCAGCGTTAAACAGCATCAATGTATGAGGAACCTTACTTTATCCTAAACAAATGGCTGATTTCTCTAGCAATCCCTTGTTCCTTAAATTGAGTATTGCAAGATGCCTGAAACTTGAGCTTGGTTAATGTTTTCGTTTTTCTTTCCAGGTTCAATGCAGTCACTTGTGTCTATGTGTGAAATCTGTGCCAGTGCACTGTTCGGTGTAGTTGCTGTTACAATCTACAGTTCAACACTGTCTATCTTCCCTGGTTTTGTTCTCATTCTGATGGCATTGATCATGGTCGTTATCATCGGGCTCCTCCTGTAAGTAGCATATAGTCAGTACAATACTAACAGATTATTTCCTTGAAGTAACTTAGCATAGCCGAGTTCGCACTTTGGAAATGTGTAATAGATCAACTGATCAGCAAATATTGGTTGCAACATTTACATTCTCCCACCCCTACTATAGTCAGAAATAATTTTAAACCGTTACCATGAAAGTGCTGGATACTCCATTCTGATTGGTTCTCCATAAAAATCAAACCTGTTGGAAAAGAGAGAAGTATTTCAAATTTTAGTCGCTGTCAATCCAGTATAACATGATGATTTATAAACACAATAGGTTTGTCTACTAATATAAATTGGTGATGGCTAATTAGAGGTATAACTGAACGTTCTCATGTAACCACGACTTATTTCATTCATCAATAAACATAAATCATTCAGCTACTTAAAACGATTGAGTTTGCACATATTGCTAAAAATGACGATTCGAAGATGGGGAGGGATATTTCTATCATGTTACGTCGCAAAGGTTTTCGGATATTTTGAAAGAAGAAATCCGATATAAAACTGTGAAATACAAAGATTGCAAATGTTTTTTCTTTTTTCTTTCAGGTGCATATCAAAATTAATGAGAACGAAGAACATACCAGAAACAGAGTCTACGATCGGAAATCCGTCGATGTAAAAGTCCTTGGTTATATTCTTCCAATTGAATCGAGGATCAAATTCAAAGTCCTTGTATGACATACAAATGTCAGAATAATGTGGCTCAAGCATACCTTTCGAACATAATAGAGGACAACATTCCTGCGAAATCTCATCCATCGCAGAATTTAAATTTTCGCAGGACACCAAACTATATTACTACTAGTTTCGGA
This sequence comes from Steromphala cineraria, assembly GCA_916613615.1. NCBI lineage: Eukaryota > Metazoa > Mollusca > Gastropoda > Trochida > Trochidae > Steromphala > Steromphala cineraria. The sequence continues at coordinate 74,167,677 of OU744724.1, read as the reverse complement.
CAGAAATCTTTCACAAATGCTGCTCGACTTTGGAACCAACTTCCTCATGTCATCATGATGTCTTCATTATTGACTGTTTTTAAAACTAAAGTCAAAACTTATCTATTTTCAAGCTGCTATTCATAGACATTATTTCATTATATTTCCTCATGGAGTTCATCAACTCACTTTATGATTATACTATATACTAATTATTCATACCTTATCATTCAAACTTTTCTAATTCCTATTTCATTCTTATTATTCATTCATTTCTTTTCATTCTTTAACGCCTATGCGCTTTGAGCATGCACCTTGCGTATGGATATATAGCGCTATACAAATATTCATTATTATTACCATTATTATTTACTCAAACTTTATGCTGTATATTAACACATGGAAAAACGAAAAAGTTGCTTTACGACCAAAAAAGAGACAATGTATTGGTGTATCAATGGTATGGTATCATGGCATCATCTTCTAGGACTTAAGCAAACACAATATAATTTTCACATTTTTAGCTCACCTTTACAAAGTAAATGTGAGCTTATGTCATGGCGCTTCGTCCGTCGTCCGTCTGTCTGTCCGTCCGTCCGTCCGTCTGTCCGTCCGTCCGTCCGTCCGTCCGTAAACTTTCACGAAAAAGACTACTCCTCCTAAACGAATTCAGATATCATTCTGAAATTGTAGTATGTTATACCCATGGTGATTCCTCACTGAAAGGTAGACGTTTGAGTTTTGAGAATCCAAGATGGCCGCCATGACAGCAATATTGAATTTTCAATTAGATTTCATGAAAAAGACTACTCCTTCTAAACGAATACAGATATCATTCTGAAATTGTAGTATGTTATACCTATGGTGATTCCGCACAGAAAGGTAGACGTTTGAGTTTTGAGAATCCGATATGGCCGCCATGGCAGCCATATTGAATTATCAATTAGATTTCATGACAAAGACTATTTCTCCTAAACCAATCTAGATATCATTTTTATATTGTAGTATGTTATACCTATAGTGATTCCGCACAGAAAGGTAGACGTTTCAGTTTTGAGAATCCAAGATGGCCGCAATAGCAGCCATATTGACTTTTCAGCTGCAGATGACACATCATTATTATTAAATTTTAAGCTTTCTTCAAGTGATCACTGGCACCATATAAATTCTCTAATTTGAACTTACTAATCATAATATTATCTTAAATATGGAATATTTAAGATTGTCGTGCAAGTTGTTCTATATTTTTAAGTGTTTCTAAAAAAAAAAAGATGAAAGACAAACATAATTGATTAATTTGTTTAAAATCCTTATGGCAACTAGCTGCAAAAACCAAATCACATTAAACATGTTAAATTTTAGACAATGGTATCTCCCTTATATTCCTTTAAATACCACACATAAGGGGTCAACCAGAGTTCAGATATTCCACTATGGTGTCTAATACACATCCCAAGGCAGGCTGCTAGCATCACAGTGTCAGCTGCTAGTCTGTTGCATAATCAACCTGACCCAATTGATATGGTAGAGCATTATGCTATATATGGCCATGGCCCATGTGTATGCAATAAAAGTTATGGACTTGTATTCTCATGACAGTGATATGTTCTTTCTAAGAATAACAACTTACACAAAATTTGTCTACAATAAGCTTTGTGTTTAGCAATCTACATGATAAGTTGATGTGGAATAAATATGCAGAAAAGGGTTTAGTAAGAAAAGTAAGGAAATTTGATTTGTCATATCTCTCTGTTGATTTGACAATGCAAAAATGTTTACCATTATAGTACTGTATGAGTGTTAAATAAATTGATACTTTAATGAAAGACATCTCATGGTCACTTGACATGTAAATATTATGTGAACAAAATAAACGTGTCTTATGCATTGCTGTGTTTATGACTTTCCTCTCAATCAGTCATTCATTTTCCTTGAAAAATCAGTACTTTTGGGATTCTCAATATCCCATGCAGCATAACCATCAGTGAAATAATCTTGAAATCATATTAATGATTCACTACAAAACAAATGTAAGTGGCCACCATCCTGTAAGTAATGAATGACATTTAAATGGATACACCTAAACCAATCAAGATATCATAATGAAATTAATACGGATGCCCACATAAAAGTAGCATTTTGAAGATTAAAAAGTACAAGATGGTCACCAATTCAGCCACAGATATACAAAAAAGTTATACAAAAACCTACTGCTTGTTAACTTATCATGATTATATCATCCGTGTATTAATGTTTGTTCAAGCTCTAGTGGTTTCCAAAAGAAGACTAGTATTTTAAAAGATAAAAAAATCATGATGGCAGCCATAATCAATTATAAAAAAGATGGTTACATGTATAATTAAACCATTTTACCACATCATTCATTTTAAGGTGAGCTTCTGTACCCTCGGTACTTTTATTTTATATTCTTATTTATCAATATTTTGGTCTTTCTGTGTCAAACTCGTTAACATATCAAAGCAAAACTACAAACATATTTGGTATTTGTGTCATATTTACGTGTGTAGTTATATCTTGGGATGTGGTTTTAACTCGCTTGCTTGTTCGAGGTACTACCTTACTAACTAATTAACTATCATGAACAACTCATACAATGTTTTTACCTTTTATTACAAATACATTTAAAGCAAATTACACATCATATTACAATCAATACCTTCACCTTCTACTGGTACGATTTAACCTGCTTAACTTAACCCCTGAATGCTTACTTTAATCTAAACCTTAAAATTACATTCTTATTCCCTACCTAACTTCATACTGCCGAAAAGCATGCTATACGATACCCATACGATTCCCTCTAAGAAGCCGCTCCGGCCCAGCCGAAGACGCCTGTCAAGGGTTAAGCAGGCAGTTGGTACTTCTGAGAACTCCGGGACTAACTCCCTGAAACTACTGTGTAGCTTCTTTTTGTTGTACTCGACTGTCACTCATTCTTTTGGGGTGGGTCTCACTTTTAGCCAATCGCTCTGGTTTTGCCAACCCTTAACTTTTAACCTTCAACCTCGACTTTCTAACCTTCTACCATTAATCTTAGACCCGGCTCCCTCGGAGAGTTCTAGCCTTTCTTCTAAATCGCTTTGTACTTGTACACAATTATCCATTTCCCCTTAGACTCTCCCCAATCTCCTACTAATCTCCTTGCCATGACATCTCTGCTTCATCTTTCTTGTTTTTCTTGACACCACAACTGCCCCTCGTATTATATTACCAAAACCAAACACTTGTTTGTCATTTTTCATTACGTTTACTAGATTTATCTCTTAACAACCCTTATTACACATTCTTGATTCATGTATACTGTCTTCCTAACTGCCTTTGAGCTATTCTGTTACACGCAATTTCCTCGCAACACTTATCACAGCATCTCTGCTCAATTCGTCCTACATTATTTCTGAATAACTCACCCCCTAACTTTTCTGGATATTTCGCCATATAACATTTCCCCCCTCCGAATATGAGTCGTCCTCGACTCATCAGAAGACAACATCCTACCAATCAAACCCTCCAATACTGGGTACACCCTGGTAGAACAATTGCCACCTTATGTCACCGTTATCCAAACCATGGTTCACCTAAGAACCTTATACATGAATTTAGAATATCATACTGCGACCCAATATTGTTTGGAGATGCAAACACATTTAACAACACCCTAACCCTGAAAGAGAAACATGCAAACATCAATAGTATGGATACGTCTCATCAAGAGAACAACTCATTTAGAGTTCATAAAATCCTGGCATAGCACCGTGACATCGTTAGAGTTCGTAATGCCATAGTCTTCCTTGTTGTGTATAGTTGAGGTATAGCACGGAATATCATAAATATATTAAAGTTCATCGTGCACAATCCGCCATGGAAGTCCATCACATGCATGTCAAGTCACCAACAAGTCACATCTCAAAGGATAAGAAATGTTCATCGAACCCTGAGGATACCATATGGAAAGTTCAGCTTCTGGTTAATGTTCCCTTCACGCACATTCACATGCGAATGTCACAGCACTGGTTCACGGTGTACAGTCACATTTACAAGTGTCCGCACTTCTGAATGTATATAGCACAAGCACGTTAACAAGTGTCTTTGCAGTATCAGTTCATTGCCTTGTGGCTGTCATAGGCCACCCCTGATTGACGACAGGGCGACCCCTCGACTCATCGACAGTTCCTCGGACTCGTCTCCTCAGACGCGTATCCCTCGACACGCCCCCTCAGACACGTCGTCTCGGTTTCAATTTGGTTTCGCTGCAGTCACGGCTACTGGACCTGTAGTTTTCCAGTTATCCGGTGACCTCCGGACCGTACTTTCGCAGCTACTTCTGTCTCTACAAGTGGATGACACCAAGCAGTTGACCGTGACCAGTCCTTGCACCAGAGCTGAGTACCAGTATACCTCCACACGGGAACGACCATATCCTCCTTGGACAATCCATTCCTATAACACTTGAGAAAAGTACGACAGAACATCGCAAGAACAATATGACTATATCACTATCAAGTTCCATGACCTGATTATCATCAACGAACATTATTCATACATCATATAAATATGCATCCTACTACATTCACTGTTCAGGTGTTTCTTGTAAACGTGCTCAGATTTATCTCCCTGAGAACATCATAACAATACCTCGTTATATTCTCTCAAATAGAGAACCGTGGCTGCTTTCTCGCAGACCAACACTGAAAGAACTGTGTGACTTTCCGTACATAATCAATTTTCATGTACGAAACGTTCCTTTGTATATACATATAGAGCATCAGCGAACCACCTGCCAAGCTCCAAGAAAAACACCAGTGTACAATATAAAATGTGTTTGCATTTATTTTCTAAAAAAAAATAACCATCATACATAATTATAACTAAATACATTGCCCACATGTAAACATAACGTTCTTTTTGTTGCCATTATATTGATATGAACAACATCAACCTAATTTCTCCACAATCCGACCCGTAGTCTCCCAAAGAACCTGCTTTTAATGAGTCTTAAGGTTTCACCCTTAGTATAATCATTATCCTGTAGAATAATAAGTAAATGGACAATGTGTTCTCCAAACATTTTCTGAAAATCGTTAATTAGTGTTTTTTTCTGTGGTATTGTTACAATAAATGTATAGATAACGAGGCTGATTGTGTTTATGACGTCATAATAAGGGGGCGTGACCAGTCATGCATTCACTGGTTTGTGGCCAGATAGGTCTAAGCGGCCCAACAAAAGTGGCTTTCAAAAACGGCTTTCATTACCAAACAGAACATATTTGAGTAGCGAACTTTGAGGCACTATACAATATTGTAATCAGACTTTCTTAAAACCAAAGAAAATGGTGAAATATGTCTGTGGTTATGTGAACTTTAATATTGCTATAACGTGGGATAAAGTCAACAACCTGTCTCTCTGTCTGTCCGCCATTAATTGTTTTGCGTGACTCTAGCCAATTGAAACTTGGTTTATGGTCGGCAGGTGTAAATGTGCTTTTGGGGATTTTCAACCTTTTGCGAATTCACGTTTTAGGCATTTTCCATGGATACTAATATAAGCCTTAACTTCTAAAGATTTATACTTATCTCGTCGAAACCTGGTATATAGATTAGGCACCATGTATTGATGTCGATTTTCAACTTCCTTTGGGTTTTTACTGTTGGCGGTTTTTGTTGATACAGAACATAGAATTTTGTTTCTGAATCATAACACGAAAATTAATGGATCTAGACATAGATATATGTTGTATATATAGATACATTGTGTTTGAAAATCTGAAATTGGCCGAATTGGGTGTGTAGCCATCATAATGAGCTGATAAGCGTAATGAATAGCAACGTCAATCAGATTTACCGGATATAAGTATCCTTTACAGATTCACCAAATCACACACAGATTGCAGGAAGAGTGTAGAATGATATCTACGGTAAGGAATGGATCATAATTAAAGTATATTTAATATAAACATAAAAATTTTATTCAATAAAAATAAAGTGGTTTTTATTGATTTTGTTTGCTCAGAATATTTTATGTCTCATTTTAAAACTGCAGGTGATATTCTCGGAATGTTTAGTTTCAGTGACGACAATGGATTAAATTAGTCATTAAAACATTCATCACACTGGCACTCATTGATGGAAATTGGCAATAGACGGGCCATTATCATACATGTAAACGACAATGTATTTCATAACCAAAAGAGAATTGCTATCAATTATACCCACGTGTTGCTAATGTACTGTTTAAAGTATACCATTGTCAAGTGATGCGTCATGAGACTTCAGTCTGGCAAAATTGTGCATCGACAAGAGTGAAATATCTGAGTAAGAAGTAATCAAGAGTAAAATATAAGGGTTTGAAGTAATCAAGAAACAGTTAGAAGACCTTCAAAGATGACGACTGATTACTGCTCAAATTCAATAGACGAATCATCCGAGGAGAACGCCTTGCTCAAAGATCAATCTAAAGGTAAATGCACTCAGTTCAGACACGGTCGATCTAACAGCGAATGCTCTATTAAAAGTGATACTTATTAAGGAATAGAACAAAAATCTCTTTTAATACAATAAATTTACAAATATCTCATGAGCAACCATTTCCTGTTTACTGACAGGGTACGAAATCACTTTTATCAATTCTTTCTTGAAATAATGATTTACAAAATGTTTAATCAAATTCAGCACAGTGAAAGGCAACTTCCGGGAAATTTAGGCCTCTACGTATCTCCATGATATTTTACGAACGTCCATATCTAATAGACTCGACAGTGATCTTTATTTTTGAAAAAACGTTTATTCTACAGACCACTTTGCCATTATGTAATGTATTGAGATGAATGTCTTGGATCGAGACTATTCACGTGCATAGTGAACCGCATGGCCAGGTGAGAGATTGTATCATGAGGACTTTAAATACAAGCGAGTGCTATCTGACGTCACTCGGCGGCCATATTTGAACCTGTAAGATGGTGATATACTACAATTGGCGACGAGGATAAACTACTCTCTCCTAGAGCAGTCGGATAATGGCGACATTCGGAACTTTCGGTGAATTGAAAGAAGACGACGACTGGTCACAGTATGTGTAGGATCTAAACCGAGCCAGAGGTGTTGTTGATAATGTAAGCCCGCGGCAGAGGGAAATTGGGAAGGGCCGACAGGCCCGCCCCAATTTCCCGAGGCTGAGGGCTTACATTATCAAACAACACCGAGGGCGAGGTTTAGATCTAACTTAGGAACCGAGATAAACCGTAGTAACATAATTATTTCAATAATAAGTATAAAAATGGATTCATTGATTTTTACTGGTAGGGAATCACCATGAGCAAACGGAGAGCACATCCGCGCCCTGCACGTGCTTTGCGCTCGCTACCCAAGCCGTGAACGTGAAATGCATGCGCTATCTGCCTCGTGAAGTTCACATGATTGTCACTGTGGAAAATACATCATTGTTCTCGTGGGCCTTTATAGCAGAGTTGTCAAAGGCGCCAGTTTAGTAAGCGAGTGGTGCAGAGTTCGAAACCAGGCATGCGAACATTATATTTGTGATTTGTCAAAAATGTGATATTTTGTGATGGTATTTATTCGAAGAAGGACTTTGAAACAAAGTATTTCAAAACGTGTATAATCCCTATCAAAATAAATTTCTACAGTAAGCCCTGGGCTTTCCTAGAGAAAGCCCTGGGCATTCTTCAAGAAAGCCCTCGGCATTCTTCGAGAATGCCCGGCAAAGAGGTTTATCCGGTAAAAGAAGAACCTAATAGAACAATAGAGTGACGTCACTGGAGGTTTATAAACAGGTATACGGAACGTCTGTCACATTATTTTGAGGTTATTGGGGTTGAAGAGGAAAAGAAACAGAAAGCCATATCGTTGAGTGTCTGTGGGAGAAAAACTTACTCATTAATTAGCAATTTACTTGCACCAGCAAAGCCAGGAGAACAGAAATACGAGGAGCTTGTGGAATTAGTGAAAAAGCATAGAAAACCCCAACCGTCAGAGATAGTGCAAAGGTTAAAGAGACACAGAGTATGTTATAGGAACACATATGTCAAATTTTTAAATCGATGTTATGACATCGGGAACCACTAACTGTTACTGAAAATAACAAGTAAAAGGTCAACCAGTACATTTGAGCTAAAATACAGCCATTCAAAGTCTTGATTTTTATAAAAAAAACGGACAATGTGGCTCGAGTGGCGCGCGCAAACTCGCCAAACGTAATTTTGATACCTTGTCGTAAGCTGATTCGATTCGATAGTGTTTATTAGGTATTGTAGCTAATAGGTAGATTAATTGGATGCATAATTTCGAATATTTAACGTATTGGAGATGTGTTCTTGATTTTTCCATAAAATAAAGCATTTTAGAGATATTATGCATAAATGGATATATTTGCAAGTCCAGTGATGAGAAATGAACTTCAATCAGCATATTAGATATTTTGTAGCTTATCAAAACCAAATAAAATTTTAAGAAAGATACTCTGTGTCACTTTAAAGTTTCACACACGCCGTAGGAACTAAGGAAGGCCGCCGAGTCAGTGAGTGAGTACGTGGCAGAACGTAGGAAATTGTCTGAATTCTGGGGTAATTTTGAAACTTACTTAGAAGATATGTTAAGGGATAGACTTGTATGTGGCATAAATGATGAAAGAATTCAGAGACGTTTGTTGGCAGAGGAGTCATTTAAATTTGCAAGAGCGTTGGAAATAGCTCTAGCAATAAAAACTACAATTAAGAATAAAGCATATTTGCAACTTACATCAGGAATTTTAGCTTCTATTCATCATGTTAATCACCAAGTTCAGCGGAGTGGTCATATAAGTCATAGCGGAAGAGGAAATTATGCAAATACCAATCATAATGGGGACTGTTATACACAAAGTTTCAGCTTTCTAGGCCTTATGGTTCTGGAGAAGAAGATGAAAATAGGTTTTAAGGGCATGGACCCTGTGGTGCCACAGGGCTACCAAAGCTACACTTTATAAACCTCACTAGTTAAGGAGTCTGTACACAAAGTTGCAGCTTTCTAGGCCTTATGTTTCTGGAGAAGAAGATGAAAATAGGTTTTAAGGCTGTGGCCTGGAGGGTCTGGAGTGACTGGAGAAGAAGTTTAAATTCAATGAATGGACGGACGGACGGATGCTGGACACCATGCCATGCCATAAGCCAATCGGGTTAACAGGCTAGATGAGCTAAAAATTAATGAAGAATCTTTTACGCTGTCCATCTCCTCACTTCTTGCAATAGGATGACCAATCGTTAACGTGTCTGAAACGTATTGTGACGTTGACGTTCGATTGAGTTCCTACCATTGGTGTTCTAGTTGACCTAAAATCTTGTTTTTGAGAAGGGTTCGGCGAGTTTCACCGTGTTATTTAAGTGAGTGTACGTTACATGCTTTGAGAACCCCTTTGCTGCTTCATCGGCTGATGCAAATGACGTTCGTGGACTGTGTTACATTACCAATATGCTTCCGAAACTCCTCTGAACCCTAAATGTCTATTCTACCATGAATATTATGAATGCTATATTCTGAAAATTCAAACGTGATCAATTATGGATTGAACGTCCTCTGATGTTGAGGCCGCTTCACCGCACTCTGCTGTTTACTGAGTTTAGTATTCTTTAAAAAATATCAAACATGATTTATTTTGTGTGTTTACGCAGGATGACCAAATTGTTTGAGGTAGATGAAGTATTTTCCACAAAATAAGAAGTTGAAGTGGTCAATCAGCGCCACTTGCTTCATATTACGGCAACAACGTCATTTACGGGGGGGGGGGGGGGGGGGGGGGGGGAGAGGGAGAGGGACAGACAGACAGAGAGAGAGAGAGAGAGAGTCTTTGGTAAGAGATTACATGACTTTACTCCCACATTGACTTTGAAATGGCGACAGTCCAACATGTTCTTGACAAACTGTGGAAGGAAAACCGTTTTTCATGTAGCCGAGTAACTTATTCGACTTCAGTTCACTTTGTTTTTGACAAATGTTGACTGTGTTTGAAAAACCTTTCTTAAGTGAGCATAAACCAACATGCCGAGACCTATATGAAACGAACTAGTTATTTTAGTATGAGGGCTGTGTATTTTCGCAGCATAGCAAAAAGAACAAACGAGGTGTGTGGGGTACGTTCGGTCATTACAGGCGGGGCACATTCGGCCGTGAGGACGAGTCACTAAAAACTAAGGTCGTCCTCGAAACCATTTTCTAAAGGTCCTCCTCCTCAAAAGGACCCTCTTGAAGGTCCTTGAAAAGTAGGCTCCTCTAATTGGAAAGAAATCGGAATCATTTTCGTATAAGAAAGTTCGCTGATTCTACATCATTACAAAATATATCTTTGTGAAGTAATGTTGTATTTTTTCTGTCCCAAATATGGATTACTTTGAACAGCATGTTATCTCTGTTTAATTCTTGTAGTCTGAACATGTACTAATGGTTCCAAACGATGAACGAACCTGCCCCTGAGGAAAACCGAATCTACCCCGATGCTGGGCATGTTCGTCTTTTCAACTCGTCGTCTTAAAAGCATAATTATAGGCACACTATTTGAGTTAGGCACTTTCAACAATTATTGCAATAAAGTTAAGATATGTCTCAATCTTTGTACAAACGTACACTAGTATATTGCAAGAGAACGACTCATTATCTCTATTTTAGTGAAAAGGGGACGTAACGGCCCCGGTCTCCCCTATATAATTTCTACCTATATATCTAACATGCCCCCTCTCTTCACAGATTATGGAACAACTGAACGGAAACAGGAACCTCCACCCAAGACTCACAATAAGTACATCCCTATTGAAGTGGTCATCTTCCTTTCTTTTACTCAAATACAACTGATGTTGTCCCATGTCCAGTTCTTCCTGCATGCAAAGGCAACAGCCAACTACGACAACATTCACTCCTTCAATGGCACACGGAGCAACGATACAGATCGGGAGAGCACTATACAGAGGGAAGCTTCATGGAAATTGTTATTAATCATTGAAATTACTTTGTTCTGTTCCCTAATTCCTACCTTAATAATTGGTACATGGACCGACTGGTGTGGAAGACGAATGCCAATGATCTTGTCAAATCTTGGAGCAACTGTCAACTGCCTAATCGTTCTACTGGTTGTCGGTTTTGATGTCAATGTGTTCTACATCTGCTTTGGGGCCATTGTAAATGGAATTGGAGGCTTCTTCGGAGCATTGAACGCGTCAATATACAGCATGGTTGCAGATGTTACCTCGCCGGGTACTCAAAGAGCATGGAGAACAATGCTTGTTAATTCAGCCTGCTATGTCGGTACCTTGGTTGGTATGGTTGTTACTGGTGTCTGGGTTGAGGTATCAGGATATTTGGACGTGCTGTATCTTAGCATGGCTTTAAACTTGACTTCTTTGTTTGTCATTGTAATGTTTGTGCCAGAAACAAAACCAGGGATGTCTGGCAAATCGCCCAGATTTAAGGAGACATTGAATGTTATGAAAGAGCGATTTAGTTTTCTGGCTCGAAATGATGAGAATAACTCAAGACTCCTCATTCGTTTAAGTTATATCGCTGTCTTACTCACACTGTCTGTGGACACAACAAAATTGACATTGCTCCCTATGTATTTTCAAGGTCCACCATTATTATGGAAGTCGGGCAAAATTTCATTGTTTTTGACTATTCGATCTGCGGGATCAGTTCTAGTGATAGTATCGACATTGAGATGTCTGCAAAGATGTCTATCCGAACAGTATATTAATGTTATTGGAGCAATATCAAACATAGCAATGTACAGTTTGATTGGCTTTGCGAAAAATGAAATATTGGTCTACATTGGTAAGTGTCGAAATAGAAAACTAAAGAAATTGTTTAAAAAATAAAATATTCTTATCAGTAGTCAATTCAAAGAAGAATGCATTTATTCAAAATAATTAATAATACAATTTTATTGATAAATGCTTTAAATTCATGAATCCGGTGTCATGATATACATTTTTAAATGACTTGCTTTACATTTCGTCTAATAGTGATACATACAATGAAATTCATCTTAACGTGGTACATAAGATTGAGAACAAGTGTAACCTGCACATTTCAGCTGGTGGATGTTCGGTCTATGTGGAGCTTGTACTCCCAATGATGCGATCACACATGTCACATATTGTTCAAACACATGAGCAGGGTAAGAAAATTCAGTTTATCCATTCTTTACACTTAGGGGTAATTTAACATTCCATTTCAGGGGACCTTAACCATGAAAAACACTACATACCATTCTGCAGTTAACAGAAAAAAACCACAAAAATATCCTAAAAGAGATTTATTTTTTCATCCAAACATTTAAATAATATCTTCAGTACACGTGTTAAAGAGTTGGAATAACTCCTTCGATGCGTTGAGTATCATAAGAAAAAACGTTGGTTCTGCCAGCACATAGGTCTTTGCATTAGATATACATTAACACTTCTTTTGTTCAACATTCTTTATTAGACAATCTATCAGGCGGTATTTGGACCCGTGTAGTTAAAACGTTGACCTAGTGAAGTAAGAGCTGGTGAGGCAGCTTAAGATAGTGTCAGTAACACATGTACTAATGTTCAGCTATATAGTGATTGTCTCTAGGTTTGTCACTGATCGAATCATGACTGACTGATGAGTGATTATGATAAAGCCAAATCAAAATGCTTCAGCGTTAAACAGCAGCAATGTATGAGGAACCTTACTTTATCCTAAACAAATGGCTGATTTCTCTAGCAATCCCTTGTTCCTGAAATTGAGTATTGCAAGATGCCTGAAACTTGAGCTTGGTTAATGTTTTCGTTTTTCTTTCCAGGTTCAATGCAGTCACTTGTGTCTATGTGTGAAATCTGTGCCAGTGCACTGTTCGGTGTAGTTGCTGTTACAATCTACAGTTCAACACTGTCTATCTTCCCTGGTTTTGTTCTCATTATGATGGCATTGATCATGGTCGTTATCATCGGGCTCCTCCTGTAAGTAGCATATACCCGGTAGTCAGTACAACACTAACATATTATTTCCTTCCTTAGCACAGCCGAGTTCGCACTTTGGAAATGTGTAATAGATCAACTGATCAGCAAATATTGGTTGCAACATTTACACTCTCCCACCCCTACTATAGTCAGAAATAATTTTAAACCGTTACCATGAAAGTGCTGGATTCTCCATTATGATTGGTTCTCCATAAAAATCGAACCTGTTGGAAAAGAGAGAAATACATAACATGGTTCGGTTTCAATTCAAATTTTACTCGCTGTCAATCCAGTATAAAAGGATGATTTTTAAACACAATAGGTTTGTCTACTTATATAATTTGGTGCTGGCTAATTAGAGGTAAAAGGGATAACTGAACGTTCGCATGTAACCACGACTTATTTCATCATCAATAAACAGAAATCATTCAGCTACTTAAAACGATTGTGTTTGCACATATTGAATGACGATTCGAAGGTGCGGAGGGATATTTCTATCATGTTACGTCGCAAGGTTTTCGGATATTTTGAAAGAAGAAATCCGATATAAAAATGTGAAATACACAGATAGCAAATGTTTTTTTCTTTTCTCTTTCAGGTACATATCAAAATTAATGAGAACGAAGAACATACCAGAAAAAGAGTCTACGATCGAAAATCCGTCGATGTAAAAGTCCTTGGTTATATTCTTCCAATTGAATCGAGGATCAAATTCAAAGTCCTTGTATGACATAAAAATGTCAGAATAATGTGGCTCAAGCATACCTTTCGAACATAATAGAGGACAACATTCCTGCGAAATCTCTTCGATCGCAGAATTTAAATTTTCGCAAGACACCAAACTATATATTACTACTAGTTTCGGACAGAAATCTTTCACAAATGCTGCTCGACTTCCTCATGTTATCATGATGTCTTCATTATTGACTGTTTTTAAAACTAAAGTCAAAACTTACCTATTTTCAAGCTGCTATTCATAGACATTATTTCATTATATTTCCTCATGGAGTTCATCAACTCACTTTATGATTATACTATATACTAATTATTCATACCTTATCATTCAAACTTTTCTCATTCCTATTTCATTCTTATTATTCATTCATTTCTTTTCATTCTTTAACGCCTATGCGCTTTGAGCATGTACCTTGCGTATGGATATATAGCGCTATACAAATATTCATTATTATTACCATTATTATTTACTCAATTTTTATGCTGTATGTTAACACATAGAAAAATTAAAAAGTTACTTTACGACCAAAAAAAGACAATGTATTGGTGTATCAATGGTGTGGTATCATGGCATCATATTCTAGGACTTTAGCAAACACAATATAATTTTCACATTTTTTTATATTCTTATTTATCAATATTTTGGTATTTCTGTGTCAAACTCGTTACCATTTCAAAGCAAAACTACAAACATAGTTGGTATTTGTTGTTTGTTTGTTGGTTTTTTTGGTTTTTTTTCACATTTTTTTGTGCACATATACATATACATATATTTATACACATAGTTCATTCAAAGATACATATTGGATAAAGGGTACAATTGGTCTTGAACTTCGTCTTTTTAAAACTTTTCTTTCAATGGACAAAAGGCAAAACGATTGATTAAGTAAACAAGTGGTGACAACTTGACCAAAATTTAACAAACTTGTCGTACTCACATGAAGAGTAGGCTATGGCTTTTGTTATATCATAGTAGTGTGACAACTCTCTTTGAATTCTTCCAATAGTTATATTTGACTCTTTATTATAGCATTTCAGAATAATTTGCTTGATCAACAAAGTAATAACATTTAATGGATCGTTGTTTTTTTTATACATATCCAAGTATTATTTCTTTCTTTGTAAACACTATGTTTAGATGAGCATTAATATTGATCCATTGTTGGTTATCTTTCCAAAGAGAGTTGATACATTCACAGTCCCAGAATAAATGTTCAATGTCACATATTTCCTTTTTGCATAATAAGCATTGTGGGGAATCAATATAGTTAAGTTTGAAGAGATAGGAACTCACAGGTAAAATTCTATGTATAAGTCTATATTGAAACCATCGCAATTCAGTACATTCAGTACATCTAAAAGGCATTTCATTAATAATTTTCCACTCAGAGTCAGAATAAATTTCGTCAAGAATTTGTTCCCATTTATGATTATATTTCATTTTTTGGAAGGAATGATTTAATAATATATCGTAGTATTGTTTTGATCCTTTACGTCCAGATTGTATTTGCATATGATTGTAAGGCAGTATTGGAATTTCAGGTAACTGATCAGCATTGGGTTGAAATTTATTTAGATATTCCTTTATAGAATTTTTGAGTCCAAAGTAGGTCACCGGGTCACATTTAGCTTTGTACAAAGTTATAAATTGTTCATATGATAATAAAAAGCCTTTATCAGTAATTAGATCACTCACAAATTTCACACCAGCGGAGTACATACTTTTATAGAAAACCGATTGATTGTTTATCTTAATGTTATCGTTGTACCAAATAAATTCAGAATATATGTCCCTTTTCAAGGATTTACAGTTTAATAAATATAGACTCCATGCTTGTAATGTATCTTTCCAGAACTTGTTGGTAACATTTGGAACAATAAAATCCTGAATATACTTTGAATCCATCTCTAAAATATTTGCGGGTATGATATTATTGTGAAAGAGAAAAAATGTGTTTTCACTGTAAGTGTTATAATAGCGTTTCAACCATGCTATCTTCTGAGCAGCTATGTAATAAGATATTTGTGGGACTTTAATACCTCCATTAGGTATACTGCCTACAATAATTTCTCTTTTTACTTTGTCCGGTTTTCCTTTCCATATAAAATAAAAACATTTCGATTGGAAGGCTTTTATAATATGATCAGACGGCGATGGGAGAGACGCGTTAATATGCGTTATTTTTGGTAGCAGCAATGACTTAAGGACTATATTTCGACCTAAAGGGGTCAATATTCGGCATTTCCAAATTTTCATTTGGTTTTCAATAATCTTGAACTTATCCAAATAATTGATTTCAATCATATTTTCAAGATCAATATGAAACATTATTCCTAATAACTTAAAAGAATGTACCCATTCGAGATTCCACTCCTTACAAAGCTTAATCCTACTACGTTTCTTTGAGCCGATCCAAATTAATTTAGTTTTTTCCACATTTACCTTAAGTCCAGAAAAGCGCTCAAAAAGGGTAAGCGTAGCAAGAACTGCATAGAGGCATTTTTCAGATCCATCTAACATCAGGGACATATCGTCAGCAAATTGAGCTAAAAGATGTTCAATATTTCCTATTTTGATACCTTTGATCTGCTCGTTATTTTTTAATAATTTTGTCAATATTTCCGTACAAAGGATAAACAAATAAGGTGAGATGGGATCTCCCTGACGACATCCTCTACCGAGCCTAAAGAATGAGGACGGAAATCCATTAATTAAAACACATGATTCAGAATTGTGATATAGAACAGTCACCCATTTGCGAAACGAAGGTCCGAAATTAAAAAAATTCAGGACATTTTGTATAAATTTCCAGTCAACAGAATCAAAAGCTTTTTCAAAGTCTACCGACATCAACAGACCCGGAATCTGATACTTCTCTGTGTGTTCCATTAAATCATAGATTTGTCTGGTGACTTCAGCTATATACCTTCCAGGAAGAAATCCTTTTTGTTCTTCGCTTATTATGTTTACGAGAACTGTTTTTAGACGACCTGCTATTGCGGCGGAGGCTAGTTTATAAGTAACATTTAGTAGAGATATTGGTCTCCAATTTTTTAAGTATCTTTTTGGCTTATTTTCCTTTGGAATACATGTTATAACGCACTGTGTTTGAGTAACTGATAGTGAACCATTTTTGTAGGCATAATTAAGAGAGTTTAGTAAATATTTATTCAAATCTCGCCAAAAAAACTTAATGAATTCGGCTGTAAAACCATCAGGGCCTGGACTTTTTTCATTTTTCATACGCTTTAGAGCAGAAAGTACTTCATTGTAAGTTAATTCTCCCTCAAGATCAGCTGATGTACTATCGTCAAGTTTATTACAAGAATGTTCTGGGATAATTGCATCCAGATCTACATTACAACACACTTGGCTAGTGTATAATGATTTATAAAATTTCACAGTTTCTTCCAAAATATCACAGGTTGTTGAAATTGTGTTTCCATCTTTATCCTCCAACTCCGTGATTGCTTTATTTAAAAAATTCCGCGATTCTAGTTTCAAAAAGAATTTTGTTGGTTTCTCACCGTTTTCAACCCATTTAGCTTTTGACCTAATAAAACTCCCCTTAGCTCGTATAGTACTAATTTCTTTTAATTCACTATTTATAGATTTTATATCCTTCAAAATACCTTCCTTTTCAGTAATAATATTTGATTTGTCTAATTCTACAGTTAATCTATTTAATGTCGTATTCAGTTCAGTTTCAGTATTTTCCATTTTCTTGTTGGTATTTGTTGTTGACGCAAGCAAATAAGCTTATTCCACAAAATTAGATAAAATTACAATTGTAAGGCCAAGAAAAAAAAGTATTTTGATTTGGTTTCCGTCCGCATCAGATTTAAACCGAAGCATGAGGCGTCTTTCCAGATGGCCCGGAGTCTTTAACTGCAATAAACTTTGTCTGTCTGTCCAGATGTCAAAGACATTATATCTGTAGTCTAAAAACATGGACTTTTAAAATGTAAATTGTTTTGTTCATTAAAGCTATCAAATATACTTTTTCTCAGTGATAATATGTATAAAGTTGGATTTGGCTTTTTAATTTTCTCTTTATGTTGAAAATCTGCTTTGTTCATTTACAACAAAATATCAAGAAATAAAAAAATATGCGATATCATTTTTGTCTGCTTATGTCTTTGTGAGTTCATTGTATGTTTTGCTTTGAGACATATTTGTTCCACTGCAACAGAAAACTAGCCAAATCATAAAATTCATATAATGCGGGGGATAAAATCGTTGGCTCCGTCTGTTCATCCGTCCCTCTGTCTGTCTTTGATAACATTGTTTCCGGAGCAGAATTGAAAAACGGTTTGGCCTAGGTTAATAAAACTTGGTATATTGACGAATCATCGCTTGTAGTTGTGCCTTTTGGGGTATTCAACTTTCTGGAATTTTTTATTTTTCCGGTTCACGGAAACGCAACCTAGAAATGTGTTTCCGGAACAGAACTCAAAAACAGTTTTGCCTAGGTTAACGAAACTGTGTATGTTGACAAACCATCACATGTAGTTGTGCCTTTTGTGATTTTCAACTTTCTGGAATGTTTTATTTTTCCGGTTTTCATGGAAACGTATCTTAGAAATGTGTTTCCATTGCAGCACTAATAACAGTTTGGCCTAGCTCAAAGAAATTTAGTATATTGACCAAACCAATTTAGACATGCGTTTCCTGAGCAGAATTGGAAAACCATAATGGCTAGCTCAATGAAACTGTTTAAAAATTTGCCTTTTTGTGCTTTCAAATTGCAGGCAGTTGAAACTCAATGACATTCTTCATTCAAACATTACCATTTAATTTCTAAACTGTGTCTCACCAAGGAATAAAGCTGTTTGAATCAAAGAGCATATTCAATAAAACATGATGGTTGTTTAGCTCTCTCTTCACATTAACATGAGGAACTTGACGAAGGCATGGCATAAGCATTTACTAATTAAAAAATACCAAGATATGGTTTATCATACTCTTATGATGGCTATTAAAATTAGCTGCATGTATGCATACAGCATTATTCATACAATTAATAAATCAAAATATATTCTTAACTGATCATTCGACTTCAGTCGGGCCGAGGGATAAGCATCTCTGCTTGTTTTTTTTATGATTTAGACTTGTGGACACAACTTCTCTTATGCAACCTTTTCAATAGTTGAAAAAGAAGACTATATATATCTCTTCACTGTTATGATACCATTAAATAGACAATATCACCCTAGTGTCTTCTGGTAACAAATATATCAACACGAAATGATAAAACTAACAGATATCCAAGGCTTGACGATGATATTTTACTTTTATCAACGAGTGTTGATATACTTCATATCAGAAGACACAAGGGTGTGATTCTAGTTATCATCAAATTTTTCATTACATTTGCATAAAAATGGACATCTCTTAAAGCGACCATGAATAATTATAAGAATAATCAACGAGTTGCGAGGAATTACGGATTATCTGTCCTGAGTTAATTATTGTGATAAACTCCGAGCTTCAGCGAGGAGTTTGACACAATAATTCACGAGGGACAGATAATCCGTAATTCCGAGCATCGAGTTGGTTATTCTTTTTCTTACCCAAGATAATTTTGATGCGTAAAAACGAAAGAAAAAGAGAAACATTAAAAATTTAAGCTCAGCCGGTAAAGTACAAATTGTACTCATACGCCATTCATAATTTTGACCACTACTTCAGGATGGGCGGCTCAAAGTAGTTCGCAACTCACGATCAAATTTGAAATAGTTTATGACATTGATGTCGCATTATATCAAACAAATATTGTCTCATATCATCAAAAATCGATTTTATTGACTGCGCACAACCGGAAAGAAAAAGTACGACGTCGCTAGCTTTCGTTACGTTTGACGAACCTAGTGAGGAATGTATGACGTCAATGTTTGACGTCAAGTTTAATGACGTCATAGAGCTATGACGTAACGACAGTTCGGCCGGAACTAGCGCCGCCTTGAAGATTTAAACTTGTATTTACTGCAAAGAAAACGTCAGAGATCTTGTTTTCCGATTTCAAATGTTGTAGTAATGTGTGACTTTCGTTATTTAAGTATAAGATTTTTCATCTATATCTCTCAACTGAAATAGAAGATCCAAGCGAATCATGAATGGATGCAAAATAGTTCCGTCACGTGCGAGTTATTTTTAGAAAAACTGTAATTCTCATGACCATTTTGCAAACTTTAATACCCGGCAAATCCTTGCCCGCTTGGGTAAGAACTTTTAATTTAGTTATTTTTCAAGAGATATTGGTCAAATAACTATATACATATATATACACGAAAAATCCACAAGCACACTCAGGTGTATATTGATGAAATAAAATGGAATTACGGAATTGGGAACATAAAAACATTCATATTAGCTAACTAGCGCTTTCGGCCAAGTTGGCTTCTTCAGGTTAGTTTTGAATTACTATGTCGATTTCAGAAATTTAAAGTCGCGTCAATGTCAAATTGCTATCCCTTTTTCACGAATTCCGAAAGTTGCCTTATAGCATTTCAGTCAATCTTTAACACTGAATCACCCCAACAAAACAAGGTTGATGTCATAGCGTTCTGACCTCATCATGTTGATGACATCATATTAGTATGAGGTTATGTTTAAGACGTCAAAGTATATGAATGTTTCTGATAAAGCATAGAGGAGAAGAAAAACAAAGCTTTTTTGTTAAGGTTTTGTGATATAAGGGTGTCAGAGGAAGCTTTACCAGTCGATTATAATATGTCTTGAAATCTGCATACATGACATCCACATGCTAACCCTCAAATGTTAAAAGTATAGAGGTATAATGGAAGTAAACTAACTTTCTCTTTAACAAGAAGAAGAAATTGATTTGATATAATCATATAGACAATTTCCCAAATGGTATAATTTACTGTTAGTTGTTGATTGAAATTTCTGTTTTTATTAGAATAATATGTTAAAGAATTCAAACAAACAACAAACACCGTAAGTGAACACATGTAATGTCTTTTTTATTCTTTTGAATAATATGCCTCTGAAAATTGAAGTGTCATTTGATAATGAGACCAGACCGAGGTCGAACGTATCATTATTTATTTTAATGCAATTGGCATGGAATACTAATAACAAAACATATTTAAAGTGTCAATAGTTTATGACATTTTGACATATGCAATTATTAAGTTGACAACATAGGTTCCTAAATGAATACGTGCTTAATTCTTATTTACAAATATGCATTATGTAGATGTATAACGTCATAACCATCAATCTGTACTTGAAAAAATCACGAAGTTAACATTTGGCGAATTGGTCACGGATTAAAGGGGCAGTAGCACATTTTTTGATAATTTTATTTTATAAATATTCCACTTATAATTGTAAGTTTATACTAAATGTATTACATTGACAGTGTCAACAATCTCATTACACAAGCAAATTAACAATTGTGAGAGTCGAGGACAAGTATGAGGATTCACATAAAATCCATTGGCGGCCAATTTTTGTGAACACCTTTTATTCATTTTGTGTAAGAAAAAGAATCGCATGGCTAAACCTTATGTTATATATTTGAATTATTGCTGCTTCGTATAGTTTAAATACATTGTCTTTCAATTGGAACCATTTATTTTCATTTTCCTGACATCACCTTTTATTCCCCCTAAAAACGTGCTACTGCCCCTTTAAGACACAAATATAACAATATCTCCTAGTTATGCTGGTCCTCTACACCTTCTGGTATCCTTACAAGTGAATTTCAAGAACTCTTGACCATCAGCGTATGTCAATAACTGCAAATACATCAACATTTGAATCAAATATTCATATAAATGGAGTGTTTTTATCATATGATTATAATAATTTTACAAGACATACACCGTAAGAACATATTTAAAAGACCATGTGCAACAGTAAAAGAAGTACATTTGTGTGGCTGAATGGAAAGTGAACAAAGTTTGATAAGATTTGCAAAAGAGCAATAGAGCTAAATGCTAATCGAGTCACACTGTCTAATCGTATGGACTGGTGACTACCAATGATAGCTTCGACTTGATGGCACACCTCTAGAATTAAATTAAAAGATAGCTTACAGCAAACATGGATATCAACAATTGAAAACCTCCTCAAAACCAACTACTTATAGTATTTTTAAAAATCCATCTTTAAATTTTGAACAATATTTAAACTCCCTCCATTACAATAACTTGTTGAAATTCCATACTTCTAATCATTGTCGAAACAGGTAGATGGCGACGAATCCCTGTAACTGACAGGATATCTACTCTATGTGATTTAGGAGATATTGGAGATGAATTTAATTTCTTATTTTAATGTCCGAAATTATAATTAGAAAGAAAAACGTATATTGACAAATATTTTTTTCTCCAGACCACATATGCACAAAATGAACACTATGTTTTATACCAACAAGATAGGAACTTGGTATATAGATCAGTCGTCATGTATAGGTGTGCATATTTTGTTTATCTTCTGCGGATATTTACTGTTGGCGGGTTAAAGTGATACAGAACTCAGAATTTCGTGTCCGAAGCATAACACGAAATCTATTAGACATAGAGACATTGGCACTTTTTATGTATGGTTCTCTATGCAAGTATGCGTTTCTTTAAAACAAAGTATTATGAATTTAGAATAATATTAACAACAAACGCTAATCTAGTTTCTTTATTGTTTTGATCTAGAGACACTATAATATACTCAAACAATACAGTAAAGGACCATTGCAATTTTTTTTAAATCTGTTTTTTTAAACTGTATATTTAGGAATAATGTTAAAGTTATTGTCAGTTAAAATTACCATCTGAAAATTAACGTGCTAATTTGTTTTATCAGAACGATACAGACCATGTTTGAGTGACAGAAAACAAGTCTTAAGAAAACAATCATTGACACCATCTGAAACTGGCCAAATAGGGTGTATACCCACCTTGCGTTTTAATATAAGTGGCTACAACCACTTGAAAAGATCAGGTGTTTCCAAAGGAGTCGATAAGCCGTAATGAAAAGTAACGTCAAATAAATCATTCATATATCCTTTAACTTCACCAAATCACACCAAGATTGCAGGAAGAGTGTAGAACGATATCAACGGCGTAGGAATGGGCCATAATAAACATATATTAGCTATAAAATATAATTTTGTACCTCACTTTAAAGCTGCAGCTGCTATTCTCTGTATATTTAATTTCAATCATGACGATTAATTAAATAAGTCATTACTACATTCATCACACTCACTTCCATCTATTGAAATTGGCAATAGACATACCATTAGCATAAATGGTATAATAAATTATTAATGAAATTATATAATTACCAAAAGAGAATTGCTATCAATTATGCCCATGTGTTCTGCATTTATTCACAAACTTGACGTCGGTATTATTGCATTGGTGTTGTAAATAAAGCTAAGGTAAGTGTATGCAGCATTTTGATTTATATTTGCATGATATTCTGGCCGGTTAAACTTTGCCGGGCCCATTTTGGTCTAACGCTATACCGAATGACCGACCATACCAACAGGAAATCTAAACTGTTGTCAGTGTCGTGTATATTTGCGGATTTTGACAGCATGCAATCGTTTAGCTTGTAGAACATTTGAATAAATTTTGATAATTTAAAACGCAATAATGGCATATTTTTTGCTAATTTCCGTCACGACATAAATATTTGAGAACTACTTGTTGCTAGGCAACAAATGAATTCTTGCGCATTAGACGAAGTAAACAGAGCATAACAAAATTATACGCCCTCTGATTATTCAAAGCAGCCAATCAGAAACGAGTATTTTGCACATTTATGGCATTCTCTCCCTTCACTGGCCACAGAGGCAGATCAAGTCATGTTGATTTAGCCTCTGTTATATTACGCCGACTTTGTGGGACAGAATGGGAGATGCTAGGTCGAGAGGCTCTACCTGCACTGGTATGCGGCTCGATATGCGAGGATACAGCATTCGGCGACAGAAGTTTCGGTCTAGGGAGATGCCTGATTGGAGGCAATCAAAGTTAGTTGTGCAATCAGCGACGCTGTTCTTAAATCATCGTTTTGGCTACTGAATCAAGGCAAACGCATTGTGATATGAACCACCCTTTCCTTGCGAGAAGCGTTGTCATTTGATAAAGAAATTCAAATTGATTGTGATGCAGGTTTGTTTCCGCCAGGGGAAACTGCCGGAACCCACGGATTTCGGTGTAATAGAACAGAGGCTCAATCAACATGACATGACTGCCTCTGTGGGGAGAGAATGCATTTATTGTAGAATTACAAATATCTCATGAGCTACCATTTCCTGTTTACTGGCACGGTACGCAATCACTTTTATAAATTTCTTCTTTAAATAATTACATGTATGTATTCAATATAGTGAAGCACAACTTTAGGGAAATAGTAGCCTTCATGTGTATCTGTGATTTATTACAAACGGCTACATTTCATAGGCGCGACAATGACCTTGATTTTTTAAAATGACTTGTATTCTACAGACCAATTTTCCGTTGTTCCGGGGAATAAAATATTCAAATATCAACACTACGGAGATATACCAATCCTAGGTCCTATACACTAGGTCTGCCGCACCCCCGCACCTCGCACGTTTTTTTTATCAGTTTAGTGCAGTCGTTAGCAGACCAATCGCATCGTCTCGCTTATAAGACCGCTGGTGGTGACCATGTTCAAAGCAAGGTTAACAGGGGTTACTTAATTGCCCCTAGCTTGATACCGAAGGCTTGTTCGTTAGCTAAGTAAACGTAAGAACGTAATAAGCCAATGGGCTTAATAACAACATGGCTTAAATACGACGATTCTCGGTATATCCAAATTAGAATCAGATATAATCTGTCCACTGCCAGTTTGACTGGCCATTTTGTTTATTTCCATTCAAGAGCTGGCAGTGACGTATGCTGGTTAGCCAAATACTTCTGGAAAGGTCTGCTGCATATTATTGCTAATTGATTACCATATTCGTGTATGATATCGATTTCAGTACCCATATAGTATGTTTTGTCAAGAATTTACATTTAAAAAAGAAATCTAGGAGCAAGTAATGGATCATAGTAAATTTCCTTAGTCAAGGAATGATGGCCATTTTTACCAAATCAAAAGTAATAATTAATTTAGTCGGTTCATTAATTATTAGAATGCATTTTCCATTGTCAATATGTGATTTCAAAACTAGAGATACTGTAGATTTTGGTAATACTTGGGATTTTTCCTGTTTCATTAAATTTTGTCTGTTATGCTGGTGAATTATTTACACTAGTATTTGAGAAAATTAACCCCATCGGCCATGCCCAAGGACCAAATGTGTCCCAAATAGGTATTTTCATAAAACCAAATTTCTCTGTTAATATCAGGTTTTGTAGTACAAAAGTGGTATCAAATTAAATCTAATTTGACAGTGATTCTGAAAATGTGGGTTTCAGTTAGAATTGGTTGAGATATTTTTACCCATGCATTGAAGAGGATTAACCCCTATCGGCCATGGTCATGGACCATATGTGTCCTTATCATTGTATTTTGTTAAAAACTTTATATCTCTGTCAATATCTGGCCAAATAGTGTAAAAGTGGTATCACATTGATGACTTTGTTATGGAGATTATTTAAAAACAGGTGTGAACTTCAATTGATTGATATAATTTTTCCTTTGCATTGTAGAAAACTACCCCCAATGGCCATGCCCAGGGACCATATGTGTCTCGATAGAATTATTTAGTGAAAAGCATGATATCTCTGTTAATATTGTGTTCTATATTGCAAACGTGGTACCAAATTGAAGCTATGTTTATATAGATTCTAAAAAAATGACTGTCAACTTGAATCGGTGCAGGATTTTTTCAACAGCCCAGGCTGTATATTGGGTTATGGCTAGGGACCATATATGGTCCTGCGGCATTATGGGGAGTTTGGGGGGAGGGGCACATATATGGTCCTGGGGCACTATAAGGGTTAAAGACAGTACAAGAAACATCTTCCATGACCATACTGTAGCCCGTTTCACAAAGACCTCTTACCGCTACGACCTCGTAAAGGAGGTCGTAGCCTTCCTCTTACCATTTTTACCCGTTTCACAAAGACCTCCTAAATTTAGGAGGCCTTTGTGAAACGGGGAACTGGAACGCCATCCTACAACGGTCCAGCAAAACAATTGGTGGTCCTACCCGGTACTAGGATATCAATAATTACATTTTCCCCAGGTTGGTATTTTATCTTTTTAAATTATTTTAAAAACCAAAATTATGATTGTCGATTGCCGGTCAAATGGTTGTTCTTCGAAATACAAGCGTTTGTATCAACTTAATTTTTGTTACATCATTTTTCAATGACGTCAAAAGTAGTTTTGATGCTCAGTATTGTATCTCGACGAATAATTCATTTGCTTGAATGCACTTATAGTTTACAGTTATTTGTATAGTTTACTTTCGAGTCCAAACGAAAAACATAATGGCTGCACATTGCACATAACATCACAGAGTTACAGCATGATGAATGTCAATAATTACAACAAACTGCACGCAAGAGTAGATACAATTTTATTCATTTTGTTTAGATTGTATAAACATTGGATAAGATTCATGCTTGTCTACCAATATTTATTGATCAAGCCCTTCATATATATGTATGGGGTAAACAACGAAATATAACTTGATAACTTTATTCTTTTAGTGTTTTGAATATTGAACTGGTCAATTATGATTTTCAGAAGAAAAATGAATGTCATTTCTCGCATATAAGTACATTCAATTATTTGTGAAATCACGTTTATGGTTTGGTTTTAATTTTTTTTGTGACACTTTTATAAATGTTATGAAACTGCGTTGGTTTGTCATTGTTACATTGATAATTCATATTGTCTAAAAATATGTATGATTAATAGAGGATATCTTTTGTTTTGAGTGTGATATCACTTATCTCTCATCGAGTGACGGGGTAGAGACAGTATTTTCACGAGTGGCGCAGCCACGAGTGAAAATATAGGCTTTACCCCGTCACGAGATGAGAGATAAGTGATATCACACTCAAAACAAAAGATATTCTGTTTATTATATGCCTCTGTGATCGAAAATGTGGTAATTTATGTCCAAAAAGCTTTGACTCGAGAGTTTTCTGGCGACGTCATACCATTGTTGATAGTAACTTAGCGACGGCGATGACGTCGCGTTGATTGTAAAAGTGACGTCAAACAATTGTACACATGACGTCATCCCCTCTGTGATATTTTCACTAACTTGAAAAAGTGATATCACACTCAGTGGCGAGAACACTTTTCTAAAACTGAGAAATAGAGAATCTCACCCAAGTGTCTTCTGATATCAAATATATCAACACGAGTTGATTAAAGTTATAAATATCCGAGGCTTGCCGAGGATATTTTTACTTTAATCAACGAGTGTTGATATATTTGATATCAGAAGACACGAGGATGAGATTTTATTTATCATCCAAATCATTTTTCAACAGTTATTAGCAAAAGAATGAACATATCTAAAAACAAAACTGCCATTAGACTTCTTGAACAGTGAGGTCATTGCATTGTGACGTCATCAGCATTATGACGTCATAGCATTGTTACGCCCTGAGCTTTCTGATGTCATAGTATTGTCATCTGTGTTCTAGATCTAAGTGATGCCAAAGCCTTGTGATGTCATTTAACTGATGATGTAATAGGATTATGACGATTTGTTTGTAGCGATATCTACAATGTAGATATCGCTTGTAGATATCGCTTGATCTCAGAAAAGCGATATCTACTGTGGTAGCCACTTTTGGATGATAAAACTCAGTCTCTCACCGCTTAGCATATGATAATTAGAGTTATCAAAACCTTTAGAAAACTGACAACAATTTAGATTGCATGTTTAAAAACGATATCAACAGTTTTCTCAATTGAACAACTTACCCGTTATAGTTTTACATACAGGGAATATATCTCTTCATTGGAAATTGATTTCTTGTGACATTTTAATGTAAGAAACAATTAACGATCAATAAAAACAAAAGATAATTAATAACCCATGCTTACAAGAGACAACATCGTCTGAATATATGTCTTTAGAAACCTTAAATATAGAAATATATGTCGTACGTGTGGATATTAGAAACAATTTCTATAGTAAATGGATAGGTTCTTTAGGAAACCTCAATAGGATTGTAAATGATTGAGTGAGTGAGTTATTGTCTAGGTAATCTTGCAGCCATTAGCGGCGAGGATTGTAAATGAAAGACATGAGAAACGACTACTTGAGTCCAAATCAGTTAGAGAAAAACAATACCTTAATGAGGTAGACATATTTGTTTTAGGTGGTAAGAGTAGCAAGTATATATAAACAAACGGCCAAAATTAATTCAACTTCAGCTTCTTCTTTTAATATGTACTACCAAAGAGTTTGAACATTATTTGTGATATTTCGATATTTATATAAAGTGTCCTTCTAATCATTCAATGATTAATTTCTGTATGGCATCCATGCAGGCTTCTCGGATTCTCCCTGGAGTTGCGGGTACCTTGAGATCAAACTTGGCGTCCAACCCAGCATGTCTCCTGCAGTCCTTGATAGCGTTTTTGAGGGCCAGGTAGATCGTACCAGCAACACATATAGCCGGCTCCCCGATACCCTACAACGTTTTGTAAAGTCTTTGATAAAAATGTAAAAAAGTGATGATTTAAATAGTATTGATATATCATCTGTGTGACAAAAACAATATTGTCATGATATCTCACAAGTTTGAATTTAATGGCTCCCCAATACCCTACAACGTTTTGTAAAGTCTTTGATAAAAATGTACAAAAGTGATGACATAAACAGTAGGGGAGACCGGGGCAGGCACGTCCCCTTTTCACTCAAATGTAAATAATGAGTTGTATTTTTCGCAATATACTAGTGTAAGTTTGTACATATATTGAACCATATCTTAACTTTATTGCAATAATTGCCGAAAGTGCCTAACATAACTAGTTTGCCAATAACTTTGCTTTAAAGACAACGAGTTGAAAAACCGAACATGCCCCGCATCGGGGTAAGTTCGGTTTCCCTCAGGGGCAGGTTCGGCCATCCTTGGGAACAATCAGAACATGTTCAGCCTACAACAATTAAAGAGAGATAAGATGCTACTCATAGTATTCAATATTTGGGACAGAAAAAAATACTACATTACTGTACAAAAACATATTTTATAACGATCTGGACTCAGTTAACTTTCTATTACGAAAAGAATTCGTAAGAGGAGGAGAAGAGGAGCCTACTATTCAAGAACCTTCAAGAGGGTCCTTTTGAGGGGGATGACCTTTAGAAAAATGGTTTCGAGGAGGACCTTAAATGTTTTTGACCGTCCTCACCGCCGAATGTGCCCGGCCTTTAATGACCGAACGTACCCCACAAACCACGGTTGCTTTTTTTTCTTTACTGCGAAAATACACAGACCTCGAACCAAAATAACTTGTTGGTTACATATACGTCTCGGCATGTTGGTTTATGCTCACTTAAGAACATATTCCTAAACATAGTCAATATTTGTCAAAAACATAGTGAACTGAAGTCGAATATTTTACACAACTAGTTGAAAAACGGGTTTTCTTCCACAGTTTGTAAAGAACATGTTGGACTGTCACCATTTTAAAGTCAGTGTGGGAACAAGGTCATGTTGTCTTTTAGGAATTACCAATTTAAGTTAAAATGGCCCGAACAAAAATAACAGCGAAAAGACGAACATGCCCCGGGGACGTGCCTGCCCTGGTCTCCCCTATGGATATTTCATCTATGTGACAAAAACAATATTGGCATGATATCATGTTTATCCTCTACAACTGAATCCTATATTCCTTAATACATACCATTTGTTTATCCTCTACAACTGAATCCTATATTCCTTAATACATACCATTTGTTTATCCTCTACAACTGAATCCTATATTCCTTAATACATACCATTTGTTTATCCTCTACAACTGAATCCTATATTCCTTAATACATACCATTTGTTTATCCTCTACAACTGAATCCTATATTCCTTAATACATACCATTTGTTTATCCTCTACAACTGAATCCTATATTCCTTAATACATACCATTTGTTTATCCTCTACAACTTAATCCTATATTCCTTAATACATACCATTTGTTTATCCTCTACAACTGAATCCTATATTCCTTAATACATACCATTTGTTTATCCTCTACAACTGAATCCTATATTCCTTAATACATACCATTTGTTTATCCTCTACAACTGAATCCTATATTCCTTAATATACATACCATTTGTTTATCCTCTACAACTGAATCCTATATTCCTTAATACATACCATTTGTTTATCCTCTACAACTGAATCCTATATTCCTTAACATACATACCATTTGTTTATCCTCTACAACTGAATCCTATATTCCTTAACATACATACCATTTGTTTATCCTCTACAACTGAATCCTATATTCCTTAATACATACCATTTGTTTATCCTCTACAACTGAATCCTATATTCCTTAATACATACCATTTGTTTATCCTCTACAACTGAATCCTATATTCCTTAATACATACCATTTGTTTATCCTCTACAACTGAATCCTATATTCCTTAATACATACCATTTGTTTACCCTCTACAACTGAATCCTATATTCCTTAATACATACCATTTGTTTATCCTCTACAACTGAATCCTATATTCCTTAATACATACATACCATTTGTTTATCCTCTACAACTGAATCCTATATTCCTTAATACATACCATTTGTTTATCCTCTACAACTTAATCCTATATTCCTTAACATACATACCATTTGTTTACCCTCTACAACTGAATCCTATATTCCTTAATACATACCATTTGTTTATCCTCTACAACTGAATCCTATATTCCTTAATACATACCATTTGTTTATCCTCTACAACTGAATCCTATATTCCTTAATACATACCATTTGTTTATCCTCTACAACTGAATCCTATATTCCTTAATACATACCATTTGTTTACCCTCTACAACTGAATCCTATATTCCTTAAAACATACCATTTGTTTATCCTCTACAACTGAATCCTATATTCCTTAATACATACATACCATTTGTTTATCCTCTACAACTGAATCCTATATTCCTTAATACATACCATTTGTTTATCCTCTACAACTGAATCCTATATTCCTTAACATACATACCATTTGTTTACCCTCTAAAACTGAATCCTATATTCCTTAATACATACCATTTGTTTATCCTCTACAACTGAATCCTATATTCCTTAATACATACCATTTGTTTATCCTCTACAACTGAATCCTATATTCCTTAATACATACCATTTGTTTATCCTCTACAACTGAATCCTATATTCCTTAATACATACCATTTGTTTATCCTCTACAACTGAATCCTATATTCCTTAATACATACCATTTGTTTATCCTCTACAACTGAATCCTATATTCCTTAATACATACCATTTGTTTATCCTCTACAACTGAATCCTATATTCCTTAATACATACCATTTGTTTATCCTCTACAACTGAATCCTATATTCCTTAATACATACATACCATTTGTTTATCCTCTACAACTGAATCCTATATTCCTTAATACATACCATTTGTTTATCCTCTACAACTGAATCCTATATTCCTTAATACATACCATTTGTTTATCCTCTACAACTGAATCCTATATTCCTTAATACATACCATTTGTTTATCCTCTACAACTGAATCCTATATTCCTTAATACATACCATTTGTTTATCCTCTACAACTGAATCCTATATTCCTTAATACATACCATTTGTTTATCCTCTACAACTGAATCCTATATTCCTTAATACATACCATTTGTTTACCCTCTACAACTGAATCCTATATTCCTTAATACATACCATTTGTTTATCCTCTACAACTGAATCCTATATTCCTTAATACATACCATTTGTTTATCCTCTACAACTGAATCCTATATTCCTTAATACATACCATTTGTTTATCCTCTACAACTGAATCCTATATTCCTTAACATACATACCATTTGTTTATCCTCTACAACTGAATCCTATATTCCTTAATACATACCATTTGTTTATCCTCTACAACTGAATCCTATATTCCTTAATACATACCATTTGTTTATCCTCTACAACTGAATCCTATATTCCTTAATACATACCATTTGTTTATCCTCTACAACTGAATCCTATATTCCTTAATATACATACCATTTGTTTATCCTCTACAACTGAATCCTATATTCCTTAATACATACCATTTGTTTATCCTCTACAACTGAATCCTATATTCCTTAATACATACCATTTGTTTACCCTCTACAACTGAATCCTATATTCCTTAATACATACCATTTGTTTATCCTCTACAACTGAATCCTATATTCCTTAATATACATACCATTTGTTTATCCTCTACAACTGTATCCTATATTCCTTAACATACATACCATTTGTTTATCCTCTACAACTGAATCCTATATTCCTTAATATACATACCATTTGTTTATCCTCTACAACTGAATCCTATATTCCTTAATACATACCATTTGTTTATCCTCTACAACTGAATCCTATATTCCTTAATACATACCATTTGTTTACCCTCTACAACTGAATCCTATATTCCTTAATACATACCATTTGTTTATCCTCTACAACTGAATCCTATATTCCTTAATATACATACCATTTGTTTATCCTCTACAACTGAATCCTATATTCCTTAACATACATACCATTTGTTTATCCTCTACAACTGAATCCTATATTCCTTAATATACATACCATTTGTTTATCCTCTACAACTGAATCCTATATTCCTTAATACATACCATTTGTTTATCCTCTACAACTGAATCCTATATTCCTTAATACATACCATTTGTTTATCCTCTACAACTGAATCCTATATTCCTTAATACATACCATTTGTTTATCCTCTACAACTGAATCCTATATTCCTTAATACATACCATTTGTTTATCCTCTACAACTGAATCCTATATTCCTTAATACATACCATTTGTTTATCCTCTACAACTGAATCCTATATTCCTTAATATACATACCATTTGTTTATCCTCTACAACTGAATCCTATATTCCTTAATACATACCATTTGTTTATCCTCTACAACTGAATCCTATATTCCTTAACATACATACCATTTGTTTATCCTCTACAACTGAATCCTATATTCCTTAACATACATACCATTTGTTTATCCTCTACAACTGAATCCTATATTCCTTAATACATACCATTTGTTTATCCTCTACAACTGAATCCTATATTCCTTAATACATACCATTTGTTTATCCTCTACAACTGAATCCTATATTCCTTAATACATACCATTTGTTTATCCTCTACAACTGAATCCTATATTCCTTAATACATACCATTTGTTTACCCTCTACAACTGAATCCTATATTCCTTAATACATACCATTTGTTTATCCTCTACAACTGAATCCTATATTCCTTAATACATACATACCATTTGTTTATCCTCTACAACTGAATCCTATATTCCTTAATACATACCATTTGTTTATCCTCTACAACTGAATCCTATATTCCTTAACATACATACCATTTGTTTACCCTCTACAACTGAATCCTATATTCCTTAATACATACCATTTGTTTATCCTCTACAACTGAATCCTATATTCCTTAATACATACCATTTGTTTATCCTCTACAACTGAATCCTATATTCCTTAATACATACCATTTGTTTATCCTCTACAACTGAATCCTATATTCCTTAATACATACCATTTGTTTACCCTCTACAACTGAATCCTATATTCCTTAAAACATACCATTTGTTTATCCTCTACAACTGAATCCTATATTCCTTAATACATACATACCATTTGTTTATCCTCTACAACTGAATCCTATATTCCTTAATACATACCATTTGTTTATCCTCTACAACTGAATCCTATATTCCTTAACATACATACCATTTGTTTACCCTCTAAAACTGAATCCTATATTCCTTAATACATACCATTTGTTTATCCTCTACAACTGAATCCTATATTCCTTAATACATACCATTTGTTTATCCTCTACAACTGAATCCTATATTCCTTAATACATACCATTTGTTTATCCTCTACAACTGAATCCTATATTCCTTAATACATACCATTTGTTTATCCTCTACAACTGAATCCTATATTCCTTAATACATACCATTTGTTTATCCTCTACAACTGAATCCTATATTCCTTAATACATACCATTTGTTTATCCTCTACAACTGAATCCTATATTCCTTAATACATACCATTTGTTTATCCTCTACAACTGAATCCTATATTCCTTAATACATACATACCATTTGTTTATCCTCTACAACTGAATCCTATATTCCTTAATACATACCATTTGTTTATCCTCTACAACTGAATCCTATATTCCTTAATACATACCATTTGTTTATCCTCTACAACTGAATCCTATAATCCTTAATACATACCATTTGTTTATCCTCTACAACTGAATCCTATATTCCTTAATACATACCATTTGTTTATCCTCTACAACTGAATCCTATATTCCTTAATACATACCATTTGTTTATCCTCTACAACTGAATCCTATATTCCTTAATACATACCATTTGTTTACCCTCTACAACTGAATCCTATATTCCTTAATACATACCATTTGTTTATCCTCTACAACTGAATCCTATATTCCTTAATACATACCATTTGTTTATCCTCTACAACTGAATCCTATATTCCTTAATACATACCATTTGTTTATCCTCTACAACTGAATCCTATATTCCTTAACATACATACCATTTGTTTATCCTCTACAACTGAATCCTATATTCCTTAATACATACCATTTGTTTATCCTCTACAACTGAATCCTATATTCCTTAATACATACCATTTGTTTATCCTCTACAACTGAATCCTATATTCCTTAATACATACCATTTGTTTATCCTCTACAACTGAATCCTATATTCCTTAATATACATACCATTTGTTTATCCTCTACAACTGAATCCTATATTCCTTAATACATACCATTTGTTTATCCTCTACAACTGAATCCTATATTCCTTAATACATACCATTTGTTTACCCTCTACAACTGAATCCTATATTCCTTAATACATACCATTTGTTTATCCTCTACAACTGAATCCTATATTCCTTAATATACATACCATTTGTTTATCCTCTACAACTGTATCCTATATTCCTTAACATACATACCATTTGTTTATCCTCTACAACTGAATCCTATATTCCTTAATATACATACCATTTGTTTATCCTCTACAACTGAATCCTATATTCCTTAATACATACCATTTGTTTATCCTCTACAACTGAATCCTATATTCCTTAATACATACCATTTGTTTACCCTCTACAACTGAATCCTATATTCCTTAATACATACCATTTGTTTATCCTCTACAACTGAATCCTATATTCCTTAATATACATACCATTTGTTTATCCTCTACAACTGAATCCTATATTCCTTAACATACATACCATTTGTTTATCCTCTACAACTGAATCCTATATTCCTTAATATACATACCATTTGTTTATCCTCTACAACTGAATCCTATATTCCTTAATACATACCATTTGTTTATCCTCTACAACTGAATCCTATATTCCTTAATACATACCATTTGTTTATCCTCTACAACTGAATCCTATATTCCTTAATACATACCATTTGTTTAACTCGTTTGTCTCACCTTGGATGAAAAGATGCCATGTGGGTTTTCGCTATCCTTGAGAAGGGAGACGTTCAGTTTGTTGGGGATGTCCCTCACAGTGGGGATGTTGTAAGTAGATGGTCCCCCTTTAGCCATGATCCCGTCCTCAGATAGTACAGCTCTCTCTATCAGCATTTGTCCAACTCCCTGAGTTAAACAGGCCTCATCGTTTAATAGAGTACAAGCAGATAAACAATATTTCATTTGATAGTTGCCCATTGTTTCTCCATAATTTGGAACTTGTAATAAAACATAAAACTTCACTTTCTTAGCTGTGTTGGGCCGATCTGTCACATTGCTTCTTTCTCGATATGGAGAAACAGAACCTATCTTCCTTGCTAACTGATATCAAGCATGGCAAACACGATCTGGTAGGCTTAGAGATCCTTATGTCTATTTTGATGGATAGTTTTCAAGATAAACACTTATTATATAAATTTTATAAATTATATAAATGAGGAATGGGCAGTTCCATGTGGAATGATCAGTTCTATAATTGACTTATGTGATGTTCATTGACAGAATAAACAGTTATCGCATTCAACATATCTTTGAGGAATGTAACAGTGAAATATAAGCAGGAAAGAATAGTACACTTACCATTTGAAATGCACCTTCAATTTGACCAAGATCGATCGCAGGGTTCAGACTCCGTCCCACATCAATTACCAGATCAGTCTGGATAATCTGAACATTGAACGAAAATGATGATAATTATAGAAATATTGATCTTTGTTCTTTACACGATGGACATAATATTGTATCATACAAATCATGAACTTTAACGTAATATTTGATTTGAAATTGTTAATAAATTAAATTCAAAATAGCATTTTCCTGATCTACATGGAAACTACAGTGATTGCACCTTTAAAAATAAATGATTGAAAAATGAAAGAAAAACTCCCGATAGTTTTAAGAAATTTAACCCTAGGCCATTCTCTTCCCACAGAGGCAGATCAAGTCAGCCTCTGTTCTATTACGCCGAAATCCATGGATTCCGGCAGTTTCCCCATGGCGGACAAAATTTGCACCACATTCAATTTTAATTTCTTTATCAAATGACAACGCTTCTCGCATGGAAAGGGTGGTTCGTATCACAATGCCTTTGCCATCATTCAGTAACAAATGATTTTAGAACAGCGTCGCTGATTGCACAACTAACTTTGATTGGCTCCAATCAGGCATCTCAAAAATAGTCCACAAAGTCGGCGTAATAGAACAGAGGCTGTATCAACATTTCATAACTTGATCTGCGTCTGTGGGGAGAGAATGACCCTTGGCATACTTTACTTAAAGTTATTTTTGATAGTATATGTTTTTGATTTTGATAGTAAAAGTTATTTACCTGACACTCCCCAATGACAGTCAACCTCAATCTCGGAGCATCCCGCACCGTATGTCGTGTAGTCAGCTGGCTTCCCCTTGCAGCCGTAGAACTCGAAACTACGCTCGGGTCGACTCCTGGAGTAACAACAAATGTTTGTGATTAGTTATTACTGTCGCTTATTTATCATTAGTTATCTGAATCATAGTTGAACAACTATGTGTGAATGAGTCTTTATACTACATTCAGGAATCGACTGATACTTGAAAATTATTCTTAAACAAATCGATGTAGATGTAATCCCATTACATATACTCACATGACAGTTCCTACACCCAGCATATAGGTACTTCTAACTTTACTAGAAGCCTTATAGACATGAAATATTCAAAATAACCATGGAAATATTCTGTTTATCTTATAACAGCGAATGACAGTTTTGTCCAATTTATTCCTCAGATTATCTTATATCATATTTGTTATATAACTTGTAGAAACGTCGAGGGAATATTTATGACTTATTCAAAGAACAGTACCCGTAATGTCCAACAGCCGACAGATTGATGAGGTCTCTATATGCTTCAAGGACCTGAAACCGAAATTGTTAATCTAAAACCTGCTGCATCTGCGTATTTGTATCCATGTAGCTCGTACAGATCTAGGTTTTCAACGTTCTCTTTGTGCTAAGATAGTCGTAGGCCATTGTTAATGCAGGGTACTTACACGCCTATCTTAGAACTTAGAGAACGTCGTAAATTCAACTCCTGGTATCTACATGTACCAAGGCCTCGTATCGTTGACATTATACAATATTATATATTACACATATTTTGAGAGCCAATGGGGGGTTTGATGCCAACCTTTCGAGTCCTTGAATCTTTATATCTTAAACCTCCGGTCTTACTGGATGCAACTTAAGTAATGTTATTGTCTGGTTATATATTTACTTGATAGATATCAGGTATTTGGTAGTTACTTCGTGGATGAAATATAAATAATGATTTATGCATCAAATGTAGTTTGAAGTTGAAACTTAACAAAATGATTGGCTCAATTATCTTGTATCTTACCAGCTGTTTCCAGGATTTGCCAGGGTATTTCTCCTTCAATGGCTCCAGTCGACGTTTGATCTCCTCGCATGCAGCCTTGTCAAGGGGAATTAAAATACTTATTACGCTATTACTTTCTTTAAAACACCTTATTGATGGTAAGTAAGTGTAAAATTGAAACGGAAATCTTGGCCAAAGTGTCGATTTCAAGAAAGAAATATAGTCGCAAGCGACGACAAACGGATTCAGCGCTGTATGGTGTTAATTTTCATTAACAGAGGTAATTATCTAAGTAAAAAAGCTTGAGCGAGAATGCTTACAATAATGACAAGGGTTGTCAGTCCGGTATTTAAAGGCAAGACCTCATTTATGCATACACTGCTATTTAACATAGCTGTAGCAACGAGGCATAATCTTTGGTGGTATTACAATGGATCAAATCTATCAGTGTAAAGTTTTTATATTTTTCCCCCACCGTGCGGCATTCCTATCATCCGAACCATTAGAGACACTTCAAAATTGTTTCTACCATTGTTTAGAGGAGAGATATGTCTTTATTTGGATGTATTATTTGTTAATGAGCATGAAAAAGTAAAGAAACGGTGAGCGATGCGACATCTGTCGCAAATATCATATTTTCAATCAAATTACAGTAAACCTCAAGAGGTAAACAGTAACTAATACATTATGAAAATGACCACATTGCACTTGATATTCAACGTTTAGCCTTTACAGAAAATTCATCATTGCTGCAAACATGAATCATCTCAGGTTAAAGAGTCTTTGTGCTGCCTGATGATAAATGTTTTATCACAGGGGTCACAACCTTAAAAACCAATTCTCATCTTCTTCTCCAGTTCCAAAAGGAGAAGATAGTTTAAAACGATATGTGCAGACTCATTGGACAATGGGGATTCTAATTTGTAACTTTAGTGACCCTGTGACCCCAAATAGGGTCACAGGGGTCACAACCTTAAAAACCTATTTTCATCTTCTCCAGTTCTGAAAGGACGAGAGAGTTGAAAGTAATATGTGCAGATTCCTTCGCCAATGGGGATTCTTAATTGTAGATTTCGTGACCCCATGACCCCAAATAGGGTCACAGGGGTCACAACATTAAAAACCTATTTTCATATTCTCCAGTTCTAAAAGGACTAGAGGGTTGAAAGTGATATGTGCAGACTCCTTGGCCAATGGGGATTCTTAAAGGTAGATTTCGTGACCCCATGACCCCAAATAGGGTCACAGGGGTCACAACCTTAAAAACCAATTCTCATCTTCTTCTCCAGTTTCAAAAGGAGTAGATCGTTAAAAATGATATGTGCAGACTCCTTGGACAATGGGGATTCTAATTTGTAACTTTGGTGACCCCATGACCCCAAATAGGGTCACAGGGGTCACAACCTTAAAAACCTATTTTCATCTTCTCCAGTTCTGAAAGGACGAGAGAGTTGAAAGTAAATATGTGCAGATTCCTTCGCCAATGGGGATTCTTAATTGTAGATTTCGTGACCCCATGACCCCAAATAGGGTCACAGGGGTCACAACTATAAAAACCTATTTTCATCTTCTCCAGTTCTAAAAGGACTAGAGGGTTGAAAGTGATATGTGCAGACTCCTTGGCCAATGGGGATTCTTAATTATAGATTTCGTGACCCCATGACCCAAATAGGGTCACAGGGATCACAACCTTAAAAAACAATTCTCATCTTCTTATCCAGTTCCAAAAGGAGTAGATAGTTAATATTGATGTGTGCCAATGGCTCTATTTTTTAACAAAACAAAACCCTTTTAGTAAAATGGATGATTTCATTTTCTTATAGAATACAGCAACATGCTGATATGAAAATGATAGTTCTCCTTTACATTATTTGCTTAAGAAATGGAAAATAAAAACTTTTACACCCATATGTTTACCAAAATATATTTTTATAACACACGGGGCAAAGCGCTCCCCTCGGCGCGTTTTGCCCCATCAATGGTAGCATGTGTTATGTACATCAAAGAAAATCATTAAAGCAAGTAATTATAAATTTCATTACTCAATGAATTAATGATACAAATTCATGTTACATGTGCACGAGAGTTCACAGTTCCGTTTTGTATTTTTATGAAATATTTGAATTTGAGACATATCCGTTCCTTATAGTAAAATCGCGTTTTATCTAATATTTGAAATTCTGCGTCCACAACTAAAGCACATGATTCCAGCGTTGGTCATAACGCTTCATTATGGTTACTTTCATTCGTTGGAAATGACAAATTACTCCATTTGTCGATAGTTTTGAGGAAATAACGCGTGGTCACTTTGCCCCGGGGCGCGCTTTGCCCTGGTCTCCCCTAACGTGCAAAATGTTTTATCAGAAAGGAACAGACGGTGTTTGACTTTAAGAAAAGGAGGTTAAAAAAGAAAACAATCATTGACACCATCTGAAATTGGCCGAATTGGGTGTGTAACCATCAGGAAGGGTTATAAGCCGTAATGAATAGCAACGTCAATCAGATTATCCAGATATATATATCCTTTACAGATTCACCAAATCACACTAAGATTGCAGGAAGAGTGTAGAACGATATCAACGGTGTAGGAATGGGCCATCATAAACATATATTAGCTATAAAATAAAGTATATTTAACATGTTATTCAATAAAAATAAAGTGGTTTTTATTTATTTTGTTTGCTCAGAATATTTTCTGCCTCACTTTGAAACTGCAGCTGCTATGCTCTGAATGTTTAGTTTCAGTCATGACTATGAATTAAATTAGTCATTCAAACAATTATCACACTGACACTCAACGATGGAAACTGACAGACCATTATCATAAACGACAATGTATTTCATAACCAAAAGAGAATTGCTATCAATTATACCCACGTGTTGCTAATGTATTGTTTAAAGTATACCATTGTCAAGTGATGCGTCATGAGACTTCAGTCTGGCAAAATTGTGCATCGACAAGAGTGAAATATCCGAGTAAGAAGTAATCAAGAAACAGTTAGAAGACCTTCAGAGATGACGACTGATTACTGCTCAAATTCAATAGACGAATCATCCGAGGAGAACGCCTTGCTCAAAGATAACTCTAAAGGTAAATGCACTCAGTTCAGACACGGTCGATCCAACAGCGAATGCTCTATTAAAGTAATACTTAATTAAGAATAGAACAAAAATCTCTTTTAATACAATAAATTTACAAATACCTCATGAGCAACCATTTCCTGTTTACTGAAAGGTTACGAAATCACTTTTATCAATTCTTTCTTGAAATAATTATTTAAAAAATGTTTAATGAAATTCAGCACAGTGAAGGGCAACTTCCGGGAAATGTAGGCCTCCACGTATCTCCATGATATTTTACGAACGTTCATATCTAATAGACTCGACAGTGACCTTTATTTTTGAATAGACTTTTATTCTACAGACCACTTTGTCATTCTGTAATGTATTGAGATGAATGTCTTGGATCGAGACTATTCACGTGCATAGTGAACCGCATGGCCGGGTTAGAGATTATATCACGAGGACTATAAATACAAGCGAGTGCTATCTGACGTCACTCGGCGACCATATTTGAACCTGTAAGATGTACTGTTTCTTAGTATAAGATGGTGATATACTACGCGGATAAACTATTATCATCCAAAACTGTGTTCCACAGGAGATATCGCTTGTGGATCAAGCGATATCTCCTAGGAGATATCGCTTTGACAGTAGATTTTGAACAATGCCATGTAAACAGAAGGGACACGATATCACAAACGCTTAGCATCAGTAATGACTTATAAACACAATGACGTCACAATGCTACGACGTCATAAACACGATGACGTCACAATGCTATGACATCACTGGTTTAGCAGTTTTAGGGCTTTGCAGTGTTCAAAGATGTACATTTTTCATGCTTATGTGATGAAAAATGATTTTGGAGGATAAATAGAATCTCACCCTCGTGTCTTCTGATATCAAATATATCAACACTATGTCTCGGATATTTGTTACTTTTATCAACTTGTGTTGATATATTTGATATAAGAAGACACTTGGGTGAGATTCTCTATCTCTCTCCAAGAGCAGTCAGATAATTAAATGGCGACATTCGGAACTTTCGGTGAATTGAAAAAAGACGACAGGTATACGGAACGTCTGTCACATTATTTTGAGGTTATTTGGGATTGAAGAGGAAAAGAAACAGAAAGCCATATTGTTGAGTGTCTGTGGGAGAAAAACTTATTCATTAATTAGGAATTTAGTTGCACCAGCAAAGCCAGAAGAAAAGAAATACGAGGAGCTTGTGGAATTAGTGAAAAAGCATAGAAATCCCCCACCGTCAGAGATAGTGCAAAGGTTCAAGTTTCACACATGCCGTAGGAACTAAGGAAGGCCGCCGAGTCAGTGAGTGAGTACGTGGCAGAACGTAGGAAATTGTCTGAATTCTGGGGTAATTTTGAAACTTACTTAGAAGATATGTTAAGGGATAGACTTGTATGTGGCATAAATGATGAAAGAATTCAGAGACGTTTGTTGGCAGAGGAGTCATTTAAATTTGCAAGAGCGTTGGAAATAGCTCTAGCAATAGAAACTACAGCTAAGAATACAGCATATTTGCAACTTACATCAGGAGTTTTAGCTTCTATTCATCATGTTAATCACCAAGTTCAGCTGAGTGGTCATATAAGTCATAGGGGAAGAGGAAATTATGCAAATACCAATCATATTGGGGACTGTTGTACACAAAGTTTCAGCTTTCTAGGCCTTATGGTTCTGGAGAAGAAGATGAAAATAGGTTTTAAGGGTGTGGCCTGGAGGGTCTGGAGTGACTGGAGAAGAAGTCTAAATTCCATGAATGGACGGACGGACGGACGGATGCTGGACACCATGCCATGCCATAAGCCAATCGTGTTAACAGGCTAGATGAGCTAATAATTAATGAAGAATCTTTTACGCTGTCCTTCTCCTGACTTCTTGCAATAGGATGACCAATCGTTAACGTGTCTGAAACGTATTGTGACGTTTACGTTCGATTGAGTTCGTACCATTGGTGTTCTATAGATCTAGTTGACCTAAAATCTTTTTTTGAGAAGGGTTCGGCGAGAGTTTCACCGTGCCATTTAAGAACCCCTTTGCTGCTTCATCAGCGGATGCAAATGATGTTCGTGGACTATGTTGCATTACCAATATGCTTCCGAAACTCCTCTGAACCCTAAATGTCTATTCTACGATGAATATTATGAATGCTATATTCTGAAGATTCAAACTTGATCAATTTAGAAGATAAATAGTTGCGTTTGTAAAATATCCGGGATTCATTGTTA
The DNA here is from genome assembly GCA_916613615.1 of Steromphala cineraria. Classification (NCBI taxonomy): domain Eukaryota; kingdom Metazoa; phylum Mollusca; class Gastropoda; order Trochida; family Trochidae; genus Steromphala; species Steromphala cineraria. The sequence goes on along the minus strand of OU744724.1, from coordinate 74,124,516 downwards.
TTCAACACCCGCAAATTTAGTTTAAAACCGACGGGGTTAGCGTTTTAAACGCTTAAATTTGCGGGTGTTGAATAACAATGAATCCTGAAATTTTACAAACGCAACTATTTATCGATATTGTAACATGACCGTTAGTTATAATCATTTTAAGAGCGAACTTTATTTTTGCGTAAGGAACTCTGAGTTCAAAGGATCCAACGACTAATCCATTATTGTTATAGGTATTCGCAGCTAAAAAGAATAAGGAATTCCCAGTGTTATAGACATTAAAATAGTGTTCTTATACTGCAAATCAGTTGCACTCATAAAGATGAGATCTTATAGTTTTCACTGTGACATTTATGAGAGAGAAAACAGTTACATAATTCATAATCTAACAGGAACAAACCCGACTGAACAAATATCTTAAACTAGCCTAGACCATTGTGACGGTGACGTGATCATTATGACGTTTTAACCGTTAGCCTTTGTGACGTCGTGCCATGGGAACGGCATTCGAAAGAAACCTGCCGCATGACAAGGCGGCAAATTAGGAGAAACGTAGCCAATTAAGAAAGTTTAGTTACATAAAACTAAAGCAAATAGAAAAGGATTTTTGGCATCTACTGGATTGCGCAAGTTAGAAAATGACAACAACAACAGTAACATGTGAATCGGGCACGAATACTTGGAGAATCGGAATTGTTTTATGTTGAGGCGGACCAAATATGTATCCTTTCGCGGTGATTCGCCTCAGCCAATTTGCGGGTGTTCATTGCCATTAACACTGGCAAATCCTTCAAATCAACCAATCAGAAACGAGTATTTACCGAAGTCATGTTACAATATGGATTGAACGTCCTCTGATTTTGAGGCCGCTTCACCACGCATTGACACCCAGACTGACAATTTCAAAGCTGGTATTCTGTTGTTGAACCATTGTTGTAGGTCATATCTGGGTTTTACACGTGTTTTCCGTGCTCATTTAATGGAAAAGGAGGTTGTGTGGAGCTGAATTCCAAATTCGGGGGGCTGGAATTTTGATAGTCTGTAAATTTGTTTTACAAAAAATTTTCTTCAAGAATTAGTGGGGGTGCCGGGCCCCCCCAGGGCCCCCCGCTAACTACGGGCCTGACATTATTATGTATACATATTAATATGGACGTTTTACTGAAATACATTGTGGGTATGATGACTATTGACCAAAGGAAATACACTCCAACTTGAGGTTTTAAAAATCCCCTCAATCCTTACATAAGCTATTCTATTTTAATATAGATATGTATTCAAATGAAAGAAATCAATACAGATATGACACAACAAACTGTAGGCTTACATCCGATGGCATTGAACCTCGGTAGCCGATTAACAACAAGTTCCGGTTTCGAATAGCACTAGTTTGATTATAAAATTACAATTTCTATTTTTGTAAAGTCCATTTGTTTGCATTGGTTGACAAACATAACCTACCAAGGTGGAAAAAATGCCCTCACAGATGGTGGTTGCTGCATAAGACTTTCAACTTAAAGAAATTGAAAACTTCCCAAAGAAGTAGAAAATTTCTACCTATATATCTAACATGCTCCCTCTCTTTACAGATTATGGAACAACTGAACGGAAACAGGAACCTCAACCCAAGACTCACAAGAAGTACATCCCTATTGAAGTAGTCACCTTCCTTTCTTTTACTCAAATACAACTGATGTTTTCCCATGTCCAGTTCTTCCTTCATGCAAAGGCAACGGCCAACTACGACAACATTCACTGCTTCAATGGCACACGGAGCAACGATACAGATCGGGAGAGCACTATACAGAGGGAAGCTACATGGAAATTGTTATTAATCTTTGAAATTACTGTGTTCTGTTCCCTAATTCCTACCTTAATAATTGGTACATGGACCGACTGGTGTGGAAGACGAATGCCAATGATCTTGTCAAATCTTGGAGCAACTGTCAACTGCCTAATCGTTCTACTGGTTGTCGGTTTTGATGTCAATGTGTTCTACATCTGCATTGGGGCCATTGTAAATGGAATTGGGGGCTTCTTCGGAGCATTGAATGCGTCAATATACAGCATGGTTGCAGATGTTACCTCGCCGGGTACTCAAAGAGCATGGAGAACAATGCTTGTTAATTCGGCCGGCTATGTCGGTACCCTGGTTGGTATGGTTGTTACCGGTGTCTGGGTTGAGGTGTCAGGATATTTGGACGTGCTGTATCTTAGCATGGCTTTAAACTTGACTTCTCTGTTTGTCATTATAATGTTTGTGCCAGAAACAAAACCAGGGATGTCTGGCAAATCGCCCAGATTTAAGGAGACATTGAATGTCATGAAAGAGCGATTTAGTTTTCTGGCTCGAAATGATGAGAATAACTCAAGACTCATCATTCGTTTAAGTTATATCGCTGTCTTACTCACACTGTCTGTGGACACAACAAAATTGAATTTGCTCCCGATGTATTTTCAAGGTCCACCTTTATTATGGAAGTCGGGCAGAATTTCATTGTTTTTGGCTATTCGATCTGCGGGATCAGTTCTAGTGATAGTATCGACATTGAGATGTCTGCAAAGATGTCTATCCGAACAGTATATTAATGTTATTGGAGCAATATCAAACATAGCAATGTACAGTTTGATTGGCTTTGCGAAAAATGAAATATTGGTCTACATTGGTAAGTGTCGAAATAGAAAACTAAAGAATTTGTTTAAAAAAATTAAAATATTCTTATCAGTAGTCAATTCAAAGAAGAGTGCATTTATTCAAAATAATTAATAATACAATTTTAATGATAAATGCTTTAAATTCATGAATCCGGTGTCATGATATACATTTTTAAATGACTTGCTTTACATTTCGTCTAATAGTGATGTATTTGATACAATGAAATTCATCTTAACGTGGTACATAAGATTGAGAACAATTGTAACCTGCACATTTCAGCTGGTGGATGTTCAGTCTATGTGGAGCTTGTACTCCCAATGATGCGATCACACATGTCACATATTGTTCACACACATGAGCAGGGTAAGAACATTCAGTTTATCCATTCTTTACACTTAGGGGTAATTTAACATTCCATTTCAGGGGACCTTAACCATGAAAAACACTACATACCATTCTGCAGTTAACAGAAAAAAACCCACAAAATATCTTAAAACTGATTTATTTATTCATCAGTCCTTAACTTGCGATCTAAAGTTGCCGCCGTCATCAAATTGTTGATATGGATATAGACATTCAATGTTGGAAAAATAGTGCTGACCTCTAAGCTTTTGTATTCTCAACTTTAAATATTGCGTAAACATTTAAATAATATCTTCAGTACACGTGTTAAAGAGTTGGAATAACTCCTTCGATGCGTTGAGTATCATAAGAAAAAACGTTGGTTCTGCCAGCACGAAGGTCTTTGCATTAGATAAACATTAACACTTCTTTTGTTCAACATTCTTTATCAGACAATCTATCAGGCGGTATTTGGACCCGTGTAGTAAAAACGTTGACCTAGTGAGGTAAGAGCTGATGAGGCAGCTTAAGATATTGTCAGTAACACATGTACTAATGTTCAGCTTTATAGCGATTGTCTCTAGGTTTGTCACTGATTGAATCATGATTGACTGATGAGTGATTATAATAAAGCCAAATCAAAATGCTTCAGCGTTAAACAGCATCAATGTATGAGGAACCTTACTTTATCCTAAACAAATGGCTGATTTCTCTAGCAATCCCTTGTTCCTTAAATTGAGTATTGCAAGATGCCTGAAACTTGAGCTTGGTTAATGTTTTCGTTTTTCTTTCCAGGTTCAATGCAGTCACTTGTGTCTATGTGTGAAATCTGTGCCAGTGCATTGTTCGGTATAGTTGCTGTTACAATCTACAGTTCAACACTGTCTATCTTCCCTGGTTTTGTTCTCATTCTGATGGCATTGATCATGGTCGTTATCATCGGGCTCCTCCTGTAAGTAGCATATAGTCAGTACAATACTAACAGATTATTTCCTTGAAGTAACTTAGCATAGCCGAGTTCGCACTTTGGAAATGTGTAATAGATCAACTGATCAGCAAATATTGGTTGCAACATTTACATTCTCCCACCCCTACTATAGTCAGAAATAATTTTAAACCGTTACCATGAAAGTGCTGGATACTCCATTCTGATTGGTTCTCCATAAAAATCAAACCTGTTGGAAAAGAGAGAAGTATTTCAAATTTTAGTCGCTGTCAATCCAGTATAACATGATGATTTATAAACACAATAGGTTTGTCTACTAATATAATTTGGTGATGGCTAATTAGAGGTATAACTGAACGTTCTCATGTAACCACGACTTATTTCATTCATCAATAAACATAAATCATTCAGCTACTTAAAACGATTGAGTTTGCACATATTGCTAAAAATGACGATTCGAAGATGGGGAGGGATATTTCTATCATGTTACGTCGCAAAGGTTTTCGGATATTTTGAAAGAAGAAATCCGATATAAAACTGTGAAATAAAAAGATTGCAAATGTTTTTTCTTTTTTCTTTCAGGTGCATATCAAAATTAATGAGAACGAAGAACATACCAGAAACAGAGTCTACGATCGGAAATCCGTCGATGTAAAAGTCCTTGGTTATATTCTTCCAATTGAATCGAGGATCAAATTCAAAGTCCTTGTATGACATACAAATGTCAGAATAATGTGGCTCAAGCATACCTTTCGAACATAATAGAGGACAACATTCCTGCGAAATCTCATCCATCGCAGAATTTAAATTTTCGCAGGACACCAAACTATATTACTACTAGTTTCGGACAGAAATCTTTCACAAATGCTGCTCGACTTTGGAACCAACTTCCTCATGTCATCATGATGTCTTCATTATTGACTGTTTTTAAAACTAAAGTCAAAACTTATCTATTTTCAAGCTGCTATTCATAGACATTATTTCATTATATTTCCTCATGGAGTTCATCAACTCACTTTATGATTATACTATATACTAATTATTCATACCTTATCATTCAAACTTTTCTAATTCCTATTTCATTCTTATTATTCATTCATTTCTTTTCATTCTTTAACGCCTATGCGCTTTGAGCATGCACCTTGCGTATGGATATATAGCGCTATACAAATATTCATTATTATTACCATTATTATTTACTCAAACTTTATGCTGTATATTAACACATGGAAAAACGAAAAAGTTGCTTTACGACCAAAAAAGAGACAATGTATTGGTGTATCAATGGTATGGTATCATGGCATCATCTTCTAGGACTTTAGCAAACACAATATAATTTTCACATTTTTTTATATTCTTATTAATCAATATTTTGGTATTTCTGTGTCAAACTCGTTACCATATCAAAGCAAAACTACAAACATATTTGGTATTTGTTGTTGACGCAAGCAAATAAGCTTATTTCACTAAAGTAAATAAAATTACAATTGTCGGGGCAAAAGAAAGGTATTTTGATTTGGTTTCCGTCCGCAACAGTTTTAAACCGAAGCATGAGGCGTCTTTACAGATGGAGTTTTTGAATGCAATAAACTTTGATGTATGTATCAATTTGGAATTGGCTTTGTTAATTTTCTATTTATGTTGAAAATCTGCTTTGTTTATTTACAACAAAATAACAATAAATAAAAAAATATGCGATATCATGTTTGTCTGTCTTATGTCTTTATGAAATCATTGCTTTGAGACATATTTGTTCCACTGCAACAGAAAACAAGCCAACTCTTTATCCCCCGGCATAAAATGCGGGGGGATATAGTCGTTGGCTCCGTCTGTCCGTCCGTCCGTCCCTCTGTCTGTCTGTGATAACATTGTTTCCATAGCAGAGGTTTAGCCTAGGTTAACAAAACTTGGTATATTGACGAATCATCGCGTGTAGTTGTGCCTTTTGGGGTATTCAACTTTCTGGAATTTTTTATTTTTCCGGTTCACGGAAACGCAACCTAGAAATGTGTTTCCGGAGCAGAACTCAAAAACAGTTTTGCCTTGGTTAACGAAACTGTGTATGTTGACTAATCATCACATGTACTTGTGCCTTTTGTGATTTTCAACTTTCTGGAATGTTTTATTTTTCCGGTTTTCATGGAAACGTATCTTAGAAATGTGTTTCCATTGCAGCACTAAAAACAGTTTGGCCTAGCTCAATGAAATTTAGTATATTGACCAAACATGACATGTAGTTTTGCCTTTTGGGATTTTCAACTTTCTGGAATTTCTTATTTTTCCGGCTTCCATTGAAACGCAATTTAGACATGCGTTTCCGGAGCAGACTTTGAAAACCATAAGGGCTAGCTCAATGAAACTGTTTACAAATTGAGCTTTTTGTGTTTTCAAATTGCAGGCAGTTGAAACTCAATGACATTCTTCATTAATTATCATTTAATTTCTAAACTGTGTCTCACCAAGGAATAAAGCTGTTTGAATCAAAGAGCATATTCAATCAAACATGATGGTTGTTTAGCTCTCTCTTCACATTAACATGAGGAACTTGACGAAGGCATGACATAAGCATTTACTAATTAAAAAGACCTAGATGTGGTTTATCATACTCGTATGATGGCTATTAAAATTAGCTGCATGTATGCATACATCATTATTCATACAATTAATATATCAAAATATGTTCTTAACTGATCATTCGACTTCAGTCGGGCCGAGGGATAAGCCATCTCTACTGATGGCTCTTTGGTATTGTTTGACAAAGGAGAGTGCTCGTTTTATGATTTAGACTTGTGGACACAACTTCTCTTATGAAACGTTTTCAATAGTTGAAGGAGAAGACTATACATATCTGTTCACTGTTATGATACCATTAAATAGAAAATATCACCCAAGTGTCTTCTGGTAACAAATATATCAACACACTATGTGATAAAAGTAACAGATATCCAAGACTTGACGATGATATTTTACATTTAACAACAAGTGTTGATATACTTCATATCAGAAGACATAAGGGTACAAAGGTGTGATTCTAGTTATCATAAAAGTTTTCATTACATTTGCATAAAAAATGGACATCTCTTAAAGCGATCATGAATAATCTTTATTTTAGTTATTTTTCAAGAGATATTGGTCAAATAACTATATACATATATAAACACGAAATATCCACAAGCACAACTCTCAGGTGTATATTGATGAAATAAAATAGAATTACGGAATTGGGAACATAAAAACATTCATATTAGCTAACTAGCGCTTTCGGCCAAGTTGGCTTTTTCAGGTTAGTTTTGAATTACTATGTCGATTTCAGAAATTTCAAGTCGAGTCAATGTCAAATTGCTATCCCTTTTTCACGAATTCCAAAAGTTGCCTTATAGCATTTCAGTCAATATTTAACACTGAATTACCAAAAAAATACAATGTCGATGTCATAGCGTTGTGACCTCATCATGTTTATGACATAATATTAGTATGAGGTTCTGTTTACGACGTCAAAGTATATGAATGTTTCTGATAAAGCATAGAGGAGAAGAAAAACAAAGCTTTTTTGTTATGGTTTTGTGATATAAGGGTGTCAGAGGAAGCTTTACCAGTCGATTATAATATGTCTTGAAATCTGCATACATGACATCCACATGCCTACCCTCAAATGTTAAAAGTAAAGGGGTATAATGGAAGTAAACTATCTTTCTCTTTAACAAGAAGAAGAAATTGATTTGATATAATCATATAGACAGTTTCCCAAATGGTATAATTTACTGTTAGTTGTTGATTGAAATTTCTGTTTTTATTAGAATAATATGTTAAAGAATTCAAACAAACAACAAACACCGTAAGTTAACACTTGTAATGTCTTTTTTTATTCTTTTTAATAATATGCCTCTGAAAATTGAAGTGTCGTTTGATAATGAGGCCAGAACGAGAGTCAAACGTATCATTATTTATTTTAACGCAATTGGCATGGAATACTAATAACAAAAAATATTTAAAGTGTCAATAGTTTATGACATTTTGACATATGCAATTATTAAGTTGACAGCATAGGTTCCTAAATGATGCGTGCTTGATTCTTATTTACAAATATGTACATGTATAACATCATAACCATCAATCTGTACATGAAATCACGAAGTTAACATTTGGCGGTTTGGTCACGGATTAAAAGGGCAGATGCACGTTTTTTTATAATTTTCTTTTATAAATATTCCACTTATACTTGTAAGTTGATACAAAATGTATTATATTGACAATGTCAACAATCTCATTACACAAGCCAATTACCTATTGTGAGAGGACAAAGTATGAAGATTCTCATAAAATCCATTGGCGGCCAATTTTTGTGAACACCTTTTATTCATTTTGTGTAAAAAAAAAGGAATCGCATGGCTAAACCTTATGTTATATATTTGAATTATTGCTGCTTCGTATAGTTTAAATACATTGTCTTTCAATTGGAACCATTTATTTTCATTTTCCGGACATCACCTTTTATTCCCCCTAAAAACGTGCTACTGCCCCTTTAAGACACAAATATGACAATATCTCCTAGTTATGCAGGTCCTCTACACCTTCTGGTATCCTTACAAGTGAACTTCAAGATATCTTGACCATCAGCGTGTGTCAATAACTGCAAATACATCAACATCTGAATCAAATATTTATCTAAATGGAGTGTTTTTATCATATGATTATAATAATTATACAAGACATAAGAACATACATGTATTTAAAAGATCATGTGCAACAGTAAAAGAAGTACATTTGTGTGGCTGAATGGAAAGAGAACAAAGTTTGATAAGAATTGCAAATAAGCAATAGAGCTAATTGCTAATCGAGTCACACTGTCTAATCGTATGGACTGGTGACTACCAATGAAAGCTTCGACTTGATGGCACACCTTTAGAATTAAATTAAAAGAAAGCTTTCAGCAAACATAGATATCAACAATTGAATCCTCCTCAAAAGCAACTATTTATAGTATTTTTTAAAATCCATCTTTAAATTTTGAACAATATTTAAACTCCCTACATTATAATAACTTGTTGAAATTCCATACTTCTAATCATTGTCGAAACAGGTAGATGGCGACGAATCCCTGTAACTGACAGGATATGTACTCTATGTGATTTAGAAGATATTGGAGATGAATTTAATTTCTTATTTTTATGTCCGAAATTAGAATTAGAAAGAAAAACGTATATTGACAAATGTTTTTTACTCCAGATCACATATGCACAAAATGAACACTCTGTTTTATACCAACAAGGTAGGAACTTGGTATATAGATCAGTCGTCATGTATAGGTGTGCATATATTTTTTTATCTTCTGCGGATATTTACTGTTGGCGGGTTTAATTGATACAGAACTCAGAATTTCGTGTCCGAAGCATAACACGAAATCTATTAGACATAGAGACATTGGCACTTTTTATGTATGGTTCTCTATGCAAGTATGCGTTTCTTTAAAACAAAGTATTATGAATTTAGAATAATATTAACAACAGACGCTAATCTAGTTTCTATATTGTTTTGATCTAGAGACACTATAATATACTCAAACAATACAGTAAAGGATCATTGCAATTTTTTTAAATCTGTTTTTTTTTAAAACTGTATATTTAGGAATAATGTTAAAGTTATTGTCAGTTAAAATAACCATCTGAAAATTAACGTGCTAATTTGTTTTATCAGAACGATACAGACCGTGTTTGAGTGACAGAAAAAAGTCTTAAGAAAACAATCATTGACACCATCTGAAACTGGCCAAATAGGATGTATACCCACCTTGTGTTTTAATATAAGTGGCTACAACCACTTGAAAAGATCAGGTGTTTCCAAAGGAGGCGATAAGCCGTAATGAAAAGTAACGTCAAATAAATCATTCATATATCCTTTAATTTCACCAAATCACACCAAGATTGCAGGAAGAGTGTAGAACGATATCAATGGGCCATAATAAACATATATTAGCTATAAAATATAATTTTGTACCTCACTTTAAAGCTGCAGCTGCTATTCTCTGAATGTTTAATTTCAATCATGACGATTAATTAAATAAGTCATTACTACATTCATCACACTCACTTCCATCTATTGAAATTGGCAATAGACATACCATTAGCATAAATGGTATAATAAATTATTAATGAAATTATATAATTACCAAAAGAGAATTGCTATCAATTATGCCCATGTGTTCTGCATTTATTCACAAACTTGACGTCGGTATTATTGCATTGGTGTTGTAAATAAAGCTAAGGTAAGTGTATGCAGCATTTTGATTTATATTTGCATGATATTCTGGCCGGTTAAACTTTGCCGGGCCCATTTTGGTCAAACGCTATACCGAATGACCGACCATACCAACAGGAAATCTAAACTGTTGTCAGTGTCGTATATATTTGCGGGTTTTGACAGCATGCAATCGTTTAGCTTGTAGAAACATTTGAATAAATTTTGATAATTTAAAACGCAATAATGGCATATTTTTTGCTAATTTCAGTCACGACATAAATATTTAAGAACTACTTGTTGCTAGGCAACAAATGAATTCTTGCGCATTAGACGAAGTAAACAGAGCACCACATAACAAAATTATACGCCCTCTGATTATTCAAAGCAGCCAATCAGAAACGAGTATTTTGCACATTTATGGCATTCTCTTCCTACACTGGCCACAGAGGCAGATCAAGTCATGTTGATTTAGCCTCTGTTATATTACGCCGACTTTGTGGGACAGAATGGGAGATGCTAGGTCGAGAGGCTCTACCTGCAACCCAACTGGTATGCGACTCGATATGCGAGATACAGCATTCGGCGACAGTTTCGGTCTAGGGAGATGCCTGATTGGAGGCAATCAAAGTTAGTTGTGCAATCAGCGACGCTGTTCTTAAATCATCGTTTTGGCTACTGAATCAAGGCAAACGCATTGTGATATGAACCACCCTTTCCATGCGTTGTCATTTGATAAAGAAATTCAAATTGATTGTGATGCAGGTTTGTTTCCGCCAGGGGAAACTGCCAGAACCCACGGATTTCGGTGTAATAGAACAGAGGCTAAATCAACATGACATGACTGCCTCTGTTGGGAGAGAATGCATTTATTGTAGAATTACAAATATCTCATGAGCAACCATTTCCTGTTTACTGGCACGGTACGAAATCACTTTTATAAATTTCTTCTTTAAATAATTACATGTATGTATTCAATATAGTGAAGCACAACTTCAGGGAAATAGTAGCCTTCATGTATATCCGTGATTTATTACAAACGGCTACATTTCATAGGCGCGACAATGACCTTGATTTTTTAAAATGACTTGTATTCTACAGACCAATTTTCCGTTGTTCCGGGGAATAAAATATTCAAATTTCAACACTACGGAGATATAACAATCCTAGGTCCTATACACTAGGTCTGCCGCAACCCCGCACCTCGCACGTTTTTTTTATCAGTTTAGTGCAGTCGTTAGCAGACCAATCGCATCGTCTCGTTTATAAGACCGCTGGTGGTGACCATGTTCAAAGCAAGGTTAACAGGGGTTACTTAATTGCCCCTAGCTTGATACCGAAGGCTTGTTCGTTAGCTAAGTAAACGTAAGGACGTAATAAGCCAATGGGCTTAATAACAACATGGCTTAAATACGACGATTCTCGGTATGACGTTAAAGACAGTACAAGAAACATCTTCCATGACCAGGACATCATGTGACAATGAGAGCTTGTGTGGAGCATACCCTTTCGCAGAAGAGTCCAAATGTTTCCTTGACATTCCTGATATGTAATCATCCTTGAGCTCGATTTGGATGAAATGGAAATATGTTTACAGCGCTTACCAACTCTGCCTGTACTGCAGTAATGCTGCAGCAACTTCAATAACTTCTTCAAAAGACCTGGAACACCATCCCACAACGACCCTGCAAAACAATTGGTGGTCCTACCCGGTACTAGGATATCAATAATTACATTTTCCCCAGGTTGATGTTTTATCTTTTTAAATTATTTTAAAAACCAAAATTATGATTGCCGATTGCAGGTCAAATGGTTGTTCTTCGAAATGCAAGCGTTTGTATCAACTTATTTTTTGTTACATCATTTTCCAATGACGTCAAAAGTAGTTTTGATGCTCAGTATTGTATCTCGACGAATAATTCATTTGCTTGAATGCACTTATAGTTTACCGTTATTTGTATAGTTTACTTTCGAGTCCAAACGAAAAAAATAATGGCTGCACATTGCACATAACATCACAGAGTTACAGTATGATGAATGTCAATAATTACAACAAACTGCACGCAAGAGTAGATAAAATTTTATTCATTTTGTTTAGATTGTATAAACATTGGATAAGATTCATGCTTGTCTACCAATATTTATTGATCAAGCCCTTCATATATATGTATGGGGTAAACAACGAAATATAACTTGATAACTTTATTCTTTAATTAGTGTTTTGAATATTGAACTGGTCAATTATGATTTTCAGAAGAAAAATGATTGTCGTTTCTCGCATATAAGTACATTCAATTATTTGTGAAATCACGTTTATGGTTTGGTTTTAATTTTGTTTGTGACACTTTAATAAATGTTATGAAACTGCGTCGGTTTGTCGCTACGGTTACATTGATAATTCATATTGTCTAAAAATATGTATGATTATTAGAGTTATCAAAACCTTTAGAAAACTGACAACAATTTAGATTGCATGCTTAAAAACGATATCAACAGTTTTCTCAATTGAACAACTTACCCGTTATAGTTTACATACAGGGAATATATCTCTTCATTGGAAATTGATTTCTTGTGACATTTTAATGTAAGAAACAATTAACGATCAATAAAAACAAAAGATAATTAATAACCCATGCTTACAAGAGACAACATCGTCTGAATATATGTCTTTAGAAACCTTAAATATAGAAATATATGTCGTACGTGTGGATATTACAAACCATTTCTAATGGATAGGTTCGTTAGGAAACCTCAATAGGATTGTAAATGATTGAGTGAGTGAGTTATTGTCTAGGTAATATTGCAGCCATTAGCGGCGAGGATTGTAAATGAAAGACATGAGAAACGACTGCTTGAGTCCAAATCAGTTAGAGAAAAACAATACCTTAATGAGGTAGACATATTTGTTTTAGGTGGTAAGAGTAGCAAGTATATATAAACAAACGGCCAAAATTAATTCAACTTCAGCTTCTTCTTTTAATATGTACTACCAAAGAGTTTGAACATTATTTGTGATATTTCGATATTTATATAAAGTGTCCTTCTAATCATTCAATGATTAATTTCTGTATGGCATCCATGCAGGCTTCTCGGATTCTCCCTGGAGTTGCGGGTACCTTGAGATCAAACTTGGCGTCCAACCCAGCATGTCTCCTGCAGTCCTTGATAGCGTTTTTGAGGGCCAGGTAGATCGTACCAGCAACACATATAGCCGGCTCCCCGATACCCTACAACGTTTTGTAAAGTCTTTGATAAAAATGTAAAAAAGTGATGATTTAAATAGTATTGATATATCATCTATGTGACAAAAACAATATTGTCATGATATCTCACAAGTTTGAATTTAATGGCTCCCCAATACCCTACAACGTTTTGTAAAGTCTTTGATAAAAATGTAAAAAAGTGATGATTTAAATAGTATTGATATATCATCTATGTGACAAAAACAATATTGTCATGATATCTCACAAGTTTGAATTTAATGGCTCCCCAATACCCTACAACGTTTTGTAAAGTCTTTGATAAAAATGTACAAAAGTGATGACATAAACAGTGGGGGAGACCGGGGCAGGCACGTCCCCTTTTCACTAAAATGTAAATAATGAGTTGTATTTTTCGCAATATACTAGTGTAAGTTTGTACATATATTGAACCATATCTTAACTTTATTGCAATAATTGTCGAAAGTGCCTAACATAACTAGTTTGCCAATAACTTTGCTTTAAAGACAACGAGTTGAAAAACCGAACATGCCCCGCATCGGGGTAAGTTCGGTTTCCCTCAGGGGCAGGTTCGGCCATCCTTGGGAACAATCAGAACATGTTCAGCCTACAACAATTAAAGAGAGATAAGATGCTACTCATAGTATTCAATATTTGGGACAGAAAAAAATACTACATTACTGTACAAAAACATATTTTATAACGATCTGGACTCAGTTAACTTTCTATTACGAAAAGAATTCGTAAGAGGAGGAGAAGAGGAGCCTACTATTCAAGAACCTTCAAGAGGGTCCTTTTGAGGGGGATGACCTTTAGAAAAATGGTTTCGAGGAGGACCTTAAATTTTTTTGACCGTCCTCACCGCCGAATGTGCCCCGCCTTTAATGACCGAACGTACCCCACAAACCACGGTTGCTTTTTTTTCTTTACTGCGAAAATACACAGACCTCGAACCAAAATAACTTGTTGGTTACATATACGTCTCGGCATGTTGGTTTATGCTCACTTAAGAACATATTCCTAAACATAGTCAATATTTGTCAAAAACATAGTGAACTGAAGTCGAATATTTTACACAACTAGTTGAAAAACGGGTTTTCTTCCACAGTTTGTAAAGAACATGTTGGACTGTCACCATTTTAAAGTCAGTGTGGGAACAAGGTCATGTTGTCTTTTAGGAATTACCAATTTAAGTTAAAATGGCCCGAACAAAAATAACAGCGAAAAGACGAACATGCCCCGGGGACCTGCCTGCCCTGGTCTCCCCTATGGATATTTCATCTATGTGACAAAAACAATATTGGCATGATATCATGTTTATCCTCTACAACTGAATCCTATATTCCTTAATACATACCATTTGTTTATCCTCTACAACTGAATCCTATATTCCTTAATACATACCATTTGTTTATCCTCTACAACTGAATCCTATATTCCTTAATACATACCATTTGTTTATCCTCTACAACTGAATCCTATATTCCTTAATACATACCATTTGTTTATCCTCTACAACTGAATCCTATATTCCTTAATACATACCATTTGTTTATCCTCTACAACTGAATCCTATATTCCTTAATACATACCATTTGTTTATCCTCTACAACTGAATCCTATATTCCTTAATACATACCATTTGTTTATCCTCTACAACTTAATCCTATATTCCTTAATACATACCATTTGTTTATCCTCTACAACTGAATCCTATATTCCTTAATACATACCATTTGTTTATCCTCTACAACTGAATCCTATATTCCTTAATACATACCATTTGTTTATCCTCTACAACTGAATCCTATATTCCTTAATATACATACCATTTGTTTATCCTCTACAACTGAATCCTATATTCCTTAATACATACCATTTGTTTATCCTCTACAACTGAATCCTATATTCCTTAACATACATACCATTTGTTTATCCTCTACAACTGAATCCTATATTCCTTAACATACATACCATTTGTTTATCCTCTACAACTGAATCCTATATTCCTTAATACATACCATTTGTTTATCCTCTACAACTGAATCCTATATTCCTTAATACATACCATTTGTTTATCCTCTACAACTGAATCCTATATTCCTTAATACATACCATTTGTTTATCCTCTACAACTGAATCCTATATTCCTTAATACATACCATTTGTTTACCCTCTACAACTGAATCCTATATTCCTTAATACATACCATTTGTTTATCCTCTACAACTGAATCCTATATTCCTTAATACATACATACCATTTGTTTATCCTCTACAACTGAATCCTATATTCCTTAATACATACCATTTGTTTATCCTCTACAACTGAATCCTATATTCCTTAACATACATACCATTTGTTTACCCTCTACAACTGAATCCTATATTCCTTAATACATACCATTTGTTTATCCTCTACAACTGAATCCTATATTCCTTAATACATACCATTTGTTTATCCTCTACAACTGAATCCTATATTCCTTAATACATACCATTTGTTTATCCTCTACAACTGAATCCTATATTCCTTAATACATACCATTTGTTTACCCTCTACAACTGAATCCTATATTCCTTAATACATACCATTTGTTTATCCTCTACAACTGAATCCTATATTCCTTTATACATACATACCATTTGTTTACCCTCTACAACTTAATCCTATATTCCTTAATACATACCATTTGTTTATCCTCTACAACTGAATCCTATATTCCTTAATACATACCATTTGTTTATCCTCTACAACTGAATCCTATATTCCTTAATACATACCATTTGTTTATCCTCTACAACTGAATCCTATATTCCTTAATACATACCATTTGTTTATCCTCTACAACTGAATCCTATATTCCTTAATACATACCATTTGTTTATCCTCTACAACTGAATCCTATATTCCTTAATACATACCATTTGTTTATCCTCTACAACTGAATCCTATATTCCTTAATACATACATACCATTTGTTTATCCTCTACAACTGAATCCTATATTCCTTAATACATACCATTTGTTTATCCTCTAAAACTGAATCCTATATTCCTTAATACATACCATTTGTTTATCCTCTACAACTGAATCCTATATTCCTTAATACATACCATTTGTTTATCCTCTACAACTGAATCCTATATTCCTTAATACATACCATTTGTTTATCCTCTACAACTGAATCCTATATTCCTTAATACATACCATTTGTTTATCCTCTACAACTGAATCCTATATTCCTTAATACATACCATTTGTTTATCCTCTACAACTTAATCCTATATTCCTTAATACATACCATTTGTTTATCCTCTACAACTGAATCCTATATTCCTTAATACATACCATTTGTTTATCCTCTACAACTGAATCCTATATTCCTTAATACATACCATTTGTTTATCCTCTACAACTGAATCCTATATTCCTTAACATACATACCATTTGTTTATCCTCTACAACTGAATCCTATATTCCTTAATACATACCATTTGTTTATCCTCTACAACTGAATCCTATCATCCTTAATACATACCATTTGTTTATCCTCTACAACTGAATCCTATATTCCTTAATACATACCATTTGTTTATCCTCCACAACTGAATCCTATATTCCTTAATATACATACCATTTGTTTATCCTCTACAACTGAATCCTATATTCCTTAATACATACCATTTGTTTATCCTCTACAACTGAATCCTATATTCCTTAATACATACCATTTGTTTACCCTCTACAACTGAATCCTATATTCCTTAATACATACCATTTGTTTATCCTCTACAACTGAATCCTATATTCCTTAATGTACATACCATTTGTTTATCCTCTACAACTGTATCCTATATTCCTTAACATACATACCATTTGTTTATCCTCTACAACTGAATCCTATATTCCTTAATATACATACCATGTGTTTATCCTCTACAACTGAATCCTATATTCCTTAATACATACCATTTGTTTATCCTCTACAACTGAATCCTATATTCCTTAATACATACCATTTGTTTACCCTCTACAACTGAATCCTATATTCCTTAATACATACCATTTGTTTATCCTCTACAACTGAATCCTATATTCCTTAATATACATACCATTTGTTTATCCTCTACAACTGAATCCTATATTCCTTAACATACATACCATTTGTTTATCCTCTACAACTGAATCCTATATTCCTTAATATACATACCATTTGTTTATCCTCTACAACTGAATCCTATATTCCTTAATACATACCATTTGTTTATCCTCTACAACTGAATCCTATATTCCTTAATACATACCATTTGTTTATCCTCTACAACTGAATCCTATATTCCTTAATACATACCATTTGTTTAACTCGTTTGTCTCACCTTGGATGAAAAGATGCCATGTGGGTTTTCGCTATCCTTGAGAAGGGAGACGTTCAGTTTGTTGGGGATGTCCCTCACAGTGGGGATGTTGTAAGTAGATGGTCCCCCTTTAGCCATGATCCCGTCCTCAGATAGTACAGCTCTCTCCATCAGCATTTGTCCAACTCCCTGAGTTAAACAGGCCTCATCGTTTAATAGAGTACAAGCAGATAAACAATATTTCATTTGATAGTTGCCCATTGTTTCTCCATAATTTGGAACTTGTAATAAAACTTCACTTTCTTAGCTGTGTTGGGCCGATCTGTCACATTGCTTCTTTCTCGATATGGAGAAACAGAACCTATCTTCCTTGCTAACTGATATCAAGCATGGCAAACACGATCTGGTAGGCTTAGAGATCCTTATGTCTATTTTGATGGATAGTTTTCAAGATAAACACTTATTATATAAATTTTATAAATTATATAAATGAGGAATGAGCAGTTCCATGTGGAATGATCAGTTCCATAATTGACTTATGTGATGTTCATTGACAGAATAAACAGTTATCGCATTCAACATATCTTTGAGGAATGTAACAGTGAAATATAAGCAGGAAAGAATAGTACACTTACCATTTGAAATGCACCTTCAATTTGACCAAGATCGATCGCAGGGTTCAGACTCCGTCCCACATCAATTACCAGATCAGTCTGGATAATCTGAACATTGAACGAAAATGATGATAATTATAGAAATATTGATCTTTGTTCTTTACACGATGGACATAATATTGTATCATACAAATCATGAACTTTAACGTAATATTTGATTTGAAATTGTTAATAAATTAAATTCAAAATAGCCTTTTCCTGATCTACATGGAAACTACAGTGATTGCACCTTTAAAAATAAATGATTGAAAAATGAAAGAAAAACTCCCGATAGTTTTAAGAAATTTAACCCTAGGCCATTCTCTTCCCACAGAGGCAGATCAAGTCAGCCTCTGTTCTATTACGCCGAAATCCATGGATTCCGGCAGTTTCCCAATGGCGGACAAAATTTGCACCACATTCAATTTTAATTTCTTTATCAAATGACAACGCTTCTCGCATGGAAAGGGTGGTTCGTATCACAATGCCTTTGCCATCATTCAGTAACCAATGATTTTAGAACAGCGTCGCTGATTGCACAACTAATTTGTATTGCCTCCAATCAGGGATCTTCCATTCTATCCCACAAAGTCGACTTAATACAAAAGAGGCTGTATCAACATTTCATGACTTGATCTGTATCTGTGGGGAGAGAATGACCCTTGGCATACTTTACTTAAAGTTATTTTTGATAGTATATGTTTTTGATTTTGATAGTAAAAGTTATTTACCTGACACTCCCCAGTGAGACAGTCAACCTCAATCTCGGAGCATCCCGCACCGTATGTTGTGTAGTCAGCTGGCTTCCCCTTGCAGTCGTAGAACTCGAAACTACGCTCGGGTCGACTCCTGAAGTAACAACAAATGTTTGTGATTAGTAACCACTGTCGGTTATTTATTATTAGCTAGCTGATTTTGTCATTAAATCATAATTGAAAAACTGTGTGTGATTGAGTCTTTAAAACTAAATTCAGGAATCGACTTATACTTAAAAGCTGTCTGAAAAATCGATGTAGATGTAATCCCATTACATATACTCACATGACAGTTCCTACACCCAGCATATAGGTACTTCTAACTTTACTAGAAACCTTATAGACATGAAATATTCAAAATAACTATGGTAATATTCTGTTTATCTTATAACAGCGAATGACAGTTTTGTCCAATTTATTCCTCAGATTATCTCATATCATATTTGTTATAGAACTTGTAGAAACGTCGAGGGAATATTTATGACTTATTTAAAGAACAGTACCCGTAATGTCCAACAGCCGACAGATTGATAAGGTCTCTATATGCTTCAAGGACCTGAAACCGAAATTGTTAATCTAAAACCTGCTGCATCTGCGTATTTGTATCCATGTAGCTCGTACAGATCTAGGTTTTCAACGTTCTCTTTGTGCTAAGATAGTCGTAGGCCATTGTTAATGCAGGGTACTTACACGCCTATCTTAGAACTAAGAGAACGTCGTAAATTCAACTCCTGGTATCTACATGTACCAAGGCCTCGTATCGTTGACATTATACAATATTATATATTATACATATTTTGAGAGCCAATGGGGGGTTTGATGCCAACCTTTCGAGTCCTTGAATCTTTATATCTTAAACCTCCGCTTTTACTGGATGCAACTTAAGTAATGTTATTGTCTGGTTATATATTTACTTGATAGATATCAGGTATTTGGTAGTTACTTCGTGGATGAAATATAAATAATGATTTATGCATCAAATGTAGTTTGAAGTTGAAACTTAACAAAATGATTGGCTCAATTATCTTGTA
Source organism: Steromphala cineraria (assembly GCA_916613615.1). Classification (NCBI taxonomy): domain Eukaryota; kingdom Metazoa; phylum Mollusca; class Gastropoda; order Trochida; family Trochidae; genus Steromphala; species Steromphala cineraria. The sequence continues at coordinate 74,104,332 of OU744724.1, read as the reverse complement.
TCTTACCAGCTGTTTCCAGGATTTGCCAGGGTATTTCTCCTTCAATGGCTCCAGTCGACGTTTGATCTCCTCGCATGCAGCCTTGTCAAGGGGAATTAAAATACTTTTTAGGTGCTATTACTTAATGGATCGGCAAAGTTCTTATTCAATATATTGACAACGATGAAAAATAACAAATTGTTTTCTAATAAAACTATTTACTACTAGTTGTAGAAAAGAGACATCCGAAGAAGCCAATTACATATTTCATGGATGCATGCACGTTTTATTCTCTCATAAAACAAGCTAGATGATTTATAAATAGATAACTGAAACTTGACACGTAAGACAAACATTATCCATTGCACGATTCGGACCAGAGAGTTGGAGTAACAACATGTAGAATGGCCGTAGAATAACTTAGAATATATTTGATTAAATGTTAGTATAACACATTTAAGTGTTATGTCTTCCTTGGACAAGAGTAAAATTTAATTTGATCTCAATACATTTTATTCATAAGTATGTATAGATCCCATGTTACCACGTTACTAAATGCGTACACGAGTTTTCTCCAAGAGAGGTACTGCGCTGAAGTTGAATAAAGTCAAATACAGGTATTTCATATGTCGGAAAAGACAGATTGATCCGAACATAAACAGTTTCTATTATAAGAATGTATTATGGTGGATAAGCGATTATAACGTGGTGTTTAGAGACAACAACATTATACTACATACATGCTTACATACCTAATAATATTACTTTCAACAACTTCGATGACATTGATAGCAAAACAACACGAGTAAACTCCCACCTTGACGGCCATCCCATTGAGATCCGAGCTGACACTAGCTGCAGTAGAGGAGGTGTTGGGCACGGTGTTAGTTGCAGTCTCTGCGATATGGATGTCACTCGAGGGTATACCTAGCACATGGGAGGCCACCTGCATTACACAAATATGGTACTGTCGGTATGTGTATATGTATATACTATGTAATGACTTGACAATTCAATAAAACCAAAAACACGGAAATGTCTAAAAGATCCGCCAAGGAAAGATAACCCTAACAGTTCCAGAAGGGGAGCGCATCCCTCCAAAGAGAGTTCCAAATATGTTAAATTCTTATTGATTATGTAAGTAAAAATATATGTTGGGCGTGAAATTGAATTCTGTAAACAATCTTATTTACCTGTGGACTCATATTCTTCCATCCAAAGTCTTCATTTCAAATGTTTGCAAAGCTATTCAATAACCAGAAATGTGTCATGGAACAAACATGGAAACTAAATTTAGTTTATCTCGACTCCATACCCTATCATACGTTTGACAAGATAGTTCTTTAATGAGTCACCATCGTGATGCACACTATGTAGAGAGGATGGTACCTGAATCATCTTGATGTAGAGACCCTGTCCCATCTCCGTGCCCCCGTGAGCGACCAGCACACTCCCGTCATTGTACACCTGGACCAGGGCGCCTCCCTGAACAGTTCCAATACAGGTAACCGTAATCAACAACCAAACATGTGTTTCCTAGTTTGAAATCCACATTTATCTACCTTCAAAAGAGATTTACACTTACTACAAAGTTAAAGAAATAATTCTTAAAAGAATGAGGGGTTCAAATGCAAATTAAGAAGAAAACAATTACAGCAAAAATAACAAATCAGAATCAAAAAGATGTTTTCAAGTTTGACATTAATAAAGAACACCTTCCAAATTGTGGTCTCCTTTTCACGAGCATGTGAAGACAGTTGTTAGTAACCACAAACGTATCTAAAAAACATCATATATCAACATCTTTTCTATAACCATTATTGACTCAAACTCAACTCAAACTCTTTTATTCTCAAAAACCACGCTTAGTGGTACAAGAGATACAGTAACAATTATACATTATAAACAAAAGCAAGATAGCAGGCTAAAATATACATTTTCATACATACAAATTCCAAATTGTTATCATTCAGTTATGGGTTTTAATAACTTTATCAATAACATTGAGATAACGAGATAGACACAGTTTGTTGCTTCGATTATACTCAACTTAACACAAATTATACTCAACTTAACAACAACGGACTGACTTTTTCACGTGTATTCGAGTATTCAAGAACACAATATCAATAACACACACAAATTTAAGCATGGTATTGACTATTTTCTGCTTCAACCATACCTGACACAGGTACCTCTCCCTGTAGCCAATGCAAAATTTCATAGGGATGATCGAGATACCACGTTTCTTCCATCGGTTTGTTCTGGTGAGAGATGGTACACTTCAGATGATATCTCGTCAATTTCAATCTTTTTATTTTACACATTTACAGTCAAACATGACCTTCAACCAATTCAATAATTGCATTAATTGTGTTGAGGAACCATCCGACAGTAGCAGTACCGAACTAGTTAAAGCTCTATTCTATCCTTTTAATCACTGTGCTTCAACACAAAGGATTCTCCAAGAGATACCTGGAGCAAAAATATACATTGGTTGCGCTAAAAACAACGAAAGCTCTTAATTAGTCTGTCATCTAGACCCTAAAGCAAAAATATTTAATTGATGACCAACCAAGTCTAGAAAAGTATAGCAAGTCTAGATTGCTCATCTTTAGATTAAATTATCTTCGGGGCTCCATTTTGTTATAATACATGACTTGTTTTAAAATATTGTAAATATTGAAAAAATACTTCTGACACTAAATGTTAGTCTAGCTCTTACTGTTCTCAGCTAGGGCACCAACCTGTTGAACTCCTCGACCTTTGACCTCCTGACCTGGAACTGACTCTGGTCCAGACACTGCTGCCAGCACCGGCTCAGCATACAGTCCTTCAGGACCATGGTGGCGATGCTGATGTCGCCCTCTCTGAACATGTTCACTTCGCGGATCTGGGAACATCAGAATTTGAAACATGGTGGTCGCATAGCTCTGGAGTAAGTCAACGTCGGATGGCGACAAGGCACATAATCGCAACATTTTACCTCCATAAAATAGCCAATCGAAGACCCGACGATTCATCTCTGATTAGCTTTAATGAAAAGTAGCGTCATATGACTGTAGCAGTACCAAGATCTAACATGTTCAACTTTGCTTGGAATATAAACTACAAATAATATATGTAATACGGTAATAATTAGATATTCCGTACTGACCGATTTCTGTATAGCGTCCAATTGCATTGACCTCAAACATCTATATTTTTCTTGGATAAAAATGGTACTTATTTTCAACGAATTGCAGACATTATATTTGGCAGTCAGAACGTAAAATCCCAGTTTTCTTTTTTGGAGCAAGTTTATAGGAATGACCCAGTATCGGTGTTTTAATGCCAATCCGTAAAGTCGTAACAGCAAACTATCGGTGACACAAACCTTGGTTTGGGTTATGTTTAGTTTGGATGCTGCTTCGTCTAGCATCACCTCTGCAGTCAGACTCATATCGTTCAGTCCAAACCCCCTGAGTGCTGTGTTAGGAGGGGCGTTTGTTTTACACAGGTACCCAGTTACACGACAGGCTGGGAAACGGTACGATGCGTCGAAATTCATTACACACTGTTGAAGCACCTGAATTATAAAACACACCATTTTGGTTTAGAACAGAAAACGGGATACATTAGGTGCCTACAATTTCTTAATTTGATATGGATGGAAGTACTAGCAACATTAAAAATCATTTATTTCACCTAACCAAACAGGGAGAGGAAGATGGATTCCTCTTATATACAGCTACTTGGTGTAAGGACAATATAATCTTTTCGGTGAAACATTTTAAAGATAATCATCAACATTAAAAGCATATGGTACCGAAATTTCAAAGTTATGGACTTGGAAAATGACATTAAAAAATGTAGGATAAAGATAAAATAAACGGAATCTATGTTGATTTTGAAATCGTTGATCTATCCACAGTCACGTGACCAAATGTGCACCAATCACTCAGTCTGATTAAAATCGACCGTGCTCCGAGGAATAAAAATATAAAAAATATTGTCTCTATCGGGGCTCGAACCATTCGGGATATCCTCTCCGTCTCGGTCTGAATGCACCCACCTCTATCGCGTGTTGCTATAACCAGTTTAGCGCAGACAAACCCAGTCGTAAGCTATCAAATCACATCTTCGTTTTTAAACAGCGTTTAGCGGCGATTATGTATAACGAATGGTACACTGTCCCATAGTTACCTGCCCTTAGTATTATATCGAAGCTTTTACTGCGCTCCTTTTGATTGGCTAGATAAGCTTGTGTCAGAACATGCGGGTAATAAGGGTGCCTTCAGACTGTGAATGAGAGGAAAGCCGGGCTGGGTGAGGTTCAAACCCCGCTAGAGACAATATTTTTACACACTTTTTCCTCGAATCACAGTCGATTTTAATCAGACTGACCAATCACTAGGACAGAAAACTACTAACGCAATGTTAAAGTTAGAATACACCAACCGCATAGCTTATATCCGCATTATAGCCGCCATCAAGATAGATGTCTTGTTGCACACACTGTATCACGCCTTCTTTTGTGACACCAATCTGTATATAGGAGAGAAACACAGACGCTTGTAACATTGTTATGCACGTGTGATGTGAAAAATATCTGTGTCTAGATGTGTTCCAAGCCATGGTGTATTTTGGTATATAGTCTACATACTAGAGCTAATAGGTTACCGGGGGTAGTATATTTTTCTTCAAATAAAAATCCAGTCTTTTACATGAAAACATGCAAATGTGAAAGATTACGAGATTAGCAATAGGTTTTATATTTGTGCCTCGTATAGAGACAGAACAATTATTGTTTATTTAATAATTAGAAATAATTAAAAAAATCCAAAAACCTTATTCCACAATATATATCAATAGTTGAACATCAAGCAATATCTCTTGTATTGTTGATTTAACCATATATTTTGAATATTTTATGACCACAACATATTGGTCTTGGTAGGGATGAAGATAGTTTATGGAATCGTAATGAAAAGATTATAGATGATTGCCAGAACAAATACACACACGCTCGTCAATTACCAGAAGTACTCGTGTGTAATTCCTATTTACATATATTGTAATATCATTATTATTTTAAATGCAGCTTCACACACAGCCCTACCTTATATTTGATGAAAAGTCCTGGTCCTTTTCCTGACATCGTCATGTCCGTCCGTCTAGGCAGAATACAGCGTACTGGTCGTTTGTATCTAAGCACAGTGAAACAAACTAATTATGTATGCATACATATGCATTAAGGGGACAAACCTTTTGGTAAACAGATATCTATCTTTAAGAAGTTTTAATTAACCCTCGAAAGAAATACAATAGGTGCAGAAAATGAACATAATATTGTTGATTATTTTTTCTTTGAACGATTAAAGCTTACTTCCAGGCCGCTACCGCAACACACTGTGTCAATAAATCGTTTCTTGTTTCTTTGCCTCCAAAGCCACCTCCTGAAATTGTCAATGTCTCAAAAAATCAAATACTTGGAAATATTGGATCTAAATGAAAGGATATCTAGTAGTAGTAGACATATTAAACAAGAAAAGCCTTTAAAAAAGGCATGGTTGATGCCACAGATGAAGGTTGTGATTAGTCGACCAATTTGGGTGATAAGTGAACAGTAACAACACTGGGTACCAGCACTAATATTAGCACGAGTATTGATCAATCAATCAAAGTTAATTTCACAAAATGTATGTTTATCAACATGAGTTTATGAAAGTTTTTTTTAAATTTTATCAACGAGTATTGGTTTATTTAATATCAAAAGGCACGAGGGTGATATTCTATTTATCATCCAAAGTCACATCTCAGAGAACAAATTTACATCTCTGAACACAACTATACTAGATTTTCAAGACAGTGGGCCAGCGTTGACAATGACAGGATATTGTGCAAAATGTACTGCCAAAACGATATCTCCTAGGCGCCATCGGCGCATCCCTAGATCTCTCAGAAGCCATGATGGTTAATTATTAACAGGAGTATTTCAGATACTAAAAAACAAAATACTCTCCGATCATCTGACGAGATTCGATCGCGGATCCTTATGATCCGAAGTCGAAAGCGTTATCCATTGAGTAAGCAGGCCTGATAGCTAAAGTTTTAAACCAACGATATAATTATGTCATATCCAAATATAGCACGCGTCATTTTCAGTAGCTCTGTTGATAAATACATGTTTTCAACGTTATCATTTAGTGACATCGTTAATTAAAACTTGTAACGTGGTAATAAATGCTCTACCTATTAGTAAACATTAGTCTTATTTCAATGTCACCAGCGTACTTACAGAAACATTCCTTTTAATTCGCCAGGCGAGCCAAATTAGCGAAATTAAATCGCGTGGGTTATAAAAAAAAGTGGATTTTGCGATTATTGAATGCAAAATAATGGTCTTATCTAGAGCAAATGTAGACTCTTCTTCATATGAAGTTGTTTTGATTGACTCTGTTACCATTTATCAGCGTCTTGAATATGAAATATTATTACTCTTTTAATATAACATTTAAAGTGAAATCATATTCCACAGTTTAATGTGCCAAATATTTTGTAAAACCCACATGGTGACGTAATGCATTTTTGCTACAACTCTGTTCATTGGTCATTTGATTTGGATACAGCACATGTGATTGGCGCGGCTTCCTTTGAAAATATCAACAGTAATATAAGGTTGATGCCTTTGGGCATCAACCAATAAAGGTCTTACCTAATCTTTTCACATGGCACGTAACTCGGCTTTTCCCCAGTCCAAGTACTCTTGCCACGGTACTCTGAAAATAATGAATAATCTAGGTGTTAAATGTTATCTTATATGAAAAAACTCAAGTAATTAAGCTAAATGTTCTGTTATCATGTAATGGTTGCATTTATGGCATCCAAGGGCCCATCCCATCCGAAAGAAAATCATCCTTTATCCACCCCTGCTAATTATTTTGGAGAGAGAACTTTAATAAAATAGTTGGTCACACATAAGAAAAATATGATGCATGATTCTATTGCATTCATGACCTAATCTTATAGAAATAATCAAATCGAACTTAACTTTACTGTTTATTTTGTAGTAGGGTGGTCTTTGATGACGTACGTAATACCTACTAAAAGTTTTAAAACACCTAATGCAGTGACTTACATTCATGCTACTAATGCAGCTTTTATGGTATTATATCCCATCGGAGCAGATTAGCAGATTTGCAAAACGTTACGTACAGTAATTATTACAGTGATGAACTTTGATTTGACTTACACTCTACAGTACACGTCACATTATTTTATGATAATGAATATCATCATACCAATGATCGTAAGCATTCGCCAGTAGCATTTCGTCCAAGGTTTCCAGGTATACATGTATAGGTAACACATGTTATGTGTATCCCCCTCCACCATTATGTTCTACCTGAAAGTAGCCTTTTTTTTCAAATAGTTCGTGTTTTTACCTAATTTGCATCTTTATCAGATTTTGAGGCAATCGGATACCAAGTTTATCAGATAGCTTTATTGCATCGATAACACCCTCCATTATATGATAAATATAATGTTTGCAATCATACCGGAGTTTGACTGATATCATAAAAAATGCATCGAACAATAAATTCCATGAAACAACCATGTAGTACCTGAGTTTGACTGGGGTTCTGTGAAGTGCAGTACACATCTATCTGGTTCTGTTCAACCAGTGGCTTCACTAGAGCTCCGTGGGTCTCCATATAGTAGTGCTCTCGGGCCTCCAGGCTGTGACAACCCTCAACGATTTCATCAGAGGCAAGGAACCCTGCTTCAACATCACCCTTCACAATGGTAGGCTTGGCGCTCTCCTCTGTGTAGAAGGAACCTTGACTTATAGCCTCCTGAAGAATTAAAGGTTAACTGTGGTAGAATTACACAGTTAGTTGAAATCATGATTGATGATAGTGATCTATATTCAGTTTGGTGAATATACGGAAATACGATGATGATGAAGTTGATGACGACAACAATGAAGAACTCGTGAAAATGATGATAAAACTTGATTATACTGATGAGCTGTTTGAGTGGCATTCCAGAAGTTGATGGTATAAGGAAGACAAGAGTAATTCTATGGATGAACAACTTCTTTATTTGACAGTTGCGACGTTTCGGTAAAGTTTCTTATACCGTTTTCAAGCATATGGTGAAGTATGAGGAGAACATGAGAAAACGAAAACAGTAACAACATAATAGGGTAACACATCACCAAATTCCCATAACACAATTACTCCTGTTCTTCTGATGATACTGATGCTGCAAATTGTGACTAGGATATTTCTAAAGCAGCAAGGCCTTTTCTGATTGTCCGTTTCATATATCATCAATACATGTCTTAGTATAAATAGTTTCTCTTGTGTAGACTTATGTTTAATAACGTCATTTCTTTCTGTGTGGAAAACACAGTGAGCCCAAACTTCATGATGTTTTATGTATGAGGCGTGGTCTCATTCGACAGCTTTTTCTCCTTATAGAGTTAAGCAATACTTTACTACGATGATGTTATTTTGAAACTCATGTTTTTCCAGAACATCGGGAAATATATAACCTACCTCTATGGTATAGATGACTGGAAGATCTTCATACTCAACGACAACCTTCTTGGCCCCTTCCATTGCCAACTGCCTATCTTTGGCCAAGACCATCCCAATTATTTGACCGTACCACCCAACCTTCATTGTGTGAACAAACAATACTGATGAAACATCGATAGGATTTGGATCATACTTTCGGCAAAAACCAAAATCCGTGATATATGGACATTTTGTTGTACCAAATTATAACTGACAGTTTTTAGTGTGTTTCCATATTACATTTGCATTTTACTTCACAACTGTACTCATGAGTGACTGGTCCAGGAAAACATGCTAACGTCTTGAACTTATAATTGCAAATTCTTAGTCAATCATAATTAAAATTGTTTATTGTCTCATGTTAGGGAAATACGGTAGTGAAAATATTAAAGTTATTACCAAACAAGACATATATTAATTTAGATAATCATTTGTTGCAATTTACTAAAGTTACATGTAGTCGTGGTATAAGATTACAGCTATGCATATTTGTTCAACGAAAAGCATCTTGTTTCTTAATTTACAAGAATTTTAGTTTTAATAAATGTGTATGTATATTTGATAGATAATATTCCTTTTACTAAAATGACAAAGGCGGTATCAATATGTGTTGGGTAGTTAACCGACTCAAAATGAATTTAACAGAACTGTAATATTCTCAAAACAAACTGGTTCTGAATATAACTGTGTTAAATTGTTAATATCATTATTCTTTAGTTCATTATTTCAAATAGTTACCAAAGTTTTATGATATTTCAATACAGAAGAATGTAACAAACCTCAGTGTCTGCAAAAACTCGTTCTCCTTGTATGCTAAAGCCCCAGACATTTTTACCAGGCACATCCTCGTGATTCACATAGCCTACCACACCCGGAAGTGACGTGGCTGGTGATGCGTCAACCTTCAAAATCCTTGCATGAGGTCTTTTGCTCAGAACGAGGCCAGCGTACAGTTCGTCTGAAGACATAATATGGACAGATTAAAATTTTATGTTGTACGTATTAATGATATGTTTTTAAGTATTGGCAGTACATGTGAGTGTTAATTGTCATTTCAACTGTATCCAATCTATCCACTGCAAAATGTTCAATAATAAGAATAATTTGTCATCAACACCTTGACAACCGAAGTTTTTACCAAAACGCATTGAATGTAGTCAGTAACAGCAAAATATCTTACCTGAGGATAATACAGTTTGAGTATGAATTTTAAATTAAAACATTTATTAGACAATCTCTTTTTGTATAAAGAATATAAAAATATGCTCTCACATGTATGTAATATGTCAAGGCACAGTTACCTCATACGTATCTGAAAAGGTGTTTGGTGCAATCATAATAATTATTCAAGGATGCTGAATGCCATAATATTTTTTTTTTCTCAACAAATCTCAACTCATTGACCATACCTTCACTAGTACCCACGTCATCCAGGAAGTTTGCTTCTCCAGTTGTTAGGTAGTCAGAGCTGTGTTGTGGAATCGGTTTCCGGAGTGGGTCGTCCTTGGCTTGTCCTCCAGTGTTATCCTGGTACACCCGGGTATTCTTGTGCTCCTCCTTAGTCAGTGAGGACAGCACAGAGGCATCGGTCTGTAGCATAAAGATATTAGTGCAGACAGAACAGACAGAACAGAGACATCAACCTGTAGAACAGAACAGACAGAACAGAGGCATCGGTCTGTAGCATAAAGATATTAGTGCAGACGGAACAGACAGCACAGAGGCATCGGTCTGTAGCATAAAGATATTAGTACAGACAGAACAGACAGAACAGAGACATCAACCTGTAGAACAGAACAGACAGAACAGAGGCATCGGTCTGTAGCATAAAGATATTAGTACAGACAGAACAGACACAACAGAGACATCATCCTGAAGAACAGAACAGACAGAACAGAGGCATCGGTCTGTAGCATAAAGATATTAGTGCAGACAGAACAGACAGAACAGAGACATCAACCTGTAGAACAGAACAGACAGAACAGAGGCATCGGTCTGTAGCATAAAGATATTAGTGCAGACGGAACAGACAGCACAGAGGCATCGGTCTGTAGCATAAAGATATTAGTACAGACAGAACAGACAGAACAGAGACATCAACCTGTAGAACAGAACAGACAGAACAGAGGCATCGGTCTGTAGCATAAAGATATTAGTACAGACAGAACAGACACAACAGAGACATCATCCTGAAGAACAGAACAGACAGAACAGAGGCATCGGTCTGTAGCATAAAGATATTAGTACAGACAGAACAGACACAACAGAGACATCATCCTGTAGAACAGAACAGACACAACAGAGGCATCGGTCTGTAGCATAAATATATTAGTACAGACAGAACAGACAGCACAGAGACATCACCCTGTAGAACAGAACAGAGAACAGAACAGACAGCACAGAGGCATCGGTCTGTAGCATAAAGATATTAGTACAGACAGAACACACACAACAAAGACATCACCCTGTAGAACAGAACAGACACAACAGAGGCATTATCTTGTAAAATAAAGTTACTCGATAACCACTGTCACTGACACAAATGCATGATGGTTGGTTGCGATCATATTATAATATTCATCCAATTGACAAGATATCTAGGCAAGTAATAGATATACAAACATTTCCCGAGGTGTATCGCTCAATATACCTCAGGACTCTTTGAAACATAGGTCTCCGAGGCGTAGCGTAGCGGAGCCGAGGATCAACGCTTTAAACAGGAGGTATACTTAGTGATGCACCGAGGGAAGGGTGGGTATATCTGACTTATACCCCACTCCTGTCGACTTATATTTGTTGAAAAAGAGCTTTCGAACCTTCTCTATGTCATTATGTATTGACCTAACTACATCAAAAAAATATTAACAATACTCTTCTTATGACATTTAAAAAAAACATAAACTGACTTCATTACATTAAAATTTGGTACAAACTAGTACCTACACATATGCTTATATAGAAAGATACAACATTCTAGACATGACACAACAAAAAGTACCGCTACCTGTATCAAGCCTCAGTAGCTCAGTTGATAGAGGCGTTTCTTCGCAACATTTAGGCCTCGGGTTCGATGCCCACTTTAGTCGTTAGCATTTCTCAAAGATTCTATATTTTACATCTCCGTTGATTTGCCAAATTTGAAGATCTGACTTAATGTGGGTTTGCAATAAAGGTAGGTCTATTATAAAAGTTGAGGTGTCAATACACCTAGTTAGAACAAAGGAAACCATAGCAACGAGACCGGAAGTAGGATAATAGTATGTAGTAACAATATAGGGAAATACTTGACATTGATGACAGTCCTGAAAGTAGTTTGTTAAACACAACATCATTGTCGCAGTGGTCATTATATTACAATGGTAGCGATAAAAATAATTACCTTTCCAGCAATGGTTTCTTCCACGAAGTGAAAGAATTTGAATATGTCCACTTTTGCTAAATGTTTGGGATCTGAATCTGTGGAGGAACTATCCAGACGTTTGTCCATGAAAGAGAGAACCTCCGGGATCAACTCTATAGACCACTTCCTGCAACAAACAGAAGGCACATGGTTTCCTAGATTCTATAAACTACATGCAATATACTGAATGCCTACTGCATCAAAACATTGTGTATGTCATTTAAAGATATATTTCATATTTTCATGATAGTTGGCAATTAACTGTTTGCATATAAGTGGGATGATACTATGTATAGATGAATAGTGTACATGTACTCGAAGTTAAAGAGCCACTCCGTGATCATATATTATTTTGCTTTGATACGAACGTAAACGGAATAATTCATTATATAAATCACAAATATCTTAATAGAAATCTAAAAACAGCCATATATTTTTTAGGAAGGCAAATTCAGACATCCAATTTAGATGGATACTAGTTATATTACCAATCGAACAGTATCAATTCATAACTGTCATTCTCAATGCTTTCGATAAGTTTCCAAAATTACGTTGATTGATTGACGCAAGAGATTGTCCGGTTTTCGATCACAATCGCAAATTCAAACCTTTCTATTGTCACCATACAACGTCGGCTAACTTTAAAATGATACCTTCTTGCAACAGTCGACACTGCTTAAAGTTCACATAACCACAAACATATTTTACTATTTTCTTTGAAATATAGAAAGTCTGTTTACAATATTGTATATTGCGTTAAAGGTCGCTACTCAAATGGTAATGAAAGCCGTTTTTGAAAGCCACCTTTGATGGGCCGCTTAGACTTATCTGACAACAAACAAGTGGTCACGCCCCCATTTTGTGACGTCATAAACAGAATCAGCCTCGTTATCTATACATCTATCGTAACAATATCACAGGGAAAAAACCTAATAATTAACTATTTTCAGGATTCTTTTCCCACACAGTTAGATAAATCATTTGACGACGTAACACTACTAAGCATTTGGTGTAAAAAAAGATATCCACATCAATGGTAATTTAACAATTATTTAGGCGGTATTTCAGTTGAAATAATGATGCGTTACTCTGTACAGTCTGTTTATTACGTCACACCCGCGCGAGTTTTATGGCCCCTGTCCCAGGTGGGTTTTTCACAGCCGATAATTACACCTTCTAAATGAAAGGCTAATTAAAGGTGTTTATTGGACAAATTAACATAAATTAATTCCAGCTTTTATTTTTTTGAAAAATCTTTGAATTAATATCCAGAAGTGGTAAGGTCGAGGTTAGGTGATGTTTAATCAAATGACACTGTTAATAAAGTTTGACATACGTGAGCCCGAACAGTTCACCCGAAGTGAGCCCAAAAAAATGGCTCTTTAAGATCAAATTATTGAGACCAGTGTTTCGTATTGTTTCCTTTGCTGACTTACTTTCCTTTGACAACAGTGTTGAGGTCATGGAAGTTGACAAGAGGCTGGAAACACTTCCCTCCAAACGTAACATGGAAGTCATTGATGACATTGCTGTTTGGATCCATGGAAACATAAGGTACGGCATTGACGTAGGACGTGTTGAATCCTTTTCGTTCAGTGTGCTTGAAGAACGTCACATGATCATTCTAGAAAATGACAAAAAACTTAAGTTACGAAATACCAATCAATATTGATATGTTGAAAACTAATTTCGTAGCCGAAAGATGCGTAATCTGGTTCAATGACTCATTTTCTAAGACTTAATCTCGAAAACATGACAAAGGAGCCATTCTGACTCTGATACTGATCTGATAAAGGGTCTTTAAAGGGGCAGTAGCACGTGTTTAGGGGCAATATGAGTTGATGTCAGGAAAATGAAAATAAATGGTTCCAATTGAAAGACAATGCATTTAAACTAAATGGAACATTATTAATTCAAAAATATAATGTAAAATTTAGCCATGCGATTCCTTTTTCTTACACAAAATGAATTAAAAATGTTCATACAAAAATGGCCGCCAAACGAAATTCAGGAGGACTTTCCTGTTTACAATTATATATTATTTTTACATGATAATTTTACACTCAATTTCAAATATGTTTGTGAGGTTAGCATTTCAGTTGTTCTGTTTAAACAATTTGCCAAATAGTAAAGTGTATCGCTCAAAAATAAAACATCGGGAAATGAAGCCAATCATCGAAGCTTCGATCGTGAAATGCATTACTACGACAAAATGCTGTCGTAACTGATAACTTTTGTTATGATTTATTTGTAAATATGCTCCTCTTCTATGAATCACGAATTTATCTCGTTGTTAATGAATTAGAATAATACAGCACATTTGTTTTCTCGCAATGCTAACGTTTCAAAATGGCGGACGAAAAGCGATCGAGTGGTGCCTTTAATTCCACGATGTGTTGTACCTGTTTTGTCAAGGGTAGAGTCACATAGATGAGGACATCCGCCGGTTGGAGCGCCTTGTTGGGCGGGAATGACCGCATGGTTTCTCGGTATGGAATAGTTCTTGAGCCGATAACTGGAAAATCATGAATCATTCCTTTGCTTTTATTTTTGAATCCATTTGTGTTACCAATTACCATAAAAACCGTAAGCGACTACAACGTGGTAATTCACTATATTTATCAAGTAACGGAGTGATAATACGCCTTCAGCATATGAGTTTCAACATTGTGTTTGGTAACCGGGGACTAAGATATTACCTTAATGAACGTCGGCCTACATGTGTTATAGTTGATAGAGAATACCTTCAGACGAACATTTCGACAATTGATACATGGATGAAACACTTTTCCAAACGTTCGTCGAAGATTTAGATGGTGCTAAAATAGTTCCGTGTGTAGCCGGTATCCATTGTATTTAAGTTATTGGTTGATGCCCAAAGGCATCAACCTTATATTACTGTTGATATTTTCAAAGGAAGCCGCGCCAATCACATGTGCTGTATCCAAATCAAATGACCAACGAACAGAGTTGTAGCAAAAAATGCATTACTTCACCATGTGGGTATTACAAAATATTTGGCACATTAAACTGTGGAATATGATTTCATTTAAAATGTTATATTAAAAGAGTAATAATATTTCATATTCAATCAAAAACAACTTCACGAAGAAGAAGTCTATTTTATTTTGTTCTAGATAAGAGCATTATTTTGCATTCAATAATCGCAAAATCCACTTTTTTTATAACCCACGCGATTTAATTTCGCTAATTTGGCTCGCCTGGCGAATTAAAAGGAATGTTTCTGTAAGTACGCTGGTGACATTAAAATAATACTAATGTTTACTAATAGGTGGAGCATTTATTACCACGTTACAAGATATAATTAACGATGTCACTAAATGGTTACGTCGAAAACATGTATTTATCACCAGAGCTACTGAAAAGGACGTGCTATATTTAGAATATGACATAATTATATCGTTGGTTCCAAACTTTAGCTATCAGGCCTGCATACTCAGTGGATAAAGCTTTCGACTTCGGAGAATAAGGATCCGGGATCGAATCTCGTCAGATGATCGGAGAGTATTTTGTTTTTTAGTATCTGTAATACTCCTGTTAATAATTAGCAATCATGGCTTCTGAGAGATCAAGCAGTACATGTTGCACAATATATTGTCATTGTCAACGCTGTCCCAATGTCTTGAACATTTGGTATAGTTGTGTTCAGAGATGTAAAAAAGAATTCTGAGATGTGAAAAAGAGTGATTTTTGATATAAAATAAACCAACACTCGTTGATAAAAGTAAAAAAAACCTTTCATAAACTCATATTGATAAAAATTAATTTTGTGAAATTATCTTTGATTGATTGATCAATACTCGTGCTAATATTAGTGCTGGTACCCAGTGTTGTTACTGTTCACTTATCACCCAAATTGGTCGACTAATCACAACCTTCATCTGTGGCATCAACCATGCCTTTTTTAAAGGCTTTTCTTGTTCAGATACCATCTTCAGCATGATCGTAAAATTACCGTTTCTAGTTTGAAGTAACTTTGAATTGGTAAATGACAAATTGTACATCCATACCGGCCGAGTCCAGATAGAGATCTGCGTCCATAGCAAGGAAGAGAGGTTGAAGATCGGAAACTGTGGCAGAGTTAAGCAGATTCCCCGCAACGCTCTGGGTTGAGGAAAAAGAGGAAATCTTGTTTCATAAATCTCATAGATGAACATGTTACCTTTAAGAATAGTTAAGTTGATAATTATATAAGTGTAAATGTTACAATATTGACCCATCCATTGTATTTCAATACCCTGTTGACGTTTTCAATAGTATTTTTTGACACATAGAACTTGAAGCATTTTCAGCCACCGGAAAAAATGTGGATTGTTACAGAGTCAATCTTTATAGAATGGTGGCATGTGATGCAACTTACAGCTATGTTACGAATCTGACTCGCTGCTACTAAACTCAGTGCTTTGTTGAGAGCTGTCAAAGATCTGGCTTTCCATTCTGAAATAGAAGCAATGAAGCGTGTATAAATGTGTTTGTCAAGATCAGTCAAAGATCTGGCTTTCCACTCTCAAAAAAGATTCAATGAAACGTGTGTATATATGAGTATATCCGCATAACTCGTTTAATCTAACACGCGCTGTAAAACATACCACCCGAAATCAACTGACTGGTCGTCAACAATTCAATTTTGGATTTCTATTTGTACATGACATTGGGACAGCTCAATTAAATGGATGCATTTGTCTAATAATCCTACAGGATGGCTCTTGAATTTCGAGCTCTCTCTCCCTCCCAGATTGCAATGAATCATAATACCTGGAAGATCTTTGATAAGTAACGGTATTCTGGATCTCAGTTCTTCTAGCGTGAGTCCAGCTCCAACGACAAGGTTATCTCCCTTAACTTCAAGCTGAGTCAGTTCTGGAATGTGATTGGTTGATACCAGGACATCCGGTTTGACGCCATGAAGTTTTATGTCAAGAACTGAAGTATTAGAAAAAGTAAGTTATGACATTGCATTTATTTATCTGCACTTGATTTCAAAAGTCGTTCCGTTTGCTTCCCTCAACATCAACTTTTATCACAACTCTGGCGAAGACACAATTTTACACAATTATAACCATTTCAAGATACTCAAAATTCATCATCACATATTGTTTATGTTTATCAATAATTTCATCTTTATGCCTCCAAGACAAAAAGGGAACCTCGACTGCAACAATGAGCCTTTCATATCTGACTATAGCCATTTCTTGATTTGTTTTATGTACCAATCAAATATTCTATGCTAAGATATACGTGTTATCAACTGACCGGAATCTTAAAAAACATAATTACTTTTAACAAGAGACAGTTTTACAACACAGAATGTTTTGGTTCATTTTCTGGAAGGTTGATTTATAACTTTCGCAACTGACCCACTGTGGTACCACCAGAGATGATCCTGGCTTTTGGGTTCTCTGCTAGGAGCAGGAGAAGATGCGCCAGGTCCCTTGGTCTGATCCACTTGACACCGTCATGCTCGAATATCAGGCTCCTGTCCATCTCCTCGTGTAGCTGGTAGAGGACATATACTGGATGGAATCATTTCTTAAAGACGAATTTAGCATCTAGGACCATTGCAACCACAAGACTTGACCTCAATTGATTGTGATCGTGCATAGTTGATAAAACTAACTGACAAATTCATGAAATAGGTCACTTGATTTCTTAAAAAACGAAAGTTCAATGTTTATTAAACAAAGAAATCTGTCTCATCGAGAGATTTATTGTTTAAAGGATCGGCACGATTAGCCCGGTATGTGTCATTTCCTAAAATATCGAAATGAGGTGTATTGGAATCAAAACAGTAAAATTAATGATGTCCAGGTTACCTTTATCGGATGTTGATCATCTCGTATTGATTAATACAAATACTGTTTCTGTAAAATGTAACGGAGCTTTCTCACAAAGATAGCGCCCTACCCCCCCCCCCCCCCCTCCCCCCCCCCCATTGAAACAAGGCGACTGTATGGTAAGGAAGAGAGAGGGAAACTGGAGTTTGTTATCAAATATGCTATGAAAGTTAAGTAGACCCACTACTCTCTTATAAATGTCACAAAAATTGAAAGCCGGATATGATATTAAAACTATCTATTTTGGATAAAAATGAGTTTGCTATTTTAAATGGTCAAGTATCACCTTCAGTTCAGGAGGGAAGATGACATCCTGGGTCGGGTCAGCTGGGCCGAAGGAACATTTTGCTTCGGAATCCTGAAATGAGTAGGAATAAATCACTCTCAGGATTGTTGAACTTCGGACCCTTATTATTGACAGATCAATTCAGTAACGAATCGCAATTGTTAACTTCTGATCTTAATCTTCATACATCATATCAAAGAAGGATTTTGGCAAGAATATTGAAAATCTGAAAATTGAGGAAGTGATAACAAAAGTAGCTCTTTAAATAACTTGTCATGCAGTCTCAGCTACTGCATATGACCTCGTGATATTGATCAAAATTATCAAAATGTAGTAAGATATCACCATTTATCAAATAATATTTAAACATAAATGTAAGATAATCATCCATTTCAGAAACGTTTGCTCGACAGTTATAAGATATGTGGACACCAACTTTCCAATGACACCCTATAATTACAGGGTTGTAAAATATATTGTTTAATTATCGTGTTCATAGGTAACGGTTTGGTTGTATTCTCACCTGTTCACTTGTATTCTGAGTTTTGCATGGACATCCAGTATTGTCAGCACCACAACATGATGACTGAGAAACATAAATCTCTTGGTTTGATTAACAATAAACCCAGAACACAAACAAATATGCAATCAAAAATAGATTTATCCGAAAATTAAAATATACATATTGAATATTCGGAGTTCACGCTTTAAACATAAACACTGATGTATGTATCATTACAGGCCTGTAGCCAGACCCCAACACTTATTTCATGACCAAAAATGTATATATTTGAAACATATATTTGATATTGAGTTGTGCCATACATCAGGCTAATAAAATCTATGTAACGAAGGCTAAAATAACAATAAAAAGGATCAAATACGAAATCCCATGACGATTTTTCAAAGCCTGCCAAAAGTATCCCCCCATCCCCACTGAGCTAAGAATAGAGCTAATTCTCTATTACTTCACTGAGCTATAAAAGTGTTTTACAGGTTAAATACAGATTGTTAACCACAAATGATGTATTCGACTTGCATTTTATAACTTTATTGTTGTTAAAATATACCTTGGCAGCTTTTGTAAATCCGTCGAGGATTGATCTGTAACCTGTACATCTGCAGAGGTTGCCTGGAAGTAAATTGGTATTATAATAAAATACATATAGACGATTTCACTTCTACCTCATTTGATGGAGTGAGAAAGTGATTTTCACGAATGGCGTGGCGAACAATGAAAGAGTCCCTTTATTATATACCATCATAAAACGCAGTTGTCATATACATTGAAACCCTAACAATGACGGAAAGCCCTTCATCCTTTCAGGGTGCGTTACAATTTTACAACAAATCAATTATTGATCTGTACCAGGTAGATTCCCAGAATGTAAATTGATAATTATAGATATAGGATTCATATACATTGCGGTATTCGCGCTTCAACGAACAAATAATAATTTTTTTTATATAATTACCAAGCAGTTTTAACATGCTTACCAATTAATTAATGCCAATATTTTGATATCCCAGAATACAAACTTTTACAGATTGGACATTGTAACTTGATCATTGTATTACTTTTATTAGTGATGCACATCTGGGTGGGAGTTGAATGAAATCAATTTAAAAATCGAAATTAAACAGATAAATGTAATATGGAGTCTTATTACCTTCTATTGCTCTGAGTATATCCTCCTGGGTTGGGCTGGACATGTTCCTGAGTAAAGAGTACATGCTCATCACCATACCCGGGGTGCAGAAGCCACACTGGACTCCGTGGGCCGCGGCCAGGCTGGCCTGTAGGACATCATAACTTTATGTATCTTTCATAAAATGCCATACACGGGTGGTAATCTAACTCCAAGCTTATAATTGAATACAGAGTGTAGCTTTGTGGAACCACACTTTATCAGCAAAAAAACGTTTTAGGGTACGATTTTGTAGATTCTTTTCATTTTTCACGAGATTTGACATGAACGTTAGAGAGAAAACGAAAAATACATTTTCGGACACATGCACAATAGCTATATAGGGTCGAAGGGATACAAATTCACCCTATTAGATAAATAGAACTTTGAAACAAAAGATTAATTCAGTTCAACCTTTCAGGAGATTTTTTACTATCGAGAAAGACGAAATCAATTATCTTGCATCTATTTGGGTTTAAACCGTCACCAAAATCTTGAATTATTTAAGAATTTAAGAATGAAGTAAACCTGTATCTTATGGAGTCCACGGCGAGTGTCCCCCACTCCTTCTACCGTCGTGACGGCCATGTTGTGCAGGGAACACAGCGGGACCAGGCAGGCGTTCACACTGAAATGTCTGTAAAGGACGAGGTTCGTGAGGTTTCGGATTGCAATGTCTTTAAAAGACTATGGCCAAATTAGTTTTGTGAAAGCTGAAGTAAAGGACATAACCGTTTGTACATTGTTGCACAAGATAGAACTTATTCGATTTTTAAAATCTTGCTCTTGATGTACAATTGATTCTCATAAGAGACTTTAACAGCATCAATGTACAAACGAGAGTGTTTCGATGTTTGAATGGAAAATTATGATTTTGATGTTTTTTGTCTTCATGTGCACATTACAACTTTGTCAATTATATGAAATAAGGCCTCAAAGATATTGTTACTCTTGCTTAAGTTTATCCTCATCTTTGTCTTCATGAATTTAAGTTTGAGGTTACAAACTGTCTAAGAAATACTTTATCGTCTCCGATTATGCTGTGATTGTTACTCTTCATGTCTCACCTTACAAGTTTTTCCCTGCGGTCGTAGCGGGACAGCATGACAGTACACGCCCCACATCTCCCCTCCCCACATGACTCCTTGGAGCCCGTCAGACGCACGTGCATTTCAGGAACAATACACTCAATCGCAAATAATGGTGCATTATCGATCAGGAGGGATGTAAATTTATAGTCAATAATTTTTATCTTAATTGTTATATTCATGAATATGTGATATATTTAATGCTTCAGTTTTAAAAAATATGGGTGTTTTTTTAGTCTTTACCATTCGTTTAAATGTACATGGTTTTATGAAGTTGAATGGAAATGGAGATTGTAAACAAGATAAACGTTAATATTAACACAAACGGCAAAGGGAAAACAAAAGAATGGTCAATTTGATTATTGGCATTGACTAACTGTCCGGTTCATTGACCAGATTTGTAAATCTTTCAAGATTATCCTTGAACATTCATTAAAGCTTTCAAAGGATACGTGTTCTTCGAAGATATGTTAGAAGGTCGGCTCTTGGATCCGGATGGCTCGCTGTAATCTGGAATTATTATATAAATAAAACAAATAACAATGTTAATGTCACGAATTTATTGTTTTGTTTCTGTATAAATATGTGTAACCTTCTATATTTAACCATACTTGAAAAGATCAACATAATGGTCGAAATGAATTCATCGTATTTAAAAGATCGAATGATCCAGTCCGAACCATCTGATGTTTACTCTTTATAATATACAATTAATCTTCCATCACGAGTAAAATTTACTTTTGACATTGTTCACGTATTACAAAACTTACTCGTTTGGCTTAAAATTTACGATTTACTTAACGTACCTATCCTTTATACCATGTCTCATGGCTCATTCATGTAACCTGAATGAAAGTGATATGTTTTTAAAAATTGAGCGAATATAGAATATGTTCGCCATGCACTCATTTTTTCCATACAGATTAATGTTGCTAAAAAATAGATTTATTGCAGTATTGGCTCGTACATAATTCAAATCCTGATCAAGAACCAATTTAAATTTAGTAATGAAAACTTTAAATTTCGAATCGTAAAGTTGTATTATACGTTGAAATGGTTACTTTATCAGTGTTAAATTTCTCACTAACATAACAGAAGTTTTCAAGTGCAATTAAAATCGTGCATTTCATAAAAGACGTAATTTCATTCAAAGGCATCATACTCCGCTCACTGTTGTGGCGTTCAGGATACAATTTGCAAGGATATGACACCGTAATGCCTTTAAGATTACAACGACATCTAAATAGTTTCACATGTGATACTGATTTGGCTGAGAGAGATAAGATATGTATATAGGTCACTATTACATCTATATAGCCAGATTAATGGTACACGTATCAATGTCTTCCTCACGAAATTTTGTAAACTAAATAAATGAATAACGCCAATACATAATATTTTCGCAATCAGTTTTCGTTTTACGTTCCAACTTTTGACACTTCTATTTACATAGTCCAGATTTTACGCAGAACATACATGTAATCGGAGGCATATAGACTAGAGATGTTTGGTTATTTACGTATGCTTTGTCAACTATATACAGTGTCATTTCTGACAAACATACTTATATCAACAAAAATGCAAAAAGAGCACTATTAATTTATCCGCGTTGTTGTTGTATCAAACCATGGAGGAATAAGCCTAATCGATTCTCGTACAAAAACAACGAGTAATGTCTGGCAATGCGAATAACAATTACTTGTCCTACCTTTCGCCCGTTGACGAAGAATATGAGCTGATTCTCCATTATCTTACACCAGTGGCACGTCCCTGTTTACTGCATTGTTTAAAAAAATAGGTCAGAGGGCAATCTAAAAACAAGAGTGTACAAAATCTGAATTTCTTTAGGAAACGAAATCGGATTAAGAAAACTTAATGTTCGGATAAAGCTTCATATTACCGATGCAAAAATGCTTGTAAACGATTGTATATTGCTAAATATCAGTCGTTAAACGAAGATTGTACGTAATAATTTTCAAATAGTACGTAAATCATGACTTATTTCTCTAATAATTGTTTTGTCATATAAAGTTTCTCAAAAAAATAAGAGAAGGGAAATAATTTCAATTAAAGTCATTTTGGGGAAATTTTAACACGGATTAAAATTAAGTAAATATTAATTTAAATTAAGTTATACAATAATTTGTATGTTGAATTATATCAGTTACACACTGTCAACGTGATAACTGCATGTATTTAGATTTGGGAACGGATAACAGGCAGACAACTAAACTAGCATTCAGTCTCTGGAATATATAAATATTTACTTTAACTTAATTCAATTTCTATAATTTCATATGTGTATTCAGTCAATCCAGACTTACGGAATTAGGACCTAGACTGACCAAAGTCTCTTATACTATAATGTACAGTTTTGAAGCTGGACGAGCAGTTTCCCTGGATATAACAATGCAGTCAGACTGGCTATATATACAAGCTGCCGGTTTACCTTCTGTTACACGTACACCAGGGACCCAATTGTCTCTGTACAATCAATAGTTGAGCTATCGTACTCGTATTTCGATCGATCCAAATTCTTTTAGATAATGCTGAAATATTATTTGTTTTCATTTGTTTACACGAGAAAACAAACATTATATATATAGCATATATCATATTAAAATGATACATAGAGATTATTAACCGAGTGTGTTTCCGTATCATTAATATCATATAATAGGAATAAAATTTGTATTATGCGAGCCTTTGGCAGCATTTATGAGAATATAAAGGTATGTGTGCGAAATAATAATGAGATTTCAGAGACTTTTATTAGTCAACTAGGAGTGAGGCAAGGGTGCATTTTAAGCCCATTTCTGTTTACCTTTTTCATAAATGAATTCGCAGCTCAAATCAATTCCAACTGTACACATGGCATTCAACTACATCCTGATATTACCCAAATATTTTTATTATTGTTTGCAGATGACATTATCCTTTTCTCATCAACAATCAAAGGATTACAGAGCCAAATTAATGAACTTAGCTGTTATTGTTACAAATGGAAATTATCAGTGAATATGAATAAAACTAAGATCCTTGTATTCAAAAATGGAAGCCAGCTATCAGGTAATGAAAAATGGTATTTTAGAGAAGAAAAAATTGAAACTACAGGTTACTACAAATATCTTGGTGTTCATTTCAACAGAAATCTCTCATGGCATAGGCATTCAAACCAAGCTGCTATACAAGCAAAGAAAGTGTACATATGTATATATAAGAATCTTAAGACTTTAGGGTTTATTTCATACCATTCATTTTTTTAAATATTTGATACTCCCAATTTTGCTGTATGGGGCAGAGATATGGGGATTACAACACTTTGATGTTATAGAAAAGATTCATTCATATGTCTGTAAAAAGTATTTAGGTGTAAAAATAAACACATCTAGCCTAATGGTATATGGCGAATGTGGAAGATTTCCTATTTATGTACATTCAAATGTTCAAGTTATTAAATATTGGCTTAGACTTATTGAGATGCTTTCATACAGATTACCAAAAAAGGTTTATGACATGATGATAGTTTATGACAACAATGGTAAGAGAAATTGGGTGACAGGTATTAGAGAACTTCTTTTCAAATGTGGTCTTGGTAACTTTTGGAACAAACAAAATGTGTACTCAAAAGCAATTTTTATATCTTCATTAAAGCAGCGTTTGAAAGATATCTATTTGCAGACATGGACAGCATCGATTACTCTAACAAATAAATGCTTCTATTATAGAATGATTAAATCTGAAATAATTATTGAGGATTATTTAACAAAAATTAGTGTTAAAAAATTCCGAATTGCCCTTTCACGTTTCAGGTGTTCCTCACATGACCTATGTATTGAGACGGGACGCTATGTAAATATATCCCGTGAAGAAAGAAAATGTTATCTTTGTCACTTAAATTTAATAGAAGATGAATACCATTTTTTACTTGTGTGTCCTGTTTATTTGCTAAGGGAAAAATACTTGAAAGCATATTATTTCAGATATCCTAATATAAATAAATTCGTTGCATTGTTGTCAAGTTCAAATAGTAATATTGTTCAGAATGTTTCTATGTATATATTCTATGCCTCTTTATACAGACATAATATTATGAATATTTAGATTAAAATGAATTGCATTCATGTTTATACAAATGCTGGTATTATATGGTATGATGACTTTTGTTTTTAATGATTTAACATTCCATTCATTGTACAGGTATGTAAATAATGTATTTAACAAATGTACTACAGGCCTGTGGCCTTTAAGTATTGAATAAAGATTGATTGATTGAGGTTAATAATTTCTTTATCATATATAATGTCATTTTGAAATAAAAGGATTTAAACGAAAATATGATACCTTCTAAAAATATGTTTGACCTAGATTTCACGGAGTAATTGCTTTCACAATAAACCAAGGTGAAGGTCATATTGTCGGCGATGTACAGTTGTGAACAGTCTAGAAATATTCCTTCATGAAATGATTTTTTTCACAGTGATAGAAACGTCTCCTTCAATCTATGAACATTTTAAGTCTGATTTCAAATGCACGAGTAAACATTGTATGTTTTAATAACACAAAATGTGTAAGAACCAGTTGTCAACGTCGCTACAACAGGGGAAGTAACTCTAACTGCATTTTGAAAAGCAGCCTTGTCATTGTTGTTACGCCAGTTCAGTTACGGTATCCTTAGACTAAACGTCGACTATTTGCGAAGGTGAGGTTGTTGCGTTTGTAACTACGCTACTAGATAATCTGTTCTATCACTAGAATATGATTTGTTTATGCTGATAAGTTGGTAACCGACACAACCAAAGCGATCTAGGCCTATATTATGCACGAAAATTGAAGCACCAATTTTTTCGATAGCCGATACCGGTATATGTTAGCTGCATATCGTTTTATTTTTAAACGCACAATGAAAACAACTTGAAATGCTTCGATAACCAAGCTATTTCTAAAATACGAATGCGTGATAAGTTTTGACAGATTTTGTTTACGATATTTTATTCGATGAAAAACCCACAAAACCTGAAAACTACCGACGACGTTATCAATGTTTAGAGACCGGTTTAGGACTCGCATGACATGCATGGAGTTTTGAGAAAATAGTTCGAGTTTTGATCTCATTTGCATTGTTATCAGGGATCTGATAACATGATTACAAGATGGGTTTATTGCACAGATAACACTGCCCATTATATGATAAATAATAAGATAAACTTATTAAGTATATGTGAACAAACTTCCGTTATGCAACTGTAAGCATTCACTGTTAAGGAAGAGCTAAGATTTTGTTCGATCTGACGGGAGATTGGGAAGAAACCTAGAATAACATGATAACATTCATTTTGATCGTAGCTTTTCAAACTGATTAGATTTGTGTGCCTTATTTTGTCGATTTTTAAATCTAGATTCAAAAGAACGTTACTTTACGGAAATTTCTAATTTTATGCTCGTGCATCTTTGTCCTAGCGTAAGTTTGAAAAAACATGAACCATGAAAATGCATGGCACTTTTCTTTGTTACAGCCCTTTTTAACAAATGTGATGTTATTGCTCTGATGCTAAATACCTAAAATATTCCATTTGTTTAAAAATCATAAAACTCTTTATGATACAACTTAGTTTACCTTTTTATCGTTTTGTTTTGTACACTGAAGTGCGAGAAAAGTACTGAAAAGTTCAGAGAGATATGTCTTCATTGCGATAACCACAGAAAATTATTGCATGCCATATGTAAACAAATAAAAAATCATCATGTTATACATTGATTTTTGCTAAATTTGGCAAGTTCTCGTGTATTTTAAAGATTATTACAATCGCTTCAAATGCATTTTGTGTAAATAAAGAACTTTAGAATTCACGGGAAACGAAAGAAATGCTTTCTTGGCGATGATTTCTTTATTTTTAAATAATTCAAATTTTCAAATTTTGTTTCAGACAGTTTTCGTAAACGTCACTCAAATGTATGAGTTTACAGGAACGAAAAACGTGTCATTTGTATCCCTCGAAATTATTTCGAAGTCGAAATGTATCATTGTTTGTCGTTGATGCAAGCTACAGTATGTAAATGAGATGCAATCTTAATACGGTCGGTTCAAACAACCTGTATTATTGCTGTGGCAACGCACGTGCAAGTGAAAATTCAATGAAAAGAGCGTTGCATGTTTTTGTCATTGCTGGTAGTGACGAATGTTCAAAAGTGTTTCCAATTTTACCTGTCAGAAGGATATTTAAAGTATATTATTGCCATGCATTCATAAGGCCTAGTTGATAAAAACTTTCAAAGTAAGTATAAATTACATTTATTAATCCAGTAATAAAGAAATTAACGCTAAATGGGTCACTTTCAGACTTGTGCTCTTTTCTTGTCCAAATTCATTCACCATTAATCAACATAGTATATTTGAAGTTTTATGCCATTAAGATAAGACATAAATCATGCCCTCTAAATAACAAACACACTTCACATGTGAGTGTTCATGACACATTATCTTTAATTGATAATGAAAGTGGTCACAATTAGCAAAATCATGCTGTCCGGGCGGTACCCTGGTCCTGTTTCACAACGTCAAATTAAGTAATTATTTTACTTTCACATTATTTAAGTGGTTTGTTTATTTCATTAAATGATGTAAATCACCCTGTATATGTTATATAAGTCACAGAAAACAATTTAGTCATTTTTTCTTGTCAAATGCCCCTGTCCAATAATTTGTTGTCCTTGCCGTTGCCAAACCTGAAAAAAACTGATAAATAATTTCTCCCCAGAGCTTGCTTATACTCTACTTCATTTTCTTGTAGTTCTACTTCCTTTGAAACAAATCAGAAGAATTTTGATTAAGGTCCTTTTCTTTTTAAGATTTTCTGATGTGAATGTGAGTGTGCATTCCATAGCGTTACCCTCAAGTGTCCCAACCGTTACCACATATCATGACAAAAATATGTTTCGATATTTTGTTTATGTTTAGTTTAAAATACTCATTTTTATGTAATTCACAGATGACCATTTAGTTCCAAAACTGCAGGGAGAAATGAATGTAAAAACTAGAAATGTTGGTCCTTGCCATTACTGTCCATGTTGTTACCATACTGAATGGTTTCGGCAAAGACAAATATGTGGTTTCGGTTCAGACAACTCTTGCAGAATTTAGAATTATGTTTGTAAGACCTAAATATCCAATACAAACTACTATTGAATCAAAAGGACATCCAGAAGGGTCATCAATTTACTCTTTCTATCATATATATAATTATATTTTCAACTTTTAATACTTTAATTTTGATTTATCATTAGTTGGTAATGGATTGGACAGAAATTGGTAATGGTTTGGACTCAGTTATCTTAAGCTGCAAAACAATACTTCTGGTATTGATCTTTGTAACACAATTGTCCCATGCCAAAAACTGATATTGTTCATTTTTTAAAAACACTTTCTTAAATATACACAATTCACACATTTCAAATTATTAGTAACGGCACTGACTAATATTGGTAACGGTTAGGACAATTTTGAGAAAAAGTGAAATATCAGTAATAGTTTTAATGAAAGAAGAATGGAACTGAGATGGTCTTTACTTTACCCTGTTTTACAAAAGTATGAGGTATTTTTTAAAACATTAGAATCACAATTATTGAAATATGTATGAAGGTGTTATTTAGTAACGGTTTGGACAAAGGTGGCTTTGGTATGGACAAGTTCCATCAATCTCAACTCCACAAAGTTATATTAGGATATGGTAAGATTTCTCACTTGCTAGTGTTCTTGGTACCACAAGTTTCTCATTATATTTACAGCTTGGAAACAGCATTGTACTTATAATGATCAACACAGAATAGGGGCTCAGGAAAAAGTGATGAAAAAAGTGATGAAGTGATACATGTGATGAAGACAAGTACCAGAACCCCTGATATGAATCCGATCCAATGGTTTCCAATCGTTTTGTACCAGTTATGGCAATAGAAAGACCAAAGGTTCCAATTTATGAAACTTCAACTGGTTCTTCACAAGAAACATCAGCACAAGTGTGCACACATGCGTCTAGCAAAACATCAAATATGACCCGAAAACCTCTTGATGAAAGAGACCTCAACTCCACAATACAGAACTGTCAAACGAAGTTTCATCCTCCTCACAGTTTCCTTCATGTGAATCTAACTAAAAGAAGATGTTAAAAAATCTTCTGAGGTCTTTGTCAGATCCTGTAGAGGTCATCCTAAAATAATGATGTTCTTATGTCATATGAGGGACGTGCTATTGTTGGAAAGTTCTTGATATTGATGAAGATAGTGATCTTTATGTGGAGTGTATGTCAAAAATAACAAATGAGTCAAATTGCCATTGATTTGTTTCATCTTTTAAATGCCTTGTTCTGTTCACATTTAAGGTTCATATTTACAAGATTGTATGTCATCACAGCAAAACAATACACCTAGAATGACAGTGGTTTGTTTGAATATACACATGGTTGTCATATGTTTACGTCTTCTATGAGATCTCGATTGTGTATTTGTCAATGTTCATTTGGATATTTTTGTCATTTCATCTAATGTTAAGCAATAAATGATGAATTCTAAAAATGGGAGTTAAGGTTTAAGAGGGATTTTCATTCTTTGGTATTACCATTCATCATTCTAATATGATTGAAACAATGAATTTATCTGATGGTAATTACAAACATGTCCATGCTCATACCTTTTGTCAAAAGTGATAAACTGAATATCACTCACTATCTTCGAGTAGTAAATATTTTGGAAAATAATCAAAATGGCAATATGTTCAAATAAATAATCTTTCAGGTACATTAAATTCAATTATTTCAAAACTTCATATGCATTTCCTTAACGTTATTGTCAATGTCAGTGCCGTTACTAGAAATGTCCATACCAAAACCAGACTTATAAACTTATAAACTTGGCATATATATTTTGTATTTTTAGAATTTGTTAAGGCGATTTATTTGTGCAATCACAAAACGAAAAGGGAAATAAAAGCTGAATGGTTTTCAGTGATATTTTCTTTTACAATTTGTACTTTTTAAAAGTATGACCTTACCGTTACCGTCAATGTCATTACCATAACTAGACATGTCTTTACTGATACCACTGACTAATTGGTAATTAATTCAACCAAATATGAACCTTTGTGAACCAAACTTAAAGTAATTACTAATTCCTGTTGTATCTAAATGAGGAATAAGCCATAAACACACAATTTCTTCTGGTATGCCTATCTTGTTGTTTAGAAGAACATTTTGAGCTTAATTTTGTGAACGGAAAAATTGAAAATCTTAAATTTGAACTTTTTGCTTTTACAATAACCAAATTTCTTTCAGGGTATGCATACACTATATCAGAATAACAACTTACATGCATTAAAAATCATTTTGAAATATCAATAATGACACAAGTAACATTTATAATTATGTTAACGGTAAGGACACATTT
Organism: Steromphala cineraria; assembly: GCA_916613615.1. Taxonomy (NCBI): domain Eukaryota; kingdom Metazoa; phylum Mollusca; class Gastropoda; order Trochida; family Trochidae; genus Steromphala; species Steromphala cineraria. The sequence continues at coordinate 74,074,034 of OU744724.1, read as the reverse complement.
TTCAAAAGTTAATTAATTAACAGGTATTTGTTAATTAAGTTTTGATTATTAAGGTTGCAAACATTGATTCTGTTATTGTTAACGTTTCCTGTTCATGTTCAAATAAGAAAAATACTCTTTTTACAGAATTATCATTTTTTATATTCAGAACAACAAAACGAGACATATTTTGAAATTGACCCAAATATCATTTCATTTCTATTTCCGTAAGTTAAAATCGGACATTGACTCTTCATCCTGATGATGTAAAAATAATTGTGTTGTGTATTTGATGAAAGACAATCTATTTAGTTAAACTGTGCTATGTATCAAAACGCTTTGAACATTTTATTTGACGTTGAAAATTAATACATTTCACGTACATTATATTCCTCATTTCCTGTTCATCAGCGCAACTAAGCTGAACTTGAATATTCAATGCATTTTACGATTTAACTTATTCGTGAAAGTCATTTTATTCATAACCGTGTCACCAGTCTGAGAGTACAACGATAATTATGTTTCAATTCTGATATAAAAAGAATGTCGAACGGGGAAAATTGCTTTTGAAATTTAAACGAAAGCAAGTTCTCTCCAAGCAAGGGTCACCTACCCATTCAACTGCAGGCAACCCGTGGCACGTGCAGCACGCTCTTCAATGGAGGTGTAATCTACACGAGTAACAACTATTGAAATTTTATTATAGATAATGACGATTTTTTCTTTGATATTGACGACTTTATTGAGCACAACATACAATTATTGACGATTAAATTAGGTTTAAATGCATATGAATAATGATATTCTCAGGTTCATCACCAAAACTATGCATCATTAGCTCTATTCTAAAATACTATAGTTTATATTTATAATTGGAGGAGTAATGCGCGACTATTGAGAAGACGTCATTATATTAAATTTGTAAATTTCATTTCAATTAAGTAGGTATACATTTCAGAACAGTCAAGTATTACAGCATTGTTGTATACATTCTCTCCCCACAGAGGCAGATCAGGTCAACATTTCACGACTTCATCTGCCTCTGTGGGTGTCAGGTTGGTTTCATTTAATGGTAACTATTTAGTGTTTCTCAAGTAAAACTCAGAATATAGGTGAGAGCAAGCGAGCACCATACCCAGAGAGTTGCGCATGCAGTGTGTGCTAAGCATGCAGATTCACTATAAAGGTGACTGAGTGTATGTGAATCAGTGCATTTGCCATTGTGAGGTCATGGGGTACAGTTCTGTGAGTATTGTTTCTTGTATTTGTAATGATGACTTTGACTGAAAATGTACTTTGTAACTATGAAGTTATCATGATGTGAACTTTATAAATATTTCATCTATTGAAAGATGCAATTGATGTAGAGTGTTATAAATGACCAAATTGATATTATGTTTGTAAATGTTTTTGTAGTAATATGCAATTTGGTGAAATATGATACTTTATTGAGTACAGTAGACTGTTGGAAATAATTTTGATTTTAGGATGATAGAACTGTACTGTGAGCTCTTGTCTAAATCTTGCTGGAGGAGGCAACCTGTGGTGATTTGTTATGTACTTGTCTACATGTGATGTCATCGTGACCTGATGTGATTGTATACATGGAATGTCGTTGTGACCAGATTCTCGGCGATTCGTAACAGAAGTGACTTTAAAGATGTGACTGTTCAAGTAAAGTGTAATTGTTCTGTTCTGTTGATGTATTTCATGGCATGCCAGTGTAAGTTGTCTTTGTCTCCTGTGTAAGATGTTGAGTATTTTGTTGTACTGAATAAATGTTGTGATTAAACCGTGTGTTTCGTTTTTCTTGTGTGAAGATTGGTCAAGCTTAATCAGGTTCCCAATACACGTAAACATGACATTGGGGGCTCGTCCGGGAGAAATTTTACAAGGTATTTGTAACAATTTGAGCTGACCTGTTTTCCACAAGAAAATTGAATCGGTTTAATTTCATCTGTTCTATTAGAATTCAACATGTCAACTGTAAAGGAGTTAGATACCCTCATTAAGCTAGGTGAAAAGCTTGGTTACACTGGTACTGAATTATCATCTTTTGTTGAACATGAGCGTGTGAAAGTGAGAGAGGATCAAGAACGTTTAAAGCAGTTTGAGTTAGAACAGAAACGAATTGAGTTTGAACAGTTTAGAATAGAGCAGGATGAGAGAGTCAAAGAGAGACACAGGAGAGAGCTGAAGCTAGAGCTCATGAGAAAGAGATGATGGAGTATCGAATAGCTCATGGTCAAGGTATAAATAATCCATCCCCCGTTGCTAAAACTAGACCTAAGTTGCCCCCCTTTGATGAGAGAAAAGATAATATGGATTCTTATCTGAACAGGTTTGAAAGATATGCTATTAATGTTAAATGGCCAAAGGAAGAGTGGGCGTGTACGCTTAGTGCTCTATTGACGGGGAAGGCTCTGGAAGTATACTCTCGTCTTGAGGTTGATACAGCTAATGATTATGATCAGTTGAAAAAGTCTCTTTTGACTAGGTTTAGGTTGAATGATGAAGGTTTCAGGTTAAAGTTTAGAAATTCAAAGATGGGTAGTGATGAGACATGTTCACAGTTCATTCACAGGTTGCAGAATTATTTGTCAAGATGGGTCGAGTTGAGTGCTACTTTAAAGACATTTGATGATCTATGCGATCTGTTCGTTCGAGAGCAGTTTCTAGATAGCTGTAGTAAACCACTAGCTGTATTTTTGAAGGAAAGGAAGGTATATAGTGCAGTTGAAATGGCTACTTTAGCAGACCAGTATGTAGAGGCTCACAGAGGGTTAGGGTCTAAAGAGTCTAAAGACAGTCAGTTTGACAATAAAGGTCTTCAGAAAGATTCTATTCCTATTGATAAGTCTAAGGCATCTGGCGGGCGTAGATGTTTCATTTGTGAAAAGGCAGGTCATCTGATGAGGGATTCTCCTGTAAAGAAGCAGGTCAAAGGTCAGGCCCCTGAGAGACAGAAAATTGGAGCTCTTGATGTAGCTGAGTCCTTGGTTGCTAGTTCTGAGGGTAGATTTGACAATGAGGGTCATTCTACTGAGGTAGGGAACGAGTTGGTGAACTCAGTTGTAGACACGGTCGAGTCCGAGTCTAGTGTTGAATCTCTTCCTGTTATTGGTGCAGCAGCTATGCCAGATAGTGTTATGCCAGTCGTGACAGGGTTTGTGTGTGGTAAACGAGTTTCTGTGTTGAGAGATACTGGAAGTACCACAGTTGTTATTAGAAGATCATTGGTTGATCAATCCTTGTTGGTGGATGGTGAAAAGGAATGTCAAAGATTTGATTAGTACTGTATGTCTGATGGCGACTATTGATGTTGATAGCCCCTATTACACTGGAAGAGTTACAGCTATGGTTGTGGAGAATCCGTTATATGATCTTACCATTGGTAACATAGATGGAGCTAGGAGACCTTATGAACCAGATCCTTTGTGGAGACCATCTGATGTGTCTGCAGGAGTGGAGACCCGAGCTCAGAAAGGTAAACGTGAGAAACCATTACCACCTTTGAAAACTGTTGACATTGAAATAGAGGGTATCACCAAGGGTAGAATAGCAGAGGAGCAGCAGGTTGATGTGACATTAGCAGCTGTTCGCCAGAAGTGTGGTAAAGGTAAACATCACGATTCAAGGTCTGGAAATTGTTCCGAATTTGTTGAAAGAAATGGGTTGATTTACAGGGAGTTTACCTCGCCTAAAATTGAGAAGGGTCAACTTTTTAAACAGTTGGTTGTTCCTAAAATGTTCAGATATAAAGTGTTGAAATTGGCTCATGATTCAGTTTTATCAGGACATCTTGGGATGAAGAAAACGTTGGATCGAGCGAGGACGAAGTTCTACTGGCCGGGAATTCAAGATGATGTGAAACGGTATGTAGCTTCATGTGATATTTGTCAGAGAACAGTTGATAGAGGTAGAGTGACTAAAGCACCTTTAGGTACAGTTCCACTGATGGAAGCTCCGTTCAGACGTGTAGCAGTAGATATAGTAGGCCCTATCTCACCTGTAACTAACAGAGGCAATAGGTACATTCTGACAATGATAGACTACGCCACTCGTTATCCTGAGGCAGTGCCATTGCCAAGTATTGAGACTGAAGGTGTAGCAGAAGCTATGTTGGAGATTTTTACCAGAGTTGGCATTCCCTATGAAGTTTTATCTGATATGGGTTCTCAGTTCACTTCAAACATCATGAAAGAAGTAAGTAGACTGCTGTCTATCAAACAAATAACAACTACTCCTTACCACCCAATGTGTAATGGTGCAGTAGAAAGATTTAATGGTACACTGAAAAAGATGTTGCGTAGGAATATGTCATGAAAAACCTAAAGATTGGGATAGGTATGTTCCAGCATTGCTTTTTGCCTATAGAGAAGTTCCACAGGAATCTACAGGGTTTTCGCTGTTTGAACTTCTTTATGGAAGGACTGTTAGAGGCCCGATGGAGATTCTTCATGAGCTTTGGACCAATGAGCAGGCAGAACCAGAGGTGAAGAATACTTACCAGTACGTCCTGGAACTGCGAGACCGACTTGAAGAGACCTGTCATCTTGCTGAAGAGGAACTCAAGAAATCTGCAGTGAGAAACAAGAAGTAATATGATGCTAAGGCCAAGCCCCGACAGTACAAGGTAGGAGATCAGGTTCTTGTTCTCCTCCCTACTGACCGTAATAAACTTCTCTTACAATGGAAAGGACCATTCCCCATTACAGCAGTAAAGGGTCCAGTTGATTATCAGGTCAAGATGGCTGACAAGCTTCGTACTCTCCATGTCAATCTTTTGAAGTTGTATGTCACCCGTGAAATAGATGTCACTCCAGAATCTGAACATGATGGTAAGACTTCACATTTGCCAACCTTGCAGTATGCTTGTGCTTCACTGATTGATGTAGAGGATGATTGTGATCTTGTAGAAATTGAGTTTCCCTCTACAGTCCAGACGGAATCCAGGAGTGATGTCCATGTGAATCCAGAGTTATCAGAGAATCAACAGCAGCAGTTGAACAGCTTATTGGATGAGTTTTCTGATGTACTTACAGATGTTCCTGGTAAGACTACTATTGAAGACACAAGGTAAAGCTGACGTCTGATGATCCGGTAAGATCAAAACCTTATTCTTTACCATATGTCACAAAACAGTATGTGTCTGAGGAAATTGATAAGATGTTAAAGATGGGTGTTATTGAGGAGTCAGTCTCACCATTTGCTTCGCCTATTGTACTTGTCAGGAAACCTGATGGATCTATGAGATTTTGTATTGATTTTAGACGTCTTAATGCCAAAACGATCTTTGATGCAGAACCTCAACCAATTCCTGAAGACTTGTTTGCTCAACTTCATCACGGACAGTACTTCAGTAAGTTACACTTGTCGAAAGGCTACTGGCAGATTCCGCTTGATGACAGGGCATGTGAGAAAACAGCGTTTGTGACGACCGAGGGTCATTATCAGTTTAAGGTTATGCCTTTTGGGATGGTGAATGCAGCCGCTACCTTCACCAGAGTGATGAGGAAACTGTTAGCAGGTATGACCAATTTAGTGAATTTGATAGATGACATTCTCATTTACACTGAAACTTGGGATTCTCACCTTGAAGTGCTCAGGGAAGTATTGGATCGAATCAAAAATGCTAACATGACAATTAGGCCAACAAAGTGTCATTTTGGGTTGAGAGAAATAGAATTTCTAGGGCATGTTGTGGGGAATAGCAGCATTAAACCAGTGCCAGGGAAAACTAGGAAGATTCTAGAGGCCAATGAACCTACAACGAAGAAGGAATTGCGTTCTTTTCTTGGGTTAGCCAGTTACTACCGACAGTTTATTCCTGACTTTGCTTCCATAGCAGTTCCATTGACTGATTTAACTAGAAAAGGTTCTCCAAACAGGTTACCATGGCAACAAGTTCACCAAAAAGCTTTCGACACTTTGAAGAGAAAACTTTCATCTGATCCTATCTTGAAATTGCCAGATTTCAGCAGAATCTTCCATGTTAGGACTGATGCATCTGATGTTGGAATCGGTGCGGTGTTGTTGCAAGAGCATGATGGTGAGTTCTTCCCAGTTGAATATGCAAGTAGGAAACTAGTGACTAGAGAAAGAAACTATGCAGTAATTGAACGTGAGTGCCTTGCAGTTGTTTGGGCAGTAAAGAAATTTGCTTCATACTTACATGGGCAGTCGTTTGTGATTGAGACAGATCACCAACCACTTGCGTACATCTCCAAAGTGAAACTTCAGAATCCCAGAGTCATGAGATGGGCCCTGAGTCTTCAGCCTTTTAGATTCACGGTGAAATGTATCAAGGGTTCAGACAATTTGGGGGCAGATTATATGAGCAGAATACAGTAAATGATGACAATTTCCTGTATCAGTGTTTTGAAATTGCAGTATTTGAAGGCAATATTGCTCTGAGGGTTAATGTTCTTTGTGTCTATTTTGGTGTTGGGTTTTTTGTTTGCGTTTCATGGCAATTTGTTGCTCGTTATTTTCATTAAATGAAGGTTTACTAGATAATGTATTATCTTCTTCAGTGGGGGCGTATTGTCAGGTTGGTTTCATTTAATGGTAACTATTTAGTGTTTCTCAAGTAAAACTCAGAATATAGGTGAGAGCAAGCGAGCACCATACCCAGAGAGTTGCGCATGCAGTGTGTGCTAAGCATGCAGATTCACTATAAAGGTGACTGAGTGTATGTGAATCAGTGCATTTGCCATTGTGAGGTCATGGGGTACAGTTCTGTGAGTATTGTTTCTTGTATTTGTAATGATGACTTTGACTGAAAATGTACTTTGTAACTATGAAGTTATCATGATGTGAACTTTATAAATATTTCATCTATTGAAAGATGCAATTGATGTAGAGTGTTATAAATGACCAAATTGATATTATGTTTGTAAATGTTTTTGTAGTAATATGCAATTTGGTGAAATATGATACTTTATTGAGTACAGTAGACTGTTGGAAATAATTTTGATTTTAGGATGATAGAACTGTACTGTGAGCTCTTGTCTAAATCTTGCTGGAGGAGGCAACCTGTGGTGATTTGTTATGTACTTGTCTACATGTGATGTCATCGTGACCTGATGTGATTGTATACATGGAATGTCGTTGTGACCAGATTCTCGGCGATTCGTAACAGAAGTGACTTTAAAGATGTGACTGTTCAAGTAAAGTGTAATTGTTCTGTTCTGTTGATGTATTTCATGGCATGCCAGTGTAAGTTGTCTTTGTCTCCTTTGTAAGATGTTGAGTATTTTGTTGTATTGAATAAATGTTGTGTTTAAACCGTGTGTTTCGTTTTTCTTGTGTGAAGATTGGTCAAGCTTAATCAGGTTCCCAATACACGTAAACATGACAGTGGGGAGAGAATGTGTTGTATACAATTTGAACAGTTTACACGATGAAGCGCCCATAAAATATTAGCTGATGGGCACAATGGATGTTATCATAGTACAATGATAAAGGTTTTACATTTAGAATTAAAGGAAAGCAAAGCATTATTTTTGCATGCAACATCCTTGACAAATTCTACAAAACTGCCATTTGATATTTCATTCTGTTTGATGTTGGCGACTGAGTGTGGAATATCAAAATATACATTAACTGAATAAAAGCTTCGTTGACGAAATAGTGTTGAACCTTGAACTACGTATACAAAAGCCTGGTGATCTTCATCCATTTACAAGAACTTGCGGTAGGCTGTATATTCTATACATGTCTATATATACACTATAGACTGATTTGGTTTCTGATCAGAGAATTGTCATAGATGTTTCGTCAATGACTGTTTGTATACTGAGACACATATGACGAGTATTCACACTTAAGAACAAACATTTGCGATACAAAAAAGGATTTCAAAAAAATGTGGTAACGATTGAACCCTATGAGATATGACTGTGGATTGTGTAAACAGGACTTTGAAGTTTTCCGTTATAGGTGAAGTGACTCCCATCGTGTGTAGATCTGACTACATAAGTTGTCAAGTGTCTATTGGAAGACGGTTTCAGTGAAGAAGATTTTGATATATCAAGTATCATCTTAAAGAGCTTAGAGCACAGGGTATCCAAATAATATTTCAATCTAATACATGGAGAAGGATTGAATTCACTCGTCTACATTGTTTCAGATGCTCTGCCGATGTCCCTCTCATGCGTTATGGTTTTCAGTATTATTATGCAGAAAGAATTGTTTCAATCAAGTTTATTTTAAAAAAGCTTTTGACTGATTGGTATACAGTCAAATCTCGTTTATCGGGACGTTTTGGTTACACCCGAAAATCGTTCGGATAGCAAGTCGTCCAGTTATGAGGGTCATAACGATATTGTGTTGGTATGTACAGTAGTGAGTCTATTTACGTAGGGACTTGTTTTACTATAACATCGTCCGGAGTGCAATAAGATAGTTATCAAAATATTGAACAATATTCCAAACTTTTGATTTTGTGCAACTTATCTCTTCCTCATTGTGCAGATGTCAGGACAGTTTGACGATATGTTTGTTCATGACTACAGTGTTCGTGTTCGTGTACCAACAATTGGAAGGCTCGTTACTGAAACGAGAGGTAGAACTTGCGAAAAAACACTCTTCTCTAAAATGTTCAATACGTGACTAACTTGAACAAACAAACATGTTTGTTATTCTATTAGGACGTTTAGCTTTAAATGTTTCCTATAGGTTAAATATGGCAAATAACATAACAAAGTATTCTTATCATTATAAATTTTGTAAATGGAATTTTGAAATGCGACTGTTTTATTCCGCAGTTTTAAAAGATTTTCACCAAAGGTATGTGTTTCATAGGCCAACCTTTCACAGAGAGAGACAAAATAGTTTTGATATTGTAATAAAGGCGAATATGTTGTAAGTTATCTTTCATCATACACAATATATCAACATTTTAAACAAATTCATTAAATTTCTCAAAACTAACATGTCAACATTTCAGAAAAGATCACATAGAAATTATTGACAAATTTCTTAAATAACCTAAATATTTTCAAAGTACTAGTTTAAGCTGCATAACATATGAACTTTGTAGTCGGGAGCAACTAGATCGAGCGGAATTTAAAGGGGCAGTAGCACGTTTTTTTTGTGATGTCAGCAAAATGAAAATTAATGGTTCCAATTGAAAGACAATGTTTTAAAACTAAATGGAGCTATAATAATTAAAATATATAACGTAAAGTTTAGCCATGCGATTCTTTTTTCTTACACAAAATGAATAAAAGGTGTTCACACAAAAATGACCGCAAATGGATTTTATGTGAATCTTCATACTTTGTCCTTTGACTAGTGTAATGAGATTTTTGACACTGTCAAAATAATACATTTAACATTAACTTGCAATAATTATCAGCGAAAAATGTAAAATATAAAACTATCAAAACGTGCTACTGTCCCTTTTATGTCTGCAATTCACATCATTGTTCATATTTCGCCGGAGAATACATTTATCTATTTGATTAAAACCAGTGGATGGTAATGAACAAATCAGTGAAATATGAACCACAAATATAGGTACAGATGTATACTTCAATGAAAGTTTAAAAATAAAAAGAACCATTTTCATCTTGTTACATTTTTGTTGAGGTCAGAGTGTTAACTGATCATGACTATCGCACTTTAAAGAAATTCCTTCAGTTGTACAAGCTTGAAATGTTTTGGCATTATGCCGTCTCGAACCTGTGTAATTCACACTCCCATACGCAAAAGCCGACGCTCTCTGACAACTGAGCTACTGCGACAGCACTGATGGAGCCGTTATGTTTGGTCTGAGTTTCCGAGGTTTGATATTTTACGGTCGATTTTGTTCTTTCCTATCCTTCCACGTTATCAGTCAAGTCAAAGTAGTTGTAACTAGTTGGCGGTTTATAAATTAGATAAAACATGGTCCGTGGGCATTATTAAGAATAAAGGATGTTTGCCATCGTGATTTGGCCGTGGGCAAACATCCTTTAATCTTAATAATGCCCGTGGACAATTTCGTATCCATAACATATCTACACAATCTCTCATAATTATATATTATACGTAAGATCGACTGCATTGTTGATTTTCCCATTGTCACATGAACATAAGACGGTGAACACGTAGCAAAGGTGAAAGATTCACAGTAATGAATATGTACAAATCTTGCCACACATCTTCAGTCTACATGCACGACTTTATGATAACATCGCCTGCAGATACGACAACAAACATCAACAAGAAGACTGTAAAGAGCATGACTCGATACCTGATTTCCAAGGAAGTAATGTCTAGCGTTTGTAAATAAATGAAATTTGGAATCTGTCGATTAACTCATCAGAAACATTATCCGATTTCATAGCTTTCGCTTTGGTAGTCAAATTACGCTTGATGTCGCCTTAGTGATTTTGATTCATAATATTATCATATTGATAATCGATGTTGATCATCTTAGTATGTCACAGGCGCTCATATGAATCCTTAATGTTGTTTATAAGACTAAAATTAAGAAAAAGGTTATATAGATAATCAATGAAACAGTAAAACAATATTATATCGGGCCAATCATCTAAACTTTAAGGAACCTCTAATGTGAAGCATTTAGCCAACTAGAAGGCAACACAGGAGTCAGTGTTAGAATCCCTGAGGACAAAAAAACAACATTTTCAAACATCAGTCGACACATTGAACACTTCCCGCATGGAAGGGTGGTTGTTGTCACTGAGACCTCTTCCATGATTCAGTAGTAAAAATGAGGACCATTGAACAGGGTCGCTGATTACACAACCATCCTTTATTGAATCAAACAGATTTTCTCTTTCTATCTTACTAGCCCATGAAGTGGTCCTATTAAAACATATATTGGATAGCATTTTATAATTTGAGTTACTAATATATATTGTTGAGAGAGAATGTCACTCAACTCGATCCGAGGGTTGTCTCTTATGCATATTGCGTCATGGTCGTATAATCAAAATCGAAAGGAATACTGTTTTAAACACGCTCAGAAAGGGGTACACACTTTGTCATGTACAGACTTATCACACCCTTGTGTTTTAAAGAAAGATGGCGGCAATTACGTGAAACGAAAGTTCAGGGGAAATTCTTCGGCAAGCTACTGTCGCAGAAAGCTTATGCTAGAGGCCTTTTAGATGGCTCTCTGAAGTTTCGTCAGAACAAACGACATATGTTTGTTTAGATTCTTGCGGAGAGGGGAGCAAAGCGAAACGAGTACCTATTCCGGAAGAGACTTTATCTTTGGAACACGGTATACATTAGATGAAGGCATGGTTGTTATTTCACATATATAAAGACCATGACATGTATATGACACTAGTTTTCTTTGTTATTGACCTATCAGCTATATATCAGTCAATCATAGAGGTTTCTTTATCTCCTTATGATCGTGAATCTGTTTGTCAAATAGTTTTATCTCAGCCCGTTGTAGCAATTATAGGGGCACGATGTCAAATGATAACAAGGCATGTACAATGTCATCATTTACAAGGGGGTTACAAAACACTAACACGGTGTTTTCATAACGGTGGCAGTGAGCTTTCAATTACCAAAGAACATGGCGTAAGTAAACAGATATTTAACTTTAATTTCTTTTTCAAATATAATTTCATCTTTTATCAATAGGAAGAAATTGATAATTGTGTTTCAATAGTATATAGAGAGCAGATTCGAGCAAATATTAAATAATATCTAAATTATTGCTTGTTTCTAGTTGTTATTGACAGAATATTTTTTTGCTTGAAGACACTTAAGTTTCATTTTGTTTACATTTCTCCTTCGTTTAACACACAAAGCTACCAACCTGTTCCCAAGTGAGCAGGACCTTAAATGGATAGAATACCTATTGAGTCTTTTTTTTAAAACTGTGCCTGCTGCCTATTTTTAGAAAGTTATGGAATAAACCAAACGACTGACAAACTCATATTTTGTATATTAAACTAAAATTATGGCATTTAATGAAAAGAATCCCGCAAAAATAAAAGATTTATTGCATTATGGATCGATTTAATCAAGTATCTCAATATCGTACCACAGAACCCATAACTCTGTTCTCGCTGGACCTCTTTTTAAACTGTCATACCTAATTAACTATTAAGGTTAGCATTCTTTTTCAAAGCCTAAACGCAGAAAAGATATCGAAGTTTAATGAGAAACGTTTCATCGATTTCCAAACTTGGTAGTTCATGAAGATTTATCGTTCGAATGAAGCCCGGTCTCCCCTGTATACAAAACAATGTACGAACCAGTGACCAGGCTTTTTCTTATCTCATTTTGGTATCGATGTTTAGATTTCTCTATCTACCCCCCTTGTGTTAATACTTATGAACAAACTACGACAACGATAGACAACTAATTAAATGAACTCACTTCTAGCCACCGAGAAGTAGGCCTAAATACACAGGCGGGCACGATAGAGAACTAATACGGTATGTGGACAAGTGAGGTATGTAGGCCTATACAAGTACTTTCATATGTCCTCAGGTGCTCGTTTGACCTACTTTTTTCATCGCCGTTGTAATCAAAACAGCGCATTTAGGTCAAAATTTAGCAAAGGCGCCTGTATAACATAGTGAAATTAACAGAGTGATTGTGTCAGAGAACTGCTGACGTATATAATCAAGATATAATCTAAGTCTTAAAACAAAATGTTTAAATTTACATTTTGGAAGGTATCAGTTTTATCAGATAAAGTAAAAAAGTATTTTGGGCCTCTACTAAAATGACCATTTATGATAACACTTTCATATCCATTAATTAGAAACAAGTTGCTGTAAAAAAAAAACCTTAGCGAAATCTTTAAAATCTTAAAATTTATGACGAGTAAATTTTCCCCAACTTCAAGAAGGGGTAACCAATTAGGATTAAGAATTACTTTTAAAAATGTGACTTGAGACCTAAGTCTTGGACTTAGTTATCTCTATTTTTTCAGACTTAAGTTTAATCTAAGATTTTTTAAGAATTCCGCCCCTGGAGTAGTCTTGTACACCCGCATGAGTTTGATCACCTGTTTACCCAATTAAAGACACAAACGCACGAAATTGTCGCTCTAATGTATTCCTTCAGGGGCGAGAATAAACTGCAAGTCATGAAGCTTGACCTCGGACCGAGTCACACGCTACATTACGAAACACGGAGTGTGCTTGTACCTGTTTAATTCTTCCTCGTATATCTATCGTCTTGAGGTCACATCGACTTAATGCAACCGACGCATGGGCAACAAATCGTCATTTCCCATTGGCCTTTTGCATTTATGTCCACATACGGGGAGGAGACATAAATAGCTCGTATTCGCGATCATGTGATGGATTTTTTAATTGAAGTACGGTGACTAGAAAAGGAATGTGGACAAATAGGTGTACATGATGCGTGTGCTGGTCGAAGCAGGCAATAACTCGTGGGACATCAAGTGAATAGCGACAGAGCAAATCGGGACTGCCAAACTCGATCGTCTATCGGTAAGTCAAGATTGTTGTTTAGAACTTATCCTTGCGTGAAGCTATGGTGGACCGAAATGGCCACAATTCGTCGGTTGTTATCTATGGAGGCTTATTGGCGCGATTAAACTGGGATGCAAACATTGACTCAGATTCATTGACTGATATTCCCGTATCTGCATATGTATGCACTGATAGATTAAGAGTTTACTTGGTATATGTGCACTGGTTCATCTTATTTGGCTGGCGCTCTGTCAATCAGATGATTGACTAACGTTTAAGAGACAGTCTCAAGGATATTGTATTGGGAATTGTGATTAGTTATCAGATAGGCTCGATGCACGAAAAGACCTTCCAGATAACATTATCGAGTGTTCTTTGTAAACAAGGATTGTTGCGCATTTACAGTGGCTGCTGATTGCATAAACCAATACAAACATTCAAATCGTCTTTACTACTAAATGATCGACCAAATAAAAATGTGTTTGAACTTGTTCATAATGTTACACGAATGAACATATTTATAGTAGTAAAATAGATTGGCAAGCCTAAATAAACTCAACGTTTCATATTTGTGCAAATGGCTTACGAGGAAAACTGGCTAAGTATTTCTTAAAAAAATACCACGCAGTTCAGTCTGTTTGATCCCTTAATGACCATCATTTAAAATAATTTTTCAGCTTAATATATCATCAGCAGATACTTATGACAGATATAACGTTATGGAACGCTTTTGTTTAAGTAATGCAACTGTATATGTAACTGTAATATGCTAAATGTCAAGTTGCATCTAAATATAACTGTAAAATGTCACTTTTAAACACAATGAAGATTTAATGTAAATTCCATGATGAACCTACAACCCGTAGATAAGACAATGTTGAAATATACACTTGTCCATTAAAATCGAGTTGAAGATTGAGTTTACTAATGGAGAATGTCGACCATTACTCGCTGCAATACCATTAATACTTTCAATGCTTACAGTCTGGCCAGTTTTATTTGACCCGTGTCAAATCCAAAATGCTGTTTAATCCGCAAAATCTCATTATTCAAAATTCATTTATATTTTTTTAATCAGCACATTAGAAATGTAAAAATATAAGCAGGAGATTTTATTGACCATCTTAATTGTTCATGTCAATCGTGTGCTCTACCTTTCACCAACCGATTATATTAAACATACACACAATTGGTTTGCATTTACATACATCTATTATCATATAAATGACTTTATATGTCTATTAATGCAGACCCTTGATTACTTTTTCAAAACGTTTACCGTTAATCGCCGTTCTCATACTGACGGAAAGTTAGCCACATGAAAAAAATTCAATTACCATCAGCGTGATAATAAACTCAAATTTCTTTATTCATTTTTTGCTAATGGTTGCCCGTCGACCTGTTCATCTGTGATATCTCTACAACAATATCTATATATTTATCTATATTATAGCTGTAGTGATAGAACATTTTGATAATGTAGAAAAGATTGACTTATATACTACATTTATATATTTATCTATATATTTCTATAAGAAGCGATGAAGCAACGCTTTAATATGTGACACATTGAGTTGACAATGCATTGACACAGTTTAACCTTTATACCTAAAGGGTAAAGTGGCAAGTTTAAAAATCAGATTTTGCAAGTCATTATGTCTCTAATGTGACGCAAGGAAGTAGCAAATAATACGTGTTTGACTTATCATCTATTGCTCGACAAAGGTATGTATTTCTAAAAGATTTTAAACTTTAGTCGATGAAGGCCTTGTTTTAGTGTAGTAGCTTAGCGTCAAATTTTGGCCAAATTGAAAAAATCTGGCTTAAAGTATGAAACTTGGCATGAATGATCATTAGACATATATATATTCATTTTGCCTAGGATCCAAATTTTTCGACCGCGGGAACCTGGTCACGTGACCAAAAATCCAAAATGGCCGCCAAATATCTTGAAAATTCATTTTTACCCATTTCAACCATATTTTTAGTGAACTTTAAAACAAAATATTCTTAAGGTAATAAATATTATGACAAAAGAAGGACTTTCTGACATAAAAAAATTTAATTTTCCAATTTTGATGAATATTTTATAAGAAAAATATCAAAATTTCAGTTTTTGAAAAACATTTTAGGGTGGCTTTCCACTCTTCATGATTAATGCTTGTATTTTCATGTAATTAATTTCATAACAACAATGAGATGTAAGTTTTATTTATTAAACATTAGTTATGTTATTTCCATTGATTAAAATCAAAAGTCTGCAGTATATTGTTTCTATAGCAACATGTGGTTTTAGCGTGACGACCTTTGAAAACCAGCAGAACACCTTGTTAAGGATGTCCCCCTATGTCTGTTATGTAGATAGTCATTAGAATATCCTTTAGAAATATTAAAATGTTGAAATGAAATCAAACTGGATAAGTCAAGGTGAGTCTTGGCAAAGGTCAAGGTCATGGTATTTTCGCATAGATAAGGTCAATGTCAAGGTTGTCTCATAATTTTGGCACTGCGTCAGAATTCAATCTTAAGATCTGTATGTACATTGTATACCTTATAGAAGTATACGAAAATGGTAGCAATAAAATGGTTAATGTTTATATCGTGCTGAGGTTAAGACCAGTTCATATTATGTGTAAGTTCATTATTGAGTGCAATAAGTTACTTAAGTTTTTTAAAATTATACCAACATTTTAGAAAGTGTGCAAAAGTACAAATGATTCCATGCTGTTGGTTAACTACAGTTATGCATAACTTATGCCTTTTTATGCAAATTTTGTATGCATATCATTACTTCTGATGCTATATTGAGCCTCAGAGGCCCAGAGGTTTTATAATATCAAGTTTCTATGCATTCCTACAAAACCTTGAAAATAATCGCAACCATACTGAATCATTTAAAAAATCTTCAGATGGTCAGTGCTTTGTCAATTAAAGTTAAAGTAAAGTAATGTAAAAAATCTTCAGATGGTCAGTGCTTTGTCAATTAAAGTTAAAGTAAAATAATTTTGACAATAATAGTTCCAATCTTTACTTATCTTGCCTCAGAATCATGAATGAAGATGCTATAATTGCTACCCAAACAATCCCGCATTATTATTAGCAATTCAGGGTAGCTGGCCTTTGACATCCAGGGAAGCACCACAGAGCAGTAAAATTGCGATGAATTGGGAGGGTTAAGTACCTTCACCTAATGTTTTCTTTAGCAAATACAAATTCATTATTAATGTTTAAAAGATTCCAAAATTGTATCCAACTAAAACAAGAAGACATATCGTCATCAACATCCTCCGCCAAATAAGTTTTCATTAAAATCTTAAATAGTTTTTGAGAAAAGTTGTCCCCTTTAACTCGGACTGACGCACGCACGCACGGACGGACCCCAAACCTATATCCCCCTTCCACTTTGTGGCGGGGGATAATAAAAATGTTCCTGCTAAGATATGCTACGGTGATATGGTCACTTTCAGGCACAATAGAAGGCCTACTTTTCAACAGAAACTGGTATCTATGTAAGAAATTGACTCAAAACAACTTTACTTATACCAAAAATACACATAAAAGTTAGCTATCTAACCTATCTGATTGTCAAACTGCTTGAGAACGACACAAGAATCTGTATTCTGCTTGAGAACGACACAAGAATCTGTGTTCTGCTTGAGAACGACACAAGAATCTGTGTTCTGCTTCAGAAAGACAAAAAAATCTGTGTTCTGCTTGAGGAATCTGTGTTCTGCTTGAGAACGACACAAGAATCTGTGTTCTGCTTGAGAACGACACAAGAATCTGTATTCTGCCTAAAAACGACACAAGAATCTGTGTCGAAACGTCGCATACAATGAACAAAGAAGTTGTCATCCATATACTCCTCAGCATTTTTGCAATGGTTATTATGATATCATGTCACCTTCAGTAACGCTTTTTATAAACAAAATATATTTATATACATCCCTATTCACCTGTTGTCTGCTTAGTTCAACAAAGTATATGTGTCCTTAAATTTTGTAAAAATAACTTTTTTGTTTTGAGTAGAAAACATAAATCCTTGAGTACACAATAATGTCACTTTTGACGGAGAAATATCAGATGAGAGACTTCATGGAAATACGTTAGAATAAAGATGTCATGTTTAATCGTTTGCACAATAAACATATTATTTAAGAGATTGTAAATAAAGAAATATTTTTAAAAAATACAGTGAGCTTACATGTACAACTGATACGTACAAATGAACTTTATTAAGATTTTTTTTCAAAATAAACCCTAATTGTTTTATTCTCATGCATGTTGTGTTCTTATGATCAATTTTTATTTCAACTTCGTCACTACCTTAGAACAAAATAGTCTGTCCAAATGCAAAAAAATCATTCTTTCTATTCCCTTCAGCGTTTGTAACGGTTCTAACATTCTAATCGCCTACATATCCTTCTTCGCTGTATTTAGCCTGTGGAAAATTCACAGTAAATGGTGCCGTTACAAGGTTGTGTTTTTGACACCTGCTATGGACACATACTATAATAATATAACTTTTAATCTTTTATATTCCAAATCGGATGGAATCATTTCAGGCTTTCAATCAAATTAGGTTTAGATAAGGTTTCAAATGTTAATTAATCTTACGTTTGTTTGTAACACATAGAATTACTCTTGTCTTCCTTATACAACCAACTTCTAGAATGCCACTCAAATAGCTCAAATAATGTTGGTATGAAATATGATTCAAGTTTCATGACAATGAATTGGAATTTCAATATGATATAAATTGCATGTCTATGTGAGAGAATTTAGCATACCGCCATACTGTAGTTCTTTAGTTTAAAGGCGAGATTAATAAGCTTGGTCCTTAACTCACTAGCAAACACTCAATAGAGTTTCAGATTGACATTGAGTTATAATAATGCCATAATGTAGCATATTTGAAAAAAAAAATTCTCCCTCCAACATAGGATAAACGCATAGAAAATTCGAAGCATAAGCTAAGACCAACCTTGATCATGCCATTGACCTCGACTTAACACAATGTGGTAAGTGATACATCTCATTATAAAGTCCTATCGTTGTAAAATATTTTATCACTGTATAAACAGATCTTGATGAAAAAGACATATCCCAAAAAACGAAAACATACACAATTTTGTCAACTATTTTTCATTCTGATATTTATTGTCCAAAGAAATAAAATCAAAGGTATCGACTTTCGTATCTAATAATAAAGGGTAACAATAGCAATTGCAAATGTCACATAGATAACTGAAACAGCTGATCTTGAATTTATCATTAATTGTTTTATTGGTCAACTTTCTCAGCAATCGGTGAAATTAAAATACGATTTTTCACTGAGCAAATTAACAGGTGAAATGATACTTTCAGGCATATCATGCCACCATTGATTTGATGAAATTGTAGGGTGACCTCATAAGATCACAGCAGTGACAACAGCGGTCCAGATTTTTTAAACACAACTTTCATAAGCTATATATAAATTGTGAACTTTGTAAGTATTTTTGACAATAAGATAAAGAACATTTGATATTACCAGTTTATGAATATCTCATCTGGTGAGGAAATATTATAAGACATTGTAAATCTTCAAAATATGAACCAAACTTAACGAGATTTATCATGACCTTGAACTTTGCCAAGACTCCCTTTGACTTTGCTTGCCCATTTTGATTAAATTTCAACATTTCAATATTTCTATATAGGATATTCTATTGATTATCTCCGTGACATGAGGGAGATATCCTTTAACAAGGTTGACTGTTGGTCCTCAGTGGTCGTCACGCTACTGTTGCAATAGATACAATATAAGTCATATTGTTTTATTTTGATCATAAGAAATAACAATAACTATACAAAACCAATGTTGAATAAATAAAAAAGACTTCTCATTATTGTTGTGAAAATAATTACACGAAAATGCATGCATTAAACATGAAGAGTGAAAAGAATTGAAGCCATCCTAAAATGTTTTTCAAAAACTGAAATTTTGATATTCTTCTTACAAAATATCAATAAAAATTGGAAAATTTTAAATTTTTATGTCAGAAAGGCCTTCTTTTGTCAGAATATTTATTACCTTAAGAATATTTTGTTTTAAAGTTCACTAAAAATATGGTTGAAATGGGTAAAAATGAATTTTCAAGATATTTGGCGGCCATTTTGGATTTTTGGTCACGTGACCAGGTTCCCGCGGTCGAAAAATTTGGATCCTAGGCAAAATGAATATATACATGTCTAATGATCATTCATGCCAAGTTTCATACTTTAAGCCAGATTTTTTCGATTTTGACACTAAGCTACTCCACTATTTATCCATCAACTTTTCATCATTCATAATGATTTGTTTAGAGTTAGAATGATAGCAATATTCAAATTATCAAGACCATTCGGATATATTTTGAAGAAGCATATAAATGCAATTGATAATGAAAGCCATGAATCCGTAAAACTATAAATCTTCACGCCTAAAGGACCTGTACAGCATTATGAATTTTTTTTATCAAATTGTGTGTTGATATAAAATGTTAAAATGTCGCAATCAGTAGCGGACATATACTTTATGATATAGATCATTTAATGATTAACATAATATATAATGGTTTCATGTTATATTTATATTATAATATATTTCCTTACTTTATCTTGTTACAGAAACTACCATAAACACTTTGACATTTGTTCAAGTTGTAGAAATGAAACGCTTGCTCGTCTGTCAACTGAGTGAATTACCAAAGAAAAAGTCTATCGGAAACTAAAATTTTGAGTAACAATAATAAATTTGTTTACAAATATCCAACTTTTTAGTTCATCTGGCCTGAAAGGCCAAATGTGCTTATGGCATGGCATGGTGTCCCGCGTCCGTCCGTCCGTCCCTTCGTAAACAATGTGCATTTTTGACCTCTGCTCCAGAAGCATAAAACCTTGAAAGCTGAAACCTTTTGTACAGTCTCCTTTACTAATGTGGATTATAATTTATAGCTTGGTGGCCCTGTGGTCCCTGATAAAGGCCACTGGGGCCACGTCCTAAAAACCTATTTTCGTCTTCTTCTACAAAAGCAAAAAGCCCCAGAAAGCTGAAACTTTGTATACAGACTCTTGGACTAGTAAAAGTCATAATCTATAGGTGAAGTGGCCCTGTGGCCCATAGTAAGGGTCACAGGGACCTTACCCTAAAAACTTATTATCACCTTCTCCAGAAACGTAAGGCCCAGAACGCTGAAACTTTGTGTACAGACTCCTTCACCAGTAAGGATTATCATGTATAGCTGTGCCGGTTTTGTGGTCCCTAACAAGGGCCACGCCTTTAAAATCTATTTTTAACCTAGGCCTAGAAAGCTAAAACTTGGTGTAATGACTCCTTGACTAGTGAGTAGGGGTGTAACGAAAGATCAAACTATCGACTTATTGCGATAGTTGCTGTGCCGATAGTACTTTATAGATAGTCAATTTTGAAACGATAAATAGTATTGATAGAACGTCTTAACTATCGGTAGTATCGACATCTTAGCCAATTTAGTTTGAACTGATTACAATCCAAGCAGCGAAATCTGCCTTGATAAACTATTGATAAAATATCGCAATAGACTATTGCTATTTCAATAGTTACTCACAATAGACTATCGCTGTCACAATAGTCCATTGGGAGTCAATAATCACTTCTACTAGTGAGGATTATAATTTAGAGTTTTGGAGGCCGCATGGCCCTAGAAAAGACTTGTGAACCTTTGGGTCCAATAACCTAAATTATCAATTGCAGATTTGGTAGAATTCTCTCTCAATTTTGAGTTGGTCCTTTAAAACTTTTTACAGTTTCTTTGATTGTTTGAGTAATTTCTATATCTGAATTGATTAACGGTATCCAAAATCACATAGCCTACGTACTTGATGTTAGAATTGGTCACCCTGTGGCCCCTACAAAAACCTCTTTGCCTTTTCTCCTGAAGCACAAGGCATAGAATGCTGAAATGTTTTGTAGAGACTCCTAAATGATTCTAAAAAGAAAGTTTTATGACATTGTGACCCCTACCTAGGGGAGAACCACATTGACCACACCCTAAAGTAAAATTGAATATGAACCCCAATGAGCTTCAGAGCACATGGCTCTATTTTTTAACCATGTATTCCTTGAGTGTTGAACAGTTTTACAACAAGAGTCAGTGAGATTCCATGTGTTGTTTTTGGATAATCTAAATAAATTTAGATCGACATATTTGTTAACACTGTATGATCTAATATTAAAACATTGTTGGTCTTCAGTTAATTATATTGGTGTTTGAATATACTAAATCATTATTTCAGCTGTGTTGTGCTTAAATACTTGATTAACATACCATAGATTAGATTTGCCCATATGATGACAAACAACAAACATACCTAATTTAAGTTGTACTTCTTCTTTCATTAGCTGACTCTACATTTGATTATCTAAATGATTGCTGATTAACTTTTGCAGTCAAATTCACACGATATGACTTGATATCGATTTGTTCAGAATACACTATTAGAGTATATAACATTTTGAGAAGTATTTCATAATTCGATTTGGTGATAACTATCTTTATATCTCTATTATGCTTGGTGATGATACATAATATTATAAAGACTGAACTATCTTTATATCTCTATTATGCTTGGTGATGATACATAATATTATAAAGACTGAACTATCTTTATATCTCTATTGTGCTTGGTGATGATTCATAATATTATAAAGACTGAACTATCTTTATATCTCTATTGTGCTTGGTGATGATTCATAATATTATAAAGACTGAACTATCTTTATATCTCTATTATGCTTGGTGATGATTCATAATATTATAAAGACTTGGTGATGATTCATAATATTATAAAGACTGAACTATCTTTATATCTCTATTATGCTTGGTGATGATACATAATATTATAAAGACTGAACTATCTTTATATCTCTATTGTGCTTGGTGATGATTCATAATATTATAAAGACTGAACTATCTTTATATCTCTATTGTGCTTGGTGATGATTCATAATATTATAAAGACTGAACTATCTTTATATCTCTATTATGCTTGGTGATGATTCATAATATTATAAAGACTTGGTGATGATTCATAATATTATAAAGACTGAACTATCTTTATATCTCTATTATGCTTGGTGATGATACATAATATTATAAAGACTGAACTATCTTTATATCTCTATTGTGCTTGGTGATGATTCATAATATTATAAAGACTGAACTATCTTTATATCTCTATTGTGCTTGGTGATGATTCATAATATTATAAAGACTGAACTATCTTTATATCTCTATTGTGCTTGGTGATGATTCATAATATTATAAAGACTGAACTATCTTTATATCTCTATTATGCTTGGTGATGATTCATAATATTATAAAGACTTGGTGATGATTCATAATATTATAAAGACTGAACTATCTTTATATCTCTATTGTGCTTGGTGATGATTCATAATATCATAAAGACTGAAATGTTTGAATATTGAGTAAAGGTGGTTTAATGGTTACAACTTTTAAGTGAAAAGCACCTGTTGCGAAGAGGGATATATAAAGCAGTCAATATTCCTACACTGCATTGCGCTGAAATGTGCGAGCACTGTCTGCAACTACCGGACCGCTTACTGACTGTGCATAAATATGAAGGAGATAACAATACACTGTGCCTCCTTAATTAAGAAGTGTTATATCCACCTGAATATATGGTAATGTGACAGCTTAACAAAATAATATCAATTTGACAATAAAAAATACATAATAATACATAAAACGTTTGGATATTTATTTTCAGGCTAAAGGCATGATCATGATATTCGAAATATTGACATACCATATTTATTTCCCTCATAGGGAATTTCATTAGATTCTATCTCCATTAGTCCTCTATAGTATGTTATCAATAATAAAAAGACCAAGCCGTCGCAAATATGATTGGTTAAAAGAAATGTCATAACAGATGTTTTACTTTAAAAATATGAATTATATGATGATGGTTTTTATGCTTTCGTGTCAAATTATCATTTTGCATAGTAGTTCTGAAAATTAATCTAATTTATGAGAAATGTTATTGTAATTAATCAAGCAACACAAAGTTGAATTTAGATAAACCTGTAAAGAAATAATCTTTCAAAGTGACGTATTATGATTTTGCATCCTGGGATTCATCATTACATATTACATATCATATTCTCACGGTGAGCTGTGATGCGCATATATTATGTATACAGAGGTTGTTAGATTAACTGTTGTATTTATCTAACTGGTCTAGTGGAACTAATACGTTAGATTACCACCATATGTTAACATTTAGCCAATAAATAAAGGACACGTTTCGTAAATTTCACATTTTCATTTATACCTAACTCCCTTGTCAAGATTACATAGGCACATTTTATGTATAGTGTCAGTTGTAGTTTATTCTTTCATTCAATGTTTGATATGATTACAGGTACATTTTGAGGATTATCTACTTTTAGGGGAAATCTTCCAACGTGCCAAAATGGCGTCCATGTTGAAAGGACAGCAGCGGATATCAACGCCGAGCTTTGAGAATCCGGATACACCTGTAGCCAATCTAGTTGGCAGTTATGACTCAGAAGGTAGATATTGGTCTGAATTAATTCTGGAAAATAATGAACACATATGCAGCGTTGATGACGGTGTCTTTGCGATTAGGCAAGTAAACAGTTTGTCAGAGCAGACTCTCTCAATCTAGTAACCGGAAGCCTATTGCCCTTTCTTGTCGAATATGATTTTCACTATTTCTAGTGCAGAAAAAGCTGAGCCACGAATGGGTAATGTAGTTGGTTTATATATAGTTTATTTACAAAATAACAAATGACAAAGTGGATATGGTATCTTTGTATATCATGCAATAATTAAGCAACCGTAAGTCTATTATTTACGTTTGTTCTAATTAAGTTCAAGTTGGCTTTGATTCAGCAATTGCACAAAATCACGAATGATATTTTACTTTATTACAGACGAATCTAAACCATTAATAACTGAGAAAAAACAAAGCATGTGGAGCCAACCGATGAGAAGATATGTCCCAATTGAAATTATATCCTTTGGATATTTCTTCAGTGCCGTCCTCTGTCTTCCATTGTTGCAATACTACATTGTTGCCAAGATCAGTGAAGAATATGGCAGCGGAAACTCCAGCACGTCTGATCCCTGCTCGCCAACGAACTCTACAGGGGGAGATAACTCCATTGCACAAAAAGTTCAGGACAGAGCTGCCGAGTACACTGTATTTCTTCTTTTCACTATTTCATTCCCAGGAGTAATACAGACGTTCTTTCTGGGAGCAATGTCTGACAGAAAAGGGAGAAGAGGATCTCTACTGCTGGCGATAGGTGGATTATTTCTCCGACAGATTATTTACCTCATCGTATTTCAATTAGACCTGCCATTGTGGTGCTTGTTTATCGGAAATGCTGTTGACGGATTGTCCGGAAGTTTTGGAACTGTTTTGATGGCACTACTTGGAATGATTGCTGATATTACGGCGCCAGGATTCGAAAGAGCAAAAAGATTGGTAATTTTCCAAGCGGCAATCGCATTGTCATCGGCTATGGGCAATTTGATTGTCGGATTTTGGATAGACGCTGCGGGCTTTAAACAACCCCTTTACCTTGTTATAACACTAACGGCTTTGACTTGGCTATTCGTTATATTCATACTTCCGGAAACTCGAAGGAAACGCAATGCAGAGCCCATTTCCTTCAAAGAACATTTCAAGTCTTTTAAACGAGCCATTCAGCTTTATACCAAGGACACGCTAGAAAAGAGACGAATTAAATTGATCGTGTCTTTGATGACTTTTATCTGTTCCTTCTCCATCATGATGACCCTTGCAACCATCCTGCTTCTGTATCTACTTGCAGCGCCTTTCTGCCTCACAAGAAGTGAAATATCAGGCTACGCAGCTGCCAGAACATTTTTGAATTGGATTTGTATATTTCTATTGACCAGTCTTTGTGGACGACGTATATCTGAAGCCAACATCGCGATAATTGGCTGTATCTCAAATGCAGTGTTTCTACTTATGATTGGGTTTACAGATTCTACGGTTGTCGTCATATTGGGTAAGTGCATGCTATTTTGATATGAGATGGAGGTTTTGAGGATTGAAATGTGCTGTATAGATAATGTCATTTCAAGTTAAGACTTTTAAATTTGATAGACATGTTCTTTAAATCTAACCTTTTACAATTTAGGTAAACATCTTCAAAATCTAAAATTCTCTTAAGCAGCATTAAACCTGTCTTTTCCTAGAGAAAATCTTTTCAAAATCGATTTCAACACCTTCAAAGCATGAAGAAGGTAGGAAATTTGCATCTAGCAATACCTACCCCCATCGCCTTTTACGGCGACTGTTACGCTTACGTGACATGTAATCGATTAAAATGTTGTGCCTACATATACTTATATGTTATACCTTTCGATCACCACTCTCGGAACCGACCAATACTTTGTAGTTATTTCTGAAAAGTCGTTTTTCCCGCTCTCGGCACAAATGGCTGCCAGAAAGAGGGCTGTGACCAAACGAAAGCTTAACTTTGATGATTCGGACCAATCACAGCGCTTGATTTTTGCAGCGGGAACGATTGAACTTACAAGGACACGGGTGCATGTAACCCACACCCTTCTCAGAAAACCTTCCTTACATTTCTTTTGTCAAAGTGAAATAATCACGTTGATAAAACTTTAAAAGGCTTTGTACTCATCGGACCTTTAAGACATATGTACCGTTAATGGTTGTTCGTCTATTAGTCCTTAGTCCATAGCTTGAATGTTTTAAGAGTGATACCTAATGTCTTGTTAAACTGTCTCCCAAGTCTCCAGTCCTTGAATGAATTACCTATAAATGCTGCTTCGTCCTTAAAACAAGGCGGTAGATAGGTCAGACTTAACTTATTATTATTAACCTATTTGATTCAAATTCAACGTCGAATCTTCTGTTGGTGAGATTTGTTTAGAACCATAAAATAGAATAAAATAACAAACAACAAAGATATTGCCCAAACGACGCTAAAACAACATGGTGAACTTTCGGTTTTAGCGGGAGTGTTTGGGATATTCAGTGAAGCGACTCCCCCTATGGTGAGATCAATCATGTCCAGACTCGTCGGTCCAGATGAACAAGGTAAAACATTCCATTCCTCTTTTTGGTAATACTATCTAACCACAACCTGAAAGTAAATGTACTGCATATATCAATATAAAGTTCTGTATTGGCTTTTTATACATATTCAAATATGTCATGACGTTGTTAACTTCCAATTCCAATTCAAAGATGTACATTTTCATGACACATTGTTTGATACATGTTATCATCGATCATCTGAGCATTGGTTCATTAGATGGACATTTTTTTGTATGACACATTGCTTGATAAATGAAAATGGACATCTTCCTACTCAAAGCCTACAACGCCAGTTTCCGAACTGTCAGTGTTATGCTTTGCTGTTGACCATGGAGTTTTCTGTGCTGTTATCAGCGCCCCTACAGACGGTTGTTAGCAACATCCAGTTACTTTCTGGTTGCACTTTTGCTTTCTCTCATAGTAAGCTAAAGAGCAAGCACAGAAAACTCAAGGGTATGCAGCAAGGCATAAAACTGGCAGTTCGGAAACTGGCGTTTTAGGCTTTGCGTAGGAAGATTGAAAACGTATGGAACGTCCAACCATAAAATTGGTTTCAAAGACGTACAGTTTTCTATTCGACGTATCTTATCAATCTTTTATCAGGTGCGTTGTTTGCGTCCATCAGTGGAGTGGAGATGTTGGCCACCTCGGTTATTGGGGTAGCATCTTCTGTGATCTACAAGGCCTCTCTATCATTCTTCCCTGGTCTCATCTTCGTGCTCCTGGCCGGTCTTATAGTCATCACAGCTCTTCTCTTGGGGTTGGTCAAGTTTTAATTATTTACTTGAACCATTGTTAACGTAAGTTAACTATATAAATTTCACAGTTATCAAAATTAAATAACTGAATAGTTTATTTATTTATCATCTTAGTGAATAACGATGCAGAGGAATATATAGATGACAACTGACACATATTTCGTTTGGACACAGATTCTTGTGTCGTTCTCAAGCAGAGAAAGAGTCATAAAGTAGGGACATATATATATAAGTAAATAGTACAATTCTCATAAAGTAGGCGCATATATATATATATAAGTAAATAGTACAATTCTCATAAAGAAGGCGCATATAATATTTTTATATGTAAATAATACAATTGTGCTATTTACTTATATTTATGCCCCTATTTATTATTCTTCCTCTGCTTGAGGACAACAAATTGTACTACTTACTTATATACGAACAATTAAAACTTAACGGTTTTTAAAAAATTCTATTCGTTTGATAACATACGTTAGTTCGGTTAACAAAATATACATAAAAAAACATTATGTAAACTTTAATTGTTTTGGGTCTTTTAATGATAAAATGTTTTTTGATAATTGCACTGGCTATGAAATTGGTAAATTGATCGACACTTCCTTAGAAAAAGGTTCCAGATCAACAGACAACTTCAGAACTGTTGTAATCTTATGTGATATGAAATTTCTATATCTGATGAAAAAAAAATTTCTATCAAATATATTTATTAATTCTGATACAGAGAAACAAATGAACTATCACTCCGCACTTCAAGTCTTGTAAAGGTGTGACTTTAAAAACATTGTTGCAGTTTAATGATATACAAATGAACCCAAATTCATAGGACTGGGTTTTTTTTCAGGAAATATGTCCTTATTTGGGATTACATTATCACCATTACTACTCACTTTGTTGAATGAAGTACTCACATCCTGGTTTTTAAAACCAGCCCTGATTTTTAAATGATTTATTGGTACTTAGAGAGCGACTTCCTCAATAAAGATACCCACCTGGCTATGTGATATAGTTACCCTTATAAATCTCTTATTCAACACCAACAAGGAAAATGTAACCATCAGGTGTTAACTTTAGATTCAATCCTACTTTCCTTATAAGAAAGTTATATCAATATATTGATTCTTTTAGACACACCCCTCTTTGATTGCAATATCCTATATGTGTTCTCTTCTTGTAATAAAATATCCTGTTTCCTTTTAGAACCCTCAGCTGTGCTTTCAAGACGAATTCAGATACATCAGGAGCCGAAACTACTGTTGATGATCCGACGTTACAACCTGAAACGAAATGAAACCTTTAAAGGGGCAGTAGCACGTTTTAGGGGAAATATAAGGGGATTTCAGGAAATGGAAAATGAATGTTTCAAATTCAAAGACAATGTATTTAAACTAAATGAAGCCGTTATAAATCAAACATATAATATAAAGTTCAGCCATGCATTTCCTTTCTTACACATATTGAATTATAGGTGTTCACACAAAAATGGCTGCAAATGGAATTATGTGAATCTTTATAATTTGTTCTTTGACTATGGATGATTGGGTTGTGTAATGAGATTTTTGACACATTTAGCATAAACGTACAATTATCAGTGAAAATTGGAAATTTTCAAAAAATGTGCAGGAGAATATCATCGTTGATTGGGAAACTAAAACCAAATCAACAAATTCATCGTGGAGTATATCACAGTCAACCAAACCGAGTTACAAATACTCTGATAACGGAATTGTTTGGCTGAGTTAGGCCTATCGGCGCAGAATTAAGTTTTATATTAAAATGTATCAAAACAATTACCTTTCAAAGATTCAACCATTGTCATAAGAAATGAAAGGTAGTGGTTTGTCTCTACATTCGTAGTCACAATTATCGAAAATGTAGTTCAGTTGCTTTAAACCTGTGTACAAAACATTTGTTTCAAGACTTAATGCGACTAGTCAATGAATATGTGATAGAAAATACTAAACGACATACTCTTTGATTATGATAATGCGTGGTTGGAATTTAACGAACAATAGGTAATTAGAGACGGATTTCTTTACAAGTGTCATGCATTAAAGACAAACTCCGTTAAGACCCATTCGAAACATCGTGGTGTCTGTAAAAAAATTGTAATAACATTCAAGTAAATGAAACGTCTATAGCCTTAATGTACAGATTAACATCAGAGAACATGCGTCATATGAATTTTGCGAAATGGTTCTTTCTTAAACGTTGAAATTTTCATAAGTAATAATGTGCACATGTGAACAGATGAAAAGTAGCCTATGTCGTTTAGTATCTGTCACGATATGGGCAATTAAAGTTTTTGCTAGTCAATCATTTCTTGTTCAAATGAGCAAAACAACAATTGAGGCTATGTATTTGTATAATCATTCTTCTGGAATGAATAAACCCACCGAAGTGCTGATAAGAATATAATATATATGCATATATAAAAGTAATTGACATGTTATATTTTTTTACTGTATATGAGACTTTGTTAAACCTTACTGTTGAAGGTTCTGACAGATGTTGATAGTTCATTAATTAATTAGGATTCATATTACCCACAGTCGATTTTGTATATTTTTTTAATGAACTCTACTTGTATTTATTTGTAATGTTGTTCATAATTCAGGTTAGAATTTTTTCATTGTAAATCTACTCAAATAGATGACGCATATTTCTTAAAGTTAAAGCTTATTTGTTTATACCAAACTAGTCGGTGACTTAACATCAAATCTTTATCAAATCGTTTTGTTGTTTTGTAACATTTTGAATGTATTGTTGTAGATAAGCGTTATAGATTATTCAAACTTGAAAGAATAAAACTATATCTAAATGAAGGTTTTCTTTTTCTCCCAAAATTGTTTTTGAAACGCAGAGGAATGATACCTAATTTATGCCGAAACAGGGTTTCTGTCAATATTATAAAGGATCGAGGCCCTAGATAACGAACTAATTATAAGTAATTATTGTCAGAAGTAAAGCTATCACTAAGCAACGTATGCACTTATGATTTAACTATGCAGAAGTAACTCCTTTTTTTCTAAAAAATATTGTGTAAAAAACACACGAAACAGAGGTCGAAGGTTTTTTCCAAAGTTTAATTAAAAACGCGGTTTGAGGACAGACAGACAGCTAGATTTGGCATTTTATTTTTTGGATTGAGGTGGTTAATGGTATTTATAAGAAAAAATCTTACCTTGATATCAAACTCTGAACAGACAACTAATGTACTAATGGCAAAAATGACTATGGTTAACAAGCCTACGTACAAGCTGCAATGTCACATTGAGCAGGATCTGTGCCCGGTTTCGTTATTAACATTATCTGTAAATGTTTTCTATATTCAATACAATGGTACACCCACCAGCGTTGCGGTTAATGGAGAACTGTAGTATTTGTCAGTTTGTCAGTCATTGGTTTCATGGCGATATCCAAGAAGTGGACAGTGGCATGAATCGATTCTCATAATTTTGTGGTCAAGCAAGGGATGTGTTGCATTCTTAAAAAGTGCCAATATTTAATTTTTTATATTTACATTAGTATAAACATCATTGGTTGAAAGCTAAAAATCCTATTGACATTTCATAAACCTGAAGGTGGCTTGAAATGAAAAGTAAATCAAGCTTGAGAATACTCAATAATAAGAAGCAGACACTAAACAAACAAGATAAAAATGTATATCGTCGAATACACAATGGCAAAAGAATGAAGTATGAATTTGTCAAGAATTACCTAAGAGTGTTGGATAACTGGCATTTATATTCTATCCCCGAAGAGGTTTCTATCCCGTTACCTTGTTATAAGTTGAACATCGTATTTTTCCTTTCTTTCATAATCTCCGAGCAGGGATATTAACATACACGTTATAACAGGTAAACGTCTAAATTAATCATCATCTCGACTGATGTAATCACAAGAGGAAATCATGCAAGATGATAGCAATATACCTTTCAAAAACTACTGAAATTGGTCGACCCAATGTTGGGATAAGCCGGGGGCCAGGACCACTTACAATGAACCTTTCACAAGACAATTGCCAAGGGTTAGACAATGTAGATACTAGATATGATTGTAATCTTATTATGCTGTCTATCCTCTCATGGTGTCTAAAGGTATAGGTGGGCACCATAGCGCTCGTGTTGGTCGGACAAAACGATACAATGAGTGAGGACTGAATTGACGACCCTTTGAAAGCCAAGTCGAACTTTGCTCAGCTGTTACGTTTACTTCGCTCGCCGCCAATAGCTGCAATATTGCCCAAGCGGCGCTTAACAATAACTCACTCACGTTTGCAGGTAATTATGGGGATTTTTACAAACTGGAAATGTTTTAGACAAGAAAACCGGTATTAAAACACATATCCGATCTATCATTTCGATTGAATCCCCATCACCTAAGGATTCTCTACACATTGCAAGTTGTCAACATTTCTACACCTTTTGGTTCTGGAGCAGAAGACGAAAATAGGTTTTTAGGTCGGGGCCCCTGTGGCCCTTATTAGGGGTCACAGGGTCACCAAAGTTACAATTTAGAATCCTCAGTCAAGGTGTATGTACACAAGATTTCAGCTGTTTTTTTTGGCCCTGGAGAAGAAGACGAAAATAAGTTTTTAGGGTATCACAGGGTCACCAAAGTTACAATTGATAATCATCACTAGTAACGGAGTCTGTACACAAAGTTTCAGCTTTCATTTTGGTTCTGGAGAAGAAGTCGAAAATGTAATTTTAAGAATTTACTGACGGACGGTCGCCGGACACCATGCCACGCCATGAGCCCATCGGACCTTTCAGGCCAGATGAGCTAAAAATGAACATCAAGTAGAACAACAAAATAATATTCACTAAGAAATAATTGTTCCATCTTTTTTTCTGTCAAAGACTCATGCCCTCCAAATTTCCTATAAAATAGACACTACTTATGATTAGTACTAACAGTACCTATATTCACATTCTGTATACTTCGCGGTTATGATCATGTTTGAATTAAGGGGAAATGTTTTAAAGCGCTAATAAAATCCTTAATATTTGCCCACGAGTAACTGGCCTTTGACCGCTTAAGAAGATAGTGATATGCAATCCGTATACATCTATAACTAAGATAACTATAGAAATATCTCTGTTCTACCCCCCAATTATTTTTTTATTTCAATGATTTTAAGTGTCTATGGATAACGATTTCATAGCCATTTGAACCTGTATTGGAATTTCAAAGATGTGTGTCTGTTATGAACATGTTGATGAACATGAACATGAAAATACATATTGCTGGTTCTGTTTGTTGAAATATAAATTCCACCTATATATTATATATCAAAATAGCGCCAATAAAAAACTTTCCGCCGAATCCCCTAGACCATCTCATGCCGCGTTCAAAACACACCCCTTTCCAACATAAACCCCTTCCAGAGAATGCAACCCATGCACCTGATATATCTTTAATAAATGGTGTAAGCAGGAAAAATAAGCAACGATAAACTAACCGACAATTTGTACTCTCAAATAAAATCATCGCTTACTCGGTGCTAACACACCCAAACTGTCATAAGCATGTAGGTCTATTATCAATTGAGAATGTCTCATTTACGCAATTTACTTAATTTTACAAACAAATACCTATAATTTCTAAGGTTACATTTGGATGTTAGGGTTTTGTTTTCCTTTATTTAATGTTTACACCAAGCAACTTGTTTCCGATATCTCATAAGTAACATTATCATTGAAATATATGATTTGACAACACTCAATATTCGGTAAAATTAATATCCTGAATCCGCCCTTCACTGAAGATCTAAACTAAGGATCCACAGTCCAAGACGTTTTTATCAGATTGGTTAACCTTTTGGTAACTCAGTGCTTAGTGTTGATAATTTATACGATTATCCCTAGTTCTAACCTTTCATGCAGGAAACACAAGTACAAACTGAAGTTGCTCGAATTTCGTCAAACGGGATAAGGATGATTTCAATCAGCCAAGACGCTACCAATCTCAATAAATTAAGATCTTCATCGCTATAATCTGCGTAGTTTAGTTGAGCAATATAGATCTTAATTTATTGAGATTGAGACGCTACTTCCATCATCTCAACAACAAAAATATTGTTGATTGAATGTGTTTCATAACAAGGCCAAATGACAGTAAACTTGAGACAGAAAAGTTTTGTGAAAGTATTGCAATATTCAATATGTACGTGTTAGTCCAGGCAATATAGGGCCAAAATAGGGTTAACCTAGGACAAATTGCAAAAGTAACTAAAGTAGGCTTATTTTGAAGATAAATATATGTAGCATATCATATCCAAAATATAGAAAAATATAATTAGTGGAACATATTGTATTTTACGCTCAAAGACAGGTACCCTACATCCAATTTTGGACCTATTTTGACCAAATATGTGAACACACATTTACATCGCAGCACGTATTACATGAATTTCCTTTGTATTTGACTTCTCAAACTAAAGTAAATAACTGAAAAATTCAATGTCAAGTTTCAGAAGAACATTTAATTCAATAATTACATATTTTTATGTGTCATGTATTGCTCTTTTTCATTGTCAGTCATATTAAGGTAGAGTCAGTGAGTTGTTGGGAGTCAAATATACCAAATGTTATGAATCGTGTCACCAATCAAGGAGTTCTGAGTGTGGATGAAAAGTTTAATTCAAACTAACAGGTTCAGTAAATATTGTTACTAATCAGGTTCATTACAAAAGGAAAAAATTAAAGTATCAAGTCACAGTGATCGAAAACCGGACAATGACACACGTAAATTACTCAAACGTAAATTTTTAAACTAACCTTTTGCTTACAGAAACACAGATTGGTTATGTTAGTGTTTGATAGGTTACATTATTAATATCTTTATAATTGCAAAGTGTACTTTCGGCTTTTGCACATATTTAAAGAAGCTGTTCGATTGTCATTGAAAATTTTGAATTTTATCAGATACTTGACTTTTGGGACTAATTTTAGATGATGATTTGAATTTAAGCCACCACATATGGTATTTAAAAGTATAATCAAAATTATTTGATAAACACTGCACGACTCTACCTTTCAATTACAAATCAAAATATAAAGAAACAAAGAATTATTATTTCATTAACCCCCCCCCCCCCCCCCCTGCAAGTTCAGTGAATAAGATAATGACAGATTGCTGAGATTACACAAGTCTCTTCATGCTGCCAAAGTGATAATTAATCACAATGCAATGGTTCACACATGTCATTGACTCAACAAAATACTTGATCTGTAGTTTTTAAATGTCTTCTATGCTCTATAAGGCAATGATCTAGACACATGTTCATTATTTGAACTATTAGAGAAGAGACTCATCGTCAACATCCTCCTCGATAGCATCGGAAGGAAATACAGAACAGTTGTCACAAACTCCTTTGCAATCACCACAGGCCATGGAACACTCGAGGCCATTCTTGCGACACGTGCACCGTGCAGTATTGCAACCTGACTTACAGTTACATCTCACACTGTCCAGGAGCTCTTGCGGCGCTGCAGGTAGATCTGTTAGCACTGGAACTAACTTTCCTTGCACTGATTTCCATCCCCATTGATCCGGTGACAAGGCACAAGTGTTTGACATCCATGTTTGAACCTGCAGATACACACGGAGACTGTGGTACTTCACAGCTGCTGAGGTAGGTGGCAATACATGTGGTTGAACAACAGCAACACTAGATCTTGCCCTTTCGTGAAATTTCTGCAGTCTAAGTACATCAACACTTTCATGTGGTTTTCCATTGTACAGATGTACAACTGCCCTTTCACCAGCTTTGAGAATCTCCTCTTTTGAACTTGCTTGATCCATGAATACACTTGCTTGTTCGATGAGAAAGGTATCCTTCCTAGCTTTGGTTAGAACCGCTTGTTTGCCAACACCATACAGCCTAGAAGTCGTGTCTTATAGCATGAAGAAAGAGATGTTCACATAGCGAAGGCCCAAGCAGAGATCTTGCTGTTGTAATGTCCCAACACTTGGTAGGTTTCAATGACATTTTCTTTGCTTCTGTCGTAAAGTAGACCTTGTTCTTTGCATCCTTTATGTGGTGAAACAAAAGGACCAACAGATCCGTGTCTTCCCCGATTAACACTGTATCCTGCTGTTGTGCTGATTCTATGGCGGTAAGAACAATCAGAACATCTGCATCTCCACTTGCATGACGAACATGAACTCCCTCACTCTCGAGGCATTCACCAAGCATGTTAACAAACAGCTGCTTGTTATCTTTGTTCGAGAGAAAGTCTTCCTTTTTCATCTGTAGAGACATGTTGCTTTTGAAATTGACCTTGGCACCCATACACTGAGAACTTCTTCTTGCATGTGTACAGTCCTTTGTTGTTGCGCCTTCAGTGTAACCATCAAACACAACAGTTACCTCAGGATACCTGCTTTTCACATAGTGAACATACTGTCCACAAATGTAAGACCATGTGCTGCCCTTGGTCCATGGAATTCTATGAAGTAAAGCGCCTCCATCAAGAACATGTCTGACCTCTTCCTTGTTTGGCCTTGAAAACTCTGAAGAAAGTGATGTCCAGAGAGCATTAGCAAGGGATGATTTGTTGGCAAGTCTCATGACAGTTTTTGAGTCAAACAGAGCTGTTGGAAACGAACAGAGTTCATGCTTGAAAACATCTGAGAGATCACATGACCTATTGCCTGCAGTCACTAGGCGTTGGAAGAGTAGGTGGGGATCTACTTGAATCTCTTCTCCTTTCACCCTCACTGTCAACTTCATATCCATTGTCACTGCCTGATATTTCTTCTGAAATGAGTGAGCTGCCACACATGTGCCCTCCATGGACTGAACGATCTTGTCACCAACTGACTTGGCATCAAAAACATTAACTGTTGGATGAGCAACAACACCATTGGCAATACTTCTGAGAGTTGGATCAGCTCCAAAGGGATCCATTTCAGTTAGATGTTTCAGAATGATTTCAGCATCTTCCATGTCCTTGGTGATTCTGGCATTCGTGCATTCTTTATGCTGGTCACTGGTTGAATATGCCACTTCAGTCAGTTCTTGCATTGAACGGTTCACCTCAGCACAAGCTGGAGTAGACATGACCCATATGAGTCTCTGTGCTTCTGTGAACCCTCGCCCTCTTGTCAAACCACCAGTTGTTTTGATACTGCGCATCAGACATTGTTCTATAACGAGATCCACAGAGA
The DNA here is from genome assembly GCA_916613615.1 of Steromphala cineraria. Classification (NCBI taxonomy): domain Eukaryota; kingdom Metazoa; phylum Mollusca; class Gastropoda; order Trochida; family Trochidae; genus Steromphala; species Steromphala cineraria. The sequence continues at coordinate 74,037,529 of OU744724.1, read as the reverse complement.
GACCAGCCCATGCCCTGTCTGATCTTCGAACAACATGTTTTCCATTGCAGAATTGTTGATAGACTGCTGGGTGCTCTTCCTCCAACTTAGCCATTTTCTGAAGATAGAGATAGACAGAATTCAAATACAAGTTGTGTCCAGATGATGCAAAGAATGGTAACATGTCGTGAAGACATTGCAAGTGTAGAGACCAATCTCCCATTCTTTCTCCTTTCATGAACTTGCGCAGTAAGTCAACCATGCTGAGGTACTGGATCCACAACTTTGGTGTCTTCTGTTCTTGGAACGATGTCTTCAAATCTTCAAGTTTAGTGTGAAGTTCGTTCAGATCTGAGTTGTTGTCAAGTTCTTCTGGAGAAATATTGCCAGATATTGTTTGATCCAAAAGGTGAGAAAGCTTCACGATGTCTGGACTGCATACATGGCTATTCTGTTCAGGTTCTTCGGAATCACTTTGTTCTCTATGATGTACACCCATGGCCTTTGAGCACAATAAAGTGTTCAGAGCAGCATCAATCAGCAGGTGTCCACGAACAGCTCTTGCCACTGCTTTACCTGTAATCATGTGAGTCACTGTATTGGCAGCATACACAAGCTCGAGTAGTTCACGAAGTCCTGATCCTCCCACCAGATGTCCAATGCACCCTAGGAAACTCATGAGAATGTGGAACCCTCCAAGACGAACAACCATGTCCTTAATGTCAGAACTGGATCTTTCATTCTCAACAATCACATTGGCCTTCCACCACAGGGGTTGATCAAAGGTAATGACAGGAGTACAGTTGTACCGTTTTGCATGGGATTTCACAAAAACAAGTGTTGAATAGATGCACGACAAGTCATTTGGATCCAAGTCGATCATAGGAAGAAACATGACTGATGATGGTCCTGTGTGGCATTTTTCATTTACTAGTTGCATGAAGCCAGACCACTGTGGTCTCGAAGTTTTCAGCAACAAAGATGATTTCCAAAGCAGATCAGTGTTCTGGTAAGGTTCATGTGCAGCTGGTTCATAGTACATGTCTGACAAAGCATCATTTCTCAGAATGAAGGACTTGATGTTGATCCTACCAATCCTTGTGATCTCTTCAACTGAAATGTCTGCTCTTTTGATTTGTGTGGTCAGTTTTGCCCTTGGATGGATTGTAGAGATGATGCCCATACCATGAAATGTCTTTTCGCCATCAAGGGTTCTGATATTGTGGTCCACGTTGTCTGCTGCATACTGAAGAAATTGTTCAGGTGAATGGTTATGGATTTCAGTTCCTTGTATTACTGCAGAACATCTCTCAAATCTCTTCACTTCTGAATATGAACAGCAGAATCCATGTTCATTAAGGGAGTCAATGAGGAACTTGGACTGGAAGTGGTGATGTAGCTGAACACCCAAGCCTACTTGCAATGGAGCTAGAATACTTCGAGGCCGAGATGCTTGCATGATTGCTTGTCCTATTGAAGCCAACTTCACATCCACATCCTTTCCTTGAATTAGAACCCTCAACATATGCTTCAGACTTGATGGTAGGAACTCCAAAGCCTTGTCTACGTTTGCCCAGTCATTTGCATCAGGATATACTTCTCTGTTCTGTTGCACTTGTTTGATGTCATTTTTGATGAATCGAGCTGCAGTCTCTATAATCTGTGACTCCTCATCGATGGGACTTCGTTGTTGTTTCTGATGAAATTCTTGTAGAATTGCTGATGCTGTACTTTGGAGAGAGACAACATTTGGCTTTCCACAGATCTCTGAAATAATGAGCTTGTCTCCAAAATGTTGTTTGAGTTCCTTCTTCATATGTTTGAAGCTGTAGGATTCTATATTTTCATCAGATGTGAAGTCCGACATTTTCTGTATTAAGTCTGTGATGGTTAGCTGTTCATCTTCATTCTGTTCTAGATATGAAACCACTTTTATGAAAGCTTCTGATCGTATAGCATCTTTCGGTCTTCCACTCTTTTTTTTTTTTGGTGGGTTTGGACTATCACCGGCAGTAAAGATCTTTGGTATCTGTCTACCAGTTCTAAAAGACACATTGCACTGTTGGTGATACACAGAATCAGCTGCTGGCAAATCTCCAACAAAAGAGATACGATCTTGAACATCCCTTGACCAGTCATTGTTGACTTCATTGCATATGCTGCTTATTTTAGCTTGAAAGTCCATTGTCATTGTTGACGTTCAATCGCTCGTCAGTGCACGTTGAGTAGTCTCCCTTTGTTGGTACGGAGGTCTCTCGGGGCCATAGGTAAACACGCATTTTGACAGTACTTTGAGGCTTGTGTTTAACTAACTTCCACTAAATATTTCAATGTATATTTTTAGTATGTGTATTTATGATGTATTTAAAGGTAAAAAATCGCAAAATGAAAACTTTTGCAATTAGTCCTAGGTTATATGCTATATTGCCTGGACTATGTTGCAAGACGAAGAAACCCAGAGCTGTTGACTCTGCAGCTCATCAGGTTCCATCTTCAAACTTGATGTGGCCAATGTGTTTTCCTATTTCTGGTCACAGGAATTATGAAACATCCAAGATGGTTTTAGTTTATCGGGTATTGTGCTTTTTTGGATTAAGATTTTTTAGGGCATAGCATACTATCATCAGCTTTCTACTGTAGGTGGTCTTATTCTGGAGAAGAAGACAAAATTTGTTTTAAGAGTGCAAAGGGGCACCTAATCAGGGGCAAAGGATCACCAAAGCTTGACAAATTTATTTTTTAATCCCAGAAATAGAGCCTGTACACAATAGTAAAGCTTTCTAGATCCTTTGCCTATGGGTCATTCTCTCCCTACAGAGGCAGTTTAAGACATGAAATGTGTAATATTACGCCGAGTTTGTGGGATAGAATAGGAGATGCCTGATTGGAGGCAATCAAAGTTTATTGTACATCAGCGACGCTGTTCTTAAATCATCATTTTGGCTACTGAATCATGGCAAAGGCATTGTGATATGAACCACCCTTTCCATGCGAGAAGCGTTGTCATTTGATAAAGGAATTTAAATCGATTGTGTTGCAGCAGGGGAAACTGCCGGAGCCCACGGATTTCGGCGTAATAGAACAGAGGCTGTATCAACATTTTATGACTTGATCTGCCTCTGTGGGGAGAGAATACCTATGAGTAAGAAGACCAAAAAGTTTTTAAAGTAAGGCCCAAGTGGCCCTTATATGGGGCCCCAAGTTTACCAAATCTGTATAAGAAGTTTAGACACACGATTTTCAGCTTTCAAGGCCATTTGATTTTGAATAATATGAAACTAGGTTTGTAAGGTCACCAACTCTACAAATTATAATGCCCATAAACTAAGGAATCTCTTCACAGTATTACAGCTCTCTAGGCCTTTTGGTTCCGAGGAAAAAGATGAACATAGGCTTTAAGGTCTAGCCCCTGTGGCCCTTATTAAGAGTTGCAGGGCAACCAAATCTACGATTTATGATCCTCACAGGCTGAGATACTTCTACAGATTATTTTAGTTCTCTTGCGACAATGTTCAGGACTGGAGAAGTAAAAAGTGTATTAAGTTTACAGATAGATGGATGAACAAATACCATACCACAAGCTAATCAGGCAATACAAGCAATATGAGCTAAACACCTGATCCAGTGTGGACAGCAAGTGTAGGAGTAGAAACATTTAGTACTCCCGATGTACAGTTATAACTTTCTGTTATATCTTTACTTTCAATTTCATTTTGTTAACAGGAACTTGTTAATCTTTGTGAAATAGTTAAAAGATGCACCTTTACACAATGTGTACTTTTTGCGTGATCTTTGTTTCAAAGAAGGTAGTTATAACCACTACATGAGGAGAGGAGATCATTTTTCATCTACATTGTATATGATTTTAAATATTGATGACTCTCAATTTCTTGTTGATAAGAAGATCATGTGCTTTTATCTATGATGTTTATTTTTGCTTATCTTGGTCAATGTAACAAAGTTGCACAATAAAAGTGTTAGGTTCGGTAAAGGGTTAGCGCGTTCGGCTTCGGATCAGGAGGTCCGTGGTTCGAATCCCGCAAGGGGCTCGGCAACTTTGTCTGCAGTAGAGAACTGTTCTACACGCAGTCAGGTTTGGGTGCAATGCTACACTGAATTTCAGTGCAGTACCACCCATGGTTGCTAGTTCCAGCTGCTAGCTGGTTTCACCGCAATGCGTAACCACAAAAGTGTTGCGGGCTTTCTCCCTGCATTAACACTAGTAGCTGCGATATAACTGAAATACTCTTGAAAGTGGCGCTAAACACCACATCACCTCATCTCACCTAGGTTCGGTAAAAGGTCAAATGACGGCACAAAAAAACAGAGAAAAGTTATAATGTCACATAATTTTATTTGAAATTTGATCATAGTCTCTGCCATTTGTGTAATATTAGTATAAAATACTATGTACACCAAAGACTCACATCTCCACTGTTCTTGTAAACCATGCAAAAGCAATATGAACAATAAACAGTAGAGTTGGATACAAGTGCTTATTTGTTGGAGAAAAAGACAAATGACACATAAAACAGAATAACAACAGCTAAATATGTACACATTATTATATACAGCACAAGTACATAACCTTCCACCCCTATACTAGTAATAAGAAAGGGCAGAGTTGCAACCTTACACCCCTACACAATTGACTTTCCCAACTGGACATATCATAATGGATTTAAATTGATTTTATGAAGAAATTGATTTCTTGATCATATTTGAAATTGAAAGATATATACTTTTGCATTTTAATGTTCATTAAACAAAAATGAAACGACTTGAAAACAACAAACAAATTTACAAATAGCCAACTTATTCACAAAATTTGATTTCTTTCAAATATTTTGATTTTCAAACTACAATCACATTAGTCAGCACAGAAATGGTTTTTCAAAATAAACTACAAGTTAGGCAATTTCAAAGAGAAAAAAACAATTTAATTAATTCTTTCAAAAAGTTGGGTTGAATGCAACTGCGGCCTGTATGGCATGCAGTCAGTCTATGAGGCAATAACAGGCATGATATGCTGAGAGCTGAGATTCAGTGAGTAACGGTAGCCAGGATTACACACAATATAACCCTTCGAAAACTATGGAATGCTTAACTATCATCCACACCTGTTCATCACCATAATAATCAAGAAGATTCATTATTATCAACATCAAAATCATCATCAACACCTTTATCATCATCAACACCATCATCATCATCACCACTATCTTCATTAACACCATCATCATCTTCATTACCAACATCATCATCATCATCATCATCATCATCATCATCATCATCATCATCAACACCATCATCTTCTTCATTGTCACCATCATCATCATTAACACTGAATCTATTATTATCCCAATTATGAACTCTATGTTCATCTTTATCACTATCAAATAAATTGCCTTCATTCTTCTCCTCATACATGGGACAATTTATAAATTAGCAGCATTCTTGTAGTTATCTTTGTCAATTTTATAAACATTGTCATCTGTAGTTAATCCAATCATCATTTTTTTGATGTTTCAACGACTTTCAAAGTATTATCATAACTATGAAGGGAATTTGATTAAATTCACCTGATCAACATTCAAATGAATAAAAAGCATTCTCAAAGTTTTTTATACCTTAAAACATTGAAAAAATAATGTTTCCTAGATTTCGAATGTTTTTCGAATTTTCATTATACAAAAAATATGTATTTTTTAAGGCCAAACATTAATAAAATCCTCTAAAGAAGAAAGTGTTCATTAAGATTTGCAGCAAGTTTGCGGAACATGGGAAGGTTGAGGTACGGAAAGCACAACACCAGAAACCATATACCCTGCATTACACAAGTTCTATATCAGCACTCACAATATATATATTAATATCTATGTACACAAGTATCAAAACCTCCTGTTATTCAAGTTAGAATCAAGGAAAAAATATGATGGTTTCCACATCAAAATAACTCTTCAAAATCAATAGATGATTCACGCTTCTTTCAGAGGCATTTTCAAACAGATGAATTCTACATAGTAAACATTTAGGATTTAAAATAGAGTTTTTTAACATTTTCAATAGTGTCAACATAACAATTATCAAAAAGAAACTAACCGACAATTTGTACTTTCAACTCAAATAATTGTTCACTTAAAATGGTGATCACACAGCCAAATAGTCACTAATACATGTACGCCTATTATCAAATGTGAACACTTCATTAAATTAAACCTATGCAATTTACAATTTTTTTTAAAGAATTACATATCTCTTTCAAGTTTAAAAGGTTGAATAATTTTGTTCACAAACATCACGTTTCAGTGACAAAATCTTGATCAAAACATGTCAATGGAGCTTTAGAATCAAGAGATGTTAACATTGACATCATAAGGATTTAACATCAAAACTCTCAGATAAAAAGATGAAAACATTTTAGGCTTCAAGATCAATAGATGTTAATATTTATGTTAACAGTAACATAATTTCCTCCTTCAGTATTCACTTCTCTTTTTATTCATACATTCAATCATTTTTTTATGCCCTATGTGGTACAAAACATGAATATCAATAATCAAAGGAAACCATCAAATTCAATTCCATGTTCTAAATTCATGTTTCTAAATTCCAATTTTCCTTCAAAAGTAATGTTCAGAGAGTAAATCAATCCTTCTGTTCCAAAGCCAACCTGAGACAGACAAGTGATCAATCATATACATACAACACTCAACACCATTTGGTTCCAGCTATTCATGCCCTATAATTCTTTCAAACATTTTTTCATCAAAATAATTTTTAATTTGAATCAGTTGTTAAAGGTGCTTTGCAAATAAACAATTTAAGGTGAAATTCATGGTGAGTAGCTTAATGGCCAAAGGTATTTCTGTCCATGTTCCTTGATCAACAGTCCATGTCTATAAAAAAAAGGCCTGATGAGCTAAAAGGAATTAAGGGACTTTTATTATCAAAAATATTAATACTATTTGGACTGCTTGTAGATTACAGGAGATACCTGAAAATCCCAACCAACCTGTCATTAGTATTCTCTTGAAGTTGTTTTCTTTCCCACAACATTGTCAAATTTTACCAATTTCTGGAACAAAAGGCGTCAAAGAAGAGATGGTCAAGGAAACTGGACATATTTCTGCTGGTCATGGTATTTTGGACAGAGGATCACATCTCTGCTTGGCTCACTACTCTATCTACAGCCTGTCATTCTCACAGCCTGCACTGGATTCTTCAGAGCCAATCGGCGTACACCGACACATATCACTTTAGATTGCTCATAAGTCTTTCCACAATGGACTCTATTCAGTAATAATTTTTTAGCTCTTTTGTTAAATCCAGTATAGGCGTGTTGCAAAACATTTCCAACACTTATACTTACAATTGTTTTCATTTATATATATGTTGATTAGTATTGGTATAATTGTTCAACAATAGCATATACAACAACGGATACTGATATAAACGAGGCATTATTAGTGAACATAATAGCACATTATAAGCAATATTGATTGGCAGATGACGAAATTGAAGCAAAGACTAGATGACATGGCCAGTTTACTTTGTGGGACTCCTTTAGCATGTCACTTCCTCATAACAAACATTACATGACACGGGTGTAACACAACAATGTATGACAAGGTTTTCAAAAACATGAAATAGTAGACATGTCATTAAGTGACATGACACCATCACTTAAAACATGGTGCATGACATTACATCATGACAAGATGTTTGTAATGTTACGGCCTCAAGGTATGTTACTTACACATGACAAAGCAATTATGATATTGACATGACAAAATTTTGTGACTTGTCATATTGTCGGAAGACATTCCTAAATATAGTAAAGACAACCTTGTAGGTAAATTTACTGTTTGCTTGGTTTGTTGTTACTCTCCGCGTCGTGCTGCTCATGACAAGGAATAACATGTCACTTGTTGACACACCTGCTTTACCTTACTAGGACATAGACACACCAATAACAATGGATTCACATGTATTACAGAGTTACACCATACAACATTCAAAGATTTCATAGAGTAATACCAGGACACAGGGTAGAGTCAATTAACTGGAAGTCTTGTCACCAAGTTTCAGCGTATCTTCTTTACTTAGTTAACTTTATCCTCTGGCCTGGCAAAGAAATAGTATCAGCACAGATGAAATAATCCATGTTATGATAAATCAAGTGACACTAAAATAACACAAACGTCATGGACATTAAATGGTGGTTTCTGTTTGCAAGTCAGCAATTTTAGTAATTAGTCTCCAGTATTTGATTGCACTCAGATCGTGTGTAAAGTTAGATCTCAATCAGCTCAACCATTCATACATCTCACTCATTCAGCTTTCCTCTACCCAATCACTCTGCACCAACAAGAAATGGAATACATCAATGCAATGAGTCATTCGATGAAACAGTGTGTCTGTGTCACCAACAATTTGCTTCAGATTGATGGAACTGTCCGAACATGCATCAACATAACTGATGCACAGGACCAGCATTTGCATCTCAATTGGAGCGGAAAGAACACATAGCAACATCAACAAAAGTCCACAATAGGCATATTTGCTTATATACACATATTCTGTGACTTGGTTCCAATGAACACATGACTGACTTGCTCAACACATCATCAGAAAGCTCATCCACCCCTGCACCAAGAGTCACATGTCAGTATCAGACAGTGAAACCTTTAGTCGCGTTATGTGTCACAATGGTGGAATCCTGTTCCATGGAAAACAGTATGCATCAGCAAAACCCATCAGTTCTGAATTGAGTTCACAACATCATGCATAAGCGGCTTTTTGTCCAAAAGATAAGGAAATACCAATCCAACTCATCCAGCATCAACCTTTTAACAAAAGATTTCTCATCATAAAATCCTGATTCAGTCATACCACAACCAACAAATGGAATCAATTCTTCAAGCAGGAAGAATCCTCCTCAACATCAACTGCATCTGTACCATCCATGTCATCTGTATCCATTGGACCGTCATCTATCTGCACCAAGAGCACATAACATCATATTGTCCAACATGCACCAAACTGATCAGAACATATCCTTCCCTCATCCCTACACTGGGTTGAAAGTCTTGTTGGACACACAGTTTCCGTTGGTGAGCTGGGAGTCCTTCTTGGGTTCAAAGTCTGGGTTGGTGTTGATCAACTGGTACTGATGGTGTGGGGACATGTCGAGCCGACTCTTCTCACTGCTAGCAATGACTGCTGGACCCAGTTGAGCAATCTGCTTCTCCAGTTTATTTTTCCTCTCACAGTTTATCTGTTTGCTTGGAGAGTCTAACAGGAAAGGGTTCACTCCTTGGAGTTCTAAATTTGTTGATTTGGGTCTGATCTTGGTGACAACTGGACTGTCGGACATCTTGAACATGCCGGTGTGCCGGCGGCGTAGAATGACCAGCACGAGCACCAGCACAACAATGAGGGCAATAGACAACAGCACACCGAGCAGCACGATCCCTATCATGTAGTTGTCCTTGGCCTTGAAGTCCTCTGTTGGACCTGCAATAGTTAACATCATTTAAGAGACTGCATTAAAACGAAATTGATTAAAATTTCCTACATTTAGTTCTTATCGATAAAATCATACTCTTTATTTACAATAAAAAACTTTAAAATTAATCATGTTAGCTTCAAAACATTGTGAATGTTTCATTAACATGAGTCCCAATTTGCAAACAGATAGAATAATCTGGAACTAGCAACCCATCCTGTCTCTGGATACGAACGTTACGCTATATCCGCTAATTTGTACCCTGGGCTCAGAAGCTACATTCGATCACACGGCCCGACTTGGGATATAGCCAATCAAAATCATTTTCTCATTGAAATTTTATCGAGAAGGTGGCAAGAAAATGATTTGAGTGGCTATATCCTAAGTCGGGCCGCCGAGCGAATGTAGCTTCTGAGCCCAGGGTACAGATTAGTGGAGTTAGCGTAACGTTCGTACCCTGTGACAGGATGCTAGCAACCTAAAATAATATGATATCCTTAAATATTCTGGATCCAGCAAGTATCATAAATATGCTTTGCCACATTGAGTGACCATGAAAACTTGCATACCCAATTTATAAAATTAATTTCTCAGAATTTAATTAAGATTACGATGTTATGTTTAAGATAATAACTTATGAATTTGAAGAGTTATTTCTAAAGATACAATTAAGGGATGAGTGTTCTTACATAAAGGGAAAGATTTTGAAACAGTATGTATTTGCTTTTGATAATTGCTCCTACCTTCAGTTGTATATCTTTCATAGGACCAATCCTTGGTGCTCTGATAAACAATGTCTTCATGGATGGTAGTTACTGTTGTATCTGCAATCATATTCAAACAGAAATATGAAAATGTATTTTCATCTTAAACTATGTTTCAAAGGAAGCTAGAAGCCATTATCTTTCAAGTGATTCTGAAATGCATGAAAGTACATGATACATCATTGTTTTACATCTTGTATTGAGATCACAATACTATGACATTGCCCCTTGGGAGGCTGTAGGTAGTATATTATTCAGAGACAAACAATTTTGTGGATAAGTAATGAAATGATTTTTGATCATAAATATAACCCTCATGTCTTCACAGCAAATATATTAACACTGTTGATAAGGTTAATATATCCTTGGCAAGCCTCAGATATTTGAACCATTTTTTGATTATTTTGATATTATTCAACAATAAATAATGATGTGTTTAATAGTCACCGGTTTTATATTAACAATGTTAACGAACTTATCTATATTAACTAATATATTTCATAGAGACATTCTGATGAGGTCTTAAACATCAGTTTGTGAAAAAAGCATGATATTCACTAGAAATTAATTCCTGTAAAATGATGTTTTTGTTAAAAATCGGGTAATTCAAAACTTCACAAACAAATCATTGATCTGAAATAGATAATCACCTGCCTCGAATAATTGCCTGCCTTGAATTATCACATGGTAAAATTGAAAATGGTTTGAAATAAATAAACCCTCAGCTATTATTCAAAGATTTACGGAATGCATTTCCGATAAGATGCTAATGAATAAACTTGTATGAACAGTGAAAAGACATGAATGAGGAATTTTAAATTAAATCAAATGTTTGAAACAGTAAAAACAATCTCTTTGTAATGAGATCAAACTTATGACGTTGCTGCGACGGACTCACCAAGACAGGAAGGACAGCACTGCGTTGGTTTTCTGATCATGACGGTGCAGTTGAGACGAGGACAGGGCAGCAGGACACACAGGATCTTCCCGTTGCTGCACACACACTCCGTACAGTTGTCTGCCATCCACCGCTCGCCCGTACTGTACGTCAGGCCATCCTTCGTACACGCTGCTGTTGGGGAGATTTCTGAAATGAACAGTTCATCAATTAGACAATTATTCATTAAAAATGTATTATATATAGAATGACTCTTAAAATGTCTTTACACTTCACTCTTTAAATATTTCTCTCAAAAGGTCTCTATGATAGTCATTTCTACTCCTATAATGACTATCAAAATGTATCTTACACAAAACTTCAATAATGGCTCTCACAAATCAATACTACGGACTAATTAGTTAAAAACTGTCGTATTAACTCAACACTCAACATTTAGAATACCTTTGTAAACTCCCCATACGAAAAATCACATTAAATGACTCTGAAACCTCTGTCATACTTCACATTTCTGGAAGGTTAACTGTCATAATTCACCACCCTACCCATAGAACACTTCTAGAGTCAAAAGTTCTTTAAAGTTCTTAGAACTGCTCAAATACACAATCTATTTAAAATACCATATTAACTCTATACACAACATTCAGAATACCTTTCTAAAGTCCCAATACTAAAAATCACAAAAACAGACTCTGAAACCTCTGTCATACTTGACTTTTCAGAAAGGTTAACTGTTATGCTTCATCACCCTACCATATGCTCAAATACACCATTGATCTATAAACTGCCTCATAGCTTGATAATATTAATAACAGATGGCATCTATATTGAAAATCTCTCAATGGACTCTTTGCACTTCATAATAATCAAAAGCTAACTGAACTTTCACAGATTTCTGACCAGTCTGAGATTGACCACTCACCGAGACAACTGGGACAGCAGTGCCCCTTCCTCAGCACGGTCTTGTTACAGTTGAGTGTGGGACACATCTGAGAGTAGCAGTGGAACTGTCCACTCCGACAGGTACAGCTCTGACACGGGCTGGTCTTCCACACCTCTCCATGCTTGTAGACCAGACCGGACTCTGACCTGCAGTACCGCTTTGTGGCGTCGGTCACTGGCGCCAAGTTGTCATCAGCTGTTGGTTGGGAAATATGTTTTCAGATAGACTGTCATTCAAAGATTATCCCAGAAATGTGTTGAATGATTTTTTCAATATCTTTTTAATGTCAGGGAGAACAATATTTTGTGAAAAACAAACTCTATGGAATTTTACTTCTATATTGCACTTATCAACTGGTATCTCCAATAATTCGACCACATAATATTATTCCGAGGTTTCTGAGGTAACAAATTCAAATAAGTAATAATACCAAGCTCTAATTTTCCACTTACAAAAATAGGGAAACACATTTACTAAACTAATGGTTGTCTTGTGAAAATTTATATATGCATATGTATATTATATTATACCTATTCTTACAATATTGGCAATAAACATAGATAATTGGACTTGTAGATCACTTATTAATTCCCCATGTACTGGTTCAGTTAGTGAAAGACTAGAATACACACCAACATCTTCCAACAAAACCTAATAAAAATATTTGATTACAAAATATACAATGATACAAATACATCTAAGATTTTTTATAAACAAGGTGAAATTAATCAACAATAAAAGTACCGAGGGTACAGAAGCTCACCTTAAAATGAATAATGTGGTAAAATGGTTTAATTATACATGTAACCATCTTTTATATTATTGATTATGGCTGCCATCATGATTTTTTTATCTTTTAAAATACTAGTCTTCTTTTGGAAACGACTAGAGCTTGAACAAACATTAATACACGAATGATATAATCATGATAAGTTAACAAGCAGTAGGTTTTTGTATAATTTTTTTGTATATCTATGGCTGAATTGGTGACCATCTTGTACTTTTTAATCTTCAAAATGCTACTTTTATGTGGGCATCCGTATTAATTTCATTATGATATCTTGATTGGTTTAGGTGTATCCATTTAAATGTCATTCATTACTTACAGGATGGTGGGCACTTACATTTGTTTTGTAGTAAAATTATTAAATTGATTTCAAGATTATTTCACTGATGGTTATGCTGCATGGGATATTGAGAATCCCAAAAGTACAGATTTTTCAAGGAAAATGAATGACTGATTGAGAGGAAAGTCATAAACACAGCAATGCATAAGACACGTTTATTTTGTTCACATAATATTTACATGTCAAGTGACCATGAGATGTCTTTCATTAAAGTATCAATTTATTTAACACTCATACAGTACTATAATGGTAAACATTTTTGCATTGTCAAATCAACAGAGAGATATGACAAATCAAATTTCCTTACTTTTCTTACTAAACCCTTTTCGATTTTCATCTGCATATTTATTCCACATCAACTTATCATGTAGATTGCTAAACACAAAGCTTATTGTAGACAAGTTTTGTGTAAGTTGTTATTCTTAGAAAGAACATATCACTGTCATGAGAATACAAGTCCATAACTTTTATTGCATACACATGGGCCATGGCCATATAGCATAATGCTCTACCATATCAATTGGGTCAGGTTGATTATGCAACAGACTAGCAGCTGACACTGCGATGCTAGCAGCCTGCCTTGGGATGTGTATTAGACAGCATAGTGGAATATCTGAACTCTGGTTGACCCCTTATGTGTGGTATCTAAAGGAATATAAGGGAGATACCATTGTTTAAAATTTAACATGTTTAATGTGATTTGGTTTTTGCAGCTAGTTGCCATAAAGATTTTAAACAAATTAATCAATTATGTTTGTCTTTCATCTTAATTTTTTTTAGAAACACTTAAAAATATAGAACAACTTGCAAGACAATCTTAAATATTCCATATTTAAGATAATATTATGATTAGTAAGTTCAAATTAGAGAATTTATATGGTGCCAGTGATCACTTGATGAAAGCTTAAAATTTAATAATAATGATGTGTCATCTGCAGCTGAAAAGTCAATATGGCTGCTATTGCGGCCATCTTGGATTCTCAAAACTGAAACGTCTACCTTTCTGTGCGGAATCACTATAGATATAACATACTACAATATAAAAATGATATCTAGATTGGTTTAGGAGAAATAGTCTTTGTCATGAAATCTAATTGAAAATTCAATATGGCTGCCATGGCGGCCATATTGGATTCTCAAAACTTTAACGTCTACCTTTCTGTGCGGAATCACCATAGGTATAACATACTACAATTTCAGAATGATATCTGTATTCGTTTAGAAGGAGTAGTCTTTTTCATGAAATCTAATTGAAAATTCAATATGGCTGTCATGGCGGCCATCTTGGATTCTCAAAACTGAAACGTCTACCTTTCTGTGGGGAATCACCATAGGTATAACATACTACAATTTCAGAATGATATCTGTATTTGTTTAGAAGGAGTAGTCTTTTTCATGAAATCTAATTGAAAATTCAATATGGCTGTCATGGCGGCCATCTTGGATTCTCAAAACTGAAACATCTACCTTTCTGTGGGGAATCACCATGGGTATAACATACTACAATTTCAGAATGATATCTGAATTCGTTTAGGAGGAGTAGTCTTTTTCGTGAAAGTTTACGGACGGACGGACGGACGGACGGACAGACAGACGGACGACGGACGAAGCGCCATGACATAAGCTCACATTTACTTTGTAAAGGTGAGCTAAAAACCTGGATACACGGGAACCTATATACATACATTCTACAAATGTATGTATGCGCAACAAACATAACTTATTATCATATCCTAAAGGTAAATGGTTAAAGTATGCAAACCTGAGCAGTGGGCACAGCAATCGTCTGCAGTTTTGATTGGATGATGACAGAGAACGGGAGGACAGATGGCGCTCTCACAGAGAATGGACCCGTCGTGACAGATACACTGGGTACAGTTGTCCATCCTCCACGTCTCCCCCTCCACCAGGTGCTGACCGCTCTCCGACTGGCACGATTCCTTGACCCCTCCTTCAGTTGGGATCACCATCACACCTGTTGGGACATTTAATGGTCACGTTAAGATAAATAAGCAATATACAAGTCTTTGAAGGCATTCAGAAGTGATATACATACAAAAATCAAGAGATTCTTGATGATTTTTGTTGTTGTGAAATTTATGATATTTTTGGGTATATACTTACGCCTTCACCATAGTGGCATTTCAGAAGTTGAAGCAATAAGAATGACAAGTATTTTATGGATATTTCCAGATTAAAGAAGTTGTATATCCATAAATATACTTGTGATTCAGAAGGTAAGATTATTAAGACAACATCTTGTATAACCCTCACCAGGACAGGAAGGGCAACAGTCCCCGATCCTAAACACTGGGTTCTCACAGCGGGGCACGGGGCATGCGATCAGTGAGCACATCTCGTGTCCATTATGACAGTAGCAGAGTCGACACCCATCATGCCAGGACTCTCCGTCCTCGTGCCGATGACCGCTCATGGACATGCAGGAGGAATCGAGGTCAAGATGTGTCCGGTCTGGTCTATAGTCAGGTATCAGAGGTGTACTGGTGGTCAATGGCGCTTCTGTAACGATAATGGTGATAATATTGACACATCGTTATTATTTTCACTTCTTTGGCGCATTTTTGGTGTTGAGTGTTTAGAAAAGATGTCTGAAATGCTTAGATCGCAGCTTCACCTTACATAAATTATTTATGTGCTCATGGTATACAAATGTACAGTTGTCAATATCAAGTCCAAGGCATGATTTAAGGAATACTCTTTCCATCACCACAAATTACAAACCCTAAGCTTGAAATTTCTTATCTAGCTTTGGATGAATTCTTGGCAAATAGGATTTTTTAACCTGTATATGTATTAGGTTCAATACATAATTTCAGTTATGATTAAGGTTAAGATTATATTTTTTACCTATTTACAAAATATCTTACTTTCTTTATGATCAACAACATTAGATCTGTCTATCATTCCAAGGAATGAATTTTCAAAACATTACTGCAAGGTTGTTGAATATTAGAATATTTAAAGCAAATAACAAGAGTGATTTATTACCTATGCATTTGCACAGTTTGCACCCCTGGTCGTTGAGATGGTACCCATATGAGCACCTCTTGGTGCAGTCGAACAGCGGACATTTGTTGCACTTGCATTTGAGGCAGCCATTGCGAGACTTCTTCAGTCCGTAGGTGCACTGTTTCTTGCAGTCGTCTATGGCAGGGCAGTGGTCTATGGAACGAGCACACTCACAGTTTTTGGTGCCGTTGGCGTTGGTGGTGTAGCCATGTTTACATTCCAGCTTACACTCTTCTGTCATGGAGGGGAAAAAGTGGCAATGAGTTGATATTGAGGTCCTTTAGCAGGTGCACAGAAAATATTAAGTAAAAACCTAGAACAATAATACATGTATGTCTATTGATACAGCTGTAAAGTTCAAACAAGATATGCCAAAAGCGCTAACACTAGTAAGACTTTACTTTGAGAATAACATTGCCAATTTTTATGGCACATTAATTTCTTGTGTGTATCAAATATGCTGTTTTTTCAGTCCCCCCTCTTTGTTGTCCACTCAAGTTTTCTCTTCACATGGAATGACCAAGTTAAACATTAAATAAACTTTGACTGAGTGTGATAATGATTTGGGATATCCTCTTTGTTTTTTTATTAAGTCAACTTTTAAATTTCCATTAAGAATTATATCAAAACATCAGTTAGTCTACTCAACGTCCAGCATGGTAAAGTGATATCGGGCTGGGACGTCTCTGGGATCCACTTAAGGATGCTGTGGTGGACCAACCGATAGGTTAATAAGTAGATATTATATCAAGTACAAGTGTTTGATATTGATTATTAATTATATTTTGTTATAGTTATATAACATTATAAGATGGAGCAAATAAATCTATGGCTATAGGCTTGTTGTGCAAATCCACATTTATTTCATTTCTTTGTATGTATAAATCATTATTTAATCACTCTGATAAAACACTTTTCTCAACTGTTTGACATGCTTCAACATACCCCTCTTGCACCTGCACAGGAAGCAGTCGTCCTCTGTCTTCTCCAGGCCATTCTGACACGTCAGGCTACAGTTGCGAGATTCAGGACACAGGCGCGGAGTGGAATCCACAACAGGAATATCTAAAACAGACACACAACGTTCTTTATATGCTAGCACATGAAAGATTGTAAGATCTATGAAATATCCATTACATATTCCTTTCATGATTGTTTGATAAAAACAGGGGTGATCAAAGATGACAGTTGACATCACCCTTTAAACACGACACATTTTTAAGTGTAGTATATTGTTTATTTCTAATTTCATGGCCTTTGAATCACCAAAAATGAAAGCAAAAAAAAATCTACTCTCATCCTACTTTAAACAAGTCACTACTAATTCAATACTAATCATCTGATGTCACACTACAATAACAAGCTAGACAAACCTGTAAGGTGAAATGTGCACATATGTTTGTCTTTATTGTGTGAAGGAAGATGATCCACACTACCATTTCAAGCGTTGATGTCAAAATTATTCTATATAAAACCATTTAAAAATCGAACTATTTGTTATAATATCTAGGCTTTACAACAATTCAAGGTAAGGCAAAGACTAAATGGCTATAGAAATCCCAAAATCCTTGGGTAAGGGTAGAATGTCTGCTATTGGGTTCGAGTCGACCCGTGGAAGCCCTACTCTGCTGATGCTACACCAACTGATTAAGTGATCCTCACCGTCACAGACAGGACAGCACTGTCCCGGGACCTGGCGTGGTTGGGAACACCTGACGGCACACATCTCGGCCTGGCACAGCACCTGGCCCGCGTCACACTGACACGTCACACATGGGTTGTCCTTCCACACGTCAGAGTTGTTGTACAGGCTGCCGGAGTCAGACACACATCCTAGAGGGCAATATATTGATGGAATTACAGCTTTAAGTTAGATTTAATTTTAAAGGGACAGTTCTATAGGGATATTTATTGTGTAACGAAATTCAAGGGTACATTTCAGTTTATTTATATAATGCTTTCAATACATGATTTTAACGCAAGTGAAAAGTGCTGCTGCCAAATATGAAATCTTCTAAAATTCTTGTTATGAATCTTCTAAACGTCCTTGATTAATTTGCCACATTTACCTTTACAGACTGGACAGCACTCCCCCTCAGGTATAACCATCCAGCCACACAGGGGGGCATTGCACGTCTTCGTCTTGCAGAAGGTCAGTCCGTCTCGACATTCACACATCGTACATTTCTCTAACTGCCATCCTTCTCCGTCATGGAATATCTTGTCTTCGTATCTGCACATGTTGCCAGTGTCTGAAAGATAATAAAATCTCTTATAGGTAGGTCCAATTGTATGTGCAAGTACTGAGAACGTAGCTCAATTGGTGGAGCGTCTCCTCATCAACCGGGACGCTAGGGTTTGATTCCTGATGGGGTAATTCAAAAAGACTTAAAAGATGGGAAATGTTGTTCCCTTGCCTTCAACAGTTTACAGTGAACATCGCTTGAATGGTGCAGAACTGTGGCTGCTGGATGCCATGGCATTAAAATATTTTATGGATTTTCTTGTAAAAATTATAAATAGAAAGTTTATTTTTTGAAATGAAAAAAAGTTGTGAGGGGAATTGTTTATCTCCTCAAGAACTCAATATCCGTCTCTGAGATGGTCCCTAGGAATGATTGGAAGTGGAAATTAACGTTAATTCTTGTATAAATAGAGCTGAAAGAAGCTCTGATTCTAGGAATAAGGTTTTCGTGTTGATATCTAATAGACCTAATGCACTACTTGTCATTTTATAGGTCAGGATTAATGTTATGGTTTATGTCATGAAACTTATGTTCAGATTATCTCCCTTTGACCACATACATAGATCACTAAATGTTCATTCATCTTCATCCGGATCGACTTGGCACTGGTATAATATCAGTGGGGGATACAAGACTTATGAAACAGGCACCATCTTTTAAAAGGGGGATGCTTCATCCTCTGGGTCTGCCACTTTGTGGATGATTTTTATAAACATGTTTGAGGTTCGAACACCTAAACACACCCCTCCCCTCCCTGAACTGCTAATGGATAATCATCTGTTAAACAGCATTAATGTTTGGTTACTACCAGAATGGTGATTGTCCAAAAAAGGCTTTAACATGTGAATGTAGCACAGTCTGCAGTAGAACATATTAAGTGAAATGATGACTAATTCTAGGAGGATGGTCATAGAAATAAACAAATTATCATCATAACCAGAAAAATGAAATAATAATAATATTTGGGTTTTTCAGCATAGCAGGGTTCTAAAGATAGGTAAGCAAATGATGGTTTACACTCTGCCACGCTAAATATTCAGTTATTACAAATGTTTGTTTTTTCAAATGTGAACTTCCTATCCAGTTGGTCATAGAGTCACTTAAAGTTTCTAAGGACTACACAGCTGCCATGCACATATTTTAGTTAGGGGGAATGACCTCCCATCCTAAAAGAAGCAACAGTAGGCAAGTTAAGACATTAGATAATTGCCTTTTACAAGGGCTTTAGAACTATTAAATCTTAAAGTAATTCCCAAAAACAACAAATCACAACTGCCCAAAAAAAACAATGATCAACTCAATATTTTTCCAAATTTCCTTTTCAAATCAAAACTTTGATAAAACACTGTGTCTTATCTGAAAATCTCTCAAACTATCCCAAACCACTTATGAACGGAGCCTCTAATTGTAAACGTACAGGTGGACATGTAAACTAACTCGTCCTACAATGCTCCGCCCTAGGGCTTTAGACCGATTTGTAGGGGTCAGTTGAGTGGACAAGTCAAAGTGGACTTCCTTGAGTGCAGGAAGGCTGGACAATGGGCTGGGTGGACACTACATGTTGGTCATCAGCTGGTCATTTGTACACAACTACCTCTCTGATTGACCACTCCAGAGACCAGTGAGACAGGAATTTGGTCACCTGTCAACCTCATTTCTCACCTTACACGGGCTAAGGAGTTGTCAGAACAAGTTAACCCTTTACCTGCTTCATTTATTCAATTACCTGTCTATCACTAACTTGTTTGGCTCCGAATGACATCAACAGGTATCTAATCTACGTGAGACCAAGAAAATTAGAAAACACAGTAGGTTTATCTCCTAATTCTTACTTGATAAATATGACTTGATTGAAAATGGTTACACTGGTTAAGGAGTTGCCAGAATTAAGTTAACCCTTTACCTGCTTCATTTATTCAATTACCTTTCTATCACTAATGTGTTCCGCTCCGAATGACATCAACAGGTATCGAATCTACGTTAATTTCACGAAAATTAGAAAACACAGTAGGTTTATCTCCTAATTCTTACTTGAGAAATATGACTAGATTGAAAATTATTACACTGGCTAAGGAGTTGCCTAAATTAAGTTAACCCTTTACCTGTTTTGTTTATTCAATTACCCCCTTACCTTTCCAAAT
Source organism: Steromphala cineraria (assembly GCA_916613615.1). Taxonomy (NCBI): domain Eukaryota; kingdom Metazoa; phylum Mollusca; class Gastropoda; order Trochida; family Trochidae; genus Steromphala; species Steromphala cineraria. The sequence continues at coordinate 74,016,890 of OU744724.1, read as the reverse complement.
GACCAAATACAATTCTTACCTGAGATATACAACTGGATTGAAAATGATTTTGTATTCATTTGATAAGTTCACTAACAACCAAACCCAACCACGGCAATCTCCACATTACGTATATCCTTACTACTGATTTGTGATGATATTCAACAAACATCAAAAGAAGGGTTGGAGATTATCATCAGTTCATACTAGATTTATACTGGTCACAAATTCAAAGCTCATTTCACCAAGGACATAAAACTTCAAGTGCCTGTATGTTTTAAACAGTATAAGTTTGAAGTAAGAATTCTGTCTCAGCAATTTGATTGTATTATTTATTGTATATGTCAGCTTTTATCATTTCACATTTAAAACCTTGTCATTAAACTGTCATCAAAGAATCAATTCACAGACATTTTATGATTATACCAATAAAAAACATAAAGCAATAAATATTACAAATAGTTTTTTTCATAATTTATTGACATGCCTGCATCTAGTCTGATTGTAGTTATAAAACAATCTTTTTAGCGTTTCATACATCTGCATGTAACGTTATTTATAAAGAAAATCCTTTTTATCCAGGGCTTATGTTTATCCATGACACTTTCATGCTGCACATGACATTAAAAGTGCATCGTAGACGTAAATAACAACATTTAAACAGCCACTTCTCATAAAGAAACGTTTACTGACTGTAAAGCAATGAAAATCTCACAAACAAGAATCAAGTCAATCTCAGGATTAATGCAAGCAACCACGGCATTTCAAAGCCATGTCTCTTTAAAAAATCTTCAATTTTATATGCTTTTATTTCCAAATCATAAAGAACCTTTAAATCTTAATAAATCTTATCATTTTGACAAGTTGGCAGCTTGCCACTATTAAGATATTTACACATACTAACATTTAAGCTAAATATCAACTCATAAACCACATATCTATCAGCATAAAATAGTTAAAGCTCCTTTAAACGCAGTAAGGCTTTCTTCCATGGAAACACATGGTGATTGAAATGTACATGGTCAAAGGTCATGCAAAGGTTAATGAATAAGGAATTAAGAAATGTATTCTGTATCTATCTAAAGAAATATATACATTGATAATCTCATCTATCTTTAAAGGGACAGTAGCCGTTTTTAGGGGGAATATAAGGTGATGTCAGGAAAATGAAAAGTAATGGTTCCAATTGAAAGACAATGTATTTAAATTAAATTGAGCAGTAATAGTTCAAATTTATAACGCAAAGTTTAGCCATGCGATTCATTTTTTTTACACAAAATGAATTAAAGGTGTTCACAAAAAATGGCCGCCAATGGATTTTAGGTAAATCTCCATACTTTGTCCTCTGACTATGGATGATTGGTTTGTGTAATTAGATTTTTGACACTGTCAAAATAATACATTTAGCATCAACTTACAACTATCAGTGAAAAATTTAAAACATAAAATTATCAAAAAACGTGTTACTGCCCCTTTAATAACCCTTGTGTTGGATGTTTGTTTTTACAATGCATACATCTCAGCAACATGTTTCTAGCAGTGATAGGGCTAAGAAAGAAAATTACAAGATAATTGTATATTCCCAATACTTTAAATGACATTTGTTTAACACCTATTGATGGTTCTGAAAACAAAGTTTTTTCAAGGGCATTGGCTACAATATTAATTTAGTAATGAATATCCATAACTTCATAGATATTCATGTTAAAAGATTCTCTACTATTTATTGAAAATACATTGAAAGGTTCAATAATGTAAAGGAGATTTCATACATAGGAATTGATCATATAAGGTTATTCAAATACTTGACATATATGGGGTTTTTTTTTAATCTTTAAATATTCAGAAAGGAAAATAATTTTAGATGATAAATTCTAGAATAGTCTTTCAAGTGCAAGTTTTGGAAGAAAAAGTTAAGAGTTTATTCTCTGAATTTCTAATTAAGACAGTTATTCAATGCAACATTCTAAGTGACAAATATATATATTTTGGCATTATATACATTTTCTGAAGACTAAAGGTGGCTTTACACTTGCACGCATTTTGGATCCGCACTTCAAGACTTTAGTGCGTGCCAATAGACGAAGCAACATTGTTTTGAAAACAATTAAAACAATGCGTACACCCCCCATTTGCGCATTATTCAAGCACACTTCACGCATTTGCCGCAGAAAACTGCACCCAAGTGCTGCGATTTTACCCGGCAATTCACGAACAATTGGCGCATAACCACGACAAAGCTGCGATCTGTTCACGCATTTGTTGCGACTAAGTTGCGTTTTGGTACGCAGTAGGCGCAACTGCACGCACAGATTCGACTAATTCACGCATGCTTGTCAAGATCGTGTCCTTTTTAGTCCCGCATGGTGTACGATACTGCCCGCATTGGAGGTATATAAAGACAGTACCCTAAAATCAGTTCATCCTCTACTGTCACAGAGTGAATACCATGAATAACTTCCAAGATATCGCGCTTCTTGAAGAGAAGAGACGGTTGATGTACCTGAAATTGCATTGCTTGAAATGCCCAACCTTGTCTTATCTCTATCTTGACACACAAAATTATGCACGCATTTCACGACACTACAAGAATAAGTTACGAAACAAGTTGAGACAAATTCACGAATACTTTGCGCACCTGCCACGCATTGGAGTGCGTGAAGAAATAACCAAACATTTGGTTAATTCTTCGCGCATTTGCACGCATCCATGAGCTGTTCACGAATTATTCACGATAACGATACGACAAAGATACGCATTGCCACGATTTAATGCGTGCCAATGCAGATTCGAGAGTCGTGCAAGTGTAAAGCCACCTTAAGCATCCATTTAGCACTTGTGAAAAAATATCACATCACAGAAGACTATCACAAACTTTTCGTAAAAGAACTGCATCATTATTTTTACAAGATATTCTGACAAGACTGTTTTGTCTAATGACCCCTTCTATAAAACAACAATCACCAAAAATCTTAAGAAAATCCTTCTATATACATCTAAAAGAAAGCTTTTAAAAACTCTAAATACACTGATTTTTTAACTCTTGTTAAAAGCTTTTTTAAAACCTCTAAAAACTGATGGCTTCTTCTTACATCATGTTAATATAACTGTGAAGTGTTTTGTACATAAGGCATTTGATACTTGAAGAAAATTTCTGGAAAACAAATAAAGAGGTTTTGTTATGCTTTTTAAAAGAGCTCTTTAAGATGAATGAAATTATCATTTATGAATGAACATCATTTTTTGATGTTTGAATCCATTCCAAAATATAAAGCTTTTAAAGAAATTTAAAAAAAACAACTAAAATAATAAACTTTTAAATGCATGTCATAGTTTATCCCAGTTTATCCCATGCAGCATGAGCGATTGTATAATGGGGAAAATGTTATAGTTTAAAATTAGGGACATGTTATCAAATATGAACTTTTAAACTTCAAAGAGTCTTAAATTTTATCATGATTTATCAAAGCCCTTTTTGTCTCTAAGAATACAGTGAATTTGATGTGATAACATTTCCAGTGAAACAAAGTTCATCATTGTATATAAATATAGCTTCCCATGAATATTTCACAACTGGGTCAAAGATAGTATGTTCATTCATAACTTTATGCTGATGATGCAGATTCATTGAATAAGAAGTGATAGTTGTTAGTTGTATTAAGCAATTTTGGAAAATGTCAGCCAGATATGCTATAGTTCATTACCAATCAAAATGATTGTACAATATTTTCTAACTTTCTTTTTTTTCTAATGAGCATGAGATCATCAACACTGTTTAATGAAAGGGAAAAATGTTTTTTTCAAGTTTTAGGAATTGATGAATAAATATTTGATTTTGCTAGTTTTCAAATAACCGTCACTTTACTGACATTGTAGGCATAACTGCTTCTTTCTGATTTGAAAGACTGAACAAAATGGCCGATTTAGAAAAAAAGAATTCAATTAGAAAAGCATGGAGCTTTTCAGCTTTTTTGTCAAATAATGGAAATGAGAGAGATGAACAACACTTGTTGCAATATTTGCAATTCCTGCAACCTTCAAGTGACATTGATTAATACATTCAGGACAAAGTTATAATTTTCCTTACTATATTAATATTTTAATATATCACGATTTCAAAATGTTCATATATCTTAATCATTTTTGTCAAGAAAATTGTATAAGTAGTAGTTCCAAATATTTTAGATGAATACATGTATGTTAGAATTCTTACCTAAATCAGATGAGTTGGAGAGCCTTAATTATTTTGCCAGATAAAACCATATCTTTATTCTGACTATTTATTTCAGTGAAACCTGTTAATGATGCCCTATACAAATGGCTGCTACATGGAAGGTAAATCATACATAATGCAGCAAAACAGAAATGTGATAAACCCGTGAATCAATTTAATTTGAAGCAAAAGATGCTTTCCACTTTTTTAACCCACTCCATATTTAATTTGTTAAAAGGGCAGTAGGACGTTTTAAGGGGGAAGATAAGGTGATGTCACGAAAATGATAATAAATGGTTCCAATTGAAAGACAATGTATTTAAACCAAATGAAGTGGAACTAAATTAAATATATAATGTAAAGTTCAGCCATGCGATTCCTTTTCTTACACAAAATGAATTAAAGGTGTTCACACAAAAATGGCCATCAATGCACTTTATGTGAATCTTTATAATTTGTTCTCTGGCTATGGATGATTGGTTTGTGTAATGAAATTTTTGACACTATCAAAATAATACATTTCTCATTCAGGTACAATTATCAGTGAAAAGAACAAATATAAAATCTTCAAAAAAAGCGTTACAGCCCCTCTAATGAACAGGTGCAACTTGTAAATACTAGAGGATAGACAAAAAATAATAGAAAATAGATGAGAAGTGTTTGGTAGTTAAAAAATATGGCTCTCATGAAAGTTAACTTAGTCACACTTGCAGAAAATACTCTTATTTTTCTTAAAAGCAAAAAACTAAATTAATTTGATTGGACAGGAGCCATGACTAGAATTTCACTTTTTTGCAATACAAGCAATTTTCACCTGGGTAAAAACACTTAGCTATTATACCTTTGCCATACATTCTTGACTCGGAACATGTAACCATAGTTAATCATTAGTCTAAAACAGTGCTCCAATGTTCCTGTTTTAGATTGTTCTATTTCAGTCTGGCAAGTAGGAAATTTAGCAGTTGGCAAAGCCTCAACTCTTCAGTCTGTTTAATTTCAAGTTTGAGGTGAACCCTTAAGTTTTGTTGAGAGTTTAACAATTCTTGAAATATCTCTTTAATCATCTTCACAGGGCAGTCAACCCTCAAACAAATCGTTTCCATATTCAAGACTTGTTTTATTCAGGAATTCACAAGTTTTAGATTGTTTAGTTTGTTATTCATGTTGATTGAATTTAATGATCTTACACCTAGCATATCTGGAATTGGCAATTAACAAGTCCTTAATAATTTTTCTACAACTGTAACATATCAATTAATATTTCTAATTTGATCAAAGATTTGTCTTACCGGTATATAAACAATTATGATTAATTTATAGCTAAAGCAACATTTTCAAAATACACTAATGAAGTTTATATAGCTACAACATTTGATAGTATTTTATGGGAACAACAAATTTAAAAAATCTTGTAACCTATTTCTCTCAGTTTCAGCAATTTAAATAAACAACGAAATATTTTTTGGCAAATCTTTTCTTCATTTTTTCAAAAGCTACAACATTTGATTTGCATCCAAAACCTATTTTCAATGCAGCCTGTGTACCTTTAAGAGTCTATAGATTTCCAAAGTAGGCCAGGGTTGCCTATATAAACACCGACAGCTTATGTACATAGTGCAATCACAGCTGATGTAAGGCTCTGTGTTCTTTGTAGTCTATAAACATTGATAAAAAAATATTGACAAGGCTCTGAATTGGGTTAGAGTTTTCTGGTTTTAATCTTGAATATCAAGGTGTCGACCAATGATTTCCTTACATTAATGACAATGATAGTTGGTTTGATAAATCAAGGGGATAACATTGGTTTCAGTTTAAACTCTTTAAATCCCCAAAATAATCCTTTAATTTTGTCATTACATTTGTTAATGATGCAAGGGGCAGGACACGATTTGCTAAAGTAAGCGTGCACTGACTAGATGGGTTTATTTAACTGTTTTAAAAGGAGTCGGACACTCTTTAGTATTCGACTCTGTTTTTAAATTAGACCCAGACAAGAATGGTGGCGTCGTAATAATGCTTTTGTTTACCCCATTACGTGTATTACAGTTGTCAATAAAAGTAATTTGATCCTGCACAATTCTTGGAGCTAATGTGGATGAATGTTGATTAATTGTATGTTAAAAGTTATTTATATGCAGGAAGAATATGTTATCTGGTATATGTTTATATTCCGGTTTATATTTTATGTATTTTCAACTTTTACCATTTAATGATAGAGACAATAGCTTCAGAACACTATAGCTAGCAACCATGCTTATTTTTTCTTTAATTTCAAAGCTGATACTTTAATTACTATCAAGTATAGAAAGTAACAGACATTGATACTTATATATATATATATATATATATATATATAATATATCACCTATAGTGTTGTACAGTAATTCTTCAAGCCTGTAAGCTGCAGGTACATTCAGGATATGTTATCTCAAGCAAAACATTTATCAACTCAGTCCCTATGTTAACACTTAACAGTGTATAATATATATAATTGGTTTTTTCTTTCATAACATTTTCATTTCATCTTAAAATCTTTCATATACAACCATTATTTCCATTACAAACCATTAGTTTGTTTCCTCCATTACATTATCGTTCCAAGTGACAAAATTCTCTAACACTATCAAATACTTTTACCGTAGAAAATTTTTAAGTTTTCATTATGCTTCAAACTTTTCCACAGGAAATGTCAAGATAATGGCACTTTATGATGAGAAAACATTTCAGCACCAAATATTGGCAGCAGCCTGTTTGGCAGTACTACCTCTACAGCCCCTGAAATATTGCTTCTGTCGTAGCAAGTTTGTATATGAATGCATCCTTCCATAGATCTGCCAACACTTTTAGGAGAAAGATCAGCTTCCATCATAACAATTACCTGTAGACACAAGCAATCACTCGTACAGGTGATACCCAGCCAATACTCCGCTCGTTAAAGGTGTATAGTTACCTGAGTGCATGGACGCTTGCTAACAACTTTCAACACAGAGAGTGAAGATGTGATTTTCATTACAGTAATGACAAGTCCTGAATGGGCGTGCTTTGCATCTAGCTATACAACAGGAAGAGGGTACCAGTATAGTTTGACTACGGTCGAGACCTGGATTGTCTTTCTATCTGGAGGGCGAAACAAGCTTCCATCTGTGTCTATGTTTTATTTTTGGTCCCTTTCAGAATGAATAAAGCATGACTGTTTTGAAATGTAATGTAGGAGAAGAAAGTTTGTCTATCTATCAATTTGTTTATCAGAAAAAATTCAACTTTTGATATTTCTCTCAGAGCAATAAAGCAACATAGTTATAGCATTAAATTGGTTCATCTGTTCTATACTGTTGTATTCTCTTTCACCTCTGTTCCTATCCGTCATATAGAGTAAGATATTTTACTGTTAGTTTCGGTTTTCATAGAGTTTTCATAGTTGATTTCTGTTTTACTAACATAGTCTTTACTGTTTTCCCCTGGTCTAACAATGGATATTGTTTTCAAAGGTAATTTCTGTCCTATTGAACGTACATAGTTTTTTTCTTTTATATCTTTCTAATGGAATTACTTTTCATTGTTTATATCTCTTCTACGAAAGGAAATAGTTTTCAAAGCTTATTTCTGATGTATGAAATGAACATAATTTCTGTTCTATGCAGACCATAACTTTGAACCTGTAAATCTTATCAGATTCACAGAAGGGACCTTGCTTGTATCAGGTTCAGGTTCTATATCTGAAGATTTCTGGCAAGTCCATTCTTGAATTGAGTCATCTGGAAAAGCACTATACTACTCTTTTGATCTGAGTGTGTTTGTTGTGCTAGGCTGGAATGAAGGTTTCAGTCCATTTTGCCAAATTCAACACTCTTCATTATGTTTTGCAGATGTTGGAATTTTATATCAAACAGAAAGCCAGGAATCTTTTCACAGTTTGCTCAGAAAAATGTCAAACTGAATGAAATGTGCCAAAATCAACCGAAGATTATGTATCCCTTGCTCTTTTGAAACACATCCAACATCTTTTTTAAATGAAAAACATATCTAGCTTGTGAAAGCATTAGAGTTCCATGTGTTTTTCAAGAATTCCCTAAGCAACAGCTAGAATCAAGATAAGGTCCCAATGATGAACTTTCATGTATGCAACAGTTTTCAGAGTTAGTCATTGATTTAAATAAGTTTATGAGATCTAGTCATCAAATACACTTTTTGAACTTGGGGGAATAACAGGGAAAAAGCCTGTACTGTTACTTACTTTACTATATGTTGAAAATAAACTATATATGGTCATAGAATATCCACACATTTACACATTATCAATGATAAGACTAATAAAATAAAATGTTTTCACTTCTCATTGTTCATGTTTTTCACCAACTTTGCACTCTTATTTATCAGGTTTTTCCACAAAACTACCCTGAAGGTCTGCCCTTTTAATTCATTCATTAAGTAACATATTGTAATTCACGGATTTTGGGACAACTTAGATATAAAGTAAACATAGAAGGACAAGTTACAAGTCTCAGACCATCAAGTCTTCTTTAACAAAATGAAAAACTAATGACTTGTAAATCTAGGGGCCAATCAAGATCAGAGATGATAATCAAATGCTCTGGAGAACCAAACAGAAGGGGATTCAGGATTCATGTTTTGTAGGGGTGCATCCAACTGGTGTCACAAGTACAACATTTGAAATGATTAATTTGGATAACAGACTATTAAAGTGTCCAAGGACAACTAGCTTATACAGAATTGAAGTACCATGCCTCATACAGTTTTATTATGCATAGAAAATAATATTTCCAACATTTACTATACTCCCTTAGAAGGAGTGCAAAGCCCTGCAACCCCGTCTGGATCCAACAATGCCAAAGGGTTTTTTTTAAACAAAACTCTTGATAAGCAAGTCTAGATCTGTAATTTCCAATTCTCCAAGCCTTCTTTCTTTTATTCAATAAAATAGTTGTTTTTGGAATTATTATTTTTCATAGACTGAATATATATAAATGGGGATGGCAAACTCACCATTAACACAGTTGAAGGTGTCACAGCAAGACCCTGGCATCTCGGTGGCCCTGGAGCTGATCTGGACCATGGTGCCAAGAGGACACTCCACGGGAGGACACTCCGTCTCCGGCTTACACTTGCATCTGGACAGAAGAATAGAAACATCATTGAAATAGGTTGTTATCACATGTCACCTATAAAATGACTTTAGATATATCAAGCGCAAAATAATTAATTTAATTTGAATGTGTAAATAGAAACTGAAACATCATTGAAATAAGGTTTTGTTTTCATGTCACCTACAAAATGACTTGTCAGACATATTAAGCAGAGAATAATCGATCTACATTTACATTTGATTCTGGGAGAAGAAATTGAAACATAATTGAAATAGAGTTGTTTTTTATGTCACCTACTAAAAATCTTGGTAGACATATTAAGCACAAAATAACCAATTTTGGTTTGCATGTAAAAAGAAGCAGAAACATGATTGAAATAGGAGGTTTTAACATACAACCAATCAAAATACTTCATCTTTAGTTTGATTTTGCATCTTGTTGTTATACTTTATCACCAATCATAAAACTCCGTCTCTGGGTTGCACTTGCATGTGCAGAAAGACAGAAACTTTAAAACTGCTTATTTTAGCATATAACAAATAAAATATTTTGAAAACAAATAACAGGACTCAAATCAAGCAGCAGGTACGTAGATCATCAAGTTGCAGACGGGATCTAATACCTAATATGGGAACTAATAACTGAATTCAGAACATCACTGTATTGCATTACTTGTCGCAAGGGATATGTGGTATGTGTTTGAGGTTGACTCTATAGATATGTTACAAGCACATTCTTTACTTTTGCTTCATTAACTATAGATATGTTACAAGCACATTCTTTACTTTTGCTTCATTAACTATAGATATGTTACAAGCACATTCTTTACTTTTGCTTCATTAACTTTACATATAGCTGATCGGGACTGTCATTTAAATGCTTTAGAAACGTTTGAAAGGGAGTCGAGTCAACAATGCTTTGGTAGCAGCCAATAAATTTCACAAGATGCAGTTTTTTTTCAAAATGTTCAAGGTTGTCCAAGTACCAAGTTTTAATTGAAAACCTTCTTCTCTCTAAAATATAAGCTGAATCTAGAATACATAAATCTACATTCCTTTCTATTTCAAGTCAAGTGCTGTTTGAAATGTTACATCTTTCACTTGTAACAAAGGGAGGTCACTCCTTCACTTATCAGGTTTGGCAAGTGCAAGAGACAACTCTTTGAGTGATTCCTGGCAATGGCAGATCTACATAGTCTTTGAAGGTGTAAGTACCTGTCATCATTCACTAGCATTGTAATGTTATGATATTCTTAAAGCAACATATATGTTAGATGCAGATCTTGACCGGTTGGTATTTGTTTGTCTTTGCTTGCTTTCACCCTTTTTGATCCGAGATTATCATGGAGTAACCACACCTAACATTTTCATGAGCAATAAATCCACTGAAGGAGCACTGTTATTATTGATTTGTTTAAATCATATGATTTTCTTAAAGCCATTAAAAATACATGCCATTCAAATAGGAAAAAATTGTAACTTTGTCATGTTTTGGATCGTACTTTCTGAAATAGTACAAATTCTTTTACATTCTGGAGTCAAATTTCTTGCGAGATTCAAACCCACATCCTCAGAGTCAGGCACTGACTGCCTCAATAGTTTATCCACTCACCCACCAGGCCACACCTAAAACTGCCTCAATAGTTTACCCACTCACCCACCAGGCCACACCTAAAACTGCCTCAATAGTTTATCCACTCACCAACCAGGCCACACCTAAAACTGCCTCAATAGTTTATCCACTCACCCACCAGGCCACACCTAAAACTGCCTCAATAGTTTATCCACTCACCCACCAGGCCACACCTAAAACTGCCTCAATAGTTTATCCACTCACCCACCAGGCCACACCTAAAACTGCCTCAATAGTTTACCCACTCACCCACCAGGCCTCACCTAAAACTGCCTCAATAGTTTACCCACTCACCCACCAGGCCACACCTAAAACTGCCTCAATAGTTTACCCACTCACCCACCAGGCCTCACCTAAAACTGCCTCATTAGTTTACCCACTCACCAACCAGGCCACACCTAAAACTGCCTCAATAGTTTACCCACTCACCCACCAGGCCTCACCTAAAACTGCCTCAATAGTTTACCCACTCACCCACCAGGCCACACCTAAAACTGCCTCAATAGTTTACCCACTCACCCACCAGGCCTCACCTAAAACTGCCTCAATAGTTTACCCACTCACCCACCAGGCCACACCTAAAACTGCCTCAATAGTTTACCCACTCACCCACCAGGCCTCACCTAAAACTGCCTCAATAGTTTACCCACTCACCCACCAGGCCACACCTAAAACTGCCTCAATAGTTTACCCACTCACCCACCAGGCCTCACCTAAAACTGCCTCATTAGTTTACCCACTCACCAACCAGGCCTCAGCTAAAACTGCCTCAATAGTTTACCCACTCACCCACCAGGCCACACCTAAAACTGCCTCAATAGTTTACCCACTCACCCACCAGGCCACACCTAAAACTGCCTCAATAGTTTACCCACTCACCCACCAGGCCTCACCTAAAACTGCCTCATTAGTTTACCCACTCACCAACCAGGCCTCAGCTAAAACTGCCTCAATAGTTTACCCACTCACCCACCAGGCCTCACCTAAAACTGCCTCATTAGTTTACCCACTCACCAACCAGGCCTCAGCTAAAACTGCCTCAATAGTTTACCCACTCACCCACCAGGCCACACCTAAAACTGCCTCAATAGTTTACCCACTCACCAACCAGGCCTCACCTAAAACTGCCTCATTAGTTTACCCACTCACCAACCAGGCCTCAGCTAAAACTGCCTCAATAGTTTACCCACTCACCCACCAGGCCTCACCTAAAACTGCCTCATTAGTTTACCCACTCACCAACCAGGCCTCAGCTAAAACTGCCTCAATAGTTTACCCACTCACCCACCAGGCCACACCTAAAACTGCCTCAATAGTTTACCCACTCACCCACCAGGCCTCACCTAAAACTGCCTCATTAGTTTACCCACTCACCAACCAGGCCTCAGCTAAAACTGCCTCAATAGTTTACCCACTCACCCACCAGGCCTCACCTAAAACTGCCTCATTAGTTTACCCACTCACCAACCAGGCCTCACCTAAAACTGCCTCAATAGTTTACCCACTCACCCACCAGGCCTCACCTAAAACTGCCTCATTAGTTTACCCACTCACCCACCAGGCCTCACCTAAAACTGCCTCATTAGTTTACCCACTCACCCACCAGGCCTCACCTAAAACTGCCTCAATAGTTTACCCACTCACCCACCAGGCCTCAGCTAAAACTGCCTCAATAGTTTACCCACTCACCAACCAGGCCTCACCTAAAACTGCCTCATTAGTTTACCCACTCACCAACCAGGCCTCAGCTAAAACTGCCTCAATAGTTTACCCACTCACCCACCAGGCCTCACCTAAAACTGCCTCATTAGTTTACCCACTCACCAACCAGGCCTCACCTAAAACTGCCTCAATAGTTTACCCACTCACCCACCAGGCCTCACCTAAAACTGCCTCATTAGTTTACCCACTCACCCACCAGGCCTCACCTAAAACTGCCTCATTAGTTTACCCACTCACCCACCAGGCCTCACCTAAAACTGCCTCAATAGTTTACCCACTCACCAACCAGGCCTCAGCTAAAACTGCCTCAATAGTTTACCCACTCACCCACCAGGCCTCACCTAAAACTGCCTCAATAGTTTACCCACTCACCAACCAGGCCTCAGCTAAAACTGCCTCAATAGTTTACCCACTCACCCACCAGGCCTCACCTAAAACTGCCTCAATAGTTTACCCACTCACCAACCAGGCCTCAGCTAAAACTGCCTCAATAGTTTACCCACTCACCAACCAGGCCTCAGCTAAAACTGCCTCAATAGTTTACCCACTCACCAACCAGGCCTCAGCTAAAACTGCCTCAATAGTTTACCCACTCACCCACCAGGCCTCACCTAAAACTGCCTCAATAGTTTACCCACTCACCAACCAGGCCTCAGCTAAAACTGCCTCAATAGTTTACCCACTCACCCACCAGGCCTCACCTAAAACTGCCTCAATAGTTTACCCACTCACCAACCAGGCCTCACCTAAAACTGCCTCAATAGTTTACCCACTCACCAACCAGGCCTCAGCTAAAACTGCCTCAATAGTTTACCCACTCACCAACCAGGCCTCAGCTAAAACTGCCTCAATAGTTTACCCACTCACCAACCAGGCCTCAGCTAAAACTGCCTCAATAGTTTACCCACTCACCCACCAGGCCTCACCTAAAACTGCCTCAATAGTTTACCCACTCACCCACCAGGCCTCACCTAAAACTGCCTCATTAGTTTACCCACTCACCCACCAGGCCTCACCTAAAACTGCCTCAATAGTTTACCCACTCACCCACCAGGCCACACCTAAAACTGCCTCAATAGTTTACCCACTCACCCACCAGGCCACACCTAAAACTGCCTCAATAGTTTACCCACTCACCAACCAGGCCACACCTAAAACTGCCTCAATAGTTTACCCACTCACCCACCAGGCCACACCTAAAACTGCCTCAATAGTTTACCCACTCACCCACCAGGCCACACCTAAAACTGCCTCAATAGTTTACCCACTCACCCACCAGGCCTCACCTAAAACTGCCTCAATAGTTTACCCACTCACCCACCAGGCCTCACCTAAAACTGCCTCATTAGTTTACCCACTCACCAACCAGGCCTCAGCTAAATCTCATAATCCAAAATGCATTTGTAAAACTTTGTTACTAAAGTATGATTGGTAGACCCATTTCAAGCACAGACCAAGCTCAAGATAACGCTGTTCTGTTACCAGGAAGTGATCTGAAGAGACCTGATTTGCAACCAGATTTATTACGAATGTTTACAGCCTGTGTATAACCTTGAGTCAAGTAACTTTTAGTTCTCAATATGTATAATGCTCTTTTGTGTTTTTGTTGATGTCTCAAAACGGAATAAAAGGGTTATCCGATTATTCTATTCTTGTAATTAACATATCAAATAAAGAGATTTCAAATGGGACATGTTTGGATTAATGACTTATTTTTTTCTAGTAAAATTCAATCAATCCAATCTCACGCACATTACTAACTATTTAAAATTTTTACACTTGGTTTTTCTCTCTTTTTTTCTTTCACTTGGCTTTTCTCAATGCTTGCAAATTATGTTCAGATTTTCAACCCACATCATCATGTAGTAAAATACCATTTTAAAAGTAAAAAGTCAATTGAATTTTATTGGTGATTACTAAAATAAACCATTATTATAATACCTTTAAATTGGAGGAAGACATATGTCGAACCAAATTCTTCACTTAGACTTACTGTAGAGTCTTTGATGTAGCTGTCAGTTTGTAGAAGAGAGGCTCATATCAAAAGTATTAAAATGAAAACATAACAAATCTGAATTAAGCTCTGCAATTATAGAGTTCGACACATGCCTCTTTTACCAATATTTTTTTAATTGAATTGTGACATTTACATGCTATAAGACTAAATGCAAGTCTATGTGGTCGGTGTACTCAATATACTTACAAGACTTGAACTTAGAAGAGTACATTGTCTTTAAAAGGTGAAAAGTCATTTTTCTGGGTTAGTTAAACATGAGGATAAACAAAACACTCCCCCACTGAGGTAAAATCCTCCACAAGTCACATCTGACCCTGGGTTCTAAGTGGGAGCCCTCGACCCTGTTATCAGTCTTACTTGAACACTGATATGATGAATAGTTTTATTAGGTAACTGGTCAATTATTAAAACAATATATCATTGATGACATGCATCTGAGACTCTATCAATGTTCCATGTCTCTTTGTTAACAAGAGGTTTTCCTTGATTGTCTCTGACATAAGGGTGAAACTGGTGCAAGTCAGAAGATGAAATGATCTTATGGGCAGGCAAATGGATAGATGCTCCATGCTTATCATGAATACTTATCTGTTTACTTGTTATGAAATATGAAAATGGTATTCTGTCCATTTGATAATAAGACAATAATCTTAAAGTTAATGTAACATAAGCTTAAATTTATTATATTGCTATAATTTCCTTGCATTCTTAAACAAAACTTTATTCTGCTTCAACTGGCATAATGATACAAGGACAATTTGTTTGCTGGAATTAGGTACTGGGTAGTACTAATTCCTAGGTTACAATATTGTTAGTAATTACATCTGAGCACTTAGAGCATAACAAATATATGCCCTTAATTCTTTCTTTTAATGTGCTGCTTTTCAAAACTTTCCTGAGACTTATTGAAAGTCTTTTCACTATGTAATTCAACTTTACTCCATTATCTTCTTACCACCGACACATCAGATTTTGCAGTCTGTCATGTCCTTAAAATTCATCATAATATTCTCCCCTGAAAGCCATAACATTTTTGCTCAATATCCATTAATTGATTCACCTTTCTCCCTGTCCCTATTGTGAGCATTATTCATCACCTCTCCATGTTTTAAGCCTGCAGTTCTATGTCCTGCAGCACCTCCTTGTTTAATCTCCTTGTTCAATCTTCATCCTAGAGCTCAAATTCACTCAATTATTGACCTTGACCAATGGCCCTTAAATCTTTGTTTCACCCCCTGATATTTTGTCACGCTTCAAGCCATCATACCTTGCTGCATCCCCTTTTCATTCCCTCTTTTTTTAAACTTCACCTTTGAGCCCTCTTTGAAGTCCCTCCCCGATTGAATCCCCTCCCCCCATTCACACAGTGTTTGTCCCTTACCCACAATTCACAGCTAATAGATAGAACAAACAGTGCTGGCTGGTCTGAGAGCCATGTCCTCGTGCCTAATTATCCCACTCATGGGTTCTAATCCTTAATATGTGACTTTCACCTGGCCCCTACTCTTATCACTGATAACCTGGAGCGCCAGGTGTGCTGATGGCCAATAATTGCAGGTAGAACTTGTGTGCTCACTGGCTGAGCTGTGTTGTGTAACTATGTTGCAATTACCCGAAGGCTTGTCACCCATTAAAAAACTCTTTTGGCAAATCGTGAAGGGAGAGAAATAAAGAATTGAACAGTCCCTTTTAGGAGCTGTGAAACTTTGACAGATTTTGGTTATCTTGAATTTTTGGTTTCATTTTGACCTCTTTTTGGAATATCCAAGCTCCTCATCCACAAATGTCAGTTATACAGATATCAATCTCCATAAGGACTAAGGACACTGTTTGTAAAGATGACACTTTTCAGTTTAAATTCTAGGGGATCTTTGTGAAGGAAGGCTACAGCAGATGTAGGCTCACCTGGAGACAGGTGCTTGGTCTCTTCAGAGAGCGAGGTTATTGCGTAGTTCATCCAAGTCTGATTTATATCAGTCAGATCGCTGATAAGACAGAATGTATGATATGACCTAACAGCTGTGCAGGTTTAACAGGACTTTATAAAGCATTCATGTACTGATATAATTCTTAGCAAACCAGCAAGTCAGCAGAGGGACTGTACTACCAAGGTATCTTGTACAGAGACAAATCATCCTGTATGTCATAGCCTAATATACTTATAATCCTCCAAGGTTTATATTGAATGGGATGAAGAACTAAATAATTTGAAATTGTCATGTTAAGTACCTTCAGGCTAAGAAAGTTTAAAGGGGGTTTGCATATCCAATTTGCTTAAATGGACCTAATAACTTTGACTTACTTTTTTCAAAATATTAAATCTTCTCTTATATACATGGACTTTAAGTATTCATTGAATAACAGCATCTTATTCAATGGAAATGTCTAACTTCAAAGCTATCTTGTCATAAAAAATTAAGGCAAAGACAATTTCTTACATGGTAGCCTTATACTTAACATCTTTGTCCAATTACAATTATGGCACCAGGAACAGACAGTAAAAGCAATGTTATCATACTAGACAGACCAATTGGACAACGTACTGTAAATATGAGCCTGTATCTAATTGCTACTCAAGGTCTGTCAAACATCAGTCCAATTGCAAGTCCCATCCAATTGCAATCGTGCCATTGTAGACTGACAGTAAAACCAATGTTATCATACCAGAAAGATAGAGATAGACAATGTACTGTAAATATGAGCCTGTATCTAATTGGTGCTCAAGCCCTGTCGACTGTCAGCTTTGTCATGGTCCGTATGTTTGTCAGCCATTGCTGACATTCCAAACTTGAGGGTTTTGACCACACTACAATCATCACATAATGGACTTGGATGCTTACAGTGGCAGACACATTAGGTACAACACAACCTCTTACAGGACCTAAAATGTTTGCCTTGGATATCATGTTGGTCCCAGTAATATTTTCTTTGTAAGTTATGAGTGTGGCTTTCTGATAAGTGATGTGACATGGTTTTGTTGTCCAAGCCTGGATGGAGACCTGATTTAGATTTCGGACATGTCTTCTTTAGGACATTATGAAGAAGTTTTTAAATTACATATGTATACATGTACCTATGACTTGACCATCAAATCTTATAATGGTAATAATGAGAATTTTATAAACAAGAAACCTATATTTCCCTAGGATAACGTTTAATGGTTACATTTTCTAGAAATTTTCTTCAAGAGGGTTATGTCATACCTTTTCTGGATGTAGCAACATCCATCATCAGTTAACTGGCTAGGAAGTTCGAAACTATCGTCTGGACACGTCTTGTCTTCTGCAGGTGGACAGATCACAGATCGACATGGAGCTGTGGATATAGGGAATAAACAATAAACATAGTGTTGGGATAGAAATAAATGATTTTATAACAAGGTGTAAGCAATGAACAAGTAATCAATTAGACTTTTTTAAAATGATAATTATTGATTGAATAGAAAAGAGTCAAATCCATACATGGTTGTGTACTTATTTAAGGAACTGTATTTCCTGTTTTGAACAGCGTGGCTGATTGGACAACCAACTTTGATTTCTTCCAATCAGGCTTCTCTCCTCTCTAGCCCGCTAATTCGGCTTATTTGAACAGAGGCTGGATGAATATTAGTTCGCTACCTCTCTGGGGAGAGAATGATGTTTAGGTATCATTTTCAGCTATTTCTTAGTACATCAATATATGGTCTTAGACCTGCAAAAAGAACCACCTTACTAGAAACAACTTTTTTACCCAGCCACAAATCAATTTATTCAAACTACTGCATATCTGTATTATGAAAACGTACCATAATCAAATGCATCACATGACTTTCAATTACTCAAAACCTCAAACTAAGATGTGTTGTGTACTTTCTTAGGCTCAGTAGTTAACTTACCAAAAGAAATGACATGAGATTGATGACAGGTTCAAGAGAGCCTTTATAAGAACTTCTTGGTATGCCCAGATAATTGGTTACTATTTTTTAAATATTTATTACTAAAAAGGTCTATGATAGTCATTCACAATATGAAGGGCCTGAGTTACAAACTATATCTTACATCATAAGATTAAGAACACTCACAAGATAATAATCAAGAATAACAGCATTCATTACTCACATAAATCAATTATGTTCTAAATGTAGTTCAAGTTATGTCAAAAACATACATTTTATCACTATTCCGTAACTATGTATTCGCTAAGAAAACTCCCCAAATGAACAATCATATACAGTTGAACACGGATATAGCGAACTCAGATATAGCGAACAATCGGAGATCGTTATATCCGTGTTCTACTGTATATCAGAACACTCACAAGTTAATCAACAGGAAACAGAATAAATCACTCACATAAATTAATTATGTTCTAAATGTAGTTCAAGTAATGTAAAAAACATAAATTTTTATCACTTTTCTGTTTCTATGTTTTCAAGAAGAAAACTCCCCAAATGAACAATAATATAACCCATTTTCTCTTATCTAGGTCTTCCATTTTGGTTGTTGACATGGCTTGTCATAGCAACAAGAAGTGACAAGTTTATGACAGTCGGCACCCTGGAAATGACACATATATCTCTCTCAAGGTCAACCTACATAACACCCATTATCACCCAGACCAGGTCACAGACAAAACATTGAGTCGAGGACGTTGGCCTATAAAACCAGAAATGGAATTGTCCTGTGTCGAAAATTCGGTCACCTTATCAAAATAGAAAATATTTGAAATATTTTCTTTTTTCTATGATATGAGATTGAGCTAGTTTTATGATGAATCATGTACTGATCTAAGATTATACGATAAAAGTTTGCAAAATTATTGTGTGATACATGTACAATTTGGAAAGAGCAAACAACCTTTATAAACAAAGTACTCACAATACAGTTGATTTCTCCAAAACTTTCTTCAAAATGGTATGTTCTTTATTTGCATGTTAATTAATAAAAGGAGATACAATACAAAAATACATACACATCTAATGATAAAAGTTATGAAGTACTAAGACATTTTCTTCAAAGGTGTCACAATTAAAACAATAACTTAAAATGGAAGTATTGCAATTTAGCGAGATAAGATACAGGATTGAGAAATAACTCACAGGTGCAGTAGCACATTTTGTGAGGTAGATAAATAATTCAAATAACAAGACAATGTTTAAAACGAAATGTAGCAGTTCTAAAATTTACATACAATGTTGGGCTTGGCTACCAATATCAAAATCTTAAAGAATTAAAGGTGTTCACACCAAAATGGTTGCCAACAGTTTTCACAACATACTTGATATTTTCCTTCATGACTATGGGTCACTGATGTTTGATC
Source organism: Steromphala cineraria (assembly GCA_916613615.1). Classification (NCBI taxonomy): domain Eukaryota; kingdom Metazoa; phylum Mollusca; class Gastropoda; order Trochida; family Trochidae; genus Steromphala; species Steromphala cineraria. Next base: position 73,996,924 of record OU744724.1, on the reverse strand, counting down.
ATTACATCTGAATATGAAACATTTGGTATATGCTAATAGCTAATTGATAAAATTCGAGGAAATAGAATTTCACAAAAACATCCTACTACCCCTTTTAAATCCTAGAATTGATACTTGCATGTTATAGGTTACAAAATTCCCTGCCCACATGGTGCAAAATAGTTGATAAGATAAACAGAATAAGCTTCATTCCAAAGTTAAACAAATTTTATCTACAAATTGTACAAAACATGGTGTAATACATTTCATAATTGTGAAAGAATCACAAAATGATAGTTCTCAATTGATTAAAAACTCTAAATATGAAAATAGGCTAAAACATCAGATAAGACCGGCTGAATATAGTGGTTAGGTTGATTGTATACGGTATATATACACAAATGAGGTCTACGGAGAAAGACATGGATAGCTACGCATGACTGACCAATCTAAATGACATACTTTAGCTCCTTATTCTCCCAACACTTGTATCTTATCTATGCTGTTGCCTTATAAGTAATATTATTACTCAGACCATATGTGCAAGATAAGAGAACTAAAACATATATCAAGACACTCTATTGGATATGTTTGGACTTAGTGACATGATGTGTTATCAAAATAATTATAACAATATTTGTAACTAACAAGCCTGGTCCAGTCCAGATTTAAAGGTACAGTAAGACTTGTTGTTGAGTGAAATTTTTGGGGTATTGCCTGTTATTGTATTAATAAAAAATTTGTTTTAAGCATTTTGATTAATAACGAGCATAAAGAACAAAACAACAAAATTAAATATTATGTTTCAAGCCAGAGAAAAATGTCTTGTTTCATTATACCACAGTATTGTAACTTCATTGGACCAGTTAAAGGGACCATTCGAGTGGGGTATTTTTTGTGGAAATGAAATTCAGGAGGACTTTCCTTTCTACAATTATATATGATTTCTACATGATAATTTCACGCTTAATTTACTTATGTTTATGAGATTTACATTTTAGTTGTTAAAGATTTGACAATTTGACAAAAAATAAAGTGTATTGCTCAAAAAATAAAAACATTGTGAAATGAAGCCAACCATCAAAGCTACGATCGTGGAATGCATTACTACAACAAAAGGCTGTCGCAACTGAAAACTTTTATCATGAATTATTTGTAAACATGCTCCTCTCCTATCAATCAAGTAGTTATTACTTAACTTTGTTAATGAATAAGCATATAACAGCCTTTTTGTTTTCTCGCAATGCTAACCTTTCAAAATGGCGGATGAAAGTCGCTCGAGTGGTGCCTTTAAGTAGCAGCCAGACAGCAAAAGTGGTCATCTTTAGAAATAGCTCATTGGTAACATTCGACATCCATGATAACACCAACATACTCAATGTCCTAACAGGGTATTTTTTGTGGAAACAAAATTCAAGAAGACACAGATATGCAGTCTATTCTTTATTAAATTGTTACATCTAGAAAATCTAAAATGTTACCCTCGCTAACATATATATAAACATAAATGTGAAGTTATCATATATATATATGTATAAACAGGGAAGTACTCTTGAATTTTGTTTCCACAATAATACCCTAATAGGACTGTCCCTCTTAAGGAAAACATGTTAATTGACCGGTATTGAAATCTTTGAAAGATAAAATGTGATCTTCAATGAAATACCTTAAGGAACAACATTGTCAAATGTTGGCCATCACAACAATGAAGATGAAATATCTATCATATTTCCAAGAGATAAAAGAGGATACCTATAACAAATCATAAACTAATGAATGTTTGGACTATAGAAGACTCATATAAGGATTAGCCATGCTGCGGTCAGTCTCAATGGGGTATTTGTTAACTGGACATCGAGGACAAACCCCCCTTGTTTAGTGGACGCTTTGAAACCGCTTCATGTCCAGGAAATGTTTGGTGTCCAGTCTGTAGTGTTATTCTAGGATTTTAGAACTGTTGTGTTGCCTTTGTTACAGGCAAATGACAAACCGCTAACATTCTGCCTGGGGATTTGGCAGATGCCGACAAAGAACTTACTAAATCATTTTTATGGATGCTTTTGAATGGCTTTTAAGCCCAAAATCATAGCATTGAAATAAGGGAAAATGCTAATATTCAAGCAAGGGATGTCTGGCAAGAGCTAAGTCATTTTTATAGATATTCTTAAAATAATAAATCTATGGCTGAAGGCAGAACATTGTCATAAAAGATCAGTATCAATTGAAAGAACATTTATGTTACAATTTTCAACAAAGGAAGCATACACCAGACTCGAATCGATCTCATGCATGATTTTCTAGTGTTCTCCTTTGGTCAGAGGGCTCATTTGTCCTGGTCATTTTTCAGTGGACAAAGGTCAGTTTGACAGATTTACTGCCCAATTAGATTATAGGTTATTCTTTGATAAGACACAGCTGACGTGTTTTGTGGGCATCCTTTATCCATTAGGACTCACAATTTTTATCAGAACTTTTCAATGCCCAATTATATGGTCTTATTCATTTAAAGGACAGTCGTATGTAGGTATTCAGTATCAGGTTGATAAATAGAGACTTTTAACCTCTTAAAAAACTGACATGGAATAACCAATTTTCACAATGCTGACCAATTTACTCAATGTGATGTAACAAATTTCCTTTGTCTCATGAAACTGGAAGATGAAAAAGATTACCAAATTAAGTTTCCTTTGTCTGCTATGTCATTATGACACAACGAATCAAAAATTGACATGTGAATCACTGGAAATTTGACAGTCATCTCAAACCAGACAAATGAATTAAAGGAAATTCATTATGACAATTTTGATAATGATTCTATTGTCCAAATCATTAGCATAATGACATCATCTTACATTGCTCAATATTGCAAGAATATTTTAATTGTTTCTTCATATCCTTTTTTGACTCTCAGACACTTAACAAATAGTCTTGTAAAATGAGTGAATATCTTATAGATCACATATAATTGTCTGGCTAAAATTGACCAAAAATTACAATTTGGATCAAATGACAAACCTTAATTTCATGTACTTCTGCCTATAGTAAATGTCCTTTTGAAACCTCAAAAATAATACTTGGTATCCATATCATGAACACATTAAATAATTTGTCAATTAAGAACATATCGGTAGTCATCTTCTCCTGAAGGAAATAATATTATTAATACTTTTTCATTGCAAGAGAGAAGCTGATTTAATAAAAATTTATTTTCCTTCAACTCTACAACTTCCAAAATAGCACTTATAAGAAAGAGAGTCTCTTGTCAAAGCCATGGAAATAAAACCATGATTTATCATGAGCAAATCTAGATTAAAACATGTATCTTGTGTCAATTTTCTTGTATTTTTTATTCTGTACTCGTCACCCAAATTTTCATATTACAATAGAACACAGATATAACAAACTCCAAGGGACCAGCTAATTTAGTTTGCTATATCCGGTGTTCGCTACTCGCGTTTAGTTGTCATACATAGGGCTTTTGAGGGGGGAAATTGTTCACTATGTCCGATGGTTCGCTATTTCTGCGTTCTACTGTAGATACTAAAGGAGTGTTTGTTCACACATGGCAATGAAAACATTATCAAAGGCCTGATGTCAGATCTACATAACAGAACAAGCTAATCATATGGTTCAGTGACTTTCATTGGAGCTCAATCAGGTTGAAATGATCAATCCAATTAAATGAGGAGCAACGCCTGATGACCCAATCAGTGTAACCATTCTGCTGACATGCCATTTCATCAAATCCATTGTCTCCATTGACAAGTTGGTAATTGAATCAATGATAGACAGACCGAGGACATACAACCATCCTATTGAAGGTGAATTGGCAAAAGAATTAATTTCCATAAGACCACACCAACTATGCAGAACAATAATGGAGGTTTGTCAAGCATGTGTGCATGTTTCAGAATAAATGCCAAGTCTCTCTGGAATTAGTTCTTGCTGGGTGGCGATGTCGACATAAATCTCTCTTTCCATGGAACTGGGAGTCGTAAAGCTTTTACATGGAATTACCTCAATTGCTATGGAGTCTTGAAATGAGCACCCATATCTGGATATTTAGGAGAAGGATCAAAGGTCGTCTCACTTAAGGAAGAAATATGGGCTTATTAAATTAAATGAAAATTGTTCCTGGTTTTAAATCCTGTCAATTCGAAGGTATGCCAAATCATAACAAAAAGAATAAATACATTCCTATTACTAACTATAGCATATATTCGTTTTTAAATTTACAAAGACCAAAATCCTGAGAGATCAAATGTAAAATTTGCTTACAAATACTGTAAATGTAACTTAAACAATGGAATCAGATTCAACCAAGGAATATCTGTATGACACAATCTTAAATTCTCATCATATTCAATCTTTTCACATAATAAATACAGATTTAGCAGTAAAATAAATGTGAAAGTATCATCTATGTAACATTTATTTTGTAGAGCCTCTTTAATGGAATGATACATCAAAACACGACCACCCATACGATGTCCTCATGAAAACAATGTACTTAAATCAGGACAATATCTGATAACTGCATATCATGATGAAAATTGAGATGAAATAAAATCTTGAAAAACTTCTTAAGAAGGGAGGAGTGTATATCATTACAATAATAACAGTAATAACTTGCGATGACACAATGGGGTCATTTCATATTGGATATCATAAAGAAATATGAGATGACTCAAACAAGTATACAAATATTTACCTAGAGAGTAACCAAACATAATATACATATTGATAGTCATAAATACGTGCATGACACAACATAAGGTCAATTTCTATTTGTTATCAAAACGAAATAGGCTAAGCCTTATATAATACGCAGCTTATCAATACAAGAAATTTGCATACATCAACATGGTATACAATGTTACATACATGATATATATCATTACATGCTATCACTAGCATGAGTCGACATAATTTCGCGTCAAATAGAAAAAAGCACCATTTTTATTTTGATGAAAATTTGCTATAATGTGTTAAACAAAGATTGATATGAAATAATAAATATGAAATCTACTCAAAAACTTGAAGCTATCAAAATGCAAATGTCAATATAAAGTATATCGTTTTTGTTGCGCACAACTAGATTTTCTTTTCTTTTTCTCCGCATCAGGTACTCATTGTCGCTCAAGTTGATACCCTTTGGACGCAATTGCAATAATTGAGACACGGTGTAAATCCTACACACATAATGATGATGTCACAGAAAGTGGGTTTGTTAAAAGCTATGGCACTTTTGAAAAGGGTACACTCATTAATACATACCTATGTTGTCAATAATGATACATACTTGTTCCTCCATTCACTGAATATGTAATTTTTCACTTTTATATTCTATTCACTTAGTTTTTAGACTTATACCTGCCGGCCAGTGTTTGTAAATAAAACCTTGAAGCTTAAATAATACATACATTAATGAATACTTATACAGCAGAACACGGATATAGCGAACTCAGATATAGCTAACAATCGGATATAGTGAACAATATTTTAAGTCCTGTCAAAAGCCCTATGCATGGCGGACAAACAGCGAGTAGCGAACTAAATTCTTTGGTCCCTTGAAGTTTGTTATATCCGTGTGCTACTGTATTGTCAAATATGGTACTCACCAGTTCTTTTGCAAACAAATTCATCACAGCAAGATCCGGGTCTGAGTTCTGCATCATTGAGTAGCACACTCTCAAATCCAGCAGCACATATTGGAACAGTGCAGTAGGAGAAGTTACACACACACAGAGACCGTGCCTCCTGTCCTGTTGAGTTCACTATCAGATCAGAGTCAAACGGGCACTGTAAAGTTACATCCCCTATTGGTTCACAATCCTCGCTTGTACAGTTCTCTGGTCCAAATTCTGAAATTGAAATACGTCAAATTAAAAATATGATTTTTTTAAATATGTAAAGGATACAACAATGTTATATTTGGGATCACACTATAAACATAACATAGTTGCATTTGTTCACTATCTAAATGGCATTTATCTCTAATGTAGAGGATATCCGATACATGAATACATGAAGAAGGCAATCAAATTATTGAGGTTTTGTTTAATAAGAACAAATTATAAGAAATAATTTTATCTTTTACTATTAAATAACTCAAAATACATTAGGTCTTCACATGGATTTTAGCATCAGATCATCTTGGACATGAACATTAACCATTTTTTACTAAATTTATAATTAAAAACTTGTGGGTAATGAATATGCATAAAAAATAAACAATCAACAATGCTAAAAAATTGCAATTGGTCTTAAGGGTGCAGTCACATTAGAATACTGTTTCCTGATTTCTCTTACTGCCACAGGACGCAGTGTTTGTGAAACAATTCTCAAGGTAACACTGACTGAGTTTTTTCTCTGTGTTGTGTACTCCTAGCTTTGAGGAAGCGCAGAAAGTGTAAATGTTAGATGTGGGTGTTTCTCTTGGATAAGAGTCGGAGGTCGGACATGTGCTACAACTGCCAGCATGAGAATAGTGCGCTGTCCTATATATACCTCTTTCTTTGTTCTTCATATACATACATACATACAGACATTGATTAGCTGAAAAATATTCCATCTTATTTTCAAATGCTGCTATAATTGACATTGCTTGGAATCATTGTACTACAACATTATTTTCTGGTGACCTTTTAATCTAGGTTTCGAACTAATCGTGGGTGATATAACTCTTTCTTTGTTCTTCATATACATACATACATACAGACATTGATTAGCTAAAAAAATTTCCATCTTATTTTCACATTCTGCTGTCATTGACATTGCTTGTAATCATTGTACTATAACATTATTTTCTGGTGACCGTTTAATCGAAGTTTCAAACTTATCGTCTGTGATTTAACTTATTTTATGGCTACTTATTTGTAATAGGTAAAGTAGGCTTGTTATTTATGTTGTTCTGTATCTATTGAGCCCTGAGACTGAAGCTCCTTTACCTGTGGGATGTGCACATATTTCTTACATGAGAGAAGAAGCTCAGAGACATCAAAAGATTTCTGAGAGTCTATCACCAAGACCCTAAAGCAAAAATATTCACTTGACGACCAACCAAGTCTACTGCAGTATAGCAAGTCTAGATCACTCAGCTATCTGAAGTTAAAGCGTCTTCTGAACTCCATTTTGTTATAACACATGAATTATTTTTAAATATTGTTAATAAATGAGACTAAATGCTAGTCTAGATATCTGACTGTATAGAAATAAGGAGGGATTTTCATATTACAAATTTCCCTAAGGGTTGGTTTTGAAAAATTCATGAATATTTTCCAATTGTAAAAGAGATTACTGGAAACAATTACTTGAAAAGCCTCTGCTCATAGAGACTATTCTAGATCTCTGATTCAATGACATAATGGCGGTTAAGTGTTTAACATAAAATCATATGAGCTACTTCAAGGTAAAATTCTTTCTACAAATAATCAACAAATACTTAATCTTTTCTTACATCTACATGTTCACACTAATATTCCACAATGCAAATGTCTAGACACGCCATTGCACTAAGCCAATAATTACTGATCACAGCTGATAAAAAGGATATACATAACACTGGGCTCATTCAAATAGTATTAACCTGTTAATGCAAAAATGTGTGTATATGTGAACTAATAGGTTAATGTAATTAGCGGGTAACGAGCCAATGTAAACAAACATAGGTAATCCAACTTAACAATCAGGTCAAAATTAAATGTTGCTGATCACATATGCTCTTCTAAATGGTTGATAACATATATCTCATGAAGTTTGGGAAATATGTGGACCAAAATGCATTAAAGTAATGGAATTTGGCATGCATTTGGATTCTATTTCATTGTACCAAATTGGTGATACATGTAAATGCTATTTTCAGTGCAAATTTCCAAAGCATGTAGGTCAAAACATAAAAAACTTACAACCACGACATAATAAGGAATATCTTGGAAATGAGTTCAGAATCTAAGGAATGTTATCACATTTTCAGGCCATGAGTTTTCATCAGAGGAGAGGGAAGAATGGAACATACAGCGAGTCAATGAACAACTTGATAAAAAACTTCTTCACACAATACAACAGGTCTATTCTAGCTATTTACAGCCGTCCTCAGTTTCCAGATGGTTGGGGGATTCTAGCAACAATTCCCGCCAACTGCATGCTAGGACCCTTTTGTTCCTTTACACATATGTAGAGTTTGGTTACTTCCTGCCAAGGCGTCAGCGCCAACCGAAACCACCTACCTATCACACGTGCCGCCAATATGGCCTGGAAATGTGGCACCAGTTTCATAGGCACCAGCCAAACACAAAAGAAAATCATTTGGAATTTCAGTCATGTTCCAGGTTATTGGAAAGGGCAGGCCCAATTTTACTCCATATCAATGGCCAAAATAATGCTTAACATATTTGTTTGAGATATGATGGCAACAAATTTACAAAATGGGTGTTTTAAGATTGTTAGATCCAGCCTTGATTAGACATACACATATTTTGCTCTTGAACTCCTTTTATGGAAATGGCCAAAATGGGATGATACAAATTTGGATAAGACATTGGTTGTAATTGCATTTAAACACATTTTTGTTCTAAACTTAGGAAATATCGGAACTAAAAATATCATCAACATAAAATATGACACCTTTTGCAAATGACCCTCTTAAAAACAAACAAACAAATAAGTTGTATTTACAGCTGTGCATAATCTCTCCAATCAACAATCATTAAGTGATAAACCCTACACCTTTGCAGCTAGCGGTAATTACAGTTATTTTCCTAACTTTGAAGGAAGTCTAATTGACCAGATCAGAACCCAATTACACATAATAAGCAATCTCAAGGATGGGGGCAAGCTTGAAATCGACACCAGTCCGTGTAGCGGCTATTTTCCGTACATTTAGAGAGATAAACATCAGGGGTGCTGACACCACATTATAATGACACCAATATCCATTTGTCTCATTACATGTTTGCATTAACGTGTTTGAATTGCCTTCCCAGATTTCAATTCATGTACTTGACCTCTTGTTTGACATTTAACCAGCTGATGTCAGATGCTGGGACGTCAATAGCTTGTCTATGTAGCTTTTAACTTGACTAGTAGAATTTAAGGTTATTTTCATTATGGGATGAATATTTTGTACATGAAAACAATATTCCATGTCTGAAATTATTGAATAAGCAACAACTTTTTTATATAAATTTTGTTTTGTAAGGTTGATATTTTTACCGAGGAACTTGACTATGATAATGATTATAACTGTGACTATGATGACCATGAATAGAACTATGATGATGATAATGATGACAATGACTATGTCCATATAAAGATGACAAATTGTCCCAGACTTTATGGACATTACTATTTGTACATTGATTCGACTATGACAATGACTTTTTTGACAATTACTATTTCAAAGACATGACCATGACCATTACAATGACCATGACTTTATTGACCATCACTATGACCATGAGCATGTCTACAATTATGACTCTGACCATGACAGACCAGATAACTAGCCAGGTCAAGGAATGAGGGGAATGCTTAACATTAACCCAAACATGTGGTCTTTCACCAACCAATCTACTTATCACTTCCCATTGGAAGACACAATCAAAGGAAACCGATCAACAACTCCTCAGAGGAGAAGAAACAAGACAATTTTGGACTATCCTGCCCCGGGCATAGGAGATAGGAAGGCAATTGTAGCGGAGGGTTATGTCGTGTATTGAACAAACTTCCTACAATTAGCTTGAGCACACAGATAAAGAAGTTAATTGCTCTGTGTGACCCTACTCAATTTCGGTCACACCGAGCGAAAAGTCATGACACAGAGTCGACGGCCTTTGCAACAGACAAAACACCAAGGTCAAACTGCAGGGAATATAACCTTTTACCAGCAAAAATTATTTAACACTCAAATTGCTGAGCTTGTAATCTTTCTAAAACAACCAGAGAACAAGGTTTGACAAAGTGGAGAGACCTTTGCCAAAATCCTATATAAAAGAGAGAAGCAATCAGAATTCCTTCAGACTCTGCCAGCTCTTTAACTGCTTCTATCCTTGAGATATGAAGTATGTTATACCTTTTAGGTAACATTGAATTTACAAAAAGCAGACAATAACAAAAAAGTTGTTGGCATAAAATCTGAAGGGTTAATCAAAAGAAATCATTACTTTTCTATTAGTCTGTCATCCAGACCCTAAAGAAAAAATATTTAATTGATGATCAACCCAGTCTAGAAAAGTATAGCAAGTCTAGATCGCTCAGATGAAGTGAAAGCATCTTCTGGGCTCCATTTCGTTATAATTTAATACATGATTTGTTTACAAATATTGTCAATATTGAAAAAAATACTTCTGAGACTAAATGTTCGTCTACTTTTCTATTTGTGCATGCAATATCTTATGTTCTCCACATGCATACTTTCAAACTCTGTACTCTTAAAGTATTCAATAAAAACGTTAGGTATAAAGTCTGCAAAAAAGTGAGGGTAAAGTTGACACCCTTAGGAGCCCTGACCCTTCATTGTTTACCTAGTAGTGTTTCAAATTGCTTCCATTACTGAAATTATCTTTGCAAAGTCACCAACTGAAGCGGAGTGTGACTTCCTGTTTGATTTGCATCCTGGGAAATCTAAATCTGCCTCTCTCACAGACAGCTAATGCTGATTATACTTGACAGTATCAGTCATAAATTACCTTGTTTCCTCAAGTGTATAACAATAACAAGGTATTATGGGACTCAAAAGATAACTCAGTTGACAACAATTCTACATACAAATGTGATAAACTCTATATGTTATTAACTTGAAGAATTATTAACATTCTTCAAAAAAAATGTCAAACTGACATTTATAACTTTAATTAAATCTTTGAAAGAAGGATCTAAAATTATGTATTTGATTTTATATAACTCATCACTCCCTGTAATAAGACTATTTACTACCAAAAACACCTGAACCAAGAAAAACGACGAATATTTCAAATGTTTTTCCGAACACGAATAAAGCAAATAAAATTGTATTATGAGGGATAAAACTATCTGTAATTCAAATTAATTAAAGGTTTTTGGGTTGGGTCCCTTGTATGCGAAAAGCCAAACAATACAACAAGCACTGACTGTCCCATCAGCTTACCAACATGATCACCAAGACTTGACAATGACATCAAATCTTCTCAAACAACAGTGTAAGATATATATTTTAGATGCATCTTAAATCCAAGCCTTACATAATAAAAATGCATATTTGAGGAAAATCGATTATGACAATTTTACAAATTTAGGTAATTTTATATCTTGTCAAAGCATTTAACCCTCGTCAGACATCATTAACACATGATCTATTCAGGAAGCAGACAGCTCAATTTCCTCCTCCCTTTGGCCTGTCTGGCTTTAATGAGACATTCTACCTTTAAGGCACTTTTTATATTTCCGTCTCTTTTCTTCCGTGATCGTTAACAAATTTTCTTGAGGCCATCAAGTTTTGACAGGTGTACAAGTCAATGATCACCTGATTTAATTGATTGATAGAAATTTTGCCATAACTATTTTTTTTAAATGATTTTTTAAAATAATGTTTGCCTTTTTCATAAATATGAGTTTGTATACAGTTATCATTACAAAGGTTTATTGTGTTATTCATTTTCATTTTGTCAATAAACAAGTTCACGGTCTCTTTGTAAACAATATACCATTATTTTCATTGATAAGAAAATTAAGCTCTACAAATATTAAAATCATCAGCAAGATATTGACAACATTGAACATAAGGGTCAAAGTAATTTTGAAATGAAAATTTGTATTTGGTCCATTACATGAAAATTTTGGAAAAATCAAAGAATAAATACATTTACTCATGTCCATTTAAGAATATTTTGAATTCAAATGCAAACAATGTACCTTATCTTCAGTCAGCTTATCAATGTATCCCAAAAGAAACCTAGCAAGATTACTTTAAAGTGAAACACCAGCATTTTTCAATTGTTGGTTGAAATATTGAAATGAATGTAATGGCTTAGAAGATCCTACAAGACTAGGAACGTAAGGAATTTGGTTGGCACAGATCCTTGGGTAACTGGAATGAGTCCTTATTTTAGGATCACAAATAGAATGAAATAGAAATGTTGACAAATCTTGTCCCTTTGTGTCCTGAATTTGTCATAGTGCAAGATATAATGCTGGTTAATCTTTGACTTTGAAAATAAAATCTTTTATAATTTTTTATCAAGTTCTATTCAGGAGTTTCAGAATTCTAATCTTTATGTAAACAGGTATTCAACAACACATTTGTAATTGTATGTCGGTTCTCCATTATACCTACCCATGCATCCTTACCCAGTACAGAATCTAAAGAAGCTTCCTGGAAAGATACCATAAGATGAAAATGAAACCCAGATTTTATTCAAAAGGGCAAAGATTAGAGTTAAGCAGTCTCTGTAATGATAAGTATCTGTTGAAGACCTTATATACGTCTGGGCAATGTCCTCAAGTTACAACCTTCATTGCCCTCAACATTCTTACACACCACCCTCAATAGAAATTGTGCCATCTATGACATGAAGATTTAGCCTTGTAAAGAAGTAAATATCCAACAACTCATGTGGAAAATGTCAAAATGAACGCCTTTGAAGACCCCTCCCTCGACAGTCTCAAATCTGACAAGCTCTGTTTTGGTGGTTACGGATTGAACAAAGATGGCCATTTGGTATACCCAGTGGGTTGGTATTCTTATCCTAATGTCTTCTTCAGTCTGGCCAGGGGTCCAGTCATCCCATTGTGACTTCGATATGGCTACTCCATATATTTGAGATACCTAACAGGGGCAATGCCTTTGTGACACCGAATTCCGGGCCATACCACAGCATTGCATTCCTAAACACAGTCATACATACACAAAATAAGGTCATAGTGTTGATAGTACATATCCATAAATCTTCACATACTTAGTACAAGCCAAACTAGGTTATAGAATTAGTCTTACTGCTGGAAGAGGAAATTTTTAGATTATATAAACCGACGATTTTTTAGTTTATAGTGAAGATATTTAAGATGAATGAAATACTTTTCTTTACAATTATTTTATTTGATATTGAGTTTTATACAAGTCAAAGTTGAGAGCATGTATATATATATATCAAAATAAGCATGGAAATATATAAAGTTAATGTAAAATTACCTCCTTATTCTTGATTAAAATCAAGTTGGAACATTTTCAAAAATGACAAGTTCATAAAATCTGATATTTCAAGGAGACGGGTTTTGTTTTAAAAGAATTTTGAAAATAGTAAAGATGTTTCCTCACCAATGATTTTAACAAGACAAATCTACTTAACTGTAAAATTTAGTATGCAGTTTTGATGATGTATGGCAACAATGGAGGTATTGATGGTTTTAAATAACTAATATCAAAATGAAATATCACATTTACAAATTTTTATTTACTGGTTATGTTATAAACAGGAATATCAAGTCCCTTTTCAAGATATTTCTAAATATGCCCAGTCTCAACATCATGATAAACATCATATCATCTAAATATGATCATGTATACACACCATGTACCATACCTATTGAAAGAATATATCAATCAATTATATTTTACAGGAGAAAATAATTTTTCAAAATTTAAATTTTATTTTTAGAATTTGATGGAAATAGAAACACAACATCAAGGTCAGTGTGTGAAACATAATCTGGAAACACAACATGTCAAACCTTGACCCAGCGACTACACATGATCTGAAATATACAAGAGAGATTATGATGTTCCCTTGGTGACTTCTTGACATGTTGGTATACATTATTGAAAAGGGGATTGTGTGACTAGCAATCCTACACCACATCCATACCATTAAGTGCAAAGAGATGAAAATCTGACATCCTTTCATGGGATGAGCTCTTGTACTCTGATTGATGACTTAGTCAGTGTTCTTATAAAACTCTAATGTCTAATGAGATAAATCACTGTTTGTTGAAGGTGTCATGTTGATAAGATACATTTCTATTTTCTTGTATGTTTTAGTCATTGAAAATCCATGGATCATTTAAGATCTGAAACTGAAGGTAGTCTTTCCATAGTCTGTCCCTAGAGCAAAAACCTAACAGAGCCTTTTTTAATGTTGGTTTTATTGGCAAGTTTGATTTCTGCAGCTACTGACTTTACTATTGTTCAGGATGTTTTCTTCTAATTAAAATATGGGCAATGATAAAACAGTCATAAATCTCTTTTTTTCCTGTAACTTTTAATCCAGCTCTGAGGGTTAGTGTCGGAATGATATATGGAATCTACTCATCTAATCATTTTTTCTATAGTTAAGTTTCCATATGTGGACAATAATGACAAATTTTAATTTAAAAATACTTAAGGTAGAAATCTACAGAAATATTTTCATTTAAACTTGGTATTAACGTATTCTGATTTAATAGTGATGTTATGCTATATTTCTGCCATACATTATTAAATTGTTTTTCTAATAATGTACATTTCAAAACATGTTGACAAGATATTCAATGTACATGCTACACATGTTTGCTGATTTTGCACATTTCATGAATAATGATATAAACTGTTTAAAGTCCATTTGCAATTCAAAACAAGATACATTTTGAATTTATCACAAGTGTCAACCTGACATGCATACCTGATTATTTACCTTGACTGGATATTTACAGAACAGGTGTTAGATAAACAACATTTTTTAAATGAAAGTTTTCCCCTTAATCAGGATTTAAAAAGCATTTTTGTAAAGAAATAAATGTGTAAATGTTTACAGATTTCAGGGTTGCAACGACCTTGGGAATAGAGAATTTACTATATCTAATAGACTTTTCAACCTTTCCACACCCATACCCAATCCGCTCATACCCCCACCTACCCCCCTCCTCCCCCTTCTTCTCCTGTCACAAGCCCAGACTGTAGTCTCCAAACACATACCTGTGTCGTGTTGACAAATTATAAGAGTTTCTTCAACATGACCACAACTACAGGACATCACGGCTATAACGCCAAGCTTGATTAATTCTAAGTGGATGTCACGCAAGGAAAGAGAACTAGCCACAATGTCTTATTGTACTAAGTGAAAAAGAACTCCCATTTTTAACATGTGACCTATCTGTCCTGTTGGGCTGTATTACATCGAGACAGAGGTTAAAGGTTATGTGACATTTTCCATTCAGTATTTTCACTGGCAACTTAGGCAGGGGCACTCCACAACTGTCACCATTAAAGAATCGGCCTTCACATAATCTGGCATTAGGCATCATGCTAAGTGTGTATAGGTGTAGGGCATTTACAATTCATCATCAGGTATTTAAAATCTCAAGAAAACATGTCGCTATAAAAGACTAGGGACAATACCCATCTGTTTTAAACTTTTTACTTTCCACCTGCCATGTTTTAGCAGGCTAAGTACATGTTCACTTAAAGTCTGCAAAGGAGATATCATGTTGACATGGGGCATAAAATGTGAACTTATTAAAATTCTTTTGGGCATTTTGTCACGATTTACAATAACTTGCATTTTGAAAGCATTCCAGTTCTGATTAGGGCTTTTAACAGTGATGAATTAAAAAATTTGCAATGAACTGATATTTGTAATTGAAGCCTTCTTCTTCAATGTCTGAAGAAAGACAGTAAATATACATTAAGAATATTAACCTGAGACCACCATGGTAAAGTGTAATTCAACTTTTATTTGTTTTTGCCTTTCAATTGAAGGTTTAATCCTTCTTCAATATCATCTAAAACTAGGTGAACTTTGTGTGTCAAAACATTGTCACCATTGAAACTACCTTGATTTCCCATTCTATTCATCACTATAACCATTTAACCATTGATCAGTCTTTGTCATATTGTACAGAGAGTAGAAATGATATGATAATGCTCTAGTTATAACACCCATTCACAGACTTTTGTCACCAGGCTCAAACTGTCCCTTTAAGAAATGCACAGCCATGGAAGGTTTTGTTATTAGTTTGTGACCACAAGTTGGTCACAGTGGACAGAATGATTGACAGGCGACCGTAGATAAGTGAAGGATAAGAGGTGTCGAGCTGTATATCTCTTGATAGTGGACATTCCTCTGTAATCTATACACTACACCTGCATGACCTTACGTGACCTTTGACACAAGTTAATCAGCCAATCAGCTGTTTGCTATCACCGTCAGGCAGTGTCCGATTGCACCATTCATGAAACAATGCTTGTATACCATGTAGATAGTGATAGATACTTGTTAATTAAGCTTTGACCTGATGGACAGATTGTATGTTTATTGATGTGCCATATGCACTGGGGATAACTTCTGATTTGAAACGATCTAAATTGATATGATATTCGGAAACAACCACATACTATGGCAGATTTCCAAAAACTGACAATGTCATAATCGTCACTTGAACTATTACCAAAATGTTGAAAGCAATGTTTAAGTTCGAAAATATTAAATATGCCTCATGGTTAATGAAAGGTTTAAATGGCATGTCACGTTAAGTTGATTTATTTCAAAAACATGTCAAAAATTTCTTCACATGATAAACATTCCCAGAAAACATTTGTTCATGCTATAGTGGTTTTATTAGCTCGAAAATAAAAAAAAGCAATCATTCATAAATATATAACATATACAAGAAAAGCAGTCATTAATCAAATTACTCATTCCATAAAAATCCTGGAACTTTGTACAGCAAGTATTGTACAACGCCCGTAGATTGCATTCCGCATAAATCACTTGCACATTTCTTACATAAATTGTCATTTATAAACTAAAAAGCCCCTTTTCATATCTTTCATAATTTGAAAAATATTTTACATGCAAGTGATGTCTTATCATTCCTTTTTGTAGTAAAATACACAATGTACGATATGACTTTCCTAATTCAATACCGCCCACGTTTCAAATACAACCGCCTCTACTTCACCTTGCAATCCATCCAGACGAACTTTAGCCACTTTATCACAACATAGCCTTTACAAGACAAACATATATATTTTTGCCAAATCGATATATATGCTATAAAATTCTAATTTGATGACAACTTTGATACCGCGAACAAGTAAGAAAAGTGTTGAAACATGTTTTCTAACAACTTATCTAAAAACTAACTCTTCGAAGAAAATAGACTGGAAAATTGTCATTCGGCCAATAAATATATCGCTATTCCTTCATGTGAGTGCTCCATTGGGACGGAAAGCTAACATACAAACCAGTGGTATATACCTATGTTGTTAGATCATCGCCGACCAAACAACAGGTGTGTGATTACGGAGATAGAATATAGACTTTTATCTCATTATCATATCATTATGTAGACAAATATGCATGAATCATAGCCCTGGCCACATTCCCCGTCGAGTTACTCATATAAACAGGTAATTACGCAAGGTGGCGAAACAATTTAAATTCTATGCTTAGCAAGAACTTTACAAGTCAAAGTCGAAAGTCAATAAAATGATTACGCTTGGATTTTGTCGTAAGTCCTGCTTGACTGAAACAGCGAACTAGTCGTACTTGAATGCTACTCTATATTTAACGATGCACCATACCTAATTCATAATCAACCTTTAGAAATGAGCAGGGATCGTTTTTTTATGAAAATACACGAATAATGATACATGTTGATGTGTGGCAAGAAGCTTCTTTAGATCAACACCGTAAAGTCGAAAATTACAAAGATTTACTTCGTTTCAAAGGATTCCTTGGTTTCCATCATTTCCATCTCTTGATTGAATATCCAAATCTCATAACGGAAGTTGTTTTTTTCAGTAATCTGTATTTGAAGCCTAAATGATTTGTAGCGATAAAATACAACCGAGAATGACCCGTACACATAAATTCGAACTTCTACCGTGATCGCAGTTTCCAACAAATGTTTCTCAAAATTATTTCAGGCCCATTACCAGCGACTGACATAAAGTCTGCCCTGTACATGTAAACAGATAGGTTTCCGTGTCTCATTAGCGACAAGCTTATAGAGGTGCCCTGCCGAGCTGTTATTTAGCATGGAGACCTTGGGTCTGGTGAATGGGAAAGGTCCATCGCTTTAAGTGTTTACAGTAGATAGCCGAGGAATTCCATTCACTCACATTGTGTCCGTGGGGAGAGTTGCCGTCTCTTAATACCTTCTTGTGTCCACAGCATGTTTATAGAAGCTAACATGCTTGAATAAAACCGAATTACTCCCGAACAGCACATGAAGCAATAGCCCTGACTCCTTACAAAGCTCCAATACACGAGGGTCCCGCAGTCTGGAGTTGTAACTACCACAGCAGCTTTACAGTATACCATAGATGGAATGGAACATGCTAATATAAACAGAACCCATTCCGAACGGCAAATCAATGGCCCTGCCCCTCACAAAGGTCACGTATACGAGTATTGAATCCTGCAGTTTAACAGGAAAATGTATTGTTCAAGCATACGAACTTACGAATTTAACTGATGTGCTCATCAAAAACATAACAAGCAAGTGATCTGACCAAAGGTGGGAATCATTTGTTCTGCATATCAAGTTCTGAAGTTCAACAGTAGACAAATCTTTGTGTTAGCATAAAATATGTGATGAATAGGTTATAATTTGCTTTTAAAAATTCAACTTGCCTAAAAAGCAAATCAAACAATACATAGCCTACAATGGCCCAGTACAACGGTACAAGGTTCCACCAAGCGATACTCTCTCAGCATTTGGATCCACTGTATAGCATATGATCATACTATGGTACCATGCCTGGATAAAACTGACTCAGCCCCGACCAGCAAATCAAAGAAGAGCCATGACCCCTTACAAAGGTCCAGCACACGGGTATAGTGCTCGGTTTGGTTCCCGCAGTTCCGGAGGAGAAGGTTGGTATTTAGGACCGATCTGGTCTCGGCATTCAGTTCTGCTAGATATATCAGAGAGCATGTGACGAGAAGATGCTCCCGCAAGCAGCAGATTCCTCGCATAGAGACCTTCGGTCTTCTAGGTTAAACACATCGGGTTTACATTGTATGCAATAACTGATCCCGACTATGTATTTGATGTCCCGTACAGAGGGACAAGGGGCCATGGCTCGATGTGTAGAAGTGTCGGGGAGGGGCAGGTACTGTAAGTGAAACGAGGGGTAACAGAACAGGGGTACCCCCTGCCAAAACAGGTGCACTCACCTTTGGCTTTACTTCCCATAAAGTTCACCTTTCTATACTATGGCACTCAGGGGAAAATAGTATTTTGAATTTTCTTGGATGAACGTGACTATTTTTGTAGTCCTGGCTTGGGTCTATATCGTAATCGTTATACTTATCATAAATAAAAGTTGTTTTGTATGTGCCACGCATAATCGCACTGTTGAGCTTAGGTATCCTAAGAATATGTGTAACTAGGTCATTCATTCCAAATAGGCTCAAGATTTCGCATACCAAGGCTGGTAACACTAATGGTCAAATAAAGGAGTGAATCTACGATAACGAACCATAAAGATGTCTCCTCCTGCCCTCCCGTCCACAATTCTCCTCTAATTGACGATTAAGAAACAGTTACGTTGAAACCTATCCCTAAGATATTGGTTATATTAAAGAGCTAGTACAATCATGGTTTGGCAAAATATTTAAGAGATGCCTTCGCTGCAGGCGAATCAACACGATAAGAACATTTTAAAGGGGCAGTAGCACGTTTTAGGGGAAATGTAAGTAGATGTTAAAAAAGAAAATAAATGGTTCCAATCGGAAGACATTGTATTCAAATTTGATGAAGAAGTAATATATAATGTAAAGTTATAATGTAAAGTTTCGCCAAGCGATTCCTTATTCTTACACAAAATGAATAAAAGGTGTTCACAAAAAAATGCCGCAAATGGACTTAATGTTAATCTTTATAATTTATCCTCTGACCATGGATGATTGGTTGGTGTACACTGACCCAATCAAAATAAATACATTTAGCATTAACGTACAATTATCAGTGAACAGTGCAACCGCCCCTTTAATGTAGATTGTGTGTTTTGTATAAATAACATCGATTGATAGCATTAATCATTTAATGGGAATTCATTATATCGTCTGATATATTTATCATACTGTCCCTTCGAGGGATAATATTACGAGGGTGAATCGAGACATCTCTTAATTACATACAAGATAACTTTGGAATAAATTTTCAATGCTTTTTGAAAACGATTTCTAACTGGTTGTTTACAGACAAGGATAGTTATAAGTTCGTGTTTGAAAACAATTGAAGTGGTAGTTGACACCCCGTTGTTTAAAGTGGCTCGCATGAAAACGCAGTTCATAAAATACGTGTTTGTAAATATTGGCTTACAACATAGTCCTGCCTGGCACCATGGAACCTCAACACAAATCAGCAGGATCCGCAAATGTTGAGAGTCTTGTAACCAGTACTTTATGGTCGCTCGTGTTTTTTGTTTGTTGGTTTGGAACTCGATACCTCATTGAGCCCGCACATCAACTTGCGAGCGTTGACATGAAGTGCTAACCAAAGAAATGCTTTGGCAAAAAAGTGTTGTGTTGATTGTGCTAAAGATGTGAAATCTGACAGTTGGCCGTGAAACTGTGACCAGTATAATGGCCGGGCTCTAACACCTCGTCCACTGACCAACAGTAGCCACGTTTTGGACCGGCCAGTCCGGCGCTTGTTGCTACCAGTCTCACGTTTTGTTTAACTTATTAATAAGAAGGCAATGTGAGGATCTGTCATCATCCTGGCTCATGAATGTCCTGTATTTACTCTATTGATTGATGGCTTATTGGATCTATGACTAACTACCAGGGCATCTGTCCCCCCTCTGTCATAATGAAACACGTTTGTAGTACATGCTTGGTCTTTCCTGGACGTGATACTATTGAATTTCATACTAAATGTTTTATTCGTTTGACATATTTAGATATTATATTCACAATAAGCTACTAGTATGGTCGTTAAGACCGCTTATATAAACTTTAAGAATATAAAATAAAATACAAATATATTTCATAGTTTTCATTATGTATTATTTTAAATGCTTTCAATGCATTATACAATACTCACTGAGAAAACGATTATGAAGATTATTGTGCTGCTGCTGCTGAGGTTTATGATGATGATGATGATGATGATGATGATGGTGATGATGATGATGCACCCTAACCTAAGGAACAGTTCATGCATTGATTGATGGTGTATTAAATCAATGCTTTCAAACAAGCCATTTATTTTACGATTGCCAATAAGAGACATTGTGAAAAATGGCATCATATAAGTACTATGATTCCGTCCCAATAAGGCACCGAACCTTTTCGTAAGTACATTCTTAGCTTGCCTAAATTCCGTGTGATAAAATACGCTTTGTAGATTACTTTCTACATTCAATTCCAAAAATCAATTTCAAACTATTAAAATATCCAAAGATTTGTTAGATGAGCTGTATAAGGAAGGTACTCAGCCCTATCAACATATAACACATAACGATGTATTATCCAGAAGCAGGTGGGATGGAAAGCCAATGCCAAGATTATGGAAAGTTGTTTAGTCTCATATAGAAAGTGTCCCCGGAGGGTCGAGGCTAGTCTGTACCACACGGATCATGGTAAGAGTATCAACCACTACTCAGTAACATGCTACCCTGGGCTATCATCCTTAGAACGTGTGTGGCTCTACAGGTGTGTTTTGAACGTCGTCAAAGGCAGCTGTAAGAATGCTGAGGTAAATGTTCGTGAGTGAAGATAGACGCTGATTCCACAAAGTTACTAATGGTAGACTCTGACCTCAACAATACCAAAACATCATCAGATAGAGCTGGAATGTGAGCATCAGGGGTATCGCCTGGCAGGAGAACAGTGTAACGCTATTAGACTTCTCCGCTATGAAGGTAGCTGTTTACTCGACTGTATAACGCTATATACTGATTGATTTCTAACAGCTCGTTGAAGTGATACTATGGATAAGAAGTAGGTAGATCTACGGACACACAAGCTGACAGACATGCACATTTGGACTTGAAGGATTCAAGGATGATTTTATCATTTTTGCTGCAGTGGGTAAAGGAGCGGTAGGATGGCTCTAGGGAACTTCCGCTTTTCCAGACTTTAAATGAATTGTGATTTGTTTCCAAGGTCTGAGAAGTGATACTGCGGCTAAGGTACGAAATCGGTGAATCTGATTGGAGAGTATTTACTGTCTCAACTCAGCAGACCTAGACCAATGGAATTCTTCCATAGATTACTCGATAGATTAACCCCATTATTGAGTGAGATTGACACTGAGATGATGGATAAACAATGTCAATAACTTTCATTAAAATTATCACAAATACAGATAAATTAGAGATTCTAATCAACATGATATCTTTTGTGGATTCGATTGGTTTATAGTAGACCAAAGCATTCAAATTCATTTTAAAGAACTTGTACTGTAGAAAAATATAATTACCACACACAAAAAACTCTTAATACAATTGATTCTTATCAGTCAACTTTGAAAGACGTTTCAATTACAATACTAGTATTCAACAATCGGTTGGTGAAATATGTAAGTAAAACAATTTCTGTTTTCATTCTAAACTTCTCTAATGTTGACATTGAAGAAGATACATGTATATAGACACAGCATCACCAGTGTTCTTTAATTGCTATTTTCCTCAATGTTTTCAAGGTTATACATTTCGGAAAAGTCAGTAACATTTTATTTACAAGTATAGAAAATATAGATCCTTCGGGTGTCACTGACCTCCCTTTTTCCTTATTGCTAAAACCCGGTTATGTTTTCAAGACTTCCAAACATGAGGATCTCATTGATCGATAGTATTACGAAGTTAAGAAGTAGCCCCCCTCTCTTCCTCTGTGAGTCCCCCCAACACAACACCTGGATCCCACCTGACGGTTCCTCAAAGCTTGCGAGGCACGATCTGCACACTCAGCAAATATCTGCTGGTCACGTGGGTATTTAGCGTTGGCTTCTGTGCCACATCAATACCTGCAGTTGGATATTGGGTCGAACAGCTTGCAAACCAATTTCGTGTTGATATTTACCTGCTTATCATCACCCAAGTTAGTAGCGTTTGTTGATAGAAGACATTATGTTTGGAGTAGTACTTTATAGTGAATTAACAAGAATTGCAATGCTTAGGATACTGTAGTCTGCCATGCAGACCCTAGAGCAACAATATTCAATTGACGACCAACCGAGTCTAGAAAAGTATAGCAAGTCTAGATCGCTCAGCGCTAATTCATTTTGTTTTGATATGTGATTTGGATTTCTAGGATTTCAGTCATATCGTGGTTTCATAAAAGGGCATATGTTTTTGTCTTGATCCGTTCGTTGAGGTTCACGATTCAATATATTTGCTATGTTATCATGCGATGTCATTCACCTACATGACCTATTTACGACTTCCATCAATAGTGATCAGCGTGACGTTATCATTACTTACTTATATACATATATATTTCTACTTATTCATTGAGTGATTAGCCTATACATATGTATGGTAATAAACAGCACTATCAAATAAGGAATAATAGATATATGAAATAATCAATGATTAAAAATATCTTTTGCATTTTAAACGAGCAACCAAATATTTTGACTTCCACTTCCAGTTTGAGATAAGACCATCTTAAAACACGAAGAGATGGATTACACTTAATCGTTTGAACTGCAAAAGAGGAATTCGTACGCAAGACCGGTAATTCAATTTTCAAGATTTACGAAATAAAGGCCCCTTTGTCCCCAAATACATTCCATTGTTGAAATACCAAGCAAAAGAACAGGTGCACCGTACAGGAGAATGACCAATTACAACAACGGTCACATGGCACCGATCTTCCACAGGGAAAATAATGTACTGTTTGCAGGTGGTTTGCAGTGTCAGTGGCCACTCGAAATCCAAGCCCAGTGCTGTTAACAGTTGAGCGAGATGTTACATTGGTGACACATCCCTAATGATATGGCAGTGGAGGTGGAGTGTGTTGCTGGTGGCTCGCCTTACTGCTACCTAATGTGCCAGAAGATAACATTCTTGCTGTTAAATAAAGCGAAATGCTTGTATTGAAGTACGAGAGATCAGGAGTGTAGGACAAGTCGGTATCTTATACCGGCCCGGGTGGACAATCTTCTTCCTCTCCCTCTCTTATTAAAATCAAGATTTTGGGTAGTGACATATCACAAGATAAAATAAATAAATAAATAGTTTGTTTTCGTGGTCATCTGAATTAATACGGGAATATCTGTAGAGAACGTGCTTGATGATTTCCCCACCACTATTCTTGTACAGAATCAGAAGTTAAGGGCAAGACGTTACCTCGGTATATTTGTCATTGTGGAAACCCTACAGTGCTTCCTTGCCTTTGGTATACAGAAAAGCAACAGCATTCACAAGTGTTAGGAATGTTTCGAATCCAGATCGTTTCGTAATGATGGTCATATGTTAGAGACGTATTCAATTTAATCGTAAGATATTCTTATTTATGTCGACATATTTTCAGTTACTTAATCTTTGAAAGGCTTGTTTAGCATATCTCATTGGTTGCATAGAATGGCGAATCATCAGCATATAATATATGCCTCTCCGTATTTGTCGGTGGTTCTCTCTGGTATGATTGGATTAGACACACATTGTGTATATCTTCAAATGTATGTCGAATTCTTTTTTCAAGGAAGCTTGAAGATCGAAATTCTGAGAAGGGTCAGGAGTTCCATATATTGTGTAGTTATTTTCATTAAATGAAGTGGTAAACTATTTGAGCATTCATAGTTTCGAAAGTGTAATAACAGTGTCAGACTATTTCAACGTTGCTTTTCTTATAAATAGATATTTTTTACTTGAAAGAAGCTGTTTAGTGATCTAAATTTCCTTCATAATAATTCTACCTGCAATGTCAAATATGGCAGGATATGATTTGAATCCTGCATTATAAGGAAAAGGCCTTTTCTCAAATTGAATAACTTAATACATTCTTATATTAAATGAGATCTCACAATCATGGTGTCGTAGACAGAGTACAGAAAAACGTGATGACAATATTATTTCTAACACAGCATTTCCTCTTGTCAACTCATTGAAGGTCCTACTATCGCCAGGTGGTCAGTGTGACTGACCAACGGTCTTGGTGTTTTAATTCCAACTGTGAGTCTCGACTACCAACCTAGCTAATATTATCCCAACAAACACAGACGGGACAAAGGTGTGACAAAGCCTTAATAGAATAACAGTATTATTGTAACAAGAGGGATAATATTGACATTACTGAATGAAAAAAGCTGACCACATATTTACATACTGACTGATATGGGTTTAAAATCAGTCTGTGTTGCCATTTCATTTCTTTTGGTGATTTCAGAAACCGTCCATGGATACATTCAAAGGTTTAAAATAGTTATTGTAAACCGAATATCTGCATGCTTCATGTTTAAATGACTGAAATGACATGAACATGAGTTAGTTTGTCTGAAATAAGATTATACGATTTCACGATGATTACAACGACGACGACGACGACGACGACGACGATGATGATGATGATGATGATGATGACATTTCTTATCTTAAACAGCAGACCGTTGAAACAATCTATTTGGAACAACCTCCCATGTTCTGTAAAACAGTCGTGCAATTACACAACTTGCACTAGTGGTTGTCATAATTATCGAAATATTATGTGCATTAAGTACATTGAGTCAACAAAATCAATTATCGTTCTTGTCAATAACTATCATGAAGGTTTCGATTTTTAAACACTTCAAACTCCTTCTATGCGAAAGTAACTTTTTAACTCTTGGCTTTCGAAGAGCTTCTGAACCATGGACTAACAGTCTATCATTACTGAGTGTATGTGACACCGTCTTCAGTTCAAAACTAACTTTCCCAGGACTAGTGGTGAAAAGACTTCATAATTATATCGCAGTTTATTGTCAAGAGTTGCTGTATCACAACATACCGGCAGTGAATAAAATGTGTTATTACAGTACCGGCTCCGCCTCTAACACTCTATTGCATCATAAGGTATGTATAATGTCTCGCCATTTTCCTTTACAGCTTTACGCTTCACTTCATGGGGATTTCACAAACTCTGCTCGATTACCCATTCACCTCATAATAAATTGCTGTTGATAAAGTCCAAACATATTAGGCATAATTCAATCCTCTTCTTTAACCAAAACGATCTGTTCTCTGGGCGACAATTCCCTGAACTAGGCTTCACATTCACCAAGGAATGTTAACTGAAAGATTAATGTAAAGGATGGCGAGAGAAATGTTTTGTAATGTTACGGGTCGTTAATGAAAGAATGTGATGATTTGAATCAGAAATCGGCTTTATGTTCAGGTTCGAATTAGATGATGAAGTGGTTTTTTTGTGCGTGAAACATTTGTATTTATGTATTACTTTCATTTACATCAGGGTCAACAAAGACTAAAAATACACTATCTCTATATTTGAGAAACGTAATAACATACAAATATCTTTTTATGCGAATATATTATCGAAATCTGGTTCTCAACATCAATAGTAGCATTTGTATGACGATCAGCACGAACTAGACTTAATTTTAGTCTCTGAAATGAAACTACATCATAAATAAAGCTACCTACTATCAAAATGAAAGGAGCCTGACGTTATGTATTTTCAGAATCTTAGTTTATGTAACATTGCTACAATAACATAGACTTGCATGGGACTGTAAAGATATTTTGTTTTATTAGCTGTTGGACAGACGACGTACGAGCCTACATCTAGCATAAAGAGTAACTGCAACCACTTGTTATGATAATACCTTTTAAGACATCTCAGCTGTTTCTTAAAATACTTAAATGCAACGTGACTTTCTTTCAACAGTTCGTTTTTATTCGTATATTCATAAATTGAAGTACAATATATTAATATTGATTTTTCTGTATAACACATAATAAAACTTTGGTGAATTTCATGTAAAACTTGTTCATTTTAAGATAAAATATCACATATGTTTTTTTCAATTTTCAAATAATAATAAAAGTTTATCGATTCCATTAATTGATTCAGAATGACGATTTGATATTAGCTAACCACGTAATAAGAATTGAATAATGCAAATACAGTTCTCTATAATCTACAATTAATGCTGAAATGATGCTGTCCAGCATATGAGTTTCTTTCAAAAGTGGCTAGTCATTGTAGGTATGATACAACTATAAATAACACGAGTTCACGCCAAAAATATCTACATATTCTTACACAAAATGTTGTCAAAAATAGAACATTGTGAAGGTACTCTATTGGGACAATGATACCATCAGGTTGCTATATTTGTAAGTGTATAACATTCAACACCGGTCCAACAAGTTTCTCCCTAACACTTCAATACAGACCAACAGGTTATCCTTACCATTGAACAAATGAACTTTTGTACCAGGTCCCTTAGTAAACAGGATGAGGACACCTTGGGATGCTTCTGTTGTATATATGCCTTATATCCTTTATATCCCTTATATGCATTCGTCCTTTCTAAATGTACTCCATGTATGCTTTTAAACGCGTATTTGAAACGTCTGTGTACTTTTGTTCGTTCAATGACGGAAGGAAAGTTGGGTTCAGATACCTTGCGAATCTGTTTAATATATATAGTATACATTTAGGCAAAACAGGATATATCATGGTGTATTTTGTACTAAGGTTACATGGTAAACAAACTATATCTGATACTACTCTTAAACATATACCTGCTTATATATAACATAAAATATGATTTTTAAGATCATTTCGCAAAATTATGATAAATCACATTCTTCAATAAACTACTTAGTTTTGATGCTTATTCAAAGTGATGAAGAAATGGGTACAGAATATGACGTACACGAACAATTGTGATCATCATAATGTGCTTTCTAACATCTATCAAAGTGCGCATTGTGCATCTGCCACTTATGAAAAGTAAATTGCGATTCTTATCACAGTATGCGACTACTTGCAATGTCAAGCAAAGTGACGTGACGCCGCTATAATTAGAATGTTAACGCTTATACCATGCTGATGCAACGACACAACCAGCATTAAGACGTCGACATGTTATCAAAATGTTCATTTAAATGTTTATAACAGCGATATCTTATTAAACAACGTCGCTTACATTTTCGATAAGTCAGCACGACAAATCACCATGTTATGAATGTCCGTTTATAAATTCAACCATATGTACTATAACGTTATATAAAAGGCGTAATGACATTCTCAATAATACAATGTCACAGTGTATCATTACAGCCCACGCCATGCAAATACGCGTGACGTCGTTACCATGAGTGTGGTAAAGCTGTATAATAATGAAAACCACAAAAATCCATAGTTATCACCCAAATTCTTTTCAATGTAACATTTACAACATGACAATTATCCCCGCATCAGAACTATTTTCAAGGAAAATGCTGTGACGTAGCTGTCAGTAAGACGTTTTAAGTCATCGCATGGTAATCCCCTGCCCAAATCATCCATAGAGAGTACCAATTATCCCAACAGCAACATTCATGACAAGCAAAATGACGTGACGTCGCTATCATTAGAACGTTGACAAAGTCATCACATGTTGGATCCCTTATCATACACCATTACAATACCACGCCTTTATGCATTCCGCCTTCACTACAACTCGGGGAGCATGATTACCCATTCAACAAGCGTGTCCATGGTGTCTGCTCCTTTACCCTCCCATGTTCTCCCGAGAACGCGAGGGGGTTTCCAGGTGAGCACAATATCCCTTTTTGGCAGGGAAAGCGACTTGGACAATGATTATGTAGAGGACGATCAGATATCTGACACTGAAGCTGAGAGCCAGCAGGACTCCGTGCTTGCCTCTAGGGTGTATTGTGTAACATCCATCTCACCTGCTGGAGTCGCTCTCATACTCCTGCAGCCAACCTCGGAGCTAGACATCTTCAAATGATATTATTTCTTTACATGAGATCGTCTCTGAAGAGGATAACTTGGGTTTAACTGAGTAAGTGTCCAAACGAAACGACGCCAACAATTTAAGAATATATCGTGAGAAGTGATCTTGTTTGATATTTATGTTTCTGATTTTCTCAGGATTGGATATTTGTCAGCACGTTGCAGGATTGCAGTTTATCATTTACATATATATATATATATATATATGAATTTTTGGTTTAAATAATTTGTTCCCCCTTCTTGTCATTTCAACAAGGATGAGTGTTTGGTTGACACTATAGTTTACATTATTGGTTGAGGATGTCTACTTTTTGCAATTGTCAAAATCTTGACCGACTCCTTTTTGTAATCAATAAACAAATTCAGAATCTTAACCATTCGTTCCCTTAAACCAACAACAACTACAAACATTCTTCAAGCTATTGAAGATATCTCGTGAAGGTTACTGACACTGCCCTCATAACAAAGTTGCTAATAATATATCTGCGAGGAGTAATATTAATCCATGTCCATAAAGACATGGACAAAAGCCTGCATACATTATAAGAAATTGACCTTAACGCAATATCCATATGATGAATGATAATCCCCTTTTGTGACTGTGTATATACTGCACATTAAGACTCCACAATAATGCTGAGTCCAAAGTGACATATAATGAATATCATATTCAATAATCCCTTTCTGCAGTTGGATAACAGTTGGCCATGTCTATTTGATCGCCGTAATATACTCGACAATGGGGATTCATGCCCAGTTCTTATAAGTCACATGCTTAATGCTTCTTTGAAATGGACTTATGTGCTGTCACTATGTACGCTGATATGATTGGTGGGGTCAAAGTTAAATAAGATTGTCAATAACGTACCTCGTGAATATACAATAGTCCCCTGGTACAATATGTAATGATAATTTGATCCAATGGTTACACTTATGAACCATGATCTGGACCACACCCAAACATTAAAATGAAAGGAAACACTAGAGTCTGTATGTTTATAAAAGAACATAATATTAGCAGGTACTTGAAGCTCTCTGCTACTCTGAAGATCCTCGGGGGTTTTATAATATTGGATTTATTCTGTAATTGAAATAACCAAGTCTCATATTTAGTCATTTCTTATGGCATTCCCAATATTGTCTTATCAATTACAATGGTCTTCAATTAACTTAAGGTTACGAGTTACAAGGTTTGTATCAACCTGTTGATCGAGGTACAATCAACTACATAACATATCAACAGTAATTGAAAGCAATGATGAAAATGCACTTATGGTATACGTTTATGACGTACACCGACATATCAAGACACAGTCCAGAAGTTTGACTGTCCAGTCCACAGTGGTTCTGTGTGCATGTCAATAATATAGGCATCAGCGTCCTGAATCAAATCTGAAGTAAATTAGTCTCTGATATCGGAAGTATAACTTACTTACATTGATTAGTGATGCTAAATTAATGTCCAGCTTTAAAATTTGGTTCGAAATTCACCTTGAAAACGATCGCTGTATTTGTTTTACTTTAACTGTGTAGTTGAAATAAAAAATTAAAACCTACATGATCTATTCAAGAGACAAATACTACGAGCAAAGATCTACACGTCTAACACATTAGACGGTCTTATCTAAGTATTTATGAACATTCCTTTAATTCTTACGCACACAAAGGTAAATCTAGCTATCACATTAACTGCACCCCTTCTACACTTACAACTATTTACCCTCCACTTGTACGTGTAATAGCAACTTTATCACCCTCCCAGAAACCCAACGTTTCAAATAACGATTTATGTAAGTAAATATTGACCTTAAAAGTGTTAATTACAAGGATGAAACTCGATGAATAGCTCGCCGTCTCTGTCATTGCGTCAGTCAGCATGTCACATATAGACTTGCTTTATACCTGGGAAATAATTTCGAAAATCTGGCTAATTACGAAAATAAAACAGAATTCTCTAAAGGTATAAGTGATCTATCATTTAACTGACCTAACATTTTCAGAACAATTCTAGAAAGTTTGAACTCATTTTAAGATACACCGACGGATGGGCTGTGATTTACTTATTGTGATTGAATTCCTTTGGGCCAGATTGGTTACCAAACACAAAGTGGACTGAAATGTAAAACCCTGTACAAAGTCAACATCTATAGTACGCCGAAGAAAATAAAATGAACACATTTTGACAAATTTGAAAAAAATTCATAGACTGCCTTTAAGTCTGGTGACCCTTACGCAAAGCGTATCTGTGATACGCAGCGACTATAAACAGATGCACATATTACAGCGTCAACCTATGTTCACAATGTAAACAGTATCACCTTGCAGTGCCGCGGACCCCAACAATAGACGTCTATTATTGTTAACATGCCTTCATGCACATTCTTCAAATTCCCTCCATCTTTTTTACTAAGCGGCTTACCCTTAAATCTGCTTGAGGTTATCAACGTTTAAACATTAAAAATATAAACTTCTTGCAGATGGTTTTATTTACTGCGATGTAGTAATGATTGCCCGAACTTGGAATTGGTGAACGTAGATATTTTATTTTTTAATTTTGTGAGTCAAGCATACCATTAAACTTTGAACTTATGAAAAAAACTAAACTCAGATCAAGAATGATCTTGCAGCAAATTTTGCCTTCTTACTTTGGTAACCTCACCGTAGGATTAACTGAGAGTTCGAAAAGTGATGTCTTGGACATCGCTGATATATAAGGCTAAAGGCCGGAGGAGTCTCTGAGTTGATATTATTCACAAAGTGTTCCTGTTAACACGCGGTGGAAATGGGTACCTGGTAAAAGTTATTATGGAGGTGACCTTTTGGAGCTACAAAATACATAAAACACTAGGTAACATCGCTATTAATTAATCGTATCAAATCTTGACTTTAAACAGGTACAATGAATCAACATTGAAACATGACATCTTATAATGAACAAAACAAATGTTGATTTAAAACGGTACATCTGAACGTGAACAAAACAACAAAAAGAGAGCAACCTGCAACAATATTTACGTAAAATATTGGGACTCGCAATGACCTTGAATCAAGTGTCATGTACAGACACAAGCGCAATGGTAGGGAGCTAGATTTCATTGCTGTAAAGTGAAAGGAGGGTTTATTGGCTAGGTTTTAGAACGCAATAGCTTGCACATTAACACACATAAACAGAACCATTAGGCAGGTGTATAATGTGCCCGTTGTAAAATAATATATTTTGTGCCTATCATATTGTAAATATGAAGCGTTGAATCGTCTTTACTTCGAATAATATGAAAAGATGTAAGCTCTTTGGCCTTAATACCTTATAAATTCAAGGGTGACATTTGTATTTAAGTCTCTGAAAGTTATATTGCAAATTAATTGTCAGAAACAACATTACATTTAAGTTGATGAAACGTTTTTATAACAAAGTTGAATAACACGATGGTAATTCTCAGTACATCTCAAAACAGGAGAATGGAAAAGGGTACCTAATTAATCAAAAGTAATAAAATTAAAATAATTACACATTAAGCTGTAAAAGCATTCTTCAGTCAAGTTTCATTACAATGATGAATCTCTTGCAAGGTTTTGAACAAATCTTTACTGCAATTTACTGTCGGCATATCAGTGTTCGGACCACCATTTAAAAGTTTTGGGAGATAACATGACGAAATGTTTTGTACTGTTACACGTTTTTCAGTATTATATACATAAACTATATGTGTTGATAAAATATCCACACATTAATACATGATTAATGATAAAACTAATCAACAATACCATACTTTGCTGTAGCACGACTTTTAACATTCGTAGCACTGGCTTAACTCATTGTTGTTGTTTTTGACAGAGTGTGCACTCTTCTTTATCAAGTTGTTAAATCTAATTTAAAATAACTTATACCATCAGTAACAGGTTTCACCTGGGTTGTGTTAAAATCATGTTCTAATAACTCGTTTCTACAAGAAATAACCCGATAGATCTGTCATTTATAAAAAGTTATTTTTTACGGCAGGATTATTCCTTATGTTCATAACTGCGTATGTTTAAGTGTCTTCAATACTAAAAAATACCGAAACTAATTCACTTATGAAACAACGTACTGCCAAAAGAAAGCAAACCAAAATCCTTCAAAACACCATTTCAATCTTCACCGCTAGTGAACTGAAAATGGTTATATCCTCCGTACAATCTTAAAAATCCTGAAGTGTCATAAAGAGGACAGTTTCCCACAAACGCAAATGAGAAAATGCAAAACAAGCACACAAAACAACTATGAAATGACCAGGGTGAGAGGATAAACATGAACGAATGTCCGGTCGCTGACCTCAGAAGCCCTATGTCCGGAGTTCGTGCTGTTTTATGAAAGTGCCAATATTGTCGAGGAGGACAAGGGCATTATGGCGAGTCAACACGGACCCCACACGATAGAGGTGTAAGGAGATGGATGGTGGGTGGATAGACCTCATTTGTCCTAACATTATACTCGGCTTAATGGCCACTATGCAGCGTAAGGTTACAAACTTATATGAATAAGTACAAGACTGTAAAGCCTGTGGACATCTGCGGTGTCATCATTTTCTCTTCGACCAATAGTTGTTGTAGTTAACTCTAAGTCTGGGCGTTATGATATCTTTATCTTTAAACTTTTCAAGTCATGCCTATTATCTCCTCATATACATTTTCATATATTATGTACATTACGTCATTAAGTTATCTAATTTCTTAAATGGTAAAAGGTTTCAATGTTTCTTAATATTCCAAAACAATGAAGTAAAACATCTCGATCGATTACGTTTTGTCTACAGTGACATCATTAAAACTTTCAACGATCTGTCTTTAAAGGGTCGAAATGCAAGTGTTCATCAATATTCACAAGGTATTACTCTTCAGATATATATTGTGACCAAAACGTTAACAGTCTCACAAGGCATGACTCCTCAGATATATATTGTGACCAGAACGTTAACAGCCTCACAAGGTATGACTCTTCAGATATATATTGTGACCAGAACGTTAACAGCCTCACAAGGTATGACTCCTCAGATATATATTGTGACCAGAACGTTAACAGCCTCACAAGGTATGACTCTTCAGATATATATTGTGACCAAAACGTTAACAGTCTCACAAGGCATGACTCCTCAGATATATATTGTGACCAGAACGTTAACAGCCTCACAAGGTATGACTCTTCAGATATATATTGTGACCAGAACGTTAACAGCCTCACAAGGTATGACTCCTCAGATATATATTGTGACCAGAACGTTAACAGCCTCACAAGGTATGACTCTTCAGATATATATTGTGACCAGAACGTTAACAGCCTCACAAGGTATGACTCTTCAGATATATATTGTGACCAGAACGTTAACAGCCTCACAAGGTATGACTCTTCAGATATATATTGTGACCAGAACGTTAACAGCCTCACAAGGTATGACTCTTCAGATATATATTGTGACCAGAACGTTAACAGCCTCACAAGGTATGACTCTTCAGATATATATTGTGACCAGAACGTTAACAGCCTCACAAGGTATGACTCTTCAGATATATATTGTGACCAGAACGTTAACAGCCTCACAAGGTATGACTCTTCAGATATATATTGTGACCAGAACGTTAACAGCCTCACAAGGTATGACTCTTCAGATATATATTGTGACCAGAACGTTAACAGCCTCACAAGGTATGACTCTTCAGATATATATTGTGACCAGAACGTTAACAGCCTCACAAGGTATGACTCTTCAGATATATATTGTGACCAGAACGTTATCAGCCTCACAAGGTATGACTCTTCAGATATATATTGTGACCAGAACGTTAACAGCCTCACAAGGTATGACTCTTCAGATATATATTGTGACCAGAACGTTATCAGCCTCACAAGGTATGACTCTTCAGATATATATTGTGACCAGAACGTTAACAGCCTCACAAGGTATGACTCTTCAGATATATATTGTGACCAGAACGTTAACAGCCTCACAAGGTATGACTCTTCAGATATATATTGTGACCAGACCGTTAACAGCCTCACAAGGTATGACTCTTCAGATATATATTGTGACCAGAACGTTAACAGCCTCACAAGGTATGACTCTTCAGATATATATTGTGACCAGAACGTTAACAGCCTCACAAGGTATGACTCTTCAGATATATATTGTGACCAGAACGTTATCAGCCTCACAAGGTATGACTCTTCAGATATATATTGTGACCAGAACGTTATCAGCCTCACAAGGTATGACTCTTCAGATATATATTGTGACCAGAACGTTATCAGCCTCACAAGGTATGACTCTTCAGATATATATTGTGACCAGAACGTTAACAGCCTCACAAGGTATGACTCTTCAGATATATATTGTGACCAGAACGTTAACAGCCTCACAAGGTATGACTCTTCAGATATATATTGTGACCAGAACGTTATCTGCGTCCTTATCTGCACGTCACTCATCGCTATTTCGTATGCTTTCTCAACCCGTCTCCCGTTTCAGGGCACCTCTAATGTTACCATAGGTTCACCAACACGGAGCTGACATATGCAGGACAACTGTTTCTGTTTGTCAACATTTTGCAGGTCTTATGGTAACAATAAGTCCTCTTTCATCTCACCGTAAGTTAATTCACCATCACGCATCCATTAAGCCAGCAGATCGGAATGCCAGTAAGGCAATTTATTCAATATCATACTCACTCAAATACACAACTGAATTATTCGTTCCGCATTTTTCTCGAGCCATGTTGATTTTGGATACGCTAAAGGAAATAAAAATGAGACCCCTTTTCTTAAACCAAAAAGTATGTTCTTGCAATTCCATTTTCCTTGAAATTATTAGAAAAGCTTAAGGCCGAGCGCATTGGTTACGGATACCAAACCTAAAGATCGACATCCTCTACAAGTCGGTTATTATTCACGAAAACAACCTTAAAACAGTGTTTAAAAAGCCAGGCACTTATCAGCTTGTAAGATTGGTATGAAATTGTTTAAGTTAAGTAACTCGGGCAAATAACTCATAACTTTCACGGTGTACTGTCTTTTATAGAATGTCCATATTCCGATGTTGTGAGAAGTTAATAACTCTGTATCAAAAGATCCGTTTCCTAGCGCAAGAGTCCAAACGAGGCGGAACCAGTCGTCCATGGACAAGAATGCCCAGTTTTATGAAGGCCAGTCGCACGGACCACAATATAATGACTACAAATAAAACGTCCATTAAACAGGATTTTTACTACAAGCTCAGCAATTGACATGTCTTATCTAAGGCCAACTATTTTCATTCAAGGAAAACATCTTTTATTGGAATAGTTGGCCATGATGTCTGCCCATAGATATAAACCATAGCGGGTTGTATAGGCTCATAACGGCATACAGACATGCTGTATTCATATCCTTTTCTTAGCTAGATCTTTAGTAAAGGTATCCGTGAGAATCAGGGAAATATACAAATATGAGACATATTGATATAACGTTAAGAATATAGGAAAGAGTCTTCCATGGTTTGATCCAGTTTAATTCAATGAACTGACAGGTGAAAGTCGAACGAAACGTTACATCTGATGACTACATCAGAGTACATGTATTTCAGTTAAATGCTTGGTTGACAGAACATTAAGTAAGGTTTTTAAAGACCTCGCTAGGGCGATTTATCAAAATGTGTAATATCACTTCGAAATAAGCACTCGTCGAAAACATTTTGAATATTCTTTAAGTAGCTGCTATTGGAAACACGAACTGCTCATGGTTAACATTCAATAGACACTCAAAGTATCTTTGACGATATTTACAAGTTGCACAAAAAGAACATTAACATCTACAAAAGGTGGGAATCTGCTGATAATAGCGGAACAAAGCTTACGATCTATAATAAATCTTTAGCGTGTGTGTATATTCAGTATTTTCCAGAAAGAATCAACAACTGTCCATCACTGCCCCAAAACTAGAAGTCTCTGGAACCTTAGTTTGTCAATTTGTAGCCAGTGCACTGCCCACCTGACAATGAAGGTCCCCTACCGCCTTACTTACGTTTTCACGTCTTCACAATTTCACGTCAAAATACCATGACATTGAAAGGTTTTTGATTGGTGAGGAATTGCCGTTTGGATATTCAATGTAATTCAGTAACAATGTGCGATTGAAAATAATACATGATCATTGGATGGGCTGATAATCTTAATGAATCTGTAGTCATATGAATTAATCTTCATCACCACTGAGTACACATAAACCATAATGATGGAACGTGTTTAAATCATATATGATACCAAGAAAAGACACACTAGATTGTGCCCGCGTAGCTCATCATTTCATCATTTAAAATCCTAGCCTTCTTGTGAAAAATCTGCTTTTACCAAAGGAAGCCATGGTATAACATAGGATTATGATCATTTTGTCCACGAGAGTCCCATCTTACTACATTGTACAATAGAGTTATATCTTACAGTAACGTTACAACAAGATCCTAAGAACAATATATTTTAAGCTTTCCTTAGCACTACAGTACACCATACTACACCAGTATTACTATAACATAAAATCCGTTCCGCATATAGCTATACAATCTACAAACAGGACACTGCACGTGCGAACAGACCAGTCCGTTTAAGGATTCACTGAATGCACACACAATAGCCATTACGTGAACAGTGTAATTGTTAAATCGTAGTGTATGACCATTTTGTAAGAGGATTACACGAGTAACTTCACATTACGCATTCTCTCTTATCTCTCCTATGAAGGCTGACTTTGTTTGACTCCTCTACCTGAACCTAAGAGTGTGTGTTGATTTCCTGTCCTAGTTTCACAAACACAGAGTGGGAGTGTGGCGGGGTAGGCTGGGTCATGCGTGTGTCATTGCCCAATCAGGCGACTGTGTTCGTCTTATAGCCGTAATAATAGTCACATGTCATCAGACCGCACACACGTTGCTCACAATACACACAATACACAATCGACTGTATCGTCTACACGCCCAGTACACTCAGAGATGACCTACACTCACACCATGCTAGGGGAACAACCAGAAGGTACATGCACTGAACTGTTGTTAGTGCTGCTGTTATACCGCTGAGGTACAGCTGTCGTCGAGATGATGTGATATGCTGTGGTATGATATGATATGATACGAAAGAATGGTGACCGACTGATTCTACTGCATGTTATGTACTCATGTTTAGCAGAGAATTATATAACACCCTCTGTACATAGAATCTCTGCGTATAGAGAGGTTTTGTGAAATTTAATGTTGCCTTTGTTTGGCGAATTTGTAAGGGTGTGTTGGATTTCCATTGATTTATGTAGTGTGTAGGGTTGTGTGTGGTGTGTGATGTTTTATTATGATTGTATGTAAGGTTGGTTTTGTGTTTTCCTGTGTATCATACAATGATGTGCTGAATGATGGCTTGTAAGGTAGAATTGATGTGCAAGCTTATATGAAAATGTGTGTATTGACGAAGTGTTGTTTGGTATCGCGATTGATTGCCAAGATGTGATACGCGTGGTGGTGTGGTGTTTTGCGATGCGAGACTGTTTGAATGTTTGAACTCCCAAAAGAGCGTGCCATTTAAGTCAAAAGTTGTAAAATCATATACCAATCCATGCAATCATTACATATATGAGTCGATGAAGTAAACTTACATTTTTGTTATACAAAAACATGGTTATTATTGAAATAAACACGTATTTGAGTTCATGTCAACTTGGTCATGAAGATTCGGTAAAATATTTGCACGAGTACATTTCAGTACTAGTGCAAATCAAATCAAACCAGTAAGACAAGAATCATGTGGAAAACCTTTTACGGGAATCACCAAATCATATTGGTCACCATGTGAATTTGATGTTATTTACATTTATGTTGATATCTCCTGATTAAAGGATAATGAAGTCAAAGGCAGGACATGACATCATCTCGGTGATTAAATGTAAGCCGAAACCCCAAACCCTAAGCATGATATCAGAATCCATGATTACATAAGTTTCATAAAGCATTTAATCAGGATAATAACTTCATCATTTATCATTATATGAATTATGAATTACGTTAAAATGTTTCATCCGACCAATGATAGATTAGAATAGTACGATCAACCAATAGCACTGTACTCACAATATGATGACGTAATAAACATGATAAACTGAGATTAAGCCCAGTGGAGTAATTACACACGAGAATAGTGATTGAATTCGAACCACTTTAACCATGATTGCTGACAATCAAGGTTGCATATAAGTCTAAAAGTAGCTGACAATCATGGTCACTGCAAGGGCATGGCATAACCACGAGTATAAATTAATGTAAATCAACTTCAGTATGTATGTGTTTATCACGTATGGATACATGTGTCTATATGAATCCTATTCACTAGCTGAGCGATATGGCAGCTGTATTCTGTGACAGCTGACACAATATCAACATCTTCATCACACTCGACCATGTTGATTCATGGTACAATGTTTTTAGATATTCAGTTCATTACATCTTTTAATTATACTTTTAATTAATTAATTATTAATAGAACAAGATGTGTTTGTGAAACACGAATGCCCCCGGATGCATCCTGCTCGCTGTGTCAAGGTCAAGGTCACAAGGTCAAATGTCATGGTGTCATCTGAAAGGTCTCATGTCAAGGGATCCATATGTCAAGTATCAAAGAGCTAGCTCTCACCAATCAAAACTTATGACCAAGGTTAAAGTTTTTGTGGACAAACGGACAGACGGACGGACGGACGGAAAAGGTCAAATATCATGGTGTCATCTGAAAGGTCTCATCACAAGGGATACACATGTCAAGTATCAAAGACCTATCACTGACAGTATAGAAACTATAGCCAAGGTTAAAGTTTTCGGAAAAGGCTCGCTGTGTCAAGGTCAAGGTCACAAGGTCAAATGTCATGGTGTCATCTGAAAGGTCTCATCACAAGGGATCCATATGTCAAGTATCAAAGAGCTAGCTCTGACCAATCAAAAGTTATGACCAAGGTTAAAGTTTAACATGCTCGCTGTGTCAAGGTCAAGGTCACAAGGTCAAATGTCATGGTGTCATCTGAAAGGTCTCATCACAAGGGATCCATATGTCAAGTATCAAAGAGCTAGCTCTCACCAATCAAAAGTTATGACCAAGGTTAAAGTTTTTGTGGACAAACGGACAGACGGACGGACGGACGGAAAAGGTCAAATATCATGGTGTCATCTGAAAGGTCTCATCACAAGGGATACACATGTCAAGTATCAAAGACCTAGCACTGACAGTATAGAAACTATAGCCAAGGTTAAAGTTTTCGGAAAAGGCTCGCTGTGTCAAGGTCAAGGTCACAAGGTCAAATGTCATGGTGTCATCTGAAAGGTCTCATCACAAGGGATCCATATGCCAAGTATCAAAGACCTAGCTCTGACCAATCAAAAGTTATGACCAAGGTTAAAGTTTTTGTGGACAAACGAACAGACAGACAGACGGACAGACGGACAGACGGACGGACAGACGGACAGGTGAAAAACAATATACCCCCGGAATCTTCGATTCGGGGGCATAAAAATGTTACAGAAGGTGAACATTGATAGTCAAACTTGAATATATATGCCTCGTCATTGTATATTTATCACTCCTGAATTTGAACGGTTATCTATGAAACGTTTTTATAGAGCCAAGACCTACAGCAAACCAATTTCAACATGTATTTCGATTATAACGTATAACCTGCATTCGTGTGTCTATAAAGCAACGATAAAACAATACCATTCTTGAGGTAATGTAAGGAACATCCCAATTCTATACTAAATGAATACTTGATTAAAACATTATTAATTCTTACAAAAATAAAATCTGCCGTTTTTTAATTCTTCATCCTGCTCATCCCTACCAAAGAACAAATAGACAAACTCGGTTACTCAACGTCATGTGTGACATGATAAATGCAGTCATTACTTCCATGATGTCAACTCAGAATGTGTTTGACCTAGTATTCACTTTGCCAGCTGTTTCTGTGGTGACTTTCTCTCAACCAGATTCCCTTCTGTATCTTTCATCCTCCTCGGCCTGATCCGTAAGTCCACTTGCCCCCGTTCTACCTGTATTTGCAGTTTGCACTGTTTACCTGATAGCTCGTTAGAGTCTTTGATGTGCCGACGAGATAACTTCCTCCTATCAAACCCTATTTGCTCCAACCAATGTTCCAGCTGAACCCTCTTCCAGATCTTTGCGGCGGACAACAGCAGGGGCAATCTCACCTTCATATTAATTAAATTCGATAAAATCTTAAGCTAAATAAACATTGAGGTAAGCGCGCACCTTGTCTACCTCCAATGTAAGATTGGTTACGTTGAAAGTGCATCTTTTAAAGCTGTTGCCTTAAAAGTTTGTATTCAAAGTGG
Organism: Steromphala cineraria; assembly: GCA_916613615.1. Taxonomy (NCBI): domain Eukaryota; kingdom Metazoa; phylum Mollusca; class Gastropoda; order Trochida; family Trochidae; genus Steromphala; species Steromphala cineraria. Next base: position 73,955,694 of record OU744724.1, on the reverse strand, counting down.
ACGCTGCGGCTGACGTATAGATTAAACTAGACCAAAAATAATCATTTCGTCGTCATGTTTGACTATTCAACTACATTAACCATTTGCTATGTTTTACTTTTCCGAAACTATGATATTCATATGATATATTTCGCCTGTAATGTTTATACTACAGTCATGTGAACTATATGATGCGTGTTGGTGTTGAGAGGAGGATTGTATGTAGATCAGATAGGCTATGATTTAATTACGCTATGATTTTCTGAAAAAGCATTTTTGCTGTAATAATGCCAACATTGTTCCTCCTTGCTCTATATAGCTAGTTTTGTTTATCACCCACGCAAGCGAAACTCGAATCGACAGATGGTTAGGGGTATGTACGCACGAGCAGACAGTGAATGTACATTTAAATCCCTGCATCTTATAATTATCTTACTATTAAACTCAAACTGTAATCTGGCGCACGCTTTCTAAATAAAACTAAAAAAACTTGTTTTATGACCAGTTGTTAATCGAGAATATTTTTTATTAGGTTTGATTGCATATAGATCAACTCATTATTCTCAAAACGCTGTGTAAACTATCACATTTTATATAACTATTCGAATGGCTCTTCAAAACATATTATGCTTTTAGAAAGTATTTACATAAAATCGTATTTGAATATAATGTATTAAAAAAGAATCAAAATGGATTTGGGGAAAATATTGTTTGGTGGAATCGTATCAAAAAGCATTTTCTAAACACATGATGCGAGGAAACACAACTATCCAACTTGTCCCAAGATGCTAATTGATACTTGGCAGAAACGTATAAATGTTTGCAATGGACGTTGGCAGTTGGGTAAAGCTTATTCACAATGTGCACGTTCCCACTTGAAGCATTCATTCATGATGCACAACTGCTTCATACCAGGTGCAGCTTTTGTTTGAAAGACAGTTTATTCTATCAAGAGAGGAGAAGTAGCTTCATTCCCTATTTCTCTAGTAAAGCTAAATATTTGATCTGCCTTGAGAGTGCCATGCTCACATTTAAACAATGCCAAGACGTGTTGTAAACATACTGGACTGACGTAATCGAGGTTTAATTAGGCATAGAGGATATTTGATTAAAAGGCTCTGTGTTTATGTTACGAGCTAAATCTGTTTGGTATATTATTCGATCATATGTGAATGAGCAGCTTTAGAGCAGAAATCGACAGATAAGCTGAATAAATAAGGAGGTAGGAGCCAACCCTGTCCACTTCAACCTGAAGAGAGGTTACTGAATGAAACGTTGTGTGTGAGGCATGATTTTCACCTGTTGTAATTAGCAGAGGATAGCTGACGTACCTCATAATACAATAAACACACCTGTGTAAGGTGGTATCTTTCTTTATCCAACGAGGCATTCAATTGAATCGTGCGGCAAACATGTTTTCAAAGAAAACACATATGCAAACTATATTTCTCCTTTGTATAAACGAAGTTAGCTCTTGGATTCAGCTTATTCATGTTATTCATCGATGAATAGTTAGTTACTGCATCGCCTTGAACAGAATGTCACTCAGTGGAATGTTATCTTAAGAAACATCATAATCTTTGTTCATTATATACGAATAAACAGTCATCGAAACAAAGGTCTTATTTGTCATGTACCTGTTTGCTTATTCAGCAAGATTTAAAATTGTCCTCAAGCAATTCGCTGACCGGCGTTTTATGAATAGCATTCAGCCCTCATCGTTTGACCTCTCGACCTCGATTAAGCTCCATTCCTGAATATATGAATGCATAAAATTTCATGATTATCCTGACTACATGACCCCGTGGCTTCTGTGGTTAAGGGCTGATTTATTGATAGTTGTACTTTACACACTTATATCCACCGTGTCACCTCCCTTGTTTGAACGGAACAGGTTAGCTACAGAAAACTTTGGAGATGATGCTATGAATATGGGACAGATGTATTCAGTATAAAACGTTAAGAACCACCAAGATCTTAAAAACTCGTGTCTTTTATACTTCCTACGAGTGGCATGACCCATTCCATTACATAGCATTATTGATGTTGCAGTCATGATTATACTCACACTACTCTTAATACACGTACACAAAGGTCAAATCATGCTCATAACGTTAAAAACAAACAGAAAACGAAAATATTGTTCTTATGAACGATGGTACATGTACACTTATATATCAAATGATATAGATATAATCAGTTGGAAACTGTACCCGATGTCCCGTACAGTTCTTTAATATGTGCCGTTCTGTTATTATAAGAGATCCTTCTTATTTAACAATATACACGTATTATTAATGGGTACGTATGTTTATAAGATTTGAAAGGCAGGGTATAAAAGGTTAGGTCCCCGGTCACCCTTTGACACCCTTGGCTTGCTGGCTGTTATTTCTGGGTCAAGGATACACTCAATCATGTTATGAAGCACCAACGCAGAATAATTAACCATTTGGTAATATACTTTGAATCGTTTAATTATGATGTATTTCAACGCCCATCTCAGGTTGCCAGTCTTTATACCGTGGCGCTAAGGCAGGCTTTGTACTGGAAATAAGAAGACTTGAGGTGGGAAGAGACATAATTTGACAATAACCAGGCTGTCACTTGGGCTATCAGCAGAGACAAGCGTCTCTTTTATGTCACGAGTGATATTAATAAATACCGTATCAAATGTTTCCTCCTGGATAGCTTAATCAATTTCCACAAGGGAAATAATAATCTTTAAATGATACTAAGACTAGGGGTAACTTAGGGGGAAATAACAAGGGGTCTCGTTCGTACGTTTAAATACTTGTGAAATAGGCCTATTTATACTCCAGTAATATATAAAACGTGATTCTATTTTACATTATAAAAATCTACAATTTGGAAGAATAGTTATGGCAGCGATCTCTTTAATAAGTTTACAATAATGCTGCAAGGGCAAGATATATTTTTTGTTTTTTTGCGGATTAGATATCTCGATATGTAAAATATGAATTATCAATAACTTCATATGATGAAATGAACAAAGAGCTGCATAGTCACTGGTCGACGTGATTTTCCAGTTTGCCTGTTCCTTTAAAGGGGCCTGAAGATACGGGCTATAACAGGGGCTGCAGGTTTCAGACAGCAGGGAGGGATGACATGGCTTATCAACTGCTGATGGATGCTTATACATTCCTCACAGGGTCGGATGAACGACATTTCGACAATTAAGGTGGGTGGGTATATACGGAAGGAGTCACATGTTTTATTTTATTATATGCTTGGGTTATATCAACACAACACAAAAAGTATATAAACATCTTTTAAAATACAAAAAGGAATGTTAAACAATTAATAAATTTATACATAAAACTTTACATGCGTATAAAATTCTGATATTACTTTAAAAGCAACTTTTAAAATTAAATCCTGAATTAAAACCGTTGATATCGGGACAAAGCTAGTGCCTTAACATGCGTATTTCAGACAATGAATTGAATACAAATGTAACCTCATTTAACAGGAAACATCAATATCAATTCAATTAGCTAAAATATATTAGGCCTAAGGACGCGTTAAATTCAAATCGATTGACACGTTTTAATAGAACAATATTCCCCATACAAAGAGTTGTTATCAATTGAAGTGGCTACGAAGACATGGTTGTAATAGCCTAGTAAATGTCAAGAGTATGAGTTTCCCTGTTAAAATTACTGTGTGTTCCGTCACTGGGGATCACCGCTCAACCGTGACACTTGCAAATGGTCCGTGACGGCGTGGTAATTACCACGTCATAAGTTTCAGGATCTTTTATAGCAAGTTATCACGTCCCTGACAGCATCAGATTAAATGAACGCCAGATGTAACTGAACATTTCAGAACAGCGTATTAAAACACGTGATCGTTAGAAATTGTTAACGTTTTAACATTCCGAAAATGTTATCATAGGTATCAGAATATTCCGTGAACATAAGATTGTGTAAGTACACAGTGCATCTTCCAGAATATCATGAAAGAACAAAGAACAATGATTATTTCAGAACATTGATTTATGCGGGGACATTTCATAATCACAGTAACAAAGATAACACGGTAGTCGCATTATATTATTTCATTCCAAGAAGTTTTATGACGAAATATTTGAATGTAACTTTAACAACGCTGTATCAATGTGTATTTCGAAATTATGTATTTAGAACAGTTGATTTGTAACATTCCTGCTACAAGTGATTTTGTACTGATATTGTAGTGTCTGAATATTATATATACGAAGTCATCACGGATCTAACGTTGAATAGTCTCTCATCATATACCTCTTCATTTCAATACTCAACTGTATCAAAATAGACTACACTATTAGACTCCCTTCTACACAATGATATGTAGCATTTATGCTTCAAATGCCTTTGTACTGATATCGTAGTGTCTATACATTGTACGAAGTCTTTCACGGATCTAACGTTGAATAGTCTCTAATCATATACTTTTTTGGGTATATCCGACTGTATAACACCGTTTACGGTGAGACTTGGCTGTCCTTTACGAAACTTCCTTTTACACAAGTGACATTAATATCCGATGAGTGTTTGCTAATAATACACCACTGATTTCATAACGAAACAGGAAGTAGATGAAATATGCCTCTTATAAATCCATGTTACACTCTATAAATATAATAAACTAAATATTAAATTCTGATTCAGTAATCAACGTCAATTACGTCTTAATTTATATGACTCTAACGATTCATGTACATCTAATAACGTTCCTTTTCGGATAATTAACTATAATCAAACAAGTAATTAAATTGCATTTTCACGCAATTATCTATAATACCCTCTCCATGTATCACTGATATTCCTGCCGAGAAGCAAATACAAGTTAACACAACTCCGCCCCACCCCCAATCTTATAAAATAATGGTCCGCTCTGACATAATTTCAATATCTAAACAAAATTTAAACTAAATACAATTTTGTTGTTGAAAGTTTGGGACTATGTTTGTATCTCCTGTCATTTTTCAAATAACAGAAAAGGACGTAAGGAATGGTCAAATCAATTATCGATACAAGTAACGTTATGTCAAAGGATAGAAGAGAGACTTAATGAAACTTAGTCCAAAGATACTACCATATAATCATCCATGTCTTTTCATTTCTTTCGGCTTTTAAGTTTCATGTGATGGTAAATGATAGACATGCTCGACTGTATCAGAGGTTCATATTCGGTACACAGTCCCAGAGAAGCACGAGAAATAGGAAGGGGGACGAGATGGAAGGGGAAGTAGAAGGCCTGGAGGTCTACACCGGAGAGGCAATGTGTCGTAAGTCCTGATCAAACAGTCACACCAGACACTGAACAGATTGATCAATCGCAGACAACAAAAGCCTCTGCTAATCACTGTTTGTACAGCCGGGCCCATGGAGCTACCAGCTCCGGTCTCCCCTGTATACGCTACCGGGCTCCCTTTCACATATTCACTTGTCTTCAAGAAATTTGCTTCTTATTGAAAAAATATTCTGTCATTGGTATATGCTGTATAGCACAGGATCTCCTTCCACAAAGCAGTGTGGTGATAACACTAACAATGCTCGTCATGTTGAAGCACTGATGTTCTGGTTATTCTTAAACTTAAAAATAAAATTGTTAGTTAATCTCTTTTTTTATCTTATGAATATGAGTTTTCTTTATTTTCAGAACCATGAGATCAACTTTTCTTATAGACTTGCTTAGGCTATTATCTTTTTAGGGTCTGGCTGACAGACTAGGTTATTCTTTGAAATGGTACGTATACTCGTAGCCTTAGCATACTGGTGACGAATGGGAATTTGGTTTATCATAGAAAAAGTAACTTTGTTATAAAAGCTTTTGGTCTCACAAATATTTCAGACAAAGCTTTACAATATACATCTATGTAGTAACCTTGTCAACTTCCAGTTTGCTTCCTTGCCACTTTCCTCAATGTAATCTTAAGTTCTTCCTGGTTTTAAGTTTCGATTCAATATAAATAACACTAAATATAACCGACGTATCATATTTCTACTTCAATACCAAATATAGACTTAATACGGAAATAATCATGAAATCAAACAACCTCCGTTAACGTAATCGGCCAATCTGTCAAATTATGAAACAATTTGGCTCAATCTATATGTAATATCTTCTTAATCAAGCAGTCATTAATATTTAATTCATGTAAAAATTAAAAATTAAAAATGTTCAACAAATGTCATTAACAAAACGTATAAATTAATTGAACCACTAATTGATGAATGCAAATGGGATACAAAGTCCGCATTGTCAAGTAGCATGTCAACAATTTAAATCATTCAAAATTCTAAAGATAGCCAAGAATGTTTAATATTTAATAAAGGTCTTAATGGATACAACGTTTTCACTTGAGTAAGCCCCTTGGAATGCCTTTGTCTTACTCAAATGTTTCGCCCGTACGAGATTCCGGGGACAGATGGCAAAGGCATGGTCGGGGAATTATCAGTTTCAAATTTTCTCATAAAAGTCAAAGGTACACGGTTGTATACATTGAAGGGTCGTCGTGATTTGCACGATGAAATGATTTATAACTTTTATATTGTTCATATTAGCAGAATTCTCAATATCTGTAAAAATCAAGTTGATTGGACATTACTTAAGTGAAGAAATGTATGTGAATCTCTTTATCCACATCATTAAGTATGAATATGATAAATGAACTTCAATTTCATCACATATAATACTCAAGCTTTTATCTGAGATTTAAAATAATATAATTGACATGTAAACTCGTATTTATTTACTATAGTTCTCAATACCTTTCAAAGACTTCGATACAATTTGACTCTCTTAGCTGAACTAGGACCACTTCAAATAAGACCGAATTCTCGTAGAACTTTTACGCATGATAAATATGCCTATTTAAATAGCATTCATTCCACTATCTGAAGAGTGAGGGCGACCCCTCGTTTGAATGACATCCCGTGTTTGTAACCTGGCTAGCAGCCAACTACTGGTAAACCTAGAGTTTCTTGTGGCAAACATACTCTCAGCACTCATTCGTCTATCCCCTCTTCTTTCTCTCCGCTCTTCTACAGTACCTGTGCTTAATACCAAATATTTCTTCTAATCCTCGATGCAAAACCTTTACGAATATTCTCAGTGTTAATCGACTTTCAAATAAGACAAAACAGAAAGTGTCTTAGGTTGCACTTCTCTCGAGGACTTGTTTCTCCCCCTTCTCTAATTTCTATTTTCAATCTCCAAATTTTAAAACTTGAGATTATACAATGTATCAACTAGTTTAATAAAACCCTCGTTGACACATTTACTCGATCATTTGACAAACCAACTAGCTTCTACGGTACAAGAGACATTTATTTACTCCCTCTTCTATCGCTCGACTTCTTTCCAATCGACGTTGTCTATATCTTACTAACAATCATCCATCACACCTTAGATCACCTTTAGATAAACTGACTATCTACAAAGATTGATCAGACACCTTTATCTTTATGTTTCTACATTGTCTTTCATTCTCTCTCTCTCTCTCTCTCTCTCTCTCTCTCTCTCTCTCTCTCTCTCTCTCTCTCTCTCTCTCTCTCTCTCTCTCTCTCTCTCTATCTCTCTCCCTCTCTCTCTCTCCCTCCTGTCTCTGTCTCTCTGTCTCTTTCTCACCCTCTGTCTCTATCTCTCTCTCTCTCCCTCCACACCCTTTCCTTGTCCCTCTTTCCAAATCCCACTCATCTCAAACCAATCAGCCCTCTATCTTTAAACAATCATATTCAAACAACGACGAGACTCCTTTACTCTAAATTGTGCATGCAAGTGACTCTCTTATCAGATAGCGAGACCGATCCACTATTGATACCAAGAGAAGGAGAGGAGGCTACGCTTACACAGCTCTAATGTTGAATACTTGCCTTTAGATTATTATTGTAATCTCAACTAGGCTCGACCCCCGAGGTTTATTATTGTTTACGTGGAGATGTAAGGGAGCGAGTACCTAAATGAACCAGATGTCGCCTCCACACCTACAGAGCATGCCAATAAATATGCCATCTCATACCTTTGTTTTATAAACCATGCTACGGGAACAGTTTACAGTTGAAATGATACACATCGGTCTATGAGATTGGATAGTTGTGTTGAACGATCGAGGATCAGGCTTTGTTTATAACTGAAATGGAAGAACGGGCTGTGACATCCAGCTTTGTTTTTAGACCACTGAATAATCTTTTTCATCGATATACGATATCGTATATTTCACATTGAACGGCGTGTTCTATCTTGTATGAAAGAACTCATCATATGACATGGAATTGTTGCCGATACATATTTTGAGGTAGAAGCGACATTCAGTAATTGAATTATTTAATAATGTCATGGATTTAATGAAAACGAACCTAAATTTTTTTTTTTTAAATTAACTAAAATGATAACGCTAAATTAAGTCTTAATGGAGTTCATACCTTACTATGATAATGACCTAACCGATGATATTGAATGTTTACTTTTGTACATGGTTCATCAATTATCAACGCTGTCATCGAACAGAACTGTTTTGTCTATTCACATCGGGGTCGCATATAAACTAATTGCTGATAAAGTGATATGAATACCAACATGACACGATACATTTTTCGTCAGTCGGAATGAAAAGGGAAAATGATGATAATTTAAAATACATTCTTTTACTTTCGACTATGACAATCAAGGAATGATCGTCTCTACTTATAATGACATCATTCAAATATAACATAAAATCTTCTGCTTAAAACTTTTAACAACGTCATTTATACCAAGAGTGACATTGGATTATATAGTGTCGCCGAATCATACGGCTTTACCGGAAAAAGTTGATAAAAATCCTGTTAAAATCTGATACGAGAAGCAGCTTCTGCACTTTACCTAATGTCAGATCGCTAACACAGTAACAGATTAAACACACAGAAGATGATACACAGATATTATATCACTATAACACTGCATCAACCTTCTAGACAACACTTCTCAATAGAGCATGACAATACTCTGTTATCTATCAACTTTGTAAGTTATTCAAGTTCTATCTTGTCACAAACATCTCTGTTGTGACTTTTTGCAAATGTTGAATTTTTATCTTCTCAAATAGAAACGTCTACACATGCCACCGAATCAAATCTCGTAAAGTGATTGAATATAGTATAGATATACGAATATGCTAACGAAGTGGTCCGTGATATGAGTATGCTTTACAGCGACAGGGAAAAGTCGAACAAATCACTATATTTCATATGGTGAACTCTGCGTTTACCGAATATCTTAATTAGTATAAAGTGGACAGCTGATTTGATTGGATCGATGGTACACGATGTTCTACACAGGGTAACACAACAGCATTGACCAGAAGAATAATGAAGCTGTGACAGCTGGTCAGAAATTAGTCTCCTTGACTCTAGAGTGAAGATCCTTAGTGAAATATAGAGTATGAACTGAACCTAATCTGGTCGACCGTAAACTTGGTTATTGCGTATATAGACTTTGATTGGGAGACACTACGTGTTTTGTGGCGAAGTTAAATGATTGAATGTCATCAAACGTGTTCAATTGGTTATTGCGTTTCCGTATTGATCAAGATAAAGCAACAAGTTATCAAACTTCGTCTAAGCAAACAAGTGATCCAATGTTGTGTCTGTGTATTGTGTGACAGTTTGCTAGGTAAGTGTCAACTGGTACCTTAAGACTACCCAGGTGTTGTACAGGTAATAGCAATCAGTGACTTACCTCTACAAACCCCGTCCTCCTGTCCTGATATCGCCTCACCAAGTTTGGGGGATATGAAACACTTGAGTCCTGGGCCACACTTCCCTAACATACCAAACTTGCCCCCACAGGTTTGGTTTAGTGTTTTGCCACACTCCTGGCAGCATCCACATCTATCCGTAGTGACACCCGCGGGACACTCGTCCTTGGGGACGGGCGGGCACTGGTCGGGGTGGCATATCCTGCAGTTGATGGCCCGAGCGGGTGGGGGGTACAGGAGGAGGAGCACTGTGACAACCCCACACAGTTGTACCAGCCCCTTCCTCGTCTCGGCACCGATCCCGTAGGCCTTTGGTGGCATGCCGAGCCCACGTCTACATTGAGTAAGTAATTCCACAAACGTCCCTCTGTCCGTAGCACTTAACCCCCTCTAAGATCCGACTGAGGGGCACGCAGAGAAATCAGCATTTTACACTGTCACATCGCAACTAACCGCTGCACTAAAGCGCTTATCTTGAAAACAAACACTCGCCAAACTCCGTATGACGGCCGAATAGCGGGCTCGCTCGATCTCGTGTTGTAAGGAGTTCATTTCCGGTGTGAAATATACATGCGATCCGGGTACTGGTTCCTTCTTTCACCACGGGGACAGAGACCCAACCTAGGACAGCTTCTCCGCACACCTCTATAACTCCGAGATTGTGGAGCCAACTGAAGCCCGGCCTAGCTGTCCCATACCTGGCGAGAATAGCGCGGCTAGCCAAACGACTGAACAGCTAACACGCTGACCTGAAAAGTTTGCTAACACTGCGCTGCTTGGTCTCTCTCCAGTCAGTGAGTGAGTAGTGAGCCGCTACAGTGAGGGAGGGAGGGAGGGAGAGAAGGCGAGGGAGCCAGGGAAACAATGATAGGAGACAGGTGCTTCACTTCGTCACCCATTGTGGTACCAACTGTAAACAAATCTCATGTATCTCGTTTGCTTTAACTCAGGAATAGGACTTTCTAATGAGGGCCTAATCGCTCGGTTCAGATTCTATCTTCGACTTGGCTGGTTCCAAGTTTGGTCTAAGCCAGTTGTAGAGGTCTCTAATTGGGGAGTGATAACCACCTTTTACTCTGTCGCAAGGCTCCAGCTTTAGTCCTATTCATTCGTAATGGTTTTTATTGAACAATGATAGTAAATTCATTCTCTGTCGCCAGGAAGGTACGTGTCAATCTTTGGTCTTGCTTAGCTGGGTTGTCTTTGAATTGTCGACCATTTGCCAACTTCTAAAGCTTTCATTGGTTTGTAAAGAACTCGTCGAGGTGTTTGTAAGCTATAGTGCTTTCTAACGAGGATCTAATCGGTTGTTTAGGCCTCTGGGATAACTTTTGGTAATGCGCTAGTCTACCGTAGATTCTTCTAATGAGGGAATAATTGCTTAATTCAGATTGTGTCATTGCCTAACAGTTCCATTAGATGTCATTGATTATACCTGAGGGCCTATTAAGTATTACGTAAACACGTTACTAACGTTTCACTTATCTACAAGGTAGCCACTACGCTTAAACGCTATAAAAGATCCAACTAATGAAAGAGAAACCTTGATAAATGTCGTTTAAGTTTATAAAACTTTAATCATAATGTAAAAATATTTTCCCCATTTACGATGCAATGTAAGCTTATTTCTATGCAACTTAGAAACGATTAAAACAACCAACATATTCTAGATAAGCTGTTTTCCTGACTACCTTAAATCATTCAATAAATAAACATACACGGTATATTTATAAGCCGATACACATTATTTAAAAATCCATATAACCTTCATATAACCTTAGATAAAACATTATCAAGTAAGACAAGTGGAATTGTCAACGCGACCCATCAAAGGTAACAAACAGGTACGAGCACCCTACCGACTGAACAGTTCAGCCTCCAAACACTGTTATGTGCGGGAAAGTAAGTGAATTGAGACGGCGATATAAATAGAATGGGGATAGATGTTTCGTGGTTTCCTACACCCACGCCTCGCATTACTAACAGAAATAAAAAGGGTATATACAAAATAGTTTCTTATTGGGTATACAAGGAATGTATATAATGCGAAGGATATGTATAGACTGTTCTTTTCCGAATATGATAGATTGGGAAAAATATGCAAAGATGCTTCTTTTCAAGTATACGGCGTATACGTATAGATTATGTAGGAACGACAACACTATAATACATTTATATCTTTAAACTGTATTCTTAGTTTAAATAGTTGATAATTAGCACCCCCGACTTGTTCGGAGCTGTAGGTTTTGGCCAGTTTACAAAGCCGCGCATGTTCCATTGACTATGACTTTTTTCCATCAGGCTTTTAAGGACACATATGCAAACCATACCAATTATAACTAAGGGTGATTTGTTTTTATGTACAAATTCAAGGTGAAAGGTGAAGGTTACGAGTTAAAAATCGCAAAAATTCCCTGTAAATGAAATAACTTAAACAGTGCTATAAAGCTCTCATATGGTATAGCCTATATTATCTTTGGGGAATCCAAAATTTTGAAATTAACAATCCACAACAATCCATCAAATGTCACGGCAAGGTTACGACTTGAACGTGGTTGAGCGAAAATGCTTCATTTCACCAATTGACACTCTAAATCATTACATGATTGTTATACTAAATAAAAAGTGCTCATTGACTGTATGATCTTGAATGTCAAAGGCCAATGTCACGAAATATGAGTACAACCATGAAAAAACCTTTTTGGCTTCAGCTTTAACCCATTAAGCTTTTTAGAACTCATAACCATATCTTACTTATACTTCAAGGGTTTATTATTTTTATATGTTCACATTTTAGGTCAAAGGTCATGATAAAATATCATTGAAAACAAATTGTGCTGTGAAGCTCTTATTTGCATCATACATCATCGATGGAACTCTGCAATTTTTCTGCTAGATTCATAAGGGGCCAAAGCCATAGCAAAGTCCCGAAGTAAGTATGGTATCTTAATCATTACAAAATTGTTGTTCCCAATGAAAAGGGATAATTGATTGTTAACCTTCAAGGTCACTAGATAAGTGTTTAGTTCACCTTTTAACTAAATATCGAAATCAGAAATAGGTTTTTGTGATCTCAAAATAATAATTTGATCCCATTTGGAAATCTTTTGACATTTTCAAATTTAAGATCGAAGTTAGAGGTCAAGACTTCTTAAAATGTGTGACATATTTATTGGAAAATGCCCATTTTACTAAGGTATTGTAGAAGGATCTGCATTTGCGATGTCCAAAGTATCCAATACCTCTCCTATGTACTTTCAAAGTTGATTTACATTTACATACAATGTACATTTAGAGATGACAGATAGTTAACAGGAGAGAAATATAATAAAGAGAATGATACATACAAAAAGAAGAATATTGGTCTGCTTTACCGACGTTATGTCATTCTTTCTAAATCAATCGTTACTACAGATGTATTCAGGAATACAAACTTTTGTTAATTTTTCAGGAAGAAATGTGAAAACCCTAAACACTAATATAAATGATATGGTTACGCTTAAAATTCAATTTTAATCGGGCGCTGTTTTAGTTTAGAGTGAATACGATGTTGTAAAGATGAATTAAATATTTATCTCAACAATTCTTATAGAATATTAAACATTTCATAGAATTCAATAATGCTGTAAACAAACGTAGCATTGACAAAACTGGAAAGCCTTTCATAGTAACTTTGATGAATTAAATATGATGACGGATTGATGTTCTGAGCTGATGTCATCTCTTTATTAACCTCATAAGCTCATGGTCGTATCACTGGTTCTTGAGTCGGACTATTATATAGAATTATCTAGAATATATCTATACTGCAAGATCAAGAAAAACGTTGCACTATCATAAACAAAATATTTCACAGACATTATTTAAGTCTTGCATGACATTAATATGTTTAATTGTTTAAGCCAGAGGCAGAAACAAGTAGGATTACATTTAGAACTTCCTGTATGCTTGTGTTGTACATAAAATTGTGTAGGCGATTTCAGTTTCAACATACCATTTTCCGTTAATCATTGTGATAGATTTATGCCGTACTTTAGTTTTCAAACCAGCTGGCTATGCCAACATATACGTGTTGTGTTGAGATGCTTATTTAGCTATTTCCTTATTTAGTTTTATCCGATGTCTTTGTAATACATTCTTCGACTTAACCTTTTCTCACGTCGTTTTAACGAAACCATGTCCCATGTTTTATTACTCTCTATAATACAAGTAAATGATTTGGTTGAATACCAATAGTATTTAAACGTTTAACCAATTGAAAAACGTTGTATCAAGCGATACTGCAAAACACCGTTTGCCTACGTGACACTATGTTGGCGCCAATATGTTGACGTCATAACTTAAGTTTTATGACGTCATATCATTCAGATGCAATATCTTTACATCGTATTTAATCATGAAAGAAATTTTGAACGTAACAAATCTTTTAAGATGTAACCATGTATCATAATAGGTAAAATATCACGAGGAACAGTACAGGTTATACCCTGTACTTTCGGCCTCAGGCCGCACTGTTCGATTTTGCATCTCCGCTAAAAGGAATTACAATGTATTTGGGTATTGTTACTTGCATTAAGGGATATGTTTATGACCAACGTCAGCATTTTTGTATATATGTAGCTCCATACTCTGATATCTATTAAGGGAAATACTTCGTAAAATCTTTGTAAAAATATGATTGGAATTTAATTTCTATATTTGAAATGACTTCAAAAGTTGTCTGGCGCAATACTCTGTTTCAAAAGAGCCAAGGCAAGAAGGGCTCTTCGAATGTTTTGTTCTAGGTTGGCGGACTCATTAGACATTAAATTTCAGGAGGTGCTTACTGCTTATTTAACTCGTCTTATCAAGCTTAAGAATAATTTAACTCATTTTAGCATTTCTGAAAACTCTTAGAATTCAAATTCTAAGAATGTTAAACGTGAATTTCAGAGGTTTATTATTTACCTACGAGCTTTTCTGATAATGACTCTGATCGTTACATCTTATCAGTCTAGTCTTTCGCATATGTACCGAACAACCGTTTTTTATCTAAGTGTCGTTCGTATTCCTGTTTCTTCTACAACGATAAGATAACGTAAGGCCAACGTATTCAACCAACAAATTTCATTTTAAAACTAGATTATTGCCATGAACATAAAACCTCATCGTTACTTTGAATTCTGATGCATTAAAACGTATAGCCGCACTAAGCTCAATTTTACGACGTAGAAATCGTCAATCGTCAATCGAACGACCGTATTAATAAATGTGGAAGTGTCGAACTATATTTACTTGAATTGGGTCTTTTACGACCCTCTTTGGTCTTTAATTCAAAATGTAAAAGTCTCAGCTAGATTTTGTGTCATCCAATCAGATGGCTGCTTTGTCTTTGTTGATGTCTAAGGAAAGAAAGTACAGACCATGGTTATGTGCTGAATACAGAAAAGAGTCACGTGGTTAAATTGGCAATACAAGGTCACCATGGAAACGTCTGTCGTACGTATGTACACATCTCCTAGCCCATCCTTCAAATGGATATGGCTTTCACAATAACACTCGAAATAGAGCCTGTTGTTTTACCATTAAAAGCAAAAGGTAATGAATTTCGGTTAAAACAAGTCATATGTGCATAGAAGTCGTAACTAAATCATTTCCTCGTTAACAAGCCCGGTCGTAGTGTTTTATAGAGGCCAACTGGTACTGCCTTGTGCTGTTGTCAACAGAATTCATGAAGCTAGGATGAAATAAACGAGGATTTATGCAATTGTTATTGCAAATCTTCTTTTGCCAACAACCTTTGAAAACTTATGAAAGACATTCATAATCTCCCGGCTTTAGGTCATTTTAAGTCATGTTTCACACTATATTTTGATATACCCTTTAAGCTAATGTATACCGCTTAAGATTATCGTTATATGCAAAGCTTTTAGTCACATTCATTTTTTAAACAAATCACAAAAGGTGTTTTCCGTTTTCTACAAGAAGTTGGTAGATTAGAAGAGTATTTATATATGGAACCATTCCTGTTCAATCTAAACCTCATCAAAATGAATAACATCAATAAATAATAGTTTATATAATAAAAGCTAGTCAATATAGTTCAGGAATGATTAAATTAAAACTTATTAAAACTGTTAATTTTCACAGCGTGTGTCAGTCTACCTTATATACACCCCAGATCAACGTACAAAATTGAAGTTGTACAAAAAGAAGCTATTGTTACCAAGGTACAATAGCTGAGGTTGTACAAAGAGGGGATTTTCTACCCAAGAACAATAGTTGATGTACAAAATGGAGGTTTTCTACCAAAGAACAACAATTGAGGTTGTACAAAGAGGAGGTTTTCTACCCAAGAACAATAGTTGATGTACAAAATGGAGGTTTTCTACCAAAGAACAACAATTGAGGTTGTACAAAGAGGAGGTTTTCTACCAAGAACAATAGTTGATGTACAAAATGGAGGTTTTCTACCAAAGAACAACAATTGAGGTTGTAAAAAGAGGAGGTTTCTACCAAGGTACAATAGTTAAGGTTGCACAAAGAGGATGTTTTCTACCAAAGTAGAATATTTGAGGTTGTACAAAGAGAAGGTTTCTACCCAAGGTACAATATTTTCGGTTGTACATAGAAAAGGTTGTGGCTTTGTGTCATAGCCTTGCATTGCATAAACAACTACATAGACGGCGCCACACCGTGACCGAGAAAATATGATAAGATAAGACGACTGGGCTAAACTGGTTTACTAACTTGAAACAGTAAAATTTATTGCATCATCTGTCACCGATCCTGATAGTACTGGAACCCTGCTAATAAAACGAGAGTAAAAGTAATGTAATTGCACGTTTAAGGGCTAAAATCTGTCGTTATGACAAAGTTGAAAAAGAAATTCAGTGAATGGTTGGTAAATAAAGGTGAATTTAATATTCAGATTGGACTTTTGCAAGCTAAAGTGCTTGACCTTGACTCAATTTAGACTTTATTTACAGTGGTGCACGTTTTTTATATATGTTTGTGATAGTGAAGTGTGTAAACAGAAGTGTTTCTCTCTTGACCTACTTTTGGTCCAAGGTCTCATTTTCAGCCTTAATAACTGTGCTTGAGGTGAGTTTGAGTTTGAAGTATTTTATCATTTGTAAATACTTACCTACGAGGTAAAAAACCCGCAATACTATAAGGGTTATACAATTCAAATGCAACTACCTTTGTTGAAATTTCACAGAATTGTAAATATAACGCTCTTTCACAGGTTAATTTGTAAAGCTCCTTATTTGAACAATGAACTCATAACAGGGTACACATATTTTATGTTTGAACTTTCCTTTTTTTTAAACAAACCAAAGAAACATCAGATGTATTTACTTATGAATCTCTCAATTTTAGACATTGGTACCTGTCACATATCAAACATGTAAGTGAAATTTGACAGATTTATGTTATGTGATAACGTGATATTTATCCGAGATTTAAGGGGGTGCAGTTACACACTAACCCATTAAAGTGCTATCATCAGTACCAGGACCCTACTATTTTGGTAATATCATCTTTTGGAGAAGTACAAATTTTTTAAAATAGTTCTGTTACAATCTACAAAGGTCAAGGTCACATTTTTAATCATTATGAATTTTTAAATGATCATTGATTGTTGACCTTCAATGACACCAGATAAGAGTTATAGAGAAATAGGTTTCGAATTTTAGATATAATGAGTTTAATTCCCCTGGAAATCTTTTGACATGTTCACATTTAAGGTCAAGGTCAAGATCAATTGTTTTGTTTTGTATATCTTATCGAATGCCCAACTTAATGAGTTTTGTAGAAGGCGGAACAGGGGATGTCGAAATCCTTATTTAGTTTAGTATTGATGTTTTGGTAAAGTTGGTTAACATCCGGTTGAATCAGGAAATTGTGATTCTGGTATTTAGAATGCATAGGGTTAGTTGATTTTTGTGTGCATGAATCTATCTTTAAACCTGCTTTCTTAATCTTTATCCATGTGTGACACCGCTAATAAAAATCAAAGTTGCCAATATTTGGAATTTTATATATTTGACTCATATCTTGCTCATATAGTTTGTCTGAGTGCACGTGTATTAATTAAGACACAGAAGTTCGATTGACAGTTCCTACCATGCCTTTCACGCGCTCAGATCATGGTGCCAATGTTCTCAGCCTGCGCTTCAAGTTTTCCCGCCAAGACAAGAAACAAACTATCTATATATTCATATATTTAACATCCCGCCGTGGTTCTGTAAATAAAATTACCGAGAGATCAGAGGGATACATGTTCTAACCTTGACCCGGACACTTTAAAAGAATCATTCATATATTATGATAAGTTGTATTATCATATCCATAATGTCTTGGATGGATTTTAAAAATTAAGAAAATTACGTTCTGTACAAGATGACACTGATCACATTCCTGCCACGAGTGTTCTGTCACCCGAGTTTCTCTGAAATTATCTAAAATATGCAAATAAACTTTATCTTTGTGCTCATTGTTTCGATAAGGTTATTTTCGTTCATCTTATCACTAAAACTCGTCACATGTAACAATGTAAAGCTTGCGCTTTTGACATCTGGTTTTGCATATAAATATGTATATCTTTATTTTTGAATTTAAAAAAAGATGATAAGATTGATAAGGCTTAGAAGACGTAATAGATGAACACCTGTTGTCGTAGTATCTGTTTTCTTGATCACGATAATTAAATGCAAATAATAAGGAAGATTGCTATTAGATTGTTTTTTTCAAATCAATCCAATTTCACAGTGATTGGTCTACCTTTGTTTTAAAAAATTCACTGAAACAAGATACCAAGCAAGCAAGTGAGATAACAACAACACAGTCACTTGAAGTGAAAATTCAACAAAGGTCTTTTTGTTATGATAAATTCTCCTCCTATACAAGAGAACCGGTGACGCCCATAATCTATTGTAGAGCCATGCGTGTACTGTATGAAGTTACCAAGGCTGGATTAACAAGTATGTGCCCCCATGTGCCTTCAGTCCAACCTTAGATAAGAGGAAAGAAGCTGTAAATCTCCCCTACAAAGTAGTTACCGTATATCCTACACATAGCGGCCAGGAGCTTATCGATTCAGTACGAACAGCGATTGATGGAGGCCTGTTGATTTGTCAATTACAGGAAATACATACCGAATATTCATCAGATCTTAGAGGAAAATACTTGTTTTATTCAGTCTGATTAAAATATGCCTAGTTCCGAAGAAAAGTTTAAAAATATTAACCCTATGGGTATCGAACATGTTACATCGATAGGTATCCTCTCCACTGGGTCCTAGTGTAGAGGATTCAATGCCTCCGTGCAGTAAATATTTTGAATATTTTATTTCTTGGAACTAGGCCGATTTTAATCAGACTGATTCGTTTTTGAATACGGTAAAAATGCCACAGAAAGGAAGCGAACACTACGTTATATAGTTGGAATCACACTCTCTGAATACGGTAACAATGCCACAGAAAGGGAGCGAACACTACGTTATATAGTTGGAATCACACTCTCTGAATACGGTAACAATGCCACAGAAAGGGAGCGAACACTACGTTATATAGTTGGAATCACACACTCTGAATACGGTAACAATGCCACAGAAAGGGAGCGAACACTACGTTATATAGTTGGAATCACACTCTCTGAATACGGTAACAATGCCACAGAAAGGGAGCGAACATTACGTTATATAGTTGGAATCACACACTCTGAATACGGTAACAATGCCACAGAAAGGGAGCGAACACTACGTTATATAGTTGGAATCACACTCTCTGAATACGGTAACAATGCCACAGAAAGGAGGCGAACACTACGTTATATAGTTGGAATCACACACTCTGAATACGGTAACAATGCCACAGAAAGGGAGCGAACACTACGTTATATAGTTGGAATCACACACTCTGAATACGGTAACAATGCCACAGAAAGGGAGCGAACACTACGTTATATAGTTGGAATCACACTCTCTGAATACGGTAACAATGCCACAGAAAGGAGGCGAACACTACGTTATATAGTTGGAATCACACTCTCTGAGTACGGTAACAATGCCACAGAAAGGGAGCGAACACTACGTTATATAGTTGGAATCACACACTCTGAATACGGTAACAATGCCACAGAAAGGGAGCGAACACTACGTTATATAGTTGGAATCACACTCTCTGAATACGGTAACAATGCCACAGAAAGGAGGCGAACACTACGTTATATAGTTGGAATCACACTCTCTGAGTACGGTAACAATGCCACAGAAAGGGAGCGAACACTACGTTATATAGTTGGAATCACACTCTCTGAATACGGTAAAAATGCCACAGAAAGGAAGCGAACACTACGTTATATAGTTGGAATCACACTCTCTGAATACGGTAACAATGCCACAGAAAGGGAGCGAACACTACGTTATATAGTTGGAATCACACACTCTGAATACGGTAACAATGCCACAGAAAGGGAGCGAACACTACGTTATATAGTTGGAATCACACTCTCTGAATACGGTAACAATGCCACAGAAAGGGAGCGAACACTACGTTATATAGTTGGAATCACACACTCTCTGAGTACGGTAACAATGCCACAGAAAGGGAGCGAACACTACGTTATATAGTTGGAATCACACACTCTGAATACGGTAACAATGCCACAGAAAGGAAGCGAACACTACGTTATATAGTTGGAATCACACTCTCTGAATACGGTAACAATACCACAGAAAGGGAGCGAACACTACGTTATATAGTTGGAATCACACACTCTGAATACGGTAACAATGCCACAGAAAGGAGGCGAACACTACGTTATATAGTTGGAATCACACACTCTGAATACGGTAACAATGCCACAGAAAGGGAGCGAACACTACGTTATATAGTTGGAATCACACTCTCTGAATACGGTAACAATGCCACAGAAAGGGAGCGAACACTACGTTATATAGTTGGAATCACACTCTCTGAATACGGTAACAATGTCACAGAAAGGAGGCGAACACTACGTTATATAGTTGGAATCACACTCTCTGAATACGGTAACAATGCCACAGAAAGGGAGCGAACACTACGTTATATAGTTGGAATCACACACTCTGAATACGGTAACAATGCCACAGAAAGGGAGCGAACACTACGTTATATAGTTGGAATCACACTCTCTGAATACGGTAACAATGCCACAGAAAGGGAGCGAACACTACGTTATATAGTTGGAATCACACACTCTGAATACGGTAACAATGCCACAGAAAGGGAGCGAACACTACGTTATATAGTTGGAATCACACACTCTGAATACGGTAACAATGCCACAGAAAGGGAGCGAACACTACGTTATATAGTTGGAATCACACTCTCTGAATACGGTAACAATGCCACAGAAAGGGAGCGAACACTACGTTATATAGTTGGAATCACACACTCTGAATACGGTAACAATGCCACAGAAAGGGAGCGAACACTACGTTATATAGTTGGAATCACACACTCTGAATACGGTAACAATGCCACAGAAAGGGAGCGAACACTACGTTATATAGTTGGAATCACACACTCTGAATACGGTAACAATGCCACAGAAAGGGAGCGAACACTACGTTATATAGTTGGAATCACACTCTCTGAATACGGTAACAATGCCACAGAAAGGAAGCGAACACTACATTATATAGTTGGAATAACACTCTCTGAGTACGGCAACAATGCCACAGAAAGGAGGCGAACACTACGTTATATAGTTGGAATCACACTATCTGCAATAGTACAAATTATTGTAGTGATTTGAAACGAGGTTTTTTAGGGTTCGAACTCTTCTTTTCATAGTAGGACACAAATAGTCAAACTATCGACTCCTGTAGTTAAGATGTAAAGACTTCAATACTGCTACTGACACTTAGGTTGTGAGTTGAAATAAACATAAACTACCAACATTTACACCAGCAATGATTTCATAAAACTGTGTTTTGCTCTCCTGACAGAGCTCATGAAAGACCATGCGGTTTATATGAGGAAACGAAAATTTCTTTGAGGAAACACAGTACCTTGATATCAAAATGGAAATACTGTACTGCTTTCAAAGGCTTGCATGTATGCGGTGTCAATCAAACAGTTATTTATTCCTTCCAATGTGTAGTGTCAAAACGCAGCAAACTCTGTCGTATCCCTTGAACACTTTTTGTGCGTATAATAGATCCATATTATTGAGATCATCGGTGCATTTTGCTTTAAATACGGTACCATTAATATAACAGCATGTGTATCAAGCACTTCTTAAATGTTCCTACATTGGGTGACATAAATATTGCTTTGATAATACGTAACTTGGGGAAATGACCTTGGGTGTGATATTGTTTGTAATCTCGTACGTGGGAGGGTTTTGATAGTGCTAGGTTATTTAAGATGCATTGTTTTCTCTTTTATTTTTTAACCTTGTTTATGTCTCAGCGCACGAGACCGTATTTTGAAAGAAGAATAATGTATAGATATGCTTCACATAAGTGAATGTGAAAATGTTTTTACTTTGCAATTGACAGAAAAACCTTATTTGAAGTTCTTTCATTTCGTATTGAGTTAAAATGGAAATGTAACGAAAAGAAAACCACAACAGTTCTGTATTCGCAAATTGCCATGCATACATGTCCAAAAACGAAATATTACCATAAAAACATCATGTTTGTTTACCTATGATGATAGAATATTTAATCTGCCATTATGCAATTAACATGAAATGAAACGTCAGGTAAGTAGTGAAATACATATTTGTATGCAATGTTGTGACGAATATAGTATTGACGTGTCGCACTGACGACAGTTGATATGCAGGTAATAGTCTGTCATCCAGACCCTTAAGAAAAATATTGTATTGATGACCAACACAGTCTGGAAACGTAAAGCAGTCTAGATCGCTCAGTTTTAGGTTCTGGAGTTGAAGCATCTTCTGGGCTCCATTTTGGTATAAAACTTGATTTGTTTAAAAATATCGTCAATATTGAAAATAAATACTTCTGAGACTAAATGTTAGTCTATGCAGACTTTGCCAGTCACCTTTATGTATCTGAAGTTTGACCATGTACGTTTAAATACCTGTAAACAATGTCGACCTCAATGAATCAGGTGAAACCTGTAATCATGACTTTTCTGTGAAAGGCATTCAAAGAGTAATATTTTTCTTCTAAAAAACGTCCCATTTGTAAATACGTTTGACACATTCGGCCCACATCTGTTCAATCCCCCTACGTTCACATAAGCATTTCACAGGTGCTCGGTAAGTACAACAATATTGACTCCGCGCTATCGGCCTATTGTGAGCGTCCAATATGTAAACTATGACCTCCTTATGTCAGGTATGAGTGACAAATTGTCCCTTATTTGTCATTATAAGGCTAACTGAAGTGAAATAGTAAGATTACTAAGATGCATATATATTTGTTTTTCTGCTGCTATTGATTTATTGTTAACATGTTCATTGTTGGATTTCTGATCTAATCCAAAATTGGATTCTTTTTTAGAAATATGTATATATTGATTTTTTTAAAATTTTAATCTAAAAGTTGTACCTTACACCTTTCAGAGAGCAATACTTATCATCTATAAAGTTATATTTTTGCCGTTAGATACGTAATTCAAAAAAGTACATGTAAGAAAAAAAATATAGGACCTTTGCATCATTGCATAATATGTTTTATATTTTATGATTGAAATCTTCTTGGGAAATTAACTTGTAAGATGTTGGAAATATATCAATACGAACCCGTAAACAATCATCCTGAAATTTGAAGCAATTGCATTAGGTATATTTTATTGGAAAGACTATATCTATGAGGTAATAATGAATTGCAATATTTGATTCATTGCTGAAATCAGATACATTTGACTAGGAGATTATTATTATGTCTTTTATAACAGGTGACAATGGAAAGGCATGGAATACAGGGGTGGGTACTTCCTTTCGTCTGGTTAAGCAATGGGCGTCATACCCGACTGTTAAATACATTTTTACTTAACCATCCGTACTTAACAGAATGTCGACTCAAATTTCTGAACCTCTCGGAGGCGTTTACCAATTGTAGTTTTCAACAAAAGATTATTCTCGTCACCCATAAAACTTAATGGCGAGTAAGAGATTTTTCAATAAAAATGAATTTTAAGTTATTTATTTGACGTAAGGAGGTAAAATCACGTATAAGATGACTGGATTGAAAAAGCTTTCTTCACGAACATGATTTTTCATGAGGTTTTCATTTCTACTTGGTCACTTAAAAATGTACAAAAGATTGACAGGGAATTCTAAAGTATCGCTTGTGAAATGATATGTGTTTTCCCTGCCAAGGACGGATTAATCTTATCTTCTAGTGATAAAAAAATCAACCTACTGTGTGTGAAGGTTACCACTTATTACAGTTACCACTATTAAAAACAATTTCTGTGTCAGCCATTATAGGTGTTAACCATAAATTATTGTTACAAATAATGCGCCATCCTTTAATTCAGTATATGGCAATAAAAATGCGGCAACACGTTTTGGAGTCTTGACGCTTGCAAGAGTACTGACAATCAAATTCGTAATGTGTAAGTATTGAAAATCATCTTCAGAATAAAGGGCAGTCTGAACTTGCTTTTCTTGTGTTACATATTACAAAATATCAAAAAGCAAAAACCTTACTGGTGTTTAATGATATTTTCTCAATTACTATACATTAAAGGGGCAGTAGCACGTTTTATGATAAATTTATATTTAAAAATGTTCACAGATAATTGTAAGTTAATGCTTAATGTATTATTTTGACAGTATCAAAAATCTCATTACACAAGCCAATCATCCATAGTCAGATGACAAAGTTTGAAGATTCACATAAAATACATTGGCGGCCATTTTGTGTGAACACCTTTAATTCATTTTGTATAAGAAAAAGCAATCGCGTGGCTAAACGTTGCGTTATATATTTGAATTATTGCTGCTCAATGTAGTTTAAATACATTGTCTTTCAATCGGAACCATAAATTTTCATTTTCCTGACATCACCTTATATTCCCCCTAAATCGTGCTACTGTCCCTTTAAAATTAACTGCGATATCAAGAACGTGTTTTATTACTCTTTCATAGGCTAAAATTGTCCAGTATTGTATCAGTCCGTTGTATTATGTAACAGTATATCTGAGAAATAAATTGTACATAAACACTTGCTATCTAACTTAAAGTTTTATATAAATCTAGAATCTTACCATCTATAATAAAAGAACATATTTCAGAGAAACCTTGGCTTTTGAACTTGAAGTTTTATCTGAAATTTATAATCATGCAATCTATATGAGAGATGCGCTAACTACCAACCTGTACTGTAAGCTAATTATCGACTGCTTATGAAACAGAAAAGGTCCAAAACAAAATCATTTAGACGATTTTCAATAATATAGGTCTGATACGATCTCTCTGTCTGACCCCTGTGTAATATATAAGTCCACTCCATCTGATTAGGAAAGTGCTCTGTCGTGTCATTGTCAAAACAGACATTTATCCCTCGTGACTTATGGAATCGATTTGTTCTAATAACAAGGATCTTCACTAAGGCGCTTTGATATTGCCTCTAGATCTCGTGTGGACAGCGATTTTGGCAGGTGCGTGAGATGACCATTGTTTTCAGGGACTGGGCAGTTGTGGTCAGCTGTGGGGGCCGACAGTCCAGACAAGGGTGTAACTGATAGTGGCAATTAGTCTGGCCATTAGGATGAAGTTACCAAGCGCCTTCTGACCTTACTGCTCTCACACGGTGATATTGAATAAATCAGCAAACGACTGCTGACGATAACTAGTTGGGATATGTTAATGATCGGAGATTAGGGGGACAAAGGATATCACACAGCTGGTTTGTAGGGTTATCCTCCCACCAAAGCTCCCTGACCATTTATGCAAGTGATGAGAACTCCCCAATGACAAGAAAAGGATATGGATTGTAAATACCTGAAAATAAGGTTTTATAGATTTTGTTAGTTATAATTTCTTTTAACTTTTCTTATCTTGAGCTCATGGAATTAAATATATTCGAATTTAAGTGATGCCTTAGTTTATTCAATACAATTTACATTTGAAAAAGGATCTTCCTTTTTCAAAAAGTAGTTTTTTTAGGAGCCACAATGCGAGACAGGAACAAGTCATTTTTACAGTCGGATAAAAATCGCCCGTGCTTTGAAAAATAAATTTTAAACATATTGTCTCTTTCTGGGTTCGAACTTTGTCCTCTCCATCATTATTTTTCCTCAAAGTACTGTCGATTTTAATCAGAGTTTTTTTCATTTTTCATTGAGCCAAGGTATAAAGGTTGTGAACACCACAATGGCTCCCGAAAAGCTTAGTTTGCAATTTGTGGGTTAAATAAAATTTTAAAACGGACTTAAACAATGACTTGAACAATAAGATTTTATGCAGGTTATGAATATATTAAACTTGGGCTAAACAAAGGGGATGGTTGATGGAGTACATATACTAAGATGAACAGTGTCATCTGTGTGAGCAGCATAATGCTCCTGTCAGTGGTGGTCAACTTTTTCTAGTTTTCCCTCAAGCAATTGAATATGGACTGGCATATTTATGAATTCATAATCCATGTCTTGTCTCTTTCAGCGTTTGTAGATAAAATGTTCACCTTTTGTTTGTCAGGGGCTAATGTGCACTTGATTCAAAGAGGATACTAAACGACCTTCCATTTAATACTATTTTTATTAAACGAGTTCATTGATTTTGCATAAAACGAGCGAAAGCCTCGTTTTAGTCTGTTATTATATATCCTATAACTCAAGCAAACTTGCCGAAGTGCTGAAACTAACATTTCCGTGACTAGGCAGTCATTGTGATGGCACGCTTAAGGGTGTCGTCACACTACTGTGACGTCATACTTGGATTCTGGTATTAACATTGATATTGCCGTATAAATATTACACTGCGGTATCTTACACTGGCAAGTAATACAATTACCAATTAACAATCTACATCAAGGATTGTTTCAAACCCCCAAAGCGCTTGGACAGTTGTAACCGTAAAAAAAAACGTATATGCACTTTAATGCTTGGGTTAGACATACATTTTGGCCCAATACTAAATTATGTCATAATTTTAGGTTTTCTTCTCTTTCCTTATTTTGATAATACCATGTCAGATATCACAGACCTATTTTCGTATCAAAAGTACTACGTGCAAAAACTGTTTACATTGTTTCTTCTGCCTCAGTGCAGTACGCTTTATGAGACGACAACCATCAAATCAAGACCTTTAGTCTTTTGAGCATGATATCAATCGTGAACAAATACGCCATATTACAAGAAAGGGTAAACATGTACATGTAATGATTACTCAGGGGCAAAGGAAACGATACCATATAAAATGCATGATAGGTTAAGTTACGAATGTTCTTTATGGCTGAAACAGTGTTATTTCATGTTTGAAGGAGCCAACTGTACTAAGTTCAAAGCTTGATCTGTTGACGCTTTCGAAGAACAAGCCTTTTAAAGTCGTTGTTTTAAAATCTCCTTTACGCAAAAGGTTAGTGAAAATGGCCCTTCTGCTTGTATTTCAACCAACTTACAGACAAAATGCGGGAACAAAGTACTTTCCATTAGGGTTATTTAGATTAATAACATCTTAAATTTATAGAATTTATATATTATATATTTTTTATTCCAATTCCAATGTCCAAAATAATATTGAAAAAGCTGTTTTATGACACTTAATGTATCGAACAGTCATACAATTAGACGTATCATAATTTGATGTTTGAAATTCTTCACAACTAAAGTGCATATTACAAGGGTTCGTTATCGCATTTCATTGTCGTTGTTTCTTTTCGCCCTGATTGTAGTATTTAATGAATACTATTTACATCTCAATTAAAATTATGTCATCATATTTTTAGCATGGAATAACATCCATATCGCCAATAATTTCAATGATATACCAAGTATGTTGATAGACTTCGTTTTCAATTTCTACGAATTATCGGTTCAAAAGGAAACCAAAATAACTCATCAAAATACTGTATATCTACATCAAATACATATCATCGTTTCACAACATGTAACAAAAGTTTTGGTTGAAGTTAATAAACATGAAGATATTTGGGCACATCTTATAATCTTATTTGCTTTCATTCAAATGAAGAGGTCCACGATAACAACTATGTATAAGATACAAAATACAGAAATAAAAGACATTTACTCTGACCCTATTACTTTTTTCACCAATGAACATTATTGTCAAAGTCTCCACGAATAGTTCATATGCACGCTAACAAACAACCCTAATAAAGAGTTAACACGGACAGAACGCAAGCCTACATTAACTACATGTCATCAGTCTATGACATGTAATAACAGCCATGTCGCCAGTAATGTATATACGATTCATCACCTGCTCTCATTACCTAGACACCTACCTATAAATTGTGATATATGGGTCATATATCCACCTGACTTGTCACGTAAATTGCAGTTGATTGACAACACTCTACAAACTACATTTTCTCCGAAGGCTATGTTCATAGACACGGTAATTAATTGCTGTCTTACGTACAGCTTACAAGCGTATAAACATTGAAAAGGTGACTCGGTTTGATTTAAATGTCCTGACATCATAACATTTGACGTGCGGTTTATTTAAGAGATTCATGAACTGGCCTTGCGCCTTACATTAAAGTTCATGGCCAACCTCTTGAATGAAGCTGCTGAATGGGCTCCAATTAGAGCTTCCAGTTTGTTTAGCTGATCTGCTTTTAAATGTCATCGTAAAGTCATTTGTCACCATCGAGGGTCAGAAGATATCTATATTTTCACTTCATATCCCTCTTCGACCTCTTGGATGGAGGTTCTGGAAAGGTTTCCGTTTGGTCTCTTTTATCCTGTTCTTCTGATTGTAATACAATATAATGCACATGGTGATGGTTTTAAAAATATCTACATTCATTTACTATATGTAATACTTCGTACTTTATTTGTAAGGTATTTCGGTTATTGTATGTTTCACAAAATTGTAAACTTCAACAAAATAAAACTTTCATCGAAGGGAAAGGTTTTCCTGCAATTAGATAAGAAAACCTTGTTATGAACTCCTTTTTATTTCATAAAGATAGAAAATCGATAGTATAAGCGACATATTGTATTAATGACGTGTGTTTATTTCTTGTGCATTCTATTTCTAACATATTTGTACTGGGTGGGTATTTACAAAATAAAGCCTTGGTCGTCTATCTTACCAGATTCTGAACAAAACAGAAATATGTTAAACCCATAATACCCCATGCTGATATCAACACGGCACGAGCCTATCACTCTCTTACCCGTAAACCCAAGAACAAGAATTTTATCAATAATCAAATTATAATTTGTCCACCCATTTCAAGACTGCATGACACCAGGCTAAACAAACAAGCCACTGACCCTTGAGGTATGTCCATATCTGACCCTAATCACTGACCGTTGTCCAGTAACACGTCGACCAGGGGGTATTTGTGTTTACACCTTATCCATAGTTAACACGAGTAAGTATTAAGAGCTTATCAGACACGCGTGTTACCCGTCACATGGCCAGTATAAATTACTGCCAGTAATCCTATAATTCCCTCCCTTTTCCTCATTGGAGCTCTCCAGATTTGAAGATAAAAAAATTCTTCTTTAGGTTCCGATATAAGAAAATTCTCTCCAGATTTAAAGATAAAACGCTCTTCAGGTCTGAAGAAGGAAAACCCTCTTAAGGGATACATGTATAAACCCTCTTAAAGTCACTTTAAGTATTTGTAGACTGAAGGCTAGATATTGGAATGTTTAAGTTACTAGAAAACATGACATATATTAATTGATTTCCTCAATTTATTCGACCTGTTTCTTTGGAAGCTATTGGGGAATTGTTTTGAAATATCTTTCAAACATGAACATACATATGTGCGCATGTTTCAAATATATAAGTGTTTTGTTCTGGTTCGATACTAAAATCATGAAAAAAATCCAAAAAAATAACATAATCTGGTATTTCAAGAGGAATCGAGAAATAGTAATGATATTTGGTATAAGAGAGAAAAGATGCAAAGGGGAAATAAAGTACCATTCTGGGCTCGAACAAGGTCCTTCCCCGCCCTCCGTCGAAATCGAACATTTAGCTTTAATACATAATATTATTAGAAACACTTTGACACTGACAATGACCTTCAATAGCAGGATTAACATTTTAACACTCAAGAGATAATTCTTCAATTAAACAAAAATCTAAGTTTTTGCATTAGACAAAATTGAGAACATTCTTTTACATTGCGTTAAGTAAAAACACCCTGAAATAATACTAGTCATCAAGGTGTCCTTAGTAACATAGTACGAAATCAGAGAAGGACTGTACGAATGCTGCGATTCAAAAGGACATCCTGAAACTACCAGATATCGCAAGGCACCAATACAATCAAATCCAAGAGCACAGGGCAAAGTTACGTCAAACTCTTCCATCCTCTCTTAATGCCCTCCCTAACATCCATTATGAATAATTACGCGAAAGAGGTTCAAATGCCCTGTCTAAAGCTTAGTAGTCTTCCGGACCTGTTTCTTTAAAAAAAACAAATGAGAACATTCCGGGCTCTCGGGTAGTGCAAGATTTATTGCTCGACCATATCAAGTTGTATTTATCATGTTACAATGTTAAGGGTGTATTTGTGCTGTTATCCAGAGACAATGGATTTAGAAATCCTTCTCTGACAGCTAGCGTGATGTATACAGTGCGACATGTAAGAGGAATCCTTTACTAACTGGTATCGCCTTGAACCATCTTAATTACATACAACGGGGACGTCAGATTCTGTTCATATCAACTTGTAAATCATGTTATATTAATATGTTAGACCCAAATCGCTTACTGATATTGATTGAATTTTTTTTGAATGGTTGTCTACACTTTAGAGTTTTGTTTCAAGGAATTATCATGGAGCTAATGCATATTTAACTACATGATAATTGAATTGATGCCTATTGGACATAATCATCATGATTTGGTGTGGATCGTAAATAGGCTTCATGGATGTGGTGCTTATTGTATATCATGGAATTCGTGCCTATTGTACACAATTAGCACGGAATTTGTGCGTATCGTTTACATTCATTACGCAATTGATGTTTATCATACACGGTCACTATAGAATTGATGCCTACTGTAAATTGGCGGTTATGAAACATCTCATTGGCCACAAAGATCTTTGAAAATTGTGCTTAGTTTATATACTGATCACTGAAATCGTTTATTTATGGTCAGGGCAGTGCTGCTTTATGTGATCAAGTAACATGGATACAGTCAATATAGTATTCTGTCTAACTGCCCCTGAAACAAAATATCTCTAAAGACCCCACAAGCCTTTATTATTGTAGCAAGTCTAGATCACTGCAGTTTCTGAACAGGCTCCTTTCTCTTTTAATATTAAAAAGCTGTTTTTGATGATAGTTTCATTTCAGAGACTAAAATTCAGTCTATCAACATTGCAGTGGTGCTTTAACCAGAACAGGTATTCTTGACTTCAAGTGTAACTAGTTTACTGAAACGTGTTTATTTCACCTTTATTCACAAGATGAAAGAGGATCTGCATATTTTAAAACAAAAAACAGGTTGCGTTATAAAGAGTCCTATTGTTTTGCAATTCGATCTTAAATTTACACTTGGTTAACAACTATGTGCGTAAAGTTTATCAACACCTAAGAATAAATCATTCTGAAATTCCTTAATTTGTGACACGTTTCCGAATGGGAAATTTAATAGCATCTCGTTTGCTCTTTGTTGATTTATGCTACCATGGCGTCACTTGTTAAATCACTAGTTTGTCAGAATTTGTAAGTATTTAATTTGATGATTGTTTGTGTTAGATGTTTGAAGTTCGTTTTCAATAATCATGAGAGGCGTCAACATGAAACAAGTACACGAGTATGGTTACCCTTTCTGAGAGAACAGTAGTGAATTGTTCCGCCAAAACATTTAAGTTAATAGTTCAACGTTTAAGTACAAGGATGTGTAGTTTACATGTACATGTACTTTGGTGTAGCCTAGCTGGCAGTGTGACTGTCCTATAAAATGAATTATACTCATTTGCTTCTAATAAATCCCTGGTAAAATTGGCGTATATCTTTCGTATATCTGTATCGCACAGGTGAAGGAACCCTTTCTTCTCAGCAGACCAAATGCTTATTTTGAAACTTAGCAGTTTGTGCAATCAAAGTCGAGGGCCAGAAGGATCATTATACACCTAAATGTTATTGAAAGTAAATCTTTATATTCCAAGGTAGACGTTTATATTACAAAATGAGTTTGTGATCTTTATTTATTCCTCTCCTTTATAATGATAATACCTACCTACAGTTTAAACACTTCCCTACGTCTTCAGTTGTCATAGAATCCAAATTCTTCAATTATATCTATATTTTACAAATCATCCACACCAATATGTGAGTCTCATAAGCTTTTCGAGACTTTTTCTACGCATTCTTGAGCCGCTGTCCTGACATTCAAAGTTCTAGAAAGGGACAAAGGTTGTCAAGGGAGTGCTTCCTTGACTGACCGGCGTTTTCTTATAAATGGGGAGGTTGACATACACGGCTATGTACACACTGGGAGGAACATTCTGCTCCGGCCATTTACTTCATGACGTTTAACGACCCTATGCAATTTATAACAATTTCGTGCAAAATGTCATCAGGACAGATTGCCGCTGGACACAAGACCTCAGACGAACAAGCGTCTCAAAGGACTGTCTATTGAATTGTATCTTCTATGGTAAATACTATCTCGGGTTCCGTTGGTATAGTAATGTGATGCCGCCATGTACCCTTTTCATTTATTATCCGTGACCGATGGGTGACAAGGTATTCTGTGTCAATGTCCGGTACGAAGTGTTTTTACTGAATTAGTCGCCTTATTCATGGGTGGTATAGTACCTGATACCGTAAATATCAAATAATATTATAACAACATGAGTTCATCTTTTTGGAGGATTTTTATATTTATAATAAATCCTTGTAATTACAATTCTGATATTTAACCCTACAATAACCCATTTTAGCATGATCCTTTTACAATGAATTACTGCCAACAGGGAAATGTCGGTTTGTTCTATTGTTTTCTTGTAATTCATACTTCATAGCGATATGCTATGGCCGTAGGCGTTCATCACGTCTACGAGTGTTCTTTTTTACTATTAGGCATTTTAAAAGTTCTGAGCTCAGTAAGCTTTTATATATTGTCTACTGTTTATCATATATGATTTTTCATGGGATGGGAAAATATCATTATCTTGTTGGTATTTGATGTTAAAATGTATCGTTTGCATTGAAATTAAAGAGTCAGCAGGAAAACAATTGATATCAATCTTAATAACAAAATTTTGCTTAAATTCAACAAGTCACATACGAACAATTACACCCTTCAAGCAATTGCAGTTGATGACATATGTACAGTTGTTGCCTTGTTAAAGCCTGCACTACCATATAATCAAACTGAATAGTAATCAGTCGGCTGAACATTCATTTAATAAGTACTAGCCAATATATATATTGGCCCTTTTCTCTATACCAAAGACGCTTCTATTTCA
The DNA here is from genome assembly GCA_916613615.1 of Steromphala cineraria. Lineage (NCBI taxonomy): Eukaryota > Metazoa > Mollusca > Gastropoda > Trochida > Trochidae > Steromphala > Steromphala cineraria. Next base: position 73,922,383 of record OU744724.1, on the reverse strand, counting down.
TCATTCATCTATAAACTTGTAATACACTTCCTTCCGGTCACACACAGGCAAGAGTCATTCATTCCAAAGAACAAGGATATCAGTTCTCTTCGCAGCTCGTTCTGTTTTGACAATGTGAGGAGCTTGCCAAATATCCCGCCAAACCAGGTTTCACTTCCGGAATCATTCCATCGCCATATATCACATACGGATTATATTTTATCGCCTCATTTCATGCATGACTCTCTTTCCGATCCTGACCTCATATCCGACGGTACAACACCCCCTGCTTCCAGATGAAACGTTTTGCAGTTGTGGTTTCCGTCAAAGCCGACGACTGGTATGCAATACATCACATCGAATAGCTTGAGATAACGGTCCAGGACAAGTCTACATGACAGAGGGCCGTATCCGCCCTTTATATAAATCATCTTTCGTCATGGAGCTCAACTCTCAGTGTATTTAAGACCAAATTTATGTAATATTTGAGCTTTGATTAAAGCTATATGTGATTGTAATAGAGCTCTTTGAACCTTTGGCTTGTTTGTTGGTTATGTATATCTTGACTGACTCATCTTTGAAATAAATGCTTTACGAACATATTCTGCTGATATATGATGTGGAATTCGTTTTGTTAACTTTGTCATACAAATAGCCTGTTATCAAAAGCATTGACCATACCAGTATCAGGCATCGAATCACAAAACTCTCAAAATCAGAATTTGTTATATGAACTTGAGTTATTATATCAAATGTAAAATATACACGTAAGTCGATGTCTTGGTAAAAGACTCGATTCCTTTCGGGCTTCTGTGGACATTTCGCGAATATCAAGAGCAAGTGTACCAGACCGATTCCAAGGTTCCATGCCACCCGCCTACCGTGCATATCTGGGACTTACACCGATGCCAGAAGGTCTAGAGAAGGCCCTTGATGTTTGTACAACTGGTGCCCCTCTCAGGACAATGTGGAGTGTTCTAGCCACACGGGACCCGGGGGATGGGGTCTGGAGGAAGGAGGGGAGACCCCATTCCTCACCTGACCAGCATACCTGGGCCAGGTGGAGACTGTTCTTATACTGGCAGGCCTGAGATTTCTTCATATCGGCACCCATTGTCTCGCTGATATTCCTCAACATTCTTCAAACGCTGTTCACCCATTGTATCGCTGTTGATAGATGGAACCGTCTTTGATCTGACGTCGCTGATGTTGCAGCTTTGTTGATGCCGTGTACTGCTTTTTAGTAGATTCATTGTTGATGTGTAGAAACGATATTTATTCGTTGTTGCTGTAAAAGTTAAGTTGTCTATATCTTGCTGGCTTGTTGTCATGTCGTTGGTGTGTTTTAAGAACGTTCAGGTGTTATCCTGTTTTTTTGTTTAAACAGCGTTTATGTTGTTTCAAACTCTAGATCTCTTTTTACAATGTAGGTGTTAATGATGCCTTTGAAAAATATGGTTGAAACTTTGACGGAGTGTTTTACCTTGGCAAAAGAGATTTTACGTCGTTGATTTGATGATGACGTTCGTCATTAAACAAAGTTCCTTTCACGGTCTGCTATGCTATATTGCATGTAATGAAGAGTTCCCATGTGAAATCGTATTAGGAACTTTTCAAATTTTCACCATTTTTTACATTGCGCCTTAATAAAACTTTTGGTTTTACCTGTAAAGAGACATACCTTCCCGTCATGCACAAATAACAAGAATGATTCACGAAAAACCTATTTTAGCTAAAGTCTAATTAAGCTATGTCACGAAATTATGTTCTCGCGCTTTGGTATCCTAGTTCCTATTTAATTCTTTTTGTGAATCATGATAGCAAAGCAAAATAAAACACAGAGAATGCTGTGATTAGCGGTCAGAGGTAACCATAAAACGGTTCATAATATAATTTCAATTTACTGTAAAGTTTTGACAATGTTACTATTGATCAAAATTGTGTTTACTTTATCTGTAAAATATTTATCAAATTAACAGTCAACAGAATCAATAAAAGTCAAGCAATATATGTCTTCATTTTGTCAATATGAAATATGTCCCTTAAAATGAGGACATGCGGAGAATGGTCTGTCTTTTGTCTAGTGAATGATGACAGTGTTCAGAAACAAGTACCGCTCGCAGGATAATTCAGTCGTACGGTTCAGCTTGTTTATTTTCAACATGGGCAAATGAGGGCTAGAGCAAACGCATTCATTTGATTGAACGGCAAACTTCATTCAATTGATTTGACATTTTCACATATATACCAAGCAAAGTGAACAAACTTTCGGGATGCAGCTATATTTCCGACTGTCGGTCGGGCAATATGAAGTATAAGCCACAAAATGAAGCTTTGAGCAAGGCGAACGATACAAGATAGATAAGATACTTGTCAGTGTATAATTAGAGCTAAACTTATCATCTAATTACTATTTCAATATAAGTATTTAGAAAGTTAAGGAGACTGTTCACCAATTGTATCGCCGTTGATAGATGGAACCGTCTTTGATCTGACGTCGCTGATGTTGCAGCGTCGTTGATGCCGTGTAATGCTATTTAGTAGATCCCTTGTGAATGTGTGGAAACGATATTCATTAGTTGTTGTTGTAAAGTAAAACTTTCTATATCCTGTTGGCTTCTTGTTGTCTCATTGGTGTGTTTTAAGACCGTCCATGTGTTATCCTGATTTTGGTTTAAACAGCGTTAATGTTGTTCCAACCCTAGATCTCCTATAACAATGTAGGTGTTAATGACCGACTGTCGGTCGGGCAATATGAAGTTTTAGCCACATAATGAAAATTTGAGAGAGTCGACGATACTAGATAGATAAGATACTTGTCAGTGTTAACTTATAGCTAGTTAGACTTACAAACATTAAGGTTTTCTATTTCTTGAAACTTGAATAGAGGCGTTCATACGACAATCAAGAATCACCATGAAGTTACATGTTAGAATACGCCTCAATTCGCCACGTCAGTGCATCGAGAGAATAAAAGGCCAATGTCGAATAAGCATCTATATTATTGTAATACATCCCTTCAACACCTCAACCTCTAGTGGCCGTGTCATTGCTCCATTGTATGACCATCAACACAAGCACCGTCCCTTCAACGCCTAACTCCTTGTCGCCAAACCGTCTAATTGCCGTCCTGTCCGTCCCTCCAGCCATGTAGTAGATATGTTTTCTTCTGGTCATCTGATCCCCCTGCCTGGTCAATGGCTCACTGACCCTCGCAGGTAAAAATGTATCAGGTTACGTTATCTGTGGTCTAAGCATGACATGCTCTAGATACCCAATCCGGTACCAATTTACAACTTATTTCCAGTGGTAAATGAGGCGTTAAAGAATTTCCAGTTTGGACATGAATATGGGTCAGATTCATCTTTGCTTCTGTTTTGTTTCGGTTAACAGCATTCTTGGAATTTCTTTGTAATATGACCATGCTCATTTTGATAATGACCCAGTGGAACAGGGGGTTTAACTGGGTTAATGCCTCTGTCCGGAATGATTAAACTGCTGTTAATCGATGGAGCGGAAAATGACAACTGGATACCTACTGAGGGCAGATTAGAAGGATCCAGCAGACATGTGTTAGATTGGATGCCTGTCTGTTCACGCTTATTGGGGATGATGAGGCACCGGGGAGCTTCTAGCCTTTCCCCAGTCTTGGACAAATCACTGTATCAAAGCTTAAGTAACTATAATGCAAAACGTAAAATCAAGAGAATTGCTATTGTCTTTTAAGAAGACATGAATGCTTCTGCCACAAAATATAATAGGGACAAGGAAATGAGAAGACGTATGGATATCTATGGAACAGGTGGTATGAGAATGTATAAGAAAAGACGGGATGACAAGAGGATTGGGATTGGGTTTATAAATAGACATATTTCTATAAAAACTATATGATAAATATTGGCTATGAGAAAAGCATCCTTCAATTCAAAAATATTAACTCAAAAGGCCTTCGTGATTTTTGACGTGTTCTTAATCTGGTATATACTAGATTTGCGTATCAGTATTCAAACATTCGATCAGGTTAGAAAAAGAATATTCTACTAACCTAATACTTAATATAAATTTTATTTACACACTAGACATTAATAGTTTATATTTATTTATTAACTATTTATTTATTTATTGATCACCGGATAAAATAACGACATTCTAAATGTTTTGTCCTATATAATGTTTCTTAAAAATCTTCGTATCAAATATTGTGCGATCTGTGACTTTAAAAAGGTTAACAAAACGGGTTGGGCTTCCCAAAAAGCTCAGCCGACTGACTGGTGGAGTGTTCGACGTACAGAGTCTTTCTGTTGATGGTTCAACTTGATGGGGAGAGTAGTTATGTGCATGTTCAATTTCTTTCAGAGGCAAGGGGTGATGCCACGTTGTTCCCCTTTACTTTTAATATAGTAATAGTAATAGTAACCGTCGATTCCTGCTGTTCTTTGGCATATTGTCTTCAAAAATACAAATTCCTGTGGTTTAGTAGTCTTACAATAAGACTCTGAAATTATTTTTTTTCAATAAATCTGAAATTTGAAAAAAAAGGATGAAAAGGAGACTGAAATTTCTTCATTTTCAATTGAGCTCTCAAGTCTTATTACAGACTTGCTTAGGCTTGCATTTTATTTTAGGGTCTGGCTGACAAACTAATGGTTTAGATAAACAGACCGTTGTTGATAATATAAGATTCATAGCAATTTCTAATTGTTTACTTTGGACATCGGTAACATGTGCTATATAAATTATTTGAATGACATTTTTAATATACTATGTGGTGATGATAAAGAAATACTGAAACAATATGAAACGTCTCGTGAAGTATTCTCTTTGAAGTTAATTGTGAATATAAAAAAACAGTCAAGGTTTTATTGATATGTTATCAAGCAATAATCTTTCCTTTGAACGTTATTTCAGAACGTAAAAGACGTAAACGTTTATGTCAGTCATTTCAAAAGTGAAAGGTAATGGAATGAAACAACGTTATCTAATTCATCTTAATATCTCAACGTTAGAAAAGACACGCAATTGTTGAGAACATGACGCCCGAAGCACGTTCGCGATCACTCGTGACATTCCGGTAATCAAGACACGGAAACAGACGAGGTTTTGCAAATGCCTGGAGCACAGATGGACGTTTACCTTCCTTTTAAAGATAAGATCTGCCTTATTGTTGTTGTAGTGCATTTGATCATCGAGGTCTTTGATGTTTCCAAAACCTTTGACAAGCTTGCACGAAAGTGTTTTTTTACGATATGTAGCCTCGTGGCAAACATATTTCGAAAGTGTCTTCCTGAAGTTGCAAAGATCATTTGACAATACCCAAGAGCTGTAATTGTAGCAACATTTATGTCAAATACTTTGTTGTAGACAAGGTTATGATTATGGGCAAACATTGTCAAAATGAATATCATGGATAGGAATATAATAATTTTGGGGGAATGAATAAGCTGTTGAGATCTTCTGGTATCTGAGTCTTGACTATGTTAAAATATTTATGAGTTCATACTTTCCAAGAAATATAATGCAATGTTGAAATGTAGCATGTGTTAACCGTCTCCTTGGAATTTAATTTCTTTTATCTGTATTTAATGTCGAACGTTTGTGTAAATGTGACACTTTACATCAAAAATATATCGAGTGTAACATCATTTATCGGGTTTGGCCTTTTGAAATATACAGTTTTAGAGTAAGTGGTATTCTTGTCTCATGTCAAAGTCCTTAGAAACTATGGAAAATCAACGAATTAGGAAAGGGTGTTTTACCTACTGTAGAACATTTTTGTCCTTATTTCGGGATATTTTCCAATGAGTTCGAACGCCAGCCTTGTCAATAAAAGGCCCTAATTGAGAAACCTAATGAACGTACTAGTTCATTCACTATGTTCTACATCTTCAGAATGTCGAGTAGAATCCACACAGCATTTCACTATATCTTGATTAATGATTTAAAAACATTTGCAATGATCATTTGTAAAAATCGATAGATTCAGTCATTCAGATATTTAAAAAAATACAACTAGAATGAATTTGGATATGACACAGGATCCGTAAAATTGGTCGAAAGGCATCATTTGCACAAGTACAGGTGCACGATAATCAATCAATTTGTTAAAGGTACAGATATCAATCAAGATAATCAATCATTTATTTTAAAACTTTTATGAAACCCTTCTTACATTATTTTACGTTAAACTACAGAAGTTAAATCGCTGCGACAAAGTGCGCAAAACTGACGAAACCGCATGAACTAACAACAAATCTTTGATATAATGTTGTAAACTATATAATACTCGTTAGTGGATATTCCAAAGCTCTAATTTTAGAAGTCATCTAAACGATAACATTATCATTATCAAGCGTAATTCATACAGCAACTTCAAGGGACATAAGCTGAAATCATCTAAATGATACCCTTGAGGTAGGTATGGGCGCCGAGCATTATCATAAAACACTAGTACCTCTTACTTTCACTAACTCAGTCGCATGCAGAGCAAACGTTTTGTGGTCATGATATATAAACTGTAATGTTCGGAGAGCATACAGTCATGTGCCCAGATGTGAGTGTAGCGCGGAGCACATTCACTCTATTAGCTTCCATGTCGCCATCTGTCTCCAATAGACTCCATTCCACCTGATCAACAGCTTCTGTTCATAACTCCCCTAGCCCAGAGTTCAGTCCAGAAGGTCATTGAGTCAAAATATACCATGCTGAGGGAAAAGTCATATCTCAATATTTATAATGCGTGTTTACATCAGGTGTAGTCTCGTGCAAAACACGTGCTCAGATCGGAAGTCACATGGTGCAAGAATTTTGGATAGTTCGAACAGGAGATACCACTTCCGGTTTTCCATAGTTGAACTTGGATCTAGATTTATTTGATTTGATCTGCTTTAGTGTTTTCATCAGTAAGGCCTGTTATGATCACGTTGTTATTTATGGTCCTGGCGATTTGGCTTGGAACGCTTCGTTGATATGGGACGTGGAACTATCTGTTGTCTGTGTCTTTAAAATGTTTGTATATTCTATTCATCAACAATCGTAGTAGGAGTTAAATAATGGTGAACATGTCAATGGCGTCACCTCAGGTCAACATGTAGAAGTTACACAATAAGCGAAAGTAACTTTACCAAATTGCTGTTAGCAATATAAGGTAGTATACGGATGAGGCAGACCGGGCCGGATGATTGGTTCTATGGTCACATTTTTGGATTTTCAAATGGTCGTTTGCGATAAGATCAATCACATGTGAAATATAAATTTTGCACCAGACATTCGTTTCATAGTGTCGAAAACACTATGACACGACCTGGAATGCACTAAGATAACACCAACTCTGAGCTTATCTGTAAAAAGCAATCAACAATATCTCCCACAGTGACTACCATATAAGCAACAACGATTCCAAGCCAAACTAGATAATAAACATACAAAGATCAGGGCGCCTATAGATTGTCCGGAATGACATATTTCAATTACCAAAACACGTCATCCCTTGTTATTGTGTTGATATATTTTCTTCCGCTGTGGATGAGGCCTGTATGGGCACCAGAAGTGTATATTATGAGAAGTCGGTTGCACGCAAATGATGTAACCGTGAACATGGTATTCATTACGTCGGTGTAATGAGCTCTGACAAATGTCAGATTCACTGTAAACAGGGCTAGACTCCAAACATCGCTCATCTATATACGCCATGGTCAATATTTGAATATCACTGTGTTCGCACACTCTATGCAGAAAACAAACAAAAGCAGGTGTAAAACCGGTCGTTTCCGACAATGAGTGGCAGTCAAGCTGAAAAATCAGGTGTGTTGTATTTGCAGGTGCACCGGATTCACAATGGTCTGCATTTTCTGCACACAATTATTCTTGTTGAAGGATATTTTTACATGTACTGTAAGTCCTATTACACGGTGTAAATTCACAATGGTTTAAGATGAACGTATGAGAGTTTCACCTCAAGGGAAATGTTAGCTATAACCTTCAGAAATTTGTTTCTTACCTTATCGAGAATTAGTGTCTACGTGTTGATCAAAATGTTTCTGAAACAATGATTACACACAGTCAGGAGCAGTGCTATAGAGAATCCAGTTTGAATTAAACGGAAATCCACGATAATGGTCCTTTGTGACAAGTCTTTTTAGATAACCTAAAAAGGAATGAACAACCAGAAAAAAAGATATACCTCAGCGTCTCCATCAGTGTTTCCAAACAGTACCCTCATTAAATAAAATCAGAATCCTCCTAATGCCTTTATGAAAATATGTCATTCCAAAAAGCATAATGTTATCGTCATGTTAATTTACATTTTCTTGAACTTAACAAATTGTAATTGTTTGAAATATGATTTGCCATATTTACCTGATAAAAAAGACGCTCAAGGACACGTTATAAGCATCAGATATGTTATTTAACAATCATTTGGCAGATGTGGTTATTCATTTTTTAAGTTTATATAAAGAACATAAAACGGTTAGATTTTGTTCTTTGACCTCTGACCAAGAAGTGCTAAACCTTTTCTGAACACTGGGGGAGTGATGTCTTACTCAACATTAAATAACTAAAGTGAGATCGGTGAAGGATATATTTACATGTATTGTTTTGCTTGGTAAATTTATATATCTGGTCATAACAAAGTAAAACAATTTTTGTGACACGGATTTTTCATTAATAATACCTTTAAACAGGGTGCAAAAATTCCTTGGAAAAATGACTTTGCGTGAAAAAAATCGGTGATGACTGTGTAGGACTGTCACGTGGCGAGAACGTTCCACTACTAAGAAAGAATCCAGAAATATATGAAACCAGAGACTGTCCAGTAGAGGCCAACCCCCAACGTCAAGAACACTTGGCTCGACATACACACACCTCAAGAACCTATTCCAACCACCCACAGTCACGGCAGCATCTATCCCTGGACTGAGGCGGATATCATCACAAACTGTTCAATAGCCTTTTCGACGTTCTGGGATCGTCGCAAAATTACTATCAAGACGGCCGATATTGACGTTACAGCATCACTAACGTCGTCTTTAGCGGCCAAGACGCAATGTGAGAGGTATTTAACTGCAGTTGAACCATTCACCAGACATGACACCTATTGAACACGTTTAGGATGAGATCGAGAGACGTTTGCAGCGCTTTCCATACATGTATCTAACTGTCGCGATGCAGCAACTCAACAACTTTTTCGTGAAATCTGGAACACCATCCCACAACAATATCCTACACAACTGATTACCTTCATGCGAAGGAATTGTTGTGCGTGTATCAAAGCAGTTGTCAGTCGTACCTGTTGGACATTGCATTTAGTCCTAATGCATTCAGATTTGTGTTTTTCCTTTGAATCCAAATCATCCAAAAACATGGTCCTCGTTAGAAGGCCAAATGTTGGTGTAGCGAAAAATAAATGCTTGTTTCATGTTTGTGTCACGATAAATGTATATTTTTCTACATCATTTTTTTGTGTCAGAAGAATGTGTTTATTCAGCAAATGAAATGACAAACAACATAATTTGAACACTGATGTTTACTCGTAAAAGAATCCAATATTATTTGGAAAATGGATCGACCACAAAATATGTTAGAATATCAAATACAGTTAAAAATGCTAAGTAATCTAACAATCCTAAGCATATAAATTGAAACTTAAGGGACTTGGATATGGACCTTGGCTCATTCCAGCTTGAAGTCGACAAAACAACAACATCGATATCTGAAAGTTTTAAATATCAAGAATTTTTTGAACGCATGTACTTGAAAATGTGTTCGCTATATCCGAGTGTTCGCTATATCCGTGTTCTACTGTACATGGACAAAACCTCTACCTTAGGGTAGATGCCGAAATTCCAATAAATCAAAGAACACTATATTATTTAAAGCACCATATTAACAAATCACACTATTCGCAAGTTTGACTGAATCATATCTAATACAGATAACGTGAAGCTAGAATAACAAAAATAGATCGATTTGAGGTGTTAGACTACGCACTCCAAGAACCGATACCATTGGCTAATTGCTTTCAAAGACATAGCTGACCAGGCCCGGATGTAAATACAAACACGAAAGGCCAGGAAGGACAAACAGACGGATGTACGGACATCACGTTTATGTGGAAACATGGCAGATGGTGTTTCCTTTGCGCGTGATTGTTACAGATTTTGGCACGAACAGGGATCATCCGAATGGAAATATCACGTAAACCCACTTCACACAACACTCGCTATGTAGTAACCTCGCATCCGGGGTCTTGGTGTGAAAACAATATTGGCTCAGTTCGAATAATACCTATCGTTCAAGATTATCAAAGCTGGTTCGCCATGTTGTTATAAACAAAAAATTTGATCTGAAAGATCTGACATCGATATATATTATCTGAGAAAACTGCTTAAGAACTTGTTAAACCCATGAGAAACAGTAAGAGGGATATTCGAAAAAAGGATTTCAGAAAGCTCTACAATGGAGACCAAGCTGGTAGCTACTTCCTCTTCACTATTCTACAAACACCTTAGACTGCACGTTATTGTGTCAACCAGACCCTAGAGCTTAATTAAATCTAATTAATTTAATTAATCTGCATATTAGTCTCCAAATATCTTTAAACAAAGTGACAAGATAGGCGCCAGTCTAATGAATCTATGAAAACGACGAAGATGCACATGGCGGACCATCAAAATGAAGCACAGATTCACACTGTAAAGAACCTATGAGATTAACGCAATACTTCGGACAACCTGTACGTTTCGAACTCAATTCGACAGGAGAATTAGAAAGAATTCAACACCTAGCACCTTGATCTGCCTGTGGGGAGAGAATGTGAATGTGCAGACCCAAAAGCAAAAATATTCAATTGACTACCAACCAAGTCTACTATTGTACAGCAAGTCTAGATTACTCAACTGAAGTTACAGCATCTTCGAGGCGCCATTTTGTTATGATACATTAATTGTTAAAACATATTGTCAATATTGAACACAAAATACTTCTGAGACTAAATGTTAGTGTAGTTTCACTGATGTTCGTATTCATGACAGAAGTATCAATGGTTGGCGTCACAGGTTCCCGTGCTGCTTTAAATGAGCTCTCCAAAACTAAACCATCTTAACAAGTTGTGTGTCAGCAAATTTAACAATTTAGACTGGTTAACAATTTTTAACAATCGAAAAACCAGTCGAAGTTGGCCAGTTTCGACCGGAGTTATCACAACACGCTCAAAGTTATCGGATCGAGGGTCAAACCCAGTTGATCACGAACCTCATATTTATATTTGCATTAATATGCATCCATATTTCTCTTTTATTTTTGCAAGAGGATGTCGATTCTTAAGCAAGTTAGTAAGCTAGCTGGTTTCGCGTAAACGTAGTTTATGACAAGAGAAAAATACGAATTTCCAATGGCACGAGACCAGTTGCTCATTATAAATGTACATTTACCAACTTAAATTAAAGATCAATCGTCATATTTGCATTGAGTATTTTGAGTTTGTGTTTAACGTGTTTTGAACAATATTTAAGTTATTTAACACGTGGATGTTGCCATCATAACGAGAGTAGACAGTTAAGTGAGAAAGGGAGCGAAAGGATGAGAGAAAAGACGGAAAGAAAGGCATAGTGAGAGATACAAAGCAGGTGTAAGAAGGACTCAAATTTGGTCTGGATTCTACCTGTCGATCTGTCCAGCTTGGGTGACCCTACCAGGAGCATGGAAGTTCCAGCTGGCATAGCTCTTTGGGTCCTCGAAGAACACAAACCACCACACCACGATAAGATAATGAGGCCAGTGGTGGTCATATTTGCATGCCGTTCGCCTTCGTTACTTGCTTTAAATAACAATAGAATATTATCATAATGTATATCATATCATTATTTCCACGTCAGAAGAAGTCAAGTGCAGTACCCTCTGTATATTTACCGGTGCATTAAGCGAACCCGCTTTCGGTAACGTCATCATTATTTTTGTAGGATTTACACCGCGTCTCAGTTACTGCAATAACGTTCGATGGGTATCATCTTGGGCGGCAACGAGTACCCAATTCGGAGAAAAGAAGATCCAGTCTTGCGCGAAAAAGACGGCTTTAAAGCGTATATTGACACAATTGTATACATATATATAAGATGACAAACTTCTATTCGCCTTCATGTCGACATGCCTTGGCTGCAATTTCGGTCATATTGGTAATTGTCTCTATACTTTGCTTTAAACTTCATTATAAACTTGGATTAAAAGATATTGGTTATGAAATCATTTAAAACAAGTAATTGTCACAAACGTGACATGTCCCCCGCCGCAATCAAGAATTGTTCATTCAATTGTGATTATTCTTATGAGAATGTCATTGGTTTTCAGCATCTTTGAGATGAAGGTCACCCAAATTGATTGGCGTTTGCATATCCCGAAATAAAGATTAGTACAGATTGGTGCATGCATATTCTCCAAATGATTGGTACCAACTTTTCAGGTCTGCGTATTCCCCAAATGAATACCAGTACGAAGTTTAAAGATTCTAGGTTGAGCGGTTCATTAGATATCGCGCTAACAACATTTTCAAAACTGGTCAAAGTCTCGCCGTGACCTTGAAAATGAGGTCAAGGTCACCGAAAACTTTTGAGGTCTGCGTATTCCCCAGATGAAGACTGGTACCAAGTTTGAAGATTCTAGGTTGAGCGGTTCATTAGATATCGCGCTGACAAGAAGCGGGACGGACGGACGGACGGACGTACTGAGCTGAATACTATGTCCCCCGCTCCGCGCTTCGCGGCGGCGGGGGACAATTAGCTATATGTACATGTAAGTGTATGTTTATATTATTAACGTACCTGTAAAGAAAAGTGTATCTCTTTGCAGATTGATATTTTCAAAATAAGAGATGGTAACGAGGCTAATATCAAATTGAATATAAGAGAGTTTTCATTGTATGATCTCTCTTACAGACAGATTGTTTATTTGAGTATTAAATGTACAAGCCTCGCTTGTAAAAAGCAGTTTACTATAACAAATTGAATTCTGTGCCGTAGTCGACCAAAATAAACTATGAATTTCGTCATGCAAAGTAGAATGGCATGAAGGTATTTTTGAAATACGACATATTTTCATTTAATTCAACAGACACTATGAACTATTTACTACATAATGCAGTAGATGTTTCCATGTTAGCACTTCTATTCAATGAAATTCCCGACTCCCATACCAGCCAGTACACCCGTCACCCTTGATTACCTGATGGAGATGGCTGGTATACAGGTCTGACATTATTGTGATTAGAATATCGGTAGGTGATAACCGTTATTCAGCTTATAGCTTAGGCCCCCAGTTGGTCTGATAAGGTATATACCTCCTGTACCTGACGGTTCTTGGCGTTGATATGTAAGAGTTGCGATATAGTTGATGGACGAGACAAGATGGCCGCCCCCTCAATCAAGAAGCAATATATAGAGCTTCATGGGGGATTCCTGGCATTGTTTCTACTGTCTGATACAGGCACAAACTGGGTGAAACTGGTACATGTAAGCGTTTGTGAGATTTATTGCGACTCCCTGTTATCAGCATTTATCAAAATGTCAAAAAGAAATAGAAAAAAAGTTACTTTTAAATGACTGCGCATTTGTTTCGATCATTCTTAAAGAGATATAAAGCATGTTACAGAATTGTCATTATCATAGTCAATATATTAATGATAAACGCTAGAAAAATCTGTAATTTCCAATACATTTATTCTATAGATTTATACATTATTTATAATACATGGATATTTCAGTATTGTTTTTACATCATAAGTTTCGATGACCGTCTTTTTTGGAACGTTCTCTATTTAATGTATTACGTGTTGGAGAAATAACTAAAATATATGTAGTGAATCAACATTTATACCAAAAATATCTAATGGCATTTTCACCTTTAATTTGAGGGCGAAACCAATCGGTAAAACATATTTTATTCCATATATATTTCATAGGCGTATTTTTCATCTAGTTGTATCTACATAATCAATGTTTGTTATGATTTATGGTGAATGTATTTTTTAATAAGTGGTTTTAAAACATTGTCTGAGGACATCAAAAATAGTGTCTTGATTTCTTTCCTGAGTAACTCAAAACCCTTAGGTATTAACAGGTTGTTACACTATGTTTGTTCTTTTATTTTACGCTTCAAACGGTTGACAATTTTAATTGCGCAATGAAACAATATTACGGATATATTACAAATTCCCCAGTTTTTTAGGTTTTAATCGGTACTTAAATTTTGATAAAAAGCTGTTGGGGAGTTAGGTGAAAATGTTTATCATGTGATTGGTGAAATCGCACGTGTAAGTAGTGCAATATAAAAATGTTGAGAATCTAAGAACGAAGTTCTCCTTCAATTTAAAGTCACCGGATCGACCTAAACGAAAATATTCAAGAAATCTACTTTTTAATCTTTGCAGGTTACCACTAACTCATCGTCACAGATTGGGTAAATGTGTCACGTCAAAGTTCTGATCATGAAGACACGTACATCGCTATGACAAGTATGCTATTGGTTCTAGAATACAGTATTAATATACTAAACCAGATATGTTTGTCCCCTAATGTGATGAATAACATGTTTAAGATAACACATAAGTAACAATCATTTCATTAATATAACGTTTAGCTGACTTTGTATAAAGTACATTGTGTCCCACTATGTCAAAGACTGGGTCATGCGTCTCCCAAACGTGTTTGACTCAGGTGCACAATAAACTGAACCCTCCATAAGGCGTTAACTGTGCACATTCACAAGAAATGTGCTGAATCGATCCGAGAGTGCTGGACGTTTGCCAAATTTCGATTTCCCAAAGAACTTACTGCGTCAATATTTGTTGTCTTTCCCAATACGTGTGCTTTCATAATGAGCAACATGTCGATAAGACCTTGCCATGATCAGGGTTTCTTGTTTATAGCTGCAATTGATTGGCCATTGGATTCCTTTTCTCGTATTATTAAATTATCAAAGAATTAGTTGTAACGAAAGGTAAAAACAAATCTGTTGAAATGAAACTACGATGTTTTGCTACTGCTAACCTTTTTTTTTTATTATGTCGACATTCCTAATGGAAGGAAACCTAAAATGCAAGTTAAAAGTACACATAGGTATTTTAAAGAAGTAATAATTGACTTTAACTGATACATAGCCAATTTTATCAATTCAAAACTGTTAATCAACTATCAATGCGATTTGAAAGTAAATATCTTAACATTCATATAAATATCATTATTAATTTGGAAACTGCATGGCATAACATATGAATTAATAACGTCTGAACATTCCAAATTGTTTCAAATTATTCTTGTTTTTAAAATAGGAATGTCATTATCTTTGATTAGGCTAATAAACTATGTTATACACATTGTTCAATAAATCTAAATTAGAGTTTTAAAATAAAAAAGATAAAAAGGGCATATGATTTTATTTCTGAGGGGCATAACTTATCGGAGGGTCTGACCCAAAGACCCAAGGTTTTCAATGATTACTTTGATATCACTTACTTGTGCAGGTATGTGGTTGTTAAATTCCTATATCAAAACAATGCCTAGGTTCCTTTGGAAGTTCACAATACCATACAAAGGATCATACTGTCCATATCAGGTTATGTTTTTTATTGTATTTTAAGCTGTAAAAGAGAAGAGATTTTTCTTTCTATTTTTTTCAAATCCCGTTCCATTAATATCATATCCATTGAAAGTATTTCAATTTCTTATTAAACAACACTTTAAGTATTGCAATATAAAAATAAGATATCCAAAGATCAATGAATTGACATTTTGCAACTACAAACAATATTAAATCAAGCGATATGAAAAATATTTGATTAAAGATGTTAAAGGTAGTATGAAATATAGCCCCTTAGAAAACCATATGACGAAATGTGCTTTGATATGAAATTAAGTATAAAAACGTGTTTATATCCTTCAAAGATTTGTTTTCATAAACGTTTACCGAAGGAAGCGTATTTCTCTCCGTTGAACTCTTCTTCTAAAAATGTGCACATTACAGGTGACATAAGTCGATTATTTTGTTGACATATGTTTATGTCGCCATCAACTTTGATCTTAGGCAGTGCACCAGACCCTTCTCCAGACATCACGTGACCACGAGCATGCTGTCAGTGATGTTGTGGGCACAGATTGACATGTTATGGCGGAGACGTCCCAGACGGGGCTTGTTTACATTAGATCAATTTGTTGTCATACAATACCAAAATAAAACGAGACAACATTTCAACCATTTCACATCTTTTTTTATTGGCTGTTTATCTGGCAAAGATCAAAAATGGGAAAACAGGAGGTTTGATTGAAACAACATTGACAAAACGACACGTGAATATTGACGTTTTTTGTGCAACCTTATAAAAAATCTTCTTTCTAGATAATTATCAGAAGGAAACATGTAAAAAGGATCAACTTTGATAGCGTTATAGTAGAAAACGTTGATTGCTTTTAGATTGAGAATGCTCTGGCTAGAGTTTTTTCGCATTGAATTAAAATCAGCATAAAAAGCATTTGAAATATAAAGGTATAATTAATTATTTTTGATATAAGATTTATATTTTAAACATTTGTCAAAAGGTGTTCTTTTGAGAATATCCCGTTTACGATGTTTACAAAACCATTAAGTTAACATACCATTTCACCTACTATAAACATTATATCGTTAAAATTGTTAAATTTAAGACGTGGAGACAGCCCCTTAAAACTAGTGTTTTGGTTCAACCAGGCTACATCAGCACAATGATTACATTTATATCCCTTAATGATGTTTCATCTTTCAGTATTAAAAATTAAAAAATTACCTATATTTATATGCACGTGTCCCTATAATTAACCTGTCTATGCGATCAGTTGTATAAATACAAAACAGTAAAATAGCAAATTCCTCTACATGGATGAAGGATAAACATTTTCCCCAAAAAGTCGGATATAAAATCTTCAAATCGTAACTTCCGTCTTACTTCTTACGTTTATTAACATCCATGATATCTCCAAAAATTGAGGTTAATTGGGAGAACATTGGTTTAACTGGTCTAACTCACTAACCGACATCAGAACAATGATCAGGGATTGTTGGTCGAGAGCCCTCCAGGATCAAATACACCTGAAGTAATGTGTAGAGCCGATCTAACCCGTCAGTCAGACCCCCCGGATTGACCCCCACGTAGCGTTAATTCTAATCGCCAATGACCACTCATCCCCCTTCAAGTCGAGGGGCGATCTGAATCCGACAAACCTACAATCAGTGACAGTCACTGGGTTCTTGTTGGGCAGAGACTTTGAATATTGTCAAATTGACATTATGTGTGGCCAATTGAATACGTGAAAATAGCCTCATTGAATCGTGTGTGTAAAGTATGCGTTAGCCAATATAACTACAATTTGCATTACTATATGTGTATTTTAGCTTTATGAATTATAAATGCTAGTGAGATTTATATTTTGACCAAAGTTTAAATGAGTATTGACTTGAAATATCCTTCAATTTTCTCAAATTCTTATCTAAGCAGCCGAAGAGTTTGTGTTATCCTCGAAATATCGATTCAGTGTGAACTTGTGGAACATAACGTGTACAGGGTTAGTCTGTCTTCCTGTGGAATTTGTTTTTAAAATTAAATGTTACGAGGAATACGTTTACATACTGTTCAAAGAAAGACATTCTAAACATATATCACCGAGAATTATCAACTTTAATCATCGAAACGTTTTATGATACAGAAAACTTAAATGGCAGAGATTTTTAGATAATTATGGACATCATGGTTAGAAGACAAGGAAACAGCATATCCTTGAAGCGGTTACAGAATGAATACCGACATGTTGTTATTGTCAACAATAAAGTCGTTCATAACCCATTAAATTCCTTGTGCTACTGATCTTCAAACTTCTAGATTGCCAGGTTTATCTACTCCAAGTCCTTACTGGTATTACATGTATAAATTTTGGACACCTCTAATCAGTGCGGGGACAAAATATGGTTATAATGTAGTTGAAAGGAAAACCTGCTTTCAATCATTTTCTCACTTATCCTTTACAAAAGCTAAAGCTTTCAAAGGTTCTACCCTTCAAAAGACAATTCTCGTCAAAACCTCATCTGAAAACTGACCCTCGATACGATACCTACAGCAAATAGAGAAACCCTGTGGGGTTGACTATTATTGCCAAATGCGAATATTGAATTAGTAAATTGTGTTGAGTGGATCAAGGTATAAGCACTATAAATCAAGCTCCGGTTGCTAGATGGTGTTCCAAGGGGCAAGTGGACAACCCACGGTGTACCCAGTCTGACTTGTAAAGGAAACCTAGGGGTCCAAGTACACAACCCTGTGGTCTTAAATACATAGGGCAGCGCGCTCGATATACTTTTCTCTTTGATATCCTTTGCTTGTCTTATATGTCGGGGATTTATCTGATGATTGACAATTTTAACAAACACATCGTCCCTTAAAGGGGCAGTAGCACGTTTTTTGATAATTTTATAATTTGAATTTCTCAGTGATAATTGTAAGTGAATGCTAAATGTATTATTTTGACAGTGTCAAAAATCTCATTACACAAGCCAATCATCCATTGTCAGAGGACAAAGAATGAAGATTCACATCAAATCCATTGGCGGCCATTTTTTTGTGAACACCTTTAATTCATTTTTGTAAGAAAAAGGAATCGCATGGCTAAACTTACCGTTATATACTGGAATTATTACTGCTCCATTTAGTTTCAATACATTGTCTTTCAATTGAAACCATTAATTTTCATTTTCCTGACATCACCCTATATTCCCCCTAAAAACGTGCTACTGCCCCTTTAAAGGTTTCGGTTTTAGGATATTTTCAAAAAAGAGGATCATAAACTAATGTGGAAACAACGAATTTATCATGAATTGGGTTATATTTTGTGAAGTGGTGCAGTTTGCTGTAAATGAGTTCCTATTAGATTTAAGCAAATTTTAAACATGATATGAGACAAAGCCATGTTTTCATTATTGAATAAAATTAGCTTTTTGTGATGTTTCCGAGGATAAAATGTGTTTTCAAACAAAGTATTAGACTTATATTTAGTCTCTGAATTGTTTTTAGTAAAAATCTTATTTTATTAAATGTTTATAAGGAGCCTCAGACAAATGGATATTTTCAGAGCAGCCCAGATCTAGACTTGTTTCCATGGGGTGAATTATATGCTCAAGGGTCTGTGCATAAGACTAACAAAGTATATTCAAAGTTGATTAGTATTTTGACATTTACATCTTAGAATGTACAAATTCAAGGCCAATGTTTTAGTGTCGTGATTTCTTATTTTTTTAGAAGTTCTTTTTACTGTGGTTTTTGGAGGAGGCTGACCGGATATACAGGAAACACACAGTCTTTAAGTTGCTCTGGTTTTTTGGTGTCCCGCATACGCTTAGCTTATTCAACACAGTTTTTGATGGTTTTCAAAAACGGCGTTAATATGATTTTGGCTATGGTTTCTTTTGCAAAAATCATTTTAAAAATGGAACATATATAAATAATCTCATTTTATATACGTTTTTCTTCCTGGAACAAATCACGACCAATAGTCCATTAATTGTTGCGAAATTCTAACCCCATGTTCATCGTTTATATGAGCCTACTGGAATGCAGAAATATTCGAAATTCTCATCATGCGATTAGTGACCAGGTGTAAATGTAAACATTTGTCATCCTCATGTAGGTAACACTTGCCACCTGTCCGACAGGTAGATACACCATGTTACAGGTAGCGTTCTTAATTGCTAATAAGGAAACATAACAGTGTCCTGTCTGTGGTTTCAGCAAACACAGTAGGACTGGCTATACGCGTGTGAACAAGCAGCTCCCATACAACTTACAATATGTGTACATGGCACTAATTCACGGCAACTCCTCGGTCAATATACAATGTGTCGGGGAAACATCGCTGCAATATTTTCTTCACTGGTGTTTGAATTGGCACGTAAATGGTAGTTTACGAATGACTCATTTTGTGGTGATTTCAGACACTGGTCGTGAGCGATTATGTGCCTATATTGCACTAACACTAACTTTCCTTTCTTCCATATAACCCTATGTTTGCTACTGTAATTTTTTAATTCAAGTTTGCCTCGTTACTTCCCAAGAATATATAAACACATTTTTATGGTATAAGTGTAACAATCGTTGTCCGCACATCGAAACTTTTGGTTTAAGAAGTTTCACATCACCCACCTACGTGATTGACAAAGTGACTATCAGTTCGATCATTCAAAGCAGTTTTGTCACAAATTGTAAATCATACATCAAATTCAGTCGCTATTGATATAAAATATTAGGAGACAAATTGTATTGTAAAATACTTCTCAATGCATCTTCGTTTGATTTGAGCTATGAATAAATTACCATGCTAGTGTTAGCTAGTGCTAATCGTAGTGCTAGCTGTTGAAGTTGTTCATGCTAACTAGTTATACTTATGTTACTGAAAGGAATAATCAAAAGGAAGTGATACATTTTAAAGAATGACAGCTCACCATATACCCAAAAACACTGCAGTTCAAGAACAAGTCTAGATTTGTGAAACACAACAAAGTCCCAATTTACTAAGGCCTCTTCTTTGTATATAATAGAATACATTAACTAAAGTTTTTTTTCAGAAACTGAGTGTTAAACTACTAGTTTTTGCATTTATTAGAAGGCATCTTACAATGTCAAATAAGCCCCAATTACTTTGCTGCCAATAGGAATTATTTCAAATATTATTGTTATCATTGTGGATAATCTGAATAATCAGATTACGTTTGGTAATAGTTATTGTAAGAGATTGGCATGTCAGACTTAATTTCACTTAGCCCAGTGCCACAGCCTGAAAGTTAAAGACGTATACAACTCAATCCTATTGTATGTCCGTCTACTTGACATTTGGTTTAATATGTATTATTGTAAGGAGTTTACTGTATACTATCATAACATGTTTAAACTACATTCCTTGTCATAATCTTTAGGCAATTGACGTTGTTGACATTTGGCAATATGATGAGAAATGGGCGATTGTATACAGAGGGACAAAATAAACAAGCTAAGGTGATTTTTAACAATTTGTTTAAAGGCCTTAAAGGGGCAGTAGCACGTTTTTTGATAATTTTATATTTTAAATTTTTCACTTATAATTGTAAGTCAATGTTTAATGTACTATTTTGACAGTGTCAAAAATCTCATTACACAAGCCAATCATCCATAGTCAGAGGACAAAGTTTGAAGATTCACATAAAATCCATTGGCGGCCATTTTTGTGTGAACACCTTTAATTGATTTTGTGTGAGAAAAAGGAATCGCCTGGCTAAACTATACGTTGTATATTTGAACAATACTGCTCCATTTAGTTTAAATACATTTTCTTTCGATTGGAACTATTAATTAACATTTTCCCGACAACACCTTATATTCCCCCTAAAAACGTGCTACTGCCCCTTTAATGGAGCAGTAGCACGTTGTTTTGATAAATTTATATTTTGAATTTTTCACTGATAATTGTAAGTTAATGCCAAATGTACTATTTAAAATGTAAAAAGTAAATTACTTATCCATCTATGGTACACAGGTAGTGTTGTACCTACAACTTTTCGACCATCTATTGCGGTGAAGCCACTGGACCAATGGGGTTCCTTAAATACCTCTGTTTTCAGTCCAATGTAATTTGACACCGCATCACTTGTACCTTATTATTCTTAGTGACGAGTTGTAAAACAAGTTCAGAACTTTGGTTGTGCTTCAAGACTACTCTTTATTCAGATGGAAGATCTTAAAGTAAACTACGTATTTATGTTCAACGATATGGTGTTAATTCCTCCCAATTCGTGGCATAATTTTGGATATGTGCCGTGTGGATGATCACTGAGAATAAGATTTACCTTATTTCTGTGTAAATCATTGTGTGGGGTGATGATTCAGATATGAACGAAAATACCATGAATTCCTGGGCGATTATGTTCATTGATTATAATACTCATGATCATCTCATGTCATGTTACCCGTAAACAGTCTCACAAAGGTAATTAGTTGACACTCCACTAACAGGTAAACCCATTCATTCATTCATCAACTAACTTGTGAACACTTAAGTAAATACATTTTTCAGACTAGAGTTGCATGTTTTCTTTGCTGCTACCTCAACAGGTGGATTATTTCTTTTTTCTTTTAGGAATTAAGATATATAATGTTTAAGAAACATAAACATATTTTATAAAGCGAAACACAAATCTATACTCATTATTCATAAAACTAATAATAAACACTAGCGGGTAATACACATTAAAAATATGAAAAATATCAAATCTTTTAACATCTTTTGCAGAGTTAGATTTTTAAAGAAATAGAGTAGGCCTAACCAAAATTAAATGTGTTTTGCAAAAACGTATAATTTTGCCCTGAACTATTGGTTAAGCCTACTCGTTTACTTTTCTATAATGTCAATTTTAACTCGTTAAAGTTATTTTTATTCCAAATTAAACATAAACATTGTAAATCATAATCGGCCGGGAATTGAAAATCCTCGACCTCCATGGCTAGTGACGTCACAGTCAAATTGTTATTTACGTCATGGACCATTGTTTCGTGACGTCGTTTATATATTATATATATATGTGTTATTGCGGAATAAAAGGCGGGCGGAGTCTTTGATCTTTTGGGAAACAATAGTAGAAATTTTAATTATTGTCATAAACAGAATCGTTTTAGCACATTTAAGTGAAGACCGAAAACCATTCAATATTTCAATTTCAATGTTTCAATATAAAAAAGAAAGGATATATTATCATAAGAATATCTTTATTGCATGACAGACATGTTCAAAGGCCTGTCAACATTGAAATGAGGTCGCGGTGACATTGGGTGGCTCTGACATGGGCGGTAATGGAGTGTTGAACAGTGTATACCCATATACCCTGACAGGTCAGGGTGACCTACAACAATGTCAACTGTCAACTTGACAAGCATTAGCAAGATATTTCATTGATTGAACAACAAATTCCCTGTTTTCTTATGCGCTTTCCTTCAGTAAGCTGATTTAGTGTACAAGCTTCAAAGGTTTGCATGTGGAACAGTGACAGTGATCTCAGAAGAAAGCGCCGTACTTGCTTTTATTGTTTTCAAATATTTGTTGCATAAATTTGAACATAAAAAGAGCTAAGGTTTACATGTTTCTGATTACTTTCTTTGTTAAATGGATAACAAATTCTTTTGTTAAAAACGTCTGGCTCCATGCTGTTTCCACCTTTCAAAGTAATGTCGTACAAGGCATGTAACGTTAAAGTATTGTTCCTGACATAATATGACGACGATGAACCCGTATTTACCTAGAGTTGAGTATTATGCAGAATAATTTATTGCAAATATATACCGACAAACATGAATGCTTGACAAATACTTAATGATAGTTTAGATTTTAAGTGTCGATTCTTTAAAGAAGTTTGCAAGCATAAGGAACAGATCAAACGTCTCAGTCACCCGTATATCATGCTGCAATAAGTAAGGATTTAACTACATTAGCTTCTCGGACTTTTATATTCAGATATATTATTTATGTAATGTTTTCAAAGGATTAGTAATTGTGTTGGTAAAAGTATATATATACCTATGAATTCAACCCCAAAAATAAGAAACTTGGAGGCTACTGCGTTTTACAGTTTTTCTTTTATGGGAATAATAACGTTATTTAAATGCATTCATTTCGTCACCACAAAAAACTTTTACTGCCAAGAATTCAGCGTACAGTGCAATTCCCAAGTTCCATACAAGACGGTTGTTCGTGTATCTCTTAGGTATTTCGGTAGGGTTTACAAGGATATAGGACCGGATTTCAACATTTGTAGATATTTCTCAAGAGTATCTGACCAATGGAAGTTAAATATCATTGTTACTCAGTGTGATAGTTTCTCTTAAGTTTGTATTAGTTATTACTTTAATTTATACAAAAACAATTGTTTGAATATCCTTAAGAAAATCGGCAGTTTATCTTATCAATACATTCATGTTACTGTCGAATTTGCTGCAGAATACTTTATCTTATCACCGCATCTTAACATGATGTTACAGTAGCCAAGTCTAATGTATCTCCTTACATGTTTTTGCACCAGGAATTCACCCTCCCGCTTATCGTAAAATGTCTTCACCTCGGCAGGTGCTTGTATCTATTTTCAGTGTTGGTAGTCCTTAATTCAAAGTAATCGACCTTACATTTTTCAGAGACTCTTATAAGCTGAACAAGAGGGAGGACGTTTAATAGAATAGTATTCGAGATCATGATTTGGTAATTTTCTGCTTAGCTACCACTTTGTTGGCATTTAGATGGAAGCTGTCCAGCATATGTGACCAACAGCCCTGAGCTGAAGAAGTTGCTAGAGACAGACTGATACTTAATTTGGGAAATATCAATACATCCTGAAGCAATCAGGAAATGTTACCTTGTCGTATAAGTCAATTCGGACACAAACGTATATACCTGTAGTTAAACTGAACTTTATTTGACAGTGCTTAATGTTGTGTTAATATATTGTAAAATATCGTCCATGACTCATAATATCCAAAACATGGCTGGTGACATTAATTCTCCATAGCTTAAATCTAAACACAGTACACATGTCAATTTGCCTTCGGACAAAAGAAATTCATAATCACTACATTTAATCGAATTTTAGGTATATTAAAGTCACATTTTAGTAAACATCCTTGTTGCAAAGCTATCCCATCCCACGACCGGATTCTTCTGTACCGATTGACTTTCGAGAACAACCTCTAAACTAATGCATCACTGAGTAAGACGACATAACAGTGACCTGGATATATGTTGATGTAACACCTTTTCCTACTCTTTGTATGTGCACAGGTGTTTATGACAGGTGTAGAATGTTGCAGTATCTGAATGAATGCCAGTTTGATTATTCCTCAACCAACTATGTCCATAGGTATCCACATGTAGATGCTTCAATAATATGTTGATCCGTTTCATTTATTCATATCTCTTAGTCTTATATATGAAAATCATAATTACTGATCAGATATATTCGTTCACTATTTGATTTATAAAAACACAAAGGAATAAATATATATAATTATATTAATGCCCAACCTGAAAATATCAAGATTATATAATATCTTATCCTGTATCTTTGAGTCTGTCATCCAGACCCTAAAGCAAAAATATTCAATTGACGACCAACCAAGACTACTTAAGTATAGCAAGTCTAGATCACTCAGATTCAGGGCTACATTTTGTTATGATACATGAATCGTTTAAAAATGTTGTCAATATTGAAAAAATATACTTCTGTACTTGTTAGTCTAGTCTTAAGGTAAGGGTAAGTGTTGCACTCTCTGTAAGTACCTACGAGGGAAATCATAAATAATTTTCAAAAGTAAAAAAAAGTAATTAAATGAATTCCATTTCAGTTGAAATAGCAGACAAAATATTGAAAGGAGTGGTGTTTGAAATATTGCAAAAACGTGGCGTTAACCAAACACACCGTACCCACGTAGAGAGTCTAGTGCATACCAGGAATGAAAATCATGAAAAGATACTATTTGCAGAGATCACTGATATACACCTATATAGTTAAAAATATTTAAAAGATGTTCCTGCCGTTTTTAACCTATCACGGGGCGACTAAATAAGATTGTGTTATTCCTATAAGGTAAATTGTCATTTAAAGTCGTATTCACCTACATCAAGAAGCCAAGAAAATTGGCAGATCCTGGAAATGCTATCGTTGATATTAAACTTATAATAAAAAGTTACTGTTGGCATAATAAAAGTGTCCATACCTCAAAATGAGATGCATTTTAACCCTTTTGTGAATTTCTAATACCTTATCGTTTGTATTTAAAAACGAATGAATAATCAAATATCACTTATTTTACTGTTCTCATATCATATAACCCGAGCCGCATATTTAATTTTTATCAATGACTCCGCTACCTAGATAAACCACACATACATGATATATGACATTGCTCTATTCTCTCTAATACTACGTCCGCAATGTGGAATGGATACTAGTTTGATCGTTGAAGTTTTTCATCAACCGTGTAATTACAAATATTTCTGTGACCCATGTGAACTCGAATCAGATGAAAAGAAGACCCACCAACACACTTTGATGTTTCTTGCAATGAGGCATACAGGTTGTTCAGATATAAAAGTATAACCAGAAGGGACATTCCTTGGATAGCTGTGATTTTCATGGAAAAAAGAAATATGACAACATGGAACGACAAAATGGATACTTTTTTTTTTACCTCATATCAAGTTTAGATTTGACTAACATTGCTTCTTTGTGGTGTCTGTTTTCTGTAGAAAACTCCACACCATATGTGTTTTGCAAATGAGCAAGATTTGCCTATTTTACGTGAGCCCAAAATATCGAATATATTGTATTTTGTTAAATCTATAAATGTTTATAGTGCTTTCGTACGTGAAGAACCAAATATATATCGTGACATTTTTGTCCTGTTAATAAACAGCAGTATAAACAGAGAATCAAACTGCATTTGAGGTGCGTATCTCTTAAATTATAGCTGAACAATGATAAAAGTCGATTTGAAGTAAACTTTTAATATGACTTGCTTTACAACGCGTATCCATTAATAGAAATTATTTTACCTTCCTATTAGTTAACGTATATTTCTCTAATATGATATTGATATATAAATATCATAAAAAATAACAAGCCTCATCTCATGTCATTATTAATTATTCGTAAGAAACATTTAGCAAATAATACATATTTCTCTAAAGAAGGTTTGGATTTGGATATATCTGTTAAAATGTCCAATTACAAAAAAACTCCATGTTTTTAGTTTGGGTATATTACTGAGTTGGTATCCTATTGGTAACTGTTTTCATTTAAGTTCGAATTTTGATATATTGTTAATCACAGTAACTTAACACTTTTAAACTGTAAGGTAAACTGATATCCTTTATCAAAGATCTGTTTGGTAAGAGGCTCCACTGATTCCATATCTGAAGTCACATTATTAGGAAATGCAGATTTCACATTATGAGAGAATGCCGAATTCACATTATGAGAGAATGCCGAATTCCCATTATGAGAGAATGCTGAATTTACATTATGAGCAAACGCTGAAAATTCATAAGAAAATGCTCCCGCACCTTATTCGTGTTCCGTAGATGTGGTTTTTAGATTCATATGTTTTGTTCTTAATTCTCCAAATTCTTATCAATGAAAAGCTGACAACAACAAAACATTTCCTACATAATTTGTTTCCCGGATGTATGTAAGTCTCTTGAAAAGGGCATGTATTTATTAATAAAAGCACTTGAAAGTGTTAATCTGTTTATCGTTATCATAACATCACATGTTAACGGCAAATTTACTCAATTTGAACTTTATTTATCGCTGTATCTTCTCTATGCATCTCTCCCACATATTTTGCACCAGGAATTCACCTTCCCGCTTATCGTAAAATGTCTTCACCTTGGCAGGTGGTTGCATCTATTTTCAGTGTTATGAGTCTATAACTTGTTGCTATCTCCCTTACATTCCCTTTACCAAGATTCTTATCAGCAAACAAGGAAAAGGAAATTGCAAAGAAACAATCGTGCATGTGGTTGAAGACCTAGGCCTCCTTGAGGAAATAGAGAGATAATAATTCAAAAGTGTGCAATGTGTAGGATTAACAGCATTGTGATGACCAATATTAGAACATGTTTGATTAGATTGTAATTGGCCTTTGATATGAGTCAATTTGGATAACGTCTATTATTGATTTCCAAACCATGAAAACACACCGGCACGAATTTATGTACATACGAAAAGACATCAGAGAAAATAATTTAACACGATGTTGATTGAGAAATAGAGTGGTTAAACTGAACTGTATGCGTTTCAAACAGTTCACTGTGGAATTTCAAATCAAGGGTTCTTTAGATGAAACTATCATCATTAACACACATGACAGACATAGAGATGAAAAGTTGTCTTATTTACGTGTACCACGTTAGCAAATGTGTTGATTCATGTACACAGGTTTGAATAGCTGAAAAGATCAAGTAAAAAAGATTAAAGATAAAAATCTTGTCTTTTGCAGTTATGTATGGCTTTTATATGTTGAGATAAAATGGAAAAAGAGATGGAAATAAATGCTCAAAAACAGCTAATTTCTCTAGAATAGAACCCCTTAAGTACTGTCGGAAATGCTAGAAAAATGTTTTCTCGAGATAATTTCATTCGACAAAAACTCAAAACGACAATTTGTGGAAATATCTACCAAATACACGACCAGCTATCTTGGAAGACATACGTGTGGATGTTTTAAGACAACTACTCGTTACAGACTTCAGTTTTTAACATGACAATTCCAGAACAGTCTTGAGATATAAACGCGATCAAGGAATATTACGGAAAGGGTGTTTTAGATAAAGTGGATATCTCCTCGAGAGATCGATCAAAATTGTAAACGAATAATTCATAAAGAAAACATAATTCACAGTATACAAACGAGCTTTCACTGCTGTCAACATCGAACTTCTGAATATAAGAGTTTGCCTCAAATTTCAAATTGTCTGATTAATAAGTAATATAAACAGTTATTTCAAATATAATTGAAAAGGTGTCTAAGTACAAGTTCAATATTGTCAACGACTTTATACGATTTTGAGTGAAAACATTTCTGATAGACTTATGAAATAGCAAAATTTGAGATGACCGCTGCACGGTTCATGTAGGCATCGAGTAAGACATGGTTTTGGTTATGGAATCAGATAATGTACATTTGGTTTCAAGTGACATGCTACACCTCTGTACTATGAAGTTACTGATATTTCCAACTGTATAAGTACTTTCCTAAAGCCTTTAATGTGCAAATCATAGTCCAGCTTCAGGACTGTAAATAAAAAGGAGCCTTTAATACAGTCTAGGTTCTCCTTCAGCAAGTCTAGGCTACAGCAATTTACATGAAATGAGGAGACCAAGAAATAAAAATGTTGACAGGCATGTAATTCTTTAAAAAATAATATATTTCATAGACTAAATTTTAGTCTATGCAAATCACTAAAGGCTAGGTGAGGATGTTGGTAAACAAGAAGATGTTATAAAAACAATTCTGTACATTCCGTTCAAGTACTAAATTAAATAGATTGTATCTGTCAAAGAGGCAACAGGCCCATAGGACATGACATGGCATTTGCAAAACATAGAAATATAAAACGAATCACATTTAAGAACAAGAAACTTTTTCTACCATCTCTGACAGAGGTTCAGGTCAATGTGCCCACTGCCAACGAAAAAACTAACACTGAAAATATTTTAACACAACTTCTGTTTTATACTGGAAAAATGGAAATTCTTGAGTTTTTAATGACAAGTTGGTAAAGAAGACGAAATGTAAACAATTCCAATAATTATTGGTTAATGATTTGACACTTTAAAGACATAAATTCGAAATTGTTAGAAATTTCCGCAAATTATCCCATCCCTAGACCGGATTCAAGCGCACTGTGTGACTTACCTGGATAACCTTTTCACTGATGCATCACTGAAAAACACATGACATAAGAGCGACCTTGATATGTGTTTTTGTTGCACTTCTTCTACTCTATGTTTGTGTACAGGTGTTTATGGCAGGTGTAGAATGTTCAGGATGAGATTACAAGTTCTGCACTTCCTTCAACCATGGTCGACACAAATATTGTATATATAGATGGACTTAACTTTACTTCAAACATGTTTCATATGCAATGATATAGCTTCACTATTGTAGAAAGATTCAAGTTATGTTTGCTCTGGGTTGACCACAATTTGATTTACCAGATATCATTTACTTGAATGAAGGCCTTATTATAACCTTACGGAAAAAGTTTTTGATTATTTATATTTTTATATTGAAAATATTACAAACTTCTTAATATTTGCTGCAAAGAAAAGTGTGCGAAAACAATTCTATTGCTCTCTTTATCCTTATTTTAGTACTACCAAGGCGTAAGTGAAATACTGCAAGCTCTTTATGTCTTTGTGAAACGATTGGAAATATTGGTACTTGTCAAAGCACCACATAGCATGTCTAAGTATGACATAATTGATTTAAGTTATTTACTGTAACTGAACTGAAAAAGTTTTATCTATTAAGTTTTGGGTAAAAATTCTATCATCATGTAAAAAGACATTTGAAAATGTCAAGACTGAATTGAAGACCTGTTATTTTCCAAATACGAGCTGTCTTTAAAGGGGCAGTAGCACGTTTTTTGATAATTTTATATTTTAAAATTTTCACTGATAATTGTAAGTTAAAGTTAAATGTATTATTTTGACAGTGTCAAAAATCTCATTACACAAGTCAATCATCCATAGTCAGAGGACAAAGTATGAAGATTCGCATAAAATCTATTGGCGGCCATTTTTGTGTGAACACCTTTAATTCATTTTGTGTAAGAAAAAGCAATCGCACGGCTAAACTTTACGTTATATATGTGAATTATTACTGATCAATTTTTGTTTAAATACATTGTCTTTCAATTGGAACCATTAATTTTCATTTTTCTGACATCACCTCATATTCCACCTAAAAACGTGCTACTGCCCCTTTAAACGAAATTCCAGGGATTCCAGCCAGTGGTATATGCATTGATTAGAATACAGGTGTCAATGTAAATAGTAAACATTCTCATGTAGGTAATACCTGACACTCACCTGACAGAAACATACATGTTCTATCCATACCGAGTCGTATCGTAAATGTCAAGAAAATATTTTTCTCCAACTTGTTATTGTAAATTGTCAACATTGATATTTTGGCCGAAATGATTAGTTGCAGATGTTTTGAATTAAATGTGTTAGATAAATATACGATGGATAAAGCATGGACATATATTAAGAAAAGAACAAGATTTACATATGATATATTTGTAGTTCTCATTTATTAACTTTCGAAAGACTCACGAAGTCAACACTTGTGTCCATAAAAAAGGGGCCTCCATTACTGAATAAAGACCTTCAAAACTTATTGTTAATTTCAGTTGTGTATGTGACGGAAATTTGTAGTTCTAATATATTTAATGAGATATTGTTATTGTTTAATAATTTTATGTACCGACGACAAGTTCGTTCAATTTATCCTATCCTTGATATATATGATCTTTCATAATAGCATTCAAAGTAACTGATATGAGTTGACATATAAGTTTATAGAGACCTTTTCACACTGACTTTTGTCACTCAATATCTTATCCTGTTGTGGTGGTTTTGGTTTGAGTGACCCTGAGAGCTTTGCCCACCGGTACTTACACTGACTTTTGTCACTCAATATCTTATCCCGTTGTGGTGGTTTTGGTTTGAGTGACTTTGCCCACCGGTACTTACATGCTCCCTGGTCATAACATGGATAGAAATCGGATCAAGGCTTAAAAGAAAGATCATGAGTGGCATTTGCGCAAATTCCAGACATACATCAACACGCTTGGGTGGTTTAATCGATGTAATAAGGTGTCATACTGTGGAGTTATTGAAAGCAGAAGTGGTGTTAACCAATAACATCAGAGTAAAAGTTAAAACATTGATTGATATCTACAGAAACCAAGAAATGGAAGGAAAGTAAAACATGACAATCATTTCATTCACCAAAAGAATCTAAGGATTGACGAATTGAGGAAAGCAGGGTAAACACACATTTCACATTGACAACCAACCATAATCGTTCTAAATTAAAAGGAATTTCTTTTTTGAAGGTGAAACATCTTTTAAGTTGCTTTACTTTTCTTTAAATTCAGTGAAACTGGTACTACTTGCGAAATATATTAATTTTTGCAAAATATTGTAAATATCATTTTCTAGTTTAAAATTTGTATTTCTAGTTTTTTATCAATTTTGATTTAGTTGAACGACTTGGAATGTCCAATCTAAAAACTTGTTGCTGTTATATCACTTAATGTTTTCAGAACAAAGAAATAATATTATTATGCGTAAAACAATGTTTTTTGCAAGGCCAGTTTTCATTGAGTAAAATGAACGTTGTTCCTTTATCAAAACAGTTATTTCCAGTCAATCATATCTTACTAGTATTTCAGAGCCTGTGAACGCATACGTTATCTCCCTATCTCTCGAGATGCTACTGTAGCCAAGTCTACCTTCCTTACATGTTTTGCACCAGGAATTCACTTCTTCAAGTTATCGTAAAAAGTCTTCACCTCAGCAGGTGGTTGCATCTATTTTCAGTGTTATGAGTCTATAACTTACAGTTATCTCCCTTGCATCCACTCTTCTGAGATTCTAATCAGCAGACAAGGAAAAGGAAGTTGGATAGAGATGATGATTTGTTGGCATGCTCAGTCGTCGAGGTGGTTGATAACCTCCATGTTGGTATGGAATGATGAGATTGAGAGATAGCAGTTGTTATTGGCTGTCAGTGTATGGGATAAGTAGTCCTGTGATGTTACATACATCAACACATTCACCAAGGGCAGGGATATGTTGTAGATAATATATAAATGTAACTGAAAAGATATTGTACTGTAAGCTATAGCTAACATCCTGTGTCAACATTACTACCCTAAATCGTGTGTTCTTTTCAGTATTTCATAAAAATCCGATAAAAAAGGCAAATACTCTTTATTGTCTTCTTAAACGGTTTTATAGAGCTGACACTTTGATTTGCCCTGAGCATGTATTTATATAACAAACATGTGACAACTTTATGATAATCACGTGTTAACGTCAAATATACGGTACTATAACTATATGATTATCACTTTCTCTTCAAAAGATGCAATTGTAGCTTATTCTGATTTATTTCCCCACATGTTTTGCACCAGGAATTCACCCTCCCTCATATCGTAAATGTCTTCGTCTCAGCAGGTGCGTGCATCTATTTTCAGTGTTCGGAGTCTATAACTTATAGTTAATGAAGGTATATGGAGATACTTGACTCATGAACAGCGAAGAGGAAGTTCTATATAAAATCCATTCGAAAGTATTAAGGATTTTTATCTAATGAATTAATGTTTTCAAAGTATCTAAAAGTATATATTTTTCTACATTAAATAGCAATGTCGACAATAGGGTTGAGTTTTCGTAAAAGTTTTTGTTGACAATAGGGTTTTATTTACATGAAAGTCAATACTGAAAACCTCTTAGATATCAAGTGTGGAAACCAACTTGATAATCAATAGGGCTGTACAAAATTTATGATAGATAATGACACACGAAACTGGGTTACTGGAACTTTAGGACATTAGAACGATT
The DNA here is from genome assembly GCA_916613615.1 of Steromphala cineraria. Taxonomy (NCBI): domain Eukaryota; kingdom Metazoa; phylum Mollusca; class Gastropoda; order Trochida; family Trochidae; genus Steromphala; species Steromphala cineraria. The sequence continues at coordinate 73,889,188 of OU744724.1, read as the reverse complement.
TCACTGTTTTGTAGAAACATATATTTTTGCAGTTTTAGCATTTATGTTTTTGTTACTGAGATTATCATCTACAATATGACCAAGGTATCATTTGTGACAACTTTGACATAGTTTGCAGCGTCGCCAGTTATGGGTCATGACGTCCATTATTCAAGCAATAAAGAGGTATATGGGTTTATGTAAAGTCCTGAAGCGAAGTGTAGCACTGATTGATCAAACACCAAAAGGAGGTGATTATGGAGGAGACTGGCATTGTTGATGAATGAATGATCTTCGCTTATGCATAAAAACTATTCAAAATGGCCTTATAAAATATACTCATTATAAGGTATCGAAGAAACTTGTTAAATTTATTAACATTATTTTTAAGATTTGCTGGTTTTATGATTTTTGAGATAGAATGAAATGTAATGTTGTAATCTGTGTAGTTCTATATGTACGTGTATATATCTCCATATGTTTGTTTATATTATATCAATAAGGTTTCTACGAATAATTCAGACTGTCTCTGCTGTCTTGATTAATTTGTATATATACTGTATTATTTTATGCTCTTGTACCACCGTTGGCGGCGATTTGAGTAATAAAATGAATCTGATAACATTTGTTTAGTTAAAACAAAAATACAATCTACATACCTTTAAACTATTTTTTGACCACGACAAATGTGTTATTATTGATTATGTTTCATGATATTCATAAAAGGACATTTGATTGAAATGTCAAGAAATTCGAGCATTCCAATGCCACAAAGCAATATTTATATCTTTGTTGTCTCTTATTCACCTACTCAATCATGGTATTTCCTCCTCGCAAATATGTTAAGTGCATTCTCTCTTCAATGTCTGTGATCCAAAACTCTACTAGAAAATTAACTGTGAGGAAGGATAATGAAGGCTGTTTTTTTATTTCATTTCCCCATTATTAATGATTTGTTCATTAATTGCCACATTTTTGCGCATTTAAATACGGTTTTAATAAGGCGAACGGTATATAAAATGTTTTACGGAACGCCCTAATGGAGAAATGATTGATATGGGAGGCACAGTATATAGACAATGGGGATCCCATTACAATATTCAGAGCTGGTGCCACCGTGTTAATAGATAGCTTGTACCAAACTTGCATTCACCTGTTTTTGAGCCCCAGGGTTATTTATATTTTCTGTGTCTCATTACCGCGATCGGTGACACTAATTAAAACCAGTTTCCTCTAATTCGTAAACAGTTTAATGTATTTAACGCAGGTATGTTAAGAATTTTAAAGAAGCATCATGATCCCAATCCAGTAATTTTGATAGTTGAATTTCCAAAACCGGCGAAACGTGCTTAGCGATGGACATCGAAATTGTAAATGGTGTTTAAATCATATTTGTTCAAATTTCTGCCAAACGTTACACCCAGACTTGTTCACTTAAATTGTACGTGCAGGTTTTACACATTCATTTTTAAGATATTAATTGTACGAATCCTCCGTTGATCATATTGACTTAAATGCAATTATTCTCAATAAAATCTCCACTTGTTCTTCAGGATGACATCATACATTGGGTAAGTAATACTAATAATTTAATACATGAAACTTATCAATGAACATAGCGAGTTGAAAAATCATGCTTCAGGACTTTGCTTTAGATAATACAGTCCAGGTCATATATCTGCAAGGCTAGATTGACTGAATACACATGAAATGAAAAGCCTAAAAAGGAAATAACAATTTAAAATATTTCATAGAATAAATTCTAGTCTACGAGTTGAAAGCACTGGCGTTTTATCCAAGGTCAACGAGTTCAGAACACTCCCTGGGGAGAATACAACCGGTTTCCTCAGACGTAAGACTATGATTTAGTTTAAGAAGTTCTGTACCCTCGTCGGTATGCTCTCTTATTGTTATGCTATTCATTTCATGTGTACTCTAGACTTGCTGAATGATGATCTAGACTGAATCAAAGGCTTCTATATATTACACAGAGATGAAACAGGACAGGTTACATGCTTGAATGGCGATTTAAGATGTTAAATGTCTTAGATACCCAGTTAGTTGCTTGTTGATAGAGGTGTCATAAACCAGTACAAGACTTATTATCATTATATATGTAAACCAGTGCATGCACTTGACCAAACCGGTCAGTCCCCACAGTTCGGCCATTGCTACATTCACTTATGTGTAACTCGTTATGTTCTACAGTGATTTTATGTCTGTTTCTTACATTTTGTTATATGTTTCCATCTCGGGTGATACGTTTTGCTTGATATCAGCACCTGTAGTATCTTAGAAGGTATGAAGAAGAAAACACAGAGTGCCGCCCCCTCTTCAATTAGCATAACACAGGCGTTATACTAGTGAAATGTCTAGGTAGAACTGCAGCTTTCCTTTTGGATTTTTACCAACAGTGACAATAGATCTGCGATAAAAATTAAACATGCTATTAGCGTTGTAATGTCCGAAATCAACTAAACTAACCTTTTCACGCGCAGAAACAAGTGATTAAGCTTTAAAATCTAAGACACGCATTGCAATATATTATTACAACATGTGCTATATATCTCTTAGGAAAACAAAATATCACTCTATTACAAAATCATTTGATAGTGTTTCGGGTATGATACTTCAAATGTATGTATATAATCACGCAATTGAAACTTGGTATATTATTTATTTATCAACTTGGTATATTATTAATTTATCACCGGGACGTCTTCTTCGCATATAGATGCTTCACTTTACAAAACTGTTAACAACAGGTGGTTGACTGCACTTGCTTCAGATAAGCAATCCAGTTTATGATCCCTCGTTAAAAACACATTGACCCGTGAAAGTATGCAAACACGTGACAGCTGGAATTTCACAATATGCACGTGAGTCCCGGAGAGTCCTGAAATGCTGGTTGTTGAAACGCTCTCCTCTGTCAAACAAAGTTAGCACGTGACAGCTCGATTTCCACGATGAAGGTGATTATAATGATTTTCACGCAATGCACGGGCGCGGTATGCCATTCAGGAAAGACAGCTTGTTTCTGCATGCTTAGCACGTGCTATATATATGTGTATGCCAGCTGACATTGATGCGTTTACCCTTTGACGGAAATCATCGGGGTTTCGTCATTCGCAAAAGCTGTGTTTATATCTAAATTCTACAAATTAAACATTTAGATTTCATGAAGTTTTAAAACTTTTTGTATTTTCAATTGTGCTTTCGCAAAAGGTTCGTAATTCGACCGCTAACCATTATTCATAAATGTTTCATATATACTACTCAAAAGAATTTAAGGAACACTTGTATGGTGTATTTCATGAAATAAACACTATCTTACTGCCATATTGGAATAAAATACTGCGAGTGACGCCAGAAACAAGACAGGGGTTGCAAATGAAAGTCACAGGACGTCGGATGGCTCAGGTGCAAAACATTGTGGTCTTGTCTTGGGTGACTTTATTGCCCTGAAAGTGCAATCCCAGCTTGATGAAGAAATTTTCCTAAAAAAATGATTAAAAAATGAAAAATATAAAAATAAATCAATTTTCAAAAATAATTCTTTATAGTTTATAAATAAGTAATCGAATTTAAGGTATGCATGTGGGTATGTGGGTAAAACTTACAACATAAAATCTTTTTATTAGCTGCTGACACTTAAAGGGGCAGTAGCACGTTTTTTGATAATTTTATATTTTAAACTTTTCACTGATAATTGTAAGTTAATGCTAAATGTATTATTTTGACAGTGTCAAAAATCTCATTACAAAAAACAATCATCCATAGTCAGAGGACAAAGTATGAAGATACACATACAATCCATTGGCGGCCATTTTGTGTGAACACCTTTAATTCATGTTGTGTAAGAAAAAGGAATCACATGGCTAAACTTGACGTTACGAATTGAATTTATACTTCTCCATTTAGTTTAAATACATTTTCTTTCAATTGAAACTATTAATGTTCATTTTCCTGACATCACCTTATATTCCCCCTAAAAACGTGCTACTGTCCCTTTAAAGTTAGTACAAATGATATTACTATACTTGAGTGTTCCTTAACTACCTTTGACGACTGTGTTAATGTGCCGCTATACCAGGCGTGGGTACAGGAATTTCGTTTTGGGATTTTACAAGTACAACTATTGAAATGATTACCTTGGATAAAAAATAGTTTTCTCTTTATAGTATTAGTTGCCTTATCCTAAAACTTTTATGTCTCCTGATATGGGCGAGCTCCGTTAAGTTCACAAAGTTTAAGAAATTGTCCGCGATGTTCGAGCCAAAATATAGATACCTTACATAAATGTAAGTCCGTTGTACGGGCTCGATCACACACAGCTCATAAATCGTTGTGAAGGTAAAGTTGAGATAGGCATACGGTGTTTGTTTGTGATTGTTGCCGTGTAATCACTACGACACGTGACAAATATCTCAACAATGCAGAAAAGTTGCTCAAATATTTCAAGGCAAGCAATTTGATCTAACTAAAGCCATATTTCTATTACTTTATGTTGGAAACCTGTAGTCTTAGGTCAATAAATACTAAGCAAAAAAGATAAGGACCACTACATTTTATTGATATTAGAATATATGTTAGAGGTTTTATTTTTTCTCCATAGCCAATGTTTCTCTATCTCTTCCTGTAGTTGGCAAAGGATATCTTTAATCAGTTGACAGACATCATTTTTCATTACTCCTCATCAACTCAATAGGAAACATTTAAGATGGTTTCAATATTCATATTCAACATCGTGGCTTCTGAAGCTCAAATACTTTCTGCTTTACATCGTACATCGTAGAAGCTTTAAATGATGAAATTGTCACATTTCGATGTTTGTCACGAGTGCGTCTAATACTTGCACAAACTGACATCCGTCACTTGAATGATAAACAAACTGAAAGTTTCCTAAACCCATCTTTCAAAGGTAATTGTTATGTTTCTCTCACAGGTATATCAGTATATCACTGATCCAATGGTCCTTAACTTTTTTTGCTAAGCAGATAAGATGTTTCATATAACATATACTCACCGGAACTATACTTGCCTTCACGTTATTGTGTAGATATTTGTGATAACCGTGATTGGGCGCCTAAAGAGCACCAACAACGGCTGTGTAAGAGTTCCCTTTATAATAACTAACCTTAACCAATGGTGCAGAGCTAACGAAACGGAACTGAAGTTCAAAGGTGGGTGACGTCTTTGTTAAAACATGTCTTTGCTGTCTTGCACTTCATCATGTTACACGAAATAGCCTGATGTTGAGGGGAGCGTCTAGACTAAATTGATATCTTGCTTGTTTTGAGTGAAATTGCCCTCTTACAGGGACAGCAGATTTGATTGTAAATTGTCTTAAAATTCAATAGCTAGAAAAATATTTTGGTCTAGTGATGCGATTTATAACCCTTGCAATTAGAAGAATGATATTGCAATACATATGTGAAGACACTTCAGGTGATCAGACGATCAGCTTTGTACCAAATGACCTAACCAGAAGCTTCAGATTAAATACATTCTGAAATACTTTTTCTTATAACCGAGCATTTTTCTGATGACCAGCGATGGTTGTGAGTCCATTAGAGAGTGAAATGTACTGGCATTCACTCTACCAGTTACCAGTTAAATATCCTCTCTATCATTGGGTTGAATACCCTAGTTTTGATGTTCGAAACTAGGTACGTTATCTCGCTTCCTGCTTTCAGTTTACCAAGGAAGTGTGCACCCTCCACTTTAAATACAAAACACTCAAGGTAGAACTGGAATGTTACATTGCCACCTTTATTTCTTGGCAACAACAACTACTTTACAAACCTGGAGTAAACATTATGCTCATTAAGTAGCTACCTGTTGTCGGGTTGTATCATATTTACATCTTTGAGGTAGATAAAATTCTCATTATGATAGTTTTTACTTCCAGAGTATGTCTACTAAAACAAACTTTAGCATCATTTAGCCACAAGAGCACCACTTTCTTGCATTAATTGACTTGCCCCCTGATAGTTCCTTTTGATGAAACAGCTGCACTCTCCAACTAATATACCTGGAAAAACTCATTATTGGATGACTGTCATGACATAAGCTAATATTGGATTGATAAGGATACAATCTTTCTTATGAGATTAAGCTCATATAGAGACACACACATTTACAAGTCGTTCTCCAATTCACCTTAGAAAAAAGAACAAACTCGGTTATTGTGGCTAAATATTCAAATGCCTTACACGTACCCTCTGGAACTTTTCATAAGATAATTAGTACATAATCCTGTTATAAAAGGTTTCAAAACGAATGTTCCGATATTATTTGGCTGTATAGACGCAATGTATTGGTTCGACGAAACATCGATACATTCTAGTTTCCAAGTTCAAGAAGTGAGGCAAATGAGGTGTATCTGAATATACCTGGAGAACACATATACTTTACATCTACTTTCTAAGTATACCCAATCAAACAGTTATTTTTAAAGTTCAAATATTGTTTTGTAACTATAGTGTTCTCCTAATGAATGTCGACAGTTACTAGACACAAAACTAAGAACACCAAGTCAGTATTTGGTGAATTTGGAAAACAGGACATTAAATATGTCTGTAAAACAGTTTTATGCTCTTGCAGGTTGCATTTGGGGAGAAGAACTCTCAACATACCAGGGGAAACCCTTAATCGTTGATGTGGTGCAGAAAATGGACATATTGGCTGTTGTAATCGTATTAATGTAACAACAACTGCACAAATTATGTTCTGCCACTGTTCTCCCCCGTCTCGTTGTCTGCTCAGTTAATACAGACAGGTGGAAGACTGCTGATTAACACGAAGCTGAGAGATAAGGAAGCTTAATAAGACAGTTTGACTTGTATTGGAATGCCAACAATTGGTCATCACTTATAACAAACAAGCACAACTGTCATATTGATTGCTTATGTTACACATGAGTTGGTATACTAGACACGTTTTGAAGTTAGTTATCATGCTGTGAATCCCGCTCCATCACTGGACTCATTACCTTATCGTGGTGTGGTGGATCGTTCAAGGTGCCAAATTCTAAAGGCCACATTATAATATAATTGCTTTAGAACTTATACTGTATGCCATGCATGTCAAGCTTAATGTGTTAACAATATTTGCTTTATGTTAAAGTTTAGTGATGCTATTTCAATAGTAGTAATGAAAATCGACCTGTGTTTAGGCAGCTTATGAAATCAAAAATTCTAAGCTCTAATCTTTGTGAAGGATGTCAGCTTTTGCAAATATGAGATGCACACAAAATCGAAATTAGACAATTCTAAACTTCTTACCATGTATGCTGAACCCAAAAAGTTTGGGACCACAGCATTTTATCATTTTAAAATTCATGGTCGTTTAACTACATCGTAGTAATATGATGTCGATGACGAATAAATGAAGAATGTCTTCAGTCAGTTCATCAAGAGTAAACTTTCAATAGTCAAATAAAGTATGATTGTAGTGTTAATAGAGTGAACTATAGTAGAAGAATGAACCATCATTGCAAATATCAAGCCTCGATGCAATGCGTTTTCAGTGCAGTAATACCCTTTCCTTGTCTATGTTGTCATAATGAACAAGCAACACTGAAAAGTGCAAATAAAATTGCCATTTCTCAACAACAAATTTAACATATCCGTCACATTCAAACCTAATGATTGTGTTCGTGTGCATGTCAATAATTGTTATCAGCGTTGAGGAAACGTCTATATGTCGACAACATCGAGTGATTTAGTGACAAAAGAGTCGCTCCCACTATAATAAAATAACTTTACTCAAGGTGCAAAGTTTATGAGGCGAAAAAGGGTTAACGTTGAGTGGTCATTCTCTGTTGAAACATGCCTTTTAGTTCGTGCACATTATCAGCTTACACGATAAAACCTGCTATTATGAAAGCGTCTAGACACTAACAATGAAGACTTGCGTTCAACCAGGAGTGTATGAATTGGCTCCTTTTTAAAATGGGTCTTGAAGGAATGGCAGATTTTGCATGAGATTGAATGCATGTACAGTATAGCGCATATGTAATTGAAGATTTGTGAATGATGATGACATCACCTTGTTTCAATGTACAAAGGAACTTATGAGCAAATGAAGCAAAGATCAAGAATGATTAATTTTGTGCGATTAACGATCATTGAAACACTTGTACCTTTGACTAACAAAATAAGGACATTAATTAAAGAAGAAATAAAACATTTTTTAAATGATACAAAAATAAATAAGAATATGTTATTGCAAGGATATTTATTGGTTTGAAAATGAATATATTTGTTTTTTCTTTTCAAATATGTTAATCAAACAACATTTTTAAGGGTGGGAGTTTGTAAAATCCCCCAAAATTTGATCGATGAAACGGTTTTAACACTAAAGTTGTCGAATACAATTAATTAAAAATATTCCACGAATACAAGTAATCTGGTCCGGAAATAAATGCTCCACTCATGCAAAAGATATTTGAAACAACCTATTATTTTAAGAAAATAACATTAACATAAATATTCCAATAACGTGCCACAGTGAATTTTAAGGTATACTGGAGAATGTGAACCTCGTATTCTCAAAGTATGCCAATATATTCTTCCTGGCAACAACAACTTTGAAACCCTTAAAGGATACACCATGTGCTTATTTTGTCTCTACTTGTAATAATGAAGCGTTTTTACATCTTAAAGAGACACAGAGTATATGTTGATAGGATCACATATGTCAAATTTTGAAATCGATGTTATACATCGGGAACCAGTAACTGTTACTGAAAATAACAAGTTAAAGGTCATCAGTACATTAGAGCGAAAATACGGCCATTCAAAGTCGGGATTTTGATCGAAAACCGGACAGTGTGGCTCGAGTGTCGAGCGCAATTTCGCCAAACGTAAATTTGAAACCTTGTCATAAGCTGAAAGGAAGATATATCCGATTCGATAGTGTTTATTAGGTATTGTAACTAATAGGTAGATTTATTGGATGTATAATTTCGAATATTAAACGCATTTGAGATGTTTTCTTGAGTTTTCTATAAAATCAAGCATTTTAGAGATATTATGTATAAATGGATATATTTGCAAGTCCAGTGATGAGATATGAACTTCAATCAGCATATTAGATATTTTGTAGCTTATCAAAACCAAATAAAAATGTTAAGAAAGATACTCTGTGTCACTTTAAGGGTGCGTTAAGTTCTCATTACAACTTCTTTATACCAATGGAATGATTTCTAAAACAAATATATCCACGAAAGCCTTATTGTCTTTGCTCAGCTTTCAGTGATCAGCTGTTCTTTATGTTTGACTGGAAATGCCCTTAATAGTGTGAGAGAAAGTGACATAGGAAAATAGATATGATCATAATCCTGGTATAATCCTTTAAATGCTTAATAACAATAAAAACATGTTTTTAAAAATATTTATTCATGACTATCAGTTCAAACGCTTAGTATGAATAAACTTGAAATTGAAAAATTAATTATTAGTATATACATGTTGATAACAAAAAGTCCACCCCATACAACAATCTGTAGGATGGACACGCACCAAGGTCAGAACTAAAAAAGCACGACTGGACATTTTCATAATTATATTTTGTCATTGTATTTCGACTTTTTGGATTACAATCAACTAACATGATGATTGAGAATTTCAACATTTGCTGAATTTCGTCACGGGTAGCCGTCTAGCGATGACACTGATCATATGATCATGTCGAGTAAATGTTAGCTCGAAATTTATGACAAGAGTGCTTGAATATATAAGAATATTAACTGAATAAAGAATCGACAGCACGTTAATGCATATGACATTGTCAGTGTATTAATAGTTATGTTCTTATACCAGGCACTACTGTTTCTTCATGCTTAACATTGATCGATTTGCAATAATTCATCGAGCCTGCAGTTCAAGTTTGAGGTTTCTGCATATTTAGTTCGATATGCAAGTACCTCGTTCTATTTATAAACATACCAACAATGTTTATACCTAATTCATATGGTGGCTTTTAAGTTGACTTAACGTTTCGACTTTAACTTTGAGCTCCTAATGAGGCCATCCCTGTACCTGTCACTTCATAACACCTTACCTTATTGTGTAAATTTTTCATAAGCTTTACGAGTGGTTGAAATAAGCCATGTAAAAAAACAACCTTTCATTTTTAATAATTTGTAGGGAAAAACACATTATAAAGATTCAAATAAAGTTAATTGGTTGCCATTTTTGTCTGACCACCTTTAATTCATTTCGTGTAAGAAAAAGGAATCGCATAGCTGAATTTCACATTACATATTTGATTTATTAATGCTTCATTTAGGTTAAATACATCTTTCAACTGGAACCATTTATTTTCATTATCCTGACATCCCCTTACATTTTCCCTTAAAACGTGCTACTGCTCCTTTAAAGAAAAAACAATTAAGCTTTCTTAAATACTCTTTGTATTTTGGATTTGGATGCGTAAGACATATTTCCAACGAATTATTTACTGTTATAGTCTGTGAGTTGGAGGAGATTGCTCTTGTGTGTAGCAGATGACATGTAGGTAAACTCGTGATTTGTAAATGATTGAAACAAACAAAATCTGTCATCATTAGAAGGACTAACTGTCAACCCTGTTTACCCCGGACACACTTCTGACTGTCATTTATCTCACTGGCCTGTGTTAAGTTCCTACCAGCTATCAAGGTATGGTAGTCAAATATAGCTTATGTGATTATTTTACATGTCTCCAAGAAACCAACATTTCACTTTTTCTTACCCTAGTTCGATGGCACAGCTTTTCCGTACTTTTACCAGTCTAAGTAAATCTAGCGTCAATATTAGCCGTTTCACTCCGATTTTGAATTTAGACAGGCCTAGAAGAGGGTTGCGTCAGCCCACGTATCGAATTGACCAATCAGAACTCAACTTACCAAACCACAATAGTCTGCCTTCGCACGTTTAACGTTTGAGGGTCATAGGTCGCAGAAAGGTCTGCTGACGCGACCCTCTACTAGGCCTTGCTAGACTCAGTATAGGAGTGAAACGGATAATAAATATTAAGACTAGGTTTACTTAGACTGTACTTTTACTATAGTGTTTGTCTCAACTAAAATTCTGCTTTGAGTGAAAATCTGATTAAAACTTGTGTATATTCTTACTTATAACTGTTTAGTTAAGCATTAGAGTCTTCATGATAATACTCGATAGATTTCACAAACTTAATTTATGTAGACTGTTTCATAAATGTCTGGAGAATTCATACTTGCAATTGATATTACAAATAAAATCCTTTCGATTTGAAAGTCTTTCTTATACATAACAATGAAAGCAAGCAAGAGACGAAAGAAGCTATCGTCGAAGTATATTATAAGATAAGATAAGATAATGGCTTAATTATCCCAAAGGGAAATTTGTTTTACATCTTATGCAGTGCTCCAGTAAATAAACAATAACAAATTAAAGATAAAAACAGATATATACAACATTCAAATATATGGCAATTCAGAAAATAATCAATAACATAAAAACATAGATTGGCTACATTTCCATCTTCCATTCATGGTTGACACTTAAATTATTAAAATAATTTTCCATTAAAATAACGTATACAATTCGGTACAAATGATTCGCTAAACCTGTTTGTTCTGCAAGTCGGCATGCGCAGCCTACATCCAGACGGCAGTGAAGAGTACTCCGAAAACAAAGTGTAAATTGACAATGCAATTATACATGACAACCTTAATATTCTATCTCTTTCAAAATAGTATATCTAGAAACAAAACACTACTTGAGCCTTCGATATTTGGACCTCACCAAGATGTTTTTTCTGGTGTAGAACGTTTTTTATTGTCGTATTTAATAGTATACACATTCATCTACATGTACTTACAGAAATTGTTCGAGAAAATTTATAATATCAACCTTGTCAATCACAATGCCAAATTTGTAGAACTGGTCACAAAGTGCACAATTCTTTCAAATCTCTTCCCCCGTGAAGTAAACGTCGTTTTGAATCGTATTTGATTCCATGGATATTGCAAGTACTATTGCAAGAAGAAATCCAACAATTATTTGACTTTAAGATGAAATCATGATAGTTTTTCAAACTATTGAATCCGATGGGTCTTATGGCCTTTATACAGAGTAAACCCTTCTTCGTCTACAATTGAATCTAAACCGTTATGTAGACGCAAAGTTCCAGCTGTAAAGGAGGCTTAGGGCAGAGAATCTATATACAGTGTTATATAATGTCTCTGCTTAGGGAGATTTGAACCACAGCCAAGAGCCTTTGATAATAAGACAGGTCCTGTTGTATAATTTCATAGGTAACTGTTGTCCTGCCTGATTGACTTATAATAATCATAGACTTCTACTTCGGCGGATGACGGAGATCCCTTTTACCTGTGGTAATATCATTATGTGTTTTTCACGAGGAAATAAGAGTTTCTTCTCCATCCACATTCTTGGCACATCACCACTGGATGTGATAATAATCAGATAGGGGGAGCCAATTTCCACCAGAAAATGTTGTAAGTACTCACTACCTGCTTGATGAGTCACATGAAATCTGCTTTTTATGTAAAAGAAGTCACTAATGGAAATTCATTTTGTTCAAAGTGCCATTTTCATTTGAGATTTTTACTTTTCTTATTTCGAAGTTTTACAACCAGATATCAGCATATGTGTTGTGTCCACTAATGCAAGAACAATAATAGTACACCGTACGTGAACTCATTAACACTTCTAGAGGCTTGAATAGCTGTAGGTATAGAATTTACACAGGCTTAAGATTCTTGTTTAATAATAAATGTTGAATGAAAAAAACGAAATTGCAACTGGCCTTTTTATTAATTACACAAAACGATCGATTCAATATGCAAATTTAATGTCAAGCAGATGACATTAATGTGGAAGGAGGTCTAAAGAATGGTTATGTTAATTTACCCTTTAAACATTCACTGGAACTGGCGAATCATTAATTAAACTGTACTGCCACAATATTGCACAGCACCACCGAAAGTATTTAATGTAACAAAGCAGATAAAGTGGACCATGACGGAATTCGAACCCTGACCCTCTGGATGTGAAACCGAATCTGAATTAATATTTCCCTTTACTCCTTCAGTGAAAAAATAAACCCTGTAGATATTAATGTTTAAAAGTTTGGCATCTAAATGAACACTTAAGGGTTTCTTTCTTTGCCAGGTTAGTTTATAAGCTGTCTACACGAAATGAGTGGCCAGGATTTGGGCGAAACGAAAAGATTCTTAACAAAGAGTTTACCTTGATACATTTTCACCTGGCTGTTTGAAGATGAACAGTACAAATTGTTTCGTGGTTACTGTTAAAATCTCTCTAAATATTACATATCAGAAATATATTCTATCAATTCAATGTCGATTATGTTAACAAATTATTTCATTGGAGATTATTACAGTACGAAACGTGTATCATGAACACGGTTCGGGTGTGAAAATACACAGCCTTTATGGCCCTTTCCATCACATTCTATACCTTGGGGGAACATTTAAAACACCAAGTAACAAGCTATGACAGGTTTTTATTTTATATATGAAATGTTGAAGGCTCAAACATACTTCCTAACTTAGGTTTGACAAATGAAATGACAATTTTAATATCCACTTTATCATTATGATTTGTTTAATTCGTCATAAGACTCTAACCTTTGACACTTAGTTCCCAAACTTGTTTGTAACAGAAAGTTTTGTAGGTCATGCGAAATGGAAATTAAGGCTTGCACTTAGTTTCATAAAATAAGATAATACCCATAATACAACTTTGGCCTCTGATATGTTTTCTTTGTTCGGTGGTTTGTTACATTGTTATTATAACTGGGTAACTTATAATCTTATTATAATCACTTACATGTAATTCATCATCCCTGGGACTTATATAGGGAACATTTCTACTCAAATTACATTCTATCAGTTTTATCATACATTTGAATACGGTTTACCAAATGGATCAATTCCTTTTTTGTAATAACTACAATTTATTTCGTATGACCATATCATTTATCTATCTAAAGCTTTTCGATGAGGTTGTTATTTTAGGTTGGGGAATATTTCCTTGAAGATTATTGAACAAAACAAACTAGTTTTAGAGGCAGTGTCAAGATGTGTTATTGTTTTTAAAAAAATAATCTTAATGAGCCACTCATATTGTTGGCTCTGATAAGAACCCGTGAAACGCTTTAACACTTTGAACGTATGAAATTATAAACTAGTGTTCAAAAGAAACGCTACACACATTTTTTTCTAAATCATTTTTTTACTTTGTTATCATTTCGTTTGGAAACATGATTTTGTATATCAGGTATACCAAATACTGTGTATTTGATCAAAAATACCGGGAACATGCCATCACTTCCGGTTAAATCGGGAATTTTGTGAAAAAGGAATTATTGACTGTAGCAAGTTTTGCATGGGCAGATAAATTGTATAAAACGACTCGACCCACACGTTATTGTCATAGCAACAAAAAGAACACCAAAGAATGCCATGTTAGACAGTCAATGAAAGAGAGAGAGCCCTTGGAAATGACCTACAAAGGGCCTCACACGCCGACGTCGCCAGACCATTTGGTTGTCAGCGCATAACAGGCCGCAGATTAATGTATCGATTACGTCAAACTGGTTAGGCATCAGACATGCCCATAATCGGCAGACCACCCTTGATCTCTGCCAGTGAAGACCACTACATCCGGTTATAACACTTTCGGAACTGCTCCATCACAACGGCGTCAACAGTGGTTACAGCACTGGGATTCAGTCGATAGACCGTGTACCGGATACTATAACAACATTGTATCCGGTCATTCCATCCTACCGCGGTTGGTTCCTGATACCTGACAAACAGACTAATGGCCAGGCGAGTTAGCCGGTGGCAGAGTCACGACTGGGCACGACCTGATATGAACCCTATCGAACATTAATGGGATTATCTCGATCGGAATGTCAGAAGTTGCCTTGTGCGTCAATCCAACATCCAGGAAGTTAAACAATGCCCCCTCAACGAATGGCAACGGATCACCGCAGACATTATCAGACGTTTGACGACGTCAGTCCGTAGACTATGTTTGGCCTGTATAGACTCTTATGGTGTACATACCCGTTACTAACATCACTTTGTAACATGTATTGTGACATTTATCCACGCTTTCGCGATCAGTGTTTAAATGATTTTTCAAATATTGGACCCCACCCATGTTTACAGGCTTGTCCTTACGGTTATTCTGACTTGATTAAAATGAAATTTTATACACATTGTGTGAAAAGGAGGACACTCTTTAAAGTTAAACTAAAATGATATTTCTTTTAGGTTTGTTTTTATTTTATGTCGATGCAAACACGCGGTAGCGTTTCTTTTGGACACTAGTTTAGTTGTCATGCGTGTTACTACTCGGTTTTCGAGCATAATCTTTATTACTTCATTTTGCTACTATACAAAACCATTTTGCTTTACATGATATTCTTCAACAAAAGAGGGAGCTTCTTGATCACATTACATGATTCAGCTTGGCGTACATGACCCCAACAAATCACTAAATCACAAAAATAACATCCACAAGACTTGAAGACCTTTACAATAACTGGAGTTTTATTTGAGTATCCGAAAGCAACCACAGCAAACTGTATATTGGAAATATTATTTCGACCGTTCCTGTTGGTGTGAAGGCTACATTAGAAGAACTTATTTCCCTTCTTCTTGAAGAGTCGATATATCAGTTGAGGGGCAATAGAATTATTAAACAATAACCCGGGCTAAATATCATCAAGACATTGGTGCTATATAAAGAAGCAAAGAAACACTTGTTGATAATCACAACAAGGTCATTTGGCCTACCTCTGCACTATCTGTGTTAAGGTTTGAAACGAGTCGGTTTCGGTGAACTTGACAAAAAGCAGCTACACATACATGTTCTGTCTAAACTTAGCTCATTTGCTTAGTACTATCAGAGTGTCTTTACAGAGCTCTTGGGGGTATGTTAATCGTTATTGCTTTGGTATCAAATTGACAAAGAATAATTTTTCCATTAATACGTTACACAATATAAATCGTTCTGGTTCAAGTCATTTCATTTTTGTACATACGTGACAGTTGCTCGTTTTCATTGAAAAATAATGTCGATACATATTTGCGAAAGTCACGGAGGATGTATAGCTAAAAGAAGATGTCAATTGTCATTCGCGTCCACATATCAGTTTAGTCTTTGTGTCTATAGCCATATGCATCCGTATGTCCACTGCAGATTAAAGAGTCTAAGAGTCTTATCTTCATCAGATACTGAATATGTATTCTATTAATAGGCACTCAAATTCACAATGCCTTCTTTCAATGCTATACACTATAAACGAGCTTTTGTTTTGTAGGTTTGTAAGATGTAGATCCCCTGCTAATAAATATGTCTGACTTTAGATAACAGATCCGTCAGTGTCAAACTGTATCTTGTTAAAGCTGTAAAGACTTCACGTTGATGAAGCATGTGTCACTTTACTTATAGTTGGGGATGAGAGATGATCGTTAGACATAACTCCCCCGATAGGTTATACATACTAATTTGTAGAATATGTGTGAAGCGTGCAATGTAGGAAGATTAATTCTATAATATGTGTTAATGTATGAATACTAATTTGTAGTATAACATGTGTGAAGCTTACACTGTAGGAAAATTAATTCTACAGTATGTGTTAAGTCTTCAATGTATGAATACTAATTTGTAGTATAACATGTGTGAAGCGTACACTGTAGGAAAATTAATTCTACAGTATGTGTTAAGTCTTCAATGTATGAATACTAATTTGTAGTATAACATGTGTGAAGCGTACACTGTAGGAAAATTAATTCTACAGTATGTGTTAAGTCTTCAATGTATGAATACTAATTTGTAGTATAACATGTGTGAAGCGTACACTGTAGGAAAATTAATTCTACAGTATGTGTTAAGTCTTCAATGTATGAATACTTATTTGTAGAATATATGTGAAGCTTACAATGTAGGAAGATTAATTCTATAATATGTGTTTTCATGTATGAATACTTATTTGTAGAATATCTGTGAAGCATACAATGTAGGAACATTAATTCTATAATATGTGTTTTAATGTATGAAAACGTATTTATAGAGCACATGTGAAGCCTAAGATATGAAACATTAATTCCATGAAATATGATAAATTTCACTGTATAAATACTAATTTAGTAATTTGTACAATATGCGTGAAGCAATGTAAATCGTACAATTATTGTATAATAAAGTCATTGTAGGAACATTAACTCTACAATATGTGTTATATCTTCGATATATGAATACCAATTTATTCAATGTGTGTTAAGTTCTCAATGGATGTAAATCTTTAGAATACGTGTGAAACCGGATTATTTAACACGTTAAAGTGTATATTATCTATTCTTGTATGTTATACATGGATGTTTGGATAACTGTTAAATTATTTTGATATAGTAAATTCTTATCATGTATGTCCGTTTATATTTGAATTTAGGAGGTGTAAATCTAATCCAATAAATAACTTCTTACAATTTCAAAAAGACGTTAATTAAGAGAGAAAAGAATACATAACGTATATATGTCAGCGGTAATAGTGATAATCCGGCAATAGCGATAATGCCTAGGCGATAACGTAGTGTCTAGTCAACAGCATTACTGCCGAAAGTTGGCAGGCATTAACGCTATTGCCTTATTTTAACAGCACTTGGTAATACCACTGCTATTTTACCGTTTCTGTATTTATTGTTGCTTATGACATGACAGCGATAAATTAATTCAGATGAATACGTGTGCATCCCAAGAAACTAGGACTTCCCTATGCGATCTCTTACACTATTTCAACCTTTGATGTTCCTAGAATATCTATTGCCTAATTAATTGACACAGACTGCTGGCCATAATGATGACATCATCACAAAAAGTACTGAAAGAAGTGTTCACATAAACACTTCAGAAGCGAAAGGCAAGCTTTTGTACATTCCCCTAGTTTCTTGGATGCAAACGGTTAATTAATTTCCTGCCTTTCTTGTGTTTCCGTAAAACTACAATCACTTTACCAACGTGTTATCAAAACGTGACCCTTCGCCTGTTAAGTCATTTCAACCAAGGTCAAATACAATGTCGTATAGTATTTCTACGTTTTTGGTCATATAACATCTGAAGAAAATCTTGAAAGTGTCTGAGACGTCAGATTGTTGTTACAAGCGACATAGGATTCAGAGGGTAAAGAAATGTGTCGGCTATTTCCGGAGTTGCTGCCTTTGACTTCCGGTTCCTTGTTATGGTTTGCTAAAAGAGGCCATTCTTTTCCGTTATTTTATACTTACCAAAACAGCCTCAATCACTTCATTTTGCTTGCTTGAATAAGAAAACAGTTTATCCTGTGAAAAGTCAAAAACAAAAACAATAATGGTGATAAAGTACAAATGTGTTCATGCTTTGCATGTTATCGTGGCAAGGATAAAAGTGTTTTGTTCTCAATAGATTACGTTAGATTTAAAATCTCAGTCTATGACATGTTTTCTTTTAGCATTTCATTAGATTTCAAATACTTTAATGCACTAAGATCACATTAATTCTTCAGCTTGACCCAGGATAATGCAGATGCACTTTTTCTCTTTAATCAATTTTTACACCACAAACAATATTTGATTAAAGATACATGAATAATTTTCTGCAAAGTTACAGCAGTGAACCCTTTTTTTTGTCAACACTATTGTAACACTACCTGCACATTATTATGAACAAGTGTTTTCATCAATGTGTACGTGACGTACATGTAAATGTAAAGCCATTAGTGACATTTGCCAAGCAGTGACGTATTTAAGACGATAACAATCGGAACTTGTGTCAAATTTGTTTTCAGGTGGCAAGGTACAATCTTTGCACTGAATGGCCTTAGGATAGACTTTAAAGGAGCTTGGAGTTGAAAGTCAATAGCTACATTGTAATAGGCGCTTTGAACAACAAGTTTTAGTTTTTGTTAGTGATACGGTAAATCAATATGATTTGGTAATGTGACGCTAATTACATGTTTTTGTAACGCATATATGCGATATATGGTAAGTAGCTTTGAGTCAGGCATGACCTTCCTTAGAAGTCTGGCACGAAGGCATAGGAAATATAGTGAACAAAAACTTATTTTGGGTATATAAACATTATGAAATTATGAATATAATACCTTTTTTCTTGCAGGATGAAAGCATTAATTTGGCCATCGTTATTTTACTAAAAACATGTTCTGAAGAATACGAACTTTAAGTATATTTGAACACTTGTCATACAGATAGGACAGATGAGATCTGTTTATATGAAATATGTACAAGGTTGCTGTAGATAAATCGTATTTTTCTTAAGTTTTAAGAACAACGTTGTCGTTAATGTTGGAAAAAGAAACCATATAGATTTAATTTAAAGTTCTTTAAGTTGAAGAGAAAAGCACACGTAATTTCTTCTTGGATATAATTGTTTCATTCCATCCAGCTTGGGACAATTGCAGTTATACAAATATACGTTTCCTGAGGTTGAGTGAACTGCCAATGGTAGATTTGTTGTCATTCAAATTGCACAATCTATCTTCCAATTAAATGTATAATAACAATCAGTGACCAACTTGAAAATTGGTGTCTGACCTTTTGAGCACAGGCCCCCGTATCACTGTAATTTCAATCGTTCCCGCTGGTTTTGAAACAATCCCTCGGTGTTGAAATCAAGGAGTTGTTTCAAAACGTTTTAATTGAACTTACAATGTAGTTCAATAACATTTTATTTTAGGGATACTAAAGTGCTAGATTATTTGCCTTTGTAAGCATGAAAGCCCCACATAATACCCTGGTTGTGGTGTTCCCAGAGATCTTTTGTTCGGTGATAGTTTGTCTGGTTATCTACATTGTGCTTACTGCAACTTAATATATTTATTACAATTTCCTCTCCTCCGTGGTCTTTAGAAATACAAGTTGTACTTCTTTTTATTATATTACATATCATTACAGGGCTGGGAGGAGATGCAATGCAGATCTTCATAAGCAAAAGAACAAGTCATCCATGTGGCAGTAGAGGTATTTTATGAGTAGATTATCTTATAACTGCATTATCAACAAGACACGGACTCCATCATAATCAAGTTTTTATAGTTTTAATAGGATAGCTCTTGACAGTGAAGAATCTCTTGAATCATAAAAACCTTTAGAAATATATTTTGTATCAACTTATGGGAAAACAGATGACATTAAGTGTTAACATGAAAATAAGATGGAATGTACTTTTAGATGAATACAAGTAGGTATATTTTAAAGATCGGAGTTTGGGTTTGACAATTTTGAAACTGGCAAACACACACAAACGTGTTCATATCCAGGATAAAAAAACAGTTTCGACTTGAAATACGACAGATTAACTTGTCGGGTTATTGCAGTGTTTTGACTGAATTGTGCATATCGTTATGCAAGCATGAACAAATGGATGATGAGTTACATATTTTGCTATGTCTATAAAAGCTATTGTCATGTTCTTCTCAAAGAAGCAATCGCAAATACCAGTGAGGGCTTATATCTTGTCTTCAGACTGCTCCGCCAACTGGGATTATAAGGTATTCATTTGTTTACTTTGGGTCGCCTTAAAGGGGCAGTAGCACGTTTTTTGACAATTTTATATTTTCGATTTTTGATTGATAATTGTATGCTTATGCTACATGTATTACTTTGATAGTGTCAAAAATCTCATTACACAAACCAATCACCCAGAGTCAGAAAACAAATTATAAGGATTCACATAAAATCCATGGGCAGCCATTTTTGTGTGAACACCTTTAAATAATTTTGTGTTAGAAAAGGAATCGCATGGCTTATCTTTACATTATTTATTTGATTCATTACTGCTTCATTTAGTTTAAATACATTGTCTTAAGAATGATACCATTTATTTCAATTTTCCTGACATCACCTTATATTCCCCCTAAAAACGTGCTACTGCCCCTTTAAAGGGCCCTGAGAACTCCTCCCTAAAACTCGATTTTCATAGAATATTGGAGTAATATGATAATCTATGTGTCATACAAACCTTGTTAACTCAATGCTTGTTTGCATACTTTCTTCGATATGCCCAATATAGTTTGATGTCATTAAGGGAGTTAGAAATCATCACATATTTGCTGCTTACTGAGTTACCCTCCAAACACCGCAATATCTGGCAACCGACTGATGCCACTTTGTAGGGATGTCAAAAGTAAAAGTCCCAAATTTCAAGTCCCAGTTTAAGAACTACGTAATTGCTGGCATCTAATCTGAAAGACGAAACATGAACAGTTAAATGTAGCCATTTTCCCGTTTTGTTGATATGCTATTTTTTTCGAATTTAACATTTTTGAATAAAAGAAAATCAAGCACTCGGTTTCATTTGTTATTACGTCTGTAGTCATATCTTGTTAAAATAGAATGCACACATGAAACTGTCCAATCAAAATCAAGCCCCTGGTTATCGAAACGTTAATTGTTTTCAAAGTCAATTAGTTCCTAGCAGTGAAACGTTCTTAACGACGTCATTCTGTCCTATCACTCCTCTAATTTTAAAGCATCAAAACGCTTTCTTCAAAGTACTAGCTGACATTGAAAAATTATGAATATCTATTCAAAATATTTTTTCAAGGAAAACAACTAAACTTACAACCATTTAATAATTTCTTAAAATCTCCTTGTATGCCAAAAAAATAAAATTCATATTCATCAAAAATGAAGTTCAAAATAATTCTAAATACAACTGCTGCTCTACGACTGAAAGTCGTCATCAATCACCACTCTAGCTATGGAGACAGAAAGTCTGTGACAACAATAGTCTTGGTGAAGCTGATGACTGGAGCTAGATGGAGAGGATTAAAGATTGGAGGAGAAGAGGATCAACATTCGTCACTAATGTCTCAGCGATTTCCCAATCAATCTGTCGCCATCTGGAGCATTTGTCAACAGATCAATTAGTGGCTGACAACATTCTTGTACTGTGGTAGAAGAAACGCCTTGAGTGCAAACTTACCGTCAAGAAAATTAAAATCTGACGTGACCTGTTTGCATTCATGGAGACCATTTTTAAGTGCAGGAGATTAAACAAGAACTTGTAATCCAATTTTTGAAATTGGAGATAAGTTATTAGCTTTTTACAGATTGGCTGTGAATGTGTTTATGGAAACGACTGACATGCAAAGCATCAGAATTCTGAAAAAAAATTAAATGTGGATTGAATTATTAATCACAAATCTTCAACGAAAGGATCCATGTAATGACATTCAAAAATTCTTAGAAATGATAAGAAATGGTATCTACAAAGTGTATTTTTACACTAAGGAAATCAGTATGGGAACTAGAGAGAGATATGTTTCAAGACAGTTTCTTTACACCTAATTTTACGACAAGAACGCAATGATTGAAAATAATCTTTTTCAAATAAAACTGGGTGTAACATTAAGATAAAAAGCGATTTACAAGTTTGAACGACATTTAATTAAAAAGTATTTCAATTGTTAATTGTCAGTTCTGACCAAGACACATGATTTTTTTATTTATATTCATCCCGCTAGTTATAGAAATGTTATTCTATTTCAACTACATTGACAATGTAGCTAAGCAATATAAATGTTTGTGTAGTGTTAACAGCTCTGTCAAACATTCCCCCCAAATGATGATGAATCTTGTAGATTGCACTCATCAGACAATCACCATCGTCCAAAACGTCGTAAACAAGAC
The DNA here is from genome assembly GCA_916613615.1 of Steromphala cineraria. Taxonomy (NCBI): domain Eukaryota; kingdom Metazoa; phylum Mollusca; class Gastropoda; order Trochida; family Trochidae; genus Steromphala; species Steromphala cineraria. The sequence continues at coordinate 73,866,486 of OU744724.1, read as the reverse complement.
AACTAATGATAATAGAACTACCCAACAACCTGTCCCAACATTGACACTCACTTGAGTAAAGAACGCCCTTCATAAGAACTTCAAATCCACAAACTGAACAATTGTAAAATGATTGCTTACGTACTAACATTGCTTTCGGTTTTGAATGATGTTCTGTATTCATCATCGCTGACAACTGCCGGAAGTAAGTTAGATGACTGGATATTTATCAACAAATATTTGACAATTTCTGAAATATATAAACATACGTTTTAATTGGTAGACATTGTAAATAAATATAAAATTCCAAATTAACATAATATTAATGTCCTTATCGTCATGTAAAACAGTTTGTAATGTTGCCTTTCTATGATTTGTTTATGTATGTAACTCATTCCAGACAAAAGGAAATATATCACAAACTATTACAACAATCAGAGACGAATCATACTTGATATTTAGAATGTTGATATAATTAGGAATACGTCTACACACATTTGCTTTCAAGTTTGGGCATTAAAGAGCGGCGGCCAGAAGACAGGAGGTAATAGCTTGTATTTAGTGGATGTGTTTCACCAACGATAATACCATTGGCAAGGAAAGGGACAAGATGGAGTAAATTTTAAAGTGGCGCTGCGTTATGACAGAAATACACACAACAAATATGATTGAATTGCAGACAACAATTAAAGTTTTAATTATAAATGTTAAAATTATCAGCTGAATAGTCAATTATGCAATAGGCTTCCTTTCTACATTTGCAATAACGATAATTATCTAAATTATTATAGCTATGTCAAAGCAATGCTTGTATTACATGGGAAAAGTATTTTAGTGTAAACACAAGATAATCGTTTCCTTTATTTCTGCCAGTCATCCCAATTCGAGTGAGAACAAGACTATCATTATTACACGCACCATGGTGTTTTAAACTCTTGTTTATGACAATTCCGCTTGTTTAGAATTCAGTTACTAATGTGTTTTTCTGTCAGTTCGTTATTTGAAAGGTTCAAAAAGTCTGCGTACTACAATGGAAGAATTACGCAATAACTTGTTTCGACAACGGTGATGACGCTACCGTATTCATTATATTGACACACATTGAACAAGAAAATTGATTCACTTTTCAGAGAGCTCGACCACACTTTAATGATGTAATGACATTTCAATAATCAATGAAGATAATATGACCTGGGATAAACAATCACAAAATATTAAAACGAAATTTTATATTAATTATTGAAACAAAATATTCAACAAAAGTTCTTAAACGGCGTGTATTGAAATCTGAAACGTAGACAGCAATGGTTTTAAATGAGACCAATGCTTTCTCAAAGTAGATGCACGTGTATGCCAAATTAAAATAGGGCATGCGCAGATCACGAGCTCTCAACTTGTAAAAAGTTCAATAACTACAATGACGGATCCAGGCAGGTGTTCATGTTGAATACTGAATGTATATCAGTACATCAGCTTTACCTGCTTGAAACCCACAATTTCTTAGGATTCTATTCTTTACCCGTAGTGGTAAATTATTTGGAGAATGTGTCGTTTTTTATTCAATTTGCAACAACATCGCGTTTCTTCGTTTCTGCAGACATCAATGTCTGATTATAACCTGGAAATGATAAAAAGATGCTTTTCTTACACCTTCAAAAGCTGATAAAGCGCTTTGATTAGACTTCGCAGAGCAATCTCTTGTGACACATAAAGTACTCGGTGGCATAAAATAGCTATGTTTTGCTTTAAATTGGCCTCCTACGCGAGATTGTTATCGCTATTAACTGACGGGAGCAATACCTGCTAGAAGTTCTCGAATATCTGAGGAGTAGACAGTGCTTATAACACAACCAGTAAGTGGCTTAGGCTGCACATTAATGTACTATTAATACGACAAGACTAGGTATTACATATACTTTCATGACATCTGTAAAACAGTAAAAGGAATAATTAATATGTTTTTGTGTGACTCATCAAGTTGTAACTAGCAGGACATGTTGTATCGTAAACTTTTTCGTGGAATGACGTACGAAATTAAAACATGGAATATACATACAAGTGTTCTTACACTATAATTATATTGCATTGTATAAATAGATTTTGTAATTTGATTTTTCATTTCATAACACAACACTATTTAAGAATACTTGGATGATCAAAGAAGTCAGTTATAGATATTTAAAACGTAAAGAATAGCGTGATTGACTAGTAAATTAATCATATCGAAAGTCTTAAAAAAATTAAATGTTATTAAAATATTACTTTTTTAGTACCACTTCTTCTAAAATTATCTTTAAACAAAACACTTTACTAAGTCCTGAGAAAGATTCAAGCTCGACACTCTATTGCTATAATAATATTCATGTTTTGCAATGACTAATCTGTTTTAAAATGTAATTAAAAGAGACCTTGAACTATGCAGTTAACACCTTACTAATGACACTAAAGTGACAAGTTGTCACCGTGGCCAGAGACTTGCATTTTGATGTGGCAAGATTGAGATTAGATGTGTCATGTCGTAATGCAAGGAATGACTTGTGGTATTTCTCTGCAATTCTTCGCCATAAGAGTGTTTAATATGTCCACCCTACTTGTCAAACGGACAATGCTTTGTGGCATAGTTGACATGAATAGTCACGATGTAGACCACAGTCTAATTTCATTACAAAAAACGTCACGACTTCGGCACAGTTTGCATATGCAAAAACATAAAGGTAGGTATTACTTTGGCATGACATAATCATCATGTAATTTACTTTAAAAAATCTTTTTCGATTCCAATATATGTCTGAAGAGCAATTTGAGTGGTATGCCAATGGTAAACATATAGGTTCACTTCAAGGTTAAAGGAAATTTTTAAGTGCACTTGTTCTGATGATAACATCTACAATCACGGCCAAAAACGTTTATCTAATAATACGATTATGATACTTTTATCTTTAAGAAGATATCATTCTTTCTTTTTTTCAATTATCAAAAAGTTATACGTTCCGACAAACTTGGAACATTTGAAAAGAGATTAAAATCAGAGAATGATAAATTGAAGATGGCATACTTGTCACCATTTTTGTTGTTGCACATCGACTTCAGGATATACTGTAAACAAATTTCATTGTTTCAGACAACATCTAACATCTATCATTCTGAGCAAAGAGTCAAGAAACCAGACCGCTTCTCTCTAAAAAAAAGAGGTTTAACATTCCCCGCCTCATGTCTCAGCAATTTCGCAATTAATTCCTTAGTCATTTTGGCTCAGGCCAAAGAACCAATTATGGATTTAAACATCTAAGTGATTTCCCATTTGGCATATGAGCCCATTATGCTGATAGATTGTGTGTTGATATTTTTCACTATATTTTCTTATCATTATAGATCAATGGATCCGTCTATTAAAATGTCACTTGACACTGCAAACGACTGATAACTGTTGAAAGAGAGGGATATCTTTTAAGATGCTCTTATCATTAGATGAAAAATTTCAATCACCCTTTTTTAATTAAATTTGCAAATAAAGATGTTTAAAAAGGACAATGAGACACCTGTGAATGTTATATTCAAAAAGCTAATGATCCAGCCACGCCAATTGTATGTACTGACGTTTTAAATCTACCCGTATTTAGTCGATTGACATAAATGCAAATCCTGAATTAGTTAATATTCTTTTGAGTGCCTTATATTACCTGATGTGTCTTATGATGGAAGGTTTTCTAGATATACCCTCAGAAAGTTGACGAACAATGAATAAACGTCATGTAATTTACTATACCAATAATGTTACTTTTGAAAGATGTGTTTTTAGTTTTTTGTCGTGAACGAGTATGTCTTGGCAATATAAATCGTCAATACAGCACGATAGAATCACAAACCTCTGTCTTGTATTACACTAATTCAATTGCATAACTTTAAATGGAATATGGTTACATTTAAGCTGACAATTTCTCTTTTCTTTAAGAAATTATTCGAATACATATTCAAACAATATTGAATTATCACAAATTTTAATGTTCACAAAAAAGCACCCGTGCATTAACTTATGATCAATCATGTATCAAGGAAGCTCTGTGATAAAAAGACATTACAATGATGCTTATCTTGTATTTCATATATTATATCAGTCGTATTATTTTAATATAAGAATCTACATGAGATTGGTAAGGGTTAGATAAAGGCTAATTTGAAATGTATCCGTAGCTGACAGTTGCTCTGACCTTGGCGTTATAGCTGTCTTTCAGAGAAGCCTTGTTCCAGTGAAAATATCGTAGCTGTGTCAGTCAATTGTACATGACTTGGTGTATATAAGAAAAGGAATGGGTTACAGACATCGATTCACACCAAATGACTTTCTGAAACTAGTAAGGTGCTGTTTGACAGAGGTTTATCTTGATAGGTTAATCTTGACCGATGTTGTTGACAGGTCGAAACGGAAGAGTTCTACAAGGGAGATAAGCATGACGGATGTGGACAAGTCCAAAACGGCGACCAGTGGTTGGCCAAAGATTGAATATGTGAGAATAGGGGACTGAACATGACATCGAGGAAGTGAAAGGTTGAGTGGGTGCATTTAATACAATTTGCTATCTGATCACTTTACTTTAAATTATATAGATATAATACAAACGCCAGTATGTTGTCAGTGTTGCGTGTGTGCATAGCTACTTCTTGTCAGGTGCAGTTTTACATTTTGCGAAGTTAAAAACCAATTATCGCAAGACAACGACGAGTACGGTTTAAAATGTCATTATTGACGGCTAGAAAAACGAAATAAAAATTATTGCATACGGCAGGAGGGGTTGCCAACCTAATCTGGTTGTTTACTTTAAAGGTAATTTCGCCACATTCGAATTCAACATGATACATAATAGCATGGTAATGCAGAAAAGGGAACGGAAATTTGACAAAATCAGACCAAGAACAAAATCGTTTTGGTATAAAGCCTGGACATATCTTTAACAATGAAATACCAGTTCGAAAATGCCAATGACTCAGATTTAGCCCAATTTCATTTTCTTTCGACCAGGGAAATATTTCACCCTATGCTCTCTTGGTTGAATACATCGACCAAAGTTCCCTGTACTTATCTTTAAGGATTAGATACATTAGAGTGTTTAAGGAACTGTCGGGCGAGAGGCGATGGTTGAGGAGAAATGGCTATATCATAGACAGGCTTGATGAATGTCACACTTCAACCCGGTGTTTTTGCACAGGTGTACGTTAGTAACCTCACCAATCTTATACTTACATTACATATACACTGATGCTGCAGACTGGGCAATCAACAACTAAGTAGTTGTCATACCAAGTGTCCTTCAGACTTTAGATCGTACAAGAAACTGATTGTAGTGTTAAAAGATGTTCGACCTCTTATCATGAATGAGACATATTTCAAATAATTTACTAGAATCATATTTAAATAATGTTGTTAAGATATCCGACCTCTTATTTACAGAGTCATTTTGAGGTAAACAATGAATCCTATCTTTTCATCATAAGCGCCTGGTCACAAAAGGCTTATCAGCCCGCCCCCAGGCACAACCAAAATGATATTTTATATAGTATGATATGACGATAGAGCAGTATGTTCCTAACTTTTAGGTTTGAGGTTTCGGAGCGGACAGTAAGAACAAAAAATTGGACCAGTGGACCTGCAAACCTGAATTGAGGTCAACGATTTAGATAAAACATTTTGAAGAGAATAAGTGTCAGACTTTCACGCAGCAGACCATAGGGGAGAATAACAGGAACTGAAATTTTCAAGTAAATTCTTTCATCTCAAGGAAACATCCTCCAACCTCCACAATAACATGTCCGGTGATACACAGTAGATCACTACACGTGTCTCTGATCAGTAACATGTGTGCGGATGTTATTGTCCACACAACATTCATCCTTTGAAGTCAGATGACCTTGTTTTGACCTTTAAAGTTTTTGAAATTTTTTGAACCCGTAGCCCGTCAAGTCAAGTCAACTATTGGGAACAAATCTATCTGAATTATTTCAATTTAAGTTATTATTTTGATATATAACTAAATAAAATTTAATGTAAAAACAGTTTTTTTAAAGTATTTCATTAAATTAAGCATAATATACTTGACAGTTTAGGTACTTCAACTCTCCCATTAATGCCATAAACCTCTTTTCGATTTTGATATTCATAAAACATCCAAACAAGGGTACACTGTAGAGGTGTCAACATATGGTTTTAGTCAAATTTGGTCAAATGATAAAAAGGAAAACTATAGAAACAATGACTGAATTTTCAAACTTGTTGAGTAGATAGTTAGGCTATACAAAAATAAAGCAATAAAAGTCATTTTTGTTGAAATTTTTTTTAATGCTTACAAGTTTATTAAGGTAAAATTTGAAGCATCATATACAATTATCTGCTCGTGTGATTAGTTAAGATCTCAATTAAGACAGAAGTACATGAGCATAAACTTTCTTTGATATTACTTTGCTTCAAAAGAAGGACTATGCTCTTCATCTTTGAAATTAGAGGATTTATTCTGGGATAGAAAAATAAAAATCCAAATGAAGATAAAACAAACAATCCACAATATTAGTAACATAACGATTATAGTACACATAAGTAATTGATGCTTCTTTGTCTGTTCAACTAAAGTTATTTAAACAATGTCCAAACCAAGCCTTAATTATATTATAGTTGCACTATGGTACACTAGCAAGTAATTAAAGATACAGTATGTAGCTGAAGGTTTTTCATTATCCATAGTGTTCACTTCATAGAATGAATAGATATGTTTCATATATATTCAAAGAAATAACTTCCAACAAAAGTTCACTTCGAAGGATGCATGTTTATGCATATGTGTAACATACATTCAATGAAATTTCCATCGCGAAACAAAAGACTTACAAAAGCTATTTTTATCTTTACTCTGGACATTGGGATAATATGAAATCTATTGTTGCCGATACAACTGTTAAATATTCTTGTTATTTACATAATTATATGAGACCCTTATATTTCCTAAAATAATCCAAACGAGGTATAAAGAACACGTTTTCCCAAGAGAAAAGATTGAAACAGGCATGTCAGTTAAAGTTCTTGCACAACATCTTGTGTGGCGTATAACTGAAGAATCTATGGATAATGCAGCCCAGAGCAGGTTGAAGATAGATACACAAGGATCGTCTTCACCTACAGCTCTGTTATTACAATATTCCAGTTTTTACCACAACACCAGACACTTGGATTGACATATCTCCACAGGCTAAACAAACATTGGCATAAACAAGGCTATCAACTACGAACCCACAAAGAGAGAGTAGAAATATTAGAAATTATTCCTTTGATTCTGATATCATTTGACAGTATGTTTGGCAGGTAGAAGGAACAAGGTCAGTTGTTTGATAACTCTGTGGTTGTCTTGCTGTGATTGACGTTTCACCTGCATATGCTTGTATGATTGAAAGCGTAGAGATTATACACTCCTAGAGCTATGATAAAAAGGTCTAAATATCCAAAAATATATGTAGGAATTCATAAGAAAGAAAATGATGACATTGCCATTTGCAGTAAACCCAAATGAATTCGAATATTTGAATAATTTGAAATAGTATAATAATTTTTTGCGGAAAGTTTTTATTAAACAGAAGTTTGACTTGTTTGAATTTTTCTAGACTTTCATTTAAAATAATGCAACTATTATTTTTACATATTTCTACTTTTTATGCAATGTGTCCTACCATCTTGTGTGGAACAAAAGTCAACAAAATATTGACTTGACATCTCCTTGAAGCTAAATTAGAGATAAAAGATACCCTTTTCAAGTCATTGATAGACAAGGCTTTAAACATCGAAACTCAAAAAGAGATATAAAATAGTAGGAATCTCAACTTAAGACCATCATTGTTTCTCTCAATACAACGTTTAGTTGTGTATTGATCACTGTGTAATTGCAAAACATCAAATGCAATTCAAATAAAAGCGTTTAGATCATACTTTCTTCTTTAATATTTGTTTGTCAAGAAAAGCCTCGAAGCTTTATATTTTCAAGTCTGTTGTTTTTCTTATTTATAAATCCCTTCATTTAAATACATATGCATTAAGTCATTGAATATGGATATGGATAATTGATGACACGAATCGCAAGAATTAACCACAATAGTTGCGTTTTCCTCCTCGCCACTATATAAAACAGTTTCTGTCTATTTACTATACCTTGGCAAATTGATGCCTGTAAAGAGGTTTTCAGACCTGTACTTTATATTACCAATATGGGTGTTTTCTTTTAGTAACAAGCTTAATATTTTATACTATAGTTAGAAGGAGCCTCAGAGCTTTTGGTGGTCCATCCAAAATTTCTTCTTACTTTTTCAAGAAACTATTTTTCGGGCTTAGATAACAATTAGGTTTGAATATCAGTGTAGTACAGTGTGTGGGCTGGTCCGTTCTCCTTGTTGTCCATCAGGCTCTACTATGCCTTTTTTATCAGCATGTTTCTCAGCATGTGTAGATTTCAATGTCTTATTACCCCTTCATGACACACTGAGCTACTGATAACATGACATTCTTTACTAAAGAAGAGGAATATAAAAGAGGCTGTTATCTCACAAGTTGTTAAGATAAGGAACCGTATTTTAGAAACTTAAGGAATGTATGTCTGAAATAGTAAGAATTCATGCACTTGTTTAGAAAAATACTTTCAACTTATCACTTGAATATCCAGTTGCCCAAGAAACTGATTCTGACAGTTATAACGGAGCTTCTCTGTAATTGCTGCCTGTTACTTGATGAGGTTCTACGATGACTCCTTTATCAGCGTGTTCTCAGCACGTGTAGATTCTTCACTACAGGCTACCCATCACATAGCATTCCTAGTCACAGACAGGAAAACTTAAGGCGTTCTTATCCGCTTAATTATTGTTGCTGTGAATAGAAAAGTTATTTTAGGAACTTAAAGAGGATAACTTTAAAAATGTTGGAATATCCTATCTTATATAATTATATGCTATTATTCATATTGCTTTAAGAGAACAGGTTATTTTTGTGGAAAAGAAATTTATATTTTTGGTTAGCCATAATAAGGCACTATGTATATGCATTTGAATAGCATGCATATAAATGTAGCTTTAACATTCAACTCAATTACTTATGCCGGATGTCAAAAGCCCAAAATGATCCTGAGAATTTTGTTTTCTAAGACCAACTTGCATGTCAATTAGTTGACGATTTTCTTTATACGTATTCATGATTTGCCTAGATCTTTTATTTCATTTATTGTATCCTGAATATATATTTTGAAATATAATAATACATGATTTGAGGTTTTCTGCATGATTTATATTAGACTTTATTTTAAGATACATATTGTCTCTATTATATGCTCATTGCATTCTAAAAGATAATTTGAAGTAGGAATTCATTTGTTATTCTGAATAAGAATGCTTTATATAATCTCTATAAGATCTCCAAGAATATGCAATTGTCTTGATATTACTAAGTCTTATAATGCGCACGTTTTCATCGTGGTCAGTTAGTTCAGTGTTGTGTTGTGTTGTGGTTTGACCATCACTGACCAATCAGGAGTTACTGATTTCAATTTAAGTTAGATATTGGGGGTAAAATTCATGCTTGTCCTGCCCCTGATGGAGAACCTGATCAATCTGATTGAACAGAGGCCGTATAAATATCAACATCTGCTAATATTCGCTACCTTGTGCTCAAGGGCAATCTGTGCTGAAGAGGCCGATAAGCATTTGTAAGGAAGAGATCTCAATGACTAGGCTTTAAGGGATGAATATATACCATAGCTATCCGAAACCAAATTTGTCTTGCTTTCATTATCTGTCGTTGTATATTAATTATTGGGAAATGTTTTAAATGATTCACGTTTACAAGGAATGAAATATAGGCATGTGGCCTGTTGAGTAGTGAAATGAATATTGATTTATAAGACTCCTTATCGTGTTTTCTTGATGATACTTGACGAGAGTGAAATAGCAATAGGGAGAGAATGTACACTTACATTGTACTTGTACTATTATGAATTGTTTTAGTTATTTTTACTTATCAAAATTGAAACCTTTGACTGCCTCCTCATTTAAGAATTGAATGTCAGTTGCTGTATATTTGTTTGCACTGGAAAATGGACGATGTCGAAGCTACATTCAAACAAAACGAACTTGCGAGGAGGTTCACGTGAGAGTTTGAATGTAGCTTTGAAACGACAAAGCAACGATACAAACCAGAATACTGAAAAAGTGCAACCTTTACAGCGACAGATATTCTTTCTAAATGCATCTAACAAAACAATGTTATCAAAAGCAAAGACAACTACAATGTGTGTGTGTGCATGTGTTCTTTCAACAACCTTATGTGCAGAAATCTCGTCTCTACCTGACTAATTGATGTTAAGCACTTGCACTTATTCGTAAACAAGCTTGGTACCATTTGTAAAGACACATGCATTCAACATCGTCTTCAAATTGACATGAAACGAAGTTTGATGTTCTTTATATATAGGGATCAAAACATCCTATTCAAATGTTATCACAACCTATCATTGAAATATTTTCGGAAATGGAGAGTCAAAGCTCAATCTTCAGTCTCCAACAAGTCTATGAACTCGGGTGATCTAAGACATTCTCAAGTGTGAACATACATTTAACATCAATACCAGATTTTGATGGATCATTTAAAGTGCTTCAAACGCTCAGAAAACTGATAGAAATATTCGTTTCAGACGTACACACGCAATTGTATATGTTTGAAGTCAACCAGAGACATTGAAAGATCATAAAGTTCCTCCAAATACTATTAACTCTAAAACATTCGCATCTAAAACGGGGTCCGGACATTAAACACACGCTCCTTGATTGCTGAGAGGATAACAATGTCGTCATTGTAATATGTTAATTTGATAATGTTTAAATCGCCTATTCATTTAAAGGAAGTTAAACAAAACTGAAGAGGCTTAGTGAGCCCTGGTTAATAATGTCGTGAATTGAATATTTAAATAAGATTACAATGATTAACATCAAAATTTAGATCAAACAGATTTGCTCTCGAAGAGATGATAATTCCTTTCAATGTCCGTTAAGTTTCCTATGTAGACATATCATTAACAAATGTAAGTTTTGTCTGTTAGTTTCACTTTATAGAACACTAGTAGATTCTTCTGAAGCCAGTCAATGTATCTAGGTAAACTAGACATTAAAAAACATTCCTGGCAGGTTATTCTACCTTGTGATAACGATCTCGAGTAGGAGGCCAAGATGAAGCAAAACACAGCTATTTTATGCCACCAGGTACTTTAAACCTCATGAGATTGCCCCATAAAGTGAAATCAAAGCGGTTAATATGTACCGAAGGTGAAACAGAGACACCTTTTAATCATTTTTAGGATATATTCAGCAACTGATCTCTGCAGAAATGCCACAAAATGGTTATTTTGGCAGAAATGAATTATAAGCAAAGCGATCTCAAAATACTTTCACCAGTCAATTAAAATATCTTAACCTTTTTTAACATTGATGTAGGGGTTTTGGGTTACTGAATCGATGTGATGACATGTGAAGCACACGAACTTACTGTACAAATAAACCATTGGTATTCCACAGTAATACATCTTGATCGTAAATGTTAGTCCTTTTGTTTGGTTTTATGTTGAGGATTCATGTCGGCTATTTTGTTGTTTCAAAATATTCTAATGAGCACTTAGACTTAAATCAACTTCGAGACTGCATTCATACAAATACTTGGATTATATAAAAAAAGCAGTTTAAGAAATAGGTTATCTTTAGATATATTGCAATTAATATTTCCATTGCCCTCTTTAGTACTTAGTTCATTAAAAGTTTTTGCTGACTGAAATGTTTGACAAAGTTTATATATTGCAATGATTGTTGCATTTTTTCTGAGTATCAGGTATTTTGAAAAGTTTTTGTTGAATTAAGTATACGTTAATAGAGGCTGATGATATGTTTTCTTGTCAGCAATAGTCTTGAAATGCATATTGATGGTAAATTACAAAAGATATAATCATTTTGAAGGAAATACTTGACAAACGCTACAAGGATGCAAATATGTAATGATGCAATCATCATTTTGAAGAAAATTATATTTGTCAGAACTGTTCTGTAACATGTTTTGTAATTTCCTTGGTAAGGTGTCCTTGTAATAATGATGTAGAGTTTTTATTTGACTAACTATTTTGACATATATACAGTGCTGCTTTTTAAGCTTGTTTAATCTCATGTTTGATATCATGATATTTGATATGCTTGTGATATCAGTGGTCATCACCCTTATCGAGATATCTTTTCAAATTACTTTATCAAAAGGAGATAAACTTATTTTCAGTTCAAACTTGGTACATGCAGCTATTTGTAAATGACACACTCGTTTGATCGCGAGTCAAATAATACTTCAAGATTATTGATCTGTTGAATTCCTAACAAATATGTTATCCATAATGTTACAGCAAATATTACTGAACACTGTGAAAGTGAGAATAATATCCTTATCTATATTTCACTTACACTGTATGCCGAAATCCCCAATTCTGACTACTTGACGCCCTGAGCACACGTGTCGTGTCTACTTAAAAGTTGATCTTAGACCTGACTTAGAATGTAATTTTGACATTAACTATCTAAACACAAAGGTTGGACACATAAATAATAAATTTTACAATAGTTCAGAATCTGCAATAAGGATACTTCCAAACCATATAACATGAGAAGAGATTTGGTATTATTTTAAGATGACCAAGAGCTTTGTTAAATAGTTGTTTTTTGTTGATAATCTTTTAATTAAGGGTTTTGTTTTACAAATGGCACCTTAAGTTCTTTTAAGATACATGTTTCTGCGTAGTTGTAATAATGCCAGAAAGAGGCTTGGAAACTGAATTAAAATTCTTGATTTCCGTCCAAGAAGTTGAAAAACGTTGTTATTTCTTTACATTAGAATGTGATCTAATGAGGATTTTATAACCCCAAGGGTAGGAACTACAACTGTGTCCTTGTATTTATCTGGTTTCAGTCTATGTCATAATATTAGACAAAGAAACACACTTACTCTGAAGCAAAACATATTATATAAATAATCCAACAAATTTGAAAATCATACGAAATGACTCTGCAACGATATTCATTCAATTATTTCTGATTGTTAGAAAAATACATATGTTGCTTTAGATGAAAAGTGCAAAATACATTGTCGACTTTGCTATCGCCCTTGTATGTTCTGCTTCTCAGTCCGAGAACCTTGTGTGAAACTGAAATTTTTAGTTTCACAATTACAATGGTAACAAAATAAACAAGCAGTTTAAAGCATTAAGTTTCAAACTTACTACCCAAGGCAGGAACAGCTGATGAAGTGACACGTTATTTTTCGCCACTTGCTGTAATTCTGTTGTTGCTCTATCACTGACCCGACAGATAATCATGATTTCCTGAACAAAGATTCAGGGTTAACTTTTTAGGAATTTATAACTCAAATAAACAAGAATTTGAATATGTTTCCTATGCAATGATTTTTGGTTTTTAAAATTAGTTGCAAAGTGTGCTTGTTTACTTATATTATATGTAGTTGCATATTTCTCACGTGGTTCTCTAAATGTCACGCTGCTAATAGATGGATAATTGCTCAAGCCGTGTTAAACAATCACTCACTCATTCCCTTAAATGTATGACAATCATGCAATAAAAGATTGTTACTTTTAATCAGGATAAAGGACGAGAAAAGGGGAAAAAATGAGAAAAAAATACCAAAGTAAAAACCAGGTAATGCAGAGGTCACGATAAGGTGTTGAACTATGATACATGTAGTTGTAAAACATAATTTTGTGGAAGTTCAACAGTGATACTATCAATGTATTTGAATCCAATTATTAAAACCTTACCATCCATCATTACATGTATTATTTGTTATTTTCGTCAGCAACTTGATACCTTTATTGCCCCTATTTTATCGATATTAAAAAGAATTATTTTCGCTATCATGTAACTCTAACCTTTATCATATCAATGTCACAAGATAGCTATTAACATTACAGACTGAATGCATATAAATGGTGTTTAAGAGTTAAGATAAGCAACATTACAAACGATGAAAAAAATGTACAGGAATTATCATCACCGACAATGACAACATTTGTCGCTTTCATCATATGTTCATCCTGTAAATCTCAATAAGTTATTTTGTTTCATTTGAAAAATGCATGTGTGTCTTTTATCTTCGAAGATAATTCAAAACATTTTTTTTATTTGTTATTTACGATTCGAACTTTGCCACACCAGGAATTTTTCCATATTGAATGTTTCATATAAACCTATTTTGTGGTGAATTGTTGGACTCGAAGATTAAAGATGCTTTACTTTTTCAACACGTAATAGAATTATAAATTACTTTTATTGTTTGATATTCATTCTCCACAGGCATTTTCACAAAGCATCCGATTGTATTGAAAGAGTGTGATTGGAACAAATATTAATTCTCTTTTCTATATCGAGTAATATGTAACATCCTTGCAATGGTAGCACAAGCCAGAAGTATCATTACAGCAGATGCAGAGTTGATGCTCCTTGGCTCCTCCAGTGACAGCTAATCTCTGGAATGTTCTTCCCGCCCCGAGAACCTCTCACCTCTCTGTGTTCACGTTTGAAGTTCCTTGTTCTCTGTGAACCAGCAGACCATGTTTCTTTGAACTGATGCCACAAATAGCAGAGTTAAGGGTGTGGGAGCAGTCAGGTCGTACTCTGTTGATGAAATTCCTCCATGGCATCAAAGAGGCGATGTATGTTATCACAGTGAGAGACATACATATACCTGTTCATTCATAAAACTAATATAGGATTTTAAAGCATAGATTGCCATGTAGGTATGTATGTATTTATGTATGAGCGTGTGGATGTATGTATGGATGGATGGATGAATGGATAGAAGGACGGATGGACGGATGAATGCATAGATGCATGGATGGATGTATTGATGGATGCATGCATGAATGGATGGATGCATGGGGAACCAGTGATTTCGTAGGAGGATCCGTTTCGTAGAAGCGGTGATTTCGTAGGAGGATTTTTTTCGTAGAAGGTGATTTCGTATGAGTGATATTTATTATATAACAATTACTTATATCAACTAAAGAACAATAACCACTAAACATCAATAAGGCACTGATTGCTAAAGTCAAGTAATTAATTTCGAGTAATTATTTAGAAACTGATTGATACTGTAACGTGAAGTTAAGATGCATGTTTTGATTGTCAGATGCTTTGACGGCAACTTACCTTTTTCAAACTAACAAGATTACTTTATTTCTTATCTCAATTATCTCAAACTATTAATCAGTAATTACCGATAATTCAGTAAAATCCAATCCAATATAAAATCCCATCATCTTCCAGTCGTTGCTAGTAAATGTTGATCATTGTTTAACATCATACTTAATATAAACTTATGGCTTAAAACGTGTTTTCCTATTTTGATGTTAGCCACGTCCCGTATCCTACTCGGACAATGATTTTGTGATAACATTTTGTTTAACCTTTATGAAAGTTTAAAAAAAAAACATTATTTAACGAACCTATACTTTCTTTTGCCTCGTAGTTTATAACAAAACCCTTCTTATTGCACCAAAAAGGCTAATTTCATTTTGAGCGGCCGCTTGAAGAAACCATTTGCCGCAGTAACTGTGTGACGTCACATGAGAATTAGTTACGTCATACCATTCTTTCATAACGTCAAGCTCCTTAACGTGACGTTACTCGAGTGGTAAGATAGAGAATATATTTTGTTTCAGTGTGATATCACCTATCACTCATGGAGTGACAGGATGAACCCTGTATTTTAACGAATGACGCAGCTACAAGCTTTAGATAAGTGATATCACACTGAAACAAAAGATATTCTGTTTATCATTTGCCTCTTTGGTCGAAATGTGGTGATTTAGGGTCCGAAAGTTCTTTGACTCGAGTGATTTTTTGCGATGTCATACCATTGTTGTATCGTAACTTGTATATTCATTTAAACACAATTCATATTTGTCAATCAATAATTTAAAATATTACACACTTTTCGTTGCATTATTGCGAAAACTCTGCTAATAAGTTCCATTGTCTTATTAACATATTTATTATGATCAATTTAATATTGGGTGCCCGTTGCGTTTTCTATTTGACATTTTGTCAATTAAACATTTTTAACATAACAAAGGCGCATTTAAGGATGAAGAAGAAGGCTCTGAAATAAACGATTAAGTGTTTTTTAAATTCTTGTAAAACATATCTTATGTTGATATAAACCATACCTTCAACTTCTCTTGTAAAAAAACTTTTTCAATTGAGTCTAGTTGTTTAAATATGTAAAAAAAATTTATTCTTTAATCAAGTGCAGTCTAATAAAACCTTATGCGAGATGTTAATTACCACAGCAGGCAACATACACTCTAAATAATGAGATACCTGGCGCAAAGATAACAGACATGTTTATGACTTTATTGCGATATTGTATACATATGTTATTGCTTCTTTACTGTTTTGTGCACAGGTGACGTGCTGTTCACAGGGAAGACAGTCAGACCGTTAAAAACCGAAATATTATTATTTATTCATCATAACATACACCCACTCAACTATGATGTCAAGGAAATCTAAGGGAAGCGTAAGCTGAGTACGAATATTTCTCACTATCTATACCTTGATGATTGCAGATTTATTTATTAATTCAAATGTACTTTCAAGCGATGCTTTTGTCCATATAAAATCTATAAATGCAATAAGAAGAGGTTTTAGAATTCCGTCTCCGCATTAAAAGAACTAAAATAAGCATAGTAACTTTTCTTTGTTTGTTTAAAAATTGTTTTTATTGGTAGGGGAGATCGGGGCCGGTACGTCCTCTTTTCACTAAAATAGAGATAATGATTTGTTGTTTCGCAACATACTAGTGTTCGTTTGTACATATATTGGGACATATCTTAAATTTTGGTTTAAGGTAGAAAACCCTTCCTTGGTCCAGTTTTAAGGATGTTTACCAGAGTATCAGTTACATGTACCAACCACTTCACACTTTAAGCTGTATGCGGTAACTCTACGGAGTCCAGAGCATACAAACTCTCCAACTTGCACATACAGACATGACCAAGCTACTAGAATATAGAATAAGGATAGCCTTTTGAATAGATAGATGATATCCTTATATTTTTACCGTTTCAAGTTCAAGCAAGAAATTCCTGTGGTACTTTTAACAGTATCTTACATGCAAAAACGACTACCATTTGATGCAAGCACAGACAAGGGTTTCATACTGTGCCTTGAATAAAGCAAACAAAATTACCGACCCCCCGACATATTCCTGTGGTGGTGCGATCAGCGTTTTTTCAATTCTAAAGTTTTACTTTTGAAAATTTAAGTATTAAAATTTATGTTAAATGTTTCCTGTAATGAAATGCACTGATAAAACAGTAGTTACATCTTCGTTTTTGAAGAAGTGCCAATTAGAAAACATTTAATGCTCATTTAGGTCTTGTAGAAGTTTTCTGCCGCCTTCAGATTAAAGTTGCGATGGTAAATACTTCAGTTGACTGAAATGGACATGGTAAATTATTTAATCATCAACTGTTGCAAAAGATGTTTTTCCCGATTTCACAACCCTTCTAAATCAAACACATACCGGTCTAAATGATTATCTCCATTATGGTGTTGTAGTACTTCATATATATTGAAATTCCTTGAAGGAGTTAAGCCACCCACAAGGTTGTTTACTCACACAATCCCCCACTCAACCCGATTCGTCTTGCTCTCTCCAAGTTACACTCATCGTATTTGCACTTTGTATCATGAGATAAGCATGTTAACGTGTTTTAGATTTTTAAATCTTTACATAAACAAAGATAGGAACAATCCCGGGAACAAATAGAAAATCTCTCAGTTTTCTGTCAATAGAAATATCAACATGATTAATAAATGATGTAATTCTTTCGCTATTTACGAATGTTAATATATTTGATGTAAGACAGCATAAGGATGAGCTTCTATTTATCATTAAAATCATATTTCATTTGTGTCCGTGAAAGATGACGTGATCTTACCACTGAACTTCCCTGAGACTCACTTGGTGATGTCATAGCATTGTGATGTCATTATTTTATGTCATTGTGATGTCAATGATGGGCATTATTGGAATAAATAGAGGATATCTGTCTTTTCTTGACTAATACCATGTTTATCTCATCGAGTGAGGTAGAAAGTTTATATTTTCACGAGTGGCGCAGATGAGATAAACATGGTATTTGTCAAGAATTGACAGATATTCTATTTATTATATGATTAAATCCTTCTAATTACGCCAAAAAAGGCCAATTTCATGTTGAGCGGCCGCTTCGAAGAGCCCGTAACCGCGGTAACAGTGTGACGTCATATGAGAATTTATGACGTCAGACAATTGTTACATGACGTCAAAGTCTTGAACTTGACGTCACTCGAGTGGTGATAAAGTTTATCACCACTCAGTAGAGTTACGATAAAGGTTATCGCCACTGTAGCCAGATAGAGGGTTTATTTCACTACTCATTGTGAATGCCGCTTTCACAAACGAAAAAAAGTTTTTTTCAGAATGATAATTCAGAATTATACCGATTTTCACAACGGAGTAAATATCAAATAAACCCTCAGTACATTTATATGTAGTATCAACGTCGGCGACATCACCTTATGGTGAAAGAAGACGTTAAGCTCCAACCCAACAACAACTAATTAGTATCATAGATGACCTTTATGGCTACTCGATAGTTAAACTCCAACCCAACAACAACTACTTAGTATCATAGATGACCTGTATGGCTACTCGATAGTTAAGCTCCAACCCAACAACAACTAATTAGTATCATAGATGACCTGTATGGCTACTCGATAGTTAAGCTCCAACCCAACAACAACTAATTAGTATCATAGATGACCTGTATGGCTACTCGATAGTTAAGCTCCAACCCAACAACAACTACTTAGTATCATAGATGACCTTTATGGCTACTCGATAGTTAAGCTCCAACCCAACAACAACTAATTAGTATCATAGATGACCTGTATGGCTACTCGATAGTTAAGCTCCAACCCAACAACAACTAATTAGTATCATAGATGACCTGTATGGCTACTCGATAGTTAAGCTCCAACCCAACAACAACTACTTAGTATCATAGATGACCTGTATGGCTACTCGATAGTTAAGCTCCAACCCAACAACAACTACTTAGTATCATAGATGACCTTTATGGCTACTCGATAGTTAAGCTCCAACCCAACAACAACTAATTAGTATCATAGATGACCTGTATGGCTACTCGATAGTTAAGCTCCAACCCAACAACAACTAATTAGTATCATAGATGACCTGTATGGCTACTCGATAGTTAAGCTCCAACCCAACAACAACTAATTAGTATCATAGATGACCTGTATGGCTACTCGATAGTTAAGCTCCAACCCAACAACAACTACTTAGTATCATAGATGACCTTTATGGCTACTCGATAGTTAAGCTCCAACCCAACAACAACTAATTAGTATCATAGATGACCTTTATGGCTACTCGATAGTTAAGCTCCAACCCAACAACAACTAATTAGTATCATAGATGACCTTTATGGCTACTCGATAGTTAAGCTCCAACCCAACAACAACTAATTAGTATCATAGATGACCTTTATGGCTACTCGATAGTTAAGCTCCAACCCAACAACAACTAATTAGTATCATAGATGACCTTTATGGCTACTCGATAGTTAAGCTCCAACCCAACAACAACTAATTAGTATCATAGATGACCTTTATGGCTACTCGATAGTTAAGCTCCAACCCAACAACAACTAATTAGTATCATAGATGACCTGTATGGCTACTCGATAGTTAAGCTCCAACCCAACAACAACTAATTAGTATCATAGATGACCTTTATGGCTACTCGATAGTTAAGCTCCAACCCAACAACAACTAATTAGTATCATAGATGACCTGTATGGCTACTCGATAGTTAAGCTCCAACCCAACAACAACTACTTAGTATCATAGATGACCTTTATGGCTACTCGATAGTTAAGCTCCAACCCAACAACAACTACTTAGTATCATAGATGACCTTTATGGCTACTCGATAGTTAAGCTCCAACCCAACAACAACTACTTAGTATCATAGATGACCTGTATGGCTACTCGATAGTTAAGCTCCAACCCAACAACAACTACTTAGTATCATAGATGACCTGTATGGCTACTCGATAGTTAAGCTCCAACCCAACAACAACTACTTAGTATCATAGATGACCTTTATGGCTGCTCGATAGTTAAGCTCCAACCCAACAACAACTACTTAGTATCATAGATGACCTTTATGGCTACTCGATAGTTAAGCTCCAACCCAACAACAACTACTTAGTATCATAGATGACCTGTATGGCTACTCGATAGTTAAGCTCCAACCCAACAACAACTACTTAGTATCATAGATGACCTTTATGGCTACTCGATAGTTAAGCTCCAACCCAACAACAACTACTTAGTATCATAGATGACCTGTATGGCTACTCGATAGTTAAGCTCCAACCCAACAACAACTAATTAGTATCATAGATGACCTTTATGGCTACTCGATAGTTAAGCTCCAACCCAACAACAACTAATTAGTATCATAGATGACCTGTATGGCTACTCGATAGTTAAGCTCCAACCCAACAACAACTAATTAGTATCATAGATGACCTGTATGGCTACTCGATAGTTAAGCTCCAACCCAACAACAACTACTTAGTATCATAGATGACCTTTATGGCTACTCGATAGTTAAGCTCCAACCCAACAACAACTACTTAGTATCATAGATGACCTGTATGGCTACTCGATAGTTAAGCTCCAACCCAACAACAACTACTTAATATCATAGATGACCTGTATTTCTACTCGATAGTTAAGCTCCAACCCAACAACAACTACTTAGTATCATAGATGACCTGTATGGCTACTCGATAGTTAAGCTCCAACCCAACAACAACTAATTAGTATCATAGATGACCTGTATGGCTACTCGATAGTTAAGCTCCAACCCAACAACAACTACTTAATATCATAGATGACCTTTATGGCTACTCGATAGTTAAGCTCCAACCCAACAACAACTACTTAGTATCATAGATGACCTGTATGGCTACTCGATAGTTAAGCTCCAACCCAACAACAACCCATTAGTATCATAGATGACCTGTATGGCTACTCGATAGTTAAGCTCCAACCCAACAACAACTACTTAATATCATAGATGACCTTTATGGCTACTCGATAGTTAAGCTCCAACCCAACAACAACTACTTAGTATCATAGATGACCTTTATGGCTACTCGATAGTTAAGCTCCAACCCAACAACAACTACTTAGTATCATAGATGACCTGTATGGCTACTCGATAGTTAAGCTCCAACCCAACAACAACTACTTAATATCATAGATGACCTTTATGGCTACTCGATAGTTAAGCTCCAACCCAACAACAACTACTTAGTATCATAGATGACCTGTATGGCTACTCGATAGTTAAGCTCCAACCCAACAACAACTAATTAGTATCATAGATGACCTTTATGGCTACTCGATAGTTAAGCTCCAACCCAACAACAACTACTTAATATCATAGATGACCTTTATGGCTACTCGATAGTTAAGCTCCAACCCAACAACAACTACTTAGTATCATAGATGACCTTTATGGCTACTCGATAGTTAAGCTCCAACCCAACAACAACTACTTAGTATCATAGATGACCTTTATGGCTACTCGATAGTTAAGCTCCAACCCAACAACAACTACTTAGTATCATAGATGACCTGTATGGCTACTCGATAGTTAAGCTCCAACCCAACAACAACTACTTAGTATCATAGATGACCTGTATGGCTACTCGATAGTTAAGCTCCAACCCAACAACAACTACTTAGTATCATAGATGACCTGTATGGCTACTCGATAGTTAAGCTCCAACCCAACAACAACTACTTAGTATCATAGATGACCTGTATGGCTACTCGATAGTTAAGCTCCAACCCAACAACAACTACTTAGTATCATAGATGACCTGTATGGCTACTCGATAGTTAAGCTCCAACCCAACAACAACTACTTAGTATCATAGATGACCTGTATGGCTACTCGATAGTTAAGCTCCAACCCAACAACAACTACTTAGTATCATAGATGACCTGTATGGCTACTCGATAGTTAAGCTCCAACCCAACAACAACTACTTAGTATCATAGATGACCTGTATGGCTACTCGATAGTTAAGCTCCAACCCAACAACAACTACTTAGTATCATAGATGACCTGTATGGCTACTCGATAGTTAAGCTCCAACCCAACAACAACTACTTAGTATCATAGATGACCTGTATGGCTACTCGATAGTTAAGCTCCAACCCAACAACAACTACTTAGTATCATAGATGACCTGTATGGCTACTCGATAGTTAAGCTCCAACCCAACAACAACTACTTAGTATCATAGATGACCTGTATGGCTACTCGATAGTTAAGCTCCAACCCAACAACAACTACTTAGTATCATAGATGACCTGTATGGCTACTCGATAGTTAAGCTCCAACCCAACAACAACTACTTAGTATCATAGATGACCTGTATGGCTACTCGATAGTTAAGCTCCAACCCAACAACAACTACTTAGTATCATAGATGACCTGTATGGCTACTCGATAGTTAAGCTCCAACCCAACAACAACTACTTAGTATCATAGATGACCTGTATGGCTACTCGATAGTTAAGCTCCAACCCAACAACAACTACTTAGTATCATAGATGACCTGTATGGCTACTCGATAGTTAAGCTCCAACCCAACAACAACTACTTAGTATCATAGATGACCTGTATGGCTACTCGATAGTTAAGCTCCAACCCAACAACAACTACTTAGTATCATAGATGACCTGTATGGCTACTCGATAGTTAAGCTCCAACCCAACAACAACTACTTAGTATCATAGATGACCTGTATGGCTACTCGATAGTTAAGCTCCAACCCAACAACAACTACTTAGTATCATAGATGACCTGTATGGCTACTCGATAGTTAAGCTCCAACCCAACAACAACTACTTAGTATCATAGATGACCTGTATGGCTACTCGATAGTTAAGCTCCAACCCAACAACAACTACTTAGTATCATAGATGACCTGTATGGCTACTCGATAGTTAAGCTCCAACCCAACAACAACTACTTAGTATCATAGATGACCTGTATGGCTACTCGATAGTTAAGCTCCAACCCAACAACAACTACTTAGTATCATAGATGACCTGTATGGCTACTCGATAGTTAAGCTCCAACCCAACAACAACTACTTAGTATCATAGATGACCTGTATGGCTACTCGATAGTTAAGCTCCAACCCAACAACAACTACTTAGTATCATAGATGACCTGTATGGCTACTCGATAGTTAAGCTCCAACCCAACAACAACTACTTAGTATCATAGATGACCTGTATGGCTACTCGATAGTTAAGCTCCAACCCAACAACAACTACTTAGTATCATAGATGACCTGTATGGCTACTCGATAGTTAAGCTCCAACCCAACAACAACTACTTAGTATCATAGATGACCTGTATGGCTACTCGATAGTTAAGCTCCAACCCAACAACAACTACTTAGTATCATAGATGACCTGTATGGCTACTCGATAGTTAAGCTCCAACCCAACAACAACTACTTAGTATCATAGATGACCTGTATGGCTACTCGATAGTTAAGCTCCAACCCAACAACAACTACTTAGTATCATAGATGACCTGTATGGCTACTCGATAGTTAAGCTCCAACCCAACAACAACTACTTAGTATCATAGATGACCTGTATGGCTACTCGATAGTTAAGCTCCAACCCAACAACAACTACTTAGTATCATAGATGACCTGTATGGCTACTCGATAGTTAAGCTCCAACCCAACAACAACTACTTAGTATCATAGATGACCTGTATGGCTACTCGATAGTTAAGCTCCAACCCAACAACAACTACTTAGTATCATTGATGACATTTATGGCTACTCGATAGTTAAGCTCCAACCCAACAACAACTACTTAGTATCATAGATGACCTGTATGGCTACTCGATAGTTAAGCTCCAACCCAACAACAACTACTTAGTATCATAGATGACCTGTATGGCTACTCGATAGTTAAGCTCCAACCCAACAACAACTACTCAGTATCATAGATGACCTGTATGGCTACTCGATAGTTAAGCTCCAACCCAACAACAACTACTTAGTATCATAGATGACCTGTATGGCTACTCGATAGTGATACATAGGAGGAAAGACAAACATATTATGTTCACTTTGATAATTAAATAAATTTAATATTTTAAAAAAAGTAATAATATTTTAGACAAAGATTTATCCCATGTCTTATGATCAGGTCAAATCAAGCCTTTAACACTTTACAAACAATGATGATACAAAATGTAATAATCATAACATTGATAAAATATACTCTCCCAAAAAAGAAACGCATAGGTGATTTTGATATTTTTTGTTGAGGGTAAAAACAAATTAAACAATATAAATGTGATATATTCTTCCAAAACGTCTTTATTATATGATGGTTTACGACTTGAGTACACAAAATCGAAAATTTTATACCTCTTGTTTATTTGAGACTCATTTGAAGGCCATTTTGAAAAAACATTATATAGAAAAAATTTAAAGCAGAATTCATGTTAGAGTAAACGCTAGATCATATGGTACCTTTAACCAACCAAAGGCACTCATTTTTTTTCAAATTTTGTCATTCAATTCTAAACGGAACCAAGGTTACCATTATGCATCGACAAAGTGTCGGAAATGAAAATGTTGTCGAGCGTGAAATTGAAACCAAAGTTTCATTATTCACACTAGTCTGGCATCAGAATATCAATCATCGTCCTATTGGGCATTATTGGTTCCTTCCTACAGGCCACTTCCGGTCAAAAGCGCTAAAGATGTGTGCATAAAAAAATTGCCACCAAAACCTCAAATCTTTACATCCGGGTCACACTTTTTCTTCATTCTCTTGCCACAGGGATACACATCATTTACAACATCACTGATTTGGGTTCGTAAGTCCACCAAACTGTACAAAAGCGTTTCCATGAAGTCGATATTCGACCATGAAGGCCAGTTATCGCCCCTGTTTTTCGTGGCTTTAAAGAACTCATTGTTATTAAGTGACCTTTTACAATAAAGATCTTGAACCCAAGAAACTTTAGGAGACTTTGGGTTTCTAAAAACGCACAAATTTGTCAATAACAACAATTAGAAAATAACGTGACTTTGGATATCTTACAGTTCGAAAAAGGACAATTTTGCCAATAGTTTATGCCACAAGTCAACAATTCGGTTGAGACGGTGTGAAGGTGTGGGATACAATATTTAGCATACATAAATGTGGTTAATTGGTGGTTCTGAGGAATTGGAGAAGCAAATCACAATTTCGATAACGTCCATGAACGTCACCTGCATCAGATTATTTAAAACCAAAGGGAGTGTTTCGGGTATGATAACTTGAATTCACTTACAGAGCGTCAGATGGCTCATAATCCTGCCCATTTAAAGTAAAGAAGTTGTTTATGACTTCTCAAACACTACATTTCAAACCAATAAAGGCATCAACGATATGAATTAAATAAACGTGTACGTGAACGTCATAATACGCCCGAGATACACCAACGACTGGCCATTGCATTGCAGAAAGATGTGGGAAGAACTGCATTATAGGGAATCCAATTGGCTATTTCATTTATAAAGGGATGTCAAGCAAGAATTCTTGAAAATTGGCAGGAATTCATAACACTTACTTCGACGCCATCTTGTGGTCAACAGAATACAGAAACATACCTAAAACTTGTGTTCTTCACTTGGCATACTCTTTGTCTATTAAAATGTAAATTTTCGCTTTGTTGCCATTGAAATTTTGTGACATTTGTGGTTTTAAAGGTGAAGTAAAAATTTCTTTAAAAAATTATATATGCGTTTCTTTTTTGGGAGAGTATACATTCGTTTCACCTCTTTGAAATGTTTTTTTCATCAAGTTTTTTACGTACAAGATGATACTTAAGTGAACACTCCCTTTCCTTATCCCTAATATCATTTATTTTAATGCTATAAACGGACGACACAACAGATAAAGGTCATCATTATTAATTACACCTTCTTAACGAGAAATGTCACTTTACATTTCCGCTTTACAACCTAAGAATTTGACCTTCAGGCTAATGGGGTGACCTATGATTACATTAATTCCAAGAAAAATATTACAAATGTAAAAAGATTTATTTTGAGACACTAATGTAAGGAATGTTGTCAGAGAGTAACTACCCTTAATGTTTTAAGGAATTATAACCATGTTAGTGTCATAATGACAATGAGCTTGTTTCTCACAAATAGGACCATCATACATGTTAATTTTAATATTTAATGTCTCCTCGAAGCAAGGCAAGTATGTAAGTGAACTGTTTGAAAAATATCAACACGAAACAGATAACTTCTGGACACAAATTCAAATTCATAGTAAATTCCTCAAAAACCGAAGTTTACTTTTCTAGGCTTCAAAATCATTGTCATGATAAAGAAAATGTAATTATTTTCTTATCTCACTTGTTCATTAAATGAGAACATTAGGAAATATTTTTCATGAAACTGAACTTTTTACAAATTAATTGTAAATGTATTTTTGCTTTGATAACCCCTCAGATGTCACCATTTCACTTGAAAAAATCAAATGGGACCTTCATGTGTATTTCATCTCCCTGGTCCCTGAGCATAAATAATTAAAGTATCGTTTTAACAATTATCGAATTTTGGAATATCATTTTTAAAACATTGTGAGAACCTTTCAACTTATAGAGCATCATAGCTTAATTTCACAAAGCAACCTTAAACAGGGTTGGCCCTATTGTCCATTCTTTAACATTGCTCTAAAGCCATCTTAAAGACTCACGATCACTCTAGTACTTTGTGAAAGGAGAAATATGTTTTTCTGTGTTTTAGTGATATGATTATCTGCATAAGTACGAATTCTTACACACAAAGTATCGTTATTTTCCGCTTCAGTCCCTTGCCGCTTATTTTTATATCCGAACCAAATATCTCACAAGCCAAGTGCAAATTTGTAAATGATTGTCCGTCCAGGAATACGGAAATAAAGTAATGATGTTGGCCAGTTCACATCAGTCAATAATTATTGAATTGCTTGTGGACAAATGAAAATAAGCGACATTGATTGAGCTCTGGTTTAGTGAATCATTTAGCTTGTCAAACTTAATCACCATTTCCCCAGTCATTATTCCTGATTGGGACGCTAGACAGAGATAATGGCACTGATGAGGGGTTTGTCCACGATCAAAGATTGACATTGATAAACAAATTGATTTTCAATTATCATTTTGTGTGCATGACGTATGATTTGTATCAAATTCAATCATACTTTAAATCGAATCTATCAATACAGAAGCAATTGAGTAACTAAACAAAATCAATACATATTAATATGTATTCAAACGACTTTGATATCCAGAATTGTGTCTTTCAGTTTGAAGTTTTCTACCGGCAAGTAATTGGACACTTTATTACACGCAGGCGAAAGAACGAGAGGTCGAATTCGTCAAGAAAGGATGCCTCCTTTCATTTTCAAAATCATGGCATTTCATTACATTATCAAAAATAGAGTTATGCCTAAATTAGAGTGATTAGTTAAACTATTGAGAAGGAATTATCTTGTAAACATATACCGTCGGAGTGATAAATACCGTTTAATTGTTCATCTCAATGCGAACATAAGAAGACAACTTCAACTATGATAGTATTATTGTCAGGGAGTTTCCCACACAGAAATTGAAACAGACATTTTCTTTTAGTTCTTATGAACGCTTCTCATCACATCCTTAACGTACCAATAACGTTCACGTGTCTATTTAAGTAAGACATGATATAACAAACAAGCCCTCACACATGATTGTAATGTAAAGTACAGTCAGTGTCACTGGATTGTGGATACCTCCACCTTCTTCAACTGTGGGGAAACGTACAGTGAACTATGAGAGCGTATTGACGACTCTGTTTTCGTTATCATTAAAAGACTAAAACGTTTTGGGTCTCCTCTAGCCTGACATGGGACGTATCGAATCAAGATAATTGACATGTTTCCCTGATGGCACTTCCTGCAAATAAAAAAAAGTGCCAAGTGAAACCTTTCAGAACAGAAACTTTATTCAGTAGTTTGAGGCAATATGACTATAATACAGTAGTGGATTACGTTGTCATAGTTTATGTTACGTGGTTGAAAATACATTATTTACGTCTTATTTCAAATACATGTTCAAGGAACATGGACACTATGGTTCTTATATTTCTTGAGTTTTTTATGTACAGTTGATATAAGAGGGAGGTATTTGTCTCTTACAGTTTTACATACATATATAATAATATATATATATATAATATTTACAAACAAGAAGCACAGTGAACCGTTCCTTACATATTGAGATGAGGTTACAAACTGTTTTATTTGGAAATCATTCTCTTTCTGACGAAATTAACAAAAAGATTGTAAAATCTGTTCATGATTATTTTACCCTCACAAAGCGTTTTTCTGTCTAATCTTTAAACATCTATCCTAAAGTGTTCTATCTTCAATGGTGATGAATTACGATATGTTGTAAAAATGTATATTTATGTATGGGAGAGGTATTCAGATAGGCTGATAGCCTGTTTACCAATCCCTTTCTTTTTGAAATAAATATTGTTTAAACCAGATGAGGATGATGTACTTATGGTGAAATATTCAAAGCTTCAGTGTAACTTTAAAAGCAAAGTAAAGGGATGCAGGCTATCGTTTGGTTACTTACCTGCCCAAATCGTTTTTGCGTGCATTTATCATGTATGATGGGGGAAATCTCAACATTTCCTTTATTTTAAACTCTCTTGGGGAAATCCATAGACAAGCAAATGAATGTGGCAATGACAAAATGAAACCAAATTGTCCCATAATTGTAGCGTGTTGCTTGGGGAAAAGGTTAACATAAAGACTAATGTCATAAAATTATGCATAAATCTTCTTCTCATTGTTGTTTACCTAAGTGAAAAATATCCATCCACTTAATAAATCTTCAGTTATTTCACTTTGGACCCGGCCGAATACCATCTGCTTCCCGCTTTAGAGAGTAGGACCTTGCAAAAAGAACATACGTTTTCACATGAATTCCAATATTTTAGCAATGTCATTCCTGTCTTTTTTATTATCAAATTATTAGCTGAAATAACTCAACATAATGACGAGATACAAGTTATTGTCACAGCATGTGTTTTTATTCCGATATGTCCATTATTGAAGGCTCTATCCCTTTCCTTCTGGAGGATGACTGAACACGGTATGTATTGTATTACTGAAGATAAGTATCTCTCATTAAATAAATCTAAACCTTGATATAAGAAATGGAAGGGGCGACCGTGAGGGAAGTTGATTATGAAAGGAGTGTGACTCCACACAGAAAGTTAAATCTGCTGTGAAAAGGAGTTTATGTTTAATAGACAAGCTTCTTCTGGTCAGTGTAATAACTTACTTGTAGGCCATATCTGTGATACCTCGGATACCATTCACAGAACATTACGTTAAACAGATTAACCTTGATGATTTGCATTATATATTTTAGGCGATGCGTGCTTTTAAATACACTTAGAATTTATCCTACATATAGAACTACAGAGAATAAAAGTAGATAGTAGCCCGCACTGTCTGTCTCAACACTTTACTTCCACATTAATCCATTGAGACCTTGATATATCCATTAAGTAGTCTGTACATTTACAGTTAGAATACCACGCCTTCATTCGGAAAAAAACTCATTCCAAGTACAAAATAACTAAATAAAATAAAAGTTAACTAGTCTGTAAGTTTACAGTTAAAATACAATGCCTTCATTGTTTCGGCATAAACCTCCTTCCAAGTACAATTCCAAGTAACTTTTATATAGTTCTTTCAAAACAGATAATGAAATATAAACTTGAATCTGTTTTATCTTTGCAGCAATTCTCCATTGTTTCCATCTAAATTATAAAATAATGAAGAATCCAAGACAAACATGTCTTTTGCAATAAGGAACTGATTTGCCCTGATTAAAGAACGATGTCGAAGTGAATACAAAGTTTTGTAGGTTTCATTTTGCTTTAATTAAAAAACGAGACCTGATGATGGAAAAATAAGCGACCTTTGCTTTTGATCATATACTTGTTTACATGAATTCTATGCAAACATTGCAATATGACATTTGCTGTAGTTGCCACAAACTGCGACTCTTTTTTAAGTACGGATATGCATCGTTTATCAGATATTCCATAATCAATATCTAAATGAATAATCAAAACAATTATATATATATATTGAGAACATCTTTCAATAATTTCAGTAAATCATATGTCATAACGTTTTTGGGTATGGAAAGCAAAAATATCTCTTCTTTTGGAAATGTCGCTTTTATCCTAATTAATAACCCAGGTAACAGATCTACCAGTCGCACCTGTGTTAAGAGTTATTCAGATACATTTATAGAGAAATATAACATTTTTTGTGGCAATTGTGATGAATACGATGTCAAAATCGTCTTACAATGAGGCTTTAACCATAACTGGCTAACAAAGAATGAGGTAAACAGATTATCACGTTATGTGATACGTTTATGGATACGTTTTACATTTCACATGATAGTAGCATCAGCTGAACCTAATTATATTTAAAAATGGAATTTATTGATGGTTAAAACTTACGATGGAGGGGTTTTATTTAAAAAATCCAATAATGAATCGACGTGCAAAT
The DNA here is from genome assembly GCA_916613615.1 of Steromphala cineraria. Lineage (NCBI taxonomy): Eukaryota > Metazoa > Mollusca > Gastropoda > Trochida > Trochidae > Steromphala > Steromphala cineraria. Next base: position 73,835,625 of record OU744724.1, on the reverse strand, counting down.
AACAACATAATGAATTGGGCAATTTAGTTGTAAGGTATCAAAACGACCTATAGATAACACACGTTTTTTTTTGGTAAATGTTTAATGTGAATATATAATTATATATAGCAAAAGTTTGTAAATACATGTGTGATTAATCTAGATTACACACCAAGTTAGAATTTTTACAGTGCATGTATATTACTGTAGTCATTTTTTAGCACATACTGTTGGTACAAATTCCATCAACATTATTCTTCCCTGTATAAAACGTGTCATAAAACTGATAGGTGGCGCTTTATTTCCGGGAAACACTCAGCATATTGGATATTTTCAACATTCCACGTAGCTTTTTATACCTCCAGACATCATTCCATACATTTTTATCAGTTAATGACTTCTTTGCAACTGTAGAAATACAATATAACTGAGAATGTTATACATATTTTATTTAATCATATAATTTCCTGGTAATTTCAGGAAGGTTTGACGGTAAAAATGCAATAAAGTAGGATAATTGGATATTTTAATAATGTCAATATACATTGTAAAAGGAATAGTGTGTAAATGTGAAGTGTAATTCTGGGTGAGTCAATTGCCTTAGTGTGATGTTGTAGAGAAGTAGCGTTGGAACTAACACGATAAAGTAGGCAAGTGATAAGAATGTTCTCATTTGAGATTGTATAGTTGTTTTATTCTATGTTCATTAGTACAGATTATTGTACTTTTTCAGGTTGGTTCTCTTTCGGAATTCAAAACCACAAAAAAAGCGTTAGGTAACATCCGAGGGACTTACCGTAACACACCCTTATTAATTGGCATCTACGTTGATTGTCCTCCTCTCCATTATCAAGTTGTGTGTTGACCAGATATATTATCATCATGGCCGATAAAAACGTTGAATAGCCTGCTACTGCAGAAATACTGCTTGAGTAGTTCATGCATTTGAGTCGGACTCTCTAGAAATTCCTGCCGCTTTGATAACTTTGCACAACTGAAAGTGATTATCCCAATATCGACATCAGCTCTGCTCGAAGTGCTCGTAAAATCTTCTTTTATGAAAACGAGTAAGATGTTAATAACGTTGCATATTATATTATTTTTGTAAATTTCAAGTCTTACGTCACGCTCTCCGTAGCTTTGCACTATGATAATTGTTGTTGACATTTACGAAAATGTACACATTTAATCCTTTAATGACATAATTAGTTAATGTGTCTATTGTTAGTTTGTATCCCTCTGATTTTTCTTTTTTTAAATCCGTTTCGTAAACTCTTATCTGTTTGTCTATTGTCCAATATTATCGAATGATTATACATACTAGATTCCATTGTTCACTAGATGTACCTATTATTGGCCAAGCGTACTCTTTATCTTCAGTATTTCCTTGGACGGATGACTGAAACTTTTAATTGATAAGTATTTGTAAAAATGTATGATGATATTTATTCGTTTTCATTATTTCTATGAAGCATTTTAGAATAAGATGTTGTAAATCGGATGGAGAGAACTGTCATGTTGATATTTAAACGCTGTTATCTGGATATGAGGTGTAAGAAGAATGTTGCTGTTTGTCTAATGTCCTGATAATACGAATTTGTGACATATCATGTTGTATATGAGAGGTTTTAGAAATTGTAACAATTGCTATGTTCATTCGTAACGAGAAACACCTCATGCTTTCAATGAATCATATGAAACATATACAACAACACGTGTGAGATAACTAAATAGCCGAGATAGGATTAAAGAGTCCAATTACCTATTTCATGCAGACAAAAACAACGATCGATGAACCGTTAGTTAATTCTAACACGTATTTGGAATTGCCCGGATGCTTACATGGGCTGTTTCAATTTGATAATGGAAATGAAATGCTGGATTGGCGATTGATTTCAGAAGGTCGTTTATAGAAGGTTTATCATATTACAGCTGAAGAGACTAAGTTCACTTGTTATTGAGGCAAACTATGATTCTGTTCTGATCGGTGACAGATAACCCTGACCCACAACGATATCACAGGAAAAACAAACTTGTTGATTAATTTCCCCTTTGATTTTCTTACAAAGACTTCCAAAGGGGTACAATACAAGAATATTTACATTCATTGTTTTTTTTCCAAATCTAAGTATGTTAATAACAGCCTAGACAAAAACTGTTTAAATACATGACCAGTACAGAATTATATTTAGCAACGCTGCTTCAACTGTGTAATCAAACACGGTTATCTTGAAACACTTGTATGGAAACCAACAACAAAAAGTAATGAAGGCAAAAGATCATTATTTATCATTCTCTCTCCACAGAGCCAGATCAAGTCATAATACTTTAAGTTGATCGAGCCTATGTTTTTATTAGAGCAAATACGTTTTGTGACCAAAAGAAAGCTTCACTTTGATGATTTCGACCAATCACAGCGCTTGATCACAGCCCGCCTAGGGGTCATTTGTGCCGGGATGGACACTTGAGCATGAAAATCAGCTTTCGTTCGATTTGTAGAAATGACTACTATTGGTAGATTCCGTGAATGGTGATCGAAGGGTATGGCATATAAGTATAAGTATCAAAGTTTTAATCGATTGCATGTCACGTAAGCATAGCAGTCGGCGAAAAACGCGATGGGGGGTAGGTAGTACTAGGTACAAGTTTCCTGCCTTCATTATAGTATGAAGCTATGAAGGCGTTGAAATCGAGGAGTTGTCTCAAAACTTTTATATTTTTTGCAGCGGGAACGACTGAAGTTACAATGATACGGGGGCATGTGCGTCTGCTGCATTCACCTGAAAAAATTGACTTCAATATAAAAAAGCAATGAATATTTGCAATAAAAAACATGTCGTGTCATTTTGCTTACAATGGACAATGAAACCATTAAACTGAATGGACTCAACTGCTTCGAAATTGTTTCTGATTAGATACAAACATGAACTCTAGATCTGATTTAAATCAATATATATTGACGAGGAAGGAGTTATGTTATTCAGTTATGATCTAAGTGAGAATGAACAGTAATATTGTAGATGTTGTGGGGTGTCAGCTAATCACACGGACAATTTCATCAACAGAGTACGATCTGACTGCTCCCACACCCTTAACTCTGCTATTTGTGGCATCAGTTCAAAGAAACATGGTCTGCTGGTTCACAGAGAACAAGGAACTTCAAACGTGAACACAGAGAGGTGAGAGGTTCTCGGGGCGGGAAGAACATTCCAGAGATTAGCTGTCAATGGAGGAGCCAAGGAGCATCAACTCTGCATCTGCTGTAATGATACTTCTGGCTTGTGCTACCATTGCAAGGATGTAACAAGTAGGTATCATGATATACATAGTCTGTCATCCAGACCCTAAAGCAAAATTATTCAATTGACGACCAATCACGTCTAGTGCGGTATAGCAAGTCTCGATCACTCAGCTGAAGTTAAAGCATCTTCTGGGCTCTATATTTTATAATTCATGAATTGTTTATTAAACAAAATCAATATTGAAAAAAATACTTGATATGATAGACACTGTTGATCAAGTTTTTTTCGGGTATATCATTCAATCGAAAAATGTCATGAGTTGAAAGGACTTTGGAATGATATCTTGGTGACATGTTGCAATGAATGACACATAATGGAATATAGCTGTCTGTGTACAATAATTAATTATACATTTTGTGTAGAGTATAATTTGTACAAATAGATCATTTCAATCGAGTTTTACAGACACAAAGCTGTGATTATGAACGACCTACTTATGATTTTAAGATATTAGCATTGATTAATTGCAAATTCAAATTCCAAAATGCTCGATGCATAGGATAGTTTTCGGACATTGTGGATGATCCTTGTAAACTGCCACTATTATTTTAGTGATGTAATCTGCCCCCTCAAACTCCATTTAAACATGGCATTGGCTTTAGCCCTTTATGTTCTGAATGATAATAATTATCCTCAGATAGCGATACGCCGTAGAGTAGAGTTACACGATAGGGAAGATAAAACTCTTTGAATGTGTGTAAATGAGAGCAATGAAGGTGTCGAGTTCCTGCCGAAAATAACAAATAATACATTTCGTGGTGGGTTGTACAGTTTTGGGGATATAAATCAGCTACATTGATTGTATCACTGCTGAACTTCCTTCATTTTGTATTATTGGCTATTACAGTTCAACACCTTGTATTGACCTTTGCATTATAAGGTTATTTGCTTCACAATTCAGAGATAATAAAGACTGATATAATATCACATTTACACCTTTGGTCGTCCTTGTGTTATCATATTCATAATTTGTTCTACATATGTTATAAATAACTGACTTAAATGTCCCATCAATAGTCTCTTTTTTTCTAATTTTTGATTCAGGACATCTTAATGGGTTATCTTTATAATGGTCGAGTCAGTAATAGCACAAAGCCATAGTCAAACTGTTTCAGTGGAGCAACAGAAATGTGTCACTGAACTTGTCCTAGCGGATTTTGTTTTGGATTGTAATTTTGATACATAGTGAAACGATGCATAATAGTTGTAAGCTCTGTTCCCACTGAAGTTTTAAAAAGGGTCAGTTTGACATGGGATATTGATTGATCAACACGACCTTCAAGGGGGATTATCAGATGGCAAAGTCAAATATTATACATGTAAATATAAGGTTTTGAGACAAGCATGATCCGAGTGTTATTATTAAGCTGGATATGTATTTTATGCTATATAAAGTGAATAACTTATTCTCTCTTTCTAATTTGTCATACGTTCATTATTTTATTTTTCTTAAAACAAACATTTCAAATCGGATCACCCTATGTCTTATCTTTGATCAGGAAAATTCTTCAATAGAGTTTTTCGATGTTAATTGTATTAGGAATGAGTGTTTTCTCAAGCCTTAACTGTTCTCGTTTTTATTATGTAACGAAAAAGAAGTCATGCAACAAGTTTTCACTTTTCTGACGTTTTTTTACACTTCCAATGATACTCTTGTTGATAAAATCTCAATCTATGAAATTATTGTTTTTTTCAAAGGCTTATATCAAGACTACATCAAAAATTGTTGTTTGGATTAATTTGCATGTTTTTAGTAGGTCAGGTAGACCTTTGTAGGAATGCAATGTCAACTTTTGTACAAAATGCCTGAACCGTGTTTCCGTCCTGACACAAACGATTACTGACACGCTACATGAAATGTTTGCTTTTAAATAAAGTACAGGTATTCTGTTACCTGCCTGACTTTTGTGCACGTACAGCATAATAACTGAATTATGAAATAACTTACTCAGCATCTTTAGATTTCAATTTGAGAAATGAAAGTTTTATATGGATTTTGTTCTGAAACAATTCTGTTGAATGACAAAAGAAAATTGGTACAAACATGTCTAAAATCTTGTGTGAAAGTGATGAAATTCCTGCTAACAAGACATTGTACAAAAATCAAAAGTCAAAATAATTTGAATTTGAAACCCTTTCTATTCTTTGAGTTGTCGTGCTTATGATTTTCATCCAAAAACCTTAACGATCGTTACCTCCCAAAAAGTACCTTTATATTGTTTTCCTTTTATTCCCAAAATATGCAGGAAACGGAAAAAAAATTTACTGGTTGATGCGGTCAAAACATTTACGAAGAATAAATTTCAAAAGTGCATAATCTGTACCAAGCTTGGTAAAAATATCTCTTTGTTCAGGGCTACCAATGTCCTTTGTTAAACGCTGAAATTAAACTTTCTAAATGTTCGACTTAAATCATACCGACTAACGGTAGGTTGTCAGTAAGTCACTATATGTGCAATGTTACTTATTGAACTTCAGTCCTTGCCCAATGCTTAAATTTTATGTTAAGTGTGTGGCGTTCGTTAGTTCCATCCCAATCATAATAGGTTACACAGCAGTCCAAACACTATCAAAAAGTGTCATCTTTCTCAAAATGAATTAAAGGTGTTCACACAAAATGATCGCCAATGGATTTTAAGTGTATCTTCAATCATAGTCCTCTGACTATGATTGATTGGCTTGTGTAATGAGATTTTAACGTACAATTATCAATGAAAATTTAAAATATAAAATTATATAAAAAAAACGTGCTACTGCCTCTTTAAAATACCCCAAACAGGATACACAGGAGTTTTCAGGTCAAAATAACCCTAAATTTAGGCGAATATTTTGTGAGTGGGATCAAAAGAACTGTGGACGACACCTCTGACACATTCTCTCCCAACTCTAGGCAGATCAAGTCATGAAATGTTGATACAGCCTCTGTTATATTACGCCGACATCCGTGGGTACCGGCAGTTTCCCCTCGCGGAAAAAATTGCACAACAATCCATTTGAATTTCTTTATCGAATGCAAGGCTTCTCGCATTAAAAGAGTGGTTCATATCACAATGTTTTTGCCATGTATCAGTAACCAAATGATGGTTTTAAAACAGCGTCGCTGATTGCACAACTAACTTTGATTGCCTCCAATCAGGTATCTCCCATTCTATCCCACAAAGCCGGCGTAATAGAACAGAGGCTGTATCACCATTTCATGACTTGATCTGCCTCTGTTGGGAGAGAATGCCTCTGACACGGCATTTTTATTTCTGTACAACACATTTCAGCATCCATCCTAAACCATTCAAATTCCTTTCAATGATAACATTTGCTTTGTGTACTCAAAATTAACTTATAGGGTATTATTATCAATATTTGTCCTAAATGTAAAGTGTAGGTGTATTAGTGCAATAAAGATATTTGATACACTTCCAAAAATAACCAAATCTGAAGAAAAAAAGTGCAAATTGGGTTAAAAGGTCAAAAGCCTAAACTAATTACTAGTTATTGATATCATCACCGCAAGTTTATAATTTTATTTGACCATGAATTCACTTTTTGATAATGCCTCGGATATCAAAGCATTTTAAAATTTTGTTTTAAACCATTATTCATTTTCCCCAAGACAAAAATCAATGTAAAGCAAATATCCGAAATTTTTCATGAAATGTTGCATCAGATTTTCTTGCATTGAATGTAGTTCAGAGTGTTTACCCGGTAAATGTACTTATATTGAACATTTTTAATGATATCGTTTACCTTCCGTAGTATTTAATTGTTATTGTTAACTTTTCCTTGTATCAGGTCATGCTCTGTTGGATGTAAGAAGAATTTCTCTTGGGTTATAAAGTGTTATCTTATCTTATCTTATCTCATTTTATTGTCTTTTGAAAGAGGTTTCAACAACAACATTCAACTAATTGACAAGCGTAATTATTAGAATCAGGACATTTAATGGTGAATCTGTAAGGATGGGTATTATCCTTTTTACCTACAGATAGGACACAAAGGAATAATAATACACTATGGTATGGTACACTTTGGTACACTATGATACACAAAGGAATAATAATACTCTATGGTATTGTACACTATACACTATTTATAAATCTCCATCGGAAGCTGTAATTCCTACAGGACTTGAATTATTCCTTGGTTACCTGATATGCTTCCCTTTCATATCAAGTTTAAATCTCTAAACCAATACCTATTGTTCGGATAATGTTTGTGGAACACAAGAATTGACTAACCTAATGCATTAATCAAGTTAGAAGCAGTTTACCTAAATGTCAGGTTTTCTTTAACTTCGCTTGCTGGCGGATAAAAGGACTCCAGTTTTATCTTAGAGTTGATCTAGCTGTTCACAAAACGTTGCAAAAGAAGACATGATTGCTGAATACTCGTTCGTCCTCCTCTTTGCTGACCACATCTTTGATGGTGGAACAGTAGTGCCCATGAATAGTCACCTTGACTGTGCTGCCCTCTGTGGCAATACCCTCGGATGTTCCTCTTTCTTCTACAGCAGGAACTTGGGGTCGTGTATGCTCAGTTCGACAAGACACGTGGACACAAGCAAACTCACTCCTCGAGCAGGCTATGGTTACTTCAAGATGACTTCAGGTAAATATGAGATGTTTGAGAGGCATTGTCCTTTTATATTACACAGTCCTCCACATTTCCCTAGTTGCCTGTTCTTGTCTTACTTTACAAGTTGTGATTCCTTGAAATACGTGTACAAGATATTGAATATATATGTGTAACATTCATGAATATGAATGCCAAATTATGCTTAGGAAATGTCATGCACACATAGAATTTATATCCCTTAAATGAACTTAAGTGGGAAAGGAAAATCTCACATTTCGGATATAAGGTCAAATAGTTATTACATATGCTTCAGAGACTGTTCAAAGTTAGAAATCCGGCAGTTTTGGGGCCAAAATTAAAAACAATTGTGGTACCTTGGAAGTTTCCCCCCTAAAAGGCATATCTCAACCGGTCGACATAGGTAACCATCATATCAAATTTAAAGTTTCAAAGTCAAATAGATTTCAATTATGCTCAGGAAACGGAAGAAAGTCAGAATTTGCCTTTTTAGGACCAGAATTTCCAAATATTTTGGTACCCTGGAGCTAAAACTTCCAAAAGGCACATCTGCAACACATAGCAAAATTTGAAGTTACTGAGTCAAATTTATTTCAAATTAATTTAAGCTCCAGAGACGAAACCAAGTCAGAAGTTTTGCCTTTCTAGAGGCAAAATTTCAAAAACATTTGGTACCTTGGAACTGTAACCCCCAAAAGGCACAACTGCACCAAATCCATACTAAATGTGGAAGTTCCTGAGTCAAATAGTTTTCAAGTTATGCTGCGGAAACGATGTCCGAGACATGGACACGCGGAACTCTATATATCCCTGACTACGTCGTAGCAGGGGTTTAACAAATGGACAACAATAGTTCAGTAACATTTTTCTAATTTAAAAAAATGGAATTTGGAACTGAAAATCAGTGAAAAGGGCATAAGTTTAATAGTTTTAAGTTAAGCTATTAGTTGTCGTATTTGTATGTCAGCATTCTAACTTTGACATTATTGTAACTGATTACTTGACATTTTAAAGAATTAAAACTTCGTTGTGAATTCTTAGACTTATGTTTATGATTCTAGTTAAATGAATCAAATATTCCTTACTCTATCGTAGATGTATAGTAATGTTATGAAGAATCATGAATAATTCAGAACACTTTTAAATATCGCGAGTTCTCATGATTGGTCCCAATCTGTCGCTGTTGCTCAAAATCTTAAAGATTGATAACCCGACTATGGTAACAGTTGAAAGTCTTGCATCTATCTTAATGCCACAGTAGTCAAACATCTCTGTGTTGTATCAGTTCAAGTCTTGCATCTATCTTAATGCCACAGTAGTCAAACATCTCTGTGTTGTATCAGTTCAAACAGACTTGATAGTATAATTCAAACTTTTAATCGATTAAGGGCTAAAGTATCTTTCAGCCCATTCTCTCCCCACAGAGGCTGATCAAGTCATGAAACGCCGACTTTGTGGGATAGAATGGGCGATGCCTGATTGGAGGCAATCAAAGTTTGTTGTGCAATCAGCGACGCTGTTCTTAAATTATCATTTTGGCAGCTGAATCATGGCAAAGGCATTGTGATATGAACCAAAGAAGCGTTGTCATTAGCAGCCCTGTCTAAGGACGGGGTTGCTATCAGTTTTTGTGAAGTTTCCATCGCCGCCGCCGCCGCACTCGTACTACTAGCTATAACTTTTTTCCACTAAGCTTTCCAGAACTCTTATTCATACCTTATTACTCATACCTCGGGGGAACGATTTTGACACGTTCACTTTCAAGGTCAAAGGTCAAGGTCACGAGATATGTATTCACTCTAAGAATTCCTTGTAAACGCGATAACTTGAAAAGTTTTTGTGCTATGAAGCTCTCACTTGGTATATATCATCCTTGGAAAAGTAAAAAATTTTGAAAAGGTTTTGGCTACAATCCGTCAAAGGTCAAGGTCACAGCAAGGTCATGACGTAAGCATGTTTTAGCGAAAATGCTTTATTTTAACTGTGAACACTTTTAATCAATACATCATTGTTATACTCAATAAAAAGTGTTCAATGATTGTGTGACCTTGAAGGTCAAAGGTCAAGGTCATGAGATATGAGTTATTTCAAAATGCACTAAATTTGGGTATAACTTTATCCGATTAGCTTTTCAGAACTCATGAACATGTCTAAATGTTAATACTTCCAGGGAATCATTATGACATGTTCACTTTCAAGTTCGAAGGTCAAGGTCACGAGTTATAAAATCACCGCAAAATTCCTTGTAAACGTGATAACTTGAACAGTTTTTGTGCTATGAAGCTCTAACTTGGTATATATCATCCTTGGAAAAGTAAACATTTTTGAAAAGGTTTCGGCTACAATCCGTCAAAGGTCAAGGTCACAGCAAGGTCATGACTTAAGCATGGTTTAGCGAAAATGCTTAATTTTAACTATGATCACGTTTAATCAATACATGATTGTTATACTCAATAAAAAGTGTTCAATTATTGTGTGACCTTGAAGGTCAAAGGTCAAGGTCATGAGATATGAGTTATTGCAATACCTTGTAAACACAATAACTTGAAAAGTTTTTGTGCTATGAAGTTCACATTTTGTATATATCATCTCTTGAGAAGTACAACATTTTCAAAAGGTTTTGGGTACGAACTGTCGAAGGTCAAGGTCACAGCAAGGTCAACATATATGGAGAAAATGGATTAATTTAATTTTTAACACTTTATTAAATTACAATAATGTTATACTCAATGAAATGTGTTCATTGATTGTGTGACCTTTAGTGTCAAAGGTCAAGGTCACGAGAAAATTCCCAATTTGGTGACGCCTGTAAAAGGCGGAACAGGGTATGGCGAAACCCCAAGTTCCGGGGCTGCTCTAGTTGGATAAAGAAATTCAAATGGATTGTGGTGAACATTTTTGTAGAAGAACAGAGGCTGTATCAACATGACTTGACTTGATCTGCCTCTGTGGGGAGAGAATGCTTATCCTACTTTACATTCAAATTTGTTTTGCCTTTGGGGATGATGAACACCCGGTATTGATTGAACACCTGATCGAGAAACGATAATTCATGTTCATAGTTTGCTTACACTGACTAAAATTGTAATATTCCAATACAAGGCACTAACAAATTTTGCACTTCAAACGTGGTTTCGAACCTGTGACCTGTTTATTTCAAGCACTAATCCATTAGACCAGTGAGGACAGTTTTCCATAACCACATGATTAAGTTTCAAATTTGTTCTGAGAAGAAATAAATTAATCTTGATATACCATTAATTTCTTTAAGAAAACATTGGTACCAAATGTTTATATGAATATAAAATTAAGTTTTTTGTAAGCTGTCCTCATATCAATGTGGACAAACAATCTTTTGTGGTAGGGCTTGGCTTGTACGGTTCCGCACGGAATGCACGTGCACCTCGAGAGGATTAGCTAGTTGAAATATACATTTTTCCTCCAATTAGAGTATGTTCATCTTCTCTTTTTATCTAAGAAAGATGTGCATTACCCAACTTATCCGCAAAATAAAAACTGATGTCATGTTGAAATTGGATTGATATAGCGTTGAACTAGTGTGTAAACTAGATAAGCGTTTGCGGGATACCGCAAAAGCAGAGCAGCCCCGGAACTTTGGGTTTCGCCTTACCCTGTTCCGCCTTTTACAGGCCTCACCAAATTGGGAATTTTCTCGTGACCTTGACCTTTGACACTCAAGGTCACACAATCAATGAACACATTTCATTGAGTATAACATTATTGTAATGAAATAAAGTGTTAAAAATACAATTAATCCATTTTCTCCATAAATGTTGACCTTGCTGTGACCTTGACCTTCGACAGTTAGTACCCAAAACTTTTTGAAAATGTTGAACTTCTCAAGAGATAATATATACAAAATCTAAACTTCATAGCACAAAAACTTTTCAAGTTATTGTGTTTAGAAGGAATTGCAATAACTCATATCTCATGACCTTGACCTTTGACCTTCAAGGTCACACAATGATTGAACACTTTTTATTGAGTATAACAATCATGTATTGATTAAAAGTGATCATAGTTAAAATTAAGCATTTTCGCTAAACCATGCTTAAGTCATGACCTTGCTGTGACCTTGACCTTTGACAGATTGTAGCCGAAACCTTTTCAAAATTTTTTACTTTTCCAAGGATGATATATACCAAGTTAGAGCTTCATAGCACAAAAACTTTTCAAGTTACCGTGTTTACAAAGAATTTTGTGGTGATTTTATAACTCGTGACCTTGACCTTTGAACTTGAAAGTGAACATGTCATAATGATTCCCTGGAAGTATTAACATTTAGACATGTTCATGAGTTCTGAAAAGCTAAATGGGATAAAGTTATACCCAAATTTAGTGCATTTTGTAATAACTCATATCTCATGACCTTGACCTTTGACCTTCAAGGTCACACAATCATTGAACACTTTTTTTTGAGTATAACAATCATGTATTGATTAAAAGTATTCATAGTTAAAATAAAGCATTTTCGCTAAAACATGCTTACGTCATGACCTTGCTGTGACCTTGACCTTTGACGGATTGTAGCCAAAACCTTTTCAAAATTTTTTACTTTTCCAAGGATGATATATACCAAGTTAGAGCTTCATAGCACAAAAACTTTTCAAGTTATCGCGTTTACAAGGAATTCTTAGTGTGAATACATATCTCGTGACCTTGACTTTTGACCTTGAAAGTGAACGTGTCAAAATCGTTCCCCCGAGGTATGAGGAGTAAGGTATGAATAAGAGTTCTGGAAAGCTAAGGGGAAAAAAGTTATAGCTAGTAGTACGAGTGCGGCGGCGGCGGACGCGGCGGCGGCGGCGGCGGCGGCGGCGATGGAAACTTCACAAAAACTGATAGCAGCCCCGTCCTTAGACGGGGCTGCTAAATAGTTACCGACCTTGACCTCGGGTTCAAGATGAACCCTCGCGCACTTGAACACATCTAAAGTGTATTTTCATAATAACAAACGCAGCACTATCTGATAAAATACTAAACTTGCAGCACTATCTGATAAAACACAAAAAAATTCAAAAGAAACAAATAACTAATATGCATTTTCATCTACTCTTCAAATAGTCAACTTTGATATGATAAGTTCAACTGTTACTTAGTGCTATATTTTTGCAATCAAATATTCAATATAATTAGAACATAAGTCTTAAATCAGATTTTGCCCATCGCGCTGACATAACACTGTAAATTAATTGTTTTAGTAATTCCTTGCAAAAGAATCTAGTTTGAAAAAGCAGTGTATTACAGAACTCATATATAATAAGGTTGGAAGTTTTCACAGTTCGTGACTTTCTTGTTATTTGCTGCGTGACAAAGTCAATCATTTGGAAAACTCTGTATGTAGTGGAACCTCGAAAAGGAATGTTTATACAAATTTACAAACCCGTTAACATAGGAACATGAACTTAAATAATTCAAAATTGGCACATAAATCATTGCAATCAGTTATAAACTACTGAATAGAAATCGTTGATTGACTTTCAGTCCTATTTCAGGATTCGGCAGCATGTGCTTGACCACAGCAAACTGTCGTTACAAGAATTCTCTCTGCGAAGGAGGTACTTGTGAATGTGAAATGGGCTTCAGCTACCATTCACGAAACGAGAGCTGTGTTAAGAGTGAGTCAATGTTTTAACTACAGTTATAATATACTTCGCGACAATAGTTTAGACTCACCATCAAATGATGCTATGAAATGATATTATTGGTGGGGCTAGTAAAATTGATTAATGCTTTCTATAACCTCAGCTTATCACCAAAGTGTCATGCATTTGTCATTAAAGGGGCAGTAGCACGTTTTTAGGGGGAATATAAGGTGATGTCAGGAAAATGAAAATAAATGGTTCCAAATGAAAGACAATGTATTTAAACTAAATGGAGCAGTAATAATTCAAATATATAAAGTAAGGTTCAGCCATGCGATTCCTTTTTCTTACAAAAGTGAATTAAAGGTGTTCACCAAAAAATGGCCGCCAATGGATTTTATGTGAATCCTTATACTTTGTCCTCTGACTGTGGGTGATTGGCTTGTGTAATTCGATTGTTGACACTGTCAATATAATACATGAGGCATTTACTTACAATTATAAGCGCAATTTTTAAAATAAAAAATTATCAAAAAACGTGCTACTGCCCCTTTAATGGATCTTGATTAACACGTCCATCAGGGAAAGTTAACTGACAAATGCTCAGGTAAAGTCCATGGACTTAGTTGAAAAGGCAATGTTTTAGGTCATTAGGACCCTATTGTAACGAGGACAGTTTTTCATTATTGGGGGTCGAATAAAAATTTTCAAGCTTTCTTTAACTCATTGTTACGGCGTTTATTCCATGACATGAAAATAGAGTCACTAGTTCTAAAGATACAAGCAATAGACAATAGAACATTACACTTTTCACTGACTCTAAATTTTTGTCTTGTTATATTAGACTGCAGAATGTATATTTATCTCTGCCCCGTTGTTTGCGTCTGTGGTTACATTCATGGACATATTTTAGGAACGAGAATTATATGAATTATATGAAAAGTCCTTTTAATTCATTTCAAATTGTAGGGATTCTTGTTCATATGGCCTCATATACAGAGTAGCTCTCTTCCTTCCATTCTCGATTATCCAGAGTTTACGTTCCGATTATATCTCCACTAACCTCTGGAACCAATATAGGCTCAATGCGATGACACACCCCCGCTTCGTCAATAAACAGAAATGACATTCAAAGAGATGGATTTCAAGACTGTTTTTAAGTGTTTTTGTCTATCAAAACGGGTGGGGTATATCAATTGTTATATTCCTAGTTCTCGTCTCGTCTGGACTGTAAATTTTTTATCGCATGGCCTTTGATTTGATTTATGAAAAAGTGAGTGAGTTGGGGTTTAACGTGCTGTCAGCAGTATTCCAGCTATAAAACATGCTGCCATCTAAATGTAAGAGAGTTGACAGATCCGAGAGAAAAAAACAGTGTGTAAGGAAAATTACAAACCAAGATTTGCATAATTAACCGATGGTAGGTAGATTTAGTAACTTCGTGTATTATGGAATGTTTTTGACTTGATTATATGCCATCCCACTTGACTCAAAACGTTATTGCGGTGTGGTGGCTTGTGTGCTTCCCCGACCCTTGAGCTATGCCACATGGAGCTGGCATGCTCCTGGTAGGGTCACCCAAGCTTTAAAAGTCAATTGAAAGAAATCAGACCAAATTTGTGTCGTTCTAAAACCTGCTTTCTATCCCGCTTTTCCGTCTGTTCTCTCATCCTGTCGAACTTTTATCTCTCCGATCTTCTGTCTTTTGGATGGCAAATCCACATGTTTAATAGCTGAAAAAATTGCCGATTGTATGTTAAACCCCAACTCTCTCATTCGCCGTTTATCTGCCTCTATGATTTCTTTCCTATTTCTGACTCTGACTAAAGGCCTATCTGATTGGCTAATGAAAGACGGTAATGCAACTAAGAGGAGGTAATTTATGAATCGCATTTAGCCCATATTGGTTCCAGAGGTTAGTGGAGATACTATCGGAACGTAAACTCTGGATTATCGACAATGCACTCCTTCTAGTTTTCATTATCAATCCTAAATTGATTGTTTATCTCAAGGATTTGTATACAATGGTTTCTGTCTATTGTAGAATGTTCCCAGTATGGCGACAGGTATGCTACGTACCAGGACCGCGCTACTGACGGCTTCAACAGGAAAAGTATCAATGTATCAAAGCAAGAAGACTGCATTCAAGCATGTATTAACGACAAATCGTTTGTCTGTATCAGCGCCGAGGTCTGTTCTCTCGATGTAAGCAAAAATTGCAATCTTAACAAAGTTGCTTGGTTCGACCTACCAGAAGGTGTTGTCGAAGAAGAAAAGAACTGGGTCACCTTCTATCGGCACTGTGCAGGTTAATTGTGACCAAGTCTAAATCATAACGGGATACTACAATGGGTTTTTATCTTTTCAAAAGACTTCACATTTTTTTAGTTTGAATTATAATAGCTTGGTCCTACTATATTCTCGATTCTTAGAGTGGGTTATATATGATTCAACTGTTAGTACATATTTATAATCCTGATATAGACTTATTTGACTCACAGACCGACAGCCTGCAGCTTACCGATGGATTTTCACTCTTCTCTTGTAATCTTGGCGTTGTAATCGAATAATGGTATCAAATTCATTCTCTCCCCACAGAGGCAGATCATGTCAGGATATGTTGATATAGCCTCTGTTCTATTACGCCGAAATCCGTGGGTTCCGGCAGTTTCCCCTGGCGGACAAAAATTGCACCACATTCCATTTGAATTTCATTTCAAATGACAATTTGAATTTCTTTTCAAATGACAACGTTTCTTGCATGGAAAGGGTGGTTCATATCAAAATGCCTTTCCTATGATTCAGTAGCCAAAATGATGATTTAAGAACAGCGTCGTTGATTGCACAACAAACTTTGATTGCTTCCAATTAGGCATCTCCAATTCTATCCCACAAAGTCGGCGTAATAGAACGGAGGCTTGGTCTGACTCTGTGGGGAGAGAATGTATCAAAATATGAGCACAGGGTCCTTTTATACTAGTTACAAGTTGCTAGTGGCTACGTTTTAGAGTTATGATTCTTCAGGTGAAAAGACAAAGGTGTAAAAGTTTCTTTGGTTAGGTAGATTAACAAATTTAATCGATTAAAAGTTTTTAAAAACTGCCCAAAGACATTTTTATGAAATCATTTATCTTAGAATAGTGAAATGAAGAGACATTACGAACCTCAGTGTTTTGTTAATGTTAAAAGAAAATAACAATTAACTCTTTTCCAAAACAATACTGAATGCATTGTTTATTTCTCAAAAGGTAATTATTTCAGTAAACAATATAATTTTGCCTCACCTTCATACAAGTTTTTATAATTTTTCGACCCATTTCTGTGATCGAAAATAAGACAATTGACCCCACCAATGAAAACATAACAATATCATTATTATCAGTAAATTGTCAAATTTGAAATTATAGCCCAAATGACATAAGTTATAGGATGTTAGAACACAACAAACAAAATTCCTCAGTGCACATTACTTATTAAGTTATTTGAATTTAAACAGGTGTAACATTTCTTTTGGCGTTCAGGTATATAAATTACAACAATAAATATGTATCATATGCCAAGATTTATGTAAATACAACTCTAGCAGACCTTCAATAGCGTTACAAAGGTCAAAACCGTGCCAATGAATATTTTAGGTCTGTTAAATACAACACTGTACATCTATTATATTTATGTAAACTTACGATAGTAATAAAAGGGTGCAATACAGAATGCGTCTTTAATTTATTTTCCGTATTGCACAACTGCCGTTTCTTTTTGCAAGCTTCGGCAATTCACCCAACTTTCCGTACGTAACAATCATTTCCCTTATTAAAACGTCGGAATTGATGTATCTCAATGCATTGAAGACAAACCTACTTATTTTTATGATATTTAAGAATAATATAGCGGGAAATTGGTGTTATCATTAGATAAGAAACTGCAAAACATTTTAAAAATGGAAATCGTAAACCATATTCTGAGAACATCGCTAGCGATACTTCGTCCTTCATAGCCAAGAACGGTTATGACGTAATTTGAAAGAAGCACGTCGCTCTGAACCCTGAACTTTTCATATTCAGAACTTGTAAATGATTACTATTTTGTTTTCACACTTGAGAAAATTGCCTCTTACGTTTAACTACGCAAAGTAATGATAAAATATAAGATAATTGAGATATCAAATCCTCAGTCAAGCGTTTTCTGGTTCATCGTCTCGTTCGCATGATGTATCTTTGCGCAGTACGTCGCCTCGGATTATTTAAGCAATTCTGTACACAGGTTAAAAAATAGTATATAAGAGTCACCAGAAGATGATATATCCCACCGGTTCCACATGATCGTAAGATGTAAACCTTTGAAAGATAATTGTAAATTTTTCAAGCAAGGTTCATAATAGTATAAGCTAATATATATGAAACGAAACCTTTCATGAACATAGTCCAAATAATAGCCGTTTCCATGGAAATAATTAAAAATAAAATTTTCAGAAATGTGAAAATATCAAAAGGCACCACTTCAGTAGGTGGGCAATACACATGTAAAGTTTCAGAAAGATATGTGGACCGGTTTTTGAGTTCTGCTTCGGAAACGAAATGTTTACGGACAGACGGACCGACGGACGGACGGACATACAGACGGACAGGGTGATCACTATATCCCACGGTATTACATACCGGTGGGATAATAATAAATACAGAACGTCATACGTGTGCATTTTCGTCGTTTGTATTGAATTCGAAGATGTCATGGACACGGAGAAACAACTCGTTCTTCTTCTTCAATACAAACAACCACAATGCACACGTATGACGTTCTGTATATTTATTGTTGTGATGAGAAAAATTCTGAATTCTTATAAAGATTGACACGAAGATAAGGATTTTTTGTTATTCTCAAAAGGATCGTGTCAAACTATTCATCTATTTATTATATGATTGAGGGTGAGCTACTCTGTTCTATCAGTGAAATAAACCCTCTATCTGGCTATGTACAGTGGTGATAACCTTTATCGTCACTCTACTGAGTGGTCCTCGAGTGACGTCAAGTTCAAGACTTTGACGTCATCTAACAATGGTCTGACGTCATGAATTCTCACATGACGTCACACTGTTACCGCGGTGACGGGCTCTTCCAAGCGGCCGCTCAACATGAAAGTGGCCTTTTTTGACGTAATTAGAAGGATTTAATCATATAATAAATAGAATATCTGTCAATTCTTGACAAATACCATGTTTATCTCATCTCGTGAGGTAGACAAGTTAAATATTTTCACTCGTGGTTGCGCCACTTGTGAAAATATAAACTTTCTACCTCACTCGATGAGATAAACATGGTATTAGTCAAGAAAAGACAGATATCCTCTATTTCTTCTACAGCTTTGTATGCATCTTTGCGCTTAAGAAATTCGATATATTTTGTCTTGTTACTGTGTAACTCCTTCATGTATGTGTAGGCCTACCTTTTAACTACAGTTTCTTTTATTTTCAACATTTCTCTTTATCTCTTGCAGGGATAAGGAAAGGCAGAGGCCATCGGTCATTTTGCACATTAAGTGAAAACATGGCCCATGGAAATTTTGAAACTTACTATTGACATAAGGGGAATGACATATTTGAAATTCAGAAAATTACTAAAAACCCTGAAATTGCCCATCGTCAAAGGTCTTTTCCCAATCCCTGCTTTTGTATTATATGGTTTCATTCTGATTGTATACATATATATAAGTACAGCACCAACACCATCACCATCTCCAGCATATGAACAAACATTTTTCGCGAACGCTTATATATTAAAGAGACACTCCGCGAGTTCTTGGGGGTCATATATGGGAGACTCTACAAATAGTGTCATCTGATCGAGAAATATCCATTCCTACAGGAAAGAATCATTTTAAAGCTAATCGATGTCGTCTAGTGACAAGAGGAAGGTTTCAAGTCGCGATTATGATCGAAAACCGGACAATGACGCGCGCTAATCAGTCAAACGTATTTCTTGAAACGTATTTAAAGCAGTCAGAATTACAGCTACGAGTTGGATTTGTTTCATAGGTTATATGACAAGTATTCGTGGAAATTATACTTGTTATTTTGATTTCCGCGAACCTATATGACTGTTTTAAGATTTTCGTTGAAAACAAGTATTTGTCATATATTTGTCATTTGGGAATGAATATATGAGATGTTTTGAATTTAAATAACAAATTTTACCATTTAGTTTCGTATCAAAGCAAAACACTACGTGATGAAACTCACGGATTGTCTCTTTAAGCTCGGTCTGTGATTCATCGTTTACATGCTGTTACTTTGCGCATTCTCTCCCAACACAGACAGAGCAAGCCTGAAACTTTGATCGATCCCCTGTTCTTATTCGGCGAGTTTGTGGGCTAGAATTGGAGATGTCTGCTTGAAGGCAATCAAAGTTAGTTGTGCAATCAGCGATGCTGTAATAAAATCATTATTTTGGCTACTGAATCATGATCGTCTCAATATAACTCCTCACTCCAATTATGAGTCTAGAAAGGTCTAGTAGAGGGTCGCGTCAGCCCATGTATCGAATTGACCAATCAGAACTAATCTTACCAAGTCACAATAGACTGCCTTTGCACGTATAACGTTGTAGGGTCATAGGTCGCAGAAGTTCGGCTGACACGACCTTCTTCTAGACCTTTCTAGACTCAATATCGGAGTGAAACGGATAATATTGAGGCTAGGTTTACTTAGACTTAAAGTTAAAACATTTGTTTGTGAACTATTACATGTAAGTCCTTTAAATGGTAAAGTTTTAAAATTTGATAACATTGTCGAATATTACACAAACTGATATACAAAGTAGATGCAGGCGGTGTTTGAAATAATGAAACCTACATGGTTCTATATCAATCTAGTCAGGTGTCAAAAATAAATCTGAAGATGTTTATAATGATCACAACAAAAACACAAAATTGAGTCTTCTCATGGTCAATAACTTTGCATAGTAATCAGTTTGTCCAGTCTAAGAAACCACTCTGACCATAGAGGCATTCAATTAAAGAGAAACAGAGTATGTTGATAGGATCACATATGTCAAATTTTGATATCGATGTTATTACATCGGGAACCACTAACTGTTACTGAAAATAACAAGTTAAAGGTCAATCAGTACATTAGACCGAAAATACGGCCATTCAAAGTCGGGATTTTGATCCAAAACCGGACAATGTGCCTCGAGTGGCGCGCGCAAATTCGCCAAACGTAATTTTGAAACCTTTTCATAAGCTGACAGGAAGATATATTCGATTCGATAGTGTTTATTAGGTATTGTAACTCTTAGGTAGATTATTTGGATGCATAATTTCGAATATTAAACGTTGTTGAGATGTTTTCTTGATGTTTCCTTAAAATCAAGCATTTTAGAGATATTATGCATAAATGGATATATTTGCAAGATATGAACTTCAATCAGCATATTAGATATTTTGTAGCTTATCAAAACCAAATACAATTTTAAGAAAGATACTCTGTGTCCCTTTAAAGTGATATCTTGAGGGAGCAATGCATTCTTGACCATGTCTTGCAAGGGCACATGATCAATTAAATTGAACAGTGACTGTATAAATACCAACATCTGTTAATATTCCCAGTCACTACCCTTGCCTCAGGGGTAAGGAGTTTGATAGGTGGAGAAGAAATTGTAAAGATAGGGTTTCAACAAATGGTCTCCATGACACGGCCTCTAGCTTAAAGGACCCAGGGGCATGTCATGCATTCCTTATTCCAATTAGCTCTTCGTCAATCAATCTGGATTTAATGTTTGACAATTATCATTTGTAAACGCATTTCATTGTTATTTTCTTTTAACTATTCTACCATCTCTACGTTATGAAATTTACATTAGCAAATCGTTATGTGAGAGGAATATGAGTTTCTACAGACACATTAACATGTTTTACAAAATGAATAATTTAGACATATATTCTCTTTCCAAAATTCTAACCATAAGAAAAAACAAGAATACATAAATTGAATTGTGAGAAATCAGAATCAAAAACGTAGTTATTCATGGTTTCTAAGGGTAGCAAGCTTAGGGTTAAAACATAAGTATTACGTTTTTACTTACATCAGGCAAGATTGAGAAGTCATACTATTTTAAATGTGTTCTCCTTAGTTCCAGAAATAGTTTTTGTCTATTCTCAGCAACAATGAAATTTAGCTGGATAAGAAGGCTTTTAAGTTTTCTTGTCTGTGACAAGGAATGCCATGTTATGGACACCCTGTAGTGAGAATAAGCGGTTATAAGACAGACGAATCTACACATGCTGAGAACACGCTGATACAGGAGTCATCGTAGAACCTCATCAGCAACAGGCAACAATTACAGAGAAGCTCCATTATAACCGTCAGAATCAGTTTCTGGGGCAACGGGATATTCAAGTGATTTGTTGAAAATATTTTTCTAAACAAGTGCATGAATTCTTGTTATTTCAGGCATGCATTCCTTAAATTTCTAAAATACGGTTCCTAATCTTAACAACTTGTGAGATAACAGACTCTTTTATATCCCTCTTCTTTAGTGAAGAATGTCATGTTATCAGTAGCCCGGAGTGTCATGGAGTGGTAATAAGACATTGAAATCTACACAAGCTGAGAAACATGCTGATAAACAAGTTATAGAAGAATCTCATCAGCAACAGGCAGCAATTACAGAGATCGCAGTTATTCTAGCAATTAGTTGAAAATATTTTTCAAGTCCATGAATTCTTATTATGCCAGGCATGCATTCCGTAAGTTTCTAAAACACAGTTCTTAATCTTTACAACTTTTGAGATAACAGCCTCTTTTAAATCCCTCTACTTTGGTGAAGAATGTAATGTTATCAGTAGCCCGGAGTGACATAGAGTGGTAATAAGACATTGAAATCTACACAAGCTGAGAAACATGCTGATAAACAAGTTATAGAAGAATCTCATCAGCAACAGGCAGCAATTACAGAGATCGCAGTTATTCTAGCAATTAGTTGAAAATATTTTTCAAGTCCATGAATTCTTATTATGCCAGGCATGCATTCCGTAAGTTTCTAAAACACAGTTCTTAATCTTTACAACTTTTGAGATAACAGCCTCTTTTAAATCCCTCTACTTTGGTGAAGAATGTCATGTTATCAGTAGCCCGGAGTGACATAGAGTGGTAATAAGACATTGAAATCTACACATGCTGAGAAACATGCTGATAAACAAGTTATAGAAGAATCTCATCAGCAACAGGCAGCAATTACAGAGATCGCAGTTATTCTAGCAATTAGTTGAAAATATTTTTCAAGTCCATGAATTCTTATTATGCCAGGCATGCATTCCGTAAGTTTCTAAAACACAGTTCTTAATCTTTACAACTTTTGAGATAACAGCCTCTTTTAAATCCCTCTACTTTGGTGAAGAATGTCATGTTATCAGTAGCCCGGAGTGACATAGAGTGGTAATAAGACATTGAAATCTACACATGCTGAGAAACATGCTGATAAACAAGTTATAGAAGAATCTCATCAGCAACAGGCAGCAATTACAGAGATCGCAGTTATTCTAGCAATTAGTTGAAAATATTTTTCAAGTCCATGAATTCTTATTATGCCAGGCATGCATTCCGTAAGTTTCTAAAACACAGTTCTTAATCTTTACAACTTTTGAGATAACAGCCTCTTTTAAATCCCTCTACTTTGGTGAAGAATGTCATGTTATCAGTAGCCCGGAGTGACATAGAGTGGTAATAAGACATTGAAATCTACACATGCTGAGAAACATGCTGATAAAGAAAGCATATAAGAAGCTGATGGACAGCAGGGAGCTTGGGCCAACCCACACACTGTACTACACCATTTTATATATTTTCCAAAAGAGTAATTCCTATGAAAGAAAGAGTTAGTTAGTTACTGTTTAGCGCCGCTTGGGTAATATGTCAGCGTATGAAAGAAGGAGACTATGTTTCAAAAGAGTTTAAACTGGGTTTAGAGAAAATATTTCAAAAGAGTTTAAACTGGGTTTAGAGAAAATATTTCAAAAGAGTTTAAACTGGGTTTAGAGAAAAGGGGGTTTGGTTCTCAATTCTAGAGACTGTATCCCCTAACAAGTAAGTAACTATAACCATTTTCGATATTCGTTTT
Source organism: Steromphala cineraria (assembly GCA_916613615.1). Classification (NCBI taxonomy): domain Eukaryota; kingdom Metazoa; phylum Mollusca; class Gastropoda; order Trochida; family Trochidae; genus Steromphala; species Steromphala cineraria. The sequence goes on along the minus strand of OU744724.1, from coordinate 73,812,041 downwards.
GAACATCGATATCGATGATAATACTTTCCATTACTGATAGACCTTTTAGCAATTTGTAAAATCGCATATCATATAGTTGTTTCTTTCTATAGCTCTGGAAGTGTATAATATCTACGCTTTCAATTAGATAAAAATATACGCAAGTGAAACGTCAATCACAGCAAGACAACCACAGAGTTATCAAACAACTGACCTTGTTCCTTCTATACCTGCCAAACATACTGTCAAATGATAGCAGAATCAAAGGAATAATTTCTAATATTTCTACTTTCCCTCTTTGTGGGTTCGTAGTTGATAGCATTGTTTATTCCAATGTTTGTTTAGCCTGTGGAGATCTGTCTATCCAAAGTGTCTGGTGTTGTGGTAAAAACTAGAAGATTGCAATAACAGTGCTGTGGGTGAAGACGATCTTTGTGTATCTATCTTCAACCTGCTCTGGGCTGCATTATCCATAGATTCTTCAGTTATACGCCACACAAGATGTTGTGCAAGAACTTCTCACATTTACTGACATGCCAGTTTCGTTCTTGTCCCGGAAAAAATGTTTTCTTTATACATGATTTGGAATAAATTTGGAAAAACAAACGTAGAGAAACAGAAATTTAAACTTGGGAAAGATATACTCACAAATTATTAACCTTAATGATGTACTGTTTACTTAAATCTTAAAGGCTTGACTTCCGGTTATGACGTCGGGCTAGAAACAGGGCGAAAGTGCAGCTCCGTGAAAATCTGTTAACATCCCTAATAATGTCCTCCAGAAAGAAAAATAATAGGAATAAACAGAATCAAGAATCACCGAAAGACTGCAGTGCACAGAATTTAAACGCTTTTATTACAAGATCAAAAGACATCGAAGAAAACGAAGACGAACAATCCGGCATGGCGAAAAACATGGCGGGCGATATTGAATCGTTTGAAGAAATGAAAACGTATATGGAAAAATTACTGAAAGAACAAACTAAAGATATAAAACTTGAATTTCAAACTGTAAGGTCAGAACTAAGTGACATGAGAAAGGAAATAAAGGACTTTGACAACAAAATAGAGGACGTAATGAAATGTGTGAAGTTCAACGAAACAGAAATAACCGGAAACACATCAGAAATATTAAAACTCAAGGACGAGATTGAAGGTTTGAGGCGGAACCTGTTGATACAAGAAAAATATTCTCGTAAGAACAGCCTTTTACTGTACGGAATTCCCGAAGACCGCGACCCCGCACAAGCCGCAAGGGATTTGTTTACTAACATTCTGCACGTGGAGCGTGTTAATGAAATACTCTTCGATAACGTTCACAGACTCGACAGGAAAAGTACTGACCCTAGCAACTTTCGGGCAGGTATGCCGAAACCGATAGCCGTCAGGTTTACATCAGCAATGGATAAACAGCGGGTTTACAACGCTTCTCTCAGGTCTTCAAAATCTTTGGCGGAGAAGAAAATCAGCGTAAGAACTGACCTTCCGGTAATAATGAAAAAACAACGTGGAAGACTCGCGAACAAAGCCTACGAAATAAGAAAATCAGAAAAACTACAAACAAGAATCGTTGAGAGGGACATAAATCTCAAGCTTGAGACCAGAAGATCCCCGGGAGACCCATGGATAACAGTCGAGGAGATCCGTAACTAGGATGCACAGTCAATATTCAAGGAGTGTTTATTTACTTATGTGCTCATCATGTTTGATACTGAGTCTGAGACTCGAGCTTACTTTCGGATGTGTGTTTTCTTGAATTCGTGAAAGACGTGAATTCTTTTGGATATTTTCTGTTTTTGTTTTTGATATATAATATGGAGTGACATCACCGTTTTTTTTCAAGGAACTGCAAGTAAGTAGTTTTTAATATGGTTGTCACTTATTCAGCGTCAGACTACAATATCATGGCAGTAACAGTACAGTAGTTCTGTGTCTATTTTTGTTTTTTTGGAACTTTTGAAACTGTTTTTACTTCGTGCCATTTCCTAGATGAAGGATTCCCATATACATCGATAATGTACTGATCTGATACATTGATGAAGAGGATTGTGACTTTTTATTTTATGTAATGTGGACACTAACATACGTTGTTCCTTTTGAACTTGTACGATATTTTTGATACCTACATAATAATATTCATATTCATATATCATCAAGATAATGCCTTTTCTGTCTTTTTGCCTGTGTGTGAAAAAGTCAGTTAGTGACGACTATGGATATTTTCAGAATCTTTCGATTTTGGTGTTCTCTCTTTTCTAACTTGTTTGACAAAATGTCGTTTACGATAGCATATACAATATGGATATTTTAGGAACGCTTCGATTTTTTCTTTTTTTGGTATGACCCACATGTACATGCTGGCGTTTATGACTGCCTATATTGCTATTGTAAGAATGCTTCAAAGACAACCGGATCTTAGACATAAATTAAACATATGTTTAAAAAGTAAAAGGAAAAACAACAAACACTATCTCCTTCAATATTTTTGACATCATACAACTACTGTTGAATACTTGTCTTTCTTTCTTACCTTTGGGATGAATGAAATATCCTATTTGTTCTACTTAAGGGAGCATGCCCCTGTTTTCTTTTTCTTGTTTTATTTCTTTTCCTTATGTTTTTTCTTTTTTTATCTATTTTACTTTTTCTTCATTTAAATACCGGTTCCCATTCGGTTAGAAATTTATCCTTTTCTATTACCTCCTACCAATATTACAACAAAGATTCTATCATATTTCCCATAGGTCAATTTCATGATTACAACCACACGCCAATTATAATTGATAAACATTTCATTCCAATTTGCTAGATGACTACAGATAGCATTAAAAAAATAACAATGATTTCAGCTAACTGCAGAGGATTAGGAGATAAGAAAAAGAGAAGAGAAGTTATGAATTTGTACAGGAAAAAAGATTTTTCAATTATTTGTCTACAGGATATTCATTTGGCTAAAAAAGATATTAATATAATGAGAAATGAATGGGGTTTACAGTCTATAATAGCTCCTTTTAGGTCAAATGCCAGGGGAGTAGCAATACTTTTTAATAATAATGTTGATCTTACTATTCATAGAACTATCGAGGATGATGATGGAAATTTTATTATTGCTGATGTAACTGTTGAAGAAAAGAGATTTACATTAACAAATTTGTATGGTCCAAACAATGATGATCCTGAATTCTATATCCAACTTTTTGAGAAAATATTCTCTCTGAATAATGACTCATTAGCCATTGTGGGAGACTGGAATCTTGTATTGGACCCCTCAATTGATCTAGAAAACTATAAGCACTTAAATAATCCTAAATCAAGGGATGTTGTTTTAGAAATAATAGAAAAGTATGATCTTCTTGATGTATGGAGGGAACTTAACACACATACTAGAAAATATACATGGTGGAAAAAGAATCCAAGGAAACAAGCTAGATTAGATTTTTTCCTTATCTCTCAAGATATATTTGATATAACTTTGGATTCCAATATTTTACCTGGCTATAAGACTGACCATTCAGCTATATCATTAATTCTATCAAATTCTATTAACCAAAAAAGAGGAAAGGGTTATTGGAAATTTAATACTTCCTTATTACTTCATCCTGAATATAATAACTTGGTGAAGGAAATTTTGAAAGAAACAATTGAAGAATACTCAGTAACCCGTATACCTGAAAATGCTAAACAGAAGGATATGGTTGAACTTAAGATCAGTGATAGCCTTTTTCTGGAAACTTTCCTAATGAAAGTCAGAGGCAAAACTATTTCCTATGCGACTTTTTTGAAAAAAGATAAAAATAAAAAGACCACAGAACTGGAAAAAAAAATTAAAAATTGTGAGGATGATATAAGAAAAGATTTCCAAAATATGAATGAATCTACTTTATCTAAACTGTCAAAATATAAATTGGAACTGGAGCAAATCAATGAAGAGGAATTAAAAGGCATCCAGATCAGAAACAGAATTAGGTGGTATGAAGAAGGAGAAAAACCATCAAAATATTTTTGTAATCTGGAAAACAGAAATTATGTCAGCAAATCTATAAATAAGATAGTCACTGAAAAAAATGAGGAAATAACTGATGGCAATTCTATTCTAAAACAGTTGAAATGAAGTTAATTTAGATAATGTTGAAACACCTTTATTGAATCATGAATTAAGGGAGGAACTTGAACAAGATATTACTACTGAAGAAATAACCTTTGCAGCGAGAAATATGAAAAACAATAAAAGTCCAGGAATTGATGGATTCCCAATTGATTTCTTCAAATTTTTTTGGAATGACCTTAAAGAATGGATATTTAGATTTGTAAATGAGGCTTTCACTAAAAATGAATTATCTCTTACTATGAAAAGGGGGGTCATAACTTGTATACCAAAATCAAATAAAGACAGAACGCAGTTAAAAAATTGGAGACCAATTACTTTATTGAATGCCATTTATAAAATAATAAGTTCTTGTATAACAAACCGTTTAAAAAAAACTTTGGATACTCTTATTCATGACAATCAGACAGGTTTTATCCCAGGTAGAACTATTAGTCAAAACACAAGACTGCTATATGACCTCATGTTTGAATCAAAAGCAAGAAATATTCCAGGTTTACTTATTTTAATTGATTTCGAAAAGGCCTTCGATACAGTTTCAAAAGATTTCATTAATGTTGTCCTTAAAAAATTTGGTTTTGGTCCACAAATAATACAGTGGATTAATGTACTAACTTATCATACAACCTCTTGTGTGATACAAAATGGTTATTTATCAGAATTCTTTGATAATGAAAGGGGCTGCAGACAGGGCGATCCATTGTCACCATATCTTTTCCTCTTTGTGGCTGAAATCTTAGGATGTATGATAAGAAATAATGAAAAAATTAAAGGTATTGTAATTGATGATATGGAATATAAATTAGGTCAATACGCTGATGATACACAATTATTTTTAGATGGTTCTGAAGATAGTCTATATGCAGCTATTGAAACTATAAATGCTTTCTATAAAATGTCAGGTTTGAAAATTAATATTGACAAGACCAAAGCGATCTGGATTGGCTCAAAGGCAGGCAGTGAACAAACTTTGTGTACTGATTTACATATAGAATGGTATAAAGAAGAGTTTGAAGTATTAGGAATAAAATTTACTCCAAATCTAAATGACTTATGGGTGATCAATACAAGGAAAAAGCTTGAAGAAATAAACAGATTATTGTCAATATGGAGAAAAAGAAGCTTAACATTGATTGGGAAAATTACTGTCATTAAAACATTAGCCCTTTCTAAATTAGTGCATATTTTCAGCTCTTTGCCCAACCCTCCATATGACTTTATCAAATCTCTTGAACAAATCTTTTTCAAATTCATATGGAATGATAAAAATGATAAGATTAAAAGAAGCACTTTGAAAAGATTAAAGACTGAAGGAGGACTGGGTATGGTAGATGTCCAAACATTTATTGAAGCTTTGAAATTATCTTCTCTCAGATTTTACTGTAAAAATAATTCAATTTATAACCCTGCAAATATTCCATACCATAATATTCTTCAATATGGATCAAATATCAATAAGATACTAAATATTGAAAACCCATTTTGGAAAGATGTCTTAAAAGCATGGAATAAATATTGTAAAACTTTTAGTCTTGAACAGTATAAACTTGATGATTTTCTTGCAGAACCACTATGGCTTAACCATAATAATAAAAATCCCTATTTTATTATCAGAAATTGGGCCAAAATGGGCCTTATGACAGTAAAGGACTTATGCGATGAAAATGGTTTTATGCCCTTTGATAAATTACAATTGAAATATAAGATTAGAGGTACAGTTTTAGATTATAACTATTTACTTCATATCTTGCCCCACTGTTTAAAATCTTTAATCAAAAGCACCAAATTAATTCCTACATATAATTTGTATTTCAGTATTTACCAAAGAAATATTTTGAGGTATACAAAAGGATCAAGATTTTTTTATGATAAGTTTATTTCCAATAGTGTTAAACTTGAGCTTTGTAAAAAATGGGAAGTGATATTTAATGACTATGACTTGGACTGGAATAACATTTTCAATTCATACAGACATGGCTTGAAAGATGTAAAACTCCTTGATTTTCAATATAGATTTTTGCAAAGAGTTATATATACCAAAAAAGAATTGTTGAAGATGCATCTTGTTGACAATGATCTGTGTACTTTCTGCAAGGAGACTCCTGAGAGTATCTGTCATGTATATTGGGATTGCAGTGTAACCAAAACATTTTGGAATGAACTTGAAATTTGGATAAAAAGGCACTTACAATCCAAAATAACTATTTCGAAATACTTGATTTGGTTTCTTGAAATAAATAATATTTTGATGAATCAAATCCTTCTCTCTGCTAAAAAATATATAAATTTATGTAACATAAAAAATTTAATTCCAAAACTGAGTAACTATCAAAACATTCTTCAAGAAATATATTTTGTTGAAAAATATATTTCCAAAAAAAACAATGAAATGACTGCATTCAACAGCAAATGGAAATCACTAATCCCAATATTCAAGAAATGATATTATATGGCTTTAAAAAGAGCCTTTTCAGCTCATATTATTTATTATGTTTGTTGTAAAAATTCAAATATTTCATGTATAATATACTTTTTATATGCTGTATAACCCTTGGGAACCAATAAAAAAAAAAAAAGAAAAAGAAAAAAAAAAAAAAAAAAAAAAAAAAAAAAAAAAAAAAAAAAAAAAAAATCTTAAAGGCTTGACCTTTGACCTTCTGAAACAAATCGCTTCCATATAATTCCTTCCATCTTTAATGTAGATTTTATATCTATATGACGTGACACCGTGGATCATAATTTTGAACAATAAGTTAGTCATAAGTCTAAAAAGTTGACTTGGACAAAACAGCATCTGCATTAATCGTTACTACATATTGTAATCACTTAGAAGACATTTAATTTATTTCTAATTACATTTAGGATTCATTTTCCAACCCAGACCAATTCACATAATTTAACAAGATACTGAACTTTGTCCTCAGCTTCTAACATGGAAAATCGATGAAAAGGGAACACGTTTATTTTAGGTCTAAATGTTGGTAGACATATTGATTGATAGTATATGATGCAAACACAAGCATTACGAAATTAGTTAAGCTTAAATTGTTTCTTCAACTCAATGTAATTTCATCATTCAATGCCATTTATCACTAATCGACCTTCACCGTTACAGACATGATCTTAGCAAGTAACAAATTCAGTAACTGTTATTAAGGATTCAGCCATAAGGCTGAATCCTTATTGTTATTGGCGTGTTTCTTTCTTTTTTTTAATTATTCCACGATTTTTGTGAACAGGATTCAGACCAAACGGCTGATGCTATCGAAGCCAAATTTCACAGGCTGGTAGACCTTGTTGAGGAAAGGCGACAATAAGCTTTTGGGACAATTCGGCCCATACATTAAAGGTCCAGTTCGATTCCCAAATCGGAAAATTAACATTGATTTATTTTTCAAAATGCACTTAGAGACCTGAATTTTTTTTTAAAAGATGCGCAATCAAAAATAATGAAAAAAAGTATATCATGACAAATTTGTAGGTCACGTGGTTTGGCCGCCATCTTGATTTTAAGCACATTTTGCAAAAGTCTGACCCCATGCACACTTGGCGATTCACCACTCGGTAACTAATGTTACCAGAAACATGATATTTGCACACAATGTAGCTAAAACCCTGGCCTACAACAAATTTGTTTTAAAAGTTGAAAATTCAAAATACATTTTGTGTAATAACCTTTTAAAGTTTGACAATTTTTAAAAAATATCAATTTTCAAGGGCAGATAACTCAAAAACCTGACCGGCGAATTTCATGATTTTTGCATGAGAGCTAGACATGACCAAGCTCTTTAAGATAAAGAAATAAAATCGCTCGCGAACAGTCATTTCCGGTCGCCATGACACATTTTCCGAACATGGGGTCAGCTACGTTTGAAAAACTGTAAATGAACATTTCTAATGTTACTTTATCCTGTAATGATATTTTCATGAAACTTTCAGGAATGATAGATGACATTATCATCTGTGCAACCATTATGTACATTAACATCATACAGCGGTGAATCCGTTTGTCGTCGCTTGCGACTATATTTATTGTTCATATTCCTAAACATAAAGAGACAATTTATTTCAAGAAATGCAGATGTTTAAACTCTCTTTAGGGACATTTCTCTTTGTAACAAAATTCAAGTGTGTTATATAGAAATGCAAAAAAGCATCATTCTCTTAATTTTAGTTTTTAAAATCGCCTATGCATAGTTTTTGAATCCAGATACTTAAATGATTTATGAAAGGTGACATCTACTCATAAAACATACATATTATATTTTATATGCCCAGCCTTTGACAGCATCTTATAAACATATACAGTAGAACACGGATATAGCGAACACTCGGATATAGCGAACTTAAAATGTAAAGAGTGAGTTCTTTTAACATTGTTCTATTACTATACTACTTCTACGTCCTCTAATACTTCTGCGACTTCTATGATAAATATCACAACTGCGTACTACTCCTACTACTTCTCATAAAAATCATGCGTTCTTTAAACTACAACTACATCTAACAACACAACTTCTATTACTTCTACTTCTACTTCTACTACTACGACTACTATTACTACTACTACTACTTCTACTACTACTACTACTACTACTACTGCTGCTGCTGCTACTGCTACTACTACTACTACTGCTGCTGCTGCTGCTGCTGCTACTACTACTACTGCTGCTGCTGCTGCTGCTTCTACTACTGCTACTACTACTACTGCTACTACTACTGCTTCTGCTGCTGCTGCTACTACTACTACTACTACTACTACTGCTGCTGCTGCTGCTGCTTCTACTACTGCTACTACTACAGTAAAACACGGATATAGCGAACTCTGATATAGGAACAATCGTATATAGTGATCAACTACGGTTTTCAAGTCCCTTCAATAGCCCAATGTATGGTGGCCTAACGTGAATAGCGAACACCGGATATAGCGAACTAAATTGTTTGGTCCCTTCGAGTTCGTTATATCCGTGTTCTTTTGTACTACTGCTGCTGCTGATGCTACTCCTACTCCTACTAATAACAAGAAGACATAGTCATCAACATCCCCCGCCTGATTTATTCTTATTTTAAATTAAGTCAGAACCTTCTCCTAAATACTTGAGTGTATTTAAAAATATCATGACAACAAACTCCGGAAAAATATTTGCGCGGTTCTGATTTTCGAATTTCATCAAGGTATTGATACCTTGAAGGCCGGCACACATCAAATTTGATGATCCTATCTGTAACAGTTTCTGAGAAAAATTGGCTCCTTTGAAGACGCCTCGAACAGAGTCCCAAAAACGTAACAAGGGCAATAAGTCCGGAAAAAATATTTGCGCAGTTCTGATTTTCAAACTCCATCAAGGTATTGATACCCTGAAGGCACACATCAAATTTGATGATCCTATCTTAAACGGTTACTGAGAAATATTGGCTCCTTTGAAGACACCTCGAACAGAGTCCCAAAAAAACGTAACAAGGGCAAAAACTCCGGAAATGATATTTACGCGGTTCTGATTTTCGAACTCCATCAAGGTATTGATACCCTGAAGGCACACATCAAATTTGATAATCCTACCTTTAACGGGTTCGGAGAAAAATTGGCTCCTTTGAAGACACCTCGAACAGTCCCAAAAAAACGTAACAAGGGCAATAACTCGGTAAAAAATATTTGCGTGGTTCTGATTTTCGAACTCCATCAAAGTATTGATAGCCTGAAGGCACACACAAAATTTGATAATCCTACCTTTAACGGGTTCGGAGAAAAATTGGCTCCTTTAACTCGGACGGACGGACGGACGGACGGACGCACGGAGCTCAAACCTATATCCCCCTTCCACTTCGTGGCGGGGGATAATAATCATTCTAACACTACAATACAACAAGTACTACTGCAACACCTGCTGCGACAACTGGTATTATTACAAAGCGGATATACAATTCACAGTATATAAAAGTACAAGTTCGTTTTTTTGGTAAAAATACCCAACGATAAATTCGTTGAAATGTAAAGCTGGATTTACGATAAAATAAAATTCACAGAATTGCAGTTGAAAGGTCCTAAGCATCAAAGGGTCTCACACAATTTGAGTTTCAAGTGTACATGGTGTATTTCTTTCAAGTGCAATGTCCTGCATTCCAACACTTGAAAATAAAGTAAAGTGGGATATACACATACATACATACCTTATCAATTGATTGTAGTTGGTTAACAGCGCGAATTTCTCACCAAGACTTTGTTAACGTGATTCATGATAACTAACAGAAAGGTCGGTTACTAAACAAAGCCATTCAATCTATTTGAATCATTTGAAGTGACGTGGATTGTGAAAGTTCTATATATTTTAATTCAAATACCTTTCGTGTTATTTTGTTGTGTGACTGCCCTCAGTGCAATGTTTCTGAAATACACCTAAGACTGCAGTATTATGCAAGCCAACTAGCTAATCATTCTATCTTATTGGCGAGGAGCAGGTCATATAAGGAAAAAAGTATTGAATCTACCCTGAGTTTAACTTGGAACAAGTGGCTTGAACAAACAAAATTGAACAAGCAGCGTGGGTCACTAATATACCCGACCGTGCATACCAGACAAACTACATTACAGGAACTTAGACTTTCAATTATCAAGACCAATAGTAGACGTCTCTTGCGCATCATTTAACCACTCATCTCCCCCTTAAAAATAATTGAAAAGAATGAATTAATATATTTGCTACAATTGTCCCGAGAAAATGACTTTTACTATGTCTTGTAGTTTAGCATTTCCCAATAATTCAAAAAGATATGGATAAATACTTTTTCTGCAATCGGCCAGACAAATTCTGATATTGTAAAGCATTGAAATTCGTGCACTGCACCCTCCTGTCATGTTAGAACACATGTGAAACAAATCAGTTGGATAGTTTTCCTGCAATTAGTCGAACAAATTCTGATGATGGAACATAGCTAAGTTAAAAAAATGGAAAACCGTAAAAAGAATTATACGACATTAGTGGTAATTTGGCACTGAACCACGTCTTGTAGAGAAGAGGGCATGTCCCAAATTTTAAGATAATCGGATGTCTGGATTGCCACTCTTGTAAAACGGGTGATACAAAGACATGCAATCAAATCATGAAGTATGAGATAGGTTTGTTGAAAGACAAACTCAAGAAGACAATGATATCTCAATTTGCTACAAGGACACAATTTTACATAAAGACATTTCAAATATCAGGTGATATGAATAAAATTCCATTTAATGAAAGACGAAAATCATTTTAAAAAAACTATAGAGGATGGATATTGTACAACAAACAATACTTGGTTTTCCAGTTGCCCAGTTACGCAGATATATAACGGACATGTGACACGTACCAGGCTGGACACAGATTACAGCCAGACGTGTTTTAAAGAGCAGTAGCATGTTTTTTTAAATTTTATATTTTAAATTTTTCACTTATATTTGTTTTTTTTTACTGCTTATAGTATTATTTTGATAGCGTAAAAAATCTCATTACACAAACCAATCATCCATTATCAGAGAACAAATTATGAGGTTTCACATTAAGTCCATTGGCTGCCATTTTTGTGTGAACACCTTTAATTCATTTTATGTAAGCATGGCTGAACTCTACATTATATTTTTTATTAATCACTGCTTCATTTAATTTTAAAAAATTGTCTTTCAATTGGAATCATTTATTTTCATTTTCCTGACACCACCTTATATTCCCTAAAAAAACGTGCTAATGCCTATTTAAAGACATTTTCTAACATAATCTTTAAGTTGTGAAAGTAACACAAGCTCTGTGAAATGATCACAAGAAAACATGGTCGATCTTAATATACTGTGTGTTTTCATCATATTCATCAGTGATGTAGAACATTATTAACCACCTTGACCAATACATATTTTAAAAGCAATAATAAATCAGGTGTCGGGTCTATGGACACCACCTGAGTAATAACAATTACTAAGAAACAATGAACAGCACTCGACACAACACTACATATTTTTATATTCCTTCCTAAATACCTCACATGATAATACAAACTGAAAACATCCAATAATGTAAGTAATTGAACCTAACATCTATGATCGTTTAAGCATTACGTGACAATAAAACCAAAAGAATATTCTAGGCAATAATGTAGCAAACACTTATGAACATTTAACATCCAAATAAGCCACAATATGTTTTATAGATCAAAGATACCGTCAGATACGAGAAACGAGTTATGATTAATTTACAAAAAAAAAAAAAATTATTAAATTGTTTTCCAAAAAGACGTGGTCCTTTAAACAATTGTAACGGGTAAAATACTATGTTAATAATCAAGGCAATACTGAAGCCTTTAACATGGAAAAGAGCTGTTTATTAGCTGCAAAACTCGCAATAAAAATGGTGTTGGGTCTACATATAAAACGTGTCCAGATGTTGGCAAACACTTGACCACCTCATATGGGCCTACATGTGACCCTCAGAGTATACCAAAACACTAGGAAGTACTATCCAAACATGATAATAACACCCTTTGTATACAGAAGGGTATATCTGTACTTTACAAATACATACACCAATAGCGCTGATGGTCATTTTTGTAGAAGGGTTTAACAAACACTTGAGAATCTAATAAAAGCGAGTATTTGGCCTTCTTAGCAAATTTATACCCACATTCAAAGAGTAAGTAGGTGAATATTAGCATAACCGTAGTATTTTGATGGTCAACTTGTATATGAGGGTTAAGTTTATATCAAACACTTGACAATCTAATAAAGGCAAGTATTTTCCCGTAGCAATATCATATGCACAGATGTGTGTATATTAGCATAATCACAGCTTTTTAGTGGTCATCATGTATATATGAGCTTTGGACGATACCACACAGAATGATGAATAGACGATAGTTCACGACCTTCCATGTTTTGTCCTATCTTTATCATTGATAACTGTCGCTCGTTTTATATCAAGTAGTAGAATAAACTAGGATACAAAGGACGGGATATATTGTGCATTACTCGTTCATGTTTAACAAGAAAAATAAAGAATATATTTTTAACCGTTGAACAGAATCGTTTAACCAATCTTCGCAGTTTCTAAATGGCACTTTTTCATGTTAATGACATAAGATCAATATTACTTTGAACATACAGTTATTCTAATGCTTGGAATTCAAGGTACCCAGTCAGTCCTCAACTCATGAAGAACCTTCTAACTAACCCGTCTATCATCTTCCTCTGATGCCAATCCAGCCCCTTGTACATTAACTATATAATATAGCATTCTCTCCTTACAGAGGTAGTCATGAAATGCTGATCTAACCTCTGTTCTAATAAAGGCAGTTCTCTGGTTTCCGGCGATGATTTATCAGCCAAAAACAATGACATTTGAACAGCTTCGCTGATTGCACTACTCATTTTGATAGCAACCAATCCGGTGTCTCTCTTTCTAGCCCCTTAACCGGTTTAATTAGAACAGAGGTTGGATCAACATTTTATGACTTGATCTACCTGTGGTGAGTGAAATTTGAAATTATTATCACGGTAACTGATTCATCATTGTTCTACCCATTCAAAGAAACAAACCACTCTATTTATCAACTTTTCATATGCCATGACTCCTGTTGTCTGTTACATTTCAGGAATTTCTCTGGTTTTTAATGTTTGTTCTTAAAAGTTTCTACTTTAATGATAATAATTGTGTTGAAGCTACATGTTTGGAGTTTTGATCTATCTTTACACGTCCCATTTTTGAGAAAATGAAAACATAACAAATGGAATACTTCCTAGATCCTTTCTTACCTTAATTCATGTCGGGACTTATTAAGAACAACACGGCTGTTAAAGATTAGGCATAAACACTTAATATTTCTATTTAAGGCACATAATGTAAGTAAAATTTCATATCAGAGATGTTTCATGTCCATAGCGTTACAGCACCTACCCCGCCCTACAACAATAGTTTAGTCAAGGCTTGACAATCTCAAGTATCTTAAACAGATTGGGAAATAAATTGTGCTCAGTAATTTTTGTTGACCAGTTATTGATATAAAAACTGATTTGTGTAAGGTTCGTCCATACCGTTACGGTCACTGCCGTTGTACTGTGGATGGTAACGGTAGTGACGTTCTGGACTTTAAATATCATTTGAATACTTATATTAATCTAAGTGGTTCTAATCTGAATCTGAAATAATATCGTCAATAATATTATTCTTAATAAGCTAATCTTATAGGTTTATCACGATAAGGACATATTTTTAACAGTACTGACATTTTGATATTTTGTTGATTACAGAATTTTTCAAAAGTTGTTTTGTTATCTATATTTCAATCATATACAAAAGTGAAAACCATTCTAATATACCATATTGGAAATAAGACAGTTACCCTGTACTTTTTATTATTTTGGTAGGGTAAGGGCAATCTTTGGTAACGGCAGTGTCATGTTAAAAGCATGTGTATTTGATTTATTGTTATGTAAAAAAGATAAAAATCTACTGTACTATCCTTGTCTTATTAGTAAGAAATATAAACCCAAATATATTTCTACCATATTTTGAGGAAGTATTGCTCTAAGAATATTTTTTTTGCGAGGATAATTCTACAGCAATGATTAGTTTAGTCATTTTATTATTTTGGTAATGTGTTGTTTTCGATTTTGAAATTGAAGAAATATAGTACTTTCGGTTCATTGCTCCTAATTTGAACAGATAATTACTTAAATTTAGCACGCGAAATTCAATTGGGAATCATATTTTGGTAATACGAGGTTACAACTTCTCTAACGGTAAGGACATTTATTTAGGATGCTCATGAAAGGATGAACCTTATTTGTGTTAAGCTTGCATAAGTTATATTTTGTTTATTATAAATATAACAAAATGTTGAAACAAATTAAGCACACAAAAACAAGTAAACAAAATGTTTAATGTTGCCAACATAATGTCAATTAGTCTCATATAAAAAATATGACTTATCATTAGTGTATTGAAGTAATCTATCAAGCACTTCCGCATTATTCGAGATTCCACCCATTTGAGCTCATTAGTAGAATCACATCTCATAAAGAGCGTCCCCCGCCGTATTAGCTGACCACATGCTATAATTGAAGCTGTTCTGTAATCCCTATTATTCCGGATTACCGTTCATTTAACCCATCATTATTATCACTTCATTAATTAATAAGTTCATTGGCACGGTCAGTTTTGACCGACTACATGCTATCCCCGATCTGTATTTAACGCTCATATCCGCTCTTAATCAAGAATTAGCACCTTCATTGTGTAGGTGATTGTGGTCATTTTAATCATTGTATAGGAGATGTTCGCTCAAGGACGTATTTTTATCTTTCGTGTGAGTCCATGTTCCTCAAGTTGATCATCGAGGTGTTGGGCACGATTGTTAGTCCCTAGCTGCTGTGTCGGCAGGAGGAGAACATGGGGGGAGGGGGAGGAAGATGAGTGAGCCATGTACCATAGGGGTAATTGATGTCACTAAATAAGATTGAGGTAAAATATGGCTGAAGGTTAAAACATTACGTTGACAGGCCATCTCCTGTAAGAAATGAAAGCTAAGAACACACTCTGCTTTATCCGCATGTTTTTTTTGTCACGTATTTTTACTTATCCAAAATATAGAATAATCTGGCTCACTTTGGTCATATTCGATCGAAACATATTTGGTGCCACTGTTACCAATATCTTAATTTCATTTTTATAGTTATGCATGCACTGGCTATTAATGGAACAATTCTTTCATTAAATTGACTGGGTCAAACGTGTCAATTCGAATTCATATGGAATGCCTTTCTTATGTTACATGATGTACATTTGAAGGCAAACTCTATTCAAATAAGTTTTTAATAAATGGAATGTATTTTAATCTTGAATAAATGGATAACACCCCTTCAAACTATTTCTACAAGAATACCTCCTCAATGTCATGTATAAAACCAAAGGAATGTTATTGTGTTATTGACCTTCATAAATTTGGAAACAATGTATATAATTGGTAGACCTTTAGGAAAAACAGAGAATGTTCTAAAACAGTCCTTTGATATGGTTGTCGGCCATAGATGTTGCTTAGAACAATAGCTTTAACAATGTACTTAATGAGCTCAAAGTCAAGATTCATTAGGGAGTGTGTTGGATACTTACTTCGGGATGAAAGAGAAGTATTTTATTGACTCCCACTGCCACTCTACTGGTTAAAAGAATTCATTTTTTATCTGTAGAACCATGTTTTAACAATAAAATATGTAATACTTAATCATAAGCTTTCTCTTATACCTTATAATGTTTACCAACAAACACGATCATTATAGTGTACAATCACTTCATATCATAAGCAATTCCGATATCTGTAACCGTGAGGTGAGGTGATGTGGGGTTTATCTCAACTTTCAAGAACATTTCACTTATAACTGCTAGTATCAGTGCAGGGAGTAAGCCCGCAAAACAATTGTCACTATGCATTGCCGTGAAACCTGCGAGCATCGACTTGAACTAGAGAACCATGGGTGGTACTACGCTGAAATTCAGTGTGGCATTGCATCCAAACCTGACTGTGTGTAGAAAATTCTGCGGACAAAGTTGCTGAGCCCCTGGCGGGATTCAAACCACGGACCTGATCTGAAGCTGAACATGCTAACCACTGCACTTTCCCTCTCTTTCTGTATGTGTAATTGAACAAGTGAGTGAGTTGCAGTGTAAAATAACTTATGCAATATTTCAACCATTAGCTGCCACTGCAATGCTACAAATTATTGCCTTTTGATCATGTAATTTTAACCCACACAAAGGGGCAGTAGCACGTTTTTTGATAATTGTATATTTAAAAAATTTCACTGATAATTGTAATTTAATGCTAAATGTATTATTTTGACAGTGTCAAAAATCTCATTACACAAGCCAATTATCCATAGTCTGAGGACAAAGTATGAAGATTCACATTTATTTATTATAAAATCCATTGGCGGCCATTTTGTGTGAACACCTTTAATTCATTTTGTGTAAGAAAAAGGAATCGCATGGCTAAACTTAACGTTATATATTTGAATTATTACTGCTCCATTTAGTTTAAATACATGGTCTTTCAATTGTAACTATTCATTTTCCTGACATCACCTTATAAACCCCCTAAAAATGGCTACTGCCCCTTTAAGAGGCAGGCATCAATTCCAGCACTGACTATCAAAAGCTTACCAAGACGACCAGGTAAAGCTTGGCGGGAGTCCCATTGCAGATATTGTGATTTCAAACATTAACATTTACAATGTTTTGTATAACCATGCATGTTCATTTCAAATTGACATTGCTTAAAGAGGATAGGGTAACCTTTTCAAAACTGATCGTCCTTCATATCCCTGCTTTGAAATTCTACTACGTTAGATTGTCAGTTTTCATTGTTGCTGCGAGTAAATTCTCGGGGAAGTGTGCTGAATACATGAGTAATTACAAATTACTAATCTTATAGGTTACTCATATATCCTTAATGTCCTTAATAGTAAGTCCTTAATGCTTCTGAAATATATTCTCCTTACTTTGAAAAAAAAATGCTAATTGCTCTCTTAACATATACTGAAAATAAAAACATCGAAGAATCCTTCATGTTACATGCCTTTATTACATAAGGTATCAAACCAGCAGTTTATCAAATAACATATCTCAAACAGTCATTAACAATGAAACAATCTTTTCTATTCAACAGCAAAAACAGAAATACACTGCATTTCCTGATATTATCAATAGATTTCAACATTCAGCAAAGGATCAATTTGCTGCAGGTTAACGGGAAATAATCAATTGTTGTACCACATTTTCTAGAATAGATAACATAACAAGTCACCTGACTGTGAAATATAACTAAATGTGTATTGGGGGTCGGGCCTAGATTTTTTCAGCTCTCTTAGCACCAAGACAGTCTGAAGTCAATGTTAAGAAAACAAAATGTGTTTGTTAAACACTGATGCCTCCAGATATATAGAGGATACTAAACGACCTTCCATTTAATACTATTTTTATTAAACGAGTTAATGATTTTGTATAAAAAGAACGAAAGCGAGTTTGATACCAAATCATTCACGAGTTTAATAAAAATAGTATTCAATGGAAGGAAGTTTAGTATTCTGTTTATTACTTGCCCTAAAAATCACGCAAACTTGCCGAAAATGTGCTGAAACTAACAGTTCCGCGACTCGGCACCCATTGTGACGAAGTGCTTACATTGTGACGTCACAACAGCTCACTTCTGTGACGTCATACTTGCATTGTGATATTACACTAGTTATAAATATTACACTGCGGTATCTTACACGGGCGTGTAATAACAGTAAATCATAAATGTATAGTTTTTTTGTGTCAATCTGAGATTCTGGGGGGTATAAAAATTGGTACAGTAGACCTAGTACTTAGTAAAGTACTAAGAGAGCTTTGAAATCCAGATCCTGGTGCTTAGGGAAGGACAAAAATGATATTGCAATCAAGGAAATATGGTAAGTTCTACTTCATGTATATAAACTTTGCTCATCTTTGTTTTCTTGAAATTCCAAAGAATCAACAGAATGGTGACAGAACACACTGTGGCATGACTAGAGAATAGTATGAGATATTTGGCATTAGAAAATTAATTGCCAAGCAACAACAAAAACTAAATGCAATTATAGATTCCAACCAGGATTCCATTCTAAAAGCAACCAATACAGTCAAAGGACACATTTAAATTTTAGAATATCAATCATTAAATCATGGTTACCATAGGGATTTACAATCTTTGAATTGCAAGGCATTGATGCATAGATGATCCATCATAGAAATTCACATTAAAAGCAAAACAAAGATTTTAACAGTTACATAAATAACATTACTATACATTTGTTTGTCCTGGTATAGAATAATGCTGTACTTTTCATATCAGATTCAAACAAACAGAAAATAGTGTTTGAAAGACATGAAAATATATATGCTATAATGAAAATTATTTGATTAAAACAATCTCTTGTAGAACCAGCTGCAGAGAAAAACAGGACCCCTTCATGTCATTATAGCTCCATAATCAGTAAAACATAAGGGCAAATTGCATTTTGATACAGTATGTGTGGCATTTCTTTCAGTGAAACCTGTAAGCCTTTGCTGGCACTAGCGAGTGAAGATGGTACTGTACTAACATATACTGAAGCATTACTCAAACCATACTGCATGTAGAAGGCACTGTTGGAGGAAGGCCTGCAACACTCTTGTGGTTATGCATTGTGGTGAAACTTGTTGGAACTGGCAAACCATCAACCATACTGAACTGAAATACTGTGCATTAAACCAAAACCTTACATGGAAAAGGAATTCTCTGTTATAATTCAGACACTGTAAAGAATCCTCTTGAATGTCATGTCAAATTTAAATTTCTATTTAAACAGAAGCAACTTCCTTATTGCTGCTTAGTTTCAGAAGAGGTTAAGGCTGAATTAATAAACAGTTTTACTTTTCAATCTGATTGTTTTCTTCAAAACTAACGAAAGTACTTCAGCACCAACAGATGATCTCCCTTTCCTGGAAGAAAGAACAGAGCACCTTAGGTAACCACAGAATAGAGATTATCTTTTTCGCCCCATGTAATTGTATCTTTTTCCATTTGATTTATATACCAGTTGAGTCTCCCTGGCAAACTAATTCCGTTACTGGTTGAGTCTCATGAGCCACAGGTTCCAGTCCATCAGTACATCGCAGTCTTCTCCCTAGTGAGCTGGTTCCAGTACTGGTTGAGTCTCATGAGCCACAGGTTCCAGTCCATCAGTACATGGTAGTCTTCTCCCTAGCGAGCTGGTTCCAGTACTGGTTGAGTCTCATGAGCCACTGGTTCCAGTCCATCAGTACATGGTAGCCTTCTACCTAGTGAGCTGGTTCCAGTACTGGTTGAGTCTCATGAGCCACTGGTTCCAGTCCATCAGTACATGGTAGTCTTCTCCCTAGCGAGCTGGTTCCAGTACTGGTTGAGTCTCATGAGCCACTGGTTCCAGTCCATCAGTACATGGTAGCCTTCTACCTAGTGAGCTGGTTCCAGTACTGGTTGAGTCTCATGAGCCACAGGTTCCAGTCCATCAGTACATGGTAGTCTTCTCCCTAGCGAGTTGGTTCCAGTACTGGTTGAGTCTCATGAGCCACTGGTTCCAGTCCATCAGTACATCGTAGCCTTCTCCCTAGCGAGTTGGTTCCAGTACTGGTTGAGTCTCATGAGCCACTGGTTCCAGTCCATCAGTACATCGTAGCCTTCTCCCTAGCGAGTTGGTTCCAGTACTGGTTGAGTCTCATGAGCCACAGGTTCCAGTCCATCAGTACATGGTAGTCTTCTCCCTAGCGAGTTGGTTCCAGTACTGGTTGAGTCTCATGAGCCACTGGTTCCAGTCCATCAGTACATCGTAGCCTTCTCCCTAGCGAGTTGGTTCCAGTACTGGTTGAGTCTCATGAGCCACTGGTTCCAGTCCATCAGTACATCGTAGCCTTCTCCCTAGCGAGTTGGTTCCAGTACTGGTTGAGTCTCATGAGCCACTGGTTCCAGTCCATCAGTACATCACAGCCTTCTCCCTAGCGAGCTGGTTCCAGTACTGGTTGAGTCTCATGAGCCACAGGTTCCAGTCCATCAGTACATGGTAGTCTTCTCCCTAGCGAGTTGGTTCCAGTACTGGTTGAGTCTCATGAGCCACTGGTTCCAGTCCATCAGTACATCGTAGCCTTCTCCCTAGCGAGTTGGTTCCAGTACTGGTTGAGTCTCATGAGCCACTGGTTCCAGTCCATCAGTACATCACAGCCTTCTCCCTAGCGAGTTGGTTCCAGTACTGGTTGAGTCTCATGAGCCACAGGTTCCAGTCCATCAGTACATGGTAGTCTTCTCCCTAGCGAGTTGGTTCCAGTACTGGTTGAGTCTCATGAGCCACTGGTTCCAGTCCATCAGTACATCGTAGCCTTCTCCCTAGCGAGTTGGTTCCAGTACTGGTTGAGTCTCATGAGCCACTGGTTCCAGTCCATCAGTACATCGTAGCCTTCTCCCTAGCGAGTTGGTTCCAGTACTGGTTGAGTCTCATGAGCCACTGGTTCCAGTCCATCAGTACATCACAGCCTTCTCCCTAGCGAGCTGGTTCCAGTACTGGTTGAGTCTCATGAGCCACAGGTTCCAGTCCATCAGTACATGGTAGTCTTCTCCCTAGCGAGTTGGTTCCAGTACTGGTTGAGTCTCATGAGCCACTGGTTCCAGTCCATCAGTACATCGTAGCCTTCTCCCTAGCGAGTTGGTTCCAGTACTGGTTGAGTCTCATGAGCCACTGGTTCCAGTCCATCAGTACATCGTAGCCTTCTCCCTAGCGAGTTGGTTCCAGTACTGGTTGAGTCTCATGAGCCACTGGTTCCAGTCCATCAGTACATGGTAGTCTTCTCCCTAGTGAGCTGGTTCCAGTACTGGTTGAGTCTCATGAGCCACTGGTTCCAGTCCATCAGTACATCACAGCCTTCTCCCTAGCGAGCTGGTTCCAGTACTGGTTGAGTCTCATGAGCCACAGGTTCCAGTCCATCAGTACATGGTAGTCTTCTCCCTAGTGAGCTGGTTCCAGTACTGGTTGAGTCTCATGAGCCACAGGTTCCAGTCCATCAGTACATGGTAGTCTTCTCCCTAGCGAGTTGGTTCCAGTACTGGTTGAGTCTCATGAGCCACTGGTTCCAGTCCATCAGTACATCGTAGCCTTCTCCCTAGCGAGTTGGTTCCAGTACTGGTTGAGTCTCATGAGCCACTGGTTCCAGTCCATCAGTACATCACAGCCTTCTCCCTAGCGAGTTGGTTCCAGTACTGGTTGAGTCTCATGAGCCACTGGTTCCAGTCCATCAGTACATCGTAGCCTTCTCCCTAGCGAGTTGGTTCCAGTACTGGTTGAGTCTCATGAGCCACTGGTTCCAGTCCATCAGTACATCACAGCCTTCTCCCTAGCGAGTTGGTTCCAGTACTGGTTGAGTCTCATGAGCCACAGGTTCCAGTCCATCAGTACATCACAGTCTTCTCCCTAGTGAGCTGGTTCCAGTACTGGTTGAGTCTCATGAGCCACTGGTTCCAGTCCATCAGTACATGGTAGTCTTCTCCCTAGCGAGTTGGTTCCAGTACTGGTTGAGTCTCATGAGCCACTGGTTCCAGTCCATCAGTACATCGTAGCCTTCTCCCTAGCGAGTTGGTTCCAGTACTGGTTGAGTCTCATGAGCCACTGGTTCCAGTCCATCAGTACATCGTAGCCTTCTCCCTAGCGAGTTGGTTCCAGTACTGGTTGAGTCTCATGAGCCACTGGTTCCAGTCCATCAGTACATGGTAGTCTTCTCCCTAGCGAGTTGGTTCCAGTACTGGTTGAGTCTCATGAGCCACTGGTTCCAGTCCATCAGTACATCGTAGCCTTCTCCCTAGCGAGTTGGTTCCAGTACTGGTTGAGTCTCATGAGCCACAGGTTCCAGTCCATCAGTACATGGTAGCCTTCTCCCTAGCGAGTTGGTTCCAGTACTGGTTGAGTCTCATGAGCCACTGGTTCCAGTCCATCAGTACATGGTAGTCTTCTCCCTAGCGAGCTGGTTCCAGTACTGGTTGAGTCTCATGAGCCACTGGTTCCAGTCCATCAGTACATGGTAGCCTTCTCCCTAGCGAGCTGGTTCCAGTACTGGTTGAGTCTCATGAGCCACTGGTTCCAGTCCATCAGTACATGGTAGTCTTCTCCCTAGCGAGCTGGTTCCAGTACTGGTTGAGTCTCATGAGCCACTGGTTCCAGTCCATCAGTACATGGTAGCCTTCTCCCTAGCGAGCTGGTTCCAGTACTGGTTGAGTCTCATGAGCCACTGGTTCCAGTCCATCAGTACATCACAGCCTTCTCCCTAGCGAGTTGGTTCCAGTACTGGTTGAGTCTCATGAGCCACTGGTTCCAGTCCATCAGTACATCACAGCCTTCTCCCTAGCGAGTTGGTTCCAGTACTGGTTGAGTCTCATGAGCCACTGGTTCCAGTCCATCAGTACATGGTAGTCTTCTCCCTAGTGAGTTGGTTCCAGTACTGGTTGAGTCTCATGAGCCACTGGTTCCAGTCCATCAGTACATGGTAGTCTTCTCCCTAGTGAGCTGGTTCCAGTACTGGTTGAGTCTCATGAGCCACTGGTTCCAGTCCATCAGTACATCGCAGTCTTCTCCCTAGTGAGCTGGTTCCAGTACTGGTTGAGTCTCATGAGCCACTGGTTCCAGTCCATCAGTACATCACAGCCTTCTCCCTAGCGAGCTGGTTCCAGTACTGGTTGAGTCTCATGAGCCACTGGTTCCAGTCCATCAGTACATGGTAGCCTTCTCCCTAGCGAGTTGGTTCCAGTACTGGTTGAGTCTCATGAGCCACTGGTTCCAGTCCATCAGTACATCACAGCCTTCTCCCTAGCGAGCTGGTTCCAGTACTGGTTGAGTCTCATGAGCCACTGGTTCCAGTCCATCAGTACATCGCAGTCTTCTCCCTAGCGAGTTGGTTCCAGTACTGGTTGAGTCTCATGAGCCACTGGTTCCAGTCCATCAGTACATCACAGCCTTCTCCCTAGTGAGCTGGTTCCAGTACTGGTTGAGACTCATGAGCCACAGGTTCCAGTCCATCAGTACATGGTAGTCTTCTCCCTAGTGAGCTGGTTCCAGTACTGGTTGAGTCTCATGAGCCACTGGTTCCAGTCCATCAGTACATGGTAGTCTTCTCCCTAGTGAGCTGGTTCCAGTACTGGTTGAGTCTCATGAGCCACAGGTTCCAGTCCATCAGTACATGGTAGCCTTCTCCCTAGCGAGTTGGTTCCAGTACTGGTTGAGTCTCATGAGCCACAGGTTCCAGTCCATCAGTACATCGCAGCCTTCTCCCTAGCGAGCTGGTTCCAGTACTGGTTGAGTCTCATGAGCCACTGGTTCCAGTCCATCAGTACATGTCAGTCTTCTCCCTAGTGAGCTGGTTCCAGTACTGGTTGAGACTCATGAGCCACAGGTTCCAGTCCATCAGTACATGGTAGCCTTCTCCCTAGCGAGTTGGTTCCAGTACTGGTTGAGTCTCATGAGCCACTGGTTCCAGTCCATCAGTACATGGTAGTCTTCTCCCTAGTGAGCTGGTTCCAGTACTGGTTGAGTCTCATGAGCCACTGGTTCCAGTCCATCAGTACATGGTAGCCTTCTCCCTAGCGAGCTGGTTCCAGTACTGGTTGAGTCTCATGAGCCACTGGTTCCAGTCCATCAGTACATGGTAGTCTTCTCCCTAGTGAGCTGGTTCCAGTACTGGTTGAGTCTCATGAGCCACTGGTTCCAGTCCATCAGTACATGGTAGCCTTCTCCCTAGTGAGCTGGTTCCAGTACTGGTTGAGTCTCATGAGCCACTGGTTCCAGTCCATCAGTACATCGTAGCCTTCTCCCTAGCGAGCTGGTTCCAGTACTGGTTGAGTCTCATGAGCCACTGGTTTCAGTCCATCAGTACATGGTAGTCTTCTCCCTAGCGAGTTGGTTCCAGTACTGGTTGAGTCTCATGAGCCACTGGTTCCAGTCCATCAGTACATCACAGTCTTCTCCCTAGCGAGTTGGTTCCAGTACTGGTTGAGTCTCATGAGCCACTGGTTCCAGTCCATCAGTACATGGTAGTCTTCTCCCTAGCGAGCTGGTTCCAGTACTGGTTGAGTCTCATGAGCCACTGGTTCCAGTCCATCAGTACATGTCAGTCTTCTCCCTAGTGAGCTGGTTCCAGTACTGGTTGAGACTCATGAGCCACAGGTTCCAGTCCATCAGTACATCACAGTCTTCTCCCTAGTGAGCTGGTTCCAGTACTGGTTGAGTCTCATGAGCCACTGGTTCCAGTCCATCAGTACATGGTAGTCTTCTCCCTAGTGAGCTGGTTCCAGTACTGGTTGAGTCTCATGAGCCACAGGTTCCAGTCCATCAGTACATGGTAGCCTTCTCCCTAGCGAGCTGGTTCCAGTACTGGTTGAGTCTCATGAGCCACTGGTTCCAGTCCATCAGTACATGGTAGTCTTCTCCCTAGCGAGCTGGTTCCAGTACTGGTTGAGTCTCATGAGCCACTGGTTCCAGTCCATCAGTACATCGCAGTCTTCTCCCGAGCGAGCTGGTTCCAGTACTGGTTGAGTCTCATGAGCCACTGGTTCCAGTCCATCAGTACATGGTAGCCTTCTCCCTAGTGAGCTGGTTCCAGTACTGGTTGAGTCTCATGAGCCACTGGTTCCAGGACTCTTCACACTGTTCCTGACTCATCATGTGTACATGGGCGGGCTCTCCCCACGGGTACGCTATCACTATTGCTGCACCAGTCACAGGGCCAAACTGAAATAGGACAAAGTCAAGAAATGAAAAGTCATATTTGAGGTGATATGAATCTAGCAGTTTTGTGATGATTAGAAATCAAATTCAATCAGGATTTTCATAAAATTACATATCATGTCTTTATTCACAACGTAACAGAATATTTATATATTATTTTACAAAATTCATAAATACTCAATTAATATCAAAAATAACTTGCTGTAAATTCAAACAAGCAGACAGTTGAGCCCCAGTCCAAACACTCCTAAGCTGTATTAGTTATCAAAAAATATTGTACATATATATATATGGATTTGATCAAATCCATCATGTCAAGTTTGTTCATATCACAAAGAGGTCCAAAACGTCATGACAAACTTTAAACCTATTTATCTCAAACACGGTGAAAAAAATTACTTCAAATTTTATCATACATGTAGGAAATTTTTTTTATATAGAATAATGTCATACTTGACATTGACCGCAATGATGAATTTAGACTTACAAATCTATTATGATGACTTTAACATTGAAAATCATGTAAAATTTGCTAATTCTGATGATGAATTAGTTTTTTTTTATGACTTTGATATTTTTTGGGTACATGCACATTTTAGTTCAAGTTACATAGAAGGTGACATTTCACATAGCAACATTGACATGACAGAATTAAACTACATATAAAGGATAATCATAGGCTATTTCAAGTTTTTGATTACAGTACTAACAAAGGTACATACAGAGGAAGTTAATTAGTCTTCATACTGTTTCATCATCGTATATGTCTTCGCTAATGCTACAACCTATCCCCTGATATCCTCCTATAGTCTTCTGTCGTATCGCTCTGTATAGCAAGCCAATCAAATGATGCCCTTTCAGCCATAGCGGCAAACTGGTCTCTTGTCTTCGCTCCGTGTGCTCATCTCGTGATTCAAATTAACCAACAGGAGTGCTATTAGATAATAAATCTGATTCTCATTGCAGTCTCCCACTTAGCTCCAAATCGTGCGCTCTTAGATTTCCACATGCGACATCACTAGACAACAGTGTATGGAGTTCGAAATAGTTTGACTGAAAACAGACAGGCTATAAATAGCGCTGAGCAATCACCCGTCAGCGATACAACAGAAGACTATAGGAGGATATCAGGGGATAGGTTGTAGCATTAGCGGAGACATATACGCTGATGTAGCAGGATGCAGAATTTCATGTAGTTGGAGTAGTTGCAAGTCCAATAAGCATTATATTTGTCAATGTTATATGTTTTCTTTAGGTCATTCTTAATGTATGTGAAGTTTGGTTTTAGATGTCAAACACTGTGTGAAGGTCAAACAGGAAGATAACCAATAATATATGTTGTAAATGTAGTTTTACCAGGCAGTGAATCCAATATGTAAAATATAAGACAAACCATGGAACGTTTTGTTGAGCACAAATATAACTTATGATATCCGAGCCATTGATAAGTTGCAGTTGAAACCTGAAGACAGCATCCATTACACCCATCCCAACACATGTCAGAACTTTCATTGAGCTATAACATGTTCCCACAACATTACAACTATTGGTTTAGACGTATTTACAAGCTGTGTTCATTGTGTGTTGGACCAGTGTTAACAAGAGGTGCAGTAATTGACCATCTGTGTATACACATACGAGATGTACCGGTAGTGAAGAGCTGAGATCTAGTTGTAGAACACATGAACACAAGGTTCTGGCCGAACTAGATCTATACATTTCTATGCTCTCTTGATGCTCACAAAGTCATATGAAATATGCATTTGTATGTATTCACAAGTTCCATTGTGTTAAATATGAAAGTTTAAAATGTAATACCATTCCTACATTTTCAGTAAGAGAATAATTATTGTTTTCTAACAATCTTTGATTTAAAACCTTTTAGTCTGTAAGTAATCAAATAATTTTGGACAATTATTTGTATCTACCATCCCTAGATGATGGAGAAATGATAGAACAATGGACTCCTAGGACACTTTCTGATGACGGTTCTGTTAACACAATTGTTCACGCTGAATTCATTAATGATAAAACCATTCTGAAAGGTCATTGAACTGTTATTTCAATTCTCTCTCTAAGAAGGGCCATGAGCTTAATAAAAACAAGAAATCTCACAAAATCAGATTGCAGTTTATTTCAGGATATTATTTCAAGTTGAACATGCCAACCACTTGCTGATCCCTTCCCAAATGTGAGCAGTTTCGGTATAGATTTTAGCTTGAAAACAGTATGAGAATCTATATCGAAACGTCGCTACATTCTTCAATAAAGAAGTTGATAATTCATAAACTCCTTGTCTTCTAAATGTATCAGTTGATAAAAATAATTTCACCGCCTGTCACACCTGCCAATCAGCTGGAAACAATGAATTTGTTTAACCTTGGTTCGTGTTTGTATTGTATCAATACGTATCAATTTGTAACTCCTTCCTAAGGGCTGTGTAACATCTGGTAACCATGCATGTACAGGAATGATCCTTGGCTGCAGTTTTGTGTAACACTCCATATCAGTTTGTTCAATGTTTTAACAGCCCTTAACAACAGTTAACACGTGTTCAACACACTTCAGCACTACTGAATGTGTCGTTGACATCAACTTAATATCTCTATTACACCTACTACCATTCAAACTTCTCATTAAACCTTGAAAAAAAATTGGGAAAATTTATCCAGTCAACAAGATTGCCATTTAAAAAAAAAAAAAATTCATTTCATTGCTTCACTACAAACTAGGGGACAAGGTTTGGGGAAATCTAATCTCTTTAATAAGATTGTGAGGAGCTTTACTCAAACATTTACTGATGAAGGACTTTTTTCTTCATTAACCAGTTAAAATTTCCTGAATCAGAAACTAGCAAGGGGTCATCCATTTGTCTTGATGTTAATGTTGTCCATTGAAACATCCTCAGAACAATATCTACATTTTTTAGTTTTCATGCTTAAACCATTTAGTCTATACATTGGGATGGTTTCTAATACAAAATGTGACCAGATCTACAAAATACAATAATTTAAAATCTAATTGTGAAAGGTTATCCATATCATTCATACCATTCCCTCCAACACTGGGTTTGCTAGAATATTAATTGCTATGACTCTTCAGGGTAACCTGATTTCTCCTGACGATACTTGTTACTGTCACACTGGAGGGTGAAATTGGCCTGATATCTATTCAATTTCTGACAAGTTGTAAATAGAAATAAATTTACAAATATACATTGTGACACAAGGCATGCTGATGGAGTTCGATTAAAGTGGCCTATCAATGTTCTTGTCGCCATTTCAATTTTGTGAAAATGACATGGAAAAGTAGAGCCATCGGCTCTGTAGCTCATCAGGCTTCATATCAATTTTGGTTTAGGGTGTGGCAATGTGGTTGGAACCCCTTAGTAGGGGCCACAGGATCACCAAATGTACAATTTAGAATTCTTCTTTTCTAAATTAGGAGTCTGCATGCACACAAAGGTTCAACTTTATAGGCCTGCATGATGCTTCTAGAGAACAAAATAGAGCCATTGGCTCTGTAGCTCATCAGGCTTTACATTTGATTTTGCTTAAGGATGTGGCCCCTGTGGCCCTTATTAGGGGCCACAGGGCCACAAAAGCTTCCAATTATAATCCTCACTTGCCATGGAGTATTTACACAAAGTTTCAGCTTTCTAGACCTTATGTTTTTGTAGAAGAAGATGAAAATAGGTTTTAAGGGCATGTCCCCTGTGGCCCTTTAATTAGGAACCATAGGGCCACCATAGCTACAATTAATAATCCTCACTAGTCTAGGAGTCTGTACACAAAAGTTTCAGCTTTCAAGGTATTATGCTTCTGGAGGAAAAGATTTAAATGCTCGAAGTTTACGGACAGACGGTTGGATAAATGGACGCCGGACACCATGGCATGCCATAATCCCATCAGATGTTTCAGTCGACAAATTGTAATTGTGGAATTTTAATCACATTTTTTTTAGGAAAACATATTCATCAAGCTTTTTACTACCATAGATATCACTTTCAAAGCAATATAGTCACCTAAGACAAGACCGCAATGTTTTGAACTAGAGCAATCCAAAATCCTGTGATTATCAATTTTTACCCCTGCCTTGTTTCTAACAGGAAAGAGCAATACAGAAACTGTAACACTTGCAGTAGTTGATTCCAATATGTCAGTAAGATAGCGTTCATTTGATAAAATACATAACTGTAACTGCGCACTGTTGTATTCAGTCTGTGGGACAATATACAAATGTTCCTTACATTCTTATATTATTTCATAGTATACCAAACTTTAATGTGCATGCTTGGCTTTATAATGTCTGAGTTCCTGTAATGCACTGACACCAGTTCTTTTATACCAAGTCAAAACGAACACATGTTCTTCTATCTATGACGTCAGGAAAGCCGGGGAATCGCGCAACCACTATAGGGCTTCCTAAACTGCAGTCCATGAACATTCGTCTTGCCTCAACTCTGTTGGTTCCACATGGTGAATAGTAGAAGTAGGGATAGTCAATGATGAAGTTACGAGTATCATCAATGGAGGAAGAGTCTTTGCTGTAGCAAACCTCTTCCCTTATACCACCAATGTTCAAGTAAATGATAAAATGGGGGATGTGGCTTTCTAGATCAACCAAACCGACCACAGTGATATCTTTGGCAACAGCTTGTAGGGACAGTCTAGAAACTGTAGCAATATCAAAGGAATAAAGCCTTATAGCTCTGTTCGATGGAAGTTCGGCATAATATAAGACCTTGACTTTCTCTTTTTCAATCCAATAAATCTTATCTTCATCAATGACCAGGCCAGTCTTTGCTGTTTTCGAATCATGGAAAGTGTTTTTCTGCAGTGGTCTTTTTCCAGTCAATGCCAATTTTGTAATTCTTTTTTTCGGATCCCAAAAATTCCCAGGGATGTAGAAAATATTGTTTCTATGAAACTGCATAAAATGTGTTACATCACGACTCAGCAACCGCGGACGCTGCCCGTGTCCCTCGACCTGTTCCTGGATTCCTGAACGTGTCGACCAGATCAAGGACCGTCTCGCCTTGACAAAGATATGAGATTTAACATATTTGTCCTTAAACACACCTGTTCTCTCGGTCTTTCCAGGAACAAGTGAAACTTTTATGAATTCTCCTGGTCCCTTATTCATGACCATGTATATCATGGGAAATCCTAAAGGGGCATACACGTTTTCTCTCTCTCGCGACTCACCGCCAGATTGAGAACAGAAGCTTTCTGTGTGATTGTTCCACAGCATACAGGAAGAAGAAGATTGGCATTCTCTTGCACACTGTTTCAATTTACTAGCATCGTCAGTGTTTGGAGAAAAGACACATTCGGAGATACCTTTTGAATTTTCATACCGGAAGTATTGTCCACTCTCAACAGAGATAAATGAACATAAGAAAACAAGAATTATTACCAGTGACATCGTCTAGGTATCTTCACGCATGCAGACTGATCCAAACAACAACAATGTGGGCCTGCTATATTGTCTAAGCTGCTAACATTGTATACGCCTTCATATTGTGCTTGTTCTCGATTATTCATGATTGACGTAGTTCCATGTATCAAAGAATCAACTACAAAAGAATAAATAAACATATTTTCTTCTACTTCTCCAGTAGAATTAAGGAAGGGAAAAAAGAATATCAAACTAAAATGTCCTCAGAAAGTATGAAATCCTAATTTTTCCTCACTTTTCCTCACAAATTATACACAATTTGTAATGGTAATAGTTCTACTTCATAATGATTCATGGCTGGTATTTCTGACAGACACTTTTGTATGTCAGGAGTGGATAAAAGAAAACAAACATAATAGCTTTTCAATCGCACAATCGTTTCCTTTAATTATTCATGTACTAAACTTAAGTCTATAATTGCTATTTTCACTTTGGTAGTCACAAAATAGAGCCATTGGCTCTGTAGCTCATCAAGTTTCATATAAATTTAGCGTTAAGGGGTGCAAATAGAGGTTCCCCCCTGGTCACTAAATGTACAATTTAGAATCCTCATTACCTAACTAAGGAGTAAAAAGGGCCACAAAAGCTAATAATCCTCACTAGTCAGTAAGTCTGTAAACAAAGTTTCAGCTTTCTAGGCCTTATGCTTCTTGAGAAGAAGATGAGACTAGGTTTTAAGGGTGTGGCCCCTGTGGCCCTTATTAGGGACCAGAGGGCCACCAAAAACCTAAAACTGCTATAGATTATGATCTTCAATAGTCAAGAAGTGTGTACACAAAGTTTCAGGTTTCTAGGCCTTTTGCTTCTGGAGAAGAAGATGAAAATAGGTGTGTAGGGCGTGGACCCTGTGACCCTTATGAGGGGCCACAGGGCCACAAAAGTTACAATTTGTAAACAACACTAGTAGGAGTATGTACACAAAGTTTCAGATATCTAGGCCTTATGTCTCTGGAGAAGAAGACAAAAATAGGTTTAAAGGGTTTGGCCCCTGTGGCCATTAGTAGGGGCCACAGGGCCACCAAAGCTATAAATTATAATCCTCACTAGTCAAGGAGTCTGTACACAAGCTTCAGCTTTCTAGGCCTTTTGCTTCTGGAGAAGAAGATGAAAATAGGTCTAAAGGGTGTGGCCCCTAAGGTGTGCCATAAGCCCATCAGTCCTTACAGCCTAGATGAGCTAATAATCATGTAATAATCATATATAAGTAGAAACAGGGAAAGTCTCTTGAATTTTTTTCCCACCAAAAATACCCTGATAGGACTGTTCCTTTAAGTTTCCGGCTGATTCCCTAGCGACTGAAGTTTGCATTACAGGCTATTTGGTTGAGTTCAGGCAATGAAAACACTTTATGTATGAAAAGCGTTCTTATTGTCAACAAGGCCTATTCCTTTATTAAGTTGCAAAATTATGTGGTTGTTAAAAAAACAAGAAAAATAGAGTCATGGGCTCTGTAGCTCATCAGACTTTCGATGGAAATAGGTTTTTAAGGTTTTCACCCCGGTGACCACATTTGAGGTCATGGGGTAACCAACTCTACAATTTAGAATCCTTTTTGACCAAGGAGTCTACACACAGCTTTCTAGACCTTTTTGAACTGGAAAAGAAGATGAAAATAGGTTCTTAAGGTTTTGACCCCAGTGATCCCATTTGGGGTCATGGGGACACAAAATCTACAATTAAGAATCCCCACTTGCCAAGGAGTCTACACAAAACTTTTCAGCTCTCTAGACCTTTTTGAACCGGAGAAGAAGATGAATATAGGTTTTTAAGGTTTTGACCCCTGTGACCCCATATGAGTGTTATATATAGAGTGTTGTGTATCGAGTGTTTCATTTTGAGCTGTCTCTTGTTTAAATTGCTGATCTTCGCTTGAATCATGTTATTTCTTTACTTTTCAATGCAAATAGATATTTTGTGATGATATTATGTTGTCTGTTTATGAGTACATTTCACTGCATTAGCATTTCATGTTTTTCTTCGGTAGGCCTGCATTGGGGCTACTGATTAAGAAGGCTTTGGGCTATAGGTATCAGTAGTATTGTGGGGTCATTGGGTACAAGACCATTGCGTTATTTGGTTATTGCTTGGTGCCCCAAAGGGTACCAAGCATTATGATTTGATTTTTCTAAAACTTTTCTGAATTCTCTCTATATTACTCTTGGTATTTTCAAAGGGAAGCCGCGCCAATCACATGTGTTGTATCCAAATCAAAAGACCAATGAACAGAGCTGTAGCAAATAATGCATTACGTCACCATGTGGGTAATACAAAATATTTGGCACATTAAACTGTGGAATATGATTTCGCTTTAAACTTTATATTAAAAGAGAAACAATGTTTTCTATTAAAGATGCTGATAAATGTTAACAGACTCAATCAAAAACATCTTCATTTGAAGAAGAGTCTGCATTTGTTCCAGATAAAGCATTAATTATTTCGCATTCAATAATCGTAGAATCCACTTTTTTATAACCCACGCGATTTAATTTCACGCTGGGCTCGCCTGGCGAATTAAAAGTAATGTTTGTGTAAGTACGATGGTGACATCGAAATAAGACTTATGTTTACTAATACTTAAATAGGTAGATCACTTACGACCACGTGACAAGTCATACTTAACGATGTCACTAAATGTTTACGTTGAAAACATGTATTTATTATCAGAGTACTGAAATTGACTCGTGCTTTATTTAGAATATGACCTACATCGCTGGTGTAGTTAGCTCAGCGGACCTGGGTTGAAATCCCGTCAGACCATCTTAAAGTATTTTCTTTATTAGCTGTTATACTACTGTTAATAATTAACCAGCATGACAAGGAGATATCGTTTTTGCAGTACGTTTTGCACAATTTCCTGTCATTGTCAACGCTAATTGGCAACACAGTGCTTTTACTTCAAGTAACTACATCACAATGCCACAACATCATAAACATAGTGACCTCACTATGCAATGACATCACTGTCTTGAAAATCTATTCTTGTTGTGTTCAGAGATTTAAATTTTTTCTCTGAGATGTCAAAAAGAGTGAATTTTGATGATAAATAGATTGTCACCCTCGTGTATTTTTATATGAAATATACCAACAATCGTTGATGAATGTAAAAAATATTCATAACTTTCAGCAATTTGTGTTGATAGAAATTAATTTTGTGAAGTTAACTTTGAGTTATACTTGTGTTAATATTAGTGCTGCTATCCAGTGTTGTATATTTCACTTATCCCCTGAATTGTTCGACAAATCACAATCTCCTTCATCTGCCTATGTGGCACCAAGCATGCCTTTTTAAAGGCTTTTCTTGTTTCGTTCCTGAAGATGGTGTCAAACGGTTCAGTTATCAATCATTCATATCTGCAGGTCTCATCAAGCCAGACAGATCAATTATCGGGGTGGCATTTCTTAGTGAGAATACCTCTATCAATCACAATTAGTCTCAACTTATCAAGTAGAATTTTCCACACAATAAGGATTGGTAGCCATTTTACTGATCAAGGAGAATTATCAGCAGACGAGGCTTGGTAGCCAAATTAGTGAATTTTACTAAACAAGATCACAATATGATTTGGACTGTCAAAAACAACATAATCTATTCCTTGCATAAGTGCCGGATTATTTTCTTTCATTATTGTTCAAAGATTTATGATGCCTATATCTATTGGACACTCAGAATGGTTAGCTCAAATGCATTGAACAGCTGTTAAGTCCTTATTGAAATAGGCTTAGTGAATAGGGTGTAAAATATTAAGATGGGTGAATCAAATTAAAAGAAAAACAGTTACATTGAATTTGTCAAATTTCTGTGATTCATTGTTGAATGACACTTGCAAATTTAGTTTAAAACCGAAGGCAATACTGTTACATGATTGTTAATCATAATAATTTTACTCTATTTTTTTGTAAAAACTTCTGAGGATTTTAGGACTGCCATTCTTGTGTGTTCAGATCATAACAAATAGAATTTCCCAGCTTGATGAACATTAAAACAGCTTACACACTAGCTCTTTTGATTTGTTCGAGTATTCATTTTTCATACCAACTCCTTTTATCTGTGAAATGCACAGGCCGAGGTGTTCATCAGACAAAGCGAGTATTCATGATGAATACCTGGTATTGCCATGAACATCTGATAGTGAAATCTTTTTATTTCGGAAATTATTTAAGTTCAAAGTTTGCTTTGCAAAGTAAAAAGACTCACTAAAATTGCAATATTCCAATACAAGACATTTATAAACTTTGCACTTCAAACATGGGTTCAAACCTGTGACCTGTTGATTTTAAGCCCAGTGACATCCATTAGACCATGGAGGCCAGTTGAAATTACAGGATGTTTTTCATGAACACATGATTACGTTTCACATTTTCTTGAGAAAAACAACTACAATGAATTATTCTTAATATTTTATTAATTAATTTATTTAAAAAAAATTTGTATCAAATGTTCATACGCATATTAAATCAAGTTTTTTGCAAACTGTGTTCATAATCAACATGGGCATACAATCCACTGTGGCAGCTTGTACGGTTTCGCACGGATTGCAAGTGAAGAGAGGCTCATGCCAATGTCAGCTACTAGAAATAGACATTATTCCTCAACTTAGAGTCAATGTTTCATCTTCTCATTATATCTAAGAAAGGTATGGGTTACCCTCTAATCCACAATATTAAAATTGATGTCATGTTGAAATTTTATAAAATAGCGTTGAGCTAGTGTGTAAAATAGTTACCGACCTCGACCTCAGGTTCAAGTTAGATTATCCCTTGCGCACGTGAATCATGAACGCCGAGGTCGCTAGCGGCCTCGGCGTTCATGATTCACGTGCGCGAGGGTTCATCTAACTTGAACACCTCGGTCTCAGTCGGTAACTATTCCGGACATACAACATAAAACAGTTACACTCAGAACAAAGAGATCTTACAATGTTCACTGTGATACATTACACTTAACAGAGAAAAAACTTACATAATTCATCAACAAACATTCTTACAAGTTAACACCCTAAGATTTAATATCTAAACAGCACCCCATTGTGACAGTGACGCAATCATGATGATAATGTAATTGAGGGCATTGGAAAAAGTCTGACAAATAAAACTAGATGGCAAATTAGGGTAAAGTTAGCAACTTATATAAAGAATAATGACGACAGAGTTGTAAAATTGATATTTTCCGTTGCCCTGATCAAAGACTCTTTACCTTGGCTTTATGAATAAACAGGTGAACGTAGGTGTGTATGGGACTCAATACTTGGTGATAGTCTCACTGTAATAACATACATAAGCTCTTTGATGCCATGAAGGAATTTCATCAACAGAGTACGACCTGACTGCTCCCACACCCTTAACTCTGCTATTTGTGGCATCAGTTCAAAGAAACATGGTCTGCTGGTTCACAGAGAACAAGGAACTTCAAACGTGAACACAGAGAGGTGAGAGGTTCTCGGGGCGGGAAGAACATTCCAGAGATTAGCTGTCACTGGAGGAGCCAAGGAGCATCAACTCTGCATCTGCTGTAATGATACTTCTGGGCTGTGCTACCATTGCAAGGATGTTACATGTAGGTATCATGATAGACAGGGTTGATCAAGATTGTTTACCTCGTCAGGTGATACTGGTGGAAACACTACAGCACAATGCTAAATACCTACATGTAAGTGTCTGGGAGGTAGACATGATTGGTCAAGATAAGAAGGGTTTTTCCTTGCATTGATTGATTCAACAGAATTTCTCATATTTCATTGTCTGTGAAGACGTTTTTCAAATGGTTCTAATCACTGAATCGAGATAACCAAAATAGCATCCCTATATATCAATTTGAGGTAGGAAAAAGGTTAACTTTCAATATAAAGAAGGATATAATATCATTATTATCTTAAGAATAGGATAAATACATTGAACAACCCTCAGTGGTAGTTAATATAGTGTCAGTCATAAGTTTATATCTTGATCTTTTTGAAGCATTTCCTGAGAAAATGAAATGCTTCCTAATTAACTACTAAGCATTACATACCAAATTAATCAGTTTAATGGATGAACTAGGACAGAGCAGAAAACCATTTCACAAATATTTAAACTCACCCAATCTGAAACTCTGTTATCTAATTTAGACAGCTCCTTTGATAAGTAAACACAAGTGGCAGCAGAAATCTAACTCAGAGAAAACACTGTCTGAACATGTTCCAGGATATTTTGGGAACTTGTTTCTTCACTTGTAAAATCAATCTCGAGAAGTTTCAATCACTTAGACTCCCTGATAACCTGACTCCAACAATAGAAACATTTCCTGGAAGTTCCTTAAGATCAAAAACAAACTAACATCAATCAAGATGAAAGTATCTTAATTAGTTAATCTTTTTAGAAGGCTTATGAAGATTGCAAGCTAAAAACAAATTAAACACCATACGCTAAAGAGAATGAAACATTTAAAAATTGTCAAGTTGGTTTTGAATTTGTAGTAGAGTGGTTTGATACAATTGTTAAGATCATGTGAAGTACAATTTAGCTGCTTGTTTCAAGATCATATGCAAAAGGCGATACATTTTAAATTCATCAAGTTGCTTTTGTTGATTTTAGTAAGGGTGGTTTAATACCATTGTTAAGATCATGTGAAATACATTACAGCCACTAGTATAGCATAGAGAACAGCTGCAACACACCTGAAGATGTGAAATGCTTTGAAACCTGTAAGGACAAGCTGGAAATCAGTTTTCATTGCACCAAAACCTTCATAAAACCAAGTAAATAAGTATAAATCAATAAACTTGTTGTATAAACGATTAATTAGATACTTGAGAGGACGGAAGGACAGGAGGATGGATTACACCAGCTTAATTTGTATGATAATGTTGTCACCTATAGGAAAACATATTCTGGTATTTTTATGGATAATTTCATGAGAAAATGACAGATTCATTTTCATCTTAGTTCATATACGTTGCATTCATCAAAAACTTTTATGTGAATGCACTTAAATGGAACAATAATTCAACAAACAAGTTGGACTGATTAAATCACTTTTTCTATAATTTCACAATATGGCATATATCAATATTCATACGAAATTCCTATCTACAAACTGTTTTCTATTGGAGATGTCAGAGTAAGTTTTCCATACCTTACCAACATCTTATGAATTTTTCAATATCAATAACTACTTAAACTGTCACTCAAATGTTTTAAGTTAAGATAAATCACACTGACAAGGCTATCTGAAGCACCCAGAAGAGCCAGTGCACCTATTGGCTAAATCAAAATATGATTTCCTTATTTCAATAGGTTTTTATTGTAATAGCTTCATGCAGGGCTTGTGGTTTGAATAATCAATAAGTATACTAAAAATTTGAGGCCTTGCAATGTAATTACACTTAGTAGATTTAGCCGCTTGCTAAAAAAAACCTTAAATTACCCTTAAAAAAACCTTAGGTTATCATTTCCATCTTTCAACAAATATCAATTCGCAAACTAATCTTCAAATCAAGAAGCAATAAAGAGTTACAATTTTGCAATTCATAACCCATGCTGATAATAACTTGTCTATCAAATTACATAAAAGTAAAAAAACATGTTCATGTTTGAAAAGAATTCAGTTAAATATTTTTTTTACTATTGGTCTGACAAATTTTTACCTAGTACATGAACAAGAACATAAAATGGAAAATTACAAATAATAAACAAAATCACTGCACTACATCCACCCTCAAAAGTAACAGATAAATGCAAACTTTGAGAGAAATCCCATTAATAGTTTAATGCAATCAGATTGACAAATTCTGACTTGAAAATGACTGCCACTATGTCAAAATATGATGATCATTCATGAATCCAATTCATTGTTCTTCTGCAATTGTTTGGAAAACAAGTTTTTGGATAGACAGACAGACAGATGGAATCATTGGCTTACTAAATATTAAGGGTGACTATTGACCCCCAAGGGACTATTGCGATAGAGATAGTCTATTGCAGTGTACTATTGCGATAGCTATTGCGATAGTTTATCAATAAATAAAAACAATTTTCAAGAAAAACAGTTTTTTAATGACTTTGTCTCATTGTAATGGGTAAGTGAATTACTTTAAGTTCTTTTTCATAGTTTGTCAACATGGTGGGATTTCAAGGTTGACCTCTGTGCTGACAGAATACCGTGTTTTCCTGTTGCTTTTTTTAGCTCGTGGCGATCTGTTTGCTGTTAGCCATTTCCAGTATTTTCCAAATGTAAAAATATGTGTTTGTGTGTGGATTTTACTTTTAACATTCAAGTTAACAACTGTTTTTTTCAAATTGTCGATACTACTGATAGTTAAAACGTGCTATCGATACTATTGATTGTTCTAAAAAAAAGACTATCGATAAAGTACTATCGGCAGAGCAACTATCGCGATAAGTCGATAGTTCGATCTATCGTTACACCCCTACTAAATATCCTTGACCATTGGTATACAAATTCAATATAGCAGACCTGTTCACCTTGTGGGTACAGAAATAGAGGGGAAGAGGTCAAAATGTGGAAATCTAATGTGAAAGAAGCTTGATTACCAGATCACAATGGCAAATTGCAAATGCTATACTTTCCAAGCCGTAAAAGGCATGCAGGCTAATTTTATTTTTTAATCACGATCCTATTTCTGCACATACCTGTTGACTTATATCTGTGTTTGCTTTTACCGCGCCCAGGTACGCTGCCACCTGCAGGGGATTGTCAAATGTGTTGCTTAGCAATGGTTTGGGTTTCTGTGAGGTCTTCCAGTCTATCACACACAGTGTGTCCCTGTCAAAATAAGAAAAAAGATTTCCATCTGTTCAGGAATCAAATGTTGAAAGATATTTAATTGAACACATTGATATAATAATTCTTTTTATATGTATCCATAAATAAAAAAATTTCAGCTTATATTCACGATTCAAGTACTAAACAATATATATCTTGTGTTTGACTACAAAGAGACTATTTCGAAAGGGGGTTGTTCAGAAAATGTCAAGAAATCTATCAGTACATTCTCAGATTCTTTGGTATAAATAAAACTTGTTAATTACAAAAATTTATATCCATATTTTTTACATGATTGCGTTTGAGTTACTCAGACCTTTAAGTGAAATAAACCCTCTATCTGGTTCATGTGAGGACAACCTTTATCATCACTCTCCTGAATGGTTATCAATGCCATTGAGTGACGTCATGATCTGATGTCATGAATGCTCTAGTATGACGTCACATTGTTCCTCAGGCAACATAACATGAAAAATACCTGTTTCGGTCTATCATAAGAACAACATGACATGAAAAACAGAATATCTCTCACCTCTTGAGAAATACCAAACCATGTTGATCATATCTGGTGAGGTAGAAAATTAAAATATTTTCTAGCCAACATAATGAGATACACATTGTCAAGAAAACACAGATATCCTGAGCCTCTATATATTTGACCAGTATCATTATGCTATGATTATGTAAATATTCATTCAATATTCATACTACTCTTTAGGTGGCTTGCTGCTTAAAGTCTCAAATAAAACGGAAAGTGAATTGCTAGAAGATGGTAAACATACTCTGAGATAAGGAAATGAGAATACTGCACTAATTGACAAGCAGCGTTCACTTGAGGATCCCTACTCGAGAGCAAGGCCCTGAATAAGCTCTACCTGCTTTCCATGCTTAGTACAGAAACAGGGCGGATTATTAACACTTGGGACATTCACTAAAAGGATATATTTCCACTTAAACATGGCAAAATTATTTATGAGAAACACTTGTAATGTTTTGAGGTACAAGTGACAAAAGATTTCTTACAATTCTGCAGAGTTCAAGAGGGGTGAGATTATATTGATTCGTGGGCACATGATGATTATTATAGGGGAGGGTCAGTGTCTGTATCGTGTATTGAAGATATTGGGATTTGAACTCAGTCTGAAGTAGGAGTGAACTAACACTCAAATAAGCCACTTAAGCCACTTAAGCCACTTGAGCCAC
Organism: Steromphala cineraria; assembly: GCA_916613615.1. Classification (NCBI taxonomy): domain Eukaryota; kingdom Metazoa; phylum Mollusca; class Gastropoda; order Trochida; family Trochidae; genus Steromphala; species Steromphala cineraria. The sequence goes on along the minus strand of OU744724.1, from coordinate 73,771,226 downwards.
ACTCATATTTTTGCTGTTTTTTACTGAGTATCAACAACACCCTTTCAGATAAAATGATGGATTTGTACTTGGAGTAAGGGGAGCAAAACTTACTCTCAAGTAGCCACTGAAGATTTCATTTAACTACTGAAAACTATTTATTGTTTTTTAACTTGGGATTTGATCTTATACACAAAGTGATATAATCAAACTGCCGGTCAGTTCAAATATCTTTAACAATTTTAAGGGACTCTGAAAGCGAATAACGTTGGGCAAATTTCCCTAAGACCCCCTCTATGAAAACCTACAGGCTTTACACTGTGTACAACTCTAATAAAGATCAAATATCTGTATTGGCTGAAAATTCACAAGTTAACAATTTATTAATGAAAAGACTATTCAGCAATGCCTTGTAAAGTCCTAGCAAGATTTTACACTATTATGGTGAAAATAAATAGCTTCATTTCTCAATGTTTTTCTTTTTCAGTAAATTGGTACTTTCTTTGACAAATTGTTACTTTTTTTGCAACCGAACTATTTCACCAAGGACTGAGTTTTTAAAGTTGATTGCGTGACTATTTCAAGAAAGTATCATAATAAAAGCTACATAATAAAGTGACAATAGGAAGGTTTCGAGGTCGTCAAGTGCGTCAATTAGTCAAACATATTTATTGAAAGCTGCTTCAGTATGACAGTTATGAGTTATGATACTGTTCCATAGTTTATATACCAAGTATACTTGTAAAATGGATGATTAAATCTGCCTTCCGCAAACAAAAATTAGTGTCATCTTATATTTGCCATTTTGAGATGAATATGTGAAATTCTTTTTTATTATTTTAATATTCTTCTCTGTACGATCTCTCTTGCTGTCAAGATATTGGCAACACAATCAAGAGGGATAGTTACACATCAATTACAAATAATAATTGTGTACTGGCCATTTCAAGATGAATATATGAGATTGTTTCAATTTACATAATGAATAATGAATAATGCCTTTTACATTCATCTCAAACCAAATGATATATGATGAAAAGTGGTTCTCTAATGCAATTTCACAAAATATATGTATAGTTTAAACATATTTTTTCAGAAAAAAAATGACGGGATTTGCAAACAAGCAAATCTTTTCTTATATGAATGCCGCTCCCGACGACATACAAACATAAACATTTAATGAAGATGACAATCACAGAACAATGCAAACAGATCAGATATGCATGTACATTTGCAGGCTTACAGACAAAATTTAAATAAAGAAGAACAGTTTCGCAAGGCTTCTAAGGAGGTTTAGATAATTTAGTTTAAGAAAAATCAGAAAATCTTTTCGAAGAAACTATGAAATTATGGACGGATTTTAAAAGTTCGTTATTTTCTTGATGAGTCGAGCCAGAATTACCGTAGAGGATAGATGGTAGATTATAACCTTTTTTGAAAAAATATGTGTTAAGTCTTAATTCGTGGTAAGTGGGACAAATAAGGAAGCAATGAGGCGCATCCTCCAAGTGATGTCCACAGTTGCAGGTAGGAGTATCGGATATATATCTGGCGAACTTATCACTGTGTTAGTCACTGCAACCAGGCCTAAGGCAGGAGTGGATTATCTGACAGAATCTTGACCCATGAAATAAATTGAAATAAATTATATATATGTATATGCAAATATCTAGTCGAACATAAAATAACCATATTGAAGAATCCCAGTAACAACTGTCAGTCAACCTTGTAGTATTAGTAAATTGACCCTTTTATGTTGGTGCTTCATCCTCTTTAAGTTGTACTGTTTATGATCACAAATCTGTTCAAAAAGACAGCAGGACAAGCAGAAAAACACAAATTGACAGAAAAAAACCAAAGACAAGACATAAACACCAAATCCTTTCCTCTATCCTTGAAATTTTCATTGAGGGCAAAATGACATTGTCATGATGTACCCTAATGCAAAAATCCGATGAATCCCAACCATATTTTGAATTCACAACTGGCAGTCAAGCATGTAACGTCTATATAATATTCCTCTCTATGCTGTCATCTTTCTGCTGAAGGGATGTCTTGTTAATGTGTTTGCAAACTGTAGTCTTCTCTTCTTCAGGGACATGAGGCACAATAGTACATGTGTATCATTGCCTCTGGCCATCATGCACAAGCATAAAGGAGACAAAAGTTGAACAGAAATTTTATTCAATGAATGTGAACTTAGGCCTCGAGTCCATTTTACTATTGAAGGGAACATATTTTTCTCAGTGTTAAGGGGAATCCTTAGTCAAAGGTCTTATTGTAATTAAAAAGGGTACATAAAATTAGGTTCATTATCCCTCATCTGAAACAAAATGTCATAAGTTTGATAAGGAAACATTTGGGAATGATCTAATAAGATGAAAAAGGATTTTAAATAAACAAATAATTATATCAGAATAAACGTAAACCATAGCCCCGAACCTCACATATTTAAACATTTGTGCATTTGTGAATTTTTGTTTCAATATCTCTGAATTTCTGTGAAAACTACAATGTATTTCTAAGGTAATTCAAGACAAAGACAAGAACCACCCACCCACCTTTTGTAAAATCAGTTATAGATTCAAGTAAACAATACACCCACTGTTAACAATTTCTGAATCCAAATCCAAACCCAACCCCCCCCCCCCCTACAAAATCCTGGATCCGCGACTGGGCTAAACTTGACTTTATATATAAGGTAATGATATAAGTGGTACTGTAGGTTGTTTTGAGAAAATTCATTATTGAAACTGGGCCCTATAAAGACTTGATAGTGATTTGTGTCAGTCTATCCTGGATCAGTGGACCTGTATTCCTGACAGAGTTACCCCCCTTGGGACTAGTAAGATTTCATTTTCAACTTGGAAAGGAAACTTTCAAAAACAATTTTCAAAAACATATTCATGTTCAAATTGTGACACTCACATGATATGAGGTACAATTGTGGTGGTTGAATTGGTCTGACTACTTGGAATCTGTTTGACTAGAAGCAGGGGGAATGCAGAGGTTGTTGTAGATCAATGAAGGCTGTAGCCAGAATACAAGTTTATATTAGATGAAGTAAGGCTGTTGTTGTGAGTTCTAGATTAAAGGCATTATACCAAATGTCTGAGGGCCTGACACCTTAATTAGGTGAGGATTAAGATGATCTTTTGGAGATAGGATTCTATGCAGTGTGTCGATTATTAAATGTACAAGTGTCAAAATCATGACAATGAGGGTCTCTGCTGATTAAGATGATTCAAACTAGCCATATTTATTTTCATGCAGTAGATCTTGGTGAAATTGCTACATTGAATTATATAAGAATATAATCAAAGAAAAGTTGTATTCATATGTAAAACAAAGATAATTGACATATATATCATAACATATAAACAACAATGACCTTTGGATACAAATAAATATGTACAATCTAACCTTGTGACCTTTCACATCCACTAATCAACCACAAATGACTGACATGCTTGAAATTATCTGTCTGTGTAGACTTACACAAAGTCATATTGAAACTGGATAGGACACTCAAATAATTTTATATTGATAAGGAAGAAAAAGATTCTGAATTTTCACAATTTTCGCTGTGGGTACATGTCACGTGTGGGGGTTTTGTCGTGTGAGGTGAGGTATAATATGTGTGATATAATGTGGGATGGATAGGCAGGGTGTGAGATGAGGTGATGTGAAGTGTGGATACTTGAGGTGAGGTGAGACAGGGATGAGGTGAGGTGTATTAAGGTAGAATGGAATGAGTTGAAGTGAGCTGAGGTGAGGTGCATAGTTGTTGATTGGGACGAGGTGAGTTGAGGTGAGTCAGGGTGAGTCAAGGTTAGATGAGGTGAGTTGTGGTCAGTTGAGGTGAGGTGTGGTCAGTTGAGGTGAGTCAGTGTTAGATGAGATAAGGTGTGGTCAGTTGAGGGGAGTCAAGGTTAGTTGAGGTGAGGTGTGGTGTGGTCAGTTGAGGTGAGGTGTGGTCAGTTGAGGTGAGTCAAGGTTAGTTGAGGTGAGGTGTGGTCAGTTGAGGTGAGTCAAGGTTAGTTGAGGTGAGGTGTGGTCAGTTGAGGTGAGTCAAGGTTGGTTGAGGTGAGGTGTGGTCAGTTGAGATGAGTCAAGGTTGGTTGAGGTGAGGTGTGGTCAGTTGAGGTGAGTCAGTGTTAGTTGAGGTGAGGTGTGGTGTGGTCAGTTGAGGTGAGTCAAGGGTAGATGAGGTGTGGTCAGTTGAGGTGAGTCAAGGTTGGTTGAGGTGAGGTGTGGTCAGTTGAGGTGAGTCAGTGTTAGTTGAGGTGAGGTGTGGTGTGGTCAGTTGAGGTGAGTCAAGGGTAGATGAGGTGTGGTCAGTTGAGATGAGTCAAGGTTAGATGAGAGATGAGGTGTGGTCAGTTGAGGTGAGTCAAGGTTAGTTGAGGTGAGTTGTGGTCAGTTGAGGTGAGTCAGTGTTAGATGGGGTGAGGTGAGTTGTGGTCAGTTGAGATGAGTCAAGGTTAGATGAGAGATGAGGTGTGGTCAGTTGAGGTGAGTCAAGGTTAGTTGAGGTGAGGTGTGGTCAGTTGAGGTGAGTCAGTGTTAGATGGGGTGAGATGAGGTGTGGTCAGTTGAGGTGAGTCAAGGTTAGTTGAGGTGAGTTGTGGTCAGTTGAGGTGAGTCAGTGTTAGATGGGGTGAGGTGAGTTGTGGTCAGTTGAGGTGAGTCAAGGGTAGATAAGGTGAGGTGAGTTGTGGTCAGTTGAGGTGAGTCAGTGTTAGATGGGGTGAGGTGAGTTGTGGTCAGTTGAGGATAGTCAAGGGTAGATGGGGTGAGGTGTGGTCAGTTGAGGTGAGTCAGTGTTAGATGGGGTGAGGTGTGGTCAGTTCAGGGGAGTCAAGGTTAGTTGAGGTGAGGTGTGGTCAGTTGAGGTGAGTCAGTGTTAGATGGGGTGAGGTGTGGTCAGTTGAGGTGAGTCAGTGTTAGATGGGGTGAGGTGAGTTGTGGTCAGTTGAGGTGAGTCAAGGTTAGTTGAGGTGAGGTGTGGTGTGGTCAGTTGAGGTGAGTCAAGGGTAGATGAGGTGTGGTCAGTTGAGATGAGTCAAGGTTAGATGAGAGATGAGGTGTGGTCAGTTGAGGTGAGTCAAGGTTAGTTGAGGTGAGGTGTGGTGTGGTCAGTTGAGGTGAGTCAAGGTTAGATGAGAGATGAGGTGTGGTCAGTTGAGGTGAGTCAAGGTTAGTTGAGGTGAGGTGTGGTCAGTTGAGGTGAGTCAGTGTTAGATGGGGTGAGGTGAGTTGTGGTCAGTTGAGGTGAGTCAAGGTAAGATGAGAGATGAGGTGTGGTCAGTTGAGGTGAGTCAAGGTTAGTTGAGGTGAGGTGTGGTGTGGTCAGTTGAGGTGAGTCAAGGGTAGATGAGGTGTGGTCAGTTGAGATGAGTCAAGGTTAGATGAGAGATGAGGTGTGGTCAGTTGAGGTGAGTCAAGGTTAGTTGAGGTGAGGTGTGGTGTGGTCAGTTGAGGTGAGTCAAGGTTAGATGAGAGATGAGGTGTGGTCAGTTGAGGTGAGTCAAGGTTAGTTGAGGTGAGGTGTGGTGTGGTCAGTTGAGGTGAGTCAAGGGTAGATGAGGTGTGGTCAGTTGAGATGAGTCAAGGTTAGATGAGAGATGAGGTGTGGTCAGTTGAGGTGAGTCAAGGTTGGTTGAGGTGAGGTGTGGTCAGTTGAGGTGAGTCAGTGTTAGTTGAGGTGAGGTGTGGTGTGGTCAGTTGAGGTGAGTCAATATTAGGTGAGGTGAGTTGTGGTCAGTTGAGGTGAGTCAGTGTTAGATGGGGTGAGGTGAGTTGTGGTCAGTTGAGGTGAGTCAAGGGTAGATAAGGTGAGGTGAGTTGTGGTCAGTTGAGGTGAGTCAGTGTTAGATGGGGTGAGGTGTGGTCAGTTGAGGTGAGTCAGTGTTAGATGGGGTGAGGTGAGTTGTGGTCAGTTGAGGTGAGTCAAGGGTAGATAGGGTGAGGTGAGTTGTGGTCAGTTGAGGTGAGTCAGTGTTAGATGGGGTGAGGTGAGTTGTGGTCAGTTGAGGTGAGTCAAGGGTAGATAAGGTGAGGTGAGGTGTGGTCAGTTGAGGTGAGTCAGTGTTAGATGGGGTGAGGTGAGTTGTGGTCAGTTGAGGTGAGTCAAGGATAGATAAGGTGAGGTGAGGTGTGGTCAGTTGAGGTGAGTCAGTGTTAGATGGGGTGAGGTGAGTTGTGGTCAGTTGAGGTGAGTCAAGGGTAGATAAGGTGAGGTGAGTTGTGGTCAGTTGAGGTGAGTCAGTGTTAGATGGGGTGAGATGAGTTGTGCTCAGTTGAGGTGACTCAAGGGTAGATAAGGTGAGGTGAGTTGTGGTCAGTTGAGGTGAGTCAGTGTTAGATGGGGTGAGGTGAGGTGTGGTCAGTTGAGGTGAGTCAGTGTTAGATGGGGTGAGATGAGTTGTGGTCAGTTGAGGTGAGTCAAGGGTAGATTGGGTGAGGTGTGGTCAGTTGAGGTGAGTCAGTGTTAGATGGGGTGAGGTGAGTTGTGGTCAGTTGAGGTGAGTCAAGGTTAGATGGTGTGAGGTGAGTTGAGTTTAGGTGAGTTGAGGTGAGATGAGGCCAGGCTAGGAGATGCGCTATATATTATCTATAAAATCCTAAATTAAAGACTATATCAAAGTCTTTAAGTGACAGCGAGACAGGTTGATACAGCTATTGTCATTACTAAGTGAAGTCAATTGTACACCACTTACCATTGACACTGACAAACATCACATCATTCACACTGAAGCACTTGGTGGGAAGAAAGTGACTTTGTTGGAGTGTGTGGTGTAGAGGAGTGACAATAACTCCATGGATCTTGGGCCAATGATTGGGGTGCTGAATCTGCTGATAATTCATCTTAACCCTTGCCTTATCTCTCTTATAAACAGTTAATGATTATTCAAGAGAATAAACCAACCAGAATGGCTCACAGCTAAAGATGAGAAATATTCTACTCAAAAGAAATCAGGGTCAGATGTATTCTCTGCCTCACATGTTCCTATGCATAGAACAGATATGCATTCAAATATCTAAGAAGAAACCTTATTGAAATTGGTTCAGTTAATATATACTGTCCACAGAAATTGCATGCTAAATTAAAAAATAAAGATTTCGAATATCTTCTAAAATATCACCATTTCATGCTTGAAACAAGGCAAACTGTTTGAATTGCCCAAACACAATGTAGTTGGACCGTTATGAGGTAGTTATGTCTTCCAACTTGTCATTATCCATGAACAATTTAGGCACAAAAAAACCCAACCATGATGATGCAGCTTTCAAATTAAATTTCGTCATGGCCAAAGTAAGGAAAAGCAACTCTTGTTGAAAGTCTCTGATATTTGTAACTTTCATCAACTCGTGTTGATATATTTGATATCAGAATACATGAGGGTGAGATTCTCTATATCACAGCTAACGCCAACTGCTGAGGTTTGCCAGACACAACAAGGCCTACTTTATCTTCAGCTGCTAGATCTGAGTATATGATATAAATGAGGTTCAATATATTGTTTATCACTTGATTGCACAAATACAGTCTGGTTCCTGATAAAAGACAGTTTTAATAAATCATGGAAAATTTAGATAAATAAAGACTTTAGATATGGATACTGTGTATCCGCTCATAGAGGGGAAGTTCTTTACGAGGTGCCATACTGATAACCAAGCCTGGCTTTGTCGACCCTATTTATAGCTATCGGACCGAGGTAAACGACATTTCAAGTGACAAATTGTGGACCAGCAGGTCTTTATCAGATATCACAACTCATCATACTAATTGCATGTATATGATATCCTACATGTTGAAAGTGATATCACAGTTTATGCTGAGTGGTAGGTCATTATTTGTCATACAAAACAAAGCCAACAATATAACTAGCTATATAACTTGATATAACATCGAAGCCATTCGAAGGGCTCACATACATGTATATGTATAAATATTCATATCAGGTTGATAATGTACCCAGTAATTACAGTTACAAGAAATAAAGAACCTTGAGATTACGACACCTGTTGTGTATGTCAATTTATTAATCATTAGTGAAGCAGGTCAAACTTGACAATGAACATAAACTGTTACACAGCTTACCTAAAGACAGCAACACAATCATAAGTTCCCCGGTACAGAAGCTGGGGATGTTTCACCTCCGTCTCCGTAGACTTGATGTCACCAATCTTCTCGAAGGCTGTCTGCAAGCTCTGCCAGTAACCCTCTGTCCTGGGTTGAATCTGTATATCTGATACATCCTTACCAGACAGATACTGCTGTACACACGCATGCAAGTTGATACCATCCCTTTTGATCTCTGAAAATTCAATAGTTAAATCTGCAAGTTAGGCTGGAAGAATAGAACGTTTAGATGATTGAAAATTTCTCAGGGTTATGCAACAACTGTCATCATGGAACCAGACATGCCTTGACAATCACCTCAAAGACCTTGGCAAGATTGAAGTCATTTAACTCATTATCTTAAACCTCAAAAGTGCTATCCATCCCAATATGAAATATAAGATGTACTTCTTATGGGGGTGCATAACACTGGTATAACCCGTAACAGGGACTGAACACTTATCTGTAGAGACTGTCACCTTTAAAAAATTATACTATACGACGTTTGATTTAATACTATCAATTTCATTAAGTGAGTTAAAGACTAAGCATAAAACCATCTTCCCACGGCAAGGTGAAACATATCGAGATTAACTCTTCGTTTCTCTGTTGCCTTCAAGGCATAGAAAACTGCTGTGCAAGAAAGTATATCAAGCTTTTGATAAAACTGTAGTTTGACAAAAGACAGGCGGTCATTAGGATTTAAAAGTTCATCCAAGACAGTTAACCAAATAAAAGTACCGAGGGTACAGAAGCTCACCTTAAAATGAATGATGTGGTATTGGTTTAATTATACATGTAACCATCTTTTATATAATTGATTATGGCTGCCATCATGATTTTTTTAACTTTTAAAATACTAGTCTTCTTTTGGAAACGACTAGAGCTTGAACAAACATTAATACACGAATGATATAATCATGATAAGTTAACAAGCAGTAGGTTTTTGTATAACTTTTTTGTATATCTATGGCTATATTGGTGACCATCTTGTACTTTTTAATCTTCAAAATGCTACTTTTATGTGGGCATCCGTATTAATTTCATTATGATATCTTGATTGGTTTAGGCGTATCCATTTAAATGTCATTCATTACTTACAGGATGGTGGGCACTTACATTTGTTTTGTAGTGAATCATTAATATGATTTCAAGATTATTTCACTGATGGTTATGCTGCATGGGATATTGAGAATCCCAAAAGTACAGATTTTTCAAGGAAAATGAATGACTGATTGAGAGGAAAGTCATAAACACAGCAATGCATAAGACACGTTTATTTTGTTCACATAATATTTACATGTCAAGTGACCATGAGATGTCTTTCATTAAAGTATCAATTTATTTAACACTCATACAGTACTATAATGGTAAACATTTTTGCATTGTCAAATCAACAGAGAGATATGACAAATCAAATTTCCTTATTTTTCTTACTAAACCCTTTTTGATTTTCATCTGCATATTTATTCCACATCAACTTATCATGTAGATTGCTAAACACAAAGCTTATTGTAGACAAGTTTTGTGTAAGTTGTTATTCTTAGAAAGAACATATCACTGTCATGAGAATACAAGTCCATAACTTTTATTGCATACACATGGGCCATGGCCATATAGCATAATGCTCTACCATATCAATTGGGTCAGGTTGATTATGCAACAGACTAGCAGCTGACACTGTGATGCTAGCAGCCTGCCTTGGGATGTGTATTGGACAGCATAGTGGAATATCTGAACTCTGGTTGACCCCTTATGTGTGGTATTTAAAGGAATAAAAGGGAAATACCATTGTTTAAATTTTTTAATTTTGTTTAAAACATGTTTAATGTGATTTGGTTTTTGCAGCTAGTTGCCATAAAGATTTTAAACAAATTAATCAATTATGTTTGTCTTTCATCTTAATTTTTTTTAGAAACACTTAAAAATATAGAACAACTTGCACGACAATCTTAAATATTCCATATTTAAGATAATATTATGATTAGTAAGTTCAAATTAGAGAATTTATATGGTGCCAGTGATCACTTGATGAAAGCTTAAAATTTAATAATAATGATGTGTCATCTGCAGCTGAAAAGTCAATATGGCTGCTATTGCGGCCATCTTGGATTCTCAAAACTGAAACGTCTACCTCTCTGTGCGGAATCACTATAGGTATAACATACTACAATAAAAAAAAAATAGAGCCATTGGCTCTGTAGCTCATCAGGCTTCATCATCAATTATGCTGTAGAGTGTGGCCAATGTGATTCCCCCTTTGTAGAGGCCACAGGGGCACCAATCATAAAATTAAGTATATAGGCGACAAGTTTCAGTTTTCTAGGCCTTATACTTCAGGAAAAGACGATAAAAATAGGTTTTTAGGGCGTGGCCCCTGTGGCCCTTATAAAGGGGTCACAGGGCCACCAAAGCTACAATTTATAATCTTCACTAGTCAAGGAGTCTGCAAACAAAGTTTCAGCTTTCTAGGCCTTATGATTCTAGAGAAGAAGATGAAAATAGGTTTTTAGGGCGTGGCCCCTGTGGCCCTTATTAGGGGTCACAGGGCCACTAAAGCTACAATTTATAATCCTCACTAGCCAAGGAGTCTGTACACAAAGTTTCAGCTTTCTAGGCCTCATGGTTCTGGAGAAGAAGATGAAAATAGGCTTTTAGGGCGTGGCCCCTGTGGCCCTTATTAGGGGTCACAGGGCCACCAAAGCAACAATTTATAATCCTCATTCTTCAAAGAGGCTATACACAAAGTTTCAGCTTTCTAGGCCTCATGGTTCTGGAGAAGAAGATGAAAATAGGTTTTTAGGGCGTGGCCCCTGTGGCCCTTATAAAGGGGTCACAGGGCCACCAAAGCTACAATTTATAATCTTCACTAGTCAAGGAGTCTGCAAACAAAGTTTCAGCTTTCTAGGCCTTATGATTCTAGAGAAGAAGATGAAAATAGGTTTTTAGGGCGTGGCCCCTGTGGCCCTTATTAGGGGTCACAGGGCCACTAAAGCTACAATTTATAATCCTCACTAGCCAAGGAGTCTGTACACAAAGTTTCAGCTTTCTAGGCCTCATGGTTCTGGAGAAGAAGATGAAAATAGGCTTTTAGGGCGTGGCCCCTGTGGCCCTTATTAGGGGTCACAGGGCCACCAAAGCAACAATTTATAATCCTCATTCTTCAAAGAGGCTATACACAAAGTTTCAGCTTTCTAGGCCTCATGGTTCTGGAGAAGAAGATGAAAATAGGCTTTTAGGGCATGGCCCCTATGGCCCTTATTAGGGGTCACAGGGCCACTAAAGCTACAATTTATAATCCTCACTAGCCAAGGAGTCTGTACACAAAGTTTCAGCTTTCTAGGCCTTATGGTTCTGGAGAAGAAGATGAAAATAGGTTTTTAGGGCGTGGCCCCTGTGGCCGTTATTAGGGGTCACAGGGCTACTAAATCTACAATTTATAATCCTCACTAGCCAAGGAGTCTGTACACAAAGTTCCAGCTTTCTAGGCCTCATGGTTCTGGAGAAGAAGATGAAAATAGGCTTTTAGGGCGTGGCCCCTGTGGCCCTTATTAGGGGTCACAGGGCCACCAAAGCTACAATTTATAATCCTCACTAGCCAAGGAGTCTGTACACAAAGTTTCAGCTTTCTAGGCCTTATGGTTCTGGAGAAGAAGATGAAAATAAGTTTTTAGGGCGTGGCCGCTGTGGCCGTTATTAGGGGTCACAGGGCTACCAAAGCTACAATTTATAATCCTCACTAGCCAAGGAGTCTGTACACAAAGTTCCAGCTTTCTAGGCCTCATGGTTCTGGAGAAGAAGATGAAAATAGGCTTTTAGGGCGTGGCCCCTGTGGCCCTTATTAGGGGTCACAGGGCCACCAAAGCTACAATTTATAATCCTCATTCTTCAAAGAGGCTGTACACAAAGTTCCAGCTTTCTAGGCCTCATGGTTCTGGAGAAGAAGATGAAAATAGGCTTTTAGGGCGTGGCCCCTGTGGCCCTTATTAGGGGTCACAGGGCTACCAAAGCTACAATTTATAATCCTCACTAGCCAAGGAGTCTGTACACAAAGTTTCAGCTTTCTAGGCCTTATGGTTCTGGAGAAGAAGTCGAAATTCCACAAAGTTTACGGACGGACGGATGGACGGACGGATGGACGGACGGACGGATGGACGGACGGACGCCGGACACCATCCCATGCCATAAGCCCATCGGGCCTTACAGGCCAGATGAGCTAATGATATCTAGATTGGTTTAGGAGAAATAGTCTTTGTCATGAAATCTAATTGAAAATTCAATATGGCTGCCATGGTGGCCATCTTGGATTCTCAAAACTGAAACGTCTACCTTTCTGTGCGGAATCACCATGATAATAACATAATACAATTTCAGAATGATATCTGTATTCGTTTTATAGAAGGAGTAGTCTTTTTCATGAAATCTAATTGAAAATTCAATATGGCTGTCATGGCGGCCATCTTGGATTCTCAAAACTGAAACGTCTACCTTTCTGTGAGGAATCACCATGGGTATAACATATTACAATTTCAGAATGATATCTGTATTCGTTTAGAAGGAGTAGTCTTTTTCATGAAATCTAATTGAAAATTCAATATGGCTGTCATGGCGGCCATCTTGAATTCTCAAAACTGAAACGTCTACCTTTCTGTGGGGAATCACCATGGGTATAACATACTACAATTTCAGAATGATATCTGAATTCGTTTGGGAGGAGTAGTCTTTTTCGTGAAAGTTTACGGACGGACGGACGGATGGACAGACGGACGGACAGACAGACGGACGGACAGACAGACGGACGACGGACGAAGCGCCATGACATAAGCTCACATTTACTTTGTAAAGATGAGCTAAAAACAACATTCATTTTTCAAAAATCTGTCTTTGTTTAGTGAGTGGTAATGTATTGTTGCATGATAAGGCGACCTCGCATATTCAGTTTACATGTTTTCTGATTGGTCTATTCCACGTCCTTGCAGTTTGCTGTTATGCTAGCACAGGAAATGGGGCCCATGATGTCAAGGGCCGGGCAAGGAGAGTTGCAATTGTTCTTATTCCATTCAATGATGTGAAGATGGCATCAAAAAAACAAAGCGAGTATGATATCAAATCATCCATAAGCTTATTATAAATAACACTAAATAGTTGAATTCAGAATTCTGTTAATGCCTTGCTTACATTATGAAATGCATAATTCCCATCATATTGTTTAAACTTAGCGGCCATTGTGACGGTGGTGCTAACATTGTGACGTCACTACTCCACAATATTCTGTCTTCGTTTGTGACTGAAGTAGAACACTCACCTTCCTGCTTCTTGTAAAATCCTTCTTTACCTAGTTCTTCGATACTCTTCTCCCTCCATCTTTGTAAGAAGAATCTTGACATCTCCGACTGAGTCTGGGAGAGAATTCGACTCACTGTTGGGACATTTCTCAAGGACATCTGTTCAACCTGAGTGTTAAACCCAACACACTCATCACTCTCACCATCAAGTTGCTCATGCAGAGGAAAGTTCAGGAGGAATTCAAAAACAGGAAGTGACGGTTCCGGTTCCTTTGCCTTTGATTTAGAGGACGACTTTTGTTTGTGTTTACTACTTTCTGTCTTTTCGATGTCCTTCGCCTGTTTGCCTTGCTTAGAACTTATCTGTTTTGCTGGAGTTGCAATAATTTCATCTAGTTGGTCAGGAGAAATTGTCTCTGCTTTTGCTTCTTCCAATATTGAACTTATACCATTTGAATCTGATTTCTTCTTTTTGGTCTTTCGCTTCTTTGGTTTTAAATCCTTTTCAGTTAATACTGGTCCAAATAAAAGTTTGTTCTCACGATTTAGTTGGACTATTTTGTTAAGGTTATATCTTGTATATTTTGATCTGTAGACAGTTCTGTGAAATACACACAGGAAATCTGATTCCAGAGCTGTCTGAGCAAAGTTTCTTAAACACAACAGAGGTTGATATATCTTGTACATCTTGTCCTGAAATGAAAAGTATTTACAAAGTTAGTTGCAAATAAATCAAAATACTAGTGATTTGTAAGGGACCCTTATTGTGTCATACATGGTTATATTAGGAAGCTAAGTACCATAGCATTATATTTCCTATTAGGGATGCGTGGTTTTATCAATATATCGGTATATTGGATTAGAAAAAATATGATACAATTAAGTACATACTTCTGAAAATAAAAATAAATGTAGAACGTTTTAAAATGTACATCTAAAACTGCAGAAGAACACAACCAAATAAAATGTTATTTTACAGAAAGTCTCAAATATGTATACATACATATATATATCTATCATCATAAACAAACATAAACTGTGAATGACAATTCCAAGTTGTAATGTAATTGTAATGTAGTGGACATCTTGAATTGAAATCTTAAAGTTAGTCGTTACGTTGGTATATGATGAATAATGAAAATGAATATAAACATATTACATTTGTATTTTGTTTTATCTGGGAAATAGTTCTCGCCAATTGTTGCCATTTTAGTCTGATTTTCTATAGCTGTTTTAGCCAGGTCTCTTCCAAAGTTCTATGATTTCTAAAATTCCTCTCAAAGAAATTTAACTATGACTAACTGTACTGAAAAACTGAGGTATCAACCAGGTACATTTAATGATTTACTTTAAGTTGGTGAAGTTGTTTAAATCAATCAATATTTTCAAAGTTATAATTTGATCATATTAATGAAAATAGCTCTCTTGTCATAATGTTTAATATTAAAGGGGGCTATTCTCTAAGTAAATACCGGGACGGGCTCTTTGACTTTGTTATTGTTTTGCAATTTGATGATTCCATTCATTAAACATTTTCATTGGTCAGATCTAATGTTCTACAACTTCATTGGTTCATTAAATTAGACATTCTGCAGGAGAAAACAAGATGTGTTTGTGAAACACGAATGCCCCCAGATGCATCCTGCTCGCTGTGTCAAGGTCAAGGTCACAAGGTCAAATGTCATGGTGTCATCTGAAAGGTCTCATCACAAGGGATCCATATGTCAAGTATCAAAGACGTAGCTCTGACCAATCAAAAGTTATGACCAAGGTTAAAGTTTTTGTGGACAAACGGACAGACGGACGGACGGACGGAAAAGGTCAAATATCATGGTGTCATCTGAAAGGTCTCATCACAAGAGATACACATGTCAAGTATCAAAGACCTAGCACTGACAGTATAGAAACTATAGCCAAGGTTAAAGTTTTCGGAAAAGGCTCGCTGTGTCAAGGTCAAGGTCACAAGGTCAAATGTCATGGTGTCATCTGAAAGGTCTCATCACAAGGGATCCATATGTCAAGTATCAAAGACCTAGCTTCGACCAATCAAAAGTTATGACCAAGGTTAAAGTTTTTGTGGACAAACGGACAGACAGACAGACGGACGGACGGACAGACGGACAGGTGAAAAACAATATACCCCTGGAATCTCGATTCGGGGGCATAAAAAATAACATTTAATTAGCGGTGATTGTGTTGTACATATTTCTTTTCCACTAAGCCAGACATGATGGCGCCATCAGACAATGACCCGGCAGTTATATGACCTGTTACGACACATGACTATAGTCACTGGTCGTCAATAAACTGACACTTCACACCTGTTATCTGTAACATCCGACTCATTGATACACAACTTTAAATGGCAGATTCTCGGTCGCCTCGAGGAACTTTTAAAAACTGTATTAGATGTTATTTCTGGCTGTTAAATTTATCATACAAATATAAAACGATGTTATTTAACAATGAAAAATGGTAGATACAAAATAATTAGAAGAGAAACTTTACTTTTTTTATAAACCCCATTACCTATCACTCAGTTACATGATTTTATTGAATAATGAGACACACATGATATGTTTATCTATATGGCATATTTCGGTAATAAGAAAATATTTTTATATCAGATTTTACTCTTTGATAGAATATAATTATCAATTCAAACTGTGAGAAAAAATATATTCTTAGAAAGATATGAGACAAAAAAATAGTCACATGGTTTATACGGATTATATTCGTGGGAAACTTAAGCTTATGAATGGATTGATAATAAGTTCCAAAAATATTTCAAATCCGTTCCAATTTAATTATTTTTGAATTAATGTAACAGACAGGGGGGTATTTTACGTTCAATTTTCCATTGTATCACTTGTCATCGTTACATCACAAACCTATTCATGTTAAGAACAAATTCATTGTTTTCATCTAAATATCTGTGTGTCCAGCTCCTACCTCAACGGTGATCGGGAAGAAAATCACAGTCCTAAATTCCCATTGGATGTTTAAACCACTAAAAGCTAAGAGAAAATTCATCACTTCGGACAATGAAAGGTTACCAATGCTTGGTCGTTTTTAAATCCTGAAATCCAAAATACAGATACATAACACAGTTTGAAAAATACACTTTGCGGACAACTATGATGTTCAATGTTTATTATGGTTCAACGATTTGTCAAATTATCAACTCATGCTCCGGTGCAGTGATCTTAATGCCAAAAAAGTTTGTTACACATTTTAATGTCAACCCTGTGTCAAAAATTTTAAAATGATGCACACTATTTTCAACAAATCATACAAGATAGAACAAAATCTTTCTTCTATTTGAAAAGGTTTGGTAAAAGTACTGTACTTAGAACGGAGATGTACAATGTTGTTGTCATGTGACTCGTGTCATTACGGCTTAAATTGAGACTGTATGAAAATTATATATTTTGAAACATAAGATTGATAAAACGAGAAAATTTAGCCATGCATTCATGCACAAGCGATTTAAACCTACTTAAGTTAAAAAGAAAATACTATCATATACAAACCAAGATGTTGTATTTATCATATATGCTGAAAAGTAGTACATAGACAATTAAATTCGTATCAATTATGATCTGAACATAAATAAAAAGTTTATCCTCTTTGTAATAAATCATTATATTAAAATGTAGCCAAAGTGAACATTGAGAATTAAGCTGAGTGTGTTATGACGAGGCTTTGACTATGCTAAAGGCTTAATCAAATAATAGTGCTTCCATTGGAATTGTTCTTTATATCAGGTAAAAATTATATTTTATTATGGGTGCAATCACACTCGAACCGAGGTTACGTTAAAATCTACAGCGCCCAGTTTGTGTCACATGACCGCAATAGGTTCCTCGCATTCTCATTACCGTGGGTGATTCGTGTTGTCTTTGACGCGCCGAGTGGCCCTTTAAATGTTATTTGTAAACAAAATCAACAAGCATGTGCTTTGAAAAACAAATGTGCCAGATTCAGTGGATTGTCATTAAAATACATTTGTGAATTCAATGTATGATATAAATCCGAGAAGTCATTTGCAAATTTGAAGTCTGGAACATTTGTCAATGTCAATCAAATCAAAGAACTTGATTTAATAACCTTTCAAATCACCTTTCGTAAAAGTTTGATCTGTCTTGAAGAACCCGCGCTTCTTTAAATTCTTTAGTTACGTATCTAATATAAACGAATATATTTGATTAATAAACCAACATAAGCTACCGTATATGCATATTTAAGTATATTTAATGTAATTTGATATATTTCCATACAGAATATGATTCATTTATGTGTAACGTTGAATACATATTCCTACGAAAACACGGCTGATTCAACAGTTCCAAGATGGCGTCGACTAAGAAAAAGAAAATTGTATCGAAAGACGAACTTCGTCGTTTGATGAAGCAGAAGCAAACGACGTTAAAACAGTCGTCAAGAATTGAACATCCAAATGCAAAGTATTTTGTTTTTCAGTAAAATGAATGCTATTATGTGACACGTCATGCTTAATGTTTGTTGGAATCGTCCACGTTGTGAACACATTCACCTCGATCTTGAACACGAAAAATAAATAAGTCGTTCAAAACACGCTAAAAACGTATTAGAATAATGATCCATAACTGAAGTTTTGCATTTTATCGGTGCCAGTGATAATATACCATTTGAATCAAAGTACTAAAACAGGGGATACTGTCAAAACTGCGACAAACAAAATAAGAATTTAATCAAAACGGTGACTAATACCTACTGGCTGACGGACAGTTAACGCTGTTTTTTTATACGTTTTTGTTTCCAATTTCAAAAATGATCATTAAATTTGGTAATGATTCTACATAATACTTGTTAAACATCATATAACCACAAACGTATGTTACTATTTTCTTTTGAATATATGTATGTCTGATTAAATATTTTATAGTGCGTCAAAGGTCGCTACTCAATTATGTTCAGTTTAGTAATTAAAGCCGTTTTTGAATGCCACTTTTGATGGGCAGCTAGATCTGTCTCGCGACAGACCAGTGAATGCATGACTGGTCACACGCCCATTTTGTGACGTCATATACAGAATGGTTGCAACGAGCTCTATACATTTATCATAACGAGATCACCAAATAAAATCCAATAATAAACGACTTTCAGAAAATGTTAACCACTCAGTTGCATAAGTCATTTTACGATGTAACACTATTAAGCGTTTGAAGTAATTAAGATGTCCACATCACTGATAAATAAACAATTATTTAAGGCGTTATTTCAGTTACAATAATGATGCGCGACTCTGTATAGTCTGTTTATTACGTCACCCCCGCGCGAGATTTATGGCCCCATTCCCAGGTAGTTTTTTAAAAGCCGGTAATTACGCGGTCATAATAAAAGGCTAATTAAAGGTGTTTATTGGACAAATTGACAAAAAGCATACCCAGTTCTTATTTAGTTGAAATATATTTGAAAGTAAATCGAAAAGTGATAAAGTCGAGGTTAGCGGTTGTTTAAGGGCTTGTCCTGAAGGGTATTTACACACTTTAAGCATAAAAATTCTATTCACGAAAAAGTCTTAATTAGTAAAAAGGGTTTACCTTGATGTCCCTCTGTGTCAAAGTAAAGTGGTCGGAATTGATTAATTGACTTAAGTTGATTGATAGTCATTGGTAATTGTTCTCTAGTTACTGATATTAGTGATTGTTTATTCACATTTTGTTGTTATATGTGTTCTTTTCTCTTCGTGTGTTCTGAGCAGTAATGCAGTGTAATCCGTCAAGTTTTGGTTTCTATGAATATAAGCTGAAAGCTGGAAGTTTTGAACGAAAATTAAAAACCTCTAGTCAATTCAATACAGTAAGTAAGTATGACGTTACATTGCAATAATATATGGAACCAAAAACAAAAAGTCTGCCTTGTTTTGTCTTTGTTTATGTAACTTCACATTATTTGCAGAAAAGTTGTTACATGGATAATAAAATCAATCATTTCCTCTCTACGAATCAAAAATTACAAAAAGAACTGAGAGACAAACCCTTTCTTCTATTATTATTCTTCTATTTCTAAACTGAAAGTAATATTGATACAAATAAATAATGATACATTACAGAAATATTACGACATTACAAAAATATACAGTACAATTATTCAAGTAATATGCTGTTGATTTTTTTACTGATTACTTTTTGTTGCCGTTCAATCAAATTTGTGGCCGTTTATCTTTATTTATTTACATATCTACATTTATATGTATTTCTAAATGTTTAAAGTAAAACATCTATTAGGAGTCCAACATGTTTGAATGAACTAAAAAATGAAATACAAAATATGTGCATAGATGTAACAGTGAGTTCGTAGAGGGATTCAAACTTGGATTGGATTTGTTTCAAGTAGGAAACGCTGTAAAAAGTAATTCAAATTTGTTTTGTATGAAATCAGTTTTTTTCAAAGATACCTAATGCATTTTTGTTCATGAATATATGATTGTCATGATATATGTGAAATTATTTTAATGATTTTATTTCAATATTATGTAATACTTAAAATTTGATTAAACCCATCAGATACAACACTTTGAATCAACTAGTTTGCACCATTTGCAACACAACAATAAAGTCTGACCTCCTTTGGCCGGCCCACTTACAGAGTAGATCCCACAAAGAGGTATGTTATTTTTAACATTCATGATTAAAAGAGAGACCGTGTTTTCATTATATTTCAATTGCCTTTGATATGTGCCATAACCTACTTTTTTAGCTCTTAGCTCACCAGGACTGAAAGTCCAGATGGGCTTATGGCATGGCCGATCGTCGTCTGTCCGTAAACTTTTGACACTTTCGACTTCTCCTCATGAACCATACACATTAGAGAGCTGACATTTTGTGTACAAGTACCTTAGCATATGGAGATTTTAATTTGTAACTTTGGTTACCCTGTGACCCAAAATAGGGTCACAGGGGTCACAACTTTAAAAACCTATTTTCATCTTCTTCTCCAGTTCCAAAAGGAGTAGAGAGTTAAAAATGATATGTGCAGACTGCTTGGACAATTTGGGATTCTAATTTGTAACTAGGGTCACAGGGGTCACAACCTTTAAAACCTATTTTCATCTCCTTCTCCATGCAGTTCTTAAAGGACTAGAGAGTTGAAAGTAATATGTGCAGACTCCTTGGCCAATGGGGATTCTTAATTGTAGATTTCATGACCCCAAATAGGGTCACAGGGGTCACAACCTTAAAAACCAATTCTCATCTTCTTCTCCAGTTCCAAAAGGAGTAGATAGTTAAACATAATATGTGCAGACTCCTTGGACAATGGGGATTCTAATTTGTAACTTTGGTGACCCTGTGACCCCAAATAGGGTCACAGGGGTCACAACCTTAAAAACCTATTTTCATCTTCTCCAGTTCTAAAAGGACTAGAGAGTTAAAAGTAATATGTGTAGACTCCTTGGCCAATGGGGATTCTTAATTGTAGATTTCGTGACCCCATGACCCCAAATAGGGTCACAGGGGTCACAACCTTAAAAACCAATTCTCATCTTCTTCTCCAGTTCCAAAAGGAGTAGATAGTTAAAAATGACATGTGCAGACTCCTTGGACAATGGGGATTCTAATTTGTAACTTTGGTGACCCTGTGACCCCAACCTTAAAAACTTATTTTCATCATCATCTTTAGCTCCTAAAGGTCTATTGAGCTGAAAGACTGCATGTAGACTCCTTGGCCAATGGGGATTCTAAACTGTAGGTTTCGTGACCCCATGACCCCAAATAGGGTCACAGGGGTCACAATCTTAAAAACCTATTTTTCTCCATTAGATGACAGTCTATGGCAAATTTATTTCTCCTTGGATATTTTAGTGTGGACTTATCTTTCACTGTCTGATATTGGCGATCTAGAAAGTGTTGAATAATAATAAATCATTTGGGTAAGGAAATTTATTCCGAAATCGTTACATTTGTCTTGTAATCTTTTTATACGTTTTCTTGCAACAGATAACATCAGTTTCATTTTTAGCTCATCTTGCCTGTATAAAGCAAACTTGATATGATGCCTGATGAGCTACAGAGCCAATGGCTCTATTTTTCTAAAATAACTTTCATATCACATGTTCATCGCTGAACAACAAATATCTAGTAATTTTTTTTAGTGGAAAGCAATTAACAGACTAAATATTGCAGAAACTGAAATAACATGTCCTATTTATGAATATGAATACTAGTTAAGCTAACATTAATAACTTCTGCATCAGAGAAGTTTCCTTAATCATAATAGTCTTGAAGATAGTCACCAGCTGGTCGTTTGTATGTTTGTTGGGTGCAACTCCCTCATCTTAACTCAGTGTTGTTCCTAGAGGGGGTCCTGTGGAATTTGCCCACCTTTTTGGCTTGGTGTCCCTTACAAATATTAGATGTAGGACACTTTTACCATTGCAAAGGGGCCCATCTGCTAAACAATTGCCAAAATGACCCCACCTGATCACCTAGGAGCAACACTGTTAACTTCCTATTACTTTGTGTCCTCGTTAAGAGTTAAATCTTCATTGTCTTTAACTTTTCTGAAATGTAAACATCAGTTTGATGTTCAAGTTTTATTAGTTTATTATTGATAATTATATTCTAAGAGATTTGATTCTTGTAATTAACATGATTTTTCCTTTAATTTATTTTTGCACAGAATGTGTCAGCAAAGTTGCTGGTTGGACCCACGGTTCCTGTTAGCTTAAAGAGACCCAACAGAGACACTCAAGCTGGACCAGCTGATAGCAAGAAGTCAAAAAGTGAGTTCACTGACCTTGAACTTTTCGACTCATTAACCTTGAAAGGACCGATGAACTTTTATAACGTTCTTCCAGTGATTGGAAAAGGCAGGGGCCATGGGCCATTTTGCACATTGGATGAAAATATGGCCCATTAGAATTTTGACTTTTACTTTTGATGTAATGGGCAATGGCCCATTTGAAATTCTGAAATCATGAAAATGGCCCATTGTCAAGATGTCTATCCCAATCACTGTTCCTCCTTAACTTCCTGCTTTTCAGACTCCTTCAGCACTTACTCAAGAAATGTTGAAATCTTTTGTACAGACACCTTGACATATGAGGATTATTACTTCAAGACCTGGTTTAACAAATTGCAACACCCTTTAAATTATTTTCAGGTCTTTCTGAAGAAATAAAATTCCTTAAAACCTGAAATATTATTAAAAGTTGATAAAGTTCGGCTTATATTTCTCTTAAGCAAGTGTCCTTTTTGATAAAGAGTTTAGAAATCAACTAAAACAATCAAGGCTTAAGAAATATGATGATTATTCTTAATGCAGGATATGTACCTTAAAATTTGAATATGATACCCTCTATTTATTTTTTTTTGTTTAATTAAACATTGATCATTATTTAATTTTGCAGCAAAAAATGGGGCAGTTAACAAATCAGGGTAAGAAAGTTTGAAAAAAATGTACATATTTTGAATAAAAAGTACAGATAAATATTACTTTTCAACCAATTTCATTTGAATATAACAATATTTGTTAAATTAAATATACAAGATTGCTTATTGTCTTTCATTTGGCATTTGTTTTATACTGCAATCCAAATGTTTCTATCATATATTTCTTTGAAAAAATCGTTAATCTAATGCATTTAGTATGTAGCACATTAACATTAACATTAAAATTGATATTTTTCGATTTCAGTTTGCCAGATGATTTCTTTGACAAGTCCTCTAAGGCTGCTAAAGCAGGGGGTCTGCTGGCGGACTACGGGTCCTCATCTGAAGAGGACAGTGATGAGGATGCCACACCAGTGAAGGGAGGTGCTACTCTAACAGGACTACCAACAGGTACAGCTTCAGCTGATGAATAGATACAGATTATTACCCGGGGAAGTGTTCCATATGACATTTACAAAACGAGTTCAATTTTTAGCTCATCTGGCGTGTAAAAGTTTGCCCCTAATAAGGGGAGACCACAACCTTACAACCTATTTCCATCTTCTTCTCCAGAAGCATATGCCTAGAATGCTGTAACTTTGTGTACAGACTCCTTGACTTATGAGGAATAATATTTGTAAATTTTGTGTCCCTGTGGGCCCTACTAAGGTGGGAACCACATTGGCCACACCCTAAAGCAAAATCAAAAAGCCTGATGAGCTACAGAGCCAATGGCTCTATATAAAGCGAGGGTTATATACACATATTTGCAAAAATTTCGTGAATTTCATAAATTCTTCAAGTATATAAACACATATTTGTTGATTTAAGTTTCTAATTTCCCAGGTTTGCTGGCGATATTTTACTTTTATCAAGAAATGTTTATATTTTGATAACTGCAGACATCAGGGTGAGATTCTGTGTAATATCCAAAATCATTCATTCATTAATTTTGCATGAAAACTGCAATAACATCTCTGAACAATGCATTACCCTAAACTCCAAAAGCAGTAATGTCATAGCATTGTGATGTCATCATATGTATGATGTCATAGTATTGTGAGATCATTAATTCATGATGAAAAAGATTTGCAATGTCATGTATTTGACAATTGCAGAGCATGTTTCAAATCTGCTATCGAATCTATATCTCCTAGGAGAGTATACAGAGGTCCGGAAACAATTACAAAGGGGAAAAGCATTCATTCCAATCCCTAAATATTCCCAGTGACTGTTTAACCTTAATTTCATTTGAAGACTTTTTACCCATAATACTACTGCTAGCAGGGCAACAGGCACATCTACAATGTTATTGTCACATGTGTAGTTAACAAGTATTTTATGTATGCTTCAAAAAGGTAACTAGAAGCCTGAGTCATGTTCCTGCAGCTTGAATCTTGTTTGATGTCTCGTTGGTTGACCACCATTACAACTACACAGGCAGATGTTTTGTTTTGAAGTTTTGATGTGATTGACAAATTTGAAATTTGTTGAATTTGTTTATCATTAAGATGAACCAATATTCTTCTCTCTAAGAGTCTTCTCTAAGCATAATGATTCTGTTTTAGATTTCTTTGATAAGGGATCAAAACCGACTGGGGATGCTGCAGAAGAAAAGCCCAAAACAATGGCCGATGTTCTGCCTGAAGGATTCTTTGATGATCCAAAAATGGATGCAAAGGTTGGTTGAAAAATGTTATGCATCATGGGGACTGTGTATTATAAAGTGTAAAATTTCCTTATTAGACTTGAAATTTGTTGCAAATATTTAAAATGACGTATTTGAGTTCATTAGGAAATATATTCATGGGGAACGAGAATATTTCTGTAAACAGATTTGAGCGATGGTAAAATAAACAGTTTTGTCTTCAGGTGTATACTATATTTTTCAGTAGATACAAACTGCATGTTTGGAAGATTTTGATTATGTCTTCATATTTGTAAGCAAATTCTTTATCCTGTGAAAGTGAACATTGAACAAAGTTTCTAGTGTCATTTCATCACTTAATTGAAATTTATGATTCTGTATTTGCTTTACTATAACCTTGGTCTCAAATTACGGTGACCTGGAATACAACCTGGGTGTAATGGGTTGTTGAAGTAAATGCAACTCCGTTATTCACATAAAGACCAACTCAACCTGGACCCAGGTCTAGAATAGAACAGGTAGTTAAGGGATGCTGAGTGAAATAGCACAGAAGAAAAATATGGTAATTGTGTGGATGTCCAGTAACTCTCTCCATGTCCCGTATACAGGTGCGGAAGGTCGAGTATCGAGACAAGATGGAGGACGAGTGGGAGTCGTTTCAACGAGCAATGAAGGAAGAGTCCCACGTGAGTTGTTCTTTGATGTCAAGTTGTTGTCTTTTGTGAAGCTTGAACTATGTACTAATCTTGTAGTCTAGTAAGTCCTTTATTCATTCGAGACAATTTTCCTATGAGTAATATATTCTTTGAGCTTATTATACCCCCGCTACGACGTAGTCGGGGGTATATAGCGCTCCGCGTGTCCGTCCGTCCGTCCGTCCGTGCGTCCGTCCGTCCGTCCGAAATCGTTTCCGGAGCATAACTGAAAAACTATACCACTTAGAAACTTCAAATTTGGTATGGAAGTAGCCTATATGGTGCTGTTGTGCCTTTTAGGGGTTTCAGCTCAATGGTCCAAATAATTTTTGAAATTTTGACCAAAAACGGTCCGATTTTTGGACTTTGTCTTGTTTCCGGAGCATAACTGAAAAACTATACCACTTAGAAACTTCAAATTTGGTATGGAAGTAGCCTATATGGTGCTGTTGTGCCTTTTAGGGGTTTCAGCTCAATGGTCCAAATAATTTTTGAAATTTTGACCAAAAACGGTCCGATTTTTGGATTTTGTCTCGTTTCCGGAGCATAACTGAAAATCTATACCACTTAGAAACTCCAAATTTGGTATGGAAGTAGCCTATATGGTGCTGTTGTGCCTTTTAGGGTTTTCAACTCAATGGTCCAAATAATTTTTGAAATTTTGACCAAAAACGGTCAAAAAAATTTACTTTGTCTTGTTTCCGGAGCATATATAAATACCAAATGACTTGCACACTTCAACCCAGACTCCGTATATCCATAAATCTCACCTTACGGACAAAGATTTTTCAAACAATGTGTCTATATTTCTTAAGAAAAATGACCCAGTTAACCGGACGATTTGCTATCCGGACGATTTTCACCTGTAACCAAAACAAGGTTCGACTGTATAGTGCTGTTGTGCCCTTTAGGGGTAATTTCAGGGTTCCCAGAATTTTATTCAAAAACTACATGGCCTGGGATGTTTTGAAGTGAAATAGTTTTTAGGGTTGCAAGATCATTGTGTTCTAAGTCATAATCATAAATTTTCAAATTAATGTTACGTGAAGGCGGTCAAACTCAAGCGGGGGTATGTGAGCCGCGCTCACTTTTGCCTTGTTGTGTGTTGTTTTGATTGACGTCAATCCTCAAAATTTGCATGTTCTTCTGTAAAAAAGCACTTATCTTGTAGACAGTGAAGGGTAAGATCTATGCCAGGCTGAGGTAGTGAGATTTGATTAAAAGTTGGGACTTGTACATCACATGCACATATGTCTAGTTATCCCACTTTAGTACCTAGTGGTACTTATCATAATCACATTTAAGGATTGTTTTACATGTTTTGTGCCTCTATCGATGTATAACAGCAACAAATTGTATAAAATCGCGTAGCGTAGCGTAGCGATTTTATACAAAATTTGTTGCTGTTATACATCGATAGAGGCACAAAACATGTAAAACAATCCTTATAATTACAAAATCAACATTTTAACAAAGTTTTTCCTAATTATTTTCAAAAAATCTGTCATTAATGTCGTGAAATTGTGGTTTGTTATACGAAA
This sequence comes from Steromphala cineraria, assembly GCA_916613615.1. NCBI lineage: Eukaryota > Metazoa > Mollusca > Gastropoda > Trochida > Trochidae > Steromphala > Steromphala cineraria. Next base: position 73,744,534 of record OU744724.1, on the reverse strand, counting down.
CAATACAAAGTTGAATCAAAATTGAGAACTCCATAAACTAAAACGGCCGAAGATTTAATTTCGTTTTCGCAACCATTGACACCCATGCAATCACAATTCGTTTTAACCGGAATCCGCATTTTCGGAATAACCCTAATTAGCATATCACACGACGTTCAAAATGTCCGCCGTTTGCCGAGCGAAAAGGCTTGAGGACTCGTAGTTATTTAAATGCAGTCTTTCCGGTGAATGTATGGATTGTGTTGGGGAGAAGAATGTATTTACTTGTTACAAACGCAGGTGGGAAGTGATAAGATATGTTATATCTGTCTTTGCAACAGAACGTAACATTTATCGAGAAATGGCAGCAGGTTTTTGAGCGCTCTCGTCCAATCAGAATCCCGGAAATTAGTGTAACAAATCCATTTTGTAATTATAAATCAATAGATGAATAAAGGGTGATAACAAATAATTATTATCATTGTGTTGTCTAACTGAGACAGACTATAGTTTCACTTCAACTAAATTGTTTGTTGTGTATATATGTTCGATTACGAGATTAACATGGTGATCATTGACTATGGTAAATAGTGAAATATAAACATATACTGTATATGTCTGTAGAAGATATTATGAAGGAGTGTGATCTGAACCTTGTATTTCAGGTGTCGGAAGTTATCATAGAAGAGGATGATGAGCAAGCTAATATAGAGAGGAACATCGATGAAATTGATGACCAAATGTATGTTTTCTATTTGTTAAAGTTTCCCTTGTCATTTTATAAATCTTTTATTGTTAAAAAATTGTATTCCTTAATCGGTTTTAAAAGTTTATTGTACATGCTGCTTTAAGTTATCAGGGGTTGTCTCCCTTTTCACACTTGCTGGGGCTTGCCATACAGGAATTTGTTCACTCATAAATATGTCTGACTTACCTCGCTCAGTTTTACTTATGATGGTGGCAGCTATGTTGTTGTTTAAATTGCATGTAAAATTCATTTATCAAACCTGATCTGTAGCTGTTAATTCATAATATATTTACGCATGTATGTTTTTCATCATCGGTTCCATTTGCATCAGGGTCCAGGGCATTTGTGCGAATCATGCTTTTACACAATGAAGAAAACTCATTCATGATCTCAAATTTATTCCAAATTATGTCACAAAGTTGAATTTTAATTTGTCCTTAGTTAATACGGGGCGAGGAAAGTAAATTGAGAAATAAAAATTGAGATAATTATCAAAGATTGTCTTATTTGAAATTATTTTTGGAAACTGAGCTTTTTCCTTTTTCTTTACATAAAGCTTAAGCTGTGTTACTGAGCATAGTTGTGCTACAGTCAGTACTTACAATTGATGGTCGTGTAAATATAACTTGATTATGAGGACGTGAGTTTGAACCCAGCAAGGGACTGTATCTGGCAAGAAAGAACAATAGATTTACTATAGCAGACAGTATGATCGCTATATGACAATGATAACACTATGATATTGCTGCAGGAACCGATGGAAGGAGATCGACAGTCTACACGACAAGAAGGCGGAGGTGGTGCGGAGGACGACGGACGGGGAAGGCGAGAGCGGCAGCGAGGAGGAGCTGGATGAGTCGGCCCTCGGGGAACTCTTCGACTGGAGGGCCAAGAAAACATGGAAGTGATCGGGATAACTCTTCTCTAGGACTTTATCAAATTATGTCAAGTTCAGTGTAAAGAGTGAATATGAAAGTGCTCAGATTAAGGCATCAAGTTTATGTCATAGTGACATCATGATTGAGACAATGGCACAGAAGCCAAGAACATCTCTGGGACTTTATTCAATAATGCCAGGGACAGTGTGAAGTGTGGTCAGATCCTGCCTTGTCCAGGTTTATGCAATGTGCTACTTGGAGTAACAGTACCCAAAAGTGGACAGGATATCAATTCACTGGGACTTAATTCAAATATGCCAAGGATAGTGTTTTGAATGAATATGATATCAGATAAAACCTTGTCACTGTTTTTGCAATAGTGCTACAAAAGGTATAACATAGTAGAAGCCAAGAGAAGGGAAGAGAAAAACTCTTACTTTATTAAATACTCCATGGACAGTGTTCAAAATAAAGTGATGAGATCTCACTGGTTTATGTAATGTGCTGCCCATGGCTGAGACAATTGGGTAGAAGCAAGATCTTGAGAGAGTGAGGACAAGGTCTATCTTGGATTGTGTTCAACTTACCTGAGAACAAGACTTCATTGTGTGTTCAGAGTTGACAGGATTGATAGGAACACTTCTCTACACCCTCATGCAACTGGACAACTGAGGCAGAGACTTCAATGCAAGTTGTCTTCTCCGATTTGAGAACATTTTGAAAACTTACAATTATGAATTCTTAGAAATGATAAAACAGTCCTTGATCTGATTTGTGACTATTATACCATCACTGATAGTTTTCTCCAGGTAAAATTGGCTTCAAATGTAGAAGTTTTGATGTCCAAATCATACCATCAAGGTTAAATGTTTTTCCTCCATTTCACTATTGCTCAAATTTAGTATTATCCATTACATCTACAAACACACATTTATCAGCTTCTGATATCTCAAGTTAGCAGGAGGACCCCTTAAATACAGACTGGATGATTTTGTTTTGAAGTTCAAAAAAACTTTGTAAAGGGCAATCCTCAAATATGAATAGGTAAAATAGACCTTTATTATGTGCTAATTTTTTTAATTAGTTACTGATAAGGCTATGAGTGCTAAATAGTTCCTTACTGTTCCTTCCTCATTAAAAATGTCTTAAAAACTGTTTTTGTTTTGCAACTACATATTATCTCTTTGTTGAAGTTTATATGTAAACATTCATCCTGCTTCATTGGCGTATTTGTTTCTATACCCTGATATCCTTCAAACCAAAAACTTGACATCACCAGTCTCTCATCCAGCAGTTACTGCAGTGCCCTGATCAAAGAACTCAGGGCTTGAGACAAGCATACAAATGTGAACTATCGACATGAAAAACCATCTGTTAGCAAACAAGTTACTTGGCTTGATAGATTTCCGAGAATTTGAAGGAGCTTAACAGAATTAAATACTCTGGTGTAACAGGAAGTGTTAACAGTATACATGTTTTCAATATCATTATTTTTCAATGTCAGACCCATTATACTTCAAGATTTCCTATCAAGCAATTTGTGGAAGGAGTTGTATGCTGCTGGATAGGGAGACTTATACAGCTGCTTCATCTTACAGGTTACGATTCACTTACATACGGCCATGATACTCTCATGTAATGTAAATTAATACATTTTGTACATAATCATTGTAAATAAATGAACTTATACATAATTCTTGCAATATGTTGATTCTTTTTTCATTCGTTTTGTAAACCCAACAGTGAAAACAGAGGAATTTGTTCTCCTGTCCTGAAACTGTCAGTCAAAATTAAACTTTATCCTCTGCCAGTCAAAGTAAACCTAGCCTCAATAATAATACTCGCTATACTCCCATATTGAGTCTAGCCAGATGCAGTTGCCAGCTGTGTTGTGTCAGCTGACCTATGAAATTGACCAATCAGGGCTCATCTTGCAAATCTCCAATAGTCTGCATTTGCACATAACGTTTCTATGTCAAATTCCAAACAAATAATACTAATAGTAGCCACTTTATGATTGGATAAATCCATTCGGCCAACTCACGTTTAATGTGACGGTCATATTTTGCTGAAAGGTCAGTTAACACGACCTTTTACTATATCTTGCTAGAGTCGATATGGGAATATAGCGAGTATTATTGAGGCTAGGCTTACTTGGACTGTATCCTCTGCCATCCTTCATATTGGTAAATCTTCTCCTGTTACCTTTTTGGGTTTCTTTTTCAGAACCAAAACTCAAGAAGTCTCCGCTCTTCGCCAATATGGATTATCAATTGTAAATTTGGTGACTCTGACCCCAAATAGTAGACATTCTCTCCCCACAGAGGCAGCTCAGTGCGAGCAAGCCTCTGTTCTAAGAAGCCAAGATCTCGGGGTTCCAGCAAATAGCCATGTAGCAAAAAGTTTTAACTCAAGATATCTCCCTATTTGCAGCCAATGACAACCCTTTTTGGATATCCATGACTGGTCGAATATGTTACATTAACAGTGTGAGAGGTAAATATTTGAAAAATCATATATGGATTGAGTTTTTCATAAGATAGAAACTGTTTTATAATTGTGTAAATTATTTTTTTTTATGATAGATTTTGTTTTACTTATCAACCAAAACAAACAAATGAGAAGGTAATAAGCGATGTTTTGTAAAACGGAGAGTTATTTCCCCTGGATGTTAATTTCAATGATAGCTTTGCCCAAGTATACGCGGTTTTGCTAATGGCCACTTTCAAATCGGCATCACTGATTGCACAACTAACTTGGATGATATCAGATTACTACCTTTCTATCCTATGTTTAAATGGTAGTGGTAATAGAACAGAGGCTTACTCGGCTATGAATGAACTGCCTTTGTTGGGGGAGAATGAACAGTAGACTGCATGAGTGTAAAATACCTGCCTGCCTGTCCACTGGTACCTTTTGTTGGGGCTTGTGGAGAAGTCAGCAAGCCTGCCTGGTATGTGTGAGTTTAGATGTTCTAATTTATCTACACAATGCAGGGCTTTTCAAATCTTCAAGAGGGCTGCTTCATTTTTAATCCATAAAACCTGTATGGCGTTGAGGTTTAAAGGGGCAGTAGCACTTTAAAAAAAAAATTATATTTTAAATTTTTCACTGATAATTGTTGATTATGTCAAAAATATCATTACACAAACCAATCATCCAAAGTCAGGGAACAAAAAATAAAGATTCACATGAAGTCCATAGCTTGGCATTTTTGTATTAACACCTCCAATTCATTTTGTGTTAAGAAAATGGAAATTCAGGGATGAACTTTACATTATATATTTGATTCATTAATGCTTCATTTAGTTTAAATACATTGTCTTTCAATTGGAACCATTTATACCATTTTCCTAACATCAACTTATATTCCTGCTAAAATCGTGCTTCTGCCCCATTAAAAACTATAAAGTATGACAAGAAAATTTCAACAACAAAAAACAGAACTCAATGCTGTTGATTAAACAGTTTACTAAACTCTTTTTCACACCAACATTTTGCAAAGATGAACTTTGCTATCGACATTTGAGAATAAGGATGAAGACATCTGAAGACAACACAGATTCTACATGACAACGCCAGTTCTGGGACACAAAACTAATGAAATGGCATACCTATATGATTTTAATATGACTTGCATGATACAGCAACATATACATAATGCTACATATATACACTCAACAACAAAAGTTAGGACCATCCAAATATTCAAATATATAAGTTCATATAATATTGAAATATTGGTATGAACCTTACCTTTGTTGTTGGATACTGATCAGTATTCAATGGATTTAAATGATACTAAACGGTAATTGTCAGATTCAATTATATATCTTGATATACTTTAAAATAGTTAATATAAAGCTTCAAGGTAATATTATATTACATTGATAATCAAAGGGATTAAAATGATTTATCTCTCAAAACTTAAAGTTAGTTTCATTTGAAATCTTACATGTATATATATATATACAGAACACTACATAAACATAGTGAATAAATGTTTTCTTAAAAGGAATTAGGTTGTAGAAAAATCACAATTATGAAGTTTTTACTTATAAGAAAATGATGGATCTCAATAACACACTAAAATTGAACAGAGTTTATTCAGTTGTATTGACAGCGGATGTACAAAATGCAATATATATAGTTCTAGGAAGATAGATATTCTCACAAAATAATCTATTCTTAAAATAGATCTTTTAAGAACCTGACAAAAATATATGATTATTTAACTTGTAAAGAAATATACACAGTAGGTCCTAGATATAAAGATAAACATTGCTGAAATATATAACTTGAAATTATGAAGTAGAATACAGGTATGAATATGTACATAGATCTAAACATTCCTTGACAATGAAGGATTGAACTGATCTTAAATGGATAATTTAACTCTAACAGGCTTGGAACAAAACACGAACAGAGATGATTTTGGTACATTACAACAAAAAAGCACTCCAAAAATCATAGTTTCTACAAATCACTCATAAGGTTATTGTTTAAATACATCTGGCTTTTATTTAGTATTCTATTAGGAACCTAAACAATTGCTAATGATCTTCACAGACCAAAGTCGTTTAAGTGATGCAGATTTTTCTATTACATTTTTATTTGTGAGAATAAACATAAACATCAACATAATAGAAATAATAAAACAAATTTAAACAAAGCATTGCTTTATCACTGAAAAAAGGATATTTTTTGGCCTTCATAAAAAGGATTTGGGATTTAAGTTCTTGTTTCTAGGCTACATTGAAAAAGTGCTATAATTATATCCTTCTCAACAACAGCGGAAAAAAAGACTTTATGCTTGGGTTTAAAACCGACATAGTCAAAAACCAGAAACAGTCAAATTACTTGTTTCTCGATCTTACAAGAACTTTCAAGCTTGTGAATCAAGAAATGCCTTAGTTCTTAATGGCCACTTTACAGGAATCGCAAACAATACTTAAGAAATAATCAATGATTTAGGCTATTTAAATCAACACCAAGTGATCTGTGATCCACAAAGCTCCTACAATAACCTGATATTCCTTGACCAGCGTATATGTAGAAGATCCTAAAACAACCTCCCATTCTTATTTTTAAAAGTTCATGATTTAGTATGAAATAAGCGAAAAGCAAGTTTGATACCATATCATTCACAAGTTTAATATAGACAGCATTAGATAAAAGGATGTTTTTTACTTCCCCTTGCAATTTAAGACGAAAGTGTGCTTTGCGCAAGTTGGCTGCCATTGTGATGGCGATACATGTATTGTGACCTCACAATTTCTCGTTGTGACTTCATGTCAACAGCAGTATTACACTAATGTAATATTACCATAAATATATGACAATGGAGTATACACAGCAAATAATAAAACCAACCAATTGGATGACTTTGACTTGAGGAATAGCGACAGTACCTAGAAAGGACTGTTTAGTTCAATCTTTCTCAAAAAGTCATGACGCACATGAAGATTACTATGGCTGAAAAATACCAAGCTATACAAAGACAAAAGTAGGAAGGAGTTTGTGATATGAGCCATTTGTCTCGTTAGATATCAGAGTATTGTAGGAGCTTCGCTGATTTAGATATGTTGATGCCGCAGAAAGAGGAGTTACTCAATTTTAGAAAAGCATCACTACACATTTACAGTAATTTGATTTTATGTTCAATGAGGTGTCCGCTAATGGCTGAAATATTGCCAAAGCAGCATAAAACAATAACTCATTTACCGTAGATGTTTTCCAATTTACACACACCAGAAGACTACAGTAATTTTAAACTATTTTGCACTATCAAAACATTTTCCTGGACAAGAAACAAAAGTGATATAGCTATAATCAACAAATATTAAAAAGCAGACTTAAAAATGTTAACTGAAATCTCAAAAGAAAAAAGAAATAATAATTATAGATATTCAGACACTAATGACATACGGTAGATATATTTCGAAAAACTATTTCTTATCATTCGTAAATGATGTTTTTATAGTGAAGCATTATTTATAAAGCAAATAATTTCATAAATTTCAAAAAGAAATATCGGTCATTGTTTAAAAGTAAAAAAATTTCAGTAATTAAATGAATTAGGCATTAATCTTGTTATATATTGTCAATGTACAAATAATACACATAACTTCAAAACAATTTCATAATATTTACATATTACAGAACATACTGACAGTTATGTCCAAAAATGTTTCATATCACTTTCAACATATAAGAAATAATTATCACAATTCATTGGACGATTTGTTTTTATAAAACTACAAGTAATCAGTCCCAATATTTCAGGATATAACATATAATGTTTATTTGTCTTCAAGAGTGTTACGTGAAATTGTGAACAAATCTCATATAATAGACTTCAGTACTATTTTGTAATTCAGTTTCATCTGGCTTGAAAACCAAGTATCAATGAATAACAATAAGATATTTTGTAAGTTTTCCTCTGATGTTTTCTTTGTGGCAAGAGTATGACAGATGAAGGCAACAGATTTAATAAATCAATTTTTATCAAAAACATAATTTCCAGACAACTTTCAACTTGTGCCGGTAAACTTGACACAATGTTACAAAACTTCAATCTTACTTCTCACAGGCAAGATAAAGACATTTGAGCAATTATTTGCGTATATTCAGCTTCAATAACCTGGTAGCTAAAGGGATACCAAAATGTCTGGGTACAATTTCATGACTTCAAAAACCTTAAAAAATGACAAGTAATTTTATGGATATACAACTTCTTTATTCTGTGTAGGGAACATTTTCATACAGCTCCTAATGTTGTTACCAAGCAGTGATTAGGATCTATGTTTAAACATCGCCTATACTGAATAAAGAAGTTGTAAAGCCAATAGGATCTATGTTTAAACATAGCCATTAAAATTAAAAGTTGAATATCCATTAAATTACTTGTCGTTCTTAATAGTGCTTCATGTGATTCAAGAAAGTATTAAGACCCTTTGTGGAAAGCTGATACGGAAGCACAAATAAATGTACATCTTGAAAGATGGATTCTCTACACCAAGATTCACATTTAGCAGTCCAACTTAATGGCTAATCACTGATCACCTAGTTCTAAGTTGGAATGTTAAAATTCAGGGTAGAGTCAAACTTAACAATTTATCATCATTCATCAATGGGAAGATGTATCACAAATTGATTTCACAGAACCTCATATTTCAGAAACAGGATTACAAACAGTCATCAATAACAGATGTGAACAATTTAGATTTAGACAAGACGTGTTAATTACCCTTTTTTTACAAGCTCAATTGGACGATTATCACTGGAAAACAAGACGACTTTTATAACAGATACTAAAAGTACTGAAACATTAAGTGAAAATCAATAAATTTACAGACAAAGCATCTTTTAATTTGATTTTAGAAGTTAGAATGAAGAGTATGAATATATCAATATCAATTCATACAAATTATTCATCTAATTTCTAAATCTGTAATGTTTAAAGAGACACAGAGTATGTTGATACGATCACATATGTCAAATTTTTAAATTGATGTTATTACTTCGGGAACCACTAACTGTTACTGAAAATAACAAGCTAAAGGTCAATCAGTACATCAAAGCGACAATATGGCCATTCAAAGTCGGGATTTTGATCGAAAACCGGACAATGTGGCTCGAGTGGTGCGCGCAAATTCGCCAAACGTTATTTCGAAACCTTGTCATAAGCTGACAGGAAGATATACTCGATTCGATAGTGTTTATTAGGTATTGTAACTAATAGGTAGATTAATTGGATGCATAATTTCGAATAATAAACATATTTTAGATGTTTTCTTGATTTTTCCATAAAATCAAGCATTTTAGAGATATTATGCATAAAGGGATATACTTGCAAGTCCAGTGATGAGATATGAACTTCAATCAGCATATCAGATATTTTGTAGCTTATCGAAACCAAATAAAATTTTAAGAAAGATACTCTGTGTCACTTTAAAGAATCAAAAGAAAGATTCCATACAAAACAAATTTCAACTTACCAAAAAATATCTTACCTAGTACCTTGATCATAACAGTTCTCTTTAAAATATGAATGAAACTAATATTGAAAGGATTTAAAGGCAAAACATAAGGTCACACCAATATTAATATTAATTTGTGGTAAGAAGTTATTACCTTTATGAGCAAAAACTTGAAAACCTATTAACTAAGAGTTATCTCCCTTCCATTTGCATTGCTTATATTCCGATGTTACAAAGGTTTAAAAAACAAACACATATTCTCCAAAAATGTTAACTGAATTTTTATATCTCTCATATTGTTATTTTAGTTTACAATATGAATTGCTCGCACATTGATTTAAAAAAGCTGCAAACTACTCAAGATTGTTATCATGGTAAGAAACGTTATTAACTTATGCAAGACCAAGACCATAGTTGCTAGGCAAAACTGAGAAGTGGACATGTGCACATATGAAAGTTTGTCCCAATTTATGTTGTGGCAGAAAGATAAAAGAGCATATTTGTATCATTAATATGAAACATCATAATTTCTATGGACGGGGAATTCAGGAAATGATTTGACATTGCGAAGATTACTAAAGAATAAAGATTGAATTGTTTACAGTCTCCTGTCTGCATCAGATGCCATTTGATAGTCACTGGTGTGAACTTCCATGTTCAACACTGAGGTTTTAGCTCGGTCTACTCCGGTAACACAACAAAACAGTCGACACAAAGTGCTCATGAAACTTCATCTTTTAAGTTGAAATATGGGATTTCATAAAGAGTTGTAAATGAATAGAAGAATAATATCTCAATTAAGGATGTCGTAAATCAATGATATTTTATTTTTCAATCATGAAACTATTCAGTTTTTAAAAGGGTATTTTCATGTTGAACAATAAATATATGAAGTCAAAGAATAGGTATTTGACTTTATTCATGAAATTCTAATTACCTGTTAATTGAAAATATGTATTTAATGATAGAATTACAAGCTGATTTTGGGGAGGGGGGGGGGGGGGTCAAATTAATTTCTTAAAACAATTTGCCTATTCTCTCAGGGTATCTGTTATTAATTTGTTTTCTTAAATGCGAGTTAGGAATCTGAATATCAAAACTAACATTGGTAAACTTCAAATATTTCAATTTCATTTTAAAATCATGAATGTGTTGACTAATTCTTATATAAGAAATATTTAAGAAGAGAAAATGAAATGAAAAGGTACATTAATGTCATATATACATGTATATCTTCTCACAGCAGAACCCTTCACTCCGTCAACCTCCTCAATGTATATATATAATGTATCATCTTTTCAGTAGCAAACATACACAAAACTTTATTTTGTTTTTAATATAATGGATTAATTTTTCATTAATATAACAATTTCAAAATGAACATTCTTAGCTGACATAAGAAAGAAAATGATTTGTCTATAAATATGAATATGATGTTGACATTCCCTCAATATGAATCTAACACTAGCTCCAGAGAGGAAAAACATGAAAGAAAAACAACATTTACAAATTCTGTAAACATATATTAAATATCAATGTTATTGACATGTATATCATTCTAGAAAATATACACTGTATATATTCGAAACACACAAATGACCAAATCAACCCTAAATAAGTATGTTGTTTAGAACATCACTCACAGCAAAATACAATTACACCAACTGGTGATCATTCATCTAAATCTAAATCTGAAATGTTATTTCATATCTAAACAATGTATCCAATCTTAAACTATATCACACATTGGAATAGCACCTAAAGACTTCTTCCACATATAACACATGCCATAACCTCATAACTATTCACAAGATGATGATAATCACAGTATTGTAGCTGATAATACAATAAGATTTACTTTAACATCATAAATCAAATCATGAATAGATTCTAACAAATTTTATGAAGATTACATTCATATATATGTTTTGTGCATTTTGGAAAATGAAAACAGAATTTATATTAAATACTGTCTCTTTTTCCTTTTGTTTTAGAAAACATGCTTCTTGATCTCTCTTAACTCAAGAAATTACACACACTCTCCTATATTAACAAAATATTTTTCAACAGAAATTCATGAAATACTTTATAAAAACATGTTTTAATGAAAATAGATTTTGTTTTTATGACGACAATTCGAAAAATTTCATGAAAATCATGTACAACATTACTTTCTACAATTTTGGAAACTTTAAAATTTGATGAAAGTCAACTGCATATTAGCTTGAAAAGTTTATATAGCTTACAATACAGTGATTTAATTACCTGAGAATCGTTCACAAAATACAATGAAAGATTAGTCCATGGATAACGGTGACGTCTTTGGTAGTTTTCTGATAAGATGATCATGATGGTTCTGCTGTTAAATCCATGTTCTTCTCTGCAATGCCATTACCTGTAAAGGGCTGGTTGACCAAGTTGGATGAAACAAAGGTCAAGTGTTTGTTGTGCAATTATAGTATTTCACTTCAAACAATTCACATTTTCAATGTGGTTATGAATCAATCACTGCATAAATGCACAAAAGAAAATATGCCCTTCACATTTCTTCCCAATAACTATTCCAAATGAACTTTTACTAATTGTCTGACATCAAAGCCATCATGTAAAGGCATCCTGTTCTAATTGGCCTATCAAATCATCCACAGTCATTGTTAGATAGATAGTTTATTTCTGTCAAAGCCACAGTCATTGTGGCACAACAGATGGCAAGTCAAACATCAGACTTCACAAGGTTAGAGTTTGAACCTTATCTGAGAAAATACAATATGTCCCTAATCTTTAGGATATTTGACTCAAAACAAATGAAATTTAATGTTGGATATCACTATCACCGAAATCAAGTTTTCAGTTAGGATTTAAAAACCTTAAATTGCAATGTCCAGTACCTACAAATCACAGTCCATTAAGATTCAACTATCTCTTTAACAAAATCTGAATAATGTTTTCCATTTGGTTTCAAATAGTTAATCCATTCACATATAGCTTTTCATTTGTTCCTATGTTTAAATAAAATTCAATAAACCTTAACTACCATTGATCATTTCATTTGGATTGTAACTGACAACATAAACATCTTCACATTCAGAGTAAGTACTCAACATGGATTTTTATCAGTAAAATTTCACTCTTCCATAAATCCATATCTGGTGATCACCTACTGGGACATCAGTGAAATTTCACTCTTGGTAATCCATTTCTGAATATCACACATCAGTGATATCTGACTCTTCAATAACTCCATAGCACTGATATCACACATCAGTGATATCTGACTCTTCTATAACTCCATGGCACTGATATCACACATCAGTGATATCTCACTCTTCTGTAACTCCATGGCACTGATATGTTAGCTAAAGGGAAGGGAATCACTAGTTTCACACCTTGATACAATATCTGCTACTCCGCGTTCTGTGACACAACACCAAGGTTCAAGATCGTCTATATACATAGAACTCATGTATCAGGAGACACTGACAAACAAGGATGTTGCTGAACATAGGGCAGTCAAACAAAACGTTACGCAAGACATCACCCAATGACATCTGAAATAGAAGTTGTAGATGATCGTCGTTCCTGTTCCTTCCGAACCAGTTGAGAGTCAATCTGGCGGTAGACATCGTGAGAAAGTTCACCAGTTAGAAGTTTCTGTAGGAATGGTGTATTGGCTGACGACATTGAGGATCCACATGGCAGGCTCTGTTTCTGAGGGGAAGCATGAGGTCTGTCCACGTAGCCACGCAGATACTTCTCCAGTTCAGACATTCCTTGAAGAACCGTAGTGGATGGAGCTGCCCTTGCCTCAAAAGATGTTGATGGCTTAGGATGAGAGTTAGGCTTGTAAGATGTCGAGGGTTGCGGCCCAGGTGATGACCTCATTGCAAAGGATGTTGATGTTTGTGGCTTCAGATTAGAGTTGGGCTTGTAGGATGTGAAGGACTGTGATCCATGTGCTGTTCCCATTTTGAAAGATGTCGCCGTTGATGTTGATGTCTTCGAGTTTGAGCCTGATTTGTAGGATGTTGGGGATTGTGAGCCTTGTGTCCTCTGACACCCATTGGGCACCATTTTTATGATTGACTTCCCATTTTTTGGAGGAGTTTGGACACCCTTGTGTGATTTATGTGATGACCCAGATGTTTTGTTTGAAAATCTTTGACCATTTTTACACACTGATGATGAATATTGTTTTTGCGATTCTGAAACTGAGGTGGACTGTTTTGGATACTGACTTTTAGCACATGTTGAGGCAGTCCTTTGTTTAGAAGAAGCAGGGCTTCTCACAACTTGAGGATCTGAGAACATTGAACACAAGGATGGACTGGTGGAAATATCTTTTGTAAGAAGAGCACTGAAGATTGATGGACGAAACCCACCCTTTTGGCTTGCTTGATTTGACTGTTTGCTTGCACATGCATCCTCAACTCTACAACTATACCTATGCTCTTTGTTTATTGTGTTGACTTTGTCAAGATCAAGATAGTTAGTCTGAAAATTGTTACTGGAGCTTTGAGTAGCAGATGTGGTTACAGTGGCCGTAGAACTAGGAGAACTCTGTGAAGAGCTTGTTGTTGAGCCTTGAGTTTCTGCTAAAGAAGTGATGAGATCATCCATACTACTGGACCAAAGGTCCTGGTCGTAGGTGGGCATCAACCCATTTGGTTGTTCATCAGCAATAGACTCACAGTACTGCATGGCAAACTCCAGCAGGTCTTCTGGTATGAATGGATCTGACTGAGTTTCCATTGGCGCATCGGATTTCGAACCAACTGACATTGTGATTGATTGCATTTTTGGTTGAGAATTTCGAACATTACTTTCTGCTGCAGTACTGGACATGGAATCAGAAGCTGGTGGAGCAACACTGGAATATTTGTAATCCATGAACGACTTGCAAGACATATTGTCTCCTCTGTCAAGAAGCGACCTCAGCAAGGATTGACGTTTACCACCTGGAGGTGAGAAGAAACTGGACTCTGGAGGTTTGGCAGCTGGTTGAGACTGACCCATCTCCTCATCCTCCATACTCTTCAACAGATCGTCCAGAAGATCTATACCATCCTCCACAGACCCTCCAGGCAGACCTAACTCCTCCCTGAAAGAACTCAAGAAAGGATCAAAGCCATTGGACATGGCTGTCACAGCCTGATCAACTGCAACAGCCTGATCAACTGACCCAACAACCTCCTTCTCTAAGCTTTCCGTCTGACATTCATCGGACATTGGATAGTCGTCCAGAACTGAGTCCCTCTCGTCACTGGAGAGTGTTTCAGGGGAGGTAATGTTGATGGAGTTGTGAGGGCTGGTGGAGTGACTGAAGTACCCGGTGTCATCATGACTCTCATCCCCGCTGCTGCAGACACTGACTGGAGACTCCAAGCTGTTGAGATCGATGAGACCTCGTAGGTTGGGGTCGTGGATTCCTTTCTGCTCCTCCTCCATCATCAGGTATCTCTGGCCCTCGTCCTCTCTGCAAACAACATCAATATACATTACATACTCGCACATAAACCATAGTTCGAGGTAAACACAGGTAAAATTTTAGCAAAGTCATATTCAGCTTCCACGATACATTCGTCTCTGAAATATCATGATATTAGTTAATGGAATGGAACTGCGACCTCAAATCAGGTACCTGTGCCAAGTCCCTTCTTCAATGGATAAATGTTTAGGTTTTAATTTCAAGCAGGATGACTTAAACATAATAAGTTACCTCTGGGTTTGTGTAACAAGTAACACTTTGTAGGACAAATAAAACTTTAATAAGGGTTGAATATCTTTCCAA
Source organism: Steromphala cineraria (assembly GCA_916613615.1). Taxonomy (NCBI): domain Eukaryota; kingdom Metazoa; phylum Mollusca; class Gastropoda; order Trochida; family Trochidae; genus Steromphala; species Steromphala cineraria. The sequence goes on along the minus strand of OU744724.1, from coordinate 73,729,159 downwards.
AGCCTGAGTACCAGTAAGGACTGAAAAGTATTTTTTACACTTGAAACAACAACAAATGACTGAAAAGGAGAAGGAAATTTCAGAATTCAGATTGACCTTCCGCATTCTGATACTTAGTTTGGATGTCTTAGAGAATTGGTTGAAAACATTAAAAATAGAGCCATTGGCTCTGTAGCTCATCAGGCATCATATCAAGTTTGCTTTATACAGGCAAGATGAGCTAAAAATGAAACTGATGTTACCTATTGCAAAAAAACCTATAAAAAAATGACAAAACAAAATTTAATGTATTATTATTCAACACTTTCTAGATCGCCAATATCAGACAGTGAAAGAAGTCCACACTAAAATATCCAAGGAGAAATAAATTTGCCATAGACTGTCATCTAATGGAGAAAAATAGGTTTTTAAGATTGTGACCCCTGTGACCCTATTTGGGGTCATGGGGTCACAAAACCTACAGTTTAGAATCCCAATTGGCCAAGGAGTCTACATGCAATCTTTCAGCTCAATAGACCTTTAGGAGCTAAAGATGATGATGAAAATAAGTTTTTAAGGTTGTGACCCCGGTGACCCTATTTGGGGTCATGGGGTCACGAAATCTACAATTTAGAATCCCCATTGGCCAAGGAGTCTGCACATATAATTTCAGCTCTCTAGACCTTTTGGAACTGGAGAAGAAGATGAAAATAGGTTTTTAAGGTTGTGACCCCTGTGACCCTATTTGGGGTCACAGGTTCACCAAAGTTACAAATTAGAATCCCCATTGTCCAAGGAGTCTGCACATATCACTTTCAACTCTCTAGTCCTTTTAGAACTGGAGAAGAAGATGAATATAGGTTTTTAAGGTTGTGACCCCTGTGACCCTATTTGGGGTCACAGGTTCACCAAAGTTACAAATTAGAATCCCCAATGTCCAAGGAGTCTGCACATATCACTTTCAACTCTCTAGTCCTTTTAGAACTGGAGAAGAAGATGAAAATAGGTTTTTAAGGTTGTGACCCCTGTGACCCTATTTGGGGTCATGGGGTCATGAAATCTACAATTTAGAATCCCCATTGGCCAAGGAGTCTGCACATATCGTTTTTAACTCTCTAGTCCTTTTAGAACTGGAGAAGAAGATGAAAATAAGTTTTTAAGGTTGTGACCCCTGTGACCCTATTTGGGGTCACAGGGTCACCAAAGTTACAAATTAGAATCCCCATTGGCCAAGGAGTCTGCACATATCATTTTTAACTCTCTAGTCATTCTGGAACTGGAGAAGAAGATGAAAATAGGTTTTTAAAGTTGTGACCCCTGTGACCCTATTTGGGGTCACAGGGTCACCAAAGTTACAAATTAGAATCTCCATTGTCCAAGGAGTCTGCACATATCATTTTTAACTCTCTACTCCTTTTAGAACTGGAGAAGAAGATGAAAATAGGTATTTAAGGTTGTGACCCCTGTGACCCTATTTGGGATCACAGGGTCACCAAAGTTACAAATTAGAATCCCCATTGCCCAAGGAGTCTGCACATATCATTTTTAACTCTCTAGTCATTCTGGAACTGGAGAAGAAGATGAAAATAGGTTTTTAAAGTTGTGACCCCTGTGACCCTATTTGGGGTCACAGGGTCACCAAAGTTACAAATTAGAATCTCCATATGCTAAGGTACTTGTACACAAAATTTCAGCTCTCTAATGTGTATGGTTCATGAGGAGAAGTCGAAAGTGTCAAAAGTTTACGGACGGACGACGGACGGACGCCGGACGACGGGCCATGCCATAAGCCCATCTGGACTTTCAGTCCTGATGAGCTAAAAATCCATACAATGTTATGCCTGCAATAGAGAAATTGAATATGGAAATACTGGCTTTATAAGATTTGACCATATTGACCGAAGAGCAAGGAAATTGTCAAGCAACACCCTAGAGAGACAAGAAAATAACATTGTCTAAAATTACTAAATAAAATGCATCACAAAGGTGAAACCCTTATGACTTTGTTCTTGTGACAAAACAACTCCAACTAATTAGCCAGGCCAAGACAAGGAAAGTTTTTTATATGTCATGAGAAATTTATCATGTCACATTTTATTTTCAGTTCAAATTGACCTAGAGACTTCATTTACACAGAGACAATTTGTATTTGTAAAAATAAATTAAGTACATCATCTAAATCACTGCAAAGTTTGAAAAACCTGCATTGTTAAAGAGGAAGAAACAAATGAGTGGATTACATCTGTCCTGGAGCTTCACTCTTAACATTAATTCAGGAAAATCTCTCCATTCTAGAGTGATTCAGATTTTTTTGTTTTGCAAATTCTGTTTCCAAAACAATGTTTTTATTGGTTCAACAATTAACAACTTTTTTGAATGGATGGCGAACAGTTGAATCACTGGAATTTCTCAAATCTGTTCACTAAGTAAAAAAGTCATCTATATATGATTCGCTGATAATGACAAAATTCTAATTTTTGGTACACAGCCTCAGTTGATACAAAAATATTAATCCATGTAAACCAAAATATAAATATAGAAAATATAGAAAAAATTCACATGATTTATTATAACATGTACCAGATTTAATTAAATTACTTGCCATTTCAGCTGTTATCGTACCATAAGAAGATAACACAATCCGATGATGACAATTAATTATAAGATAAACAATCCATTAGCATGTACATTTCTAATCAATAACAAATTTCTATGGAAGGAAGATAAAACATCTCTCAGCAATTGCTTAAGAGTCTGGGCCAACATATCACAAGATTTATCAAAAATAATTACCCTTTTATAAGCTTTAAGGTAATTATTCAGGTTATCAGGTGATTAACAAGCTCTGTGGAGGATGTGCGCATTTACTAGAGAGAACTCTTTGCTTTGCTATGATATCTATGAATTTATATTGTCAAATAAGATGCCTTAGAAATAAATGCACTAGTGACACGAGTTGGACTCAAGTACTCAATGGGACAGCATCGACTTAGACCTGAGTACCCAAGATTCTTATCTTTACAAAACAGGTCATGCCTTCAGCCTAGATATCTTGCACACATATGTAGACTTATACATAGTCATACATTGTAGTTAGTACTGGTAAGTTAGTGCTTAAAGCCGCTTGGGCACTATTTCAGCCATTAGCGGCGAGCATACACTGTTTATTCTGGCATCAGTCCTAATGTCTTGGCATCATGACGTTGATCATCTTACTTCACACATTACAGTTTGAAATTACTTTTAAAAAATATCATCCAGGATTATTTTTGAGTCCAAAAGTCAAACAGGGTCCAGCTGGAAGTATTTGAGTACTATTGTACTAGTGGAAGCCATCGTTACCAGCTATTAAACTATTAAAAGGGAACTTAAGGAATTGTAGAGAGGTGATGAAAAGAAAATAGATAGTCTTATAGATACTTCTTATATTCAAGGATTTGGTGAAGATGGTCAAACTCTGTCAAGCAAGAAAGAAACTTTGTAACATCTACTTTACTGTTCTGTCCTCTACATCATGTCAATAATCTGATAAAAATCAAATATTATTAGGAAAATAAAGCATATAAGTAAAACATCTGCAATTCCAACAAAATGTCAATTCATAAAAATTAAGTTGACCATTTTAAATTCCAAAGATTTTAAGAAGAATCTCAAATATAAGGATATCCAGATTGGATTAAAAGTGACTCACATTTCAGTCCTAACAAACTTTCTTTATCTTACATTGTCCGAGGAGATCGAGTCATTGCTACTAAGAAGCACCCAGCTGTTATTGAAACTAGCGAGAGAATTGTTTACTTAGATAGGTTGTTGTGACCTGTTGGTGATATGACATCAAGGACAATGACATCAAGGACAATGACATTTGAACCTTGGAGTGGGATGGGATGGGATGGGATGGGACGGGACGGGACGGGCTGGGGTTGGGTGAGGTTGGGCGAGGTTGGATGAGGTTGGGTGGGGTGGGATGGGATGGGATGGGGTGGATGGATGGATGGATTGATGGATGGGGTGGGATGGGATGGGATGGGATGGGATGGGCCAGGTTGGGGTGTGATGGGATGGGGTGGATGGATGGATGGGGTGGGATGGGATGAGATGAGATGAGATGGGGATCTAAGATAGGATGGGATGAGATGAGCTGAGATGGGGATCTAAGATAGGATGGGATGAGATGAGATGAGATGGGGATCTAAGATAGGATGGGATGAGATGAGCTGAGATGGGGATCTAAGATAGGATGGGATGAGATGAGCTGAGATTATATGGGATGGGATGAGATGGGATGGGGTGGGATGGGATGGGATGAGCTGAGATGGGGATCATAGATACGATGGGATGTTATGAGCTGAGATTGGGATGGGATGGGATGCAATGCGAATTAATGATGAGATGAGATCTTACTTTTCTAAAGAAAATGCTCTTGACATCAGATAACAGACTCACCCGATGACGTAGTTCATACAGACAACGTACTGGGGCCGACTGGAGGTGTTGTAGATGACGGTGGCACGAGTCTGCAGCCATACCCAGTCTCCATTCTTACCAAAGAAACGGTAGTACTTGCTCACTGATGTACCCTTTACTATCACTGCAATCAAATGTCAAAATTATTGTTATTATTAATAGTCATGACATATATTTCCATGGTGAGTTTCTTTTGACAATATGAACATTTTCAAATCTACTAAATTAAATGCCTACTATAATGCAAAAACACACACAGACAAATGATGAAATTCCTTGTCTATAAAAGCATCCAAACCTTCCTATGACATTCATAACAAGAAGAAAGTGTTGGAAATTCATTTACCTCTGCTGTGATTTAAGAATAAACAAATACCAACACAAAAAATACATCTTCAAATTCATCAATAAAGCAAACTTTAAAAACAAACTCTTTACATGAAAAGCTTAAGGTTTGTCACAATATGTAGCCAAAGTGTATAGCGTCCCCCTCTAACCAACAGGTGTGTGTAACTACAAGATCAGGTAATTTAAGACAGGTGAGAGAGTTACCGGTAATGATCTACACTGATACTGAAAACTTCATACTGTATTTAGCCTGCTTTTTTCTTATACTGATGAGTTTTTCTTCAAGAGCATGACTAGTGCAAAAACACAAAAGGTGAAAAACATGGATCTTAATGTGACTAAAATCACAACGATCTTCATAAAATAATATTGATAATCTATAAAACTTAAAAGGTTCAAGATATAAGGAATTTTAAAGAGCAAAATAATTCAAGAATGTCCCTAAAATCTTCATGAAAATAAAAAAAATCAATATTCACATAAATATAAAAAAGCAAAATAATGCATTTCCCAAAATCTTCATCACTGATATTCTACAGAAATTAAAAATCAGATTATTATCACACATCATAAAAATTCTACATAAATCAAGTTTGTCCCCTAGATAAAGTTGGCCCCTACCTGTGCAGGTGTATAACGAGTCGACCAGGTAACTGAGAGTTGTGAGAACACTGCACAGATACTGCAGCCTTCATACACAACACTAGACACTACGCTCTTCTCCATAATCTAAATATATTTTCTTTACGCACAGGGCTGACGTACAATGTAATAAACATTTTGTATTGTGCTCAGACTATAAAAACCCAATAGGCATGGTAAACAAATACAAATTGTTTTTGAGAGTGTATTTTGTTATTTTTAGATGCATATTATTGGAATATAAAATTTATTAAATTGTGATTTTCTTATTGGCCTTTTCTTTGGAGTGAAATAACTTAAATGAAAGTTTCATGAAATCTGGTTTAGATAAGTATTTCACCATCTTATTTTTAATCATTTGTATCTCTTTTTGTGGTTAAGGTTAATAATCTGAAAAAAGTATTATCATTCTTCATAATAATTTTAACAATAACTGGTCCGCGTCGCGCATGCGCGGAAATCAACCAATGGAAAAAAAACTGGCTGATCTCTTTGAATCGGGCGTCGTTAGGATTTATGTTGCATTTTACACATTATGAGCATAAATATCAATGATTTAATGTATGACTTATTAGAAATAAACATTACAGCTAGTTTTAACTAGATTGACCGATTCTAACAGCTTGTATTAACTAGATTGTCCGATTCAAAGGGATCAGCCAGTTCAGTTTTCATTAGCTGATCTCCGCGCATGCGTGACACGGACCAGGTGGGTTAGTAGCTAGATGTAACGTAAGGACTTATGGGACGATAACATTACAGCTAGTTTTAACTAGATTGGACCAAGACCTAATGCCTATTTTGTTTCTCTCTCTCTCTCTCTCCCCTCAACTGATATTCTATACCTCTTATCTACATACAACAGTAGATGTTTTCTGTTAAAGCACTATTTTCTCAGTGTAAAACATAGTCCCCACTACAATGTTGAGTTAGCATGGGGTCATATCAATTTCCTCCTTTACAGAAACTAGTTTACCAATTTGATCCTAGCTTACTTACCGTAATGAACCTAATTAACGCCTCAACCCAAATCTGGCGGCTTCAAGTTTTTATCTTACGCCGCCATGCCAACCTCCCCCTGCCCCTTGCCCCCTCCCCCACAAAAATCTCCTATATTCAGTATGCAGACAAACTTACTAAGCCAGGCTCTTTTTTCTCTAGTTAATCTTTGAAACCATAAGTAAAGATGTATATGATGTTTTTGATCTTGGTAAATACATAAAGAAAAGGTACACTAATCATAACAATTATCATCAAATTTCAAGAATATTTTTTTAAGAATTCTGTTTTATTTCCTTAGCTTAGGATTATCTGGGAAATAAATTTATTAAATAATATTTTTTCAAAGACTTACAATTAGAATGGCAGTCGCTGACTTTGCCTGCATCAAGTGGATTATGGAAATAGTAGGCCGTTCGTCCAATTACTTCGGAAGGTTCGTAGCCAATCAGAGTCAGGATCCTGTAATGAAAAACCGTGCACCATTAACAACGAGGGTGGTAAGAAATAACAACATCGAAGGTGAAAAGCAAGTCTTTACTGTGGAACTAGACTGTCAGAATGATCAAAGGTATACTTTGGGGAAAAGCTTTGAGCGACAGTTTTATAGCTTTTTCTGTTGCCTAACCAAGTAATCCTAATGGGTCTGTTTTCAAAAGCGTGAAGAATTTGTTTCAAAACAGAGTTCCGATAAGAGAAACAATGGGAGATAAACAGGGATGGCTTGATGTGTTTAACGTAACGTTCCCACAGTCCCTGTCTACCGACCTGCCGCTAGTATCCTTAAAGTACAGGCTGATGGAATCATGGTACTGTGCAAGGTTAACGATGTCTAACCTTGGGCTGAATGGAGAACATTGGATAGGGTATTCACCCGTGGATTAAAAAAGGTTTGGTTTTGTCTTTGTAAAGAATAAACAAAATATTTGGAGTGTATTACTACACATACATACAGTACATACTGGTAAACCCTTCATTTGTTTTAGTTTTTGTTAAGAAAAGGACATGATTTTAGTTCAAATTCTTAATTTTAAATTGAATCTTTAGTCTTCTGTTCTTAAAGACAGAACAAATTTGAAAAAGACAAGTTAAACAAGATTTTGCTCAGGAGCAACAAAACACATTAATCTGAAAAGGTTTCATAAACTCTTATATCAGGTTTTATTTTGTTAATTAACCAATATGATACTTCACATATTTTGTTAAATGTATTTTTAAAATTCACAATTAAGATTATAAAAGCTATAACAGATATTTTTTTTGTGTGGAGATAACACCAGCGTCACATTTTTATTGTTGACAGATGACAGCCTACAGAACCTTGTGCAGACAGTGGTAGTCTGTCATCCAGACCCCAAAACTATTCAATTGACGACCAACCAAGTCTACTAAAGTATAGCAAGTCTAGATCCCTCAGCTTTAAGGTAAAGCATCTTTTGGGCTTCACTTTGATATAATACATGAATCGTTTAAAAATATTGTCAATATTGTAAAAAAATACTTATGAGACTAAATGTTAGTCTTAAAAAGTTGTTGTATAAGTAAAATAGTAAATTGCTTATGTGCACATCTGACTAATATAACATCCCTAATGTTTTACCTATGGGTGATATATACTTATACAAAACATATGGATAACTTACAAAACAGTGTATCAGGAAAGCAAACAATTTGAGCTAGAAACAAAATGGCAGTTTAAATGTCAAGCTCATAACTGATACAGATATCAAGAAACCAGAAACCTAAAAAACGACAAAAAAGTTTGACTGTAATTACGTGATAAAATGAAAGAACAACACAATCATTCAACTCTTGAACGTGAAAGCCAGCTCCCATTGCAAATGTTACTTCAATCTAGCCTCCACAAATGTATCTCTATCCACGTAAGTGTTGCAGAATAACTCAGGAACATTCCGCTAGTGTCTCCTGCTGATGTATGTACAAGTCTGCCCCCATCTATCTTCTCTTGCTGCTGGTGGTACAGCCCCACTGGTCGCTGATGCAACAATGCACATACGTTGCCATGCACATGTGATGCACATGCACTATGATGCAACACTAATTGTTTACACCTGAGTTGCCATCTACACCACAGCACAAACAGACAAAAGGTGTCTTGTTTAAGTGATTACCTCATTGTTGTGGTTTTTGTAACCAGTTAAAGCATAATCCTTGACGTTTTACAAGAAAAAGGTCAAAGATCATAAACACTGTCAAAGCACTATTGTAGACATTGTTATGACATTTGAATTCTCAGTATAGAATATCTAGATCTTATCTGACCTTTTCTTGAAAAAAGTTTCAGTACAAGGACTAATTTTTACACTCATATCAACTACTGAGCACCTTGTGCAACTATATAGGTCCGCACTCTCCCAGTGTTCAGGTACCCATTTGTACAGCTGGGTGAACTGAGTACAATGTGGGTGAAGTGCCTTCTCCATGGATACAACACAGTGTTAAGCACAGGTACAAATGTTTGGTGTCTCGGCCGGGATTCCTTGGTTGTGAAAGGCCCGCATGATAATCAATATGACACCATGCTATAAGTTAAGGGCAAACGATGTGACTTCAGCAATATGAAACTAAAGGTGAAAGTGGCTTATCATCTCTGCTCAAGTTGATACACAGCACAGGGAAGGTTAATGGAGAGGATTGCTCCCCCATCAGTTAGGGTAGGTAAGAGGATATTCAAATGCACTACGAGTGCATCTGCTGGGGCAGCAAGGTACACATGCAATGGGGACGTAGCTCAGTGGTAGAGTATCCGCTCTTCACCTGGAACAACAGGGTTTGATCCCCAGTCGTGTCATACCAAAAGACGTTAAAAGATGAGAGTTGTTGCTGTCTTTCTTGAATTTAGCATTTAAAAGGTAGAACAACACATAAAAAGTCTTGCGCTGCACTGTGGCTGCCGGGTGCTTAGCCACAACCTGAATTTACGATATGTGTGCATGTACTGAGGACTATAAAGTGTTATTATATTATAACTAAGTGATAAGGAATTGTCAATTCATATCTGAAATAATAAAATTGAAAAAAAAAGTATAAAACTAAAACTAAAACTGAAACAGAAGAGCCTCAGAGACCTATTTCTCTCTTGAAATAACATAAAATGGACATAGACATTGATAGACTTGCTTTGCAGACTGACTTGTGACTATCTTCGTAACCCGTAGTACATTTACATTGTACAACAAGGTCACGTGCATAGCTGAATCAATCATCAAGTTCATCATGATTAGGGTTGGATTTATCACTGGATTGAAAACTCATTACATTAACTAAAAGTCAACGCTTGATTCCCATCAAAATCTACACCCTTTGACCCCTAAGAAACTAATCACAAATACATTTAGTAGCCTGATTTCTGGCACAAGTTAAGAATCTTATAGTGTTATTTCATAAATGACTTTATTACATGTCCAATTCTCTGTTTGGTTCCAAAATTCATCACTTTGGTTTGTCACTGCGAAATTTGTCTTCAGATTGATAGGCAAAAGGTTCATATCTTACCTGGGATCACAGAAAGTGAACTTCATGTCCATATTGTGTCTGCTCATGAACATGTTGCCGCCGAGCCGTATCTCGAGGATGGACTGGTTCTGTACAGGCCGACAGATACAGATGAGACCCTCTACACTGAACCTCGAGGATTTGCTGGAGGCCCTGAGTTTCAGTCTACCCAGCCACTGGACCAGCTGCAGAGATGGGAGAGAGTTCTTAGTGGTAGTTTAGTACACATGATATGGATTTACAACTTCTTTATTACTAGCTTCAGTCTACCCAGCCACTGGACCAGCTGCAGATAGGGGAGAGTTCTTAGTGGTAGTATTTACAACTTCTTTATTACTAGCTTCAGTCTACCCAGCCACTGGACCAGCTGCAGAGAGGGGAGAGAGTTCTTAGTGGTAGTTTAGTACACATGATATGGATTTACAACTTCTTTATTACTAGCTTCAGTCTACCCAGCAACTGGACAAGCTGCAGAGATAGGATAGAGTTCTTAGTGACAGTTTAGTACACATGATATGTATTTACAACTTCTTTATTGCAAGCTTCTGTCTACCCAGCCACTGGACCAGCTGCAGAGATAGGATAGAGTTCTTAGTGACAGTTTAGTACACATGATATGTATTTACAACTTCTTTATTGCAAGCTTCTGTCTACCCAGCCACTGGACAAGCTGCAGAGATAGGATAGAGTTCTTAGTGACAGTTTAGTACACATGATATGGATTTACAACTTCTTTATTGCAAGCTTCTGTCTACCCAGCCACTGGACCAGCTGCAGAGATAGGATAGAGTTCTTAGTGACAGTTTAGTACACATGATATGGATTTACAACTTCTTTATTACTAGCTTCAGTCTACCCAGCCACTGGACAAGCTGCAGAGAGGGGAGAGTTCTTAGTGGTAGTTTAGTACACATGATATGTATTTACAACTTCTTTATTGCAAGCTTCAGTCTACCCAGCCACTGGACAAGCTGCAGAGAGGGGAGAGAACTCTTAGTGACAGTTGGTATGAATGAAGTACACATAAAAGGATTTACATCTTCTTTATTACAAGCTTCAGAGATGGGATAGAGTTCTTAATGGTAGTATTGAAGTTTGTATGATGAAGTACAAATTATATGGATCCATAACTTCTTTATTGCAAGCTTCAGTCTACCCAACCACTGGACCAGCTGCAGAGATAGGATACAGTTCTTAGTGACAGTTTGTATGATGAAGTACAAATTTTATGGATTATATGGATATTGTGACAAAAATCTTTTAATACATTTTAAAAGATCATCATAACCTTAGAGATTTGAAAACAAACTACCCCGGTATAACTTGTTAACTAGAAAATATCCCTAACAACAAGAGTGCACCAATTTATGGATAGAAGGATGTTTAAAAAAATATACAAGAATATATATATCTCTAAAAAAGAGAAAAGAATTCATCTAACTTTATACCATTAATACACCACTGAACAAATCTCTCAATCGCAAGACAGCATTGGTTTCTTCCAACATTTTCTAATCTTCCTCGCGCGGACAAGGATAATCATCATATTTCTCTTTTTACAATGTAGTGATTCTCGACACTTGAAATACTGAAAAAGATTGCTTTGTAAAGATTAAAGATTTCAAATCTCTGAAACAACTCAAATTATTCATCTCGAGGGAGAATTTAAGAAAGGTACAATCTTATCTGAAATTCCAAATAATTGTATGTCTCTTCACTATAGCATCCGTGATCTAAGACAATTCTTCTTCAATAAACATCAAACCTCAGAATATGAAATTGATATTGTTTGTATTTTATACCATGCTTTCGTTTATACCATACATATGTTTTTAGCTATAATCTGGTTTCAGAATTTAATCCATCTGGATAATATTTTTTTTACAGACATACAATTTTTGTAATAAACAATTACTTAAATGCAAGAACCTTAGTTAAATTTCATATTCTTGTCTTTGTACAATTAATTTATAGACCATTATAAAGTCTATATTGGCATGATGCCTTGTCTAAGGAGAATCTTACATATTTAGACTTATCCAAATCGTTACCGTCTAATTACTTAACTACATAATTAGCCTAAAGTTGTTACGAGTGTTTCTAGAGATCAACAAGAAAAGCTTATGTTAACAACCATATGGGCTCTTATTGATGGGGGGTGGGAGTTAAGCGCTCCATTCATTGCATGTGGCTTGCATTTTCTAACGATTAAATACACATAAAATGTGAAAGAAATATGACTGGAAATTCAGATAACATCTTTGGCTCACAGGAGAGTAACATTAGCTACATCTGTCTTGGTTAAGCTAGAAAAACTAAAAACTTTTAAGAAATGAAAGTACTTTGTTTTGAGAAATGTCAAAATATATAAAATTCTTTTTAAAATTCTGATGGTTGCTGTGCCATGTTTCATTTAAATTGTAGTTACTTAGATTTATGCATCTGGTAGCAGTATTTTCAAAACTATTTTTAATCTATCCTGTTACTTTCTTATCAAGCAAAGGAAAGTCTGCAACTTTCTTTCATGAAATGAAGCCTGTGATCCTATTAAGATACCCTTCAGAGGCTGATCCAGGATTTTCGTTGGAGGGGGGTCCACACCCAAACCCCCCCTCCCCCCGCCCCCCTCTGGATCCGCCAATGACCCTTTGATCTGGTTCTAGTTCACCCCCCCCCCCCCCCCCTTGATCCGCCAATGACCCTTTGATCTGGTTCTAGTTCGTATTGCTCAGTTCTTTTACTCAAAATGAACTAAGCAGTTTGCAACTTTAAGTTAAAAAATAATCATTTGATTTAAAAGATAATCCTCACTTGCTTTTGGTCTCCTCAAATGTTTTAGTCATATTCATTTACTCTTTTTAGTAAAGGAAATCCTGCAACATAGGCTATATGAAATTTACACTGTAATTTTTTGTTGTTGTTATTGATCTCATAATAATTTAACTGAAAAGGAGTCTCAACTCACACGCATTAAAATATTTCCCCAATAGAGGAATGAAGATTTATAAACACAAAGATATGTAAGATGAATATATAAGAAAGATATTTTCATCTCCTCACCATAAATCCACTTTGTTTTGTCTTGCACCCCTCCTTGCTCAGCTGGTAACGCATCCTGATGTAGAACGCACGTCGCTGTTCCGCCTGCAGAATGTTCCCTGTACTCGCAGAAACTGGGTCTGGTAAAATAAATTAATAATATTTAAAATTCAAAATTATTTTTGACAATTATTTGTTACTAAATAATTTTTCATTTTTTTAAATTTTAAATAAACAAAAATAAAATTATTCAAAACCCTTATTAAAAGATTAATTGAATAATTGATATCAACATCAGTTTTGAATTATAGGGATGAAAGAACCTAATGTATTCTACGGACATTTTTGGATACTTCCATTTTAGAAGTATTACTACAATTTTTTTTTATAGATATTATATTAAGTGTGACATCAATTATCCAAATAAACTCATAAACCTGTTTTATAGTTCATCATAAACATGACATAAATTTGTTTTTTTTCATAGAAAGCGTCAACCTGTCCAAAAAAAATCTTTCTTCAATATGAATTAGTATATCTAAAGAGAGCATGGAAACACACAACTATTTTCAGAATATGTAGATATAACTATAGTCTAAGATCCTAAAGCAAAAGGAGCCTTTTTGAGTATAGGAAATGTTAGCAAGTCTAGATGCCTCAGCTTAAAGAAATTATTTTAAGTATTCTTCAAGAATCCTATTTATTTTATTTAAAAAGAAAATCAAAATCATCAAATTAATCATCAACTCTGTGGTCACAGTCTATATGTTAGTCTGAGATAACTGACCGGTGCGGAGGGAGGGGTCAGCCGGGTTGGACTTCTGTAGGTGGATCACGAACTGTTTGCCCAGTTCCTTCACGTCCCCCGGGTGGACGATGTCCATCACTGGCTTCCCTAGGAGGTTCTCCTGCAATGAAACAATGATATATCTTTATACTTATATCTGAAAGTTTAATGAAAGTATTGATGTCTGCATGACATCTCTTGATTGTTTATATTATATATATATACACCTTAGTCCTGTTGCACAAAACACTAAGGTTCCCATAAGTCACTAAGGTAGCCCTAGTGCAATATTAAAGGATTTCGCTAGGGCTAACCTTAGTGTTCAGTTGTTTCGTGAAACAGCCCCCAGGTTAACTGTGGGTATACTAGGTTCTTAAAATACAACATGATATAAACTTATTTCTGGTTTAAACTTTTCATCAGTTTTAAATTGACATATGAAAGGAACACATTTACTTATCCTCAATTCCAACAATAATCAAATAAGCTTGAGATACAGATCAACATTGATGAATTATGAGTATGTTCAATTTGAGACAAATGAAAATGCCATGGTTTACAATCATGTGCTTTAAAAAATACTTTCCTATATCTAAAATTATATAGAAAAATAATTATATTATAACTTTATACCCACAGCCCATCTTCTGACAACAGACACCTAATGAAGCCTTCCAAAATCTAGAAGTTTGAAATTTGAATTTGCAATACTTGTTAACCTTATATCTATTTTAACAACCCATTCCCACTGTCAAACTCAGGTATTTGAAATGCTACACTGATGTATACATATCCTGAAACCTGATAAAATCCTGGATTAGAACAATGTGATAAAATGTTTGTTTTGAACAATGTGGAAATTACAAGGAGTTTCTATGTGATGAGAAAACATTGTAGCCTGTTTACATGTAGGTTAAAATTAGTGAGACTTCTTTAAATGAGTGAACTGTTCATCAAGAAATCATATAGAATCCTTTTCATCACTGAATTTCAGTCATAATTATCAACCAGTGACATCAATGTTTTCTAAATGAAAGGCCCTTACAATACAATACAATACCCTTCTGGTTTGACATATATTTTATATTTGGCATATAAGAATCACAGTAGGTATATATCTGACACTGGACTCTGTTAATCTTCTCACAGCTCTTCGTTATGTCCGTTTACTCAGATAATCAAATGAATATCACATGACTTGCAGTTGAACAAAACTTAGAACTTAGAAGCTCAATAAAATTTACTTATCACAAAATCAGCCATTAAACTTACTAGAAAATCTTACATCAGATTACTCAATGATGTGTGTCACATGCACTCAACAAGTACAGCTGCATGATGTGTGGTTAGTCACGTCCTTACTGGAGATACTCCACTCTAGCTCATAAACACATTGTTAATCCTACACTTGGAATTTAACAACAGCATTAAACCTAAATGTTTTTTAAAGGTTTTCCTGGTAAATTTAAAACCTTGCATCAATGAAGGCAAATTTAGTTTACCAATAATTATTTCAATGAATTAAAAACGTAAACTGAAAGTTACATTTCATTTGAATGTACACCTGATGGGCTATAACAATTATCTAACATAACTGAATACCTTGTTTGAAGAAATAAGAGTCAAATCTTTCTGAGAGGTAAATTTATGGGGATATTAACTCTCTGACAAAAGGGAAATAATATGAAAAAGTTTGTTCACTGCCTCAAGTAGGACATGCAGCTTGAGATTATTCAATGAAAGGAAATGGGAGGCTCTTGAAATTTGACTTATTGAAAAGATGCCCTAATGGTCTTACAATACTCACTATAGACAGATATGAAGCTACTGAGCATGAAATAATCCTATAATATGGAGGAACTGAACCATTGGATGACAGCTCTATGAGATTATAACTGACACTTGTAGACAGTTTATTGATGAAACTTTTTAGAAATTTGACAACATGCCATATAATATCATCTCAGTTTGATCTTCCTATCAACCAATCATCATTATTTTTAATTTTTAATGAAAATACACATAGAAGCACAAAAGTCATTTAATTCATATTCATAAACAACTGATTATCTCATTCAGTGCAATATCATTCTGTGACCAATCTATGGGAACCACGACTCATATATAGTAGACCATTCATCAATACTCTAGGCCCGCAAATAAAGAGTTAAAGCAGTAGTCAATTTTGTACCTCATAGCCTAATAAAAGATTGCTCAATGAGTCTGCTCGCACCCACTATACAGTTAAAGCTAGCGTGCTGGAAGTCACGTAGACACTTCTTGCCGCATAGCGTGAACTCATCTCACAATGAGGCCACTGAACCGTGCAATTACACCACATTGAAATTCCATTTCCAAATTGTAAACAAGTTGTTGATGAAAAGCAAATGTTCATGAAAAGAGCGAGAACCTTTTCATTGATAGAAATCAATGCTTGAATAATGATATCACATGACCTTGTACAGAATGTTCAGTTTCAGCAGTCAATAGGGCCAAGTAGGTATTTGAATACAAAGTTGCATTTTAAGAAATTAATGATAGCGAGATCCGGAGAGAGTTCAAGATTTAAATTTGATAGCAGAATTATGTCATTTGAATTATTTCAATAGCTGACTTTTGACACCCAGAAGACGCACACCTCCTAAACAAAACTCCTAGCTGTATCCACCCCTGGTTCCTTGTATGTTGAGAAGACAGAGTTCATTAGGTACAGTAGTAGTAGTAGTAGTAGTAGTAGTAGTAGTAGTAGTAGTAGTAGTAGTAGTAGTAGTAGTGGTAGTGGTAGTAGTAGTAGTAGTAGTAGTAGTGGTAGTAGTAGTAGTAGTAGTAGTAGTAGTAGTAGTAGTAGTAGTAGTAGTAGTAGTAGTAGTAGTAGTAGTAGTAGTAGTAGTAGTAGTAGTAGTAGTAGTATAGTTTTTATTAAAGTGTCATCATTACATTTATATACAAAACATGATACACATCATAAAACAATGTGTCTAGCAACATATGGCTTATGAGACACTAAAAGAAAAACCTTTTAAGTTAAAATATATTGCAAAGTGCTTTCATTCAAAAGAAAAACAAACATTTCATCTTTTCATGTTATTAGGTGATATTGAGAATTATATAAGTGTGATAAATGCATTACTGATGATAATGAAACTTTATCAAAAGCTGATTCAAACTGATGACCTTATGATGTGAAATGAAAATGTTTTCTTCATTTTGCGTGAGGCATGATGAATAAATCAATAATGTAATGAAAATTATTCTCCTCAACTATTTGGTAATGACAGTTTGATAGTTATCTGAAACAATGGGAAACCTCCACAGGTGCAAATTTAATGATGTGTTTTAGTGTCATGTATTCAGATATAACAAGATTGTCCTCTACTTATGATTGTGAGTCGACAAAGTTATATTAATCTTTTCATGTACTTTATAGAACAGAGGACAACATTCCCTGAACATTTATGTATTTATCTAATGCCACTAACACATATATCAAAAGTTTATTTGAAACTCTCATTGTTAATTATGTTACTTGGATAAAAGAAGATCGCCTGATGTACACTAAAAACTTAAACCTTAAAAATATTGTATGCACAAGAATATCCTCTTTCAGCCCGTAAGTTATGATCAATGGCTACAAGTTATGAATGTATGAATGTTTAAATGTATAAAAGCTGTTCAGTGCTATGTTCAGTGTATGTACTTGATCAAACTAACTAGTCCCACACCTGATATTCACATTATAGCCCTTGATCCCTGTATATCCCTGTATATCCCTGTATATCCTATATCTCAAAATGTTCAGATGATCATTTTCCCTCAAATGCCAAGTACTCAACATGATTTGGTTCAATGAACTTCAATCCATCATTTACTGGGACCAATCTCTAATCAGCTGAATTCTGAATCTGCGATGGAGCAAGGAATATTCAATAAGGTTAATGGATATCATTGGTTGATTTCACTCTTACTTTCACTAACGATGGTGTATGTCAGAAACAGCTGAAAGGGGATATAGGTGGACTCTTCTAGCATGGGGGATGGTAGAATTGTAGAGGGAAAGCCTTGGAAAAAATTAATATGTTTTGTATAATGGAACCTGCGAGGGCAACAGGATCTAGTGTACCATATGTGTATTGATTTTGATTAAAGGTGACGTTGGATTTACTGCTCCTTCAAGAATATACAGAAGATACCCAGTACTATCTGCATGGTGATTAGCTGATAAGATTATTCCACAGGGGTAAAATGTTCTTGAATTTCCTTGTTAATTCTTAAGCTCTTACTTTAAATCAACATGGTCAATGCTTTTTTAACAAAAGACTAATGAACTATTTCCTTGCCAGTTTTTTATTGTGACATTCTAGTAAGCTCATACTAGGTGACTTCGACCTAAAATAATGGATAAGCCAGTTCCGTTTTGCCCTTCATGAATAGTGCCATATACCTGATCTTGCCTGTCTTACCTGGAGATCTGGCTCGTTAGTCTACCTGCGCTATCAGACCCTGATACACTCACCTGTGTCTGGAGGAACTGGACTTGGGGAGGAAACTTGGTGCCTCTTATCATGATGTTTCCTATTCTCTTCTTTACAGTTCTGCATCTTGACATTAAGTTGTTTTTATATTTTCTACTTGTTTTTCTGGGTGGGGTTAAAGCTTGCTTGAGTGTATTACCTTGATTAAATAGTTGTTGGGCCTTGAGTATGTGTCGTATTATGGAGTGGGGACATATATCGCGGCTGCTAGTATTATTGCAGAGAGAAAGCCCGCAACACCAATGCGGCTATGCATTGCGGTGAAACCTGCGAGCATTGGTTGGAACTAACGAACTATGGGAGGTACTGTGCTGAAATTCAGTTTAGCATTGCACCCAAACCTGACTGGCGGGATTCAAACCACAGACAGAACGCTAAATAAAGAGTAGGGGGAGAGATGAGTGAATTAATATTCCCCTTTTTTTAATAATTATCCCCTGCATACCTAAATTCCCGACCAACCTGCTTAATAGTCTCTGCACTACCATTTCCAAACTGAACCTGATTCCAAAACCATTCCAGAATCTTGGATTCAATAGTATCAAGTTGGTTTAATCAATAACATCTCCAGTTTCCTGAGTCATAGTCATAAATCTTAAATCTTATAATTATCTGGTATATTTTTAAAAAAAAACATACTATTTTGTCAATGTCGGATATGATATCTCCTGCAAAGGGTAAGAAAATTCTCTCTAGATAAATATAATCTTACTTAGTACCGTAAATCCTTGATTAAAATTCTGCCTTCAATACAAGTCTGCTTCAAATACACACCCTTACACAGTGTTTTCTTATTGAATATCGATATTTGTTATATAGAATAAGGAAAAAATTAAATGTGATTTTATAACCTTACAAGCTTACCAAAATAAGTGGATTAGTTGAACGACAAAAGAGAACTATATAAGCCATATTTTCACTCTTAATGTCATTATCGAAAATCTAAAAGCCACAAAAGAGAATTTAAATCCACATTCCTACTCTGAATATCATAAATGATATTCCAAAAGCAAAAGAATCTGTACCAATATTTCAGTGATGTATTCCGGGGAGAAGCTCCAGAGATATCAATGCAAATCTGAGGATTTATGTACAACACAACACTCATAATGGTTATTTCATGGAGATTCTGAAGCAACATGAGACAAATGCTTCTAGGGTCACATCCCACAATGCATCTCCAGCGCTATCTATTCCTCGCTATCTATCACCATCTCATAGACTCGGAGCCTGCAAGGTTCAGCAGTAGAATAAAAAACAAAGAAAAAATATGAACTTCTCCTTGCTGAAGAAATGCTCTTATCCTTCAACTGCCTCTTTGACATGTTTTTTATTTGTTGATCTTGTAGTAAATGTTAACTATCTAAATATGTAATAAGTCGTAATTTCCACTGCAGGGGTTTTGCGAACTGTAATGAGATATAGAAGGAATAAATGTGTAGACATATAGACCTGACTTTTCAGTAAAAGTACATGATTTTCAAAATTAATATACTGTGACCTGTCCCTTAGTATTCATTGATAACCTGATATTTTTACATTGATTTTCTTTTGCCAATGGCTCATTTCTGATTATTTCTTTTGCAATTCTGTGTACATTGTCTCTGTATATTATTTTTATAAAAAAGGCAACATTTCACATTGTTTTGTCGTATATCATTTCATTGTGATACCATAAACCATTTTGTGTTATGATTCAAAATTCAAATCATAGCATGCCTACAAAAAATTGATGGCTTAAATATTTGTAAGAGTAATGCAAAGCTTTCATATACATTAAACTTTTGGTATTTTTGTGTATACTTGCGAAATGTGGACACAGATTTATAAATGGCTCCAATTTCATACACTATCAACATCTGTTTAATTTATGTACAGGAATCAAAAGTTCTGTCTAACATTATTTGCTCGAGGTAACAATCAATGCAGATTGCAGAAGATTCATTCTTAAAGACATTTTGTTTATTCGAAAATTGCCGAAATCCTATGTCAGTCAACCATATGAAAAAAGATCCAATCGTAAAGATAAGCTTCATTGTGGAAAGAAGATATTTCCAGCAGGTGACAGTGCTATCGGCAGATCTGAATTCTCAATCTTCTTCTACAGATTACCCATGATGCACTGCAACGTACTACCATTATCACTCTCCCATCATCCACATTATTTCGCAAAACAAATAAAGATACTCGACTTCTTTGCAAGATTGGGAGTCATAAAAAAAAGATTTTGTTTATCAACATCCTTGTTTTTCTATTGTAAACGGTACCTGCCAAGAATTTAATTTTTTGTTTAATATACTCAATGTTACAGAAATATCCGTATAAACAATCTTTGCAGTGACATTGTAAGGTTAGAAAGTTTTGCAATCCTTACTTATATTTTTCAATTTAACCTTTTAATATTAAATTTGATGAGAACAATGTTTAAAGAGAATACAAAGAGATTGTAAAATAGTCATAAAAAGTACAAAAACAAGTTTCAATGCAAAAACACATTTCTTTTTCAAAAAACAAAAGATTTTCCTCAGAATAATTGATTAACAACAACAATACTCATTAAAATGCTATTTTTGAATTTCAAAGAATATCCATCACTGGTAAATTGTTTTTCTCTAAAAATTGACTGTAAATCTCTTTCCATTTGCAAAATAAACAATTACCAAGTGCTATAAAGGGCAGAAGCAGTAGGCAACAACAGGGAAACATATTATCAGTTAAACACTGCCTCTACTGTAGCAGACATTCAAAATACCATGCAATGTTCTCATAAACAGACATGGTAGGTGGTAAACATGTGGTTATGGTAAACAAAATATTTATAATATAATGTTAAGTTTCAGCTGAATTATTTTAGTACAAGAAGGGAAATAGAAGAGATATATATATTGCTGAAAACTTTCACAGGGCCTAGAATATATAATAGACCTAGCTGTAGCCAGTGGTCGCCTCCTTTACATTTTTAAACAGCTACAACTGCAGATTAAGATGCTGGAGCCTTCCTAAGTTTGAATGTCAGACTTCTTTTTCCAAAGTCAAAACCCATTTTCCTATATGCCATCCTGCCCAATTCTCACACAATTAAGCTCTCATCATAAGAACGTTGCCGATCAAAACCCTCGGATAGAAACACCAACCATATATGTGCTATACCTCTATATTCCTGCATGAATAACACCTTGCGACCGTAGAGAGTGATGCAAAACCATTTCTAGGACTCAAACCAAATACCCGAAACCTACTTACCTCTGAACTATCCTTCACTTTCCTTAAAGAAGAACACTTCTACTCTAGATACAGTTGTTTAACCTTTTGTAGAATTCAAACTTTTGACTTTCATCGAAGTCAAAACGTCGTACCAATTAGCTTTTTCCCCCATCTTCCTTCATGAAACAACCCTTACTGAATAAATAGCTGAACCCTTAACAGGATTCAAACCCAAGTCCTCATAGTCTCAAGCAGAAGACACAATCTACTACACTACCCTATTTCGACCATAACCCATTTTCCTGAGAAAATCAGAACTGGACCAAAAATTTATTCCATGTTTTTTTGAGTTCTATGTCTAGCAGTTTCATATCTGTATTTGAACAGTCTAGACTGGTTAAATGGGTACCTAGTGTATAATACAGGCTCCTACTTCATAGTGTCATGCAGCGACACCAACAATTCATCACTACAGATTGTTACCCTTTCATTGGATGGAACTCCTGACCAGGTTACTGGCACCATGTTTATCTATCATCCCTTGATGGCATTCCTACATGCAATAGACACATTTCCTGACTTTAATACTCTGCAAAGAACCTCACACCGCCATTAACCTGCAATTACTATCTTAACTACTGTTATGTGAATGAACGCTTGATATACAGATTGATTCTGTAAGTAAAAACCTTTAGCTTTGATGGAACCTCAAATTTAAGAGATTGTGTGACCATTATGATTTCTTTACTATTTTTCCCATCACAAGCTAAATGAAAAGATTCATGTCAATGCTCAATCTTATCTATTACAACTTCACCCAGAAACATATAATAATAAATATAAACTTCAAAATGTGTATGTCTTTTGGTTAAAATGCAAACATATAAAGACAAAGTAAATCCAAGATGTCATTCCAAAATAATATTGATAGGGTAAAACCTTGTTCTCTTGTTGACAACAGTCTCATAGTAAAACAATTCTTATCAATCAGACCCGACTGGTATTGAGAAAAGTGTACTGGCACCAAGACCATTCTTGAAGAAACTGATCTCAAAGTGAAACTAACCCAAATATGCAGATCTTATTTCTCACCTGTTTAAGTCCAAGGTGTTCTTCCACATTCTCAGCCACATACAGGACCTTGCCCTTCTTGTTGACGAAGATGAGGAATCCTTGTAGCGACTCCAGCATCAACTTTCCCTCCTCAACCAACGGCGCCTGCTCAACATCCAGCTGGCTCTGCAGTTGTTGCTGCAGCTGTTGTTGTGTCTGAAGTTGCTGTTGTTGTGGCTGGAGCTGAAGTTGTGGTACTGGTTGTGTCTGTTCGAGGAACTTGATGTTCACTGTAATAAAGAGTATAAAGAGTTAAATTTTTTTTTTTTTTTTTGCTAAGCTGAGATAGTATTTTCAAGTCTTGCATTATTTTTCAATGTTATTTTGAATTATTTGTTTTAATTTCATAGTATTTCTATTTTTTAAAATCTTGTGAATTAGTTTGTTTTTTCTCAGAAAGGCTGGAAGCTCCTATTTTGAAATTTATAATTTTGGATTTTGACAAAATAGGACAGCTCATTGATGTTTTACTATTCAGAGTAGATAAGTATTCATACTTGATGTGTGATTAAGTGAAAAAATACATCGCAGTTAAGACAAACATTTTGGACAAAAATTGCTCGTTTCATTATGATGGAGGCCTGATTAAAATTAACATAATGATGAAAAGAATTAATTGATTATTGTTGAAGAACATATTATCATAAATTCGTTGTTGCAATTTATTCCAAAATTAGGCTTTGTGAATTAAAACAAACACTCATTTTCCGGAAAAATACAGTAACTTACCATAACATCACAAAACAAAGTTATGGTACTCTGAAGGCTATTATCAAACACACACCAATGTAACATCAAAATGCTTTTACAAAAAATGGAACAACTTGATTGAAGGAAACAAAAATGAGAAGTCCCGACAGTGACATCCATACATTCGTTCCATGATTTATTGAACAGTGCTTCCAGAGCAGTAACTATATTCTCTTAGATCTTCTGTTGGAAGTAGGAGAACTATTAACACTTGATGAATTCAACACCTATACTTGGTAACAAACACAAGAGAATAAACAACATCAGCGCTATCCCTTTTAGAAGTGTGACTTCATTACAATACTGGCTCATGTACCATGATTTGCTTAAAAAGGTCCAATTCTCTTTATCACTTACCCAATCAGCCTTGATCTTTTACTAACTTACTATCACTCTTCAGAAGTGTGACTTCATTACAGATACAGAGACTTGATACTGGCTGATGTGCCAAGCTTTTAAAACATATAGTTGTTTAAACAGGTTCAATGCTCTAAAGCCCTAACCCAATCAGCCCATATCATAATGTTAATATTGTATCACCTAAAGTGAAAGGAGCCAGCCCTATGTACTCTGAGTGAAACTATTCTTTGTTACTGAGAACAATTACTGTCAATACATTCCTGTTAATCTACTTTCATATGATTCAAGACCTCTGTCTGAAATCAACTTTGTCATTTGGGGGAATAATTAATTGTCAAGGGCTTTGATGCATTCTGTTCACAGAGTACCACAAAGAAAGGAGAGGAAAAGATCAACTCATTCACTTTCAACCCATTACAAATACATAAACAAGTCATTGACTTTGGTACATATTTCAAACAGGGTCTTAAAAATTGCTAAAAACCTGTAGATATTAGATAAGTGCTGGATTTGTCTTAAGAAAGGAAGTGCCAATATTGTTACTGAAAGAAGAACATTGAGCAATACTATTCTATCAAGATTCTTTCCAAACATGAGATGGATCCTAAGATATGAAACTTGTTCAGCTTGAATTTTGAAAGATAAGATTGGAAATTCTCCTATGTTTTGGTACCAAATACCTCAGACATTTTTACAAAAAGATTTTGAATTTTGCAAGCAACAGTTACCAGTCTTACTAACAGAGAGTTGATTGTCACTAACATCGTCCCATTATTACTCTTTCAGATAGTATAATTCAAAAATGAAGTTGGTGACCCTTGAACAAAAGTGCCTTAAACTCTTTCCAAAGAACTAATATTACTTTCTTGAATAGTACTTTGCAGCAAATAAAGAACTTGTACTCAATCAACTTCAGACCATTTCTCTATCAAGTACTCCATGGACACTGACAGTGTCATTTGATAAATTTGGAAATTTGCAACTGATGTGATGCCAATTAAAACTCATGTGCCTTAGACCAAGGTCAGGACATTCCTTTTCAAAAAGCTGAACAACTACCTACAAGAACTCGTTGACTGTCTGGTACAGAGGACCTAGTCAATTATTTGATCAAGTATTTTGAATGGTTAGGAATGTTTGGAGGTGTCAGAATCTTGAGAGATGTCTTAATGTCAATTTAAACATCGCTGGTGCAAATGACATCAATGATGTACTAAACTGACATTTTGTTGTGGTCTATGAATGAACACAGACAATTACCTTTGTCTTGAGGTTGATTTAGTATTCCATTAGTTTGGGGACTTTCAAATACCAGATTATTCATTTTAGTTTTTGATCTCTATTTCAATTTTACGTCAGAATTTACAAATTATTTATAAAAAGCCAAAGTGTTAACAGAATTGACAAAGTATATCAAAAGTCAAAGTGTTATCTTTTCTGATTGATGTATTTGAGATATTACTTCTCGAAGAAATTTGACATTTTTGCTTTCAGCCAACCAAGAATGCATTTTACATTATACATGAGTTCAACATTCATATTCTTGACAAAAAGTTATCGTCCTCAAAATTCTTAACTTTCGGAAAAAGGTAGAATAATTTATAAGAAAGTGAAGTGATGCTGCATAGCAAGTGTGTACTCCCTTGATGGGGTTATGTTGATGACTCATGACACATCTATTGGCAATCTGACACCAATGTCCTTTTCACAAGTTGAAGAAATCCTTTAGCTTGTATCCACCTCTAGACTCTTTTTGAAATAAAATAATTTGTATAATTTTTTTAAAGTTCCTTAAAAATGTATACATTTTGTACAAGTTTGTGTTTCAAGATACAAACCCTTAATGTGTACAGTGTTGAGAGGTAAACCAACAAGAAAATTCTGATCTATATTTTAGGAAAGAGTGACAAATGATTATTCATTTAATTTTAGCTTGGAAATAAAAACACATCTCTGATATCGACTCATTTATTACATTGTTTCTAAAAACATTCCATGTTTTTGATTAAAAAGTATTTTTCATCAAATAACCCACTCTGATTCCGGACATTTTTTTCAAACTGGTTCAAAAGGTGTAAATTCACTTGATTTATCACAAGAGCAATTTAAACTGAAGTTAAACAGCAATTTCTATTCCAGTCATGGTGAGAGCAATTATCATAATGAAGATCTGCCAATGTTTTTTGCAAGGACATTTAGAAAGTACTATGTTCTCAAGGTCTAGTCAGACTTTAGCTAACAGAACCACAAAATACAAGATAAAGATGTAAAAATGTATATTCTTTTAGTTTAGAGTAGCTTAAATTTACACAAAGGAACTAAAGTGATGATGATGTGCTTGGCCATAACGTATTTCAAATGACTGTAAACTGATCACTCAGAATGGTTTGGCAATTGAATTGATTCAATGGTTTGAATTGAATTGATGAAATAGTACAATAGTACAAAACGTTACTTAGAAGTAATTTTGACTTCTCTCAGAGAGGCTAGCTTGTTATAAGCAGGCAATGCAATAAGAAGATGATTATCCATAAGAACTTGTTCTTCTTCAAGTAATTTTGACACCAAAAGCTTGTATTTGAGCAGCATTTGTGGACCAAGCCAAGTCTAGATATATCCACACCACATGGATGCCAGTACAGGGACATCCAACAGCCAGAGGTTATTAAACTTTGATGATATTCTGGCGCTATATAGTGTATGGATTGATGATATTCTGGCAGAAGTGCTATAAAGTGTATGGATTGATGAGGGCCTTAATCTTGTTAATCTTCCAGGGCCTATTGCTTAATGTAATGCTTCAATTCTGTGGTCATGAAACTGAAACACTTAATATCTTATTATTGTTTTGGTATTCAACACAGTTGTGAAATGATTTACAACTTTCAAAAACTATGAACATCAAGATTTGCATTGTAAAATTTAAATAAAATTGTATTCTTGAACTTTTCAAAAGTTTTCTAAAACTTTTTTTCCAAATGTTTCAATTTATTGCTGTTCACAACTTTCAGGAAGCAATATAGAAAACTCTTTCTTGATTGCTCCTTGAATTTTACTGTAGATTATGAACATTTGATTTCAGCCAAAGTAGTTTAAAAAACTAAATCACGAGACTTAAGAAAAGGTCAGAAAGAGCATTTTGTTCCTTAGTTCAAAAGTATGAACTCTGAAAACAATATAACCACTTTTAAAATGTCTTAATAATAAATCTCATAAAGGAAAGTGTTTTGAATGAGAGAGGAGATCATTTGTGACATTTAATCAATGCTGAAAATGAACATGGGCCTCGGAGACACCGCTCAGGGAAAGAAGATGAGCCCTTGCACTAAAACATCTTCAATATTTTGTTAAGTGACAAGATCATGTGACTTTTCTCTCCCAACATCATGTATCTCTGTCCAATTTTATAATCCTTAACATGTAACATGCTAGTTTAACTTAATTTAATGGTTTTCAGCAATATCAATAGATCAGGGAATCCTGGCTTGAAGATTATTCAAGATAAAAGGGCTACTATTAAATGGAAGTCAAATCTTCAAACTTGAGTCACTGAAGAAAAATACAAATCAACAAGACTGGTAGAAAAACCTTTGAAAACTTAAATGATATCCTATTAACAGGAAACAAATGCCACTGAAATACAAAAAAAAATTGCCAATGTTCACTGAATGCAAAGCAGAATCAAATCACCTAAATCAGTGAGCCAATCACCCTACAATGATTGTTCGACAAGATCAATAGTTTAAAAACACCTCTAGTCATAAATGATATATATACAATGATATTGTATTTTCCTTTATACATTAATTGACACTAAATACTTTGATTTTACTACATAACAACATGTGCCAAATGTTCTGAGCGGCCAAAAGTTATTAAGTAATGGTGTGAGTAGTAATTTCTGTATATTGCATTTGTAAATCAAATACTATATTGAATAATAAAATATAAAATCATTTATAAAGCTTATTCACGGACACACAAGTCATTAACATATAGGATAATCTAGGAAATAAATAAAAATGAAAAGCCATCTGAGATATATATATAAATTCACATACTGATTTGTCTGCTTTGTTTGAGAATTATCATAAAGCTGACCCCAAAATCAAAAACTCTCCAGCACTGACAAAGATATTCAAATAGCCGTTTCAAAAGTGACAATTTGAGCTGGTCTCTCAGAAACAAGAAAAGTGAATATTGGCTTGTCTGGCCAGACACTCCATCTGATCCCTGTCACAGACAGACCAATCCTGAGGGTCGTATCCTCCATCAAGTCCTCAAGTGGTAGAAACTCTCACCAAAAGGGAAGAGGCATAATAATAGTGTTATAGCTCATGGTTATAGTTCTAACAATAGACACTAACTTCATGCAAAATAATGTCACAGTGGTATGGAAGCTTCATCACAAGTTAAGTATGGGTATCTCTTCAGCTGTCAGTTTACTATCGTCTGGCTTTATTTATAAAGGATGTCATATAAATACATACCGTATCCTCGCGGGTATAAGTCCACCCTCGAGCTAAAGACCACCCCCCATTTTCCCAGGGTTGAGCAGTTTGGGGTCATTCTCGGTTTAAAGCCCACCCCCCAATTCTCGGATGTGTGACACGATCGATGTCAGACTATCGAGTTAGCGATGTTTACACCGGAAGCAAAATGCACAAGTTTACATCGATGTCATTTTTTGTAAAATAAAAATACATTGTCCTGTTGTTGTTGTTTTAATGACTATTTGTAAATTAATAAAAATATAACAATATATTGTTCACGCATCATTCACGTACTGTTAAATTTCAGCAGAAATCACGATGTATCGTATGTGGCTTCACTTGCATCAGCGATCGGGAATTGAAATATTTGATTCCCAAAACATTATCAAGAACTAACGCTTTATGAGGCTTGTTATCCATTCTAAATGTTTTATATGACATATTTCCAAACTTATTTATCATATTTAATCGTCGAAGTTCAAAGCAATCTTTGTCAAATATACTTTCGCGAAAGCACGTTGTTTTACAGTACTTGGAATCTCAATCGTAATTTCTTGACGACAAATAACTATCAATATTCTTTCACGTTCATTTTCATAATTTGTGCAAATTTTTCTTCGAAATTTATTTACGTAAATATTTCAATTAACTGCATGTTTCTTTTTTGAAAATGTAATATATCGAAAATATTTAACAAATATTTGAATATTTAGACATTTAATATTGTATCGACAATATGTTGTCATGAATTTATTACAACCACGTTTCAGTTTCACACATCGTTTTCTAATCGACTTGCTGATTGGTTGACCTACTTTTCTGGGCCAATGAAAAGGCTTGTAACAAATATCTCTCTACTCGTACACACATGCAGCAAAAGATGTCGACTGATTATTCACGTTCGTTTTTCATGAGAATGATATCATGTAATCTGATTAAAACAAACAACAAACAATGTAAGTTAGCATTTGCAATTTCTTTATGATTCTTTTTAATAATATACGTCTGGAAAAGTGTCAATTGATGTTTAACAAGACCTGACCAACATAGTCAAAAGTATCGATGTCAATTTTCAATGCAACTCGCATCAATGATTTTTTTGGTTGGGGTCTCTCGCGGGTTAAAGCCCACCCCCCTATTTTCAAGATATTTGTTTGCCGGGCCCCCTGGTCTTATACTCGCGAGGATACGGTATATATATACCCCCGAACCGACCCATCCCCCCCCCCCAAACACACATAAATATATACACGGTTTGTGTCTTGATGCATGTTCTTCTACTCTGCAGGTGCTTGAATATTATTTAATTCTACATCAGTCACATATAACAGTCTTTCTTGAGTAAGTGGCAATTTCAGATTTTTCTGTATGTTAATCCTGTTTAATTGGTCTTAAAGAATGGTAAGGCACAAACTGGTAATCATCAATATTAAGATTGTCCCGAAAAATCTAAATAGATTCAGCTGACTTTGGATATCCTGTCCTCGTTGTATAGATATATATAGAAGTAAAAGACTGTGTCGCTTACATACTGAATTTCATCCTTTTGACAAGCCCTGCTAGTTTTGATTGATGAAATCCAATTCTTCTATCAATATTTCAAGAACCTCACACCACTGTTTCCACTTCTGCTATGATATCAAAGAATTCTTGGAATGAAGCAGCCATGTTTGATCTTTGATCGTTCAATATGTCACTCAAGATACAACATGTCATATTCCTTATATCTTATTGAAATATCTCTGATGAAAATCGAAGGTTGAAGAAAAAGCTCAAAGGGACCATTCGAGCGGGGTGTTTTTTGTGGAAACGAAATTCAGGAGGATTTTCCTGTGAACAAATATATATGATTTTTACATGCTTATTTCACATTTAATTTCAAATATATTTGCGAGGTTAATACGTCAGTTGTTCAAGATTTTACAATTTGACAAACGTGTATCGCTCAAAAAGAAAAATATCGTAAAACGAAGCCAATCATCGAAGCTACATCCGTGGGATGCATTACTATAGGACAAAAGGTTGTCGTAACTTACTACTTTTATTATGAATTATGTTGTAAATATCCCCCTCATCTATCAATCAAGTATTATTTTCATAATTTGGTTAATGAATTAGCGTAATACAGCACATATCTGTTTTCTCGCAATGCAAACATTCAAAATGGCGGACGAAAGCCGATCGAATGGTGCCTTTAATGTTGAGAAGGTTATGGTTGCTGGTTATGGATGTTAGCAATAACATCTTGAAAGATGAAACAAATTATGGTGAATCTAACAACCCTCATTACAGGTTTTACCCTGCTGAAACAATTACTTCCATTCCTTTTTTGAGATGTATCACAACTTGTCAACAAAGAGATTTATTTCAAATGAGAGGTCTTAAAAACACAGAACTGTGGTAGTGTCAATGACACTATAACAATCATATAATGAATGCAGATAAAATGAGATTTTATTCCTTTCTTATTAAGGTATCTTATGGTGTCATAACAAACAGAACTAATATTCTTTAACTAAAAATCTTAAGATAAGAAGAACCCAATAACTTAGTCCTCTCCCTGTGCACTGATCTCCAGGTAACTGATAGGTGTCACATGTTGGACCAGATTATCCATCCATTGACCTTTTTCAATTATATTTAATCATATTGGAAGGTGGTGATTGCCGACCTGTTTAAAAACATGTTTCGGACTGGGTTGACTCTTTCATCAGTCCAGGTTCAAAATATGTAACACAATGTTTCTGGCTGTCTTGCAGATAACTGCCTGGGTTGATGGCGACTCTTTCCTCCTTTCAATTATATGAAACTAGAAAATATGTTGAACAATAACAGGAAAAGGAAATGCGTTCCCCTTGAGGAAAAAGGTTCCCAAACATTTCCTAGTGTCAACATATCTTTAGAAAGAGACGCAAAAAAGGAGCTAAAATCAACTATAATAAGATTGGGAGCAGAAATAGACCAATATCCCTCCTTTCTGTGAACATCTCCCAGGATTGATTTCCCCTCAAAGTGACAGGACCAACACATCGGTATCTGTAGTCACCTAGACAAGATTATTGGGCCTGTCTGCACGGCCTCGGTTCAGGACAATTTGTGCAAATTGAACAATACAATATCACACTGTTGATCCCATGCTGGCAGATCAACTTGTATTGAGATATAATGCTAGGAAGTGTGTGAAATTAGAACCCAGGGATAATGCTTATGGAGAATTGGTATTGGCATCATGCAGAAAATTAAAAGTACATTCTGAATGCGGGAGTAATGAGCTTTTTGTTGGTTGTCTGGTCTCTGTTATTGATGGGAGTCTTCAAATTGTAGAGATCTTGCATCATAGACTTACGGGCTTGAGAGGGTCATGGATATACTAAATTGTTATTAAGAGATAACATATATCTTGATGTTTGCTTTACCTAACCCTTATATTCCTTCATGCCTGGAACTCAGTTTTTAATATATTTGCGTCTGGTTTCTTATTGGCAAGAGGGTTAAAGGTTCAGAGTGTCAGTTCCCTGAGGGTTTCACTGAAATTGAAATCATTGAAATCTATCAGATAACATTACCAACTGTGCTGTGACAATCATGTGACATAGTCTGATTTGGTCAAATAGCATCTTGGTTTGCACTTGCATAAGTTGAGCAAATAAGTAATATCATGGACAGAGAATTTTCAAGGTCTTGCCCAGTCATCAGTTCAAAATTGCAAAACGTTTTGCCATTTCACGTTCAATGTTTTTCATTTGATATAAACAATGTCAATATTGATCCTTTAACTCCTCCAAATGCCCTCTCTGGTGATTCATTTATCCCATTCTGAACCTTTTCATGTCTGATATAATTTAAGATATTTTGTTGTCAGTGGGATCTCTAAATACTTAAGATTCTTAATTACTTCATCATCTTTCCTCTCTTGAAGCAAATACATGCATGCTAAAGCTTTTCATCCTTCAAGAAGACACATGTTTATCCTCTTTATCTGTAAACAAGCTAAAGCATTCCAGGATACTTGAGATGTAATGGATTGCTTAATTAACATAAAGCAGAACCTAAATTATAATCTCTTTTAATTCAAACTAACTTCATGATTACTTGCCCCCAAAGTAATTTGTTCCAAACACTTTTTTTGAGAGACATTTTAGAATTTGGAGAGACAATTATGAAGAGGAACATATGGATGACAACTTCCTTACCATTTGTATGTGATGCTTGCGCAGGTTCTTGTATCCTTTTCAGGGATGAGAACAACACAAGAACCTGGGTTCAAAATATCTTATACCATGAATAAAGAAGTTGTCATCCATAGATTCTTCTTCATTATTGTTCCAAACATTCACAATTAAGTTATTTGCCAAAGCAACCAGGTTGAAAGACAATGCTATCCATATGCTACCCTGTTCACGGAAATGGTAATATACTTTTCAATAATTTAAGGGACACCAAGCTCATAGTTGCATGACTCAGTATTTTTCCAATTGACTTCCTCTATAGGAAAGAAACTGATCCCTACTGATGGCCAGCCTTCAATAATTACAGTTTACAAAGGAAATAATCTGGCTTGGTTAGAGGAAATGACAGTCATATTCCAAATATAACTGTAATATCAGGTACGTATCAAATAAGTATTTTGTATAGGCCAAATTGCAGGTCTCAGATTAGCTACAGAGCACAAGATGAGTAATAGAACTGATAGTGAGTAAAAGGATTAACAACTTCAAATTACTAACAACTCAATATGAGCAAACAGGAAAGTATTTGACGATTTTTGAGTGGGAGGTAAGTCTTTCTCAGGCCTCTCACTGGAAATGTTGATGTTCCTTACATCATGAGAAAGTACCGGTAGCTAACGGGTGTTCAATTAGACCTTTGGGGACACTGGTGTGAGTAGACTATCAATCCTCCTGCCAGTGATTATTTGAGCAAAGAGATTTGCCATGACGCCTGTATTATGCTGACATAAGTCTTGCAGAGCTTGTAAAGCATTCAGTGCAATGGTGCTGTGGAAAAGATTGTCCTCATGGGGGTCGTCAAAGAACAGATTATGTAAAATATTGCTAACAGAGGAAAATATGCTACAGTATAAATTTCTCTGTAGTGTCTGTTCATCATTATTAATATGCATAAACCATAAAGATGACAATAAGGATTCTATTCAAAAATCATTTTCATTATGAAAGTTCTTATGTAAAATCAAAACTAGGTTTTTGACAAGCTTATCCAAATGTTAATGTTAACATTTAATGTGAACACATGAAAGAAACCTTCTGTAGTGACTTAATTTGATTAGTTAAAACTATTGGGAGACTTCATAGACCAAAGGGGACAACAGCTAGCATAAATCACAACTGGAGACTTCATAGACCAAAGGGGACAACAGCTATCATACATCACAACTGGAGACTTCATAGACCAAAGGGGACAACAGCTAGCATAAATCACAACTGGAGACTTCATAGACCAAAGGGGACAACAGCTAGCATAAATCACAACTGGAGACTTCATAGACCAAAGGGGACAACAGCTAGCATAAATCACAACTGGAGACTTCATAGACCAAAGGGGACAACAGCTAGCATAAATCACAACTGGAGACTTCATAGACCAAAGGGGACAACAGCTAGCATAAATCACAACTGGAGACTTCATAGACCAAAGGGGACAACAGCTAGCATAAATCACAACTGGAGACTTCATAGACCAAAGGGGACAACAGCTAACATAAATCACAACTGGAGACTTCATAGACCAAAGGGGACAACAGCTAGCATAAATCACAACTGGAGACTTCATAGACCAAAGGGGACAAGAGCTAGCATAAATCACAACTGGAGACTTCATAGACCAAAGGGGACAACAGCTAGCATAAATCACAACTGGAGACTTCATAGACCAAAGGGGACAACAGCTAGCATAAATCACAACTGGAGACTTCATAGACCAAAGGGGACAACAGCTAGCATAAATCACAACTGGAGACTTCATAGACCAAAGGGGACAACAGCTAGCATAAATCACAACTGGAGACTTCATAGACCAAAGGGGACAACAGCTAGCATAAATCACAACTGGAGACTTCATAGACCAAAGGGGACAACAGCTAGCATAAATCACAACTGGAGACTTCATAGACCAAAGGGGACAAGAGCTAGCATAAATCACAACTGGAGACTTCATAGACCAAAGGGGACAAGAGCTAGCATAAATCACAACTGGAGACTTCATAGACCAAAGGGGACAACAGCTAGCATAAATCACAACTGGAGACTTCATAGACCAAAGGGGACAACAGCTAGCATAAATCACAACTGGAGACTTCATAGACCAAAGGGGACAAGAGCTAGCATAAATCACAACTGGAGACTTCATAGACCAAAGGGGACAAGAGCTAGCATAAATCACAACTGGAGACTTCATAGACCAAAGGGGACAACAGCTAGCATAAATCACAACTGGAGACTTCATAGACCAAAGGGGACAAGAGCTAGCATAAATCACAACTGGAGACTTCATAGACCAAAGGGGACAACAGCTAGCATAAATCACAACTGGAGACTTCATAGACCAAAGGGGACAACAGCTAGCATAAATCACAACTGGAGACTTCATAGACCAAAGGGGACAAGAGCTAGCATAAATCACAACTGGAGACTTCATAGACCAAAGGGGACAAGAGCTAGCATAAATCACAACTGGAGACTTCATAGACCAAAGGGGACAACAGCTAGCATAAATCACAACTGGAGACTTCATAGACCAAAGGGGACAAGAGCTAGCATAAATCACAACTGGAGACTTCATAGACCAAAGGGGACAAGAGCTAGCATAAATCACAACTGGAGACTTCATAGACCAAAGGGGACAAGAGCTAGCATAAATCACAACTGGAGACTTCATAGACCAAAGGGGACAAGAGCTAGCATAAATCACAACTGGAGACTTCATAGACCAAAGGGGACAACAGCTAGCATAAATCACAACTGGAGACTTCATAGACCAAAGGGGACAACAGCTAGCATAAATCACAACTGGAGACTTCATAGACCAAAGGGGACAACAGCTAGCATAAATCACAACTGGAGACTTCATAGACCAAAGGGGACAACAGCTAGCATAAATCACAACTGGAGACTTCATAGACCAAAGGGGACAACAGCTAGCATAAATCACAACTGGAGACTTCATAGACCAAAGGGGACAACAGCTAACATAAATCACAACTGGAGACTTCATAGACCAAAGGGGACAACAGCTAACATAAATCACAACTGGAGACTTCATAGACCAAAGGGGACAAGAGCTAGCATAAATCACAACTGGAGACTTCATAGACCAAAGGGGACAAGAGCTAGCATAAATCACAACTGGAGACTTCATAGACCAAAGGGGACAAGAGCTAGCATAAATCACAACTGGAGACTTCATAGACCAAAGGGGACAAGAGCTAGCATAAATCACAACTGGAGACTTCATAGACCAAAGGGGACAAGAGCTAGCATAAATCACAACTGGAGACTTCATAGACCAAAGGGGACAACAGCTAACATAAATCACAACTGGAGACTTCATAGACCAAAGGGGACAACAGCTAACATAAATCACAACTGGAGACTTCATAGACCAAAGGGGACAAGAGCTAGCATAAATCACAACTGGAGACTTCATAGACCAAAGGGGACAAGAGCTAGCATAAATCACAACTGGAGACTTCATAGACCAAAGGGGACAAGAGCTAGCATAAATCACAACTGGAGACTTCATAGACCAAAGGGGACAACAGCTAGCATAAATCACAACTGGAGACTTCATAGACCAAAGGGGACAACAGCTAGCATAAATCACAACTGGAGACTTCATAGACCAAAGGGGACAACAGCTAGCATAAATCACAACTGGAGACTTCATAGACCAAAGGGGACAACAGCTAGCATAAATCACAACTGGAGACTTCATAGACCAAAGGGGACAACAGCTAGCATAAATCATCGCTGGAGACTCATTGCATAGAAGCTAGTCTGGGCTGGCATGTCATCTTGGAATAGAGCTTGCCATAGTGATGCTTACTGATGAAATGGCGCCATTTGTCATATTGGTTTGTGCAGTTAAAGAATTGTGTACATGGGAACAGTAGAAATACAGCATATTTTGTCTTGGTAGTGAAAGTATTGTCTCCTTGGGAACAACTAACAAAAATGTATTTTCTGATTGATTTGGAAAAAACACAATATACTCAAAAACTTCCGAGACAGTCTTCCAACACGAGAAGAAATAAGTTGTCTAAAAAGTTGTTGGAGAAAACTTGGTGCCTTAACCCATGATTGGTCTCCATTGCTCTTGTAGTCACTTGTAATCATACTTAATATATATATACATAAATATTCACATATGACCAATTTGTACAACATCTTTGTTAATGTTCTGCATGGACATTTATCATTATAATAATATACAATATTGCCAAAGAATGGAAGTGACACATATTTGAGATCATTTAACTTCACATTTATCTTTATACGCTCAATAAACTTGAAAAAGCTTCATGATAATCCAACTCTGACATAAAGTTAACTTGAACAAATGATAACTTTAACAATTCTGCAATACCCTTTCACAATATAGATTACAAAGGAATATGCCTATTATGTTCTGTAAATCATAAGTACCATACATATTGTCTCTTAAACTATAACGTACATAAAACTTCTAACACTCTTGTTTCATGAAATGAAATATGTTGCAGTTTTGCTTCTTATTTTTATGTGTGTGAAAATATCCAATACAATATCACAGTGAGATTCATATGCTTTAATAACTATTTTTTCATGATTAAATGGAATTTGATCATATGTAATGAAATAAAGGCAGAAAAAAAAACAAAGACAAATTTAGGTATGTCTAATGCTCTAGACTCTTTGTGGTAGAGTTTGTCAAATACATTTTCGTCACTGTAATTCTTCTACATGGCATGAATTTAAACTTTTTACCTTACATTTACATGTGGACTCACTGTTTCACAGGCACAAGACTAATTCTTGCAATTTGGCTACCAATGTCTAACAATTTGTCTTCCGCATGTCCTAATCAAAGATCTGCATGTTTTTCATATAGACTCCAAATCAGGCCACCAAATATAGTTTTAAACAACAACGAAGAAATTTTACTTCAGCGTAAATTACAGATTAGTGTCAACATAATTCGAATAATAACTTCTGTTTGCTTTTTATATTTCACTTTGAGAAAAATATTTGAAGGAATGGAAAAGAGACTAGAAGAAAGGCTATGGACACTTGTGCCAAGAATGATAATGAATACATCATGGCTGATAAAATCTAGCTACATTTCTTTGTCAACATTTGTAAGATGCAGCAGCATGATGTGGCTCTTCGATGCAGTAGTGAGGAAAAGTGTACGATGATGAGCAGTAGTTTCAAGCAGAACATTTGGCTATTTTGTTGAAGAAGGAGGAAGGTATTTGGGTATTGAAGCACAAGGCTCAGCAACCAATGGATCATAAGTTTGTTTCACAAGAGGAAAGTCTGTTTTTTTTACGTTTAGTAAAATCTGCTTATTTTGACTTTTTACTTTATATAATAAATTTTACTACATTTTCACCAACACAAACTTGTAGGTTTTTTAGTGGAGGGTGTTTATGAAAGAGGTCAATTTACAAGTGTCATTCTAACCATCAACATAATTCCCCTTGCTAAGTGGTTCAAAATATTGAACGCTACAAACTTTGTAAATTGGTTTATCCTGAAAATTAATACATTGTACTGATTTTATATTAGATTTAGAAGATATTCACAAATACATAAAGCCAATAATTTATCATATTTTCCATTATCTTTATCACTCTTATAGGGGAGGAAACCAAATTGGTGAAGTTCATGATGTCAGGGCCCAGTTCCAGTGACCGAGATGAGTGATGGGATAACGTCAGCATTCCAACAGAGGCCTGTCTTCCTCTCTGTATAATCAATAAGTTGTAGGTGGATAGCACAGCGAGCCAAGACGGTAGCCAGCAACACTTCCCTAACTTCTCTTGCAGTCTCACAAGCAATCCTGATCGGCTCTTGCATTCCCATTAATTAGAATCTACCGTGACCCTATGACCTCTCCCAAGCAATCAAAAGCTTTCTGCTTGACCATACAACTGTACATTGCATTTGCAACTTTGTCATTATGGTGTCAGGAAAGCATTTGACTTTTGCAAGGGTTCAAGTCTGCCAGGGCAGTGAACTGTTCTAAAAGCAGAGAGTTTGAAATCAAGTGATACATGAAAACAAAAAATGATATGTTTATTACTTGCTTCTGTGGTCGAAAATGAAGTGATTTGAATCTGCTTGACTTGAGGAATGTCTTGTTTCCTCGTAGCTAAGCAATTGTTGGGACGTCACATTGTACAAGTGATGTCAAACTGATGAAGACGTTATGTCATTACCTTGATATTTTCACCGAGTTGTTAAAGTGATATCAAACACAGTGACAAGAACCCTATTCTGGAACTGAAAAAACTCAGTCTATCACCGCATATAATATAAATTGGAATTAAATACTCTTATTAATAACCTTCCTGGATCACCTTAACTGAATGTGATGACATCATCATCTCCTCTGTCACCAAGAAGAGATTCCTGAAAATCAGTTTCTCTCGAATGGGTTGGCACTAATTATTTCATCAGGATAAGTTTAAGCATTATTGCTTGTAATGATGAACCACTTCTTCATTGACCCTCATCGACCAATAGGGCATTTTCTCACACAATTACTTTCTCTTCATTCTGTCCGAGAAATTAAGCTGCTCTTTATCATCATGTGAAGAACAGGATATCAATAGAGGATCATTACTGTCCGATGATTCCAAATAGCAGGGAACAGAGCAAAGGGACATATAGTCATAAAGACATCAAGGATACCCAACATCATCTCTCAATTCTTTCTAAATGTCCCTTTATGAATACTTCAAAACGTACCTTGATTGCTCATCAGACAAAATCATAATTCCTTAGCCTTCCTACTCTAGAAGAAACAAATTTGTTCTTTATTACAGAAAATTAAATGTCAAGCAAATGGAGATCTTCCTGAAGGATGGACATATTTTATTCCTCATGAGATAAAAACAAGCTGCATGAAACTCTTTCACAAACTTATCCAGAACAGTTTGTTAATATTTGATGCATGCAATGCCAAAGACATCACTGAATATCTGCCTTGAGCACCAGTTCCCTCTCTGATACCAAATGTGGCACAAAAGTAACTAGGGGTTATAATAAGCCACATTTATTTATCATAAATTACAATTTTTTCCATCAATGACCTTGTTCATAAAGATGGAAGACAGGGCAAAGATGGATGGATCCGAATCTACAGGCACAACAAATAGTTTTACCAAAGGGAAATATCAAAACATTAACCATCCTGAGCTCAGGGAGAAACTGATCTTAACAAATTTCCTGTTGACTTTTCCAAATATCTCTATAAGTTATGGAAGAAAGAGCTTAACAGTTTATCGCATCAGAATTTAAATGATCTGTTATCGTTCATGCTTGCAGATCATGTCATGTTTGAATTATTGAATGAAGTAAACTTCTTTAAACTTGTCTGTGCACTTAACCTTTATCAATTACACAAGAGTATGAAAAGCACATTGCTGTCATACAAGAAGGAAAACTGTCATAACCAAGCCACATATCCAGGTGTCAGAACAAACAATCAATTCCCTCTTGTATTACATGATCTGTCAAAGAACGACAAAGAACTCTGGAATATTATCAACACAGATTGGCTTTGGTGCCAAAATCTGCGTA
Organism: Steromphala cineraria; assembly: GCA_916613615.1. NCBI lineage: Eukaryota > Metazoa > Mollusca > Gastropoda > Trochida > Trochidae > Steromphala > Steromphala cineraria. The sequence goes on along the minus strand of OU744724.1, from coordinate 73,689,126 downwards.
TTTAGTCAAGTTTGATAAAACATTGATTCTATTGCTTCACCTCCATGCGGACATTACCAATGTTTATATGATTATCAGTTTCTCTGGAGAATACAAGCACACCAGCTTCAAAGGATGATCATTGTTATATGATCATTCGCACTAACCCAATAGGCATTGTTTGAAATAAGCATAGACCCTTAGGCCAAACGTGGATAGTTATTCACACAGGCCCACACAAATATCTTAAGGTCCTTACAGTCTCACAGTTTTTTAACATGATTCTGTTTGTCCCTTTTCCTTATTCTCACGTAACTTGTAGTAAGACCTAGCCAAACCTTCATAATCATAACTTGATTGTGTCGTTTAACACGGTGATACCAAGAATTGTGTTATTTTTGACTAGGTCAAATCAGTACTGATTGATAATGCCAATAGTTTCAGAGCTAGGTCCACAGTTGACAAGCAGTTTCTGGATGCTTATCTCAAACACTGCCAATAGGACAAAGCAACAAGGATACCAAACAAGCAGTGGAGAGGAATTGTCTCCAAATATCAGTTTGTCATGTTAAGGAATTGAAACCTTGTGGTCAATCATGGATACAGAAATTAGGACAAGGGAAATGTCAATAAAAGGTATAAGTAAAATCAGTTTAACCATTAGAAGGGTATCTTTCAAAAAGTTCAAAGAAAAGGACAAAGAACATAAATTTGTTATCAGAAGGTCTTACCGCTGTTTCTCACCAAAGAACACTGTCACAGATAAGGTAACAAAGAACATACAAGGGATGTCTTTCCAAAAGTTCATACCAAGTATCACAGAGTTGACACAGGAAAAAGTAACAAAGAACGAAACTTTGTAGACAATGATAGCATATATATAATGGTGGTGTCTTCAACCATGTATCCCAGTGGACACAGTATAAGGAACTGGAAGACATCATTCACATAGGCAATAAAAGTTGGTCTACAAAGCTCATTAGTTTTGTAATGGTGTTGTCTCTCCAATGGTTTCAACTATGAATCAGAGACAAGAAACAATTATTTGCAAATTAAATAGAAATTCAAGAACCAAGAGCTCATTAGACATTGGTCCGAAATTGTCTACGAACTTAATTATTTGAATCAAGTGTTAGCTAGCTTAACTATGTATTGAAATTATGAAAATATGTGGATTGAAAATATCTTGAGATATCTGAAGCACTTGCATAAATTGTCAACAAGTTTGATTTTTCATCCTTCAATATACAATAAAAGTATCATCTATTTTAAACTTATCTTAATAATTTTTTGTGAGTGTGATCGAACACATTCATGAAAGGGATATAGAATCTTCAGATCAAGTCAGATTGATACTTATTAAAATTCATCTTCCTTATATCTTTTTAAAGAATGTTAAAGGACCTATTCCAAATCATCAAGCTGAATTAGTGCATCGTCAACTTACATCTTGTAAAATGCCTTGAAAGCCTCATAACAATGCCCATAAAATATTATCAAAGTAACATATGGAATTATTTTGTCTATTTATCAGATTAAATGTAAACATAACCAACTTATCTGTGAAAGATAATGTCCATAGAATCATGACATAAGGAGCACAAGGAAGTATTGAAGTAGATATTTCGGTATGTATGTTCCCTCCCAATTAGTCAATGTCCTAACAATGCATCCATTATCTGTAGACTAAAAGTTTTCTATATCTGTACAGCTATTTCTGATGAGTCTCAGCCAGACAGGGAAGATATCCATTAACAGGAATCAGATTGCCATTGTCAATTATCAAAGCTTTTCTTTCTAAAGAACGACTTTACGTTGTCATGAATATGTTATATGACTCATAGTCTTACTAAGCATCATCATAAGAATAATGATGTTTATCATTGTTATATGACCGGTCTCTCTAAAAAGTAATATGCCTTTAATTATTATAATATATTCTTTAATAATCTCAAAAACAAAAATTCATAAACTATATTCCCTTTTGATAGAGAATAAAGGTAATAATGGTATATCTCAGATCCCTTAGCGTAGATCTCGAATGTAAGACATCTAGATGGAAAATCAGATTCCCTACTGATTCAGCTTATTAGGGATATCCCAGAAGTCGAAGGGTTGATTTGCCTCCACTCTATTCACAACTTTAAAGTTATATTGATAACTTACTATCTTGATGATGGCTGTTGAATCCATTGGTTGGCCTCCCACCTGGTTCAGGAAGTAGATTCTTCTGCTGGCTGATCTGAGTTACCCCCTCGATGGCTCTGTTTAGTGGCCCTTTGTATCCAATGCGACACATTTCTGAAATAAATCATTACAATTTTGAACATTTCATCTCGCACTCTGTTATCAGTTATAGCTTATCTATGAACCCATAATCAATGATACATGCTTTTAAAAATCAAATATCCTGTAATTGCCTGATAAACATAATAGAAAAATACCTGAAAGATATATTGTTGAATTTTTAACAATGATAATGTTTATTGTTGTCAAAATAAGTGATGATAACTTTTCTCATTTATTCTTTGAATCAAATTGCAAACTATTTTTTCTTATCAATAATTTTTTTCTTAAATACTGAATTGTCATGCCTTCATAAGAATAATATTACCTTTTCCAATGAATTTATTAATAACTTATTATCTACTCATCAAGTATAGATAACAACATTCCATATCTAATATTGATTTGGATCAACAATATCTTAGCAATTATGTAGAGAACTGCTTGAGAACGACACAAGAATCTGTGTCAAAACATCATATACAATGAACAAAGAAGTTGTCATCCATGTATTCCTCTGCAACCATTTCATTTGTCACAATCCACATACACCATTGTTATAATCAAATCTCAACAATACCACCAATTGTGTAAGATGTTTAACCCAAACAAACCATAAAAGAGGCTTTAATAAACTTAATATCTTAAGAAGTAATTTGATAATTAATCAAATAAAAATGTACAAATTTATAAATTTGCAATGACAGATTGTCTCGTAGCAAAACAATTCATCATCATTCATGTCTTTCTCTGCAATATAGTTGGCCACCATATTGACGTCGGTTATAACGCTGCTCCATTACTAAATGGTCAACTCAAAATGTAAGAACATGCTTCAATTTCATTATAGTGTATTGTTTCGAAAAACCTTTTTAATAAGTCTTTTTTTCATCACAGGCCGTCTTTAGCACAGTTCATAATTCATTAAACAACCTTTAATGATAAACAATTTGCATCAAAGTCAATATTTAAATAAAAGTTAATAGGGTATTCATTTTCAAAATATTTTTCGATACAAGATAAGATTTATTAAATTATTTTATCGATTAAATCTTATTTTCCAATAAGGTCAATTCATCATCAAAAGTAGTTTTTCATCAAGGGCATTTGTTTTATCTAACAAGTAAAAACATTCTATCAAAATCCGTTCATCAAAATTTAAGGTTTTATCAGGAGAGTAAGTTTACAATCAAAATTTCATGAACTGAATTGGACTTTGTTAAAAACAACATCTTATGAAGTCTCTCTTGAAATAACACGCTCAATCCTTTTCAGTTTGTCACATGCTGCAATATATGCCACTGTTATAAGAAGAAATGTTTATTACAGTGTCACATAATGTACATAAAATCACGGTATAAATTGCATATATAAACTTAAAAATAAACAAGCTTGGGTAAGCACAAAAGCGATTTGACCTGTCTGCGTATCTCCCGTGTCCTGCTTGAATGATTTAATGCCCGCCCACTTACCATGCGGCGGAAACGACTCTCAAAGGGTCTAATTATCCCATAAAAGATATAATCTTAAATTAAAACCGACAGACAGATTAATTTGTTAGTTAAAGTTTCAAATCAAGCTTATAAAATATATTAGGCAAAAAAAATTAGAAATGTGACACATTCCTGTAAGGGATTATGATAGACTGACGTTATTAATACATATAGAAAGAGCAAAATGTTTGCTTGAAATAAGAATTATCAATATTGTATTCGAAATTGAAATTGTAACTTTTGGCCATCATGTAAATCATTACAACTATCACAAGAATGAAGGTTTCTAATACTTGCTTTCTATGTCTCACTATGCCTTATTTTCCCTGAACTCACTACTCTCTTTGAATTGTAACATCCACGTGGTTAATACCTGCTGAAAACAAACCCGATAACTCACTCCTAAAACAAGGGATGTACCTTCAACTTCACATTTACAGAAGAAACAAACTCTTTCTTTGAAAAAACATTGATAGAGTGAATTTCAACATTTATATATTGTAACTGTTTCTAAATATAGTTATGCAAGCCCCATGCACGCTTCCTAAACTAATATCTATTTTAGAACATAAAGGTTGAAAAACCTCTGCCATTCATGTGACAACTTCTAACATGCCTCTCAAAGAAGTTATCTTAGCAATTAACTGAAAAATTCAAAATTCTAAGTAATTCATATATACTGTCATTTTCCTTAACTTCAGAAATATATCCTTTAAGAACATATAGAAATTGTTCATACACTAAATTTATTGAGAACTCCAATTCGTACCAATTAACATTTCACTTCATACACATTTCTGGTAGTGCTGTAATTCTCTCTTACAATGACAACAGGAGGTAAAATATTCAAAGATAATTGTCACAAAAAAGGAGGCAAATTGCTCACTTAATAGACCCACTAACAGCACCGCAGAAAATAATTGGGGACAAACACCATTACAAGTCAAGTTATTGCGGAACAAAACAACCTGGTAATAAACATTGAACATGTAACCTTTGCAAGTGATTTAATGAAACAGCAAACAGCACGTAGTATGCAATTAGGATGGTCTACTTGCCTTGAAAACACACTTGGTGCCACCACATTGACAACCATGACCCGAGGCTAACAGTTATTGTCATACAGCTCACTAGACTCTCTCTACGTCTCATTGTACCGTAAAGGGATATTACCGGTAGTAATTATTATATGATTAAGGGTGAGATAGTCTGTTTTATTAATGATTGAGGATGAGATAGTCTGTTTTATTATACGATTGAGGGTGAGATAGTCTGTTTTATTAATGATTGAGGATGAGATAGTCTGTTTTATTATACGATTGAGGGTGAGATAGTCTGTTTTATTATGATTGAGGGTGAGATAGTCTGTTTTATTATATGATTGAGGGTGAGATAGTCTGTTTTATTATATGATTGAGGGTTAGATAGTCTGTTTTATTATATGATTGAGGGTGAGATAGTCTGTTTTATTATATGATTAAGGGTGAGATAGTCTGTTTTATTATATGATTGAGGGTGAGATAGTCTGTTCTATTATATGATTAAGGGTGAGATAGTCTGTTTTATTATATGATTAAGGGTGAGATAGTCTGTTTTATTATATGATTGAGGGTGAGATAGTCTGTTCTATTATATGATTGAGGGTTAGATAGTCTGTTTTATTATATGATTGAGGGTGAGATAGTCTGTTTTATTATATGATTGAGGGTTAGATAGTCTGTTTTATTATATGATTAAGGGTGAGATAGTTTGTTTTATTATATGATTGAGGGTGAGATAGTCTGTTCTATTATATGATTAAGGGTGAGATAGTCTGTTTTATTATATGATTAAGGGTGAGATAGTCTGTTTTATTATATGATTGAGGGTGAGATAGTCTGTTTTATTATATGATTGAGGGTTAGATAGTCTGTTTTATTATATGATTGAGGGTGAGATAGTCTGTTCTATCAGTGAAATAAACCCTCTATCTGACTGCACTTTACATGCTATTTGGGATTTTTTCAGCAAAATTAAAAGGATTTAAATGTATGAAATCTATCAAATCTCGACAAATACCATCGTGGTCTCGTGAGGTAAAAACCTGCGCCACTCATGAAAATACACACTTTCTAACTCACTCAATGAGATAAACATGGTATTAGTCAAGAAAAAACATATATCCTCTATGTTTTTGCATTGGCATATCAAAGAGTTGATCTCAAAAGAGACTACCTTCTCTAGCCAACCCTGGAAAAGCGTCTTGCATCTTAAGGGGCAGTAGTCTGATAGAAAGAAGATAACATCGCGAAAATGAAAATATATATTTATCCAATTGCAGGAAAATGTTTTTACATGGAGAAATGGAGTTTTACATCAGTCTATTCTTGTTCAGTTATGCTTATTCACCACTAAACCAAAAGTTACAAAGTTACCACAACAATAAATCTATGAACCTCTGTTACATAAACTGAAATGTGATTACAAAGAAAGCTATATTGATTTGTCTTGTGTTGATGTTAAGTGTTCTCCAGAGACCAATTACACAAGTCATGTCAGAAAAACATCTATCACCTGCTGATTAAGGATGTTGCGTGTCCAACTCCTGTTTTCCTCTCATTACCATTATCTCTTTACATGCCATACCGTTTACCTGTTATTGAAAAACACATTTCTTACATTTGATTTGATATTTTTGGTCTTGCTCTTTTCATGTCAACATATTTCACACATAACATAAATCAAGAGATTTTTTGTACCTCTTGCAATCAGAATTATTACTTTTATTATTACATTTTCGTGACATCTGAAATAGTCACGTCACATTTTTTAGGTGATAACAGAAAGATATTTATTCTGAAACCATTAAACATTGAGTTAAAAAAAAGTTAAGATTGAAAATATTCTCAAAGGTAAATTGACATGTTGAGAAAGAAAAGGTCTAAATGTAACTGAATGAGGGAAGGATTGAGCTTTAATTGTAGCTTTGGAACAAACAATAAATAAAACTTTTTATTGATCTTTTTGGGAACTTAAAATTTCAATAAAACATATTAAATTGAAAGGAGTAAGCCTGAAATGACTAGGTTTCCCAAAAAATTACAAAAGAATAGATCCTCACATGTTTGGCCGGATCCATTTTCTCATTTAGCTATATCTAATTGCTCATTACGCCTTCTTGTTATTGATGTGAATCTCAGAATCTGATTCACTTGTTAATTATCACCTTATTAACGAGATTTACCTGCAAGAAGATTCCACCTACCTGATTTACGGACAGGTGCATACAAGATTCTTCAGCATGTAGATAATCATAATTATTTGTTCAGGTCAAAGGATTTTTTTAACATTTCATCAAAATGGTTTGTATATGAAATGATTTTAACCCTTACGATGCGGCTATATATTTTTGCTCTACAAGCCCACGTGGCGGAATTGTTTTGTCCGGTGCCAGCCACCGTTATATCCTGATTAACCGCTTCTTTATTTTTGTGCGCGGATATACATATGATACATGGAAATAAAGACAATTCTCTCTTCTATACGATGATGTAAAAATTATAAAATTATCTCTAATGGTTCGTGAGATATAAATGCCGCAAGGTGGGTACCCTCAATCATTTTGAGGTAAACAAATTTTTTGCGGCACTTGTCGCAACGCTTTGCCGCTTCTTTATTTTTGTGCGCGGATATACATATGATACATGGAAATGAAGACAATTCTCTCTTCTACACGATGATGTAAAAATTATAGAATTGGTTTATTGGTTTGTGAGATATGAATGCCGCAAGGTGGGTACCCTCAATCATTTTTGAGAAAAGGTTTGATATTTTATATATTTTATATATTTGGCCCGTAAATATCACGCGCCCCGCATCGTAAGGGTTAATTGTCTTTGATAAACATATTTTACAGAATTAATTGACACTTATAATTTTATTTATCGTCATTACCAAGATGAATCTGTTCTTAAGTCTAACGCTCTCCCAACTGGGCAATTCCGGCTAACGCAGATGTATCTATTCCAGTTATTATGAGAACAAAACTGACTCTTTAAATAAGAACTATACCCTTTTTGGTGACCTTTCAAAAATTTGGTATTGAACCATTGGTACAAAGAAGACTTGTATTGATTACAAACAAAAAACATTTACCAAAGATGAGAATATGAGATACCATCATTATGAGTTCGGATATGTACATCTTAGTATATAAACACAGAGTTCTGAATGAACTTTACATTTGTAATAAAACTGAGTAACAAAAGCCTTATTATTTTGTCTAGTCTACTAAAGTATGAATCATATATATAAATATATATATGTATGTACCAGCTGTGTTTAGAAGCTAGTAGATTGTATATGTCACTAACCTATACACAGTAGTTGTCATTTAGCTATCCATTAACTATCGACCACTCTTTATGAGGTGATATACGGCTCTATAGTGAAGGGATACTCATCAAATGTTTCAGATTTAGCATATAGATACATGACTGTAGATAAAGGAAACAGTGTTTTAGTAGTGATTTGTATATATACTTGTATAATTTGAAATATACGACATTTTCTATTCACTCTATAGTCATTGATACTTGAACTTGACTTTTTAGGATTTCCATATTATCCAGAAACAAAAGTTATAAACTTTGTTATTGCTCTAAAAATGGAAAAAAGTAATTGATTTAGTTACTTTGAATCAATTCATATTGTGAAATTTAAAATAAAACCAATGACATTTAAATGCTAAGTACATATTCAAGAGTAAACATTTATTCATGATATTTATGAACCTTAAAAACATACAAATATAATTGAAACAGATATAAATTCAACCAAGAAAATAATATTTGATTAGGTTCATAACTCATAAGTAAGACAAGGTTGGTTTGTACGTATATTTTTATCTTCTTAGGTTCATAACTCATCAATTTATATGAACCTACAATGATATTCAAAAAAACATATTAGATTCAGTTGCTGGATCACCAGTAGAAATAAAAACTACAAAATGTTATTCTACCTCAGTGATGTACACAAACATCATCCTTCACTGCACAAAAGCTGATTTTATTACTCTCCCATTGAAGATATCGCTGTTTAATAAATCTAACATGTTATTACACATATGTGTCATAACATCGCCCGCTATGACGTCAAAATTTATAGATGTGACGTCACAATGTCAGCGAGCAGGCCACGATGGTAATTTCTTTATATTTTGATGATGTAATTAAGCGAGTATTAAATAAAATACTAAACTCGGCCCTGTTTAAATGAATTTTTATGAAACTCTTGAATGGTAAAGGTATTAAACTCGCTTTCGCTCGTTAAATACCAACCCATTCACGTCGTTTAGTATTCTCTATGTATAACCATAAGCTGCTAAATGGTACAATGATATCAAATAGGATTATGGAAATATATATAATGATATCCATCAAAATTTGATAGATATATATTTGCAAGGTAACAAATCAATGACTTGAGGAATTGATTTCCAATATAATGTTTAATTCAGATTGCTGATATATAATATTCAATATATCAAAAAGAATGTTTATGTTATTAGGTTATGTCATTGAATGATTGTTGCAGTTTGAATAATGCATAAGCTTATGTCATCAAAATGAAAGCTAGTGACACTAATATGAGCTGTTTGTCTCATTGCGCTGTCATACTGTCATTTTGAGATCCATACTCAATGGCATCAATGGAGAATGAGAAGGATATGCTAATTATCATATCAAGAGAAACAGTGAAGATAGGAAATCATTTGGAAATAGAACAGGAAATATACAACACTGTAGAATTGGTTAATACAACATATGAAAGTGTGAAATAAATTTGATTTTCGAACTACCGTACAAAACTGTTTTCTTTGTGTCATAGAAGTGAGAATCCAATTTTTTTCATATCCAGCAGGATTAAAACCCAGGACCTCAGGTTGAGAGTCAGACACTCTACCTATTCAGCCAAAGTGATATCCCTCTAGCCAAAGCCAGTAGGAATGCTTTTGACCTAACCCTGTCACAAATGCATGGTAAAGTTAGTGCTTTAATTGATGTTTGTTGATAATGGTGTCTGATGGTGGGGTGGAATTGATGGGAACTGACCAATGATGGAATTGTCAGACAACCCTATGGAACACAGTGTCATCTTGGTAATGCCCCCAGTGGCACATGGAACATAACTTGCAACTAATCTAGATCAGAGACTTTTGGTATAGAACTGTTTACTACTATTCAACATTATTGTTCCAAACTAGAAAAAGTCATCTTGATACAGGAACAGGTCTGAAGAAATAAGTGGAAATTAAGTCCCTTGACACTGAAAGCTTAAGAAAGACATTAATTGATTAAAAAGGCCTGATTAACTTGATGTTTTTTTTAGTTCTGCCAATAAAACATATTCTAAATTCTATCCAAATTCATTTATATTTGTGAGAAAATTTTTTATTTAAAATTAACAATTGATTTTTTTACTTTAAAATAATTGGAATAATCAATATCAAAGTTTGAACAAATTTAATTAAACTAATAGAAATATTCTAAAAAAATACCATCAAATGACCAAAAACATTAATTCATAATATTTTTTAAGATGATCCAATCTTTCCTATAATCAAATTTCAGATACCGGTACTTTCTGTTGACAACATAATTCTTATGACAAATCAGAATCGCCGTAAAATATTGATTCAAGTAATAACATTCTGCTATCACTTTTTCATCAACTCTCGCAAGTTATTTGATTTGAAACCGAAATCCTCTAAGGATCTCGATGCAGACATTGCCTCATAATCCAAGATCTTATTGTTAACAGGAAAGAAGTGGTGAGACTTTCATATGTTACTTCCTCTAGGGAGAAACATCATGAAATATCATCTCTTCTCATCCAAGATGTCGTGAAATAACAAAGTAATTAAACATCTTGCAGAATCAAATTTCAATATCAACTTGAAGTGAAATATTTATTTTGAATTACAAAATTTCAGTTTTATGTTACAAGATGTTATAAATGAAGACAATAAAACACTTTTCAAATCAATCAAATCAAAACATTTTTATTTCATTCTATTCTATTCCTATTTTAAAATTATCATTTTAAAATTTTAAATGAAACAACTTATAGTTAGAGTAATTTTTTAAATTGCTCCTCATGCCTGTTGCCATGTCCTAGAATACCATGAATACACAATTGACACTAATGGGAGACAAGCTGATAGCTTCATTAGCTCATATAGCCTTTAGCTCTGACTTGACATTCACAATGAAGAAGATTCTGTGGCGGATAATATCCCCGAAGACACTCCTTAGCTATTTCATTATAAACCTTAAACACTATCATACTTAGACTCTTGAGAGACATTAAGTAGTTGGTGTATTCAAACAAAAAGAAAAATATTATAAATAACTTCTTTTTCATCGACCATAATATTGGCCTTTAACTTGCCCCTTTGCCATTCATCTGATAATTAACACAGCGAGAATAATTGAATAGTTTGCTGCCAATAATATTTGCTCTTCTTTGTACTGGACCATATTTTCCAAAAGCTGATACCTTCAACCAACCATGATAGGAGAGGTCCCAGAGTTCGTTCTGGTTATCCAATGTTGTTGGGAACACTGCCTGTCATAGTTATTGTCTAACAAGATTAAATAACAGCTTCCATTGAAAACACTACAAGAGTTGGTGTTTATCAGATATTCTATCAGAAGCTCCTACATGATTATTATCAGGATTATAGTCATGTGCCAGTGCATTCAGTTAGTGAATAATCTTAGGTATCATCTTTCACAAAATATAATAATAATAACACTTTATTGTTCTAAGTACAAATACTTTGGAAATTCAGGTTGTGCCTAAGCACCCGGGAGCCACTGTGCAGCGCCAGTTAATGCGTTTTTCTGTCTTTACAATTCTGACTGTCAAGCAAGACAGCAACAACTCTCATCTTTAAACGTCTTTTGGTATGATGCCACCGGGAGTCGAACCCTGGTCTTCCGGTTGACGATCGAGCGGACACTCTACCACTGAGTTACATCCCCGGTAGATTAATTAAGATCTAAGTCGATACATCACACTCCCGCAATAATGAAGCTCACAAATCCGTATAACTTTTCCTTATTCATCAAACGCCTATTTAACAAGTAAAAGTTATATGACCATATGAGGTTTGTGAATTAGATTTCTAAAAACATAGTGTAACACTGGTTTTACAACTTTCCGTAGTCTCATAGATGCATGGTCAAGATTATGAACATCAAAATCAGAGATCCGACAAAGGTTACACCTTACACCAGTTTGGATTTGCCACTAAGATGATTGATTTTTCAATGTTACCGGTATCTGTAAAACATGGGTTACACAGAAATCAATTGCTGTTTAAGAAATTGAGACTCAAGATTGTTATCAGCCTACAAATGGTTATGTTGACAAAAGAATATCATTTGGTAAACACACAATCAAATCTGTTCATCATTGTATGGGTATCTCTACCTGTCATCAATATTTACAAGTACAATAGTCTTTCATATGTCTTGTAGTGAAGAAGTTGAACTTTTTGTACTCTATTTCAAATGATATTCATCTAAAACTAAATAGGTATGTTAGAATCATTGTATGGTTTGTATGTGATGTGTTAAGACACATTGCAACAAATGATAACCTTAGAAGTATGTTTGATATTCACATGATTTACTATTTTCTAACCCATAAAAGAGAAGTTTAAGATAGTCTTTTAATGGAATCTATTGAACTTCATTCCAAAGCCTTGAGCTTTAATTGTTAAAACCTCTATAGTTGGCTTGTGAAATGCAGAGACAGAGTATCATAAATGTGTACATACATAACTAAATAATCATAATTAATAATAACAAAATGACATCAAATTAAAGTGATTATTTTCAGTAAGGACTTTATAGAATTATCATTGTTTTAAGCCGACACTTTTATAAAAGGAATATTGGCTGTTAACTTGCTTAAATGTAACTGTGCCGAATGCATCGGGAAAGAAACTTTCAGGTCAATTTCATAGGGAGAATTTTTAAAAATCTAAATTCCTGAAATTAAATTTTTCTGTGTGTAAATCCACTTCATCAAATTTAAAAAAAATAAATTCAACATCGCCAATCATTTATCAAATCAGAGAATTTAAATCTCTCCCAGGAGAAATCTCATACATAATAGAGGAGCTGAAACCCTTAACACGTCTCATCATTGGAATAATGCATACTTGATACAACAGATGATTAATAACCATGCAACTGTGTTGCCACACTGTCATTAGCTGAAACAGTAATACAAGAGCAGGGGAATGACATAAAAGGGAATGGTCTTGTGCTAACAAACAAAAACCATAAACGGAGGGATCCTATAATTATGTCTCAAAGATTATTATTTTCAGAATCTCTAAGCTTAAATCCTATGTAATGAGTAGTTTCATGTACATCACTTGTTTACAAACTTGTTTATGAACAGATGCTTTTGTATGTTTGTAAAACTTAGATCACAATACCACTGCATAAAACTGGCAACCATGTTTTATTGCCCAAGATTGATTGCCACTCACTTTTGTCAGATCTAGAGAAACATTACACAGGCGATGCTTTTAATTGTTCAATCCCCAGTAGATAATTGTAGAAAAAATTTAAATAATTCAATACCCACAGGTTTTATTTTGCCAATAGTCCCACAAACATAACAATGTTTGGAAGCATATGCAACGAAAAATACACTACTCAAAGTCCATAAAAGGTTTTTTTTTGTTAAAATTCAATAAGACTAACTCATTTGTGACGTACATTCTTCACAGAAATCAAGAACAAGGTGAAATTGTAACGGATACTGGAATTTATCCAACAACAATTTATTTTTTTCATAATACTTTTCATTAGACATAATGGATTGGTACCTTATTAATGAGTGTTACAGGAAATTAGATGTACCAGTTACACCAAATTGACATGCAAGAAAAACATGAGTTGTCTAATAACATATCGGTTTTGGTTAAGTACCTTACCAAAATTCCATCTTCAGAATGCTTCTTCTCTTGTACAAATAAAGCCGGATACCAAAGCTCTAATCAGGCAAAAGGCTAAGTGTTGGACCTAAGTCAATCCATTCACTTGCTTGTCATTCACACAGTGCTACTCAATGACAAACATAGTAACTCAAGCACCTGATCAATTAAATCTTTTCATCGCAGATCTTCAAGGAAGCAAAAACATCATGACAATCTCATTCCAAACATGTCTCAATAGCATTTAAACTTTACAAAAGTCCCAATCAAACATCCTAAGTAATTTTTCAACTAATGGTTCTTCAAAGGAAGCAAAAACATCATAACAATCTAATGCCAAACATGTCTCAATAGCATTTAAAACATATATAAGATCCCAATCAACCAATTTCTCAATTGAGTTCCATTGAACAGGCAATAAAAAGTTCGCTAATTTGGCATACCGGCCTATACTGTCCTTGATGGGCTTGGCGCCATTGGTGAGGAGTCCGATTGCACGTAGCTCCGTAATAATTGGAAATCAATGAAGGACTTCTATTTCCAGATAAGCTGAGCGGAGGAATTACTGATGGACATGCCAATACACCACGTACACAGCGAGGGTGTCGTGCATGCGGTAATATGTATAAAAGATACTTAACAATATAACAACATTTGTATACATTGGAAATTGGTGTTTGACAATTCTTTAATTTGCCTCTGGTCATCAAATTAAATATATTTCTGAAGCGAGAAGGCAGAGAGTCTTGTCAGATGCAATGAGATGTATTTAGAATCCAATCAAAGTGGTGACATGTAATAAAGATATATAACAATATCAATTAGTGTTATATACAGAAGAAATTGCTATATGACTGTTGTCTATTGCAGGTAATCCCATTGGTTGGATAAATCACTGACGCTTAAGAGTCTTGTCATATGCACTGACATGTAATGAGAGTTAAACCACACAGATACAACAACTACTTTCTTGTGTTAACAGTCACATTTGCTAATGACTGTCATTTTTATCGCTCATAACCCTTACTCACTGATTAAATAATAACATGGTGCTCTAAAGACAAAGAGTAAGAATATTAATGTGTCAGATACAATCTGATTTTCATTCATTTGGTAATACTCCTATTTCGCAACAAATATACCAACAAGGCAAAAGTGAGCGCGGCTCACATACCCCCGCCTGTAGTTTGACCGCCTTCACGTAACATTAATTTGAAAATTTATGAAAATTACTCGTTGAATGATTATGACTTTGAACACAATGGACTTGCAACCCTAAAAACTATTTCACTTCAAAAACAAAATTGAAATTTCAAAACATCCCTGGCTATGTAGTTTTTGAATAAAATTCTGGGCACCCTGGAAATACCCCTAAAAGGCACAACAGCACTATACAGTCGAACCTTGTTTTGGTTACAGGTTATATTGTCCGGATAGCGAATCTTAAGAATTCTTAAGAAATATAGACACATTGTTTGAAAAATCTTTGTCCGGAAGGTGAGATTTCTGGATATACAAAGTTCGGGTATCCGAGGTAACACAGGTTCGACTGTATACTTCCATACCAAATTTGAAGTGTGCAAGTCATTTGGTATTTATATGTGCTCCGGAAACAACACAAAGTCCAAAAATTGGACCGTTTTTGGTCAAAATTTCAAAAATTATTCAGACCATTGAGCTGAAACCCCTAAAAGGCACCACAGCACCATATAGGCTACTTCCATACCAAAATTTGTAGTTTCTAGGTGGTAAAGTTTTTTAGTTATGCTCCAGAAACGAGACAAGTCTAAAAATCGACCGGTTTTGGTCAAAATTTCTAAAATCATTTGGACCATTGAGCTGAAACCCCTAAAAGGCACCACAGCACCATATAGGCTACTTCCATACCAAATTTTAAGTTTATAAGTGGTATAGTTTTTGAGTTATGCTCCAGAAACGAGACAAAGTCCAAAAATCGGACAGTTTTTGGTCACAATTTCAAAAATTATTTGGACCATTCAGCTGAAACCCATAAAAGGCACCACAGCACCATATAGGCTACATCCATTCCAAATTTGAAGTTTCTAAGTGGTATAGTTTTTGAGTAATGCTCCGGAAATGAGACAAAGTCCAAAAATCGGAGCGTTTTTGGTCAAAATTTCAAAAATTATTTGGACCATTGAGCTGAAACCCCAAAAAGGCACCACAGCACCATATAGGCTACTTCCATACCAAATTTTAAGTTTATAAGTGGTATAGTTTTTGAGTAATGCTCCGGAAACGAGACAAAGTAAAAAAATCGGACCGTTTTTGGTCAACATTTCAAAAATTATTTGGACCATTGAGCTGAAACCCCTAAAAGGCACCACCGCACCATATAGGCTACATCCATTCCAAGTTTGAAGTTTCTAAGTGGTATAGTTTTTGAGTTATGCTCCGGAAACGAGACAAAGTCCAAAAATCGGACCGTTTTTGTTCAAAATTTCAAAAATTATTTGGACCATTGAGCTGAAACCCCTAAAAGGCACCACAGCACCATATAGGCTACATCCATTCCAAATTTGAAGTTTCTAAGTGGTATAGTTTTTGAGTTATGCTCCGGAAAGGAGACAAAGTCCAAAAATCGGACCGTTTTTGGTCAAAATTTCAAAAATTATTTGGACCATTGAGCTGAAACCCCAACAAGGCACCACAGCACCATATAGGCTACTTCCATACCAAATTTGAAGTTTCTAAGTGGTATAGTTTTTGAGTAATGCTCCGGAAACTATTTCGGACGGACGGACGGACAGACGCACGGACGGACGGACACGCGGAGCGCTATATACCCCCGACTACGTCGTAGCGGGGGTATAATAATATCAAATGATTGCTAAATTGCTCCTTAAATAGAGAAAGAGATAATTTTCTTTGATGTGATTATTTTTCTTTATTGTATTTTTTTGGTAATTTTACAATTGTCTAAACTATCAAATTAAAACCATGCTGAAAGAAAGATATCAGTTTAAAACATCATCAATTAGTGCTAAATAAGAACAACAAAAGAAACCAAATGAAGTCCTTGGTTGATCTTTCTAAGACCCTTAGAGCATTAACAAAGTTCATCAAAAGCAAAAACTGAAATGTAATAGGCTAACTTAAGGTCATAATGACCTTAGACAGACAATAGCATTTTAAAGAACAGTTTTATTACATTACTTTCCGTAACATTAACATCAAAAGAAAAAGCTACCGGTAAGTAAACATAAAAGTATTTGTTTTTACCTCATGAAAGATAAAACTAAATGTCTTGACAATGAACCTTTGCTTAATAGCTGGATTTTAGGATAACAACTTCTTTATGTTGAATAGACATGTATTCAAGTGTATGTCGACCCCCTTTCACCCCTACAGGCCTATAAGTAGATCAGTAAACATATTTGTAAATGGTTTGAGGGATGAATGAGTAAAAACAAGGGGTTGTGTAAGTTATAAACATTTCAAAAATAATATCACGATGTATCACAATTGAATAATGCCCTGGAATAATGCCGATCTTATGTGTTTCCTCTCATTTTTATTATCAAGATAAAGTAACTTTGACAGAACTTCTTATTTCATTGTACTTTAATATGTTCCAGCTGATTATCTATTTGTATACAGTAGTATACAAACACAATGTCATATTTGACCTCTAGGAAAACCTTCATTTCGTATCAATCACATTTAAAATGTTTCAGTAAAGTAAACTCTGTCTATTAAGTGAATAAGAGTGATTTATTTATATCACAAATAGGATAATAAATAAGTACTAAATAAAATCTTTATCAGCAATAGTAACTAAATTTTATAAGAATTGAAATTCTGAACTCTAGTATAAAGCATTTAATCATATGATGTTTTTCATCAAAACTCCACTGAACTCTTAACTATATTTCCAATTGATGTATGAATGTAACATTTTGATCTTGTAGGTACAAAATCTTTTATACAATGCAGACACTTGCAGCTCTGAACTACAGTGCAGTATCTCCATATCATTGTTCATGAGATCCATGTTAACCTTGAAATTGTGTGCCTTTGTTTGTATTGGAATGTAAGAAATGAACTTGTGGGCGTACAATCTTATAAACACCAGAAGTTGAAAAAAAGCTTCTTCTCATAAAGTTTTGTAGGATCTCATTACAAATTCAGAAGGAACTGCAACATTTTCGGCAGGCATGCAATCACTGGTAACCTCAGGGTCTTGACTAAAAGGCAGCAAAGTTTTCTATTTGCATAGAAATGTGTTTGCAAGTTGTTTCACAAGTTTTAGTTCTTTTCCAGCTTAAGATGTTACCAATTTCATGAAAAGCTAAGGTTGGACATAAAAATTAACCAAAAAGGGTTGATATTTTTAAGGAACTTGAATAAAATCAAACTTGCCTTCAGTACTATTATCTCAAAACATTTCCAACAAAATCATCATCAGAATCAAACTTTTCAAAGTTTCACTCCGTATTTGATAAATGAATCATTGTAACATACTAGTAGATAACCATCAAATCTTGTGATAATACAAATGGGTTTAAATTCCGACTCAATTTGTCTCCAATTAATAGAAAGGTCAAAATGTATTTGTCTCCTTCAATTGCAGTACTTAAAGTAAAACATAGACAAGAATGCTTGTACCAACAAACAGTTCCTGCCCAATTTCTTGAGTTGTATAAAATCAATTTGAAACCTGCACAACTGTCCATTGACAATAATCAGATAGGAATTCTTGAGTCTGAAACTCAAGAAAAAGATATATATCAAACCAGTGGGTTCAGGGTTTCCTTTTCTGTCGGTGTAGATACAATTGCGCGGCACCAATAACTGTAAGATGGCCCTTTCCAATCTATTGAGTTATTGCTGACTTGGCGTCTCAAGAGGCAAACACTTTCTGAACATGGCAAGGCAAATTGACTTGAACTTTCAGGGAAACCAGTTCAGCAAACGGTTTCAAGTCAATTTCGATCAATTGGCTTAAGCTTGTTGGAAGAAACTCTACTTTGACAAAGGAAGTTTCTTGTCCCTCAAACAGAAATTTCATCCTTAAATCTCTGCCATCCAAATTAACTGACACGAAGAGTTGATTTCCTGATAAGATATGTGGAAACCTGGATGAAGAAGTTTCATATCAGAAATAGAAGTTTCAAATAAAAACTCTTGACAAATGATCATAGATACAGGACAGATATTTGCCATGATGGCGTCAGTACCCATTTCCCAATGAGTCTATGAAAAACAGAGTTTTGGCATTCTTTAATCCAGATCCCTGTATTATGATAAGGTTTTTTAAACAGTAATATCACAAAAAGTATTATTTTCTGGCCATATGGAATATATTTCAGGATATGGCAGAAATGTTTCATAAATTCGACCTATTGTTCTTGCACATCTTCTTGGACACAAGTTGTTGTCGTTCCTTGCATCGCCCAGCAGACGGGCAGCATACTTCCATGGCAAGTTTATCACTAGACATTCCGGGACATTCCAGCACTGGACAAAGCTGATGCCTTATCCTATTCTGGCTACTGGAATATCATTCTCCTTCATCCCAAAGCATTCTTGTAATGGACAAATCCCATCCGTCATCAACTCCCTACTATAACCGCACATGGCAGAATAATCAACCACATGATTTAGTTTACCATCATATAGACTTGACCCCTTGGCAGCAATAGAAGAAAGAGAATAGAGAACCCTCTTTTCGAAAATGTCTTTTCATAAGTACAAATCTTTTAAATTGAAACAGAAACTATAACCAACAAAATATGAAACCCATTGAAAAAAAATAATGGGTTCATATGACATGACAAAGAATTCCTACATGACATGCTTCTGGCAAATTCATGTACTTTCAGAGGAAGCTAACACTTCTTAGTGCCGCCAGGCAGCCATAAAACAAGCATAATGGTCATAGCTTACAGCCTCCTTCAAGTCAAGGTGCTACATAAAGGTCTCTGGTGGTTACTTGGCCCTTAACATGAAGGTACTGAATAAAACAACAGTGCCTTGTAGTCCACAATATTACTGCTTTTATGACATAAATGTTTATAAGGTATACGTATTAAAGGGTCTTCTTATCAGAAGTATTAATAAACAGGATACAATGTGTAGAAGATTAATGGAACTTTTTACTGAAAACAAATTTTGGAATATCCCTCAAGAAGCAAATGTTAATCAGCTCAACTATATTATGTGTAAGCCATTCTTACTGGCCAATTCACAGGAATCATAATACCTTTAATTAAAAAAGAACCTTAATCTAGATTAGCTACTTAAACTCAGACTTCCCATTAACTTCAGAAACTAAATGAAAAAAGATAAGACATTATAGAAGATAAAAATAGTTATTAGTTTTGCAGCATACCAAGTGTCAAAATTCCCCACCTCAAGCAGCAATTACCATGGACACATTCTCTATCAACATGAGTTATCTATAACATTTCTACCTGGCAGGATATAAGATATGCACCTGAATAGTTCCCATTTAGATGTGAGGATAGCACACCTTCTCCTGCCCCTGATCCAATCAATCACCTCCTAATGTGCTGAACAAAGGACATCAGAGCCTGATAAACACTCAATTTCAAGATTCAACATCTGCAGCCAATTTCTCAGAGAGTTCAGGTAATAAACTTCTGGATACCCATGAGGAACTGAAGTTTCTCCTGATAAGCCAGATGGGCTGTGGAAGGTTTGCTTTAGAAGCAAAATTCCATCTTATGATAAAAATCAAATTTGAAACTCCTCAAAATGCAATTTAAACATGTGGTGGTTGTGAAATCAGGTAAATAAGACACACTCAAAGTTAAGAGATGTTTTGGACATCAACTTCTATTTTTCATTTTTTTTTATGAACTATCTGTGGTATGTATGAAAACTTAAATGAATTATTATGCCACTGAACTGCATAAAAGGACTCCAATGTAGATGGGTTTGTCAGTAAGTCGTTTAATTTTTTTTAACATGATGCTCTTGATTAAAACACAAATATGTCAACACTTTGATTTTGCTCCATTATGTCATAATTCACCTGATTGCAAGGAGACACCAATCTTACATCAATTGCTATCATGACCTCCTTAAACTCAGATATTATAACTAAATGGTGTTGAAGCATCAGCAATGATTTAGAGATCAAAGCAACAGAACCCATGTGTTGGACATTTCTGGCATCTGGCACGATTTGAAACCCGAGACAAGAATTATTTTTGAAATATTTGAAATAATTACTGTATTCAGTCAATCAAGACTTGCGGAATAAAGACCTAGACTGTATAAAAGCTCCTCTGTAAACACGAAACAGGACTAACACCAGACCTTCTTATCACAACTTGAAAAGTTTATCAATAATGTTATCTTCACCTTTGAAAGCTGATATAGGTAATTCAAAACACAACCTTTAATAGCAAATATAACCCAGTAGTTAAAGGTTTTGATGTAACACCATGGCTTTGTCCGGGTCCTCGTCATTCGAGTAAATGTACTACACCATAGCTTTGTCCGGGTCCTCGTCAATCGAGTAAATGTACTACACCATAGCTTTGTCCGGGTCCTCGTCAATCGAGTAAATGTACTACACCATAGCTTTGTCCGGGTCCTCGTCAATCGAGTAAATGTACTACACCATAGCTTTGTCCGGGTCCTCGTCAATCGAGTAAATGTACTACACCATAGCTTTGTCCGGGTCCTCGTCAATCGAGTAAATGTACTACACCATAGCTTTGTCCGGGTCCTCGTCAATCGAGTAAATGTACTACACCATAGCTTTGTCCGGGTCCTCGTCAATCGAGTAAATGTACTACACCATAGCTTTGTCCGGGTCCTCGTCAATCGAGTAAATGTACTACACCATAGCTTTGTCCGGGTCCTCGTCAATCGAGTAAATGTACTACACCATAGCTTTGTCCGGGTCCTCGTCAATCGAGTAAATGTACTACACCATAGCTTTGTCCGGGTCCTCGTCAATCGAGTAAATGTACTACACCATGGCTTTGTCCGGGTCCTCGTCAATCGAGTAAATGTACTACACCATGGCTTTGTCCGGGTCCTCGTCAATCGAGTAAATGTACTACACCATGGCTTTGTCCGGGTCCTCGTCAATCGAGTAAATGTACTACACCATAGCTTTGTCCGGGTCCTCGTCAATCGAGTAAATGTACTACACCATGGCTTTGTCCGGGTCCTCGTCATTCGAGTAAATGTACTACACCATAGCTTTGTCCGGGTCCTCGTCAATCGAGTAAATGTACTACACCATAGCTTTGTCCGGGTCCTCGTCAATCGAGTAAATGTACTACACCATAGCTTTGTCCGGGTCCTCGTCAATCGAGTAAATGTACTACACCATAGCTTTGTCCGGGTCCTCGTCAATCGAGTAAATGTACTACACCATAGCTTTGTCCGGGTCCTCGTCAATCGAGTAAATGTACTACACCATGGCTTTGTCCGGGTCCTCGTCAATCGAGTAAATGTACTACACCATGGCTTTGTCCGGGTCCTCGTCATTCGAGTAAATGTACTACACCATAGCTTTGTCCGGGTCCTCGTCAATGGAGTAAATGTACTACACCATAGCTTTGTCCGGGTCCTCGTCAATCGAGTAAATGTACTACACCATGGCTTTGTCCGGGTCCTCGTCAATCGAGTAAATGTACTACACCATGGCTTTGTCCGGGTCCTCGTCATTCGAGTAAATGTACTACACCATAGCTTTGTCCGGGTCCTCGTCAATCGAGTAAATGTACTACACCATGGCTTTGTCCGGGTCCTCGTCATTCGAGTAAATGTACTACACCATAGCTTTGTCCGGGTCCTCGTCAATCGAGTAAATGTACTACACCATAGCTTTGTCCGGGTCCTCGTCAATCGAGTAAATGTACTACACCATGGCTTTGTCCGGGTCCTCGTCAATCGAGTAAATGTACTACACCATGGCTTTGTCCGGGTCCTCGTCATTCGAGTAAATGTACTACACCATAGCTTTGTCCGGGTCCTCGTCAATCGAATAAATGTACTACACCATGGCTTTGTCCGGGTCCTCGTCAATCGAGTAAATGTACTACACCATGGCTTTGTCCGGGTCCTCGTCAATCGAGTAAATGTACTACACCATGGCTTTGTCCGGGTCCTCGTCAATCGAGTAAATGTACTACACCATGGCTTTGTCCGGGTCCTCGTCAATCGAGTAAATGTTCTACACCATGGCTTTGTCCGGGTCCTCGTCAATCGAGTAAATGTACTACACCATAGCTTTGTCCCGGTCCTCGTCAATCGAGTAAATGTACTACACCATGGCTTTGTCCGGGTCCTCGTCAATCGAGTAAATGTACTACACCATAGCTTTGTCCGGGTCCTCGTCAATCGAGTAAATGTACTACACCATGGCTTTGTCCGGGTCCTCGTCAATCGAGTAAATGTACTACACCATAGCTTTGTCCGGGTCCTCGTCAATCGAGTAAATGTACTACACCATAGCTTTGTCCGGGTCCTCGTCAATCGAGTAAATGTACTACACCATAGCTTTGTCCGGGTCCTCGTCAATCGAGTAAATGTACTACACCATAGCTTTGTCCGGGTCCTCGTCAATCGAGTAAATGTACTACACCATGGCTTTGTCCGGGTCCTCGTCAATCGAGTAAATGTACTACACCATAGCTTTGTCCGGGTCCTCGTCAATCGAGTAAATGTACTACACCATAGCTTTGTCCGGGTCCTCGTCAATCGAGTAAATGTACTACACCATAGCTTTGTCCGGGTCCTCGTCAATCGAGTAAATGTACTACACCATAGCTTTGTCCGGGTCCTCGTCAATCGAGTAAATGTACTACACCATAGCTTTGTCCGGGTCCTCGTCAATCGAGTAAATGTACTACACCATAGCTTTGTCCGGGTCCTCGTCAATCGAGTAAATGTACTACACCATAGCTTTGTCCGGGTCCTCGTCAATCGAGTAAATGTACTACACCATAGCTTTGTCCGGGTCCTCGTCAATCGAGTAAATGTACTACACCATAGCTTTGTCCGGGTCCTCGTCAATCGAGTAAATGTACTACACCATAGCTTTGTCCGGGTCCTCGTCAATCGAGTAAATGTACTACACCATAGCTTTGTCCGGGTCCTCGTCAATCGAGTAAATGTACTACACCATGGCTTTGTCCGGGTCCTCGTCATTCGAGTAAATGTACTACACCATAGCTTTGTCCGGGTCCTCGTCAATCGAGTAAATGTACTACACCATAGCTTTGTCCGGGTCCTCGTCAATCGAGTAAATGTACTACACCATAGCTTTGTCCGGGTCCTCGTCAATCGAGTAAATGTACTACACCATAGCTTTGTCCGGGTCCTCGTCAATCGAGTAAATGTACTACACCATAGCTTTGTCCGGGTCCTCGTCAATCGAGTAAATGTACTACACCATGGCTTTGTCCGGGTCCTCGTCAATCGAGTAAATGTACTACACCATGGCTTTGTCCGGGTCCTCGTCATTCGAGTAAATGTACTACACCATAGCTTTGTCCGGGTCCTCGTCAATCGAGTAAATGTACTACACCATAGCTTTGTCCGGGTCCTCGTCAATCGAGTAAATGTACTACACCATAGCTTTGTCCGGGTCCTCGTCAATCGAGTAAATGTACTACACCATAGCTTTGTCCGGGTCCTCGTCAATCGAGTAAATGTACTACACCATAGCTTTGTCCGGGTCCTCGTCAATCGAGTAAATGTACTACACCATAGCTTTGTCCGGGTCCTCGTCAATCGAGTAAATGTACTACACCATAGCTTTGTCCGGGTCCTCGTCAATCGAGTAAATGTACTACACCATAGCTTTGTCCGGGTCCTCGTCAATCGAGTAAATGTACTACACCATAGCTTTGTCCGGGTCCTCGTCAATCTAGGTAAAGGTACTGATTTCAAAATGTAACACATGTTACCTGAGAAACCACTAATGGCATCTAATCTAGATAGGAATTTTATCCCAGCAGAAAAAGTACCACTGTAACACATGTTACCAAAGAAGGCACTAACAACTTTGTTAAGTTTAAGACTTAAGTTAAGGTTTGGGCACCTGACAAGGGTACTGATGGCTGATGAAGGTATGATGGGGCAATTAGCTGTCACCTTGATAATGGGTCGGGCGGAAGTGACTGACAGGTTGCCTTCAGTGCCGACATTCAAGGTACTTGTGGCTGTAATTACGCTGATTAGAAACGGATCAATGGCTTAAGACTACCAGGGGGTTAGGAATATTACAGGTTAATAGTTATTCCTTATACAGATTGATTTCATTATTGTAGAAATAGTTATTAGAATTGGTTACCGGTAATCGTCTTAATCTTTCGATAGTTTTACCTTTGAATGATATAATTTTAGATATTATAGCTTTTTGTCAATTTAGATGATAAAAGTATGGAAGAATACTTTTTAAAAACTCAGTAGTCCAAATGTTAGCAAAGTCAGCCGATCTCCCATACCATATATATACAAAGGTTCAGGCAACAATGACACAGTCAGCCATGAAAAAAACAATCACTGCACACTGGTCATGGCATCGATCAAACTCATGTCCAACAAACCAAACCAGTTTTTCAGGTCCTCTCCATGTACTGTGTATCTGATGATGTTTACCTTATTCAGCAAAATACATTTACTATCAACAACATTCAATGGGTGACCATTCAACCAAATCCTGGACAGAAAATCTTCAGTCAATGACCGATCAGAAACTGTTGTATTCGTTAGCAAGGCTCAATCCTTCCAACACTCACCAGTGCATTAAATAGATTGGAAACCTCGCCTGTCCTGAAAATTTATTGGTCAATTCCTTTGGGGAAAATGAAGACATTTTTTTAAAAGTTACCAGTCCTGACCAAAAAGTAACCAGTTTAAGGTTTGGCGGATGGGCTATTTAAACACTTGGCCCTCACCCCATTTCATGCCCAAAAGAACATGACAATGTTGGATTATATGTTAATTTCAATTAATGAAATTAATGCTCAAAATTAACATTAATTGTGTTCAGACTCTTTATCAAGAAGTTTGGTAAGCTGCAGCTTAATAAGGGTTAAGATAAGATCTAGAAAACAAATGTATTTATCAACCAAAACAACAGACACTGAAGGATGTCAACACCTTTCAATTACTCAGTGTCACTAGTAAATTGGTACACAGACAAACATTATTATTCTATTTAGCTTAATTTATGTATCTAGTATTGAGGACAAGGGTCACTACAATAACTATTTTACATAAACTCTGTGTTTACAAACAATGCAAAATGCAATGCATGATATCAACATTATGATAATATTACAACTTAAAAGATAATCATTGGAAAAAATTCTCACAATTTTTTTTATTCATTTAATAATATGTAATCTTCATATCTTCTTTTAACCATATACTTTTTATTTTTAGCCAAAGATTACCACTTCAAATCCACTACCAAATATATGATGTTGATAGATAATATATCATATTAATACAAATATTTTTCTTTCTGAAGAATTGGCACAAATGAGTACCCAATGTAACATTTAACTAAAGCAAATAGATATTTATATGTCATAAAATAGTAAATAGCATAGCCCCAACATCATGAAGGTTACCTTATTCTCCCTTTTTAGGGAAAGTAATAATTTTCACTAATAAATTTTAACTGCAAAAAAAGTCTTTAAACCATTTGCTTACATCAAATAATTAAGAAAAGAAAAGGTAGGATGTATTGAGATTTGTATTTTAATGATAAGACTTTTCCTTCAAGATCATAAACTAACTTTGATAGTCAACATTTTGTGATAAATAGTGTGGCTACAAAGTGATCCTTTAAGAAAACTCAGAACTTGCAGGTTAACCAGGCCAACCACTAACTGGTTGTTGTACTTATACTCTTTCTGTGTCAAGGTAATTTATTTATGTTGTCATTTCAAACCTAAGTGAAGCTTTTTCTCAAGGTATATATATCTGCACAGTAGGAAACTTTAGTTAGAAAGCAATATAAATCTTTTCTTTGTGAGAACCAAGGTCAAGAAACTCTTTAGTACATAGAGGTTTAGGACCCAACTTGCACATTCTTGATCGTATCTTTCTCCTTCAGTGAATAGTTTTACTATCATTCTTGCTGTGCTACACAATGAAACTTGCAATATTCGACATCAATAGAGCCAAAAAAAGCACATCCTTAAAGCTTCTTTCAATTCTATCTGATGACCTTGACATGAAGTACTAAACCCTGACTGCATGACACTCAGAGCGGAGGAGATTATTCACAGGCTGCAAGAAACCATTAACGTATTTGCCATACACTTTTCTTAAGGATGAAAATCACACAACGAATATGATGCCTTGAAAAAGACACTTCAGGTCATTATTGGTAATGGGACCAAAGTTTTCCAACATATCAGATGGCATTCCTGTTATCTTATCTTTCAACTAGAGAGTATCAATAAGAATTTATACGAACAAACAAATCTGAACAACTATTATCCTCCAGGTAATCTAAATATTGTATGTTAACATGCTCTTTTAAATATATCAAAACATTCTTAAGATCAGTTTGAATTTGCATAAAATAAAGATCAAGATATAGATTTATCTTAGTTTCCCATAAAATACTATTTATATATTTCTTTTAACTCTTAAATTTTTTGTCAAGGTGAAAAATGAAAGTGACTTAATGCAAGTCTACACTTAAGGCAATGTTGTTACAACCAGTTGATCTCACAGCATATAGTTGGAGTCTCCAAAACTGTGAAGTGTCTTGTGATACATATTTCTTTCAAATTTTAATTTTTTTGTCCTGGTGAAAAATAAAAGTGATTTATTGCAAGTCTATAGTGAAGGTAATGCTGTTACAACTAGTTGATCTCATAGCATATAGTCTCCAATACTGTGAAGTGTCTTGTGATACATATTTCTTTCAAATTTAAATTTTTTTGTCCTGGTGAAAAATAAAAGTGACTTATTTCAAGTCTATAGTGAAGGTAATGCTGTTACAACCAGTTGATCTCATAGCATATAGTAATCCTACACTCAGACTGTAGTTAATATTATTTTGACCTAACAAACCTCTATAAAAGCAAGTCTAGATCTGCAGTGAACTACAACTGATATTTCCAATTCTCCGAAGCTCCTTTCTTATATTTAATAAAATAGGTTTTTTTTTAAAAATTATTATTTTTCAGAGACTGAATATAAGTCTAAGCATATACTGAAGTCTCCAATACTGTGAAGTGTCTTGTGATACATATTTCTTTCAAATTTTAATTTTTTTGTCCTGGTGAAAAATAAAAGTGACTTATTGCAAGTCTATAGTGAAGGTAATGCTGTTACAACCAGTTGATCTCATAGCATATAGTAATCCTACACTCAGACTGTAGTTAATATTATTTTGACCTAACAAACCTCTATAAAAGCAAGTCTAGATCTGCAGTGAACTACAACTGATATTTCCAATTCTCCGAAGCTCCTTTCTTATATTTAATAAAATAGTTTTTTTTTTTAAATTATTATTTTTCAGAGACTGAATATAAGTCTAACCATATACTGAAGTCTCCAATACTGTGAAGTGTCTTGTGATACATATTTATTTCAAATTTTACAAAATTTGTCATGGTGAAAAATAAAGGTGACTTAGTACAAGTCTACAGTGAAGGTAATGCTGTTACAACCAGTTGATCTCACAGAAAATAGTTGAAGTCTCCAATACTGAAGTGTCTTGTGAAGCAACCAGACATATCAATGGATATAAGCCTAGTGGGTGACACACTAATGGTATTAACTCAAACCTCATGCTGCTTGATCTTGTCATGACCATTTTAAACTACTCATCCGTAAATTACAAACCACAAAAGCTGAGTGAGCAAAAAGCTCTTGGTATATAACCTTGAGGTAAACAATTTGTGGATGCTTTTTTTAAGTTGCAGAGACAAAATGCGGAGTAAACAAAATTGTTTTGTCAACTGTCACTTTTGAAAAATGAAAATAAGGAAGATTGAATAGAGACAGTACTTTGAGAATTGAACAGAAGTACCTAACAGAAACAACTACAGCCGAGAAATTAAAAGAATTCTAATGCAAAGTCAAAACCCAGTGTGAGAACATTTGTTTTGCAATTTTCAGCAAACTTTTGTTTAAATGATAAGACATTCTTTCTACAAAGGAGACAGGATATTGGATAGAATATCAATTTCCATATCTTCTTTTTAATTCAAAACATTTTTTACATTGGTTTTACAGACTTGTTTTTGAATATTTTATATCTCACATTTATTGTCCACGAAAAACCATTGATGTCTGTGAAAAATTACTTTTCAGTCAGCAATGAAAAACTAAGAAATGTCATATTTAATTGACATCTTGAAACCCAAGTGGCAATTCCTCTGGCGAAAGAAATGAAATATATAAAACGTGGGAAGATTTGAGAGTGGGGCAGTAATGAGAAAAAGGACGAGTTGGATCCTACTGTCAATCAACCAAATATCTTTAATATATGATACTGTATTTCTGTGGTGTATATAAAACAGATTAAGATTATACTTAGATGTTTCATAATGTAATTGAAGTGTTTGTTGACCCAACAAGAGGGCTTAGATTAGCTTTTATTGGATGGATAGAATCCATAGCACTTAACTGTGTGCATATAATCAATTACATGATTGACAGAAACAGACTCTGCAGTGGATATATACAATGTTGTATCCTTTTTGTTGATAGTGAAATGCTTCCACTTTATCTTTCATCAGATCTTATTTAATTTGAACCATGATATATCAGAAGAGAGCATTTCAAGTTTATTATACTTCGGAAGAATCCATCAAATGTCTAGATGTGATTGGATTATCTTCAAATGATGAAACATCTCATATTATCCTACCTCATGTAAGAATCTCGATCTCTGATTGGTCCATGTGACCCTGGATAAATACGGATGTCACCCTCTTGAGCGGGAGGATAAATCATTTATACCCCGGCACATAAAAAGCACGAAAAAAGCATGAAAAAAGCATGCAGAGTAAGCGTCTTGAAATGTACAATGTATGTTACCTCGAACTCATGATCAAACTGGTTTCTTTTGATCAACCTATATGGATAACAAACTATAGTCAAAGGGTTTACGCAGTTAACGATTTTCTTTATCTTCAAATTATATATATGCGTTTTGTTTAAACATTCGGTAAGATAAATTCGTTATACCATTCAGAGGCGGGGTATATGGGGAGATATCAGTCTCTCGCTTGGTGCTATCATAGTTATGCAACTCGCCTTAGGCTCATCACCAGTTGCAACTAGTGACTGAAAACAACAATGATCTGACATCACAATGCTCTGACACAATGACATGCTTATGACATCATGTTGTTGCTAAGCCAACAAGCTCTCTTGAAAAAGGCTCAGCATTATACTGCGCTGCTCGTGAAAATATAAACTTTTTTCTTCACTAGATGAGATAAACCTGGTATTTGTCTAAAAAGGACAAATATCCTCGAAATAAACAGGTGAATAGAACTCATCCCTGTATCCCACTATCACCGCATGGCAGAGGAACAGTGACTTGAAATCATCAGAATCATAGTCACAAGAACAAATCCATCAGAAGACAGTTACAAGAAGGTGGTTGTTATTTTAGACAAAACTCATCCCAAATACCCCTTCCACATCATGGCATGTCAATGTTGACCATCGACCCATCAAAATGACAGCAACAAGAATATCAGTGTTACTCCATACTTAAAATGGGACAGATCTTATTCTGGATGATGACCGTGAACCTTTTCAGCTGACTGCAACGCTAGTGTTTCTACATACAACCTGTCCACAAACCAGACAGGATTTCTGTGTTCAGGGTCTCAACTTACACCTGGAACTTTGTTATGGCTGGGAAAAAGAAAACCTGAAGCAACCTGAACAGCCCTTTCTTTGTGTGGAAGATTTCTCCACTTCTCTGGTTTCTCTAAATATTGATAATAAAAGACAGAAGATGATTTGTTCTGTCATACTGAGTTAAAGGATAGTAAGTTTTCATTCAAATGAGTCTCAATGATGTTGACAAGAACATAATTCAGAGAAGGGAAAACTAAAACATGTGCAACCAAATGAAATGATGTTTTAGATGGAGAAAGCATCTTTTTTATAAGGGAAAACTCTCATTACGAACATGGTGAACTATAGGTCAATGGCAGTGCATTCAGTCAATGCACGTGACCACTGTCTGACTGGTCAGGATAACATCAAACCTTGACTAACACAATAACACAATACTAATGAACACTCTCCTTATTGAGCTTCACATGGACAGTTTCAGGAAGGGTTCCAGCTCACACTTCCTGCTTGTTCCCTGAGAGACTGAGAGGGAGGAGATGGTACCTTATCTCTCTGTGTACACACTTCCTGATCTCTGTGTACACACACATCACTCAGCTCGTTACACGTACAGGCTCTTCCATGTGTATACACACTCCACTCAGCTCGTTACACGTACAGGCTCTTCCATGTATATACACACTCCACTCAGCTCGTTACACGTACAGGCTCTTCCATGTATATACACACTCCACTCAGCTGGTTACACGTACAGGCTCTTCCATGTATATATACACTCCACTCAGCTGGTTACACGTACAGGCTCTTCCATGTATATACACACACTTCACTCAGCTCGTTACACGTACAGGCTCTTCCATGTATATATACACTCCACTCAGCTGGTTACACGTACAGGCTCTTCCATGTATATATACACTCCACTCAGCTGGTTACACGTACAGGCTCTTCCATGTATATATACGCACTCCACTCAGCTCGTTACACGTACAGGCTCTTCCATGTATATATACACACTCCACTCAGCTCGTTACACGTACAGGCTCTTCCATGTATATACACACTCCACTCAGCTCGTTACACGTACAGGCTCTTCCATGTATATATACACTCCACTCAGCTCGTTACACAGGCTCTTCCATGTATATATACACACTCCACTCAGCTCGTTACACGTACAGGCTCTTCCATGTATATATACACACTTCACTCAGCTCGTTACACGTACAGGCTCTTCCATGTATATACACACTCCACTCAGCTCGTTACACGTACAGGCTCTTCCATGTATATATACACACTTCACTCAGCTCGTTACACGTACAGGCTCTTCCATGTATATATACACTCCACTCAGCTGGTTACACGTACAGGCTCTTCCATGTATATATACACTCCACTCAGCTGGTTACACGTACAGGCTCTTCCATGTATATATACGCACTCCACTCAGCTCGTTACACGTACAGGCTCTTCCATGTATATATACACACTCCACTCAGCTCGTTACACGTACAGGCTCTTCCATGTATATACACACTCCACTCAGCTCGTTACACGTACAGGCTCTTCCATGTATATATACACACTCCACTCAGCTGGTTACACGTACAGGCTCTTCCATGTATATATACACTCCACTCAGCTCGTTACACGTACAGGCTCTTCCATGTATATACACACTCCACTCAGCTCGTTACACGTACAGGCTCTTCCATGTATATATACACACTCCACTCAGCTCGTTACACGTACAGGCTCTTCCATGTATATATACACACTCCACTCAGCTCGTTACACGTACAGGCTCTTCCATGTATATATACACTCCACTCAGCTCGTTACACGTACAGGCTCTTCCATGTATATACACACTCCACTCAGCTCGTTACACGTACAGGCTCTTCCATGTATATATACACTCCACTCAGCTCGTTACACGTACAGGCTCTTCCATGTATATATACACTCCACTCAGCTCGTTACACGTACAGGCTCTTCCATGTATATATACACACTCCACTCAGCTCGTTACACGTACAGGCTCTTCCATGTATATACACACTCCACTCAGCTCGTTACACGTACAGGCTCTTCCATGTATATATACACTCCACTCAGCTCGTTACACGTACAGGCTCTTCCATGTATATATACACACTCCACTCAGCTGGTTACACGTACAGGCTCTTCCATGTATATATACACTCCACTCAGCTCGTTACACGTACAGGCTCTTCCATGTATATACACACTCCACTCAGCTCGTTACACGTACAGGCTCTTCCATGTATATATACACACTCCACTCAGCTCGTTACACGTACAGGCTCTTCCATGTATATATACGCACTCCACTCAGCTCGTTACACGTACAGGCTCTTCCATGTATATATACACTCCACTCAGCTCGTTACACGTACAGGCTCTTCCATGTATATATACACTCCACTCAGCTCGTTACACGTACAGGCTCTTCCATGTATATATACACTCCACTCAGCTCGTTACACGTACAGGCTCTTCCATGTATATATACACTCCACTCAGCTCGTTACACGTACAGGCTCTTCCATGTATATATACACACTCCACTCAGCTCGTTACACGTACAGGCTCTTCCATGTATATATACACACTCCACTCAGCTCGTTACACGTACAGGCTCTTCCATGTATATATACACACTCCACTCAGCTCGTTACACGTACAGGCTCTTCCATGTATATATACACTCCACTCAGCTCGTTACACGTACAGGCTCTTCCATGTATATATACACACTCCACTCAGCTCGTTACACGTACAGGCTCTTCCATGTATATATACACTCCACTCAGCTCGTTACACGTACAGGCTCTTCCATGTATATACACACTCCACTCAGCTCGTTACACGTACAGGCTCTTCCATGTATATATACACACTCCACTCAGCTCGTTACACGTACAGGCTCTTCCATGTATATATACACTCCACTCAGCTCGTTACACGTACAGGCTCTTCCATGTATATATACACACTCCACTCAGCTCGTTACACGTACAGGCTCTTCCATGTATATACACACTCCACTCAGCTCGTTACACGTACAGGCTCTTCCATGTATATACACACTCCACTCAGCTGGTTACACGTACAGGCTCTTCCATGTATATATACACACTCCACTCAGCTCGTTACACGTACAGGCTCTTCCATGTATATATACACTCCACTCAGCTCGTTACACGTACAGGCTCTTCCATGTATATATACACTCCACTCAGCTCGTTACACGTACAGGCTCTTCCATGTATATACACACTCCACTCAGCTCGTTACACGTACAGGCTCTTCCATGTATATATACACTCCACTCAGCTCGTTACACGTACAGGCTCTTCCATGTATATATACGCACTCCACTCAGCTCGTTACACGTACAGGCTCTTCCATGTATATATACGCACTCCACTCAGCTCGTTACACGTACAGGCTCTTCCATGTATATATACGCACTCCACTCAGCTCGTTACACGTACAGGCTCTTCCATGTATATATACGCACTCCACTCAGCTCGTTACACGTACAGGCTCTTCCATGTATATACACACTCCAATCAGCTCGTTACACGTACAGGCTCTTCCATGTATATATACGCTCCACTCAGCTCGTTACACGTACAGGCTCTTCCATGTATATACACTCTCCACTCAGCTCGTTACACGTACAGGCTCTTCCATGTATATATACACACTCCACTCAGCTGGTTACACGTACAGGCTCTTCCATGTATATACACACTCCACTCAGCTCGTTACACGTACAGGCTCTTCCATGTATATATACGCTCCACTCAGCTCGTTACACGTACAGGCTCTTCCATGTATATATACACACTCCACTCAGCTCGTTACACGTACAGGCTCTTCCATGTATATACACACTCCACTCAGCTCGTTACACGTACAGGCTCTTCCATGTATATATACACACTCCACTCAGCTGGTTACACGTACAGGCTCTTCCATGTATATATATATACAGAAGCATGGATGGTTGTTGATGATAGACATGCAATGGTTTTCTTTCATTTTGTTTATGAGGAGAGAGAGAGAGAGAGAAATTGTTTATTTTTGTCTCATCCCTTACATTCAAAAATATTTCAATATTGCATACATTAAAAATGTAAAAGCCGCCAAAAAGGCTACAAGAGACAATACATTAGGATCACATATAACACTGTAATACATATATAAATGAAGAGGGAAAAAAAAAAAAAAAAATGAGGGAAAAGACAGATGTTATTTAACCAAATGTTTCCATTTGAAATATTATGGATAAAAAACACAAATAAAACACATCTCCATTCTGGCAAACCAGGCAGGCTATTGTTCCAGTCATTTCTAGAAGATGAAGTCAACTTACAGAAAATAAATCATGTAATTTATTAATCAAAACGTACCTTCTATTATTATTTCTAGATTTAGATTTTTTTTAAATAATGTTTGATAATCAGTTATGTTCATAATCATTAATTTCAAAATTTAATTGTATAATTAATCAGACAACTCAGACAGAATTACCCACAACTAATCAAGACCAACCACGAAGTAACTATTACCCTCATCAAAGACACATGGTAGTCATTCTTTCCTCTTCCTGCATAGCTAGAAGCTAGACTAATCATTACACCCATATTTCCAGCCAATTTCTTATGTTCTTTAATTACATATGTGAGAACCGTTCTACAAGACGGACTCTCATCAAGAACACAATGCATCCACGGGACATCTCTAAATCTATCAGACATATGAGATTACAGGGAGCTTTGAGCAAGCATTGTAAATCCTAGGTATAATAAGCTTTTGATAGTCCACAATGGGAGAATATCATCTGCCAGGCAATCACCAGTTGCTTTACCAGACTGGCTTGACGGTTTGAGACATACTCCGCAATCAGCACGGACCAGATTAGACGCAACCAGATTTCTATTGGTATTCTGTTACCAGCTTGCAGGCATGTTGGGTAATATTGGAAGGAAGGGAGAAACATTAAACTCCTGAGTTATTCAG
The DNA here is from genome assembly GCA_916613615.1 of Steromphala cineraria. Taxonomy (NCBI): domain Eukaryota; kingdom Metazoa; phylum Mollusca; class Gastropoda; order Trochida; family Trochidae; genus Steromphala; species Steromphala cineraria. Next base: position 73,653,498 of record OU744724.1, on the reverse strand, counting down.
TTTATGTCCTGCAATTCATAAGATGGAAGAATTCTGGAGTCTTCTTTCACCCTTGGGATCTGACTGTGTTTAAGTAAAAGTGACGTAATAGGAAATTGAATTTTCTTGTCGTTTTCAGACATACCAAAATGGTAATTATAACTTTTAGTCACAAACATCCACAATTTGTATCAGTTTACCTTCTCTTACTGGAAATTGGAATAACATTTACTGTTTACTTATTCTTCTTGATGTCCAAATAAGGATACAGAAACTAAAGCAAACAAATTATGTTTTTCCAAATTTTTAAAATATGTTTTTTGTACACATTCACATTCTACATGTGAAAAGGAAATTGAATTTTTGTGACAGTTCTGGCGATACCAGAACTGATTAAACAATGTGATATTCTTCAAGAGGGGGGTCGGTCTATACATGAGGTACTAGGTTTTGACTGGAATTTGGGGGGTTGAGAAAGGGGGTCAGCTTATAATACCCGGTCATATACAGTAATTTGTAACCTGGGCCATGAGAAGAAGATAATGTGGGATGGAAATGGAAACTTTCAAGTACCAAGCTGTTTTATGTAAGAGACATAAGCATTTGACATTTATTGTTTTTTGATGAAGTACCACAAATCAGAATCATAGCAATTCAATTATCTAGATTGAATAAAAAAGAATGTTTCGACAAACACAATAAAAGTACCGAGGGTACAGAAGCTCACCTTAAAATGAATGATGTGGTAATATAGTTTAATTGTGTAACCATCTTTTATATGATAATTGATTATGGCTGCCATCATGATTTTTTTATCTTTTAAAATGCTATTCTTCTGTTGGAAACCACTAGAGCTTGAACAAACATTAATACAAGAATGATATAATCATGATTTGTTAACAAGCAGTAGGTTTTTGTATAACTTTTTTGTATATCTATGGCTGAATTGGTGACCATCTTGGACTTTTTAATCTTCAAAATGCTACTTTTATTATGTGGGCATCTGTATTAATTTCATTATGATATCTTGATTGGTTTGGGAGTATTCATTTAGTCACACTCTCAACTTCCAAAGAACTTAAAAGATGATGCACATAAACATTTGGAATATATCCCTCTGAGGCTCTGACACAAATCACAAATTCAGCTAGTGATAAGTCCAATTGCCAAAGTAAACTGTCCAGGTCAATGTCTCATGTAATTCTAACTGAAGATTTCTGAATATCTTAAATCTTGACATATGTTAGTGCAATCTGATTGGTCAGAATAGGCTAGCAACATGGGGGTTTATGCTAATTACTAGATATGATGACCTATGATGACCTCTTGCACCTGCATGTAGCTTATGTAACTTATCCTCTTATGTAAGTTACTGTTATTCCATATAGTGAGTGTCCTCCCCTCATTTCAATATGCAATACAGATACCCTTTAGAGGAGAGTTGCAGGAGAGGGGCTGGAAGGATAGCAGGGGAAAGGGGGTGGTTGGGGGGGGGGGGGGGGGGGGGGGGGGGATAGAAGGGATGGGGGTAAAAGAGAGGTTTGCAATGGAAATAATCTGGAGGTCAACTAAGTAATATGTTTATTGAAGTATCTTAACTAACAGAGAGAATTGGTGAGAAAGACTTTGTAAAATAAAATTTGTTCAGACAGCTGTTCAATGAATGCTGTTTTGAAGATGAATATTATATCTTTTATTAGCATGACAAACAAAATAAAAGATAATTAGTTATTCATTAACCAAAATTTTCAATTTGGAATAAATTTATTGCATGGGAACAAAGGAGTAAAAAACCTTACAGTTAGTGTTGGGAGTGAACAAATTTAATCATTTTAAATGCTTTTGAAAAGGATTTGTTTGAATTGAATGATCATTATAATTATCTAGATAATCATTGTTCAGACCGTAATCAGATATAGATGATTAAAAAATGTATATTTATCCCTCACTGGTTATGTTATTTGCCATATATGAAGTCTCAGGAATTATGTAACCCACTGATGGCATGAACAACTTTTATCATTTTATGTTTTATTAAAAAGGATTTATTAAAACAGTCATGTCTCAGGCTGTTCGCAGATAAAGATGATTCATACATTTTTTTGTAACTGTATTTATAGTGTTGATAAATATTACAACAAGCGTATCAATACAAATATAATGACATTGATTTGATTGATCAGGAAATATATTCTTTTCAATGAATTTCATGAAACCTAATTGAAAATTCAATATAATTGACATATTGACCATCTTGGATTCTTGATAATAAAATAAATTAACTTATCATGTAGATTACTGTACATAAAAGCAGATTCTTGACTTGTTAATATTAACTCATCATGCAGATTGTTGTACACAAAAGCTGATTCTTGACTTGTTTAAATTGTTATTTGTAAAAAGTATTACTATTATTAGAATACAAGTATACTTTTCATAAAGACAATTTATATACTTTCCATACAGTCCATTATGTTCTATTTATCAATTAGGTCAGGATTACTATGCAACATACCATCAGGCAGGGCTGCTAGCCCAAGATCCTTAAGGAGAGTGTAGCAATTTGTGTATTTGGCTTTGTGTACGTATATTTGGAGAAGCACCCTAGTGTGCCGAGCATGTTAACCTGAACTCTGGCTAAGCCCTTATGTGTGGTATTAAAAGACTTGACCTGAGAGAACATGAATTGTTGTGAAAAATATATATAATTTCACAAAATATAGTTAGCTTATGTCCTAAATTGATTTTGTGTCAAGAAGAACTTCTGTTAGATATAGAAATGGTACAAATATGAGTAAAACACAGGAACTGGAACCTGATGCAAAATCTTTCCACATCAACTTATCATGTAGATTGCTAAACACAAAGCTGATTGTTGACAAATTTTGTGTAAGTTGTTTTTCTTAGAAAGAACATATCACTGTCATGAGAATACAAGTCTAATTTCCATAACTCTTATTGCATACACATGGCCATATAGCATAATGCTATACCATATCAATTGGGTCAGGTTGATTATGCAACATGCTAGCAGCTGAGACTGTGATGCTAGCAGCCTGTATCGGGATGTGTATTAGAAATGCATAGTGGACTCAACAGGAATATCTTAACTCTGGTTGACCCCTTTTGTGTGGTATTTAAAGGAATATAAGGGAGATACCATTGTTTAAAATTCAACATGATGATTAATGTCACTGGGTTTTTGCAGCTAGTTGCCATAAATTTTTTAAACAAATTAATTAATTATGTTTGTCTTTCATCTTAATGTTTTAGAAACACTTAAAAATATAGAACAACTTGCATGACAATCTTAAATATTCCATATTCAAGATAATATTATGATTAGTAAGTTCAAATTAGAGAATTTATATGGTGCGAGTGATCACTTGATGAAAGCTTAAAATTTAGTAATAATGATGTGTCATCTGCAGCTGAAAAGTCAATATGGCTGCTATCGCGGCCGTCTTGGATTCTCAGAACTGAAACGTCTACCTTTGTGGGAGGAATCACTATAGGTATAACATACTACAATATGAAAATGATATCTAGATTGGTTTAGGAGAAGGAGTCATTTTCATGAAATCTAATTGAAAATTCAATATGGCTGCCATGGCGGCCATATTGGATTCTCACAACTGAGACGTCTACCTTTCTGTGAGGAATCACCATGGGTATAACATACTACAATTTCAGAATGATATCTGTATTCATTTAGGAGGAGTAGTCTTTTTCCTGAAATCTAATTGAAAATTCAATATGGCTGCCATAGCGGCCATCTTGGATTCTCAAAACTGAAACGTCTACCTTTCTGTGAGGAATCACCATGGGTATAACATACTACAATTTCAGAATGATATCTGCATTCGTTTAGGAGGAGTAGTCTTTTTCCTGAAATCTAATTGAAAATTCAATATGGCTGCCATGGCGGCCATCTTGGATTCTCAAAACTGAGACGTCTACCTTTCTGTGAGGAATCACCATGGGTATAACATACTACAATTTCAGAATGATATCTGCATTCGTTTAGGAGGAGTAGTCTTTTTCCTGAAATCTAATTGAAAATTCAATATGGCTGCCATGGCGGCCATCTTGGATTCTCAAAACTGAAACGTCTACCTTTCTGTGAGGAATCACCATGGGTATAACATACTACAATTTCAGAATGATATCTGCATTCGTTTAGGAGGAGTAGTCTTTTTCCTGAAATCTAATTGAAAATTCAATATGGCTGCCATGGCGGCCATCTTGGATTCTCAAAACTGAGACGTCTACCTTTCTGTGAGGAATCACCATGGGTATAACATACTAACATTTCAGAATGATATCTGCATTCGTTTAGGAGGAGTAGTCTTTTTCCTGAAAGTTTACGGACGGACAGACAGACAGACGGACGGACGGACGGACAGACAGACGGACGACGGACGAAGCGCCATGACATAAGCTCACATTTACTTTGTAAAGGTGAGCTAATAATCAAATAACCAACAAAATAAACAATAAAAACACAAGAACTTAATTTTGTAAAGTGGTATTGAAGTGGTATCACTTGGATCTTTCCACGATTCAGTAAATTTCATTGAGATAGGAATGCATGAAAATGTTTTCACGTTCCTCATCTCTTGTGGATTTATAATACAATATACAACTTTCCTTTTCCTTACTTTTATTTGATTAAGTGTTTACGATTCTCATTTCCAGTGATTCAGGATTGCTTGAGTAAGTTACTTAAGTTTAATTTGATGAATGTATATGAAATAATATTATTACACAATTATGGAGAGACTAAGAGAATCAACGGAATGTGAAAAATTAAAAGTTCATTAAGTTCTCTTTATTTGCTTTCATAAATCAACAACCTTCATGACAAAAGAAGACAATAAATTCTGATATGACATTGAAAAGGTTCCCTTCTGATAAAAACATAAAAGATAACACGAGAGAATACAAATAAAAGTTTTATCTTAAAGTTATTTATTGATGCTTTAGGTACTTCATAAATCATCAAACGTATAACTGATATCCCCAAATAAACCCTCCCTCACAAGCACAACCATATTACAAGATCAGCTCATACATGAAATAAGGTGAAATGTAAGAAAATATAGACTGATTAAAGGGGCACTAGCAAGTTTTTCGATAATTTTGGATTTAAAAATTTTCACTGATAATTGTATGTTAATGCTTAATGTATTATTTTGATAGCGTCAAAATCGTATTGCACAAGTCAATTATCCATAGTCAGAGGACAAATTATGAAGATTCAAATAAAATCCATTGGTGGTCATTTTGTGTGAACACCTTTAATTCATTTTGTGTAAGAAAAAGGAATCGCTAATGGCTAAACTTTACATTGTATATTTGATTTATTTTGATTTATTATACTGCTATATTTAGTTTAAATATATTGTCTTTCAATTGGAACCATTAATTTTAATTTTCCTGACATCACCTAAAACAAAACGTGCTACTGCCCCTTTAATATTGATCTTTTTCAGTTGTATATGTAAATAATTTTCATTTTGTACACTTTAGCGTTTGAAAGGTTTCAGTTATCAAACCTTTCAGTTGCTTACTTCAGAAATTTTAATGAGGACCTATGATGGGACAATCACTTTTTATTACAGTCCAATTCATCCAAGTCACAAAAAGGGACAATCTACAGCAAGGAAGGATAAAAGAGCATTTGTTCACCCATCATGGAAGTTGGATATAAAACAACCATTTCTCAAAGAGACAAAATGAGACAGCAAATAGCACATGATGCACAAGAAGTAGGATGTTTGTTTTCAGAGACACTTGCTAGACTTTACATGCACTTCACACTCCCTTTAGGATGTCAACATAGGTCACTGCTTTACACACAGCCCTTGAACTCTAACATGTTAAATATACAAATAAATTCTCTCTATTCACTATGTCAAGGCACCCTAGGGATCAAGGCAATTACTCATATTCTTTAGTCTTATATACATTGGAATTCTTTGGTCTTATATAAATTAGAATTATCACTCATTCATACTGGTCGCCTTTGATCTTGAATATTCATAGGACATTGGCAAAAAAGAATTTTAACCTTTTGTCTACAGGGTATAAAATATTGTCACTTCCAAAAGTGGATTGACATTACACTTAGACAAATCCTATTGAATGATTAGATCATTACTTGACAACATCTACAAGCTAAGAACAAGAAAACCAAGGAACAATCTTTTCTCTGTGGTCTTTTCAATATTGCATTTAAGTCAAAATGACAAGGTTAAAAATGTCAAGCAATAAGAAATTGGCATCTCAAAAATTTTAGTTATGTCAAGTCAAGAAAACTTTGATCAAATCCTAGTTTTAAGGCCTGTTTTGCTCTTCACTCAATGGTAGGGTCACTACGACATTACAATTTCAGACAAGAGGCACGTTCTGTAATGCAAGCTTGTTATCCTGTTACTACTGATTGCTTCAAGTCTGCAGGTTTAGGGTACACCTTGTTATTGGATTCTGAAATCTGACACCAGAGGGTGTAGACAACAGGACAGAACTAGACATAGAGGAGGGAGGGGTGACTTATAGTAGGTCTTGTCTCTACTTTTACTGAGGGTTCATTTCTACTGTGTCAGCTAGTATCATTGGAGGAAAGTCTGCAACACCTTGTTCGGTATGCACAGCAATGAAACCTACAGCACTCAACTTGTTGTACTGGGTTGGAAATGATTTAATTATAACATGAAAACCTAATCGGAAACAAAAGATCTGCCAACTATGGTGGAACAATTAGATTAGTAACATCTATTAATATTGAAGAATAAGTCATGAAGTAACTAGAAGAATTGATTTAAATAAAATGTATTATTCAAAGTGGGTCTAGAATTTATCTGGTCCAAATACTTATTTAGTGGTCACTCTGAAGAAAAATTGTGATTCATATGAAATGGACACTTAGAATCAATTGTCACTTGTCACTACTTGAGTACCTGACATGACACAATAGATTGTGATTCATACCAAATGGACACATTGATTGGTTTATCACTTGTCACTTGTCAAATGTCACTAATTCAGCAACTGACATGTTACTCTTTTCACGAATAAGTTGCCACAAACTAGAAGTGACTACCATCACAGGAGAGTAAAGGAAATATACTGGTTACTTCTAAACTCATTATCGCTGTAACATTACACTTTCTGATACTTTCAATAAAAGAGGTAATTTGGCACAGGCAATAATGATTTGTCTGAACCATTCACAGTTCATTTTACCTGTAATTAGCTTTCAAATGAGAAATACAGAATAAATCAATTCAAGAAATTTGATAGAATTTGTATTTGTCACGATCCATACTTCTAATAAAAGACCAGTTTAAAGTTCTAACAAAGATTATTTAAAAGCAGGTGGAAAGTTAAAATAAGGATACGTTGAGACATATATAAACCAAAAATACCACAATTATATTTTCAAAATTTAGCCATGTGAGTGAGTCTATGCTAAATAGGCAAATCATTGACACTTTTCATAACTATACCAAATTTCACAAGGCAATTGCAAATCTTTAAAAAAATCTGAGCTTAATGTGCATAAAAAAAAGAAGATCAAAATGAACATGCTTGTTAAAATAATGTGCCTCTTTAATTACTGGCAGCTAGATTTATTTTTTGGTTATTTGTTTGGATATTTTTTGGGGTTAATTTGGAAGATGTCATGTTCAATTAGCAAATGCTGGTTTAAACCAAAAAATTTTTTTTCTTCTTTCATTTGGATCATGAATACAGAATCCAAATAATCATTCCAATAAAAAGTTTAAAAGTACTGATGTTTTGTTTACAGAGATTCACATCACCACTTTTTGCCTGTCCAAATCATATAAAGTGAAAGTGAAAGTTTCTTTTATGTTAATGGTTGCCACTTGAGTACTGTTTTGATTCGTAAAAAGCTCCCTGCAAATCATATCAATAAAAGAAAAAGAAAATCTTATCACAAGTTTATATTACTAAGCAGACATTTCTCAACATTCAATGCAATGAGTGATATATTTGTTTTATACTTTTTACATGTTGGTCAATTCTTATGATGTAATCAACTTGTATAAAAATGTATGATTTGGGGAGAGATATTTATATAGAGGAAACCCTGTTTGTCCATCCCCCTGTACCCTGAGTACACACATAATCATTGTTTAATCCACACAATGAAGAGCTCAAGATTGCATATCAACTTTATGGCATTGGGAACAACAAAGACCAAATCTCACGGATAACAATTCTCTTATTCTATTAGTGAACTGTTGCAATACAGAATAATTCAGAACAGAGAATCTGTATTGAAATGCCACCTTCTTTCTAAGCAACAACAAATATTTTCTAAACGAAAACCATGCACAGCAATCTTCTTTAAACCAAGTTTAATTCTGAATTAATTCAGTGTTAAAAATTTCAATGGAGTGTGAAATATGGGGTTAAAAGCATGATTAAAATGAATTCTCATTTGATTGACTTGAAAATTATCAATATTGCCGCATTCTTCTATCAATAAAACTGTTTCACATCCATCATTTCAGGAAATTGTCTGTCACTCTTCTGAGAATGGGATCAATAATCAAGAGTTATTATTCAATAATTACTAAGCAAAATGCAAGGAATATTTATATGATGAATTACAAATTGATATGAACAACATTTTACATAATGAATAAGAATTTCAATGAGACAATCAACTAATTCCTGTATTCATATTTATGAATGAAAAATTGTATTGCATTACAATAATAGCACTTCACTTGAAAATGTTTTAAACTTGCATAAAGGTAAATACTATCGCATTTACCTTCTGCAACAGGGCAAAATGTAAGACAAGTTAAGATTTTGTTGCGGTACTGTAAGGTTTAGTGAGTACTTCAGGTAAAGGATGCATGTTATTCTACTTATCTACTGCTATATATATTTCTGCAACTGAGCATTATCTTCAAGCATGGTCTTGACATTCTGCATGCTAGTGGCATCTAGCTATGTTGCAATCTGTGTTTACTTGCAATGTTAACAAACTTTTTATCTCAAAGTGTTGGCGTTCCATAATATATGACAGTTGCACAAATTTGTTTCAATTAATTCAGCTATATCAGTAACATATATAAATATATATGACAGTTTCACAAATTTGTTTCAATTCATTCAGCTATATAAGTAAAAACATATATAAATATATATGACAGTATCACAAATTTGTTTCCATTCATTCAGCTATAAAGTAAACATATGATGGCTAAGCAAATTTTTGCTGAAAAAAAACAAACTTTACTGAATAGGTATCACTCTCTATTTCAATCATATCAACGAGCCAATCTAAAGAGCATGTCAATGGATATATATCAAGTTTGCAATCTATTAAGCCTTGACCTAAAGAGCCAATGCTATGTACGTTATGCTCAAAAATTATATCTGAATGGGTCACTTTTCTGCATTCATATCAGCTTGTTAATCTGGAATATGACACAATCAACATTATTGCCATTAATAAACTAAGCTAGCTGTAGCACACCAAAGTCCTTTTAAAAAAACATGGCAAAGCAAGTCTTTGCTGAAAACCTGTTTTGCTGAATTGGTAACTATGTTTCAAGCATATCAGTTCAATGACCTAAGGCCAAGGTTGTGCATGTTGTTGCAGTGAACATGCAGTGAACATAACGACGTTTCTCAGTGACTCTGCCTTCCCCCGGACCATTTAAGGAGCTCGGGACATCAGAGTCATCAAGATAAAGCTAATGGCCACCAGATCACATGTCACTCTATAGGCTGTGCAATTTGTTCATGATAACCCCACGTATAATGGTCACCATAATTACAATGGGTAATTGTAGTTATCACTCCATACACTGTAAATCCAGAAGGCGTGACTGTAAAATAATATCAGAATGGACTGTGGATCTCTCTGGCAAATGTTCCATACAGTATGACATAAGAGCTTTTTATTACATGGAAATAAGCCCCAATAAATATGATTCACAACAGACGTATTTCATCAAAAAGATTTTGTAATCTGTTCTATGTGGTTTTATTTTTCTACCTTATGCATTAAATGTATAATGTGTTTCTATGGTAACAAATATTGCAACATACTTTGTTCAATCATTAACAACGTAATTAAAAAGAGATGATGTTAAGGCAGATTTTTTACCATAAATTGCTGTTTACAGAATAAAGCAGGACAGCCATGCAGTTACCAGTAACCAATGAGGAATCCTTCCCTCAATAAAGAACCCTAGTTGCTGTAAAAAGGCCACTGGCAATTGTATATTATTGAACTGCTGAGGGATCTGATTAAACACTTCTGAATATTGTTTAAAGTAGTAAAGATTGATTTCTTTAGTATCTTTAATTGCAAATGAGGAATTAAAGTGTTCTCTTGCTATTGCAATTTAGAGAACTTGCTATGGAAAGTTGAGTTAATCCAGCTGTTCATACACATTACCAATACAGAATATCATAATGTGTTTATCAAATCTGCAATTGACGAGACCATTTTAATGTTACTAATGACAAGCCCAGGTGTGACAGATCGTTAGGGTAGGTGACAGGACAGGTGAATCATGATCACAACATACATCTCATGTGTATGCATAATGCATGTGCCCTACAGGGTTATAGCTGTAATGAACATCAGAAACTATTTGCCAAATAATGATAAATGCATTGAACTCATCATAGGTAATGGCTAAATGCAACAGACTCCTATAAAGGTATATATAATGTACAAGTTTCATCTCAGGATTCAACCATAGTCCATGAAAGGTCAACGATACATTTCATATTTTCATATTTGTGTAATACTACATTTTTCATACATGTATATGCCAAAACCTACCCTTTGCCTGTTAGTATTGAAATATATGTCTATCATTTCTTAGGCAATGACAATTGAGGATTTTAACTTGGTTTTTAGATAAGACACTCAGAATTGTTTAACACAAATCTATTCAGATGCGTTTAGTGTTAATGTAATTTTTCAGGTAACCAGGTAAAAAAGTTCAAATGACTCATAAGCACATGATGGTTATTTACTAGTTGATAAATATATTCACCGTTAATGAAATATTCAGATCAATATTACTCATAACAATCAGGGTATGAATCATTTATTGACACTATCTATACCAGGTTGACAAACATATACATGATTTAAACTTTAAAAGATACTTTGTTTATAACATCACTCATATAAAGGTTTACAAAGGATGCAATATCATTACCTGTGATATCACATTGTCATATATATGATGTCATTATGCCATAACGTGATGTCCCAAATTCCATAAAGGTGATGTCTTTATGGCATTAAGTGATGTCCCAAATTCTATAGAGATGATGTCTTAATGCATAAAGTGATGTCACAATGCCATAAAGTGGATGATGAGTGCCATGTTGTGTATCTTGATGTGATCTGATAATGCCCAAGGTAATGTCATTGTGCGATAAAGTGATGTCACAGTGCCATACAGGTGATGTCACAGTGCCATGCAGGTGATGTCACAGTGCCGTACAGGTGATGTCACGATGCTATAAAGATGATGTCACAGTGCCGTACAGGTGATGTCATGATGCTATAAAGATGATGTCACAGTGCCGTACAGGTGATGTCATGAAGCTATAAAGATGATGTCACAGTGCCGTACAGGTGATGTCATGATGCTATAAAGATGATGTCATGATAGTGCCTAAGGTGATGTCATTGTGCAATAAAGATACCATGGTACAAATGAGGTGTTTTCATGGTACCATAAAAGTAGTTAAGGTGACATAAAGATGACAACGCTCCCCTACTGTGACCTCTTTTTGATCACCTGGTACAGAAACTTGAACATATGCGATACAGCCAAAAACAAAATTCATATCAAGCATAATTTAATCTAATCAATTTCTTGCATCAAGTATATATCAATGTTATATTCATCTTTATAACATCTATGTCAATATTTTAATCAATTCTTGTCAATATTGTTTTTTATCTGACAACATTTTGTAAAGCTTATGTACATCTATAAATAATAATGGGATACATAATAAGCAGAATACAATATTTCAAACAGGTGTTGTTGTCGACACGATGAGCAACAAATTATATATGACTTAAATCTATCTAAGTAGAAAGCTCCAATGTTTTTTCTCTTCAAAACACTGTGCAATAATTTTTTAAATCCAAACCAGAGTTATTATCACTCGACAATCTGTAATCTAAACCATCTTTTTTAAAGCAAATCCATTTGAGCAACACAAAACCATTTCTTACTTCATACTTATATAGAACAGCTTTTAGATCATCTTCAGGGCCTGCTATCTTGTTTAAAATCTATCCTTTCTGATCAAATGTCTCCTAATATGGTAAGTTTTTCACCCGCTTTAATCATCAAGACATCCTTAAAGGAAGTTAATATAAGTTTATTAGAGGTCTTAATGTGATATCTTGGTAACAAACATCCTTGAAATAAGCAACTTGAGTCATTTTAACAATTAAATTGGACATGTTTGAAAAATGTCATCATCAAAAGTTCTTGATTACCAAGTCGTTGAAATTTCAAACTTAACAAAAAGGTTAAATGTTAAGATTATCTATGAATTGACAGGTCATAAACATGAGTTCTGGTATGACCTTGCGATATACGAGCTGACGCACTTTTAAGTGCATAAAAATCCCTGAATGGAAAACACTGTCCACAATAGTATTCTTCAGTAATATTGCCTGAAATAGATTGCAGAGACAATAAACTTCCAGATATATATCAGTCCTTGTCAGATGAGTGTAAAACTAGCTCATTAAATCTCTGTTGGAAGTAATAATGCTTACATATCATACAGTGTCTGTTCAGTGCACGCCAGACCTTTTACCAAACCTTAGTCATTTATGTGAAATGTTCCACTTGAAATAAGAGATTAAAAGAAAAACTTGAAAGTACACAAAGACAAATTCAGAGAAAATCGCTTATATTACGAGTTGAATAAACATCAAACATCTGAAGTCTATGAGTCGTTACAGTTCAACCTTTACCAGTGCAATATGCTACACTTGAATTCAGAAAAATAAAGAAAACAGTATTCCACAGTGTTATTGCTCTCCTGTATAAAGTACTTTACTCTTTCAAAAGAGAACATTCAAGTAAACATCAAGCTGTGATTGAAATTGACAAGACATTTACATCAAATTTGCGATTTAATCTTCCACATGACTTGATGTAAGGAGGGCAATATCAAATATTGATAAACATCAACTTCATGTATTGTGTTGATATATGTTTAAGGACAGGATTCATAAATGAAAGTCAGAGGAGATTAACAATTCTTAAAAACAGAAGTTCATGCGCTTTCCTGGAGTGCTTTCCTTCTAATCAAATCAACATTGTAATTCATACGTAATGAAACTGTTACTTTATCAATTATTAAGACACTTGTTGCAGCCTAAGGAGAACGGCCATCTCATAAGCTCCCAAATTTATCTCCTTCTATCTTTTAATTGTCCTCATCTATCATAGGGGTGTAGAAGGATAGAAAGGCTTGTTAATGATTGATGCATTATCTTTACTGCGTATCTGCAGTTGCTGGAATCTTTCAGGACAGATTACTTTGAGCAATAATGGCAGATCCTAGATTATTCAAAATGAAGTATTGAATTTCTGGCACAAAGTGATTCAACAACTTAAGATTTGAATGTTATCATAAACTAACTATTTTCATTCTTTCGTTGATGATAATCAACCACTCATCTTAGTAATATTCAAACATGTTACACAATGTCTCTGCCATTGACTATCAATATAACTTGCATTCTTATCTATATCTGTATATATAACTGTAAGGTCACGGGCTGTATATTTTTAGCATTCATTCAGTCTAGTTTTGTCCTGTTCAACAAAGGAATCACAGGATACCTAAGGGAATGGGTGAGGGGTGTCACTCTAAACCATAGCAACACTTGATAAGCATCATCATTACCTAGCTGTATTCATACTCATGCTGGTAGGACAAGGTGAATTAAAAGCAATGAAGACTAAACTAGACTCAGATTTAGTCTTTGTACTGAATTTTCAGAAAATGATATCCAACTAGAGAAAGGAGAAAATTTAGTGCAATGATTTAGAATTTAATGATAACAATAATTGTGTTGCTAAAATAAGGACACAAAATGTTTATTCAGAGGAAAGGCTGCAACAATGTTGTGATTACAGCAAAAACTGTTCTTATTGAGTGACACAGGCAAACCATGAGGTGGATACTGAACTAATATAAGCCTGATCAAGATGGGATCATGAAAATAGGTGTACAAGAAAAGGTATTTGGAACAATAGGAGGGTGCAAACAAACAGTAGAAGGTTACTGTGGAGGAGGGGTTGGGGTTGGGTTGGGGTTTGGTGGTGGTTAGAGGGGGTGGGGGTTGTGGAGAAATGTTCTTTGGGCTTGGATAGGGTGCAAAATGGAACAAGATTGCAGTGCAATTATTAGGTTGAATAGAGGAGGGAGGAAGAGTGATTTGAGGGAAGACAGAAAGACAAGAGATGAGGATGAATAAATATGAGGAAGCAATAGTGGGGAGAAGATTTGTATTCACGAGATAGGATTGACATAAACTTTATAGGGACAGTGAGAAAGGGTGGTGTTGGTAGATTTGTATTCAGGATATGGGGAGAGACATTAACTATACAGGGATGTTGAGGGGGTGGGGTTGTCTGGACCATTGTGTTGTGGGCTTGGTCAAGCAAAGAGGAAGAAGATTGGAAAACAGGAGATGAGGATTGATACTATCTGTTCCAGAGACGGTGGGACATCACCATTACTACACAATAGTACAGTGTCTGAACCTGTGATTCATGGGGACACGTTCTCCATGGTTAAATGCTTCATGTACCTACTAGCGTCATAGATACATGTGACCGCTATTAGTCTCCTACATACACAGACACAAGAGAACACTCTTAGCTACCTACATTAACAATGGTAAATAGGTTTTCTTTCTGAATCATCTAGTCTATAAACTGGAACATACTGAGTTTCCTAACTATATCCACTTATTTATAGAAATTGCAATTATGTTATGTACTAGATAAACTTGTTTTTACTATAAATGGTAACAAAATCTTCAAAATAATGACAAAGTGGCAATTGACTTATAACACACACTTTCAAGCAATACATATGATCAATCAATGTTAAATTACTGACCTGGCAAGTTTGACAAACAATGATTTGTATTTTTGCCTTTCTACCAATACAAAAGCTAGTATCACAGATGTACACACTACAGTTGTTTGCTAAAATAATAAAGATCATTGTTATAAGTATGGATTCATACTAAATATAAAGTAAACACAGAAGGTAGGACCAAGTGCTTGTGTATCACATATCAATCAGAGGTAGTAGAAAACACTACAGTGGAGCCTTGCATGCTCATAATAATTCATTCAACATGATCTATGTCCAGGATTATACAGGAGATCAATTAGTGATCTAGCTGACACAGCTGTTTGCATACAGCAGAGCTAGGTCCTGAATGGTCGACTGTAAGTGTTGACTCCGTCCTACTTAGTATTGAGTGGGATCACTCAAGGAGTTACTCAAGATAAACTATTTACTAAAGAATTTAGGAATATCTTGGGAAAGCAAATCAGTGAGTGGTTAATTCCTGACTTCTCTCTGTGATTTGTGATTCCTACAAATTGGCTGCTCAGAATGGTTAGCAACTCATTTATTCAGTAGTTATGATTACTCAAGGTATTAATTCTCACTATTAGGTATTTCATACAAACCAGTTAACTTTCTTCTTTAAAAAAGAAGAAAAATGTTTAACCATAATCATTCTCAGCCCACGTCAGTCTATCCTCCTATTCAACCTAACGCCATGGTATTGTATGGTGGATCTAGAGGCTTCTATACAGTACGCTAGTGAAAAGCAACTCTTAGCATACATTTTTATATTCTGAATGCTCATCGTAATGTTTAAGATCAAACCTAAAGAAAGTCTATGTATTCCACTTCCATTACAACAATGGAACAAATCTCTCACAGAGAGTAAGTCTAGCTGCTCCCAACACAAAATTTGTCAGTCCTACACATGTAGTGCTTTTTAAAAGGAAGCCAGCTATTCTTTGCATTCAAAAAGCATTTATCAATATGTTTCATCAAATTAAAAAGCAAGTCTATATTTCTCTTTGCTTCACATCTGATTAGGTCTCTAAAGAGTTTGTGACATGTTTTCATATTCAGACAGCTCCTCTATAGTATTTGACCATGAAAATTCTTGATGCAGACATGAAGCGAGTCTAGCGAACTCTGGGATAAAGCAGCAGGATGTTCTAATGGTAAACACTCCCCTCAAGGGGGAGAGCAGACACACTGTTTATTCAACAAACATTACCAATAATGATGCACGTGCCTTACACTATCAAAATATTAGCAAACCAAATGATACACGGTAATCTTTTGGTGGTCGAAACACCTGAGGAAGAAGTTGGACCATATGTAAACACATGTAACCTGTTACCCCTTAACCTGTGAATCAATTATTTGTAACCCATTCCTGTGGTGCTGAGTTTCAGGAATCAGTTTTTATTGACTTATCATAGATATATCCTTAACATTTACTGCATCAACAGACAAAGGGTTATGAAGGAACTAATATATGATTTAAAATCACATGATACACATTTATAAACATGTGATTTATATTACATATCAAAATAGATCACATTACAGAAGCAGAGAGTTTGAATCAAATTTTAGATGCAGATATTAAGTCCAATCTACAAATGCAACAAATTATCCACTTACCTATTTTTCTCCTCTTAGCTGGATACACTTGAATTTGGAGGCATATGTTCCTCTTTAACTGTAGCTGAGGCATTTTTGTAAGTGTTGGTGCTGTATGGTATCCCAAGGGTAACTCCTTTCAGTGCAATACACAGGACCACAGTTCCCTACATGGTTCACTCACTACAGAGTGTACACAGCATAGCAGCCGACACCTGCCCAAGCAGACGACAGACTAGAGTCAGCAGACGTCACTTCTGGAGAGAGACTGAACACACAAGCAGACGCGTGCTGTGATCACTTGCTCAATCCCGTCCAGCACGTTATGTGCTGTTATGTGCCTTCACATTCAGGACGATGACAACCTGAATATCATCCTGTTGACAATGAATCTACGATCAGACTGCCACCACAGCACAGCTCCTCTGCTGAGCGTGCATCTTTGAGTGAAGCCTACTCCAGTGTTATGCTTATAGTACATGTGAACCGCAGATGACTTGACAGGGAGCTTTATGCTATGCTACGTTAGCCCATTCCCTGCTGGTATGCAATTCACTCATGTTCCTAAGCCTGAACACTTCATAGGGTAGTTGCTGGTCAATATTCATTATTCATTACACAAAGTCTACCCATTCACCAGTGCCATTCTCCAACCCTATTTAGAAATCACCACAGCTTCGAGAATATGTATAGCCAAATTGTAATAAGTAAGTTTGGTTAACTTGCTGTATTCGACTTCTACCTTTGCTCCAATAATAAGTGCATCTACAGGGGAAAGGGACTCATGATGTCTCCAATAATAAGTGCATCTACAGGGGAAAGGGACTCATGATGTCTATCAGAAATGGCAGGTAAATGAAGGCAATTTCCTTCCTTCAATCTCCTAAACGTGAGTCGACCTGATGAGAGCCAAAGCCTATTGATTCAGTTCCGCTGTACATTCGGCAGTGTCAAGGAAATCAGGACAAGAGGGCAATATAGATTTTCACTCATTCATTAGGTTAAAAGTGCAACTTTCTCAAAAACGCCTTCAAATGAGAATGTAAAAACATAATGTACACCTTCTGAAAAAATATATGGTAATGTAACTATTGCAAAATTCCAAAACAATTCATTACATATCTTTAGTTATACTCAGTAAAAAAATCCCCTTTCAAGTCTTAACTGATTAACCTGCAAAACAAATGACAATTAAAGAACAATTTGCTATGAATACATGCGATAAGCCCTTTAAAGGAGAGTGTTAACCTTAAAATTTGTCTTGTTCAGGACAAAAAAATAAATGGCTGTGGCTGTTATTATTGTTTAAATCTTAATAAACATGTAATTGCTAATAACACAGGTCCTGAAATGCTATGAAGTGTTTTTCACACAATTCTACATGGCAATCTATTACTGAAAACTTGTAAGCTTGTAAGCATTTATCTCGGTATAAAGAAGATGCAGGGTGACCCTGTTTATCATCAAGATATATCACCTGTGTACACCTGCACCTCCAGAGAAATGGGCTCCCATGTAAAGGGACAGTTCTACCAGTGTTTTTTAGTAGAACAAAATTCACGGAGACATTCTTGTTTCTACATTCAAAAACATAAGGTCTGTACAGGTGAAATATAAACTGGAGGTCATTTTCTTAAACTATGAGCATTTGACCCTCAAAACATAAAGAAAAATTTTAAATCCTAAAATGTTTATAAATCACATAGCAGTAATTCCTGTTTATTATGTTTTATATAAATTGCAATAATTTCAATTTCACTGAATGTCTCCACCTCTATACTAAGCCATGTGTCTTGTTTTGCACAATAACCAGCTTGATCAGTAAATCTTCAACAAAGGAAACCAGAAAGACTTTAATTCTGTGCTGTAGTCCAACACATCTTCTACTTAAGATGAATTGTGAAACAGTTTGACTGAAAACTGATACTTCCATATCAGGTACATTAAGTCTTATTGGCCAATAGACAGAGGTTGTGAAATCTGGTTGTGATGTTACCAAGTCTAGATTACATTACTATAACTATCATCATGTGTAAAAAAATCACTGTAGCTTTCATATCAGAAATTAGAAAATTAAAATATCCCTCCATATTTTACTGCTATGTTTGAAAATGCTCAATTTTGATAAACATCTTTTAATTCAAACCAAACCAATATTTCACCGATCAATTATCATACATCTCAGTATAAAACGCTCAATAAAAAGTTTGTTTCATCATATTATAATAATTGGTGATTAAATTCAATGATTACAATTTATTGACAAAAACTACCAATGACTTTCACCCAATTTCCTAGTTGTTTGCAAGCTGTTTTCTGATATTATGGCCACAACTGAAAGATTTAATCCATAAAATGTGAAATGTGTGAAAATACAGTTAAATCAGGGAGGAGAGATTTACAGTGGCTGCAAAAGTCCAGGCACTGATAAGACAAGTTGATTGTAACGTGGTATCTTTATATAGTATGCCTATAGCCAAATTCTACTATTCCTCTTAATTACGTTAAGAATTGTTACTGCAATTAGACCTTAACAGAGGTCATGAAGTTTTCTGTGACTTCATGATCCAACAATCATTTATTTACATGGCAGAGACAAAATGATGATTGAACAAGAGAATCATTTATCCAGTTCTTGTATTGGACATAACAAAAATCTACCATCAGACAGGTAGGATTTGTAGTGGCTGCTAAACACAGAGTATTGTTTAGGCAGGTTTGACAGAATAGGGGTGTCTTTATACAGAATTCATACAGCAAAATCTATCTCAATTGTGAGTTCTTCTTGTAACTGTATCTTGTAACTAACCAAACAGAACTGTTTCAGCATTAAAAACTAGTTAAAAATGGATGAACGAACCAGAGAATAGTTTATCCTGGTATCTGTATAAAACACAATCAACATAAAAACATACAACAAATTGAACATCACAAAACATCTTGAATCAAGGATCTTACAACCATATTACAAGTCACACACCAAATGTTTTAAACTGAATTACATTGAAACCTGTCATATTCAGTTTTATTGCCAATTATGTTCATAACCCATAACGTTGATTTCATCAGAAACAAAACAAGAAATGGTCTTCAAATTGGCATCTTAGCACGTAGATTGATAAACAGAAATAGCAAATAGAGTATCAACGTCATGGAAAGCAATTTGGGGGATGATTTAAGATTACAGGTACAAAGGTATCCCCCTTCCTCGGTGCCAGCCAGCAATCAACTCTGTCTTGAAGAGCTTGAGCGTAAACCACACCGCATCACGTAGACTCCTCTCCACCTGTTAAAGTCTATTCAAAACGTGGAAAGCGAGGGAAACACAGATGGAAAATCAGTTACAAATCTCGTGCTTAACCCAAATTTTGGTACAAGGTGAAAGAGTCACATGGTTAAAGTACAGGGAAGGATTTCGTCTGACGTGTTGCGATAACGGCAGGTGAAAATAGAATATGTGAACGAAGAAGGTATGATCGTATTCCATTGGTTGTTTTCTGAATACTGCCTTAATTGAATAAACTGATGTTTGTTGTTGATAAATTGATTATATTATGAAAAGGATTGTGAACAAGCTCAACAACTTTCAACACCTCTCCTGTAAAATCCAGTTCCTGACCTAGTTATATGTAGAAGGTGAAAGGAACTCGGAGCTTATAAGCACATGTGCACTTAATGTAGTTTTCATTTGCTGAATTCGTGATGGATTTCTGATGTTCTATGATGTTATTTTCAACGAATATACAATTCAAATTGTTTTAAATTATGAATCATTATGATTTTAAAAATAATTATTGAAATTTTAATTTTGGTATCTAAATAAAATAAATATTGAACTAGAAAACTGACAGGGTTGAGAGTTAAGCTGTGTTACTAATAATAGCACATTCTTGCCCACAATAATATCCTGTTTATATCTGACAACTACGCTTCACAACCTCTCGCAAAAGGTGCATTCACCTCGGGCTTTCTGTTCAATAAACATGGCTATCCCATTTGAAGATTTGTGCTGTAAATTCCCCCATAGATTATTTGCCATTGATAAAGTTATCTGAAATATCCATATGAATTGATAGTGATCAAAGATGGACTTAGTATTATGATATACACAATCTACATAACTATACTGTATTGTCAATGGGTACATGTTGCAACTTGGTATACAGAGAAAGCCACAGTTAGTTGGTTAACATGATGAAACTGGCTACTGACAGGATAAAAGGTTTTTGAAATTCAATGCATTAGGGTTTTTAAGGGAACTTTTTTTGTAATCAAGTTGAGTCAAGGTATGAGCAAATATTTGACACAAGGTATACCTGTGAAACTGTTGAGGTTGTGAATTTAATACCATGAACATTTTGAACAATCTAATTTGTAGATATTGGAGGCTAGAATAACATATTTTAAAGGGGCAGTGGCACATTGGTTCCAATTGAAAGACAAGGTATTTAAACTAAATGAAGCAGAAATAAATCAAATATATAATATAAAGTTTAGCTATGCTATTCTTTTTTCTTACACAAAATGAATTCACACAAATATTGCCGCCAATGGACTTTATGTTAATCTTCATAATTTATTCTCTGACTATGGATGATTGGCTTGTGTAGTGAGATTTTTGATACTATCAATATAATACATTTAGCATTAACGAAAAACTATCAGTGAAAAAATTAAAATATAAAATTTTCCAAAACATACTACTGCCCCTTTAAGATGGAAGCCTGCAGTTAATTTTGATTTTACAGTGCAGCGAAATATGCCAGCAAAGGCTAATTTTTGTGTGTCTTGAATGATCGTACTGATTTTTTTGTCAAATTGTCAAAAACAATCATTTTTAGTAGTATATTTCAACTGACGGTAATAACCATGCCTTTATCAAAAATATGTATGTATATTTATTGTTAACTCAAAATTCATCACAGCTGATCTCTACTGGCCAAACATGTACAAATTAATAAAGAAGTATGTTTCTACATGAAATGATTAAATCCAATTAAAAACAAACTCATGACATAATAAGAAGCAGATAAACCATTGATATAAAAACAATTGTCCAAAACAACATTGCAAATGACCCTGCCTGTCATCGAATGCAAGAGTCATGTTTGTCCAATAGTTGAGTATCGAGTGTTTCCTATTAGAACTAAATCAATCAGTATTAATCATATTAGAAGTCATCAGAGTGCATTGGGTGACATCTACACCACAATAATAACCTAGGAGATCTTTATTCCCCTCACATGTTATATTGATAGATGGATATACGATGGCGGCCATTTTGAAACATAAGCAGATAAAATGGAAGCGAAGCCTGACTAATTCGTGCATTCAACTAAAATTCACTTTTCAACACCTTGGTTTTGTTTGCCGTAAGAGAAATGCAGACAGGATATGCTCTGATGACTTTAATAGTTTGTCTCTATCTATTATTTATCAGATTTTTACCAGTCATATCCCGATTGAAGTAGACTTTATAGTTCCCTGAGGTTGTTTAGTGCATAAAACACTGAAAAATACCATTATATGAAATTGAATTTTGATGTTTACAATGATGGCCTTTCTCAGTTGGGCAACAAAATAACTTTAATTTACAAATGAATTTCAATGATAATTAATTATAATAAAAATACCAGCTAGCATATATAGGCATTCCATGCATGGAATTCAATAAATGTGTTTTTTTCAGTTTGACACCTCTGAAAATATTTCTGTTATTGATATTGACATTTTATTGAATTAAATTTAAACTGAGTTATGATTAGGTAATGGTAACCAGATATTCACTTCATAAAGTAACTATGCTCACTATGAGAGTTATGTAACTAATGTAAGAAATCAATGATAATACAATGAGAATAAAGATAAACTTACAAAGCCTCAAATAACAAGCTGATTCAAAATTAAATATCTCACTTTCAAAACCCTTATTCGCTAGAAGTTTTAATTAAAAAAAATTAAAATTGTAAAAATCAAACTTGGAAAACCAATCATTAAGAAAAAGAGCCATGACGCCAAAAGACTTAACCTATTTCCCTTCCACCTTGGTACCCGAAGTCCAAATACATATCAAACTAAGTTACATAATTTTGAAACTCTAAGTCAAATATTGCCACAACTTTCAGACTAAACAACTTCATTAGAAAATCAAACAAAGGTAAGTGTGTGTTTGCCCATCAAGAGCAGTGGAATTACCTTATGTTTACCTACTTCGCCAGAGTAATTAGGCAACTGAACAGAACACACACGGCAAACGTCTACTTGCTAATATACTGACTAGCTGAAGGGCATCTTTTCTTGCTGTTACCTGAACCGTGTACTGCAGGAATTTGATAAACAGCAAACCAAGGAATGTGTTTGAATCGTAGAGGTTACAGAAATGAGATATTTGGGTAAAGTTTTACCTTATATGTGATCATTGTTAATCATCATCATAGATGTCACCATTAACAATGCTGTCATTTCAAAATATCAAAATTCATGTCATCATCATCATCATATTCATCATCACCTACAACATCAATAACCATCATCAATTCTTGCTCATTACCTGGGGTACAACCACAGAGTAACATCTCTTCATTCTTCAAGGTTTCCTAACATTTTGTTCAGCTGTTATCATCATCATACTTTGGATGGTTTTTTGTGATCCCTTTACACTCTGTTTGCAATTGTAGATGATAATATCAAAAAAACATTTAGTTGACAAATGAACAAAAACAAAGTTCATACAGACAATGAAAATTTCAAAATAATACCATTATTATTATCAATAATATTTAAGTTAATTGCATATTTCCCTCTTAGGAAAACAGTCCATCTCAAAGTTTAAAGAAAGCTGACAGACACACAATAGTAAATGTACATGCAAGCAATGCCCATTGTCACAAAAACATACCTGCAAACTATTTATTATTTGTTATCTCAGCATGGTAGAGGGGAAAATACACAACATAAAGAGAATCACTTCAAGGAGAAAGCCAGCAATGTTTTACCACATGTTGCTACTGACATGGACCATAAACAGAGAGTATGCAAGCATGGATGTGTAGGACATTGTCTTCCAGTAGACCATGAGTCAACCTGCCTCTCATCTACCATGTAGTCACTTCACCTGGATGTCAACTCAACGGGTTGTTTCCTAAAACTTTTCAAGCTTTTCAATGACACAATACAGCTATTTTTAAGAAATGGAAATAAAAGTTGAATATTGTTACCATCGATACCCTTATAATATTATAATCTTAACACAAATAAAGAAATGGATGCAAGGATACAGTCATATATACAGACAATGGTTGTTTCCTAAATTTACAAATAATTACAAACAAGCAACTCAACATTCATACCAAAGAAAGAGTGATGTGCATGAACTTGATTGCTGTCATATGCAGTGTTCAACCTACACACTGCTTGAATGTAAGAATTGCAAAAATGAAAAGACAATCAGGAACTTCCCACTATACTAAACCCAAAAGAAAGTTAGATACTAATATGCATGATGCATGCATGCAGAGAAGTGCTGTCATTTTGCCTCAAACAATTCATCATATTCCTTGTACCTTGACACATGCTCGTGATGTCATTTTGCAAACTTGCAAGGTATTGCTCAAGAAAATACAAAACAAGAACTCCATCAGTCCTCAAGACCCGAGACTGAGATGCACGTACAATGAAACATGCATTAATGCATTCTCTGAATTGTTATCTGCAAGAGTCAGTATGTTTCTCTGCAAACCATTCATCATATATATATGTATTTATTACCCATATGGTTGAAAATAAGTGGTGACATATTTTCAATATGAGCACTAGTGCACATATCACTTTTGCCTAGCAACGATTGTTGTAGCGCGAGTTCCTGTATATTTTCGCCTGTGACGTCATAACATCATTGTTCGTGACGTCACTGTAGCCCGCCGTCGCAAGGGATTCTTAGCTGCAAGTGTTTTTGATATTTCTAAGCTGGTAAAATGGAATAGAATCGGTAATAAAGAAATTATTACTCTCGGAAGTGTGTCATATGACTTTTACTGAACTCGTGCAAATTTGTGTATAACCCTCGCTCTCGCTCGGGTAATACAAAAATTCACACTCGTTTCGTAAAAGTCATATGACACACTTCCTCGTGTAATAATCTCTATATATATGTTTATGTAAGGATACATTCCTGCATGACAATAACACTTATCTCCACTCCATGCTATAGATCTGTAGGTATGTATACTAGGTGACATAACCCAGCAGCTCAACAGAGACACGGTAAGATTGTGTGCCAGCAAGTAGAAATGCAGTGTAATTAAGTAAACGAGCTGCAGAGGAAATGGTAAATGTAATAATGAGAACAGTGAATATGATAACCAACAAGGTGCCCTTAGTCAGCCAGAGCCTAAAATAAAATGAAAGCCTAAGCAAGTCTATAATAAGACTTGAGAGCTAAAATTAAGTATTCTCAGTCTCCTTTTCATCAAATTTATTCATTTTTTCAAATTTTAAATTGTTTGAAAAAAATCCACTTCAGAGTCTTATTGTTAGACTAGGATGCCCTAAACACTACCTGTATCATAACCCTGGTTTAACCACTCACGTGTAAGTGTGAGTCAGGAATGCCTCCAACAAATTTAGCGTTTATCCTACCATTGCAAGGGTCAGCTATTAACAACTAAGCTGCACTCAATCTTGCTCAACTTTACAGGTAGATTTGAACTAGACCGATTGTTAGAGAAGGATTTGGACTCAATCATAATTGTATGTAGAACAAACAAAATCCCAGGCACATTCAAATTTTGAAAACATTATTGTAGAGAAGAATTGCTTAAAGACATGTTACTTGGAGAGGTCAATTAATTTATCTATAGAGTGACCTTTAGAAAGAATGATTTACAATAGAACTTACACAAAATTTGATTTATGTTTTTCATCAGATTTTCAAAGAACCTGCTAGTGAATCATTTAAGGCTAGAATGCATGAGGGAGGAACTCTGATGTTCAATGAGTTTTTATTATATTGACAACATTTAAAGCAATAAAAACAATTTCTCTACCATGTTGCCTTACAGTTTCTTGCTGCAATGGTTAAGTTAAGTGATTAAATGTCATCTGAATTTAAAGCAATGAGTATATTAAAAAACTTATTTAAATCAAATAATAATTACTATTTTCCATTAACCATCTCTAAAACTTCTAGGCATGAAACCTTACCAAATAATTCACTCCTACAAGACCAGTTACAAAAGATTCTTTACTGACGAAAAGAAACTAATTGTCTTATATATCCTATAATTGTATATAATGAAGGATCAAGAAACCTGAAATTCATTGACATCTTAAACAAAGGTTTTTGAAAAACTAACGCAATGGTTCCTTTGCTTCTTCTTCATTTCGAGACCACTCAGACCATCTCCATCAGCACTTAGAGCAAATCTGTCCTGAGGCAGCTAATATTTGTACAGTAAACACTCTCCGGATCAAATCATCCTTATCAACATAATCTGATATTCATTGATGACATGAGCAAACACTTAGGAAAACAGTGTTGCAGCAATTAATATTATCTTCTAAAGGCATCGTTGAAGCTTTATTTCTTTCACTATCAGTTAGAGCATGCAGTAAGCTTATTGATCTTAATCTAATGAAACACCTCGATAATCTTTGATTTTTTCATTTGTGTTGTTCATTTAAAGTTTAAAGATAATTAGTTGTCACTAAAGAAACTGCGAGTAGCATATTTCAGTATGCATCATCATTATCATTATCATTATCATTACCACCATCATCATCATTACCACCATCATCATCATCATCATCATCATCATCATCGCCACCACCACCACCATCACAAACATCTATCCCCTTACATTCAATTCCAGTGAAATAAATAGCAACTAAACTGTGGATCTAATAATAGTCAAATCCTGATTGATATTTTATGACCAAAAAAACCTACAGATTAAGATAAATGTCAAAGGACCTTATCAACAATAAGATATTTACTTAATAACTATTCTACAAATATCCATGACATTTGGTAGAGGACACCGTCTGGAAACATAATTTGAAAACTTATCAAGAACAAGAATGAGTTTCAGATATTCAATTCAAACTTTCAAATATAAGTTAAAGCA
Source organism: Steromphala cineraria (assembly GCA_916613615.1). Lineage (NCBI taxonomy): Eukaryota > Metazoa > Mollusca > Gastropoda > Trochida > Trochidae > Steromphala > Steromphala cineraria. Next base: position 73,626,625 of record OU744724.1, on the reverse strand, counting down.
GCAGTTAAGGTGAATTTCTTAAACTTTCAATCGTAATTTTTTTTTTAAATGCCATTTCAGCAAAAAGGTATTTTGAATGATCGCCATGAAGTCACCATCAGTCATTTAAACTTTTTACAATAATATATTCTCATTTGACAGCAAAGTAAAAAAAGAATTCCGACTTCACAGGATTGTCTTTTGGGAATACTAAAAACAAGAGCCAAAACCTACCATTATGTTTGACTAAGAACTATTTTAATTCCTTATTCTTACTAGAAGAGACCATCCAATGAAAAGACTAAACTATCAAAAGTCTCTTTTGTAGTTAGCTGACCTGAGGGGTGGACATTACTCAGGTGAAGGAAATAAAAGGAAGCAATTCGTTAAAGGGGCAGTAGCACGTTTTTATCGGGATTATGAAGTGCTGTCAGGAAAATGAAAATAAATTGTTCCAATTGAAAGACATTGTATTTAAACAAAAGGAAGCAGCAATAACTCAAATATATAATGTAAACTTCATCCAGGCGATTCCTTTTTCTTATACAAAAATGTCCGCCAATGGACTTTATGTGAATATTTATAATTTGTTCTCTGATTATGGATGATTGATTTGTGTAATGAGATTTTTGACACTATTGAAAATGTACATTTAGCATTAACATACAATTATCAGTTAAAAAATTGAAAATATATAATTTTCCAAACTTATATTACATCATGGAGAAAATCTGTTACACAATGGGTATGTATTGCAGTGAACCTACAAACATTGGCTGGAAGTTGCATTCCTTGGTAGTGCTGCACTAGTTCAATAGTTTTGAATGCAAACCTTAGTGAATGTAGAATAACTCTATCCAGCAAACAAGTGTACTGAGCCACAGACTGGATTCAAACACCAGACCTCTTCACTTGAAGTTGATCACTCTAATCCTTGGGCTATCATGTTACCGTTATCATAAATCACTCCTTGGATGACAAGAATCAATCTATTACATTTAATTGATTAGGTTTTGTACCATTAATACCATTGACTCATAGAAGCAAGATTACTGGAGCAAAACTTGAATCTTTATGACTTATAATAGTCACATGGTGTTCCATATTCACCCATGTACTTTCAACTGTGACCATTATCTTCCAATCCATCTCCATTCCTGTAAATGCACCAACCGGTTGGCTTCATAATTGATCCAAGTTGAGCCACAAATTTTGGATAATGGACTGAGTATTCAAGCACAAGGCACAGTAATTGGACCAAATTAATTTCAAAACATTGCAAAAGCACCTTCCGGTAACGTTGTGTAAATCAATAGCAACTTGACTGATAAATTGGAATGCCTTCACTAGAAATGGGATATTAATATTCTCAACTATTTGTAACCTTTCCCAGACGTCCTTGGACCGATGGTGGTGGACTCAGATTGATTCCTCAATTATTGTTCAATTTCTTCAAATCAAATCTGTCTGTCCCAGCGGAACAATATGATTCTGAGTCCAGGATATTAAACAGACCCAGGTTTAGAGGGCAGTATGATTGCCTTACTGCAGAAGAGTTTATGCAGTGCATGCATGGAAAGTTGATCATAAAAATGATTTGGAAATGAAATTGCATAAAGTGTATTTATAAGGAGACAAAATTTAATATCTATTCTTAGAAATAAATATAACATTAAAATAAACATACATACATAAAAAGTAAGAGATTTGAAAATAGAACATTTGTCAAATATTGTTTATATACACATAACAAAATTAAGACAACAACCCAGACATAATTATTTCCTTTGCAATAATGATCACAGCAAAGATTAATCAAGTTGATCATAAAAATAATTTGGAAATGTAATTTCTTGAAGGGCAAGTTTGAGAGATGTATTTATAAGGAGACAAAATTTACTTTCTACCTTGAAAAATATATGACATGAAAATAAACATACAAATAAAAAAATATGAACATTTGTAAAATATTATTCATATACACATAAATAAAAATAGGACAACAACCCACACATAATGCCTTCCTTTGCAGATCATAATAGAGATTAATCAATCTTGAAGGAATTATCAGTACAATTTATATTACAAAACAACATTCCCAAAGGGCAAAAGAAATTAAAACCTCAAGTGTATTGTCCTAGCGCAAGAATGCTACGTAGTATAAATTCACAATCTCATACAGCAAAGATGGACAAGGTCAAGTAAATGTTTGCAAACACTCAATACCAACACAAGAAAGATCTAATTAATTAGAAATGGATGAGACTGATCTACTATGCCATTGTGCAATGAGATATACCAGATCAACCACAAAGGTCTTCAACCTAAGCTTATCTCTTGAGGTATTGTCTTGACAATCGTAACACACCACCAGTCATACAATATTGAACCCTGGGTACTCTCCCGGATATTAAATGTGATATATATGTATATGTAGGAGTTAAACTCTGTACAGCATCAAGCTTCTTACATTAGGCTTGTCCCCTGGGTGTCAAGCACTGCTGCAGAGCTTAGAATTAGCAATATTTATATATTGTAGATGCAAAGCTCTTTATATTGTTAACCTTCTCACATGGAGACTCTTTCTAAGTGAAAAGCAATGAAACATAGCTTAAAATATTAAATATTAGGAACTATTGAAGACCAAAGCTAACTCCTTACAGCATCATCCTGTACACTTTTGGCTTGTTTGAAGGGTGTCAAGCAGTGCTGCAGAGTTTATACAGTAGAAGCCTAACTCTGTACAGCATCAAACATCTCACATTGGGCTTGTCTCAAGGGTGTCAAGCAGTGCTGCAGAGCTAACAATGTTTTGATGGTGTTCTAGAACAAACAGACTCAAGGAGGAAGCCAAGGGGCACATTCTATAGGCATACACAGCAGAGCATGTTACATTGAGAAATACCAGGCATAAGAAAGTTGCAGCTTAACCTTACAAATAGTTGGCTATGTTGTGGTTCTGTGATGACCCCCTACAGGATACATCTAAAAATGCCATAAAAATGGCACCAGTCTCATAAACTCTCATTTAAATCATGTACCTCATCTCTCGCCTACCACTGGGCAGGAAAACATTTTGTTGCATCAGGAATTACTTCCCTCTAGTATCAACCTCTGTCTGAAGACAATAGCCATTCCAAACACTAGGGGAGACGGTTGCTTCATCAATCCTGTGCACATTGTTCTCCAACTCTTGACTTGTCTGGAAATGTCCATCTATCATGTCTCTCTTGATCCTACATCAAGTCAGTCTTACCAAAGCTTAGGAAGACATTTCCTCCATTCAAGTACTGAAATGAATCTTGTTGCATGATTTTCAATTTTTCAGATTACAAGCCAAAATACTTTATATTCTACTCCCAAGAGATTGTAAAGTAGTGAAATAGTTATCATGATCAATATCATAAAGATGACTTCATAGAAATCCATCTGAACAAAACACTTTTTTTCTATCTTTTGTTCATTCTAAGATTTAGTCCCAGGGTGACATTGATTTATGGCAACTACTTTTACACTAAAATCCATTTAAAAATACATGTATCTCTTTAACTGAATGAAGCTGTTAGGGTATTTGATTTTATAGAAACTGCCTGATTTATTACAATTTCAATCAATATATGAGTCTGGATAATAATGAATTGATAAACGATTCCCCGATTCATCAAATCTATCACAAAATAAATGAAAAAGCTTCATTCTGAGAGGTTTCCTGATTGAATATTTGTCAATAATCACTAAAACAATAAATCTTGCAGATTAAACATTCATCTGGGTACATGTACTTAGATTACAGGCCTCCAATAAGAGGTTATATTCATCTACACATCCTTAAGAACAAGCAAGAGCTACTGATATAAGTGTTGTCAAACCATTTCATTGGCCAACTGTTAGAAATAACCCTCATACACATAAGGATTTTTCTAAGAATGACCATTGCCAAAAGGTAGCCTATCCAAATGGGACCCTTGGTTTAAGGTTTCCAGGTAAATTTCATATTTGGTGAGAGTCAAAGTAATAGTTCAAGAAATATAATATGAACAACAAATTGTTTAACCACTCCAAATTTTAACTACAGTGAGATTCACTGCATTATTCCTCGATTCCTTGACAAAGCATAGACTAAAATTCTTATCTTAGTAAATAAGTTATCAATGTAGCTTCATTCACCATATTTCATAGTCAAATCTAGACATGCTGTATTAGGACCTAATTTGAATAAAAGGCAAACTCAAAACTGGGTAAATTGTAACGTTTCGACCCCCCTTGGTGCAGCTTTTAGAGGGCTTCCATCACTTGGTTTTCTATGTGTTTGGTAGCCCCCTTCTTTCCCTATTGTATAAAAGGCAGAACAGGATTAACAGGGGTCGAAATTAGTTCTAAATGGGTACTAGCACTAGCCCAGACATATCCTGACTAGCCAAATACACCGATATAATCATATTTTCTTTAAATTCAACTAGTCCTTCGGACTACCCATGATTACAATTTACTAGCCCAGCATCTTTTTCACTGGCCATTGGCCACCGGGCTAGTGCTAATTTCGAACCCTGGATTAAAACAATACCATTTTGAAATATGAATTAGATTTGAACATAACTGTGTCATGTTTATGACAATGTTCATCTGACGGAAATTTCTGTTATCAAATACATTTGCATGCCAGGAAACTAGTCAATGTTAAATACTGGCAATGGGGTCAGTGGTTGGTCAAATGGGTTGTGGACGTATTGGCTTGCATGAATCAAGCATAGCTTAACAATAGGGTTATGGCCTGTAAAATATACTTTTCCATATTGACCACATCAATTGAACGTTCAACCCCATATGTTCAATCCCTATATGACTACAATATATACCATAAAACCTGAAGCCTAAAGCCTGAAAACTCCAATCAAATTATCAAATATGCCTTGCAAAAATACGATAATATGATTTTATCTAAATTATTTTGTAGTAAATGTTAAGTTTTGCATAGATAAGTTAAATTTAATTGAGATGCAATTCCAATATCTGCGGAAAAAGCCATATTAGTACTTCTAGTTTTAAAAAACTTGCAGATCAATTAGAATTCATTGAAAATGTATTTTTAAACATTTGCTGTGTACTTTGCTTTGTTATTATTCCTGTTAATTTTGTCATTTAGAAATAATGAAAATGTCCAAAAAAGAGGAATCAGAAGCTTCCTTTAAATTATTGTGTTAAAATTGTTTATTTTGTTCAACTTGGTACATTTTTCTGATCTTCAATTAAGAAACTTAACATTCATCTAAAGTACAACCAAGTACGGAAAAACTTGGTTAAGATTGACACATCAAAGTGTGCAATGTTCTTTTTCTTAGATGGCATGAACATGGTTCCAGTGGCATTTCGGTTCCACATAAATACCAATTCCTCCAAGAACTCACATAAATATTTCATCACCTCCCCCTTATGTCCATTCCGGCTTTCATCAGGCGCTATTTATTTGTTTATCTAACACAGAGGCCTCACGCTATCTATAGGAGGAGGAGATGGGGAGAATTATGAGGTAACAAGATTAAGTGAAATCTGCACAACAAGTATCAAATGAGGTTCCACAAAATAAAAATGGCTAATTCACACCATGCCAAAGTCAATGCGCCTAGGTATTAGGGTTGCCACAATTCAACTGAGCAGGCCATAGATCTTGGCAACTATCTGGAGAGAACTTTGAAAAGCAAGACCAAAGCATAGAGAAAAGTTGGGTTAAGGGCTATTCTATGACCTCTTGAGGAGGTTCATCCATTTTGTAAATGTTTGCATTAGTGAAATGATGATATTTTGTAACACGATTGATGACCTTTTCAGAGATACAAGACTGAGAAAAGAAATGTTGGCTTTTACTATAAGACAAATCTTATAGATAATTTTTTCTATTGATAACAACTTTTTCATTGATATTGTTATTGTTATCAATAAGATTTGTCTCCTATTATTACATCAATGTCTAAATACCTTTGAAGAAATTCAATAATGGATTTATTGTAAAATCTTAAGTCATAGTGCAATCACTTTGCGTTTCATAATTTGTCATCATTGTTGGTAGCATTTGACTAATTCGCACAAATAATAGGAACAACTTGTGTCATACATCCAATGGTAATATTTCCAGTTTCAACCCCCTAATGATAAGACCAGGTTTTATAACTTTACCATGCTACTGGATGTATTATCTGATATACCAAATGATGATAATTACCTTAAGGGGTTATGGCAACAAACTGATATTAATGACACAATTCACAAATTGGTCCAAATTCAAGGCATAAAAATCATTTTAATTCACAAGGTATTTAAAAACACACTTGGTGGTGACAGCTTAAAATTGATGTAAAATTAAGGGTACCCTTATTCTTATTATGTCTCATTAGATGGTCCAAATTCAAGGAATAAAAATAAGTGTAATTCACAAGGTATAAACACTTGGGGGTACAGCTCGGAATTAATATAACAAGCAAGGGTCACATTGATTGGGCTAGTTACAGAAAGTGTATTTCTGCCAAGGCATTATTGAACTATATAGTGATGACAGCTTGAAATGAACATACTTATAAGTTATAAGGGTTCATGACAGTGATTGGTCCTATTAAAGAGATACAAGATACTATCGTCCTGAGGAGTAATAATGTATGACATCTCCCATTGTCTGCAGCTCACAATTGACAATAACTGACATGATACAAGATAGCTATCAAATATCTGACCAACTCTACAGTTATTATGAATATTTGAACCATTTCACAATAAAGAACATAATAGTCACAAGTAATTTGAAAACAAAATGTACCAGTTGAAGATTTAAATATGAACAAAAGGAGATTTCACACACTTGACCAACAACAAAAAGTATTAAAAAAAGAAGTATTTAATGATCACTCATTTGAAACATTAAAGAAATTAAGGAATAGGGGGAAGCATATTAGTGATTGCCAGTGTTGGTTTGTTTTTCTACAATTGGTCCATTGAACTTTGAACAGATCAATTTTCAAATTAATGAAATTAGATTCTCAAAACGAACAAAGACTGATTTCTGCATCCCTGAAATATACAATATAGTATAATATTTAGTTGCTCCTATAATTCTTCAAAATCTGGCAAATCCCGACAAGTAATTATAAACAATGCCCCTTTCAGTCTGCCAATGAAACCACTGACCGGTGAAGAGGTCAGCTATATCAATCTGTCTGGCTGACCAGTGGCTGGAGGGAACTAGCAGTGGTCATGCAGCAATCAGATGGACTAGACTGACCAATACGGAAACTAACGACTTCCTATAACCAAGCCTGAACATGGTTTGGACAAATCGGAATAAATCACAGGTTACAAGGTTATCTAGAAATATGTAAATATAATGGATTAAACAAATAACCAATAGGAACAAATTAATATGTATTTCAAATGTGAACCATTTATGATGAATTAAAGCATACGCCAGACATGTTAAGCAAACCTCGTATTATCTATAAGCTGATTAATATTAAATAAAATGAGAATTTCATACACAAAATCCTTTTGATTTAAATACATTTAAAAACAGTCAGAGATAACTTGGCTATGAAGATTATTTTAATCAATTTGGAGGTTGAATTCAAATTAAAATACCAACCATGACATTCAAAACAAATCTTGTAGTCCGACATCCAACCACAGCACCGATTTCCTGAAATCTGTTTGTCCCCTCATAAGATATCCTGCTTCATCAAAATAACTACTGTGCTGGATCTGTTTTCTCGGAAGTAATTATTTCGAAATTGAGGGAAAAAGACCATTGGAATCACTTAAACCATGATGCTAGCGCCATAGAAATCAAACTGGGGAAAGCAGTAAAGACATATCCTCTTTCAAAACATTTATAGGGATTCCTGATCCAGTGAATGACTTAATGACTTTTTTCAATTAAAGTCAATATAAATTGTTGGAAGCTAAATTGATAGATTGTGACCCACAAAAAGGTTTAAGAAAGCGTAATGTTTTCCCAAATCTGGTTATCTAAATTAGTTTTTTAATTCTATAGTTTCAAAACTTGTTTGGCAACCACCTCCAATAACTGTGATTGTAATTGAATAGTTGTGCTTATCAACTGAAATCACATCTCAGACACATACAGTTTGACAAAAGCCAATAATAAGGCAAAGGGAAGTATGGACCTGAATGCAATTTAGCTGTTAGAAGCCATGATTGGAAAGTGTGGAACTGATTTGCCTTTTGAGTTTTCTGAACAGGAAAATAAGGCTTTGGTTGCAATTGAACTGTTGTGCCATGATTGGGAAGCAGGGAAACAATTTACTTGTGTTTTTCAGAACAGGGAAATGGTTGAGAGGAGTGCTAGGTAGAAATGTAGGACATCCAGACGCAACGCCAATTTCGAACCAAATCCAAATCAATGGCAGTCATTTTTCAAAGCCTGGCAGGCAGCCTGGAATCTAATTTCCACAAGTTTAACGCAATAGCAATGTAAAAGGATTTCTTCAAAGTGAAAAATACGAAAATTAAGGTTATCCTCTTTCTTATTCTGTCTCATTAGATGCTTTGCCTCCAGTCATTACGTTGTAACTCAGTAGCTTGATTCTACTGACGGATGTAGGCTTGTTTTTCTCCTGGTTTGACTTGTTCAGTGATTTCATTGCTAATTTCTGGACTGAATGATTTGGTACTTGTTGCTGATGATTTAATTATAGTCTTCGCTTCAGTTTAAAAAAGTTCTTAAAGGATTATTCAAAATTAGATAAACTGGCTCTTCATATTGGAGGATTTTAAAGAATTGAACATGTCGCCTATGTAACACCTTGGACCATCATGTAATTTATAATTATCAATTCATTCATTTACCACTGTTCATAATACATTCACAAATGAAATCGTCATCTTGGTTAATAATTCACATGGCTTTGTATACAACTACTCTTTTTGTCTGAATAATTAATGCCAAATGGTGTTAATATACTTGGAACAACTGCCTTTGAAAATACCTTTTATTTCACGTCAATTGGTGATAAGATAGAGTTGTTAAGTGGTGTTTAATTATTCAATATTGGTAATATTATTTAACAAGCAACCTGGGACATGATTAGAATGAAATCTGTTTGAAATTATAAATCTTAATGTTTTAAAATAACTTTATGAGAATAGATGATGTTTCCACAAAGACCACAGAACTACAGTTTTTACCTTAAAAAGAAATTCCAAAATTGTACTGTATATGCATATTCACCAAACACATCCTAGTACAGAATCTAAACAAAATCCTTTATTTTGTGTCAATAAAAAAGCACATTTTTGTTTTGGTTTATGCTTATACATCTTCACCAATCCATCTCAAGTATGATTACCGGTAAGTATATATTCAGATACCTCATATTTGTTACAAAAACATTTGCGTCTCTTTTTGATACTTCACAATACCTTAAAGGCTTGTCTTAATAAAAGCATAACTGTGCCCTAGCTGAAAGTGGCAGGGCAAATCCCATAAACCTTTTCAGCTGAAATACCTTATTGTTGGTGGTTTTGAAGCATTTGACCATAACCCTAGATCAGGTCAATACCTTGATACATACAGTGATAGTACATATGGCCATATGAAACACAGAAATACACTGAATTCAATGTAACACAAACACACCAACAATGTTCATTGTTCACTATGCATGAATCTGCATAAACAAAAATGATTAAATGGTTTGAATATTGTGGTGGACACAGGAATAGATAAATGATACCACACATTTATTAATCAGAACCAAGCAAAATATTTAGCTTCACTTATGTGGCCAGAAGATTGAATTCAACACAGCACAAACACATCAATAACCCTGATTGGTCATGTATGCATCTACATTAATGGAGATGGATAAATGACAAAAACATTGCGATGACACCATCTGCGATAAATATTTAATGACAATGATACATAAAAGTCATTTGCCTGCAGGAACGGTTTGCCTCCAGGAAATGGGTTTCTCATTTTCTAAATGATCTAATTGCCAGGCAGCTGATGCTAATTCTCTACAGTTTTACTACTAATGTCAGGAAAACGTAACAGGCTTATGATAAGGGATCAATTTCAATATAGCATAATTCTGAATAATATTGAATATAAAAATGATCAGCATCTATATCAAATCTTAATCCTTTAAATGCAGAATCTTTTAGAACCAAACCATTCTAAGAGGTTATTCTACAGGAATGACAATTCATCTACAAAAGAGAGTACTGGAGTACTCAAATATCAACTTGATAAAAGAACCAAATAAGAACAGCTTTTTGTTAGGACAATAATCAATTTCAAATAAGTCCTGATTCAAATTAACTCTTAAATTGATAATACTCTTTGGCAACAACATGATGAGATTTTATTCAAAGCAAGAACTTCGACCTGAGAGAACCAGAGATGATCATAGTAAAGTCAGACAATAAGAGCATGTGAAGATTAAAGCAAAACCACTGTCAAATTAAGGAACCAAATGTCAATCAAGGACCAAAATGCCATTGACCATCTCAGAAACAGGAACCCTACAAGAACAGTTTAAAGTTTGAGCAGGCCACTTTGTAAGCTGATTAGTTTCGAACTGGCAAGTACAAAGACTATGGCAGGCACCAATACTATATGAACACAGCAGTCACTAAGCAGGCCCCGTTAAAGGCGCCAATATTCTTTGAACAGGGCAGCAGCAGGAGCGGCACCAGAACATTGACCCAGCTGATCCAAAAATAAGTCTGAGCAAGGTGACTGTTCCCTCTCCAGGACGAAGCCTGCCCTAGCTTGGCCTGTAATCCTCATTCCAAGATGGTACAGGGAACCGATAAATTAATCGCCCTTTCACACACCCTTCAGCCCACCAATCAATACCTCTGCAATGTCCCGCGGACGTGGGACTAATGCATTCTTCTCAACCATGTTACCGGCAAGTCAAGTTTGACGCACAATGTTGACACATATTGTTCAGGCAATATTGTACGGTATGCCTATTCTTCTGGCGTACAAGTTGAAAGGGAAATGCTGGTTATTGGTTGTGATCAGCTTATATTGGATGGGCTAAAGTGCAAGAGCACCTTGTGAGTGGCCCAGATACCGCACAAGGTTAAACTATCCATTATTCTTAGAGGAGAATCTTATCATTGACGTTATTGCCTTTCTAGGTCTTGAACTCTTCGCTTCAATGAATATCCATAATGCTTCTTCTCTAAGTGAAGGTATTTGCAGAGATTTATAATCTAAGGGATTAATCAATGTAGTTTTTCCCTACATGAATGTTTTAGTCATCAATCAAATCCTTTTGCCAATATACTCGGATGTCCTATCTCTCATCAGTAGTAAATGTGATCATTATTATTTACAATAATGGGGTGATTAGATGATAAATTAATTAATGATACAAAAATATAACCAATATCACGCTCCACTACATCTCAAACCAGTATGCAATACAACACTCGGGTTGTATAGATAGAAGTACACCTATAGGGTGTCTGTATTCTCCAGGAGCAAAATAACATCGTAATGGATAGATTCAACAGCTGTGCGGTTCGTTACCTGGGAATAGTATCATACCCTATCTCATTCTTCAAGCCCACATCTTGTATCTTAGACCTAGAAAAAAAACTAAAAGTAAACTGTTCTTCAGTATTTTACCTCTTTCAATGATTTCATGACTGCCAACGGCTTACTTGCTTGACAACAACATTAGGATCTATGTTGAAATGTTGCTATCAAAGAATAAAGAAGTTGATTATCCATTAAATAATCTTCCTTATTGCCAATGGCTTATTTCACTGATAAAACAAACAGCCCCTCATTCTTTTATGTTACCATGGCGTAAAACCTGGACCACATTAGCTCAGTGTCCTTTCCTGTGAAACATTCATCTTCGTTATGACCCCTTGGCGATTATTACATCAATATAATGATATAAGATAATATCAATATTCTTGGGTGTGCTTTTAAGCTAATGAGAATACAAAGAAAACAAAGATTTTTTATTATTGAATTTCAATCTATGCCCAAAAGTGTTGTTATTATTATCTTAAGGAGTTTTGTTACAAAACAAAACATGAACCAATCACTAACTGAAAACTTCATAAATAACAGGTGTTATGCTTATAGACGTCCTACTGCAAGTCGCTGCAATATCTCATAAAACAAGCAGAAAATATTATTGATTACATGAACATTTGTTTTATTCAATAATATTTGGTGTGACCATGAGGAATTCAATACTGAAATATATTTATCTTTCTTTTTTTCAGAAACAAGAACTTAAAATTTTAAGCAAAACATTCAATCTTCAAAATTTCCTACAAATTAAGACTTTCTCATAAGATCTTAGTTGTTGACAGAAATTGTAATGTACTTGCTATTTCATCTCACAAAAGAAACCTCTAATTACTCTAATATTATCATACTAATTACCAACATACCACAGGTCTAGGGTAATGAAATCTACATGATTGTAAACATGCAGTGAGAGAAAAAATGAAAAAAAACAACCCATGATTTATTAACAAGAGATGAACACGACAGGAGTAATTTATCAATGTAACTCATTGAGTTAAATTATTTATTATTTTTGTGCCTGAGAATTATTTTTTCATCAACAGAATATTTACAATGAAATTAACACCATGGTATTTGTGGATTAATCTCATGATGGCAGAAACATCAATCTTATGCCTATAGACATTTACAATGACAAGGGACTGGCAAAGTTTCAGATATCATTTACTTTGTCCTCAATGTTCAGTGTTCATGCTGTTCATGTTCATTTACTGAAACAATAATTTTTTAATAATATTTGATAATAGCTAGTTGATAAACTGCAATGTATGCACATAAAAATGTCCTTGAAAATTGTATACGTTATTCAAGTGGACAGTACATATTCACAGATTAATATTAAATATTAAAGTAAGTATTAAAACATTGTTTTACATGAATTTCATTATTCAATCTTCTTTATCTGGTAAACATTGTTATTCATACAATTAACAATTAATTTCTTTAACAAATATTATTTGCTTTTGTTCCCATAGATACATACAAGTGTTTCATTCACTCACATAGGATGTACAGATTTTAGTATATTATATGCAAAGGACAAGTTAATACATGTAGGAAATATAGAAATCATATATGCAAACATTAAGAAAGCTACAGAGCCAATAGTTGGTAATAATCTTTTTTTGATTAGACAGGCAGATTACAGGTTAACTGTCTACACCCTTAACTCAAGTCTTCAGCAGGTACCGTGAGTCCGATGTACTTTAATAACAAAGAAGCAATATATATAGTGTGGAGCGAGGGTGCTGACTGACTTGGCGTTCTGCTGTCTTCACGTCACTTATATCTACAGAGCCTTCAACACGTCACACACAATCAACATTGGGCTATGTTCACTGCTCTCATGTTCAACCCCTCGATCCCCTTTACTATCTGGTACTTTCTGTCCTTCAATGCCATGCTTCAAGATGCTGCAACTATGTAAGTGTTTGTTGGTTGCACTGATGAAGCATTAGTTGCATAATAAACGAATGTTTTGATTTTTCTTTTGATGTAAGTTATAGGATAAAATTATTATTATTCAAACTCAACTGTTACTGGTGGACACAAAAATTAAGCAATTTACATCTCTAAAGGATGCTGTGATGGTTAACTAATGCAGAAAGGTAAATCAAAAGAAACATAAGAGAAAGTTATCTGTGAAAAGAAACAGATTGAAAAGCATTGCAATCTTTACGGTTTACAAAAATAACTTTATCTCGTGTTTGTGATGGTAACCCTGATTTACTACAGTTTTGCAGTCCTTTTACAATAGGGTTAAATCAATGTTATAATTTTATTGGCTCGTAAATAAGAAGGCCCTGAATGGTATCAAGGTATTGTAGGAGCCTTGAGGATACTAATACATTAATGTTGCAGGATGAAAATTCTAACCTCTCCTTCAAATGGAAGGAATTTCATTGGCTTGTTAAATGAGAAAGCCCTGTCCTTGACCTCGATAGATATCAAGGTAATGCAGGAGCTTTGAGGATACTAATACAATGATGTAGCAGGAGGATTCCTCAGAGTTCTACCTCTGATGTACAAAGCAGACTGGAGGAAAGAGCATCAACCAGTCCTTGTAGTGATGCCTCATCACCCAATGTCAAGCTTCATCACTACTATCAACAAACCTCCTACAATCATCACTTCTCACTGCTATCTCAAACGTCTTAACTTTAGCACTTCAAGAGAGACCATGCACACACACACCCAAACCTATATGCTTTCCTAACAACATTACCACAAATAATTATCAAACAAATAACAAGTTGATATAATGTTCTCTAAATGAACATCAATGCTTAAAGATATATATTGTATTGTGGAAAAGAACATATTACATAAAAAGTTCCAGAACTTAACAACTATCAACAACAAAATGTGCATATTTCATTTCAACAACATAATCATTTACATATTGTATGTATTTTTTCCAGACAAACAAAAAGATAATGCTTTTATTGTTTACATTGATGTATCACAATGCTCTAAAGAAAAACATAAACTTGTTACACAGAGCTAAGATTAATGCTGTATGTCTCTCAACTACCTGATATTCATTTCACGCTAGCCAAGCGAAAACCATTGTGTCATTTTAGCATTATTTCTATGACATTTATTGAGTGATAAAATTGAGATGCAATTTATTGTGTCCATCAAACTACCGTGACTAAATCTAAAATATTCACTGAGACCAATGCTATTAATTACTTTCCATTATGTAAACAAACAAAGCTACTTTGTCATGTACGTCAAAATACATATTACATAAAAGTTTTAGAATTAGGCATGATAAATAGAAGATCAAGTTAATGGTCTACTATAAGATTTCAGTAAAATTTCAGGTAAATTGAAATGAACAAGATGCCTTTGATGACAATATGTTTTTTAGTTTCCTATCATTGGTTTAAAAATAATAATTCTGTCATGGTATCTAAAGAAATTATTCAGTTATCTCTTGTATGAATAAATGTCACTATGAACAAAAGAATACATAGTTGATAAAATTCCTGAATCTTGAGTGAAAATGTATATCAATTGCCATTTTTTATATATCAAATATTCTGTTGGGAGATAATTATGAAACTGCGCAGTTAAGGTACAAGATTGTTGTTTCATCAAATGTCAAAAAGTCAGTGAAGTCTTCTATAATTTGATACACTATCCATAACTATCATAATGAAATGTCAAAAGAGAACAGAAGTAGTCATCCATATACAGTAGAACTCGGATATAATGAACTCCAAGGGACCACAGAATTTAGTTCGCTATATCCGGTGTTCGCTATACGCATATAATTTTAATGATATTATATAGGGACGGGACTTGGAAATTTGTTCGCTTTATCCGAGTGTTCGCTATATCCGTGTTCTACTGTATTCCTCTTTCTCATCAATAGACAACAGTTGATAAAATCAAACTGTACTCGGGTTTCAACTTAACCAAGTATTTACATTTATACATTAGAAAGTAGTTTCATCCCTTTTTCTATTAATTTCCTAAAATTAATAAATCTGTCACTTTCAATAGAAGACAAAAAAGATGGGAAATGTCAAAAGAAAAATATTAAATAGAAATTGGCAGGGTTTTGAAATGTGTATTCCTGCAGATAAATCAAGGGTTAAAGAGAGTACAAGAGATTTGAAAGGTCCTAATTTTTCTATTAAAATCATATTCAGTTTCTAGGCAACAACTCTCAATATTAGAAATATATATGCGCAATAGATGTAATGTTTACACATTAACCTTTAAAATCTGACACATAATTGATCTAGACAAATAAGAAATAGTATTAGAAATGTACAGTACATACGCAATAGAGTTGTTCCTTAGCTTGCTATTTCTGACAAATAACAAACAAGAAATATTGAATTAAAAATATGCAAGGACACTGAACACTTGAAAACAAGTAACTTTGAAACAAAAACACGTTTTTTTAAATACAATAGACATTGGCATATCCTTATAAGGAAAGCTTCCTCAAAACAACAATGCTTCATTAATTTGTTGATGAGTGAAAACTGTTCTTAATTGAAAATACATGCTTATTTTAAAAATTTCTAGAGAAGAAGTAAAAAATGCACAAAGCTTATGAAGGGACGGACGGTTGAGTTCAAAAGTGAAAGATCCCGCAAAATTGACAAATCTTTTTGGATCTGTTCTTGAAGGGTTAATATCTGTGTAATTCATAACTGCTTCAAGAGACTGAAAAACATTTCCCAGGAAGCATTTTCAAAATTTACTCTCCCCCTTGTTGTAACACCTTAATTAATTTATTTACCGAACTAAGCAAAAACATTAACCATATAGATAAAAGCCTGAAGTAAATTTTGGCCTATTGTATCTGCTAAAATGATCAAAATCTACTTCCAGCAACCGGAATTTCATGTTAAATCCCCTATGTCCTATTACCATAAGTCCAAAATCCTTTTGACTAACTACTTACATAACAGAATCTGACAGTACAAAGATTACAAAGATTGGTTCCACTGCGATAAATCAATGGTTGGAATAAGTATTACACTTTAATGACAGATCAAAGACAGAATCATTTCCCAGAGGTCCGGAACCACTTTCATTTGATTGATACAATGGCCTTGGAAACAGGCTGTATTAACCCTCCTAATTTCAGGATAGTCTTCTTACAGGAAGTATTCTATCAGTGGATATTTTGTGGAAACAATTTCAGGTGGCATTTTTTACTTTTATGTATCACTAAATTGAAACATGTTGCGGAGGGTGATATTTTGTTAACTTTAAATTTGACAATTTTACTAAACTTACATATTTGTCCACCAAAAAAACGGACTTACCCTTACTTCTGATTTCACAATATAATGCAGGTATTTTGTACCTTTAAGAGATTCTCCAAATATTTATTTTTCCATTTTTAGAAATTAGTGCAAGGGATAATGTCACTTTTAAAAATGTATTTTTGACTTCTTTTCAACTTACAGACACAAAGGCAACAAGATATTGTGTCAGAATGTGTAACAACTTAATATTCACTTTTGGGCCTTAACTTTTAACTCTCTTAGTGTGAATATTGATGTAAGCAATTTTGATATATGGTATGTATGTGTAAAGTGATACAAGGAGACCACTGAAAATAATTGGAATAGAGAAGGCAGTGTGAGTTCTTTCTATATGTTTTCTCCAATGAATCTCTTTACAGAGACAATGGGTATGAGAGTATTTTACGAGAGCTTCAATCAACATTTTCAATAACCTTCCAGACAGAAGAGGTTTTGTATCAGAGTTTCATTGGGGTAATCCAGATTTTAAATGATCATGTGTTAGTGATATACAGAATTCCTTTCATATCTAAAACTTGTATTCCTACAATTTTGAAGATTTAAGATTTGAAATACAGTCATTACTCTTTCTTAACATGATACCAGCGTATGTATAACTCCTTTTGCCTCCTAAATGAACAATGAATTGCCCATTTTTACAGGTTAATATCAATTAAAACAATTGAAAGGTAACAAAGTGAAATAAGAACAGTATATCAATTTAAACACTTGAAAGGTAACGGGTAACATAGTGAAATTAGAATGTTAAATCAATTCAAACAATTGAAAGGTAACATAGTGAAATTGGAACCATATATCAATTCAAACAATTGAAAGTTACATAGTGAAATTGGAACCATATATCAATTTAAACAAGCAGCTGACATGGTCGAGCTATATCCCCCGCAAATTGCACAATATGTATAGGTTTTCCTTATCATATTGCCAATTAATTTTTGTTGCACAAATTAACACAAATTTTCCAGGATATGAAAGAAACTGTTCTAATAAAAAAACTAAATCATACCAACTTTATGTTCACTGTTGGGCATAATTCGACCTAACTGACAAAATTAACGTATTATGTATTTGGATCTTCAAGATCAATTTGATCATATTTAAACAAACATATTTTCAAAATTGTTCTTCATGACACACCAACATATGATTATGTATCTCCATATCAAATTTGATCAATATGTGATGATTAGTTTAGAAGTTATGAGCCGGACAGGATTTGTAACAGTTTTCCAACAGAGTCCTCATTTTTTGCCAATATTAAGGCAAAATATTTTTAAAATATTTCCAAAATTGTTCTTCATGACACACCTTCATATGATTATGTATTTCCATATCAAATTTTATCAATATGTGATGATTAGTTTAGAAGTTATGAGCCGGACAGGATTTGTAACAGTTTTCCAACAGAGTCCTCATTTTTTGCCAATAAAGGCAAAATATTTTAAAAATATTTCAAAAATTGTTCTTCATGACACTCCTTCATATGATTATGTATTTCCATATCAAATTTGATCAATATGTGATGATTAGTTTAGAAGTTTTGAGCCGGACAGGATTTGTAACAGTTTTCCAACAGAGTCCTCATTTTTTGCCAATAAAGGCAAAATATTTTTAAAATATTTCCAAAATTGTTCTTCATGACACACCTTCATATGATTATGTATTTCCATATCAAATTTTATCAATATGTGATGATTAGTTTAGAAGTTATGAGCCGGACCGGATTTGCAACAGTTTTCCAACAGAGTCCTCATTTTTTGCAAATAAAGGCAAAATATTTTTAAAATATTTCCAAAATTGTTCTTCATTACACACCTTCATATGATTATGTATTTCCATATCAAATTTTATCAATATGTGACGATTAGTTTAGAAGTTTTGAGCCGGACAGGATTTGTAACAGTTTTCCAACAGAGTCCTCATTTTTTGCCAATAAGGCGAGACCAAATTAATTAGTTGATTTACGGATCCGCCGACTACGATTTTTCCAAATTCCCAAAATAAAAAATGTTTATTTGAACCCCGCTCAATAAAAAATGTTGCATTGCCACTGGAAAAAAATCTAAAATATTACGAAAATACGAACAGTAAAAGGGAGACTGCCTAAAGTACTCGCTCGAGAAAGAGTGTCACCCATTATCATTGTTTAATGTTACAAATTTCCTGCCCTTCTTCGTTATTTATCAAAGTTTAAAGTTTAAACACATCGTCGTCAAAGATACAATCTCGAAAGCACGTTGTTTTCCCCAAACCGGTGTTTCAGAAATTAGTTACAGGTTTGTTTTCATTCCAAATTACGAAGGTAAATTTTGATTCAATAAAATTATATGCGTAACGAAATATAAATATTCAAATACGATGGACTTAAATAGAACCAAAGAACGGCTACCATAATTCAAAATATCAATTATATCGCAAAAGATCAAAGAATATGCAATGAATTTGTCAACTTTATCTGACAGCAGTTACGAAAGGAAACACCGTTTGAAATTACAATCGTATTTTCTTGACGACATATAGACATTATAAATATTATTTCGAGCTAAGTATAACATTTTTGATTGTTTTTTCTTCAAGTAATATGTAAATTAGAAAAATGAATTCATTGCATCTTTGTTGTAAAATAAATCATCAGAAAATTTCATCCAAAAACTTGTTTTATTTAGACATTTAATATCTTATCTGTAATGTGTTGTCATGAAAATGTTACGACTGCATGTTATTCTGAACATGGCCATTTGACTTTGGCACTTCGTGGTTTTGTTTTCTTGCATATTTGAAAAACGATTTAAACTTATGCTTTTAGACAGCAAGTTCACAAACTATGGATAATTCTACGATTATATGATACAGTTTTAATAAGACTATTTACAAATTCGTCAACATTTAAGTGCATGAAAATTGCTAGCAATGTTGATAATCGGCGTTCGCAAGTCGTCAACAGACTAGTTATTTTTCAAGTGGTATAAGGTAAACATTTTTATCTGATGTTGCAGAAATAGTCACAAACAAGGTTTTATTTATAGAATTAGAAATGAGTCTATCTCGAGATTGATTAATATAAACTATCTTTATTTATTTCATTAATTATTGATTTTGTTGTAAGTGTGATTTTCTTAATAAATTTTATCAGAATACTTCTTATTATATATTCAATCAAATTTATTTTGCAATCAGATTAAAAAACTATAATATTAAGATTGATCAGGGCAAAAGATAAAAACAATTTCTTTTGCATGATAGATTTTTAGAATGAGTTATATTATTTTTAATGATAGACTTATAATTTTAAATGTCCCATTATTAAGTTTTTTTTAGACAAAATATATCTATTGATAAAAAATCCTTTTACACAGATAGTACTTACTTCTGCATGCATGATACAATAAAACAAAATCTGTGTAATGAAAAACAAAACATTAATAAAAATTTAAGGTATATATCAGTGTTTTCGCCGGTCTCGTGTTAATCTGTTTTCAGGCAAATCTTTGTCGACACTACACCAAAAAGCTTTTCTTTTTTTTTTTTTATTTTCCCTCCTGCCTTTAGCCATTTTGACCTCCAGAAATCCGTAAATCAAGTAATTAATTTTGTGTGGCCTAAAGGCAAAATATTTTTAAAATATTTCCAAAATTGTTCTTCATGACACACCTTCATATGATTATGTATTTCCATATCAAATTTGATCAATATGTGATGATTAGTTTAGAAGTTATGAGCCGGACAGGATTTGTAACAGTTTTCCAACAGAGTCCTCATTTTTTGCCAATAAAGGCAAAATATTTTTAAAATATTTCCAAAATTGTTCTTCATGACACACCTTCATATGATTATGTATTTCCATATCAAATTTTATCAATATGTGATGATTAGTTTAGAAGTTATGAGCCGGACAGGATTTGTAACAGTTTTCCAACAGAGTCCTCATTTTTTGCCAATAAAGGCAAAATATTTTTTAAATATTTCAAAAATTGTTCTTCATGACACACCTTCATATGATTATGTATTTCCATATCAAATTTGATCAATATGTGATGATTAGTTTAGAAGTTATGAGCCGGACAGGATTTGTAACAGTTTTCCAACAGAGTCCTCATTTTTTGCCAATAAAGGCAAAATATTTTTAAAATATTTCCAAAATTGTTCTTCATGACACACCTTCATATGATTATGTATTTCCATATCAAATTTGATCAATATGTGATGATTAGTTTAGAAGTTATGAGCCGGACAGGATTTGTAGCAGTTTTCCAACAGAGTCCTCATTTTTTGCCAATAAAGGCAAAATATTTTCAAAATATTTCCAAAATTGTTCTTCATGACACACCTTCATATGATTATGTATCTCCATATCAAATTTGATCAATATGTGATAATTAGTTTAGAAGTTATGAGCCGGACGGGACTTGTAACAGATTTCTTAAAAAATGTACCACTTTTTCTCCAAAATCCTAATATTTTATGTAGATTTTCAGAAAATTGTTTCTCATGACACATTATTGCATGTTTCTTCATGTCCATAAAAAATTTGAATTGAAATGGTTGATTAGTTAGAAAGTTATGAGCCGGACACAAAGTGTAACGGACGGACGGACGGACGGACGGACGGACGGACGGACGGAACCCATTTTAATACCCCCCGCAACTTCGTTGTTGCGGGGGATAACAATTAAAAGGTATTATAGTCTAATAAGAACAATATATCAATTTAAACAATTAAAAGGTAATATAGTGAAATTAGGACCACATATCAATTTAAACAATTGAAAGTTACATAGTGAAATTTGAACAATATATCAATTTAAACACTTGGAAGGTAGCATAGTGTAATAAGAACAATATATCAATACAAACAATTGAAAGGTAACATAGTGAAATTAGAACTATCCCCGGATTAACCATCCACAGTAACAGAGGAATTACTCCATGTGTAAATCTGCTAGATTATTTCATCACCCTTTGGATAAATGCTAAGAACTTTACGTTTCTCTACAGAAATAAAACTGTCTTAATTTGATTCTAATTTTTCAAATTTATACTATCAACCGTTCTTCAAAGTCTTCAGTTTTCCGTGAGCAATTTAATCAAAGTATTTCAATCGACTAGACATGGCAATCCTTGAAAATAATTGATACAGGTTTAGAAAAATTAATTACGGCAAATACTTTATTGACCATACCATAGCATTTTTGAAAAGGGTAATCATTTGATTTACCTCATTCCTTCGTCAGTTAACAACACACCTACATTATTTGAAAACCAAACCAATTCTGTTAATTTTGTGAGTGTAAATTGTTAAGAAATCTTTGAAAAAAAGTTTCTTTTTTGGCATCATTTATATAAATGTTATCAACATCAACTTTAATTGTACACATGCAGGTCTCATATTTCATATTATATCCTTGAAGCTGTATTTTACCATGACTAATTTATCGGTATTACAAGAATACTATGGCTATATTCAAAATTCAAAATTATGTCTAAATTCTAAGAGTTATGCTTTATGCGAGACATATTGATGTATAGAGATGGAATTTAAGGCCTTATGTTCTCATCCATACCCTTGGAGTTTTGTTATTTATACACACAATCTCTACAATGTTCACGACAATATGCATGCATTTTGTCATGTTAATATTTTCTCTTTTTGTTCATAAATTTGAATTATCCTAACACATAGCACCATAATACTTGTAGTTTTCTCCAAATTAAGTGACCAACATAATACATCCTAGACATAGCAAACAGCAATGTGTCTAGCTATTCTTGACCCAGTTGTGTTCACCGTCACGAACACTGTAATCATAGATGGGACATGCCGGTGAAGAGTATTCATACACAGGTACATCTGTACTGTCTCCCCGTTCCAGGGTCAAAGTTCACACTACCTTACTTCCTTCTGTATAGATAATGCTTGTAGTGGGAGAAGACTCATGCCGATGTCTATTTGGTCAAATCTTCTCATGTGCTTTACTGAGTTAACTCTCACAATTGAAGTTCAGCAACAATTGGTATCCTTTGCCTCTGGATGGGTGACCCCCTTCTCAGCTTGAAGTTAATCCTCTACCAAACATGAAACACTATACATAAAATTAGCGGTGCCAATAACTGGGTGTCTGGTATGAGAGACAAAGTAAATATCAACAACTGTGTCAGGTTAGATGACTATCACAAAAAAGATCACATTAAAAAAGTCTCTACACCAAGGTAATAGATGTTTGACATCATGAGACTTTTAAGGGTGGAGTGTGAATACACCCTATCAAGTTTAAAACAAACCCAGATACCCAAAGATAATTAGGAGATCTTCTTTTTGACATGTCTTTTGCCTGATGATTCTGCTTGCAAAAATACAAAGTCATGGTGATAATGATGTCGGGTTAGGCAACTATCACATGAAAAATCACATTAAAGAAGTCTCTACACCAAGGTAATAAAGTTTGACATCATGTGACTCAGAATTTGTTAAGGGTGGAACGTGAATACACCCTATCAAGTTTAAAACAAACCCAGATTACCCAAAGATAATAAGGAGATCTTCTTTTTGACATGTCTTTTGCCTGATGATTCTGCTTGCAAAAATACAAAGTCATGGTGAAAATGATGTCGGGTTAGGCAACTCTCACATGAAAAATCACATTAAAGAAGTCTCTACACCAAGGTAATAAAGTTTGACATCATGTGACTCAGAATTTGTTAAGGGTGAAACGTGAATACACCCTATCAAGTTTAAAACAAACCCAGATTACCCAAAGATAATAAGGAGATCTTCTTTTTGACATGTCTTTTGCCTGATGATTCTGCTTGCAAAAATACAAAGTCATGGTGATAATGATGTCGGGTTAGGCAACTATCACATGAAAAATCACATTAAAGAAGTCTCTACACCAAGGTAATAAAGTTTGACATCATGTGACTCAGAATTTGTTAAGGGTGGAACGTGAATACACCCTATCAAGTTTAAAACAAACCCAGATTACCCAAAGATAATAAGGAGATCTTCTTTTTGACATGTCTTTTGCCAGATGACATTACTTGGAAAATACAAAGTCATGGTGAGAATGCTAAATACTCACCACCTTGTGGCTAGCGATTACATAAGTTCTAAACCAAACTGTAGACTATTGTCTTATTACTAGCTATTGGTACCGTTCACAAACATTCACAGCTCCTATATTTACTAGGGATGTCACAATACAGGTACCTCGCAATACGATATGTATCACGATACTAAGGTCATGATACAATGCATATCGCAATACACTAAATGCAACATCATAACGATGAGATACAAATTCACGGATCTGATTTTAATATTTTTTATGCGAAATTATCTGAGTAACCAGCATTTAAACATAAAAATAAGCCAATTTCTTCATGGAAAAGTCGTTTAATGCTATATTAAAACTAAGTTAACTAGGATTTTTAAAATTTGCATTTCTTGATTCGATATTCACACAAAAATTTAGCAATATTTACTAAAATTTGTATCACAATACAGGTTACTGTATTGTGTATAACTGTATTGTGTATTGTATCATGAACTAAACCATGATGATGCATCGATGCATCAGTGTATCGTGACATCCCTAATAAGTGCACAATGAGCTGATAAAAAGTTCATCAAGCTTTGCTACTGTTGAAATTACCCTTCTTAAATGTGACTGCTGGGCCGGGCCATTCATAAAGATTCATTCTGAGTTGTTGATAATTAGAATCCTAACTCTTTAAAGGGGCAGTAGCACGTTTTTTTATAATTTTATATTTTAAATTTGTCACCGATAACTGAATGTTAATGTTAAATGTATTATTTTGCTAATGTCAAAAATCTTATTACACAAGCCAATCTTCCATAGTCAGAGAACAAAGTATGAAGATTAACCTAAAATCCATTGGCAGCCATTTTATGTGAACACCTTTAATTCATTTTGTGTAAGAAAAAGGAATCGCATGGCTTAACTTTACATTATATATCTGAATTATTACTTCTCCATTTAGTTTGAATACATTGTCTTTTAATTGGAACCATTAATTTTCATTTTCCTGACATCACCTTATATTCCACCTAAAAACGTGCTACTGCCCCTTTAATAGATAATCCAAAATTTGAATTCCAATTTTGTTATCCAAGAATATCCCAGTGCCTGTATATTAAGGATTTAAGTTTTCAATCTGCATTGCCATATAAAGCTACAGTCTAGCATTTCTTCAAATGATTTTTGCCAAGAAAGCTTTACTATACAATCCATACATACCTACATATATATGTATGGAGGTTGTAACAGAAGGGAAGCTCATACACAATCATTGATTCAAAACACATCTTGTGCTGTTCAGGTAAAGGCCACTAAACAAAAGGACAAAAGCCTATTGATTACAACTATCGATAGTAATGTAACAACGTAATTAATTTCTCCAAGATTACCTTTCTCTGTTATAAGTCTTGTCAATATCACTCCCAAAGAATGCTTGTATGATCTGAGGATAACTAGTACTGCCATGGTGATAACTACCACTAAAAGATTTCTGCTTTGACCTTTGAACCTCAACTTTCTTATAGATCCAGATCTCTGCGAAACAAACTTTCAAACTAAAAACCAGCCATAAGCTAAGAAGTAATACTTTTTCTTAAAATACCAACAGGCACAAAAACATTTTCCTTTTTTTCAAATTCTCTGTAATGTTTTACACTGTTTTCATCTTATGTGAATGATAGTGACAATTTCATTGCAGACTTTTGAAATTTAAAAGGCTAACTAGATTACAAAATAATCTAAGATTTATACTTACAAAACATAATATTTTTTCAATAAATTAAGTTTTATCCCCTTATAACTTATAACCTCCCCTGTAGCCTCCTAACTAAATACAACCTATTGTTTACCTCACCACTCGCCCCTCCATCTTGGATATATGTATGGTACATATAAACTTTTATTAATATTATCAGCCTTTGTTTCATTTTGGTCGTCCTGCCACAGCTTATTTTCTTGAAATGTCAAATTGCCCCTTTTTTTGCAACTGCTTGTATACATTTGAAGAATGTCTTCATCACAACTTAACCGTCAGTAGTCAAATGTTGTATATTTTTGCATTACATGTACGAGCGTGCTGTACCCAGTTCAAAAAGAAATAAAGTGATAAAAAAAATATATTATCAGTTTTATTTACATGAGTTAAATCTCATTACCAATTCCTCTCTGTCAATTCATGTAAATAAAATCACAAGTTACGGACTGGGGAAGCCTGACAAGCAGCTGTAAGAGTCTACCTAGCCATGATTGTCAGTCTTTATTAATACTGATGACCTGAATTTGTGGTCATTTACCAACACAGAGCACGTGTTTATTCAAGTTTCATTCTCTCACATACGCTGGGAGAGAAACAAGTCTATAGACATATCCATCACATCAATCACAAATACACATCCAAACCAAACCTAATCCCTTAATGGACGAATCTGTTTACTTAATTTGTAGGAAAAACGGTACTTCTATTTTCAAACAAGCAATTAACTAGATTATCTAAAAACATGAAGAAACAACAAACATATCTATTTCCTATGTAACATAAAAGTTTCTATTTCATTTCTTGTATTGATTACATTGTTATTTTTGGATCACAAATAATAATAATCTACAAAATAAGTGATATTTACGAAATCAATAATCCATGGATGTCACCAAAAATGCATCAAGAGATAAGGTTGGATATATAAGTAATTCAATAACTACGTTTTTTTATGTAGATGTATTTTTTAATCTTATATTATCATGAATCATGGTTATGATTTATTGAACACTCAGCCTTACTATAATAAAGTTCATAAAAATAAATACTGAATCTATGATCTCATCAATTGAACTAGATATCTAAAGAAATATATTGTCTTATAAATCCAACTTAACATTTAACTTACTTTCTACAAACTTCCTGACATAATCATTAAAACACAGACAACAACATCCCACATCTCCGTTTACAAGCTTACACTCATAATGACACTGACAGCAGGTAATGGAGCATGTGTTGTATTGGTTAATGTAGACAAACTAATAGGGCCCAACTATATATATATCGATCAAAACATTGAAGCCGGAAGTTTCCATCGAAGACAAACCGTAGAATTAATCAAATGACGCATTTGGTTGCCACAAGCTTTTAGTCTCAGAACATGTCCTTTAAACTCCTACAAGTTTCCAAAGTGTTGATCTCTACATAAATAAATTCTTAATTACATTCCCTGGCTGTAAGAAATTTGGCTGGTGTAGAGTTAGAAGTTGTTAAGATATGAGAATATTGAAAGGGGTGGGATGTTATCTTTTGCTGAATAAAGATATTGCCAATCCATTTAGATATGGCTGCCTTAGATGAAGATTTTAAACATTCTGTGATTTTACAGCAAATAGGTTAAATGGATCTGTAGCTCGTCAGTCTTAACACTATCGATTACATAAGTTAGAAATTTTACTAATGGGTACACAATCAGCAATGAGTCACTGGCAACTTTGTTTTGTACAGAGTGTTTTAACATTCAAGTACATTTCGGTCTATGGAAAAGAAATAAGGAGTAGCCTTTTTGATTTGCACTTCTTGCACCAAAGCCAAAACTTACATCCAAATTTCTGTAAAGACCACAAGAAATGTGTGTGCATGTGAAGCATATGTGTGAATATGTAAAAAATATTCTAGTTTATATGTTGATAATCACTTCCTCCACAGAATAGAAGAAAAGGGCTAAAACACTGAGTACTAAAGGTCATCAGCTTCTGTATCACCAGTTCTCTTGCTTGCACATACAGCTGCCTCCTGTTTTACTTACTTTTGTTTTCCTCGAACTGGTTTGCAGCAAAGAATTCAACCAAACTGGTAATTATTCAAAAGAAACTTAATTAAAAAAACATTGAACTAAATAATTAATTGTCTTTAGATAAGTTTTTTAGACATTTGTAAGGTAGACAAGTTCTAAGGCTAAAAGTACAGTTGTGAACTTATCAAACCACTTATTAATAAAGAGTTAAGGATAAATCATTTTAAAATTGTTATCAAAAATTAGATAGCTTGATTGCCTTAATTGGAGAAACAACCTAGAATCTTTTGGATGTTATTATATCAAAATGAAAACATAAGATACTTTTTTATTGCATTAAAAATGTCACTTGTTGAACTGATAAAAGGCTAAAATCAAAAGAGAATTTTTTTTTTATCAATTAATTAACAATCAGTCCCTTAATTTACTATATTATTGAAGTCAATATATCATACACCTAATGATTCAACAAACCTACCTCCTTTGAAAGGTAAATAGTAAGTTATTATTTTGAATTTTTACGATATTCAGCATGATCTTAAGATCATAATTAAGCACCATTAACAGTGAGTCTTACGCCAAAAGCGTCAGGGTAGATATGTCTGATTATTATGAAGAATATATTTTTAAACTTTTTTAAAATGCCTCTGATAAAAAAACCATTTCATATAAAAAAATTTAACAGGTGAAAGCTTATATATCACATATAATATGATGTATGACAGTTTCAATTGAGACATAGTTGCTGATGCGTATAAAATTAAAGTGCGTAAAGAAGTATTTATAAACCACCTGTGATGTGTCACAGTTGAGTGACAAGGTTGATTATATATATACCTACATCACCAAACAGTGTAAATGGATAGGGAAGTAGATGGATAATAGCTATGACTACACTGACATGGAGACCAGAGTTGAACAAACACCATTACTATTTTCAATAGCAATATGGGCTAAAACTCTGATGGTTTCATCGGCCATTGACACTTAAACACTTTTTGAAAAGTAGATACGTCAACAATAAATGTTTACCACGGAGTACATCACATACTGAGATCACAGTATCTGCACTGATACCAAATCTATGACTGATTGCAGTCAGGTTTCTTGCAGGATTCAACCTTTTCCCTGAAAGTCATGCAACAACAACTAATGGCAGTTATCGTAAATCCTTGAATAATCGCCCGATTATCAATTTCAAACACTAATTTTACCTGGCGATTATTCAAGGAAGGCAATTATTCGAGACAGGAGATTATTATTTTTGTAGCGTAATATGTGTAAGTCTTTTTTTTAAAATAAAACAAACAACCGTCAAATTGGAATTTCGTATTGTGGGTATCGTGATTGAGGCTCCTACCAATGGTTGACAATTCAAACTATCGCAATATGATAGTAGTAATAGGACAAAGAGATCTGTTAACATATGTAAAATAAAACCGGAGATTATTCAAGGCAGGCGATAATTTATTTCAAAGGGGCCGTTGACACGGCGTTAATGCAAGGCAGGCAATTATTCAAAGCAGACATTTATTCAAGGATTTACGGTACTTGTTTCATGATACCCAGTACTGTGAACCATTAGGAGATTGGAAAAGCCTTCAAGATTATTTCTCTCATAAAATTATCTCGTGTAACAGATGGTCTAAGAACAGGAAGAAGGCCAGCAACATTCTGAGTTAGGTATCAAAATGAAACCTGCTACCATCTGCTTGGAAATACTCCACCATGGAATGATACAAAACCAGTCAAATACCCTGACAAGTTTTTCTTTGGTTGTCCAAATAATATTGATAAAATAACAATCAAGCAATAGGGCTTAGAATATTAAACATTTTGGCCAAGTCAATAAAAGAAACCCAAGCTGAGGCCTAAATAAAAAGTCAATTTGTTTCTGGTAACTGCCTGTCAATTTTCAAACCTATGCATTAAGCCTCATTCTAGATGTGGACAAGGGAAAAGGAATGGTATTCTTGAAGCCTAGAAAAACACTGAAACATGGACTTTTGAAATGAACATTCTGTTCATGTAGGCCTTCATAGCCAATTTTTGTTGAACCTTTGTTATGCTCACTACAAAGAACAAATAGTTGTTATACAAAAAAATCTTCATCATTGCATCAGTTTTGTCTGTCCGCATAGACCACAAACATTGAATAAATTGTTTTTGGCCATACAAAGCCCTTGATGAGAACTGCACCTACCTTTCTGTATGAAGGTCTTAGTTTGTATGTAGGTAATGGCAAGTCTGATCAAGGAACTCTTGTCCAGTTTGTCCAGGGCTTCAGTCATGAAGGGAAGTTCTTCACATAGACTAGCTAGTTCCACAGTCTCCTGGTCTCGCCGCGCCTTGGCCGCTAGCTTCGACTTTACCGCTCTAGAACACATGATCGTCACAATTACATATGTGGATATCCATAAAGTTGCTTCGATGACAACGCTGGATAATTGTAATGTTGCTTTGACTTTACAGCTCTGCAACACAAGTCAGCAAAGGATGACAATGCTGTATAATTACAATGTTCCTTCAACTTTACAGCTCTGGAATATAAAACTATTTGAGGATGACATATTTGGAAAATGCTACCCTTCCTAATGTAACATCCCTTGAATACAAAACAGATATACATGGAGTTATACAGAGTTTGTACCCAAGACACATTTTACATGCACAGAACAGCTATGGTATACAAGGCACATATTAAATGGATCTTACTGTTAGAATACAAGACATGTTTGCACTGACATTACTGCATGGAATACATTCTATATAGACCTTATAGCTCATAATACACACTGTACATGGATGCTTCAGGCCTGTAATACAAGAAAAATTGTACATGTATAGTTTAGTTCTGTAATACAAGACAAATTACAGCTCTGTATTATCCAGTATGGATGTCTTACAGCCCTTGAATATAAGAGACTTTCCGCACAGCCTATAAACTGAAAAAATACAGCAGACATGTTCTTTAGTGTTCTGAAATCAGGAGACAATCTGTTTGGATAAGACATAGCATTCAATAAAAGAGACATTCTTCTTGGCTAGAATGTAGATTCTAAATAGTTTGGACATTCATAAAGCTCAGAAATTCAAGAGATGCTCAACATGTTCTTGATAGCTCAGGAGATCTCGACATGGATGTTTCAAATCTGGATCATTAGATATTTTAGATAGTTTTACAGTTCTCAAATATTGATGACAGATCAAATGGACCTTTTGACACTTAAGCAGGGTTGCATCTAGAAATTTGACCAAAAGAGCCAATTGGCTCACTTACCTTTCAAAAAGGAGCCAATCATATTTTCAATGAACATCTTGAAAATGATGTTCATACTTTGCCTTTTTGCTGCTTACATCTGTATTTGATTCATTTTCCGGCAATGCGCATTCAGTATCGTAGGACGGCATGGGGGTAGCAGACAATTCAGTGTTAGTTTTGTCATGCGATTCAATCGGCGATAATTCGCTATCATTGTCGCCATCCACCGCAGTAATAACTCGTTCACCATCTTCCGATGCTCTATCAGCATTATCAGGGACGTTATTGGTTGATGCATTCTTAAAAAAGTCAGTTATTCTACGTTTACGAGAGTTACTCGCCATTTTGACAGCAACAGACGATACACTGACATTCAGCCAATGAAATTCGTTGTTTCTCGCAGCCACGGCTTTTTATCCAATCAGAGTACTCGTTACCATAAATATACCCCTGTTAATCCGTTCTGTACAAAATTGCATTGGCTGGATATCGAGAATCAATGGTTAAACTGGACTACTGCGCAGTTTTCCATTCACTACACAGTAATAACGACTGTTAGAACGAACCTAGTCTTACACGTCACTGTGTGTTCGTTTTTGTTGACAACTCGGCGAGAAAACGTATGCTTTCATGATAATTTTTGAGCATTTCTTTTTGTTCTTTATTTGATTTTTAATTTGATACCACGCTCGTTCAAGGTATAAAAGCGCCAAGACAAGTTTTAATGCGTATATATATTGGCTCATTGATTTTTTGAAAGGTGCCAATTTTAGACAATTTGCGTAAATCCCGCAAATACGCACGCTAGATGCAACCCTGCTTAAGGTCACGCAATCAATGAATACATTTCATTGAATATAACATTAATGTAACGAATTAAAGTGTTAAAAGTTAAAATAATCCATTTTTTCAATATATGTTGACCTTGATGTGACCTTGACCTTTGACCTTGAAAGTGAACATGTCATTTAATTCCCCAGAGGTGAATACACTTATACATGTTCATGAGTTCTGAAAAGCTTAATGGGATTTAGTTTTAGCAAAATTAGTTGCACATTGCAATAACACAAATCTCATGACCTTGACCTTTGACCTTCAAGGTTACACAATCAATGAACACTTTTCATTGAGTATAACAATCATCTATTGATTAAAAGTGTTCATTGTTAAAATAAAGCATTTTTGCAAAACCATGCTAAAGTAGTGGCCTTGCTGTGACCTTGACCTTGGACAGATTGTAGCGAAAACCTTTCCAAAATTTTTTACTCTTCCAAGGATGATACATACCAAGTAAGAACTTCATAGCACAAAAACTTTTCAAGTTATCGCGTTTACAAGGAATTTTTTAGTGAAAATTATAGCTTGTGACCTTGACCTTTGACCTTGAAAGTGAATATGTCTAAATCGTTCCCCCGAGGTATTAGCAGTAAGTTATGAATACAAGTTCTGGAAAGCTTAGTAGAAAAAAGTTATAGCCATTAGTATGAGCGTGGACGCGGCGGCGTTGGCGGTGTTGGCGGCGGCGGAAACTTCACAAATACTGAAAGCAGCCCCGTCTAAGTGCTAATAATTCCACAGAATCAGATGATGTGTTTTCTTTTAACTTGGAATTTGCATTTAATTGTGCTTATCAAGAAAACCCTATCATGATTGTGTCTAAATGTTATTTACAATAGTCTTTAGAGTCAGTCAGTACCATGTATTGTGTAATATAACCATACTGGCATTCCTACTAAACAAATAAAACAGGAAGTGAACTCATTTGCAGATCTTGTGTCAAGATTAAATAGTTCATACGGTGAATCCCTTCTTTTATGATGAGTATAATTACATTTAAAAATACCTTTATGTATAGAAAATGATCAAATTTAAGGATTCAATTTGATGAGCAAATAAGATAAAGTAAATGAAAAGGGATTATTTAATTTGTTCAGGCTTTCAAAACTGTAATCAAATATTACTTCCTATTACCCTAATTCAAATGATTATTTCAGAATTAAATCAAACTTATTTAGATAGTAAGTTTGATCTGGATAAGGTTTGGTTACAGTGCAGATAGAATCTACAATGTCATCATGTCACCGGAAGCCTTTCTTGATCAGGCAGACGTTCTGACTTATAGGTCTTCTCTAGTGTAGAAACTATATGGCTTTATAACCATACAAAGAAGCTGTACAATTTTACCCTTGATGAAAACAACATGAACATGAAACACTATAAGGCAAAGCTTTAAGACCATGATCTAAAGTTAATTAAGCCAACGTTTTGTTTCTAAATATTAAACCTCCAACATTCTTTTTTCATGTTCTCCCTCAATCTAAGAATCAGCAAAGTCTCTTTGAGTTGTTTGTATTGGCATATTTGTCCAGGGTGCATAAACAGAAACAACCAAAAAAAGAAAGAAGTCATGAGGGGGTTAAAAAGCTCCTTTGGTGCTGGAAGATAATTTTGTAATAAATCATTTCAGATCAGCAGGGTTTATGGCATGTCCATTCTTTGACTTCATGAGCTTTGTCTGTTAACAGTTAACCTCTTCTCGTACCCTAAGACCAGATATATTTTGGCATCCATGTACCTCAATGGGATCAATACTTGATGATTTGGTCCTGATCCAACTTCAACCCCTTAACAAAATACCCACCAATTCATTAAACCCCCTTTTCCCTCTCCCCTCCTTCCTGACCAGACTGCAAGTCAATATGGGTCAGTTTGGTTTTACAAAGCCCAAAATGATACCTACCTTGAAAGACTGGTAGAACGGCACTGGCCATCTTCATCATCACTGTTGGTTGGGTAGGACATCACTCTCTTGGGCCTGCGAACAATAACAATCATGATAAGTATCACCTTTGAAGACCCTTAATTCAAGCTTTTAGAATAACCCTCCTACATTGAATTATCAACAATCATAAGGCCAATGCAATAATATGGTGCAGATCCAATTTACAAAGGTTGAAAGTAATAGTTATTATATCATCTGGAAATAGAAGAAATAGTCATCAACATTCGCCACGAAATTGGTTTTCAAACAATAGCCTAAATCAGAGCAAAAAATCACATAACTTTGTTGAAAAGTACTGCACTCTTCTTATTTTCTACTTCTGTCAAGTTATTTTTACCAAGAAGACATACAACAAATTTGGTAAACAAAACCAAAGAATAATGGCCCAATATTTGGTTCCTTGGTAAATAAATGAGAAAGACCAAATTCTACCGTAACAATACTATAGATCAGGAAACTAAAAAGACATAACTCCACAGAAATATTACACTTCCTGTCCGAGAAAATGATCTTGCAAGTGCAAGTACACAAGTCCATAGAAGTATTGTAACAGATTGTAAGATATTGCATTGCTTGTCTGAGACAGTATGACGCCAGTGACATAAAAAAGCTTATATCCTTAAAGTGCACATTTCCACAAAATGATTGTAGGATTCAGTAATTATAACATATTTATCTTACAAAGTCAATGAGATAAAAAAGCTCAAGTTCTAAGAGTACACAAGTCCACAGAATGATCATTAAATTGTGTTTTTTTTTCTTTCTTGAGAAAAAAATATGCCATTGGCATAAAGAGGCTTTTCACCAATTTCAAGGAAGAATCATCATCTCAACTTTCGTCTGTGAGATGATAAACTCCATATCTAAAACTGCTGAGAAATGTTTAAACTTAACACCAGAATGATGGAATTGGAACATCTAGACCAAATGATTGACAGGTAATATTTTCGCCCATTCTTGACATCATCACAAAGCAAGACAATTCACATACTCTTCATCATGATTCTCTGTCTTACTCAACAATATACATCCCTGGTAAGTCATGTTCTTCAAGATCTGTCATTCTCAGGTAACAATCTACATCCCTGGTAAATTCATGTTCTTCAAGCTCTGTCATTTTCATAGTTGACAAGGAACATCCCTGGTGAATTACAGTTCTTCAAGATCTGTCATTCTCAGTTAACAATCTACATCCCTGGTGACTTCCCGTTCTTCAAGATCTGTCATTATCAGTTAACAATCTGCATGCCTGGTGACTTCCCGTTCTTCAAGATCTGTCATTCTCACAGAAACATCCAGTGCAAAATGGCCAAAGTGACAATCCTTTGATTAATAATAGCGAGGATATTTAATATTCACATAAATATATTAAATTGATATCTCATTAAAACTTCCAAAATCTTTTTGGACCTCATTAGTGAGAAAGTCATACCACCTGTCTTATCAAGATATCAGATCAAATCGGATCAGGTATCTATAAGAATAATCACTGCATTGGATTATCCAACCTCGAAACATAGACTAAAGATTTGATGTCTAATTGAAGCAGGGAATAGCAAACCTTAGTTTAGAAGGAGGAACTGATTAGCCTACATCTTGCTTTGTCGTCATGAAGTAAATTTTATACAATATCATTTGGAAATAACTTGGTTGCACGTAAAGCAGTATAAACTTATGTGATAAAATTGGAAATAACTCAGTTTGTCTTCAAGATGTAACCTTATATGACATGATGTTGAAAGAACTATATGACATGATGTTGAAAGAACTATATGACATGATGTTGAAAGAACTTTGTTTGTTAACATGAAGTAAACTTATACGATATGATTTGGAAATAGAAGGACTAAGTTCATCAAGATTCATCAAGGTTCTTGATGCTTATGTTGCTTCTAACATTCATGGCAACCTCTGCACACTTGCATGCTTGCTAACATTGGTATTCAAAATGATGTTCCGTGGAAACCTGCTTTAGCATATAAATGACAATTTTGAAATCATAAATCATCACCAATATGGGGAAACAAAGGTAGGGAGATATTTTTCATAGATGCCTCTCCATATATCACCTTTTCCTACCAACAGTATCAGCACAATAACATATTTATTTATTTTAATGATTTAATTTCTTTAAATCAAGAACAGGTAGTTGTTTTTTATACACAATAGACATGCAAAAATGACATTAATAGAGATTATTACATGAGAAAGTGTGTCACATGACTTTAACTCAATGAGTGTGCATTTTTTGCTCTTGCTCTGGTAATACACAAATTTGCATGAGTTTCGTAAAAGTCATATGGCACACTTTCGAGGTTAATAATTTCTTTATAACCAATACTAGTACATTTTATTTTCTAAGAAATATCCAGAAAACGGTCTGCTTTCCCTGCGACAGGCGGCAATAATGACGTCACGAACAATGGTTTAATGATCTCACAGTCATAAATATGCAGGACAATCATTGCTAGGCAATAGTGATATGTGCACATGTGCACATATGGAAAATATGTCACTGGTTATAAATCACCATATAGGTAATAAATAGCGATATAAACCATAATATTTAGGTAAATAGGCAATGACATAAAGACCAGGAGTTCTTGAATTTGTTGAGGATGATATATATTTGTCTATGTGATATGCATTTGTTATATCTCTGATAACATACTGATATTAGTTTATGGTTTTGGAAATTTTCATTTAATTATTAATATTGAATTGACTACAATTTAGTAATATTGATGATAAGCACAATAACCTGTTTTCTATCCTCTGTAACACCCGCAAGCACAAAAACCTTGGCTGGCTGTGGATTTTCTTAAAATTCTGATGAATAATTGAAAAATACATCATGAAATTTTCTAAAAAATAGAGCCATTGGCTCTGTAGCTCATCAGGCTTCATTATCAATTATGCTGTAGAGTGTGGCCAATGTGACTCCCTCATTGTAGGGGCCACAGGGTCACTAATCATAAAGTTAAGTATATAGGCAACAAGTTTCAGTTTTCTAGGCCTTATACTTCAGGAGGAGAAGATGAAAATAGATTTTAAGGATGTTCCTGTTGCCTTTATTAGGGGCAACAGGTTCACCAAATCTACCATTCAAATTCCTAACTTGTCAAGGAGTCTGTTCACAAAATTTCAGCTTTCTAGGCCTTATGCTTCTGGAGAAGAAGATGTAAATAGGTTTTTAGGGCTTGGTCCCTGCGGCCCTTATCAGGGGTCACAGGGCCTCCAAAGCTACAATTTATAATCCTCACAAGTCAAGGAGTCTGTACACAAAGTTTCAGCTTTCTAGGCCTTATGCTTCTAGAGAAGAAGATGTAAATAGGTTTTTAGGGCTTGGCCCCTGTGGCCCTCATTAGGGGTCACAGGGCCACCAAAGCTACAATTTATAATCCTCACTAGTCAAGGAGTCTGTACACAAAGTTTCAGCTTTCTAGGCCTTATGCTTCTGGAGAAGAAGATGAAAATAGGTTTTTAGGGCGTGGCCTCTGTGGCCCTTATTAGGGGTCACAGGGCGCCCAAAGCTACAATTTATAATCCTCACTAGCCAAGGAGTCTGTACACAAAGTTTCAGCTTTCTAGGTCTTATGGTTCTGGAGAAGAAGTCGAAATTCCACAAAGTTTACGGACGGACGGATGGACGGACGGACGCTGGACACCATGCCATGCCATAAGCCCATCGGGCCTTACAGGCCAGATGAGCTAAAAATAGAGCCATTGGCTCTGTAGCTCATCAGGCATCATATCAAGTTTGCTTTATACAGGCCAGATGAGCTAAAAATGAAACTGATGTTATCTATTGCAAGAAAACCTATAAAAAAATTACAAGACAAATGTAACGATTTCGGAATAAATTTCCTTACCCAAATGATTTATTATTATTCAACACTTTCTAGATCGCCAATATTAGACAGTGAAAGAAGGCCACACTAAAATATCCAAGGAGAAATAAATTTGCCATAGACTGTCATCTAATGGAGAAAAATAGGTTTTTAAGATTGTGACCCCTGTGACCCTATTTGGGGTCATGGGGTCACAAAACCTACAGTTTAGAATCCCAATTGGCCAAGGAGTCTACATGCAGTCTTTCAGCTCAATAGACCTTTTGGAACTGAAGATGATGATGAAAATAGGTTTTTAAGGTTGTGACTCCTGTGACCCTAATTTTGGTCATGGGGTCATGAAATCTACAGTTTAGAATCCCCATTGGCCAAGAAGTCTGCACATATAATTTCAGCTCTCTAGACCTTTTGGAACTGGAGAAGAAGATGAAGATAGGTTTTTAAGGTTGTGACCCCTGCGACCCTATTTGGGGTCACAGGGTCAACAAAGTTACAAATTAGAATCTCCATTGGCCAAGGAGTCTGCACATATCATTATTAACTCTCTAGACCTTTTGGAACTGGAGAAGAAGATGAAAATAGGTTTTCAAGGTTGTGACCCCTGTGACCCTATTTGGGGTCACAGGGTCACCAAAGTTACAAATTAGAATCTCCATTGGCCAAGGAGTCTGCACATATCATTATTAACTCTCTAGACCTTTTGGAACTGGAGAAGAAGATGAGAATTGGTTTTTAAGGTTGTGACCCCTGTGACCCTATTAGGGGTCATGCGGTCACGAAATCTACAGTTTAGAATCCCCATTGGCCAAGGAGTCTGCACATATCATTTTTAATTCTCTACTCCTTTTGCAACTGGAGAAGAAGATGAAAATAGGTTTTTAAAGTTGTGACCCCTGTGACCCTATTTGGGGTAACAGGTTCACCAAAGTTACAAATTAGAATCTCCATATGCTAAGGTACCTGTACACAAAATTTCAGCTCTCTAATGTGTATTGTTCATGAGAAGAAGTCGAAAGTGTCAAAAGTTTACTGACGGACAGACGGACGACGGACGGACGCCGGACGACGGGCCATGCCATAAGCCCATCTGGACTTTCAGTCCTGATGAGCTAAAAAACAAAATAGTTGTTGTAAACATTCCAAAATGGTTGCCTTGATGCATCGTTTAAAATATATATTGCAATAGGATAGATATCCTTGATTTAATTAATGTCATGTTCATTCAGCCATTAAGCATGAGTAATAAAGGTTGATGTTCTCTCAAAAACATAACAAAGATAGAAAACATATACAATTATAGGCAGCAAGTATACTCACTGTTTTACTAAACATAGGTTTTTAAGGACCTCCTTTTGGAAATATTGTAAGAATGGTCCCTTATCAACTTATTGCTTCCCAAGTGTATGGATTCTAAACCAAATAATAATGAAGATCTTTCAAATTAATTAATTCTAATCTCAAGACCTATGATAAAAAATATACAGATTTTATTCTCCCCATGTAGAGTACATGATAAGTTCATGTTTTTTACCAAACACCAATCAATTCCAACAATCAAGGTTTCAGAATATCAAAAACACATTTAATTGCACATGCACAAAAGTACAATTAGAGGTAAAAGGATAAATATCTCTACCGCTTAGCTGTATTATTTCTATTCATAAAAAAGAGGAAACTAACTCTTCCTGGTCCTCACTGTATAGAATCTGCAATGAGATGGGCTGACAGGGAATGTAAGACATTTGAAACCCTGCTCATGAAGTGTGACAAACTTGAATCCTATGTGCAGTCTCTGGATAGCAGTGAGACATGATTCACGCCCCAAAATCAGGAGATGTAGCTAAACAGTGCATCCAGGTTTCAATGGAAAGAGAGGGATGATATTGTTGAATTATCAAGCTATACTTATTTTTAAGGATGTAGAGGATATTATATGAGTGTCCATGACATGTTTTGTTGAAAACATAGTACGTCATGGGCATGAATATAATATTCTGTCAATTATCATAGTAGTGGAAAGCAATAACAAATATCTTCTCAATAAAGGTTGACAAGCCGTCACAGGCCCAAATAGAACACAACATCACAGGCAAACTGTGAGGTCAAAGTATTGTTCATAACATGTCATCACTATAGCAATAGGGATACGTTGCTGTATATGAACAAGAGTCATGATCAGAACGATATGAAACGAAACCTTTCATGAAAAGAGTCCAAATAAGAGCCGTTTCCATGGAAATAATAAAAAATACAATTTTCAGAAATGTGAAAATATAAAAGGCACCACTTCAGTAGGTGGGAATTACACATGTAAAGTTTCAGAAATTATATGTGGACCGGTTTTTGAGTTCTGCTCCGGAAACGAAACCTTTCATGAACAGAGTCCATATAAGAGCCGTTTCCATGGAAATAATAAAAACTAAAATTTTCAGAAATGTGAAAATATCAAAAGGCACCACTTCAGTAGGTGGGCAATACACATGTAAAGTTTCAGAAAGATATGTGGACCGGTTTTTGAGTTCTGCTCCGGAAACGAAATGATTACAGACGGACGGACGGACGGATGGACGGACATACAGACAGACAGGGTGATGACTATATCGGTGGGATAAAAATAGCAACCCTGTTATGGCTGCCCTTATAGGTAATAAATTAGATTAAATAAAATAGATTTTTTGATGTCATGCCTAATATGTCTTTCAATTGGAACCATTAATTTTCATTTTCCTGACATCACCTTATATTCCCCCTAAAACGTGCTACTGCCCCTTTAAAGGGTATTAATTCAGAATGGCCGGTGTAAAGGCTAGTATCAAAACAAAACAATATTGCATTAAAATATCATTGCACGATTTTCATCATAAATTATTTTGCTTTGACACTCGTAAATGGCATTGATGTGTTCTAGAACCGATTTACTGATGACCTTGAATTACTTGAAGACAACATATAACAACTAACGCAGGTGGTAAACACAATAAACATTGAGCGTCAATTGTTCATCATTGTTTGCACATGAGATCAGTTAGGAACAAGGAATGGTCAAGATATATTGATCAGGCAAATATAATCACGATTATTTCCTGCCCCAATTAGCCTACATATTGATCCAGATGTATCTTTAATGACACAAAATAACTTTCTTTTCATGTTTATATATTTTTATCTCTCATATATTAAAAGAACATAGAAAACTGACATTGCACAAGAAAATGGGAAAATTTGAAAATATATTTGTATTCCATTTCAAATCACTGTGAGTTGCAAATTAGGATGGTTTCAATATCCAATGATTCATAGAATATTCACATTTAATAGCACTGTTTTCATCTACAAGTTGAAAGCTTCCCCTCTATGTTACATTTTAAAATAACACAACTAATATATCAAACATCTTTTATTTGACTCTGAATATGTAAAAAGCTTGTGACATCACCTATTTAAAACATTTTTGTTCCTTAGAATTGTCCCTAAAACACCTCTTCATCACATTGGTGACATCAATACCAATTTAAATTTTCTAAGTCAAATAATTTTCACGTTATACTCAGGATATGCTCCGGAACTCTGCCAAAACTGATAAATATTGAGTTTTGTCGTAGAGGGGGAATAAAAATCATTTTAATTAACTTAGAAATGTAATAGAACTGATTTTTAATTAAAATAAGCCTACAATGCTATGAAATATGTCTTTTGTTACAAGTTATGACAGCTGCGACTTACATCAGTGTTATGTTTGCCAAAATGCTAAAATGTTTTACTTAAACATAGGTAAGAAAACTTATGGTCAAATTTGAAATGCTGACAGCTGAATGTTGATGAAATTTTATTTAGTGAAAGTAGGAAGAAAGTTCATCAGTATTTTGGTTTCAGAATTGATACAGAAAAAATTGTGCATCACCTTTTCAGGTATTTTAATCAATAAATGTCTCTAATTACTGTCTTAAAGTTGCTAGCCAAAGACGAAATATCTTATTACGGTATTCCTTTAACATTGCTTTTAATACCTCATCAGTAAACATCACTGCTCTCCTTCCAGAGTCAAATTACTTTCTTCTAGTAACTATGATTCCGCTGGAAATCCCCCTTTTTCTTTTCACTAGAATCGGATTCCACTGGAATTTCACTGAGAATCCATGTAGAACTGATATGTTAAGTTAAAGAGCCCCTTTATTTACAACTCATCCACTGAAGACAATAAATCCGAGTGTTGACAACTAACCATTATGATTACCCGAAGGGACAATTGCAATAGCGATAGTCAATTGCGGGGAACTATTGCAATAGCGATAGTCAATTGCGGGGAACTATTGCAATAGCGATAGTCAATTGCGGGGAACTATTGCAATAGCGATAGTCAATTGCAGAGAACTATTGCAATAGCGATAGTCAATTGCGGGGAACTATTGCAATAGCGATAGTCAATTGCAGAGAACTATTGCAATAGCGATAGTCAATTGCAGAGAACTATTGCAATAGCGATAGTCAATTGCGGGGAACTATTGCAATAGTGTTTCAATAAAGGAAATGCAGATTTTGCTGCTTTGTTTGTGATAATTAAAAACTCTGTTAACTCTGTAAAAACACATGTTGAAGTCTAAATTGTAAATGGGCAACAAGAAGGTTATCTATTATATCTTCCGGTTGCTACTTTTAGCTCTCAGCAATCTGTTTAATGTGCTCAAGCATATTCCAATGTAAAATGACGTGTTATGTGTGAATTTTACTTCTTAAATTGAACTTAAGATTGGAATTGACTAAAATTTTGCTACAATCTATAGTTTTTCATGCTTTCGATGCTATTGATGGTTGCAAAAATGACCACCAATAAAGTATTATCGGAACAGCAACTATAGCAATAAGTTGATAGTTTGATTATCGTTTCACCCCTAATTATAATAATAAATTATGGGGATACTGATATTGCACCTTTTCCTTGTCCTTAAACATGATCAAAGCGCTATATTATTACCCTGAAGGATTGTACTTTCACAGCTGCTACTAAGTGCTAGTCAAAACCATGAAAATCAGTACATCTTGTTTTCAGATACTAATTTTAACAGCTGGGTGGACTGAGTACAATGTGGATGAAGTGCCATGCCAAGAGATACAACACAGGATAAGACCCAAGTCACAAATTTTTGGTGTCGCTACCAGGATTCGAACCCGAGTCTCTGACTTGAGAGGTGAGCATGCTAACCACTACACAACTGTGCTCCACATAACCACACAAAATTTAGTTAATTCAGGTGCTATATCATTTACATTTTTTGGTTCCACAAATGACTAATTTCACATATCTAAACTTACAAACACAATCTCTGATATTTGTGCAATAGACATGAACTTAAAATTCTATTCCTATCCCAATTATCAAGAACAAATCATCTTAAATCATTTACTAAAAGATTTCTCTTCCTCTTGCCACAAACAGATAATGGTGATTATCTGAATAAAAAGTACATTCTCAAAACCAGTTTCTTGTTCAGGACATGAATGTAGCAAATGAATTAATGGGACTGTTAGAAGCTTTCTCTCTCCAGTAATTGACACAGGGATCAAAACAGTTTCAAAGGAAGCATGATCGTCATTGAGCTAGATGGAAAGCAAAGGCATAACAAATCAAGATGACATTTACTCAGTAACTTATTAGTTTGTGATTTCTTAAAATGGCCTAGGAATATGTTGAGAAGTTCATACCAGAACATGAAGGGGTCAGAAAATGGGCCCTTATTATGGGGTT
Organism: Steromphala cineraria; assembly: GCA_916613615.1. Lineage (NCBI taxonomy): Eukaryota > Metazoa > Mollusca > Gastropoda > Trochida > Trochidae > Steromphala > Steromphala cineraria. The sequence goes on along the minus strand of OU744724.1, from coordinate 73,583,329 downwards.
ATGTGTTTATTCGGTGTAGATGTTAATAACTTAAACAGCTAAGTCAAGGCGGAACATTGTTCATCATCCATTATCATGTTCCACAGAAGATGTCACTTAGGGATGATCAAGTGATATCTCCTAGGAGATAATGTTTTCAAAGTACATTTTAAACAATGCTCTGTTATCAACATGCACATGACATCAGTAATGATGTCACAATGCTATGACATCAAAAGCATGACAATATCGCATTGTTATGAGGCAATAAACAGTATGACATCACAATGCTATAACATCACTGCTTTAGAAGTTTTAGGGTAATGCAGCCTTCAGAGTGGAACATTTTACATGCAAAAAATATTGAAAGCTGATTTTGGATGATAAATAGAATCTCGTCCTCGTGTCTTCTGATTTCAAATATATCAACACTTGATAAAAGTGAAATGTCCTCATCAAACCTCAGATATTTGTTGGTTTTATCAGCTGGCGTTGACAAATTTGATATCAGAAGACTTGGTTGAGATAATCAATATAATTGACAACAGTATTGACTATCAGATATAGATCGAGTACCGGTATATAATAAGTCCTATAGACCTGCCTCTTGCTACAAGTGTATAGACAGGAGTCCACTGGTATATAGATAGAGGGTGGTGATAAGGATCTTGGGTTCAGCATTTGGGTTACCTTATTCTAAACTTATTCAAAACAACTTGACACTTAAGGTTAACTTAAAGGAGCAGTAGCACGTTTTTAAGGGGAATATAAGGTGCTGTCAGGAAAATTAAAATAATGGTTCCAATATTGAAAGACAATGTATTTAAACTAAATGAAGCAGTAATAATTCAAATATATAACGTCATATATATGCCATGCGATTCTTTTTTCTTAAGTGAATTAAAGGTGTTCACACAAAATGGCCGCCAATGGATTTGATGTGAATCTTCATACTTTTTCCTCTGACCATGGATGATTGGCTTGTGTAATGAGATGTTTGACACTGTCAAAATAATACCTTTAGCATTAACTTACAATTATCAGTGAAATATTTAAAATATAAATTTATCAAAAAACGTGCTACTGCCCCTTTAAATGTCATCCTTTAACATTTCACTAAAGCTACCATCGTGACTTCAGGTCACCTTAGTGTTTGTTCAAAGCAACCAGTTTGGTTCTCAAAGGTTTTATATAGAGTCAATATATATATACATTTATTGTTATATCTGGAGCAAATTAGGAGATAAACTTACTGTGTTTTTAAATTTTCGTGGTCTAACGTAGATTCGGGGCCGAACGCGTTAGCGTGAGGCTTCGAATGTAACATCAACGGTATCGAATCTACGTTAGACCACGAAAATTTAAAAACACAGTAGGTTTATCTCCATTCTACCATGACGAGTTTTTTTAGCGTTTTAAATGTCATTTCTTTTCTACCGCGTAACGTCAGTTGTGCTTCGGTCAACACTGTGACGTCATAATGTATTGTGCTTATGACGTCAAAGGTTGACGTCACTGTTGACATCACTCAAACCAAAACCGGTTGCGGTTGCTTATTGATCTAAATTCAGAGTTTCGTTTAAAATTACACTATTTCCTGCATGGACAAAAACATGCACGATATTGATGAGAACCAAACTCTACTTATATAAAAGTACGGGTAGTATAATGATAAAAGACTTTAAGTTAGTATTCAGACGAAGCAACTCCCGAAGCGTACGGTGACCGTATGCATGTCGACTCGTTCGTTTCTATGGCAGTGTGTATCAAACCGCGGCGAATCGCCAGTGATAAAAATCGTGTTCGAACGTAGGTTCGACCATAGAAATAAACCAATGAAATTCGAGGATTTTGAAATGTCATGGTAGAATATATCATTTATACTGCAGCATATCATATCCATCTCCAACAACATTATCCTTGATTTACACAAATTGATTTGACTACAAAGATATTTTCATCAATTATAATTTTCTGAGTGTATTGTATATTCATTATTGTGTCCTGTTTTCTGTTGTTTTTTAATAGGATTGGTGCTCAAATAAGCCTTGTGGCTTGTTCACCAATCCTTATTTCATTTTGTGAAATTTTGTGAAATAAAAATATGAATGTCCATATTACAAGACACAGACTCATCACTAAAATAAACATTGAATATTTTTTTAACAAAATGCTACTGCATGTTTGGTTGAATAATTGGATAAGTTGCCTTTATTTCAAATATCATTGGGTTTTTTTAAATAATATTTTCTAACAGATACATCTTTTTAAGTTGTTTTTTGTAGTTACTGTCTTTTAAAATATTGTTTTCATACTTGGCCTAATGGTTAAACAACATTTTAAAGAAAATGCATCCAGTGAAACCTTTATGACCTTAACAGCAGGTTAGTAGAGTCATTATACCTAACTTTAAAACTTTTTTCTAGTATAAATCATCCACCATCATACACAGACACATAACAAATCCAGAACAAGAAATACAATTTTATGTATGAACCTGAATTTATTAAATGCTAATTGGCCGATATCATATCCCCAATAATTATTTATACTTAATCACATGAGCAAATTTTATCCAAAATACTTAGTATATTTATTCTATAGGGTTTACAGCCGATGGTATGAACAGATAAAATGAGATTATCTAGAGCTCTCTATTTCAAAGTTATTTATAGACATCATGTGATTAAGCCTTACAACAGTATATAGATAAACTAGATTTCCTTAACCACATTCACTAAATATATAATAAGATTAATGATAAGAGCAAGAAAATGTGAAACATCAAATATTCAACAAAAGTAGAGTTGCACAAATGGTTGATATGCGATAAAATAGATACAGTGAAGTTATAAGCATGTTATTAAAACAACTATGTACAACTTGAAAGAATTTGAGTCTCATTACATTATACTAAACCAAGACCGACTACATTGTATCAAATGATGCATACAATGTCACAATACTTAAAGATGCTTATAGAGAGGTAAATATAGCCTTATATTCAACAGGTACAAAATTATCAATCATGCATAACATCATTTACCTGAAGAGATGTAGGTCAACTGTTGTACATATAGGTATACCTGTCTTATATTCGAGATAAACAGGTCATGTAGCCTTAAACCTGTGAAGTGCCTATATATCGTACATTAATGGTAACATCGAATTGTAGAAGATTCATGTTACCCAAAACAAACTACAACTTCGTTATTTGACTATCATGTCATAATAAGTTGACCCGCTAAAAACAAGAACGAAGATATCACCCTACTGGAGTACATTATTCCCGTCCAAACAGCTGACCCGAAATGTCACTTACCGTTTTGTCAGTGCCATGTTGCTGATTGTCACGATAGAATGTGCTAAAATTCCGAGAAAAGGTTTCTATCCAAGGTTCTACGAGTGACACGCCTGTGATAGGTGCATGTATACTTATATACGGTAAACAAGTGCACAGAGAAACCTCCACCGCTCTATACGGAGCGGCCTCGTTATTAGGTGCACTGACCCGTTATACTCAGTTGTCGCTTCTAAGACGCAGTTTCGTATCAAATGTTATGCGTTTACTGTTGATTTATAAAGTTTGGTTCTTGATAATAGGTTATCTTATCTTGTTTTCCTAATTAATATAATGCAATGCTATTTTCTCGTAAATATGTTTGTACTATTATGTGAAGGTGGAGTGATGTAATATATATTTCTAAATTCTGTGCTATTGCATCAACCGGCAATAGGTATATTTATAGAATGGGGTGAAAACAGGAAGAAATGACGTAATGACGAAATACGTCTAATGACATTGACTTGTACGTCATAGGCTTTATCTATATAAGTTTATATTTCATGTTATCACTCAAACATAGCACAGTATTTCGAAAAGTTCAACATGAAACAACCATTAAAGGGACAGTAGCACGTTTTTTTTATAATTTTGTTCTTAAAATTTAAGATAATAATAAGAAATGAATGTATAGGGACTTTGTATAAAACCTCTGAGAACCAAACTGGTTGCTTAGAACAAACACTAAGGTGACATGAAGTCACGATGGTAGCTTAAGTGAAATGTTAAAGGATAACATTTAAAGGGGCAGTAGCAAGTGTTTTGATAAATTTATAGTTTTAATATTTCACTGATAATTGTAAGTTAATGCTAAAGGTATTATTTTTACAGTGTCAAAAATCTCATTAAACAAACCAATCATCCATAGTAAGAGAACAAAGTATGAAGATTCATATAAAATCCATTGGCGGCCATTTATGTGAACAACTTTATTTCATTTTGTGTAAGAAAAAGGAATCGCATGGCTAAACTTTACGTTATATTTTTGAATTATTACTGCTCCATTTAGTTTAAATACATTGTCTTTAAATTAGAACCATTAATTTTCATTTTCTTGACACCTTATATTCCCCTAAAAAGTGCTACTGTCCCTTTAACACTCTTAATTATAAGAACGGCTCTATCAGAGTTATGGAAACGAAATTTAAGGTGATTTTCCAGTTAATTCAAATATGTTATTAGTACATGATTATAACACCACCCATATGATACATGTAGCTGAGGGGAACGTTTTTGTTGATTAAGATTTGCTAACTTGATACACAAGACTTTACATTACAGTCACCTGAAACTCTTTAATTACACCCCAAAAAAAAATCAACTTTTGTTTCCAGAATTAATGAACTTAAACAGCGTGGAGACGAGGGATAATCAACCACATAATGCAACCTGAAAGTACTGATACCCACGAGCCTTCAAGTTATAGAGGACTTAAACTCCTTCCAATTCCCTGCAAAATATTCTGCGATGTACTAAACCAGAGACTTACGAAATTACGATTGAATTATACAGGAGGATGAGCAAAATGGATGTTGAATATGCGCAGTTGTCATGATCATGTACCCTTTTTATACAGTTACCAACAGTAGAAATGTCAAAGCATAGTACATATGCCTGTTTCAGTTATCTAAAAAGGTAGTATAAGGGAGGATGTATACACTGATTGAAGCTTTATATGAAGATGTTTAGTGAGAGTGAAGAGTGAACAGTTACATGACCCCAACATTCAAGGCAAAGAATGGAGTTAAACAGGGTTGTTACCTATCTCCAAAACTCGTTGTATACAAATGACTTGTCAGAAGATATTATTGCTTTTAATTATGGCATACAGACAGAAAACTTCAACTTTTCATTGTTATTGTAATTCTCTTCCCACAAAGGCAGATCAAGTCATGAAATGTTGATCGAGCCTCTGTTCTTATTCGCGAAGTTTTTGAATCACAGGCCCCTGGGTCACTAACATTCTCAAATCATTTCCGCAGAACAAAAAGGAAAAAAATAATTGGACGACCTTCTACGCCTTCAAGGTTATGTAGTAAATAATGACCCGGTACCAAAGGGGTTATGGAAAATAACCTCGCGAGGGCGTAGCCCGAGCAGAGGTTATTTCCATAACCCGAGGCAAACGGGTCATTATTTGACTTACACTCCCGCGGAAGACTCCTGCAATAGTTTCAACTTAATTTGTTTATAAACAATTAATTTAAAACCGTTTTACTGATATCATTCGCGGGTTTCTTGATAAGAAAAAATACTTAAATTACCCCCATATTAGGGTTTTAGAAATAAACGCTTGATTTCTTACAATAAAAATTATTTTATTACGGTGTTTCAACTAAATTGGTTTTCATACAAATAATTGAAAAACGTTTTAGTGATCCATTTTGCGGGTTTGATATTTCTTGATAAGAATACTATTTTAGACTTCTTACAATACCCCCTGCTAAGGGTTTTAGAACTAAAAACTTGATTCCTTACATTTAAAACTATTTTATTGCAATATTAATATATTTTATAGGGGAAAATAAAAAACCAAACATGACTCACAAAAATGTACATCAACTGGCATGGATCCACGGTAGCTCAACAGGTAAGAGCGCTGCTTGAAAACATAGAGGTCCCTGGTTCGAATCCCACTTTCGTTGTTCATAAATCTTAACTTTCTTGTTTGATTAAAAATCCAAATTTTACAAGTCCAATTGTTTGCAATTGTTTACAATCTTATAACCGACCAAGGTGGTTATGAGATAACCAACCTACGCGGATGGAGCTCACTGCATATAACATTCAACTGAAATAAAGGCAATAACTTCCCAAGGGGTGTAAGGGGTAAACACCTATAAGAAGGTAGTTGTGAGTTAAAACCAATTGAAAAAAGAAGGGATATAACCGCCCAAGGGGTGTAAATACAAAGATACCCTTCCCCCTCGCTTTTTTTGTCAACTGATACGCTAACGTGACATGCAATCGATTAAAACTTGGTGTCAACATATAACATATACATATTTTTTATATTGCAACGGGAACGATTTTTTCTAACTTTATTCCTTTTTGGGCAGGTTACAACATTTACATACATATTAATGTCATATACAAACAGACCTGATAAATATGTTCAACTAAACAAGTCGTGGCAAGATGACCAATATGTGATAAATTTATCGTATTTACATTGTGTGTAAGTATTTGATTTGTGTAATTGATAGTTATAATTTAAAATTGGTTTCAAACCTGCTAATGTAGGTATACCGTTTGCTAGTTTTCTAGATTAGATATACTCTTTTGCTAATAAAAAAAAATTAAAGTTAGAACATCTTTTCTTCTCTCTGTGAATCCAAGAATATTTATTTCAACATTTAAATTTAAATATGTTCAACTTAAATAAACAAGTCGTGGCAAGATGACCAATATGTGATAAATTTATCGTTTTTACATTGTGTGTAAGTATTTGATTTGTGTAATTGATAGTTATAATTTAATATTGGTTTCAAACCTGCTATAATGTAGGTAATACGTTTGCTAGTTTTCAAGAATAGATATACTCTTTTGCTAATAAAAAAAATAAATTTAGAACATCTTTTCTTCTCTCTGTGAATCCAAGAATATTTATTTCAACATTTAAATTTAAATGGGTACCTGTTATATCTTCAATCCATCTTCATCCTGCCACAACTTTTTGACAAATTTGCATTCGTATATAAGGTGAATAATGGATTCTATTTCAACGTTACAGAATGTACAATGTGGGGATCCTATGATCTTGTATCTAACGAGATCTTTGTTTGTTGTAAGAATTCTATGTAGTATGCGATATTGAAACCATCTATATGTTTTGCACTATAGTTTGTTCGAAAAGGTATAGTATTATATGTTTTCCATTGATTGAAATTGAACTCTGAATTTAACTCGTTTTCCCACTTATGTTGATAAGACAATTTTTGATCCACAATGTCACTTAATTGAAATTTGTTGTAAAATAAATTACAACTTTGGCAACCTTAAATAGTATTTCTAAGTTTATGGGCATAAAATGCACATCTGGTTGTTTACTAATAGTGATCTAATTTTTGAAGGTGGATATCACACCTGCATATCCTATAAAATTTGTTTTAACTCCATATTGTTTGACAAAATCATAAATGTATCGTTTTTTGTTATGAAGTCATTTATAAATTTGATGTTTGATTATACATAATGATGATATATTACAGGTTGATTTCCTACAGTGATGTTATCATTTGCTCAAATGTCTACTAAAAACGTTATTATCGTATCTACAATTTTCTTGTACACCAGACCAGGCAACAAATACGTCTTTCCAAAATGGGCTGATAAATTTAGGGATATACTGTGTCTTGAGATACGATGGTGCCATTTTTATTGGGTTAAGTTTTCAAACTGGGTTTGAGGTAAACAACAGATTACTTAACTTGGAATCCTGTGTATACAATCTTCTAATCCATGGTATTTCTGGGATTTAATTGTTTCTAAAATTGCTGAAACCTTTAGACCACCTTCTTGATAAGACTTTGTTAACAAACTTCTTTTTATTTCATAAGGTTTAACTTTCCATATAAAGGAGAACAATTTTTTTTGAATAACGGCAATCGTTTCGAATTTGGGGTTCGGTAGTGATGCGAATAAATGATTAAGTGATGGTAGTATTTAACCTTTTAAGACAGTAATTCTACCTAGAGGTGTAAGGTCTCTCAGAGACCACATTTTCATTGCTTTATCAATCTTTTACTGTTTTAGTCTGTCTTTATTCTTTTATTTCTGCTTGATTGTGTTGAAATAGGATGCCTAATAAACAAAGGGCATTTGAGTTCAGTCTAAGTTATACTCTCTGCAATATTGCTGGCTTGAGAACTGTTTTGAACCTATCATGACAACGTTAGTTTTGTCAATGTTTATTTGAGACCAGAAAAGGAGGCGTATGGTTTAAGCACTTGTAGTGTTTCCCTAAATGATTGTTCAGATCCATATAAGATTATCCTTGTATCATCTGCAAATTGTGTTAATAGACATTCTAGGTCAACCATTCAATTCCTTTAATTTTTGTGTTACGGCGTAGCATGTTTGCCAGAATTTCTGCTACAATTAGCTATATGTACGTCGACAGGGGATCACCTTAATTTATGATGATATAATATTGTAATATTGTCAATATAACATAACAAATTAAAACATTTGTTTTAATTAACAAAGGCTTAAATCAAATAAGATGTATCGAATCTATAAAAATAAAGCTTCTAAAAGTAGTTTCAACATAACACAAAAAAAGGAACAGCCAGTACTTTTTTATTTGAATTGATTTCATATATATGCTAATCTTGTACATTACATAGAGGCATATCTGTTGTACATACTGATTTTTATCTAGGCCCATCCAAACCCAACCTGCACAAGGACCGGGGCAGGTTGGGCCATTTTTGTAATTCTCTAAAATTTGATTTTACGAAATACTCGCAAAGAATTCCGAGAAAAATTAATTTGTTCTATATTCTCATGTGAACAAAGTAAGCCTTTGACCCAACTTTATTATAATATTTCAGTAATATTTAGAAATACAGCAAAAATATGTTTTAGTGGCCCAACCTGCCCCAGTCTCCCCTACTGTCTGAAGAGAACGTTCGGACCCATCTAAAGTACAAGTGGTATCATCGGCAAACTTATTAAGAAGGTATTTTACATTGCCTACCTTCATACCCTTATTTTCTGCTTTACTTCGTATCATTATTGCCAACATTTTAACTGAAAGTATATATACATATATATAATTACTGCCAAAATTTTAACTGAAAGTATATAAGAAAGAAATTTACAGGACGACAGCCCCTGTAAAGTGGATCACCTTGACGACAGCACCTGTAAATTTCGAAATTTGATGGACCAAAGCCATTAACCACTCACCCAACTTTTGATATATGTTCCAACATTTAAGAAAGTGAGTGTCTTTTCAATGAATGACCAGTCTACCGTGTCGAAAGCTCTTTTAAAGTCAATAAGTAATAAAAGTCCAGGATTTGATATGTATGGTCTGGAATGCTTTGGCGCAAACAACGCAAATGTGTCTTTCACTTTTTCGGTAAATTTTAGCGAGGTGGTCATTAAATCCAGTTAGGAAATTGTACGACTTTCGACATTTATGTCAATCAACAAAAATAAATTAATGACATGATGAGTTATTCATTTGATATGTTAAGATAAGCAGCCTCACACAGGGGGCAAATAAAATGTCTGTCATTATCATCTAAGACATTTCAACCCCTCTATCATATGGTTCATTCCTGTGAAACAATTCACGCCTATCGTTTTCTGTATACAATATATTTTAAAGGACGTTATCAAATAGATGGAACCACATTATGACCAGAAAAAGTCACTATTCGCCTACTTACACCTCCGCCAGTATGAATGTGGCAATGGTTTATTTCCACCATTGTCCGCATTGTGTAACAAACAAGTACGTTGTATCTGTAGTCTGCCGCCGTTGTCCGCCAAAGCACGATTTGTATTCGCCAATTTGAAATGTATTACGCCGATGGTCAGATGAGATGGTATTATATATTTTATATCAATTTTATGTCAGAGAAAAAAACCTTTTGGAAAACAAAAACATATTTTTTCTGCCATGCTTTATGCCTCGTTCACACTTGCCGGCAGAATGGCTGAGACTGATTACGATGCTTAAAGCATATTGTGGAAAAAATAAAACATTTAAATCAAATATTTTGTAAAAGCAACGTATAACCACAGGCACCCGGGTCATTGAGCAATCATCCCTTTTAAACTTAAAAAAAAAAAAAAAAATTGAGATGAGCCCCAGATTTGACAGCCTTCGTAGATACATAATATTAACGTTAATATTATGTATGTACGAAGGCTGTCAAATCTGGGGGTCATCTCAATTTTTTTTTTTTTAAGTTTTAAAGTTTTAAAGGGATGATTGCTCAATGACCCGGGGGCCTGTGCGTATGACGCCGATGGTCCGTTTCATTCTGTTTCAGTCTAAGTAACCCAGCCTCAATACTATCCGTTTCACTCCTATACAGATGAGGCTAGGTTTACTTAGACTGATTCTGGTTACAAGTTGCTTCACTTAGATGTTGGTGCTGGGGGGGGGGGGGGGGGGGGGGAGGAGCCTCAGATGGTGGTATATGGAATCATTGCACCCTGTACCAGGCCTAAGCCAATTGCCTACACTTGAACCACTTCCTAAGGACGACGCACCACACCCTACCACTTCGTCTCCGATGATGCCTTCGCCCTGAAAACCTGGCTGATGAAACGGTTTTCTCACAGTCCTTCAGCTACTGATTGTCCCATGCTCTCGACGTGTGGTTGAAAATGCGTTTGGAATCTTGTCTCAAGGTAATAATTTTTTAATTTTTTCCCCATCATATTACATGTAATTATTGAATGGTTTGATGACCCACCAATTCTATAATAAATATTCAAATGTCATATGTAATGCATTCTTACCTAATATCTTTACTTAATGTGAGTCATCTCTTTTGGCAGTCTCCGATGTTTCTCTAGCACCTAGCTTGCAGCAAAGGCAGGAGACTATCAACCAAATAACGTTTTCTGTGCGTTCTCACAACCCGTGACACTACACAGAGTGAATGAGTTTATACTTAGCGCCGCTTGGGTCATGATACACAGATATCTACTGTCAATCAACGAGGTTGACTCTTATATATTTCAAAGCCTAAACAAATGTAAGAATGTATTTTAGGATCATAATTCCTGAAAGGGCTTATGGCTGGCCACTTGGCCACTTGGAATCCGGGTCATGTAAATTTCCCAAGTTCCTTTGACTTTAGAGAACTAAAATTTTGTGTATAAATACCTTTTGGCTTAACAATATGGCTTATCAATTGTGGATTTGGTTCGTATCTATTCAATTGATTGCAGAATTGAATTTTGTGAAACCAAATTAAATGAGGACCTTAGGGACAATGTCTTAAAAGCCTACTTCAACTTCTCCAGAATAAGAAGCCCAAGTTTGCTTAAAACTTTTATACAGATACAGATAGCTAAGCAATTGAGGATGTTTAGCAATGCCTTTGGTGACTCTGTCGCCTTAAATAAGGATATAGCTGGCAATGCCTTGATTTTGATCGATTGACAAAAATCCTATAGATATATCTCATTAGTAAAGGTATTTCCTCATTTTATAAATAGATCGAGTTAATTATATTTACGTGCAGAGCATTGTGGTCATAGATGCTGTTGGTGAATTCGTACCCAAAAACTGAAAAGGAATTTATTACCGTTCCGTCAATAAAACTCGTACTATACACTCCGGGAATAGTGATGATTTATATATAGCTTTGGCGACCCTGTGTCCAATAATAAGACCCTTAAACATATTTTCATCTTCTTCTCCAGAGGCAAATAGCCCAGAAAGCTGAACAATGTGTACAGACTCTTGAATCTAATGGGGTCTAATGGGGACTATAATAAATAGATAAATTGACCCTTTGGACCGAAAATATCATATATATTTATCACACCTTTTTTACTAACATTGGCGTATGCTAGAAAGAATAACAAACAAACAACTATAATACCGGAAACCGTTTAATTGCGCCCAAAAAAGTGTAAATAAGGAAACAGAAGTAATTAGTATTGTCTAATCAAAACAGCTCCTGCAGATGTCACGTGGGGTCTAAGTTCGACCTCCTTATTCGAACTTACCCATGCTCGTTCTCCTTTCTTAAGATAGAACACTGTTGTTGCACTCACTGTTTCAAATCGAGCATCAGCTTTCCCATAGGCGCGACCAAAGGTTGATTCCATCGATTTAATGAAAAACTCAATGCTCTTATCAATATTTCTGTTTCTGTAAACACTATTGGTTCAAAATAAATAGTTTCCGGACACGGAAGCAGTAAATAAGCCGGCAGGATTGTTGTAGCCATTTCCCTCGTTGTAGGTCACCTTTATATCCGTTGGACAGGTGAGCTTCGAAACCAACACCATCGCGTGCTGAATATACATGAAATTGAATTTAAGCAAATATCTTCTGGTCCTTACTTAAACGTACATGATCGTTCATATAACGGATTCGGGTTAACTTGTAATGTATTGTTTCATATTGATCACATCGAGGTACACTTATATCTGGATTATTTAGTATCACGTATTCCAGTTAAAGCATTACGTTCTCATAATAGAGTAATATTGACTCTGTGGCGCATGAGCATGTGATATAACATATTGATGTTAGGTCGCGGATGGGGATTTCCGTTTGGGTGAAAGCAACAAAAGAGTACATAAATGAATTGTATAACCATGACTTACACTGCTTGCAACCAGCAAATGGAATGGAACTGGACGCATTCATCCGTCCTAAGATCTCTTCCAGTGAAACTAGCACTTCAGTCTCAGTCGTGATTAGATGTAACAGTCCATGTCTACTTGCATCCGGTTTTGAGAAATCAAATTGCAATAACTTCACTTCACTCTCGACCATCTCCAAAGCGATGAGAGGTTGTTTTTGTGATTGATTGAAACCCGACAACTCCCCCATAGCCATTGAGTTTTGTTGTGTGACTGTTTCATCTTTGCCAACTCCCCGATGGCCTCTGTGTAGTCCAGTTGTTTTGTTGTGTGACTGTTTCATCGCTGCCAACTCCTTCACTACTTTCGTATAGTCCAAAAGAGGTTTATTTTTGGTTTTCTGCACGGTCCTCAACTCTTCCTTTAAGTTCTCGACCTTCAGTTGGAGCTCCTCCTTGTCCTTTATCCTTGCACTCAGTTACTGCATTTCACCTTGCAATTCCTCTGTGACGTTTTTACATGTTCTCAGTTACTGCACTTCGCGTTGCAATTCCTCCGTAACGTTTTTACATGTTCTCAGTTCCTGCAGTTCGCGTTGCAATTCCTCCGTAACGTTTTTACATGTTCTCAGTTCCTGCAGTTCGCGTTGCAATTCCTCCGTAACGTTTTTACATGTTCTCAGTTACTGCACTTCGCGTTGCAATTCCTCCGTAACGTTTTTACATGTTCTCAGTTCCTGCAGTTCGCGTTGCAATTCCTCCGTAACGTTTTTACATGTTCTCAGTTCCTGCAGTTCGCGTTGCAATTCCTCCGTAACGTTTTTACATGTTCTCAGTTACTGCACTTCGCGTTGCAATTACTCCGTAACGTTTTTACATGTTCTCAGTTCCTGCAGTTCGCGTTGCAATTCCTCCGTAACGTTTTTACATGTTCTCAGTTACTGCATTTCACGTTGCAATTCCTCTGTGACGTTTTTACATGTTCTCAGTTACTGCACTTCGCGTTGCAATTACTCCGTAACGTTTTTACATGTTCTCAGTTCCTGCAGTTCGCGTTGCAATTCCTCTGTGACGTTTTTACATGTTCTCAGTTACTGCATTCCACGTTGCAATTCCTCTGTGACGATTTTACATGTTCTCAGTTACTCCACTTCGCGTTGCAATTCCTCTGTGACGTTTTTACATGTTCTCAGTTACTGCACTTCGCGTTGCAATTCCTCTGTGACGTTTTTACGTGTTCTCAGTTACTGCATTTCACGTTGCAATAGACCGATCCAGTCTGTCAATCAAATCTCGCGCTTGCGTTATATCAGCCAATCAGAGCGGCGATTTTGCTACGCGAATTTGTCAACTTTACTTCCGGGGACAAACAGAGCGATAATGGCGACTCGTTTCTGTTGTTGCAAATAATATTTATTTATGGCGTTCTTTACACTATTTATGCATCGATGTCATGATATAAGTATTCCTCATTGTGTAGGGTAGCAAGGTTACCGTTATCCATCGCTAAAATTGTGGAAATGGCTTACTACATGGTGAAAAAACAATCACGAGTCGGACAAGTGTTCGAAGGTGAGAATTTGTTCGAATTACGCACTTTTCAAGTCACTCCCATAAACTTTCAACAAGGTGACAGCTCTAAGTACCCTTTGATAATTTATCTTCAGCACTGTATGTTTCTGAATCAACAGTTCATTTAAGTTGATGGAGATCATTAATAGCAATCCTACACGTTGACATTTCGGCAATTTTCGAAATTTCGCCATATTGTAAACAAACTATGTTGGACGTCTTGTTGTGCAAAATACGGCGAAATATCCCACTTAGAAATAATTAAATATCAAAGACACTTGCAGACATTGAATTTGTTTATAAATATAAGGTTTTCTGCATTTCCATTTCACTCATTATGTTCCATATATGTATTATGCTCCAACCTATATAGATTAATTTATGTATAGCTTTCATGCAAGCAGTAGGCTATGTATCATGCATTACTTTTCAGGCATCTGATACTAACAAAACTTGAAAATATTCTTGCTGTAAGATTAAACATGAAAAATATATTATGTTCATTTTAAATATCTCAATTTTACAGCTCAATGGTTAAATTTATTTTCAAATATTTGACCAAAGAAAACCTAACTATTCAAACAAATTATTTTATTACCTCACTAATTGGTGCCAGTCTAGGCATATAATTAAAAACTTAAGCTATGCAACAATCAACTTTTCTGTCAAAGCTGTAACTAATTTTTTAAATGAGTCAATAACCCAAACTGCTCAAAACTATCATTTTAAGAGTTTTTGTGACCGTAGATCAGTTGACAAAAATACATCTGATTACTATTCTTTATCAATCAAATAAAACTTGGTGCATATATATGTCCATGATTTGGAATACAATAAGACAAAAATCAAAATAATAAATATAAAAAAACATTTATAGGTGAAATCTTGATCAATAAAGCTATTTTTATTGCTGTTTACTCATATGTTCAGTGATCACTGATAATTGTTTCTAATCCCATTCTACTGTTTTTACTTTGGAAACCTGAAATGCAATAATTACAAAGATTTATTTGTTATTTTCAAGATTGATTACTTCCAGGATCCCTGATATTTTGTGTTAAATAATTTTCATAAAACATTGTTACTATTATAACCATTATATATTAAAAAAAGTTCATAGTATCACTTAATTTATTTGGATCTTTCAGTTTTGAATTCTTTAACACAATTTAATGTACAGTGAAATCTATGTATGGCTGTGGGCTTTTCTAATGGAAATTTGGTCATATATCCATATTATCCCAATCACAAATAGATTTAGATCAAGAGGTTTTATATAAGCATGATAAGAGCATACTGTTGTATGACAAAATATAAGATCTGCATGCATGTTGATGTAAATTTATTTAAATTGATATTTTCCAGACCCTGAATGAAGCCTGTCAAATATGCATTTTTTTAGAATTTTATAAATCATCCCTGTGTATTCACCTCCTACAACTTAACATTCTCTCTTTTACTGTAGATATTTGGGATTCATTAAAGATTTATATTTGGCTACATTTGAAATATAATTTTTTAAAAGCAAAATTTAAATGTATACTATGATTGTATGGAGTGTCGCCAAATGATATTTTCTAATGGTATTTGTGAATAAGAATTAATCTTTGATGATAAAATGTACAGTCAATTGATTTTTGAAGGGAGACTCATTTGGTAGTTGAATTTTATTTAAAAAAAAGGTAACCTTTGAAGGAAACATGAAAATGATTACCATTTAAAGGATATTACAAATTACATATACTGCAATAATATTTTGCGAATATTGATTTGTTTATGAATATATATATGATCTCTGTGTCAGTATAAAAAGATATATCAATAATGAGCAATGTAAATATTGTGTCTCCAAAAAATACAAATATGACAACTAATTTTAAATGTTGTTTCAAGGAGTAAAATTCTCAATAATGGTATTTAAAAAAAAATTATGTTGACTGATCTAGATGTGTAATAGTCAACAACTGAGCCTATGCGACCATGACAATGATTAATCGATATATTTCAGTAAAAAAGGTGTCTCCACAAAATATAAAAAAGCCAAATTGTTGATGATTTATGAAATTAAACATCTGGTGGTAAAATTTGTAATGAGAGCTTTTAATTACTTGGATTGTACGACAATTTACAATAGTGATGGAAAAATTCCGAGTTGAAATGCGTTTGTTTACAAAGCTTATAGGTGTATCTTGAATGTATTTGTTAGATAAAGTGCGTTATGAACGACATAAACATGAACGCAAGCCGAAAGATTCGGCAAGTGACGTTGTTTTGATACGCGGCCCGGCTCGCCTGAGCTTGAAACTTGTCCCCTCAAATATTTCAACCAATCACGTCGAAGGGGGCGGGGCCTAACTGCTCTCGACTGGATCGGTCTATTCCTCTGTGACGTTTTTACATGTTCTCAGTTACTGCATTTCACGTTGCAATTCCTCTGTGACGTTTTTACATGTTCTCAGTTCCTGCAGTTCGCGTTGCAGTTCCTCGGTAACGTTTTTACATGTTCTCAGTTCCTGCACTTCACGTTGCAATTCCTCTGTGACGTTTTTACATGTTCTCAGTTCCTGCACTTCGCGTTGCAGCTCCTCGGTAACGTTTTTACATGTTCTCAGTTCCTGCACTTCACGTTGCAGTTCCTCGGTAACGTTTTTACATGTTCTCAGTTCCTGCACTTCACGTTGCAGTTCCTCGGTAACGTTTTTACATGTTCTCAGTTCCTGCACTTCACGTTGCAATTCCTCTGTGACGTTTTTACATGTTCTCAGTTCCTGCACTTCGCGTTGCAGCTCCTCGGTAACGTTTTTACATGTTCTCAGTTCCTGCACTTCGCGTTGCAGTTCCTCGGTAACGTTTTTACATGTTCTCAGTTCCTGCACTTCACGTTGCAGCTCCTCGGTAACGTTTTTACATGTTCTCAGTTCCTGCACTTCACGTTGCAGCTCCTCGGTAACGTTTTTACATGTTCTCAGTTCCTGCACTTCGCGTTGCAGTTCCTCGGTAACGTTTTTACATGTTCTCAGTTCCTGCACTTCACGTTGCAATTCCTCTGTGACGTTTTTACATGTTCTCAGTTCCTGCACTTCTCGTTGCAGCTCCTCGGTAACGTTTTTACATGTTCTCAGTTCCTGCACTTCACGTTGCAGTTCCTCGGTAACGTTTTTACATGTTCTCAGTTCCTGCACTTCACGTTGCAATTCCTCTGTGACGTTTTTACATGTTCTCAGTTCCTGCACTTCGCGTTGCAGCTCCTCGGTAACGTTTTTACATGTTCTCAGTTCCTGCACTTCACGTTGCAGCTCCTCGGTAACGTTTTTACATGTTCTCAGTTCCTGCACTTCACGTTGCAGCTCCTCGGTAACGTTTTTACATGTTCTCAGTTCCTGCACTTCGCGTTGCAGTTCCTCGGTAACGTTTTTACATGTTCTCAGTTCCTGCACTTCGCGTTGCAATTCCTCGGTAACGTTTTTACATGTTCTCAGTTCCTGCACTTCGCGACACTTAGAAATAATTAAATATCAAAGACACTTGCAGACATTGAATTTGTTTATAAATATAAGGTTTTCTGCATTTCCATTTCACTCATTATGTTCCATATATGTATTATGCTCCAACCTATATAGATTAATTTATGTATAGCTTTCATGCAAGCAGTAGGCTATGTATCATGCATTACTTTTCAGGCATCTGATACTAACAAAACTTGAAAATATTCTTGCTGTAAGATTAAACATGAAAAATATATTATGTTCATTTTAAATATCTCAATTTTACAGCTCAATGGTTAAATTTATTTTCAAATATTTGACCAAAGAAAACCTAACTATTCAAACAAATTATTTTATTACCTCACTAATTGGTGCCAGTCTAGGCATATAATTAAAAACTTAAGCTATGCAACAATCAACTTTTCTGTCAAAGCTGTAACTAATTTTTTAAATGAGTCAATAACCCAAACTGCTCAAAACTATCATTTTAAGAGTTTTTGTGACCGTAGATCAGTTGACAAAAATACATCTGATTACTATTCTTTATCAATCAAATAAAACTTGGTGCATATATATGTCCATGATTTGGAATACAATAAGACAAAAATCAAAATAATAAATATAAAAAAACATTTATAGGTGAAATCTTGATCAATAAAGCTATTTTTATTGCTGTTTACTCATATGTTCAGTGATCACTGATAATTGTTTCTAATCCCATTCTACTGTTTTTACTTTGGAAACCTGAAATGCAATAATTACAAAGATTTATTTGTTATTTTCAAGATTGATTACTTCCAGGATCCCTGATATTTTGTGTTAAATAATTTTCATAAAACATTGTTACTATTATAACCATTATATATTAAAAAAAGTTCATAGTATCACTTAATTTATTTGGATCTTTCAGTTTTGAATTCTTTAACACAATTTAATGTACAGTGAAATCTATGTATGGCTGTGTGCTTTTCTAATGGAAATTTGGTCATATATCCATATTATCCCAATCACAAATAGATTTAGATCAAGAGGTTTTATATAAGCATGATAAGAGCATACTGTTGTATGACAAAATATAAGATCTGCATGCATGTTGATGTAAATTTATTTAAATTGATATTTTCCAGACCCTGAATGAAGCCTGTCAAATATGCATTTTTTTAGAATTTTATAAATCATCCCTGTGTATTCACCTCCTACAACTTAACATTCTCTCTTTTACTGTAGATATTTGGGATTCATTAAAGATTTATATTTGGCTACATTTGAAATATAATTTTTTAAAAGCAAAATTTAAATGTATACTATGATTGTATTGAGTGTCGCCAAATGATATTTTCTAATGGTATTTGTGAATAAGAATTAATCTTTGATGATAAAATGTACAGTCAATTGATTTTTGAAGGGAGACTCATTTGGTAGTTGAATTTTATTTAAAAAAAAGGTAACCTTTGAAGGAAACATGAAAATGATTACCATTTAAAGGATATTACAAATTACATATACTGCAATAATATTTTGCGAATATTGATTTGTTTATGAATATATATATGATCTCTGTGTCAGTATAAACAGATATATCAATAATGAGCAATGTAAATATTGTGTCTCCAAAAAATACAAATATGACAACTAATTTTAAATGTTGTTTCAAGGAGTAAAATTCTCAATAATGGTATTTAAAAAAAAATTATGTTGACTGATCTAGATGTGTAATAGTCAACAACTGAGCCTATGCGACCATGACAATGATTAATCGATATATTTCAGTAAAAAAGGTGTCTCCACAAAATATAAAAAAGCCAAATTGTTGATGATTTATGAAATTAAACATCTGGTGGTAAAATTTGTAATGAGAGCTTTTAATTACTTGGATTGTACGACAATTTACAATAGTGATGGAAAAATTCCGAGTTGAAATGCGTTTGTTTACAAAGCTTATAGGTGTATCTTGAATGTATTTGTTAGATAAAGTGCGTTATGAACGACATAAACATGAACGCAAGCCGAAAGATTCGGCAAGTGACGTTGTTTTGATACGCGGCCCGGCTCGCCTGAGCTTGAAACTTGTCCCCTCAAATATTTCAACCAATCACGTCGAAGGGGGCGGGGCCTAACTGCTCTCGACTGGATCGGTCTATTCCTCTGTGACGTTTTTACATGTTCTCAGTTACTGCATTTCACGTTGCAATTCCTCTGTGACGTTTTTACATGTTCTCAGTTACTGCATTTCACGTTGCAATTCCTCTGTGACGTTTTTACATGTTCTCAGTTCCTGCAGTTCGCGTTGCAATTCCTCTGTGACGTTTTTACATGTTCTCAGTTCCTGCAGTTCGCGTTGCAATTCCTCGGTAACGTTTTTACATGTTCTCAGTTCCTGCACTTCGCGTTGCAGTTCCTCGGTAACGTTTTTACATGTTCTCAGTTCCTGCACTTCGCGTTGCAGCTCCTCGGTAACGTTTTTACATGTTCTCAGTTCCTGCACTTCACGTTGCAGCTCCTCGGTAACGTTTTTACATGTTCTCAGTTCCTGCACTTCACGTTGCAGCTCCTCGGTAACGTTTTTACATGTTCTCAGTTCCTGCACTTCGCGTTGCAGCTCCTCGGTAACGTTTTTACATGTTCTCAGTTCCTGCACTTCACGTTGCAGCTCCTCGGTAACGTTTTTACATGTTCTCAGTTCCTGCACTTCGCGTTGCAGTTCCTCGGTAACGTTTTTACATGTTCTCAGTTCCTGCACTTCGCGTTGCAGCTCCTCGGTAACGTTTTTACATGTTCTCAGTTCCTGCACTTCACGTTGCAGCTCCTCGGTAACGTTTTTACATGTTCTCAGTTCCTGCACTTCACGTTGCAGTTCCTCGGTAACGTTTTTACATGTTCTCAGTTCCTGCACTTCCCGTTGCAGCTCCTCGGTAACGTTTTTACTTGTTCTCAGTTCCTGCACTTCGCGTTGCAGCTCCTCGGTAACGTTTTTACATGTTCTCAGTTCCTGCACTTCGCGTTGCAGTTCCTCGGTAACGTTTTTACATGTTCTCAGTTCCTGCACTTCACGTTGCAGTTCCTCGGTAACGTTTTTACATGTTCTCAGTTCCTGCACTTCACGTTGCAGCTCCTCGGTAACGTTTTTACATGTTCTCAGTTCCTGCACTTCGCGTTGCAGCTCCTCGGTAACGTTTTTACATGTTCTCAGTTCCTGCACTTCTCGTTGCAGCTCCTCGGTAACGTTTTTACATGTTCTCAGTTCCTGCACTTCGCGTTGCAGTTCCTCGGTAACGTTTTTACATGTTCTCAGTTCCTGCACTTCACGTTGCAATTCCTCTGTGACGTTTTTACATGTTCTCAGTTCCTGCACTTCGCGTTGCAGCTCCTCGGTAACGTTTTTACATGTTCTCAGTTCCTGCACTTCACGTTGCAGTTCCTCGGTAACGTTTTTACATGTTCTCAGTTCCTGCACTTCACGTTGCAATTCCTCTGTGACGTTTTTACATGTTCTCAGTTCCTGCACTTCGCGTTGCAGCTCCTCGGTAACGTTTTTACATGTTCTCAGTTCCTGCACTTCACGTTGCAGTTCCTCGGTAACGTTTTTACATGTTCTCAGTTCCTGCACTTCACGTTGCAGTTCCTCCGTAACGTTTTTACATGTTCTCAGTTCCTGCACTTCGCGTTGCAGCTCCTCGGTAACGTTTTTACATGTTCTCAGTTCCTGCACTTCGCGTTGCAATTCCTCGGTAACGTTTTTACATGTTCTCAGTTCCTGCACTTCGCGTTGCAGTTCCTCGGTAACGTTTTTACATGTTCTCAGTTCCTGCACTTCACGTTGCAGCTCCTCTGTGACGTTTTTACTTGCACTCAGTTCCTGTAATTCCTCGGTAGTCTGTGTAAGCTGAGAGAGAACGCTGGACAGGACTGCCGAGTACTTCTGTTCCTGAGCTTGAGCATGAGATTGAACCTCCTGAATGACCTCATCCAATTTCTTCACATGTTCAAGCTTGGATTATCTAGATTTTTGCTAATTTCCTGAGCGACACACAAGGTAGTTGTTGAAATAAATCTAACAAAGAGTGAAACCGAAACCATGATCAGCACTGTGTCCTCTATGACAACTGATAAGCCTACGTTTACATTTGAACGTGAATATAATTTAAACATCAGGTTGTAGATAACAACTTAAAAAAACAATTTTATCATTATGTATACCTTGGATTTTGGTAGGGGTTATTTTGAAATATTGTCAGAAAAATACTCAGTGAAAAAATTGAGAGAACACCTATCATTAAATTTTATCAAGGCTGTGATGGTCCTCAGAAAATCAACTTAAGCAACTGTTATTGAATTTAAACTTGTCACCTAAACGCAACATACACGTGCAAAGTGTGCAAATGACCTTTGGAGGTATATAAAAGGGATTGTAAATGTGCACGCTGTCTCATTCCTAAATGGTTCCAAACAAAGAAATGCCAAGACAATACCCCACCGAAAATTTTCGCAACGATGGCAAGCGATCGGGATGATAAACAGTGGTTCATCAAGAAGAGCTGTTGCAAGGCACTTTGGGAAGCCAGTCATCTCGCGCCTTGTCAGTTGTCACCAAGTTCAACACAACCCAGAGTGTCAAAGTCGCAAGTGGGCGTGGCAGAAAGAAGAAAACCATTGCTGCACAATATCGAAGGTTGCGTTTGGCCAGTTTTAGAGATCGCTTCAAAACAGCTGTCCAGATAAGCAGTGAATTCCGAAGAACGCCTGGTGTAAGACTAAATGCAGCAACTGTCCGAAATCGCTTAAAATGAGGTGGGTTAAAGAGTCGACGCCCACGTAAGCAAATTTGCCTTACCCGAAATCACCGTCAACTTCAAAAACGTTGGGCAGTGCAAAATCATGGACGAAACAGACGTCAATGGCGTTGCACACTTTTCACAGATGAATCGAGATTCTGTCTGCAATTTGCTGATGGTCGTACAAGTGTCTGGAGAGGCGTTGGTAACGTTGACTCATGAAATTGACAGATTTGTAAGTGGATCGACAATGGTGTGGGGAGGGATTACCTATGGGCGCCGGACACCTCTTAATCGTATTGATGGAAGCCTGAATGCTCAGCGTTATGTGAATAAAGTCCTTAATCCTGTTGTTTGTCAGATTTTTCACAAGAAGGTCCAAACATTGAACTGTAGCAGGACAATGCTAGGCCCAATTTTGCCAGATTGTCAATGAATTTCCTGAATCAAGACAACATCTGAATACTGCCATGGTCATCAAAAGATCCTGTTCTGAATGCCTTTGAACAATTGCGGGACGTTTTGGGGCGTAAAGTGACAAATCGTCCGCAAGCACCACACAACCTGGACCAGTTGTTTCAAGCCCTTGAGGAGAAGTGGTGTCGGATACCCATCCGTATCATCCGTACTCTCATTGGCAGCATCAGAATGCCACGACGATGCCAGGCTCTGTGTGACAAGCATGAGCATGGGGGGGGGGGGGGGCACACGTTATTGAATATTGACTTTAAGAAGTGAATTTCTCTTGATTTCGGTATTAGAAACCTAACAATAAATCTGAATCATTTCTACTTGATGAGGTGTTGCCATAAATTTTTCACTGAGTATATAATGTAAATTACCACTTTTAAAATATTGAAAAAAAACCCCAAATATTCCTTGCTTTCTAAACAAATCAATTGCAATAAATTCAATATTTAAATGGCCATTGTAACAGCTTATGTAAACAGTCTGGAATATAATAGTTCCAAACAAAGTTGCTGTATCGTTTTACAAGCAATAGATTGTGAATTGTACATGATGGAGGGTCATTTTATAAACACATGATACCACACTGTTCTTGGCTTCAGAATTCACTTAATATTGTTTGAAGTTTTTATCCTGATTGTGTACATAAAATGCATAATTATAAAAGCAATGTTGGTTTGATCTATAGAAAAGGACACAAACCTACAAACTTGCATCTTTTCTTTGAAGGAATTGTGTATTCTAGTGCAAATATCATGTAATTTGTAACGTCTTTGAGACATCATATCATTGTAAAAACGAAACCGATTATGATGAAATTTCACTGCATAAGTTCGGATTCAGTTTGCGTTGACATATTCGTATTTCATACCTAGCAGATAGCTGTAACAAATTTGGTACGTCATTGAAGTGACCAGGGGTCAAAATTTCGAAAACACTGATTTCTATTATGCTCTACAAAATCCTTCATATGTGAACAGCTTTAGATCATATTAATAATTATGTGTTCATTTGCGCTTATGCAACGTAACTGTGCTGAATTTTCCCCCTACAAAGTTTACATGGATGATTTTAATCGAAATGTAATAAAATCAGAATTTCATAAATATGACCCCATCTGACTCCAATGCCAAATATCGACCTTCAGCACCAGTGACAAGACGATCCCGAAATATATTTTGGGAATGGTTATTTTACAGATAGACAATTGATTATCTGTAAGTGGTCCTGAAGTTATTTTTTGAACGTCAAAACGAAACCCAAATTGCATGAAATTTGCACTAAAAACACAAGCAGGTGAACTACTTATGGTATGCAGCTGTATGTGTATTTGAAGTATTGCATGCCCTTTGTATTTTTTTATGCAAATATAGATTTCCCTTACTCTCATAAATTTAAAGTAATACTTATATACTTGTAGATATTTAAATACCTTATAATTGATACTTAACGCGTTGCAGCTTTATCAAACCCGAACGATCAAATGATAAAGGAAATAAAACAGCTTTGCTTTAACCTTATATGGAAAAATAAACCTGACAAAGTAAGCCGAGACACTAATACTAAGAACTATGAACTGGGTAAAGAGTCCCAGATATGCCAAGGCTCATTTGATCACCAAATATATCATTGACAAAGAGAATATCCAACTCTGAATAAAAAATAGAGAAATTGTCACAAACAAATATGCAGTGAAGTGGACATTGACAGCTTGATGCTTGATGCGAACAAAACATACTAGGAACAGTCATAACACCACAAACAAGTCCTTTTGGAAAAACACTGTTAAGTCATGGGGTAAATTTATAATAAGTCAGAAAATGTCAAAAATGCATCAAATGTTTTATCACAACCGTTATGGCTAAATAACAAAATCAGAACAGATGGAAAACCAATTTACTATAAACATTTCCCAAGTAAAGGAATAACTTACATCAATGGTATATTTGATTATAATGGTCATTTTCTATATGAGAAAACTATTTGAATGTAAAACTAAATTTCCAGAAAATGAAAGAATAATCGAATCTATCAAATATTACTGTAAGTCTATAAATGTACATATTGAAAAGAAACTTCAACTAATTAAGCATATCTATTACAAAACATGTATAGTTGGAGAACCAAAGGGTTGTAGAGAAATCTATGATTTACTCATAGCCGAAAAAATTCAAAACCGTTAAAATACCGAGGAAGATGGCAAAAAGAATTAAACGAAACCATGAAAACATGAAAAAAAACATGAGAAACTAAAGAAAAAAATGACATTTAAGTCTAATAACATTGTACAACACTCTTGGTTCCAATTCAGTATAATATAGAGGTTCCTGCCAACAAATGACCTCCTGTCAAAAATGAAATACAGACAACATAATGCTTGTTCTTTCTGTCAATCCCAGAAAGAATCGAATTTGCATTATGTTATGAATGTAAACGCATCAAATCTATTTGGGAAAAACTAGAAAAGCTAATATTAAAATCTCGGAGAAAAACATTATTTTAGGTTATTGTGAAAAGAGAAATTGCGTCTTTACTTTGATAATTACTGTCGTTAAATACAATATACAAAATGAAACTATACAGGAAATGTTTCCAAATTTAGAAACACGTGAAAAGAGACTTTAATACAGCATATAACATTGTCCGCTTTAGTACATATTCAAAGTGCAATTATGAAAGCTTCGTCAAATTCTGGTCAGTTTGTCGTGACCCTTTTTATACCCTGCCTTACAGCGTTAGCGGGGGTATATAGCGCCCACTCTGTCCGTCCGTCTGTCCGTCCGTCACAAAAGTTTGTCCGGAGCACATCTCCCAAACTATACATGCTAGCTTCACCAAACTTCATACACTTATCAACCATGATCCCTAGATGTGCCTTATGAGTGTTAGACCATCACATTATTTATAATTTTTTGTGGTTTCAATGGAAACATGACCAAAACAGTGACTCTATGACCAAGCCTTGTCCGGAGCACATCTCCCAAACTATACATGCTAGCTTCACCAAACTTCATACACTTATCAACCATGATCCCTAGATGTGCCTTATGAGTGTTAGACCATCACATTATTTATAATTTTTTGTGGTTTCAATGGAAACATGACCAAAACAGTGACTCTATGACCAAGCCTTGTCCGGAGCATATCTCCTTAACTATACATGCTAGCTTCATCAAACTTCACACACTTATCAACCATGTTCCCTAGATGTGCCTTTTGAGGGTTCGACCCTCACATTATTTTTATTTTTTGTGGTTTTCATGGATATATGACTAAATAGTGATTATATGATAAATGACTGTCTAGAACATATTTCCTGAAATATACATCTCAGCTTCACCAAATTTGCTACATATGTCAATCGTGATCCTGGATATGCCTTGTGAGAGTTAAACGATATATATGAAATATTTTTCTGTTGTTTCTTTGGGTAAAAATGACTTACATAGTGACTCAACAAAAGTACAGTACTCAGTACATCTCGTAGAATATTCATGATAACTACCTCACATTGGAAACAAAGATCAACCATTATCCCTAGATATACCCTTTTAATAGTAAAACCTATTAATGAATTTAGAATTGGAGTTTCAGTGGAAAGAAGACTTACACAATGACTTACTGTATACTTAACTATCATACAACTTTAACCAATATTAATAAATTTTACTATTTGAAATTCTTTGCACAAAGTGGGGAGCGGGGGTATGTGAGCTCTGCTAGTTTCTTCACTTGTTTATACCGTTTTACATATTAGTATACTCAATGTACCTATCTGATCTGATCACTGATCACCTGTCTGATTTTGGATTTTTATCAAACTTTTGTTTATGCAATATTGTAATGTACTTAATTGACTCTTTGATGTGTCTGGTATGGAGGTTAAAAAAATAAAATAAAACAAAAACAAACAACACAATTAAGGACTATCTCCACTGGCTTTCAACGATTTTCAACCATTCACAAAATTTACAGGAAGTAAACAATTATTCTCTGTAACATATTTGGTAAACAGTAGATGAATTCACATAAGTTTTGGATATCTTTCCAATGCATATGTTAACAGAGAGATGGCTGATATATGATGCACCAACTATAATCATATTCTACATCAGACTGTCCACATTTACCACATTATACAATACTCATGCGGTTGAATAGTTGATGAGTTATCAAATACTAATGCTATTTTGCAGAAATTTAATGTTGAAGCAATGTCAATTTCTGATTCCGTTGAAATGAATCCAAGGGACATTAAAGTCCACATGTACTAATACGGTATATTATCATGTACTTCACTTAATTTAATTGTTTGATGTTTAAAATCGGTACCAAATATGCTAGGTTGTAAACTTTTAATACTGATAAATAGTTCAGCAGCTTTATTCAAAGAAGGGGATTGTTATTTTCTATCTCTGATCAGAAACTTTGAATATATTTAAAAAAAGTGTATTATAGGATAAACAAAGTGTACATTTCCAACGAAGTTGTTAATGTTAATGATAGTTATCTTGGTAAGTGACCTTCTTACAATCTTATCTTTAGAGCAAAGTCGAACCATAACATCAGACCACTGACATTCTATAAGACGTACAAAGGCAACATGAAATGCATGATGACCCCTTCCTTTTTTAAAACGAAACAAATTGGAACCCTTTGGTGTTACTTTGATTAGATTCTATTATCAATAATTCATATCAAAGAAGTGAAAACAATTAACAATTTAGATAAGTTTAGAAAAAAACAATACATTTGATCATATGAATACAATTACAGATTTGATACACGAAAACCTTTTTTTGGTGAGCCTTCGCTATACCATTTGTAAAGTATTTTGTTTAGAGTCTCATTTTGCAATAACTACATTCTTAGCATATGAAAGGGGCAGTAGCACGTTTTTAGGGGGAATATTGTGACGTCACGAAAATGAAAATTAATGGTTCCAATTGAGAGACAATGTACTACAACTAAATGAAGCAGTAATGATTCAAATAAATACCGTAAAGTTTAGCCATGCGATTCCTTTTTCTTACACAAAATGAATTAAAGGTGTTCAAACAAAATGGTCGCCAATGGATTTTATGTGAATATTCATACTTTGACTATGGATGATTGGCTTGTTTAATGAGATTTTTGACACTGTCAAAATAATACATTTAGCATTAATTTACAATTATCAATGAAATGCTTAAAATATAAAATTATCAACAAACGTGCTACTGCCCCTTTAAGCACATTTAACCCATCCATACAGCTTTTCTTGAGACCACAAAAATTGATAACCAGTTGAGTCCAGTTAACAAGATTATGGGTTATCTCCTGCCATGCGCGTTCTACTGAAATTTTCCATTACAGCTGTTTTGTTCTGTTTTGTCTGGGTCAACCCGTTTAGCGGTTCAGTTAAATATTTTGTTCTGCTGACGATGACCTTGCATCCACATTACAGTTTGATTCACATCCTGTTGGATAATGTTAAGTCAGCTTGGCAAGATTGGGCTCAAATCTGAGCTTTTTAAAATATATAGAATGTTTGAATATATAAAGAATATTTGTTTGGGGCTGATCATCCATTTGTATTTCTTGTATCGCAGTTCTTCGAATTGAAACTTAATAAGAGGCCACAACTGAACGATCTCGGCCCCTTCTTGACACAAAGTTGCCATTTTTTGCTCATCAGGACTGAAAGTCCAGATGGGCTTATGGCATGGCCCGTCGTCCGGCCGTCGTCCGTTTCGACTTCTCCTTATGAACCATATATACACATTAGAGAGCTGAAATTTTGTGTACAGCTACCTTAGCATATGGAGATTCTAATTTCAACTTTAAAAACTTATTTTCATCTTCTTCTCCAGTTCCAGAAGGACTAGAGAGTTAAACATGATATGTGCAGACTCCTTGGCCAATGGGGATTCTAATTTGTAACTTTGGTGACTCTGTGACCCCAAATAGGGTCACAGGGGTCACAACCTTAAAGACCTATTTTTATCTTCTTCTCCAGTTCCAAAAGGAGTAGAGAGTAAAAAATAATCTGTGCAGACTCCTTGGACAATGGGGATTCTAATTTGTAACTTTGGTGACCCTGTGACCCCAAATAGGGTCACAGGGGTCACACCCTTAAAAACCAATTTTCATCTTCTTCTCCAGTTCTAAAAGGACTAGAGAGTTAAAAATAATCTGTGCAGACTCCTTGGCCAATGGGGATTCTTAATTGTAGATTTCGTGACCCCATGACCCCAAATAGGGTCACAGGGGTCACAACCTTAAGAACCAATTCTCATCTTCTTCTCCAGATCCAAAAGGAGTAGATACACTCTCCCAAAAAAGAAACGCATAACAGAAAAATCAGTGTTGATTTACATGTTTTAATATTCACGATTACATAAAAACTTATGCACATTCAAAATCCAAAGTTGGCACAGGGTTAGGTGTATGTTCCCACTACCAGATAAAGTCATGATGTGCACTGGTGAACGTCTGTGTCTCTGACGACACATTTTCAAAGTCAGTACCTGGTGTTACCACCACGCGCATCGATCACTGCTTGGCACCGCCTGGGCATAGATTGAATAAGTCGACGAATCTGACGCTGTGGGATCCTTCTCCACTCATCCTGCAATGCGTCACTCAGCTGTTGAAGTGTCTGTGGTTCAGGCTGTCGACGTCGTACACATCTGTCAAGGAGATCCCATAAATGCTCAATGGGGTTGAGATCTGGCGATTTCGATGGCCATGGCAGCACATTCACGTTCTTATTGGTGAGATAGTCGGTGGTGAGACGTGCAGTGTGCGGCCTAGCGTTATCCTGCTGAAAAATCTCCCTTCTGACGTCAATGGCGGGAAGAAGGTGATGTTGGAGAATTTCGTCACGGTAGCGTACAGCTGTCAAATTTCCCTGTACACGCACCAGATTCGTCCTAGCATTCATGGATATGCCTGCCCACATCATGACGCTTCCTCCGCCGTATCTGTCAAGTGGAAGGATGCAGTGTCGTGCATAACGTTCATTTCTCCGTCGGTAAACACGCGTCCTACCATCATGGCGGAAAAGCATGAACCATGACTCGTCACTGAACCATATTCTTCGCCAGTTCACTAGAGTCCATCGTCTAACGTTTCTGCACCATTGCAGGCGGGCACGGCGGTGATGACGAAGCAGGGCAGGCGCTGTATGTGGCCGTCTTGGACGTATCCCATGCTCTCGAAGCCGATTTATGATGGTCTGCGCTGAGACTCTACGTAGTCCAGGAACGTGGTTGGCCGTATATGTTGCAGTGACTGTCCTGTTTCGAAGATGGAACACCCGAATGAAGCGGTCCTGCGCTGGAGTTGTCGCCCTTGGTCGTCCAGATCTGGGTCGATCTCTCGTGGAGTTGTGTAGTCTATAACGGTGACAGAGGCGGGACATTGTACTCTGACTAACATTTAAGTCCCTGGCAACTGATAACTGACTTTCTCAAGCTTCCAGGCGTCCGATGGCTTGATTTCGTCGGTCTTCATTCAGTCTTGGCATATTGGTGTTCGCATAAAAATAATATCAGAAAGTGATTCGCAACGAGACACCCAGGTTTATATATCCACTGGTGTTGAGCTTTAATACCCGTATTTGCACGTGCAGCATGCTTACAGATTTTTATCCATGCACCTTTTCACAGTTTCAATTCAAGGTGTCGTATTTTGGCGACAATTCACCAAATGGTGTGTTCGTGTACAATGATATATTTTAAAGACTATAATGACAGTTACCAATAACATCTGTATTGATTTTAAGCCTTAATAATTAAATTAGTCCACTTTGAAAAACACATTTCAGTTATGCGTTTCTTTTTTGTGAGAGTGTAGTACATATTGATGTGTGCAGACTCCTTGGACAATGGGGATTCTAAATTGTAACTTTGTTGACCCTGTGACCCCAAATAGGGTCACAGGGGTCACAACCTTGAAAAATTATTTTCATCGTCATCTTTAGCTCCTAAAGGTCTATTGAGCTGAAAGACTGCATGTAGACTCCTTGGCCAATTGACCCCAAATAGGGTCACAGGGGTCACAATCTTTAAAACCTATTTTTCTCCATTAGATGACAGTCTATGGCAAATTTATTTCTCCTTGGATATTTTAGTGTGGACTTCTTTCACTGTCTGATATTGGCGATCTAGAAAGTGTTGAATACAAATAAATCATTTGGGTAAGGAAATTTATTCCGAAATCGTTACATTTGTTTTGTAATTTTTTTATAGGTTTTCTTGCAATAGGTAACATCAGTTTCATTTTTAGCTCATCTGGCCTGTATAAAGCAAACTTGCTATGATGCCTGATGAGCTACAGAGCCAATGGCTCTATTTTTTTTTTCGTGTTCGTTTCCTTGATGGGTATTATCTACTCTTAAACACTTTTTTGTGAAAGGTAACATGACTGTTTTCTTCTTTCGAATTGCGTTGTTTCCCCTACACTGATTTAAAGTTCCATATACAAACTGTAGTAAATTGCAATATTTAAGACATATTTGTACTGTATTCGTTGTATTTTAAGCAATATTTTGCAACCAACCTTGAGAAAAACAGACCAAAATTCCAATGTTATTCCAGTGTAGCACATCCTGTTTCATCAGCGTATATGTCTCCGCGTAATGCTACAACCTATCCCCTGATATCCTCCTATAGTATTCTGTCGTATCGCTATATATAGCAAGCTAATCAAATGATGCCCTTTCGGCGATAGCGTCAAACTGGTTTCTTGGCTTCGTTCCGCGTGCTCACCTCGTGATTCAAAATAACCAATGGGAGTGCTATTAGATAATAAACCTGATTCTCATCGCAGGCACCCACTAAGCTCCAAATCGCGCTCTCTTAAAATTTCCACGTGCGACATCACTTAACAACAGCGTATGGACTTCGAAATAGTTTGACTGAAAACAGACAGGCTGTAAATAGCGCTGAGCAACCACCCGTCAGTGATACGGCAACATACTATAGGAGGATATCAGGGGATAGGTTGTAACATTAAGCGGAGACATATACGCTGATGTAGCAATGAGTGTAGCATAATTCATTTTATTTGTCACATTTTAAAATATATTTACTGAAAATGGACATGGAAAAAGAACATCTACTCTGCAACACGTACACAATGATGAACAACCGGTAATGCCATGAACACCTGATAGCGGAACGATGATATTATGATTTCCGAAAATAATTCAAGTTCAAATTTGGCTTTGCAAACCAAAGACATTCACTAAAATTGCAATTTACCAATACAAGACACTAACGAATTTTGCACTTCAAGCATGGGTTCGAACGTGTGACCTGTTGATTTCAAGCCCAGTGACTTTTCCATTAGACCAAGGGGGCCAGTTGAAAATACAGGATGTTTTTCATGACATCATGATTAAATTTCACATTATTTCCTTAGAATATACTTACCCTGAATGATTCTTTATATTTTGGTACTTTATTTTAAAAAGTCCTTGGTACTAAAATTGATATGCATAATATTAAGTTGATTTGTCATCTGTTTTCATATCAATCTATTGTTGTAGCTTGTACGGTCCCGCACAGATTGCACGTGCAGCACGAGAGGCTCTTGCCAATGCCATCATCTTGAAATTGACATTGTTTCTCCAATCAGACTCAATGTTTCACTTTCTCATTATTCATAAAACAAGATATGCATTTAGGAATTATCACAACTTTTGTCATGTTGAAGATGGATTAAGCTAGTGTGTAAAAAAGTTACCGACCTCGACCTCGGGTTCAAGTGAGATGATCCCTCGCGCACGCGATTCATGAACACCTCGGCGTTCATGATTCACGTGCGCGAGGGTTCATCTAACTTGAACCCGAGGTCGAGGTCGGTAACTTTACATACCTCTGAAAACAGTCCTTGTCGCGCGAGACTAAGTTTTCTTTTCTTTTTCTCCGAATCAGATACTCGTTTCCGCCCCAGTTGTAGACGATGTATGCTCGTTGTGACTATCTCCGGTAAACCTCCGTTCCCACGACGGGGTGCTATGCCGACCTATGTAAAAAGTGGGCCATTTCCCAATCATACGTATAATTCATTCTTATGAATGTGACTGAATGTACTCAAACGTTATCGTATCGAATAACTATCTAGGATATGTGTGTCATGGTCACAGTGACGATGAGGTTTATAACTCCTCAAACTTTTCAGGCGATTACGATTACGATTGTCCCATCTCGGGCTATGAGAAATAAGAACTCTTTACCATGGATAAACACCAGTATTAGACGTCTACTTAGACGTAAAGCAAGAGTATATCGCCAAGCCAAGAAAACTAAGAACTGGTCAACCTATAAATTCCTCCAAAAGGAATGTAAACGCCAAATGAGACAAGCAGAGTGGTCATACATAAATAACACAATCATAACAGGACTAGAAGAAAATAATTCTAAAACCTTCTGGAAATATGTTAAATCCAGGAAACAAGATAACATTGGTGTATCACCACTAAAGGAACATGGAACACTTCATAGTGGTAGTACCGACAAGGCAAATGTGCTAATCAGACAGTTCAGCTCAGTATTCACAAGAGGAATCAGTGTCGATCTGCCTGAAATGAAACATAAAATCAAGGAAAGCATACCTTTGCTCTCGATAGGCGAAGAAGGAGTGTATAGACTGTTAGCCAAACTTAATATATCTAAAGCCCCAGGGCC
The DNA here is from genome assembly GCA_916613615.1 of Steromphala cineraria. NCBI lineage: Eukaryota > Metazoa > Mollusca > Gastropoda > Trochida > Trochidae > Steromphala > Steromphala cineraria. The sequence continues at coordinate 73,549,744 of OU744724.1, read as the reverse complement.
GCACGGTATTCCTACTAGGATCCTGAAGGACTGTGCTAAGGAACTTGCCCCTGGTCTTACTAAGCTATTCAAACTATCTGTGGACTCTGGTACACTCCCCAAGGACTGGGTTAATGCCAATATTACCCCTGTGTATAAGAAAGGCGACAAGCACTTGGCAGAAAATTATCGCCCTGTGTCCTTAACATCAATTTTCTGTAAAACATTAGAACATATTGTATGCAGTCACTTAATATCTCACTTGGAAAATCATAATATTCTCACCAGTCTTAACCATGGATTCAGAGCTGGATATTCATGTGAAACCCAATTAACCGTAACAGTTGAAGATCTCATGAAATCTTATGATCATGGGAAACAGACTGATGTTGCAATACTTGACTTTTCTAAAGCCTTCGATACAGTCCCCCATGATAGACTGTTGTATAAACTTCATAATTATGGAATCAGGGGCCAGCTTCATTCATGGATTAAACCCTTCCTAACTACAAGACACATGAGAGTTGTGCTTGGACCTTTACTCTTTTTGTGCCATATTAATGATCTGCCTGATAGGGTATCCTCACAGGTTCAATTATTCGCTTATGACTGTTTATTATATAGACAAATCAAATCATATAACGACCATAATCTTTTACAAGAAGATCTACGTAGCCTTGAACAGTGGGCCAGAGACTGGGGGATGACATTCAACGCAAAGAAATGCTACATCATGTCAGTGCGAAAAAAATCCCATCATTATTATACGCTTAATGATCATATACTCCAACAGGTTGCCACCAACCCCTATCTTGGAATACAGTTATCCGAGGACATGAAGTGGTCGTATCATATCAACAAACTCTATAAGAAAGCAAACTACACGATGGGCTTTTTACGTCGTAACCTACGTCATTGTCCAAGGAACTGTAGACGTATCGCATATATATCACTAATAAGATCTACACTGGAATATAGTGCCAGCGTTTGGGATCCTTTCCTACAACAAGATATAGATAAACTTGAGCGATTACAACACCGTGCAGCGAGATTCATAACAGGGGATTATAAATCAAGAACAGTTGGATGTGTTTCCAATTTGATCAGGGACCTACAGTTCCCCAGCCTCCAGGAACGGAGAAAGCAATTACGACTGACACTCTTGTACAAAGTGAGCGAGGGGCTAGTGCCAGCTATACCCTCGGACCAGTATCTTACACCTGCTCGTCCCAAGCGACGCATCAAATCCAGACAATTCAGGGACTGTGTGACAACTAATATTGTGGACAGACATAATCAGAACCACGACAAGTGCTTTACTGTGAAACCGGTAAAATCAGACCAATACGGAATTCCTTCTTCAATAGAACAGTAGGCTAGTTGATTGGAACCAACTGGACAGTGATCTTGTGCATGCGCGGTCAGTGGAGGCCTTCACGTCTGCCCTCCAAGCCCGCTACTAACTCGCAGTAGCGCACTCCTCCACTGCGCTCTTATAGTCGGAATCGACTCCTGCGCAGTATCTCAACAGAAACAGAATACAAGTTCGATCGTTTGAAACGTCCGCCATTTGCAAGGCTTGTTCGCGCATGCGCATAGCAACTTTGGCGTCAGCCGGTTATCACAGCACTTAGTCTTGTGGCTGATCCTTCTTCAAGATGTTCGCCTTATTTTACTGAACGTTTTCTAAAAATATCGCCGGTACGAAGGAAGGATGTATGCAATGTTTGAAAACAAAAGCGAAAATGTTTTTTGATTGACAGATTAAAAGATCTTGCAATGTGTGATTAAACAAAAAAGGAAATACACTTACATATAAAATAACCTTCATCTATTGAAATATTAAGGATATTATTAACTTGAGGCAAGTTGTAACAATCAAGGCCCTGTGACATCAAGCGTTATCATCCTTATATTGCACGACATGCGCTGCCAACAACAACACTGAGGCAAGTCCGTGCTTCCACAATGGTTTTGTCGTCGGTGACACAGCCTCTTGTGTCTGTCAAGAAATCCACTGTGAGCCTTAACTCATCTGAAAATGTTACATTCCACCAACGTCGCTTATCCTATTTGACGGAGATCTTGACACCAACGGGGTCTTTCTCTAATGTGACGATCTTTCAAACATGGGTTGACACGTGGACGTCGCGTGTGTAGGTGACCTCTGTGTAGTCAATTTATGATTGTCTGCCCACTTACTGTTACACCAGTATCTATTTTAAGTCGAACTTCTATCTAATTATATGTTATGACACTATGTCTTAAGGCCATTGTCCGAATAAATCTGTCTTGTGCATGAGTGGTCTCCCTTGGTCGACCATCCTCTCCCAACAGAGGCAGATTAAGTCATGAAATTTTGATACAGCCTCCTGTTCTATTACGCCGGCTTTGTGTGATGGAGTGGGAGATGCCTGATTGGAGGCAATCAACGTTAGTTGTGCAATCAGCGACGCTGTTCTAAAATCATAAATTGGCTACTGAAGCATGGCAAAAGCATTGTGATATGAACCATCCTTTCCATGAGAGAAGCCTTGTCATTTGCATATGGCGAAATTTCCAAACATTTACAAGCACAGCCAATAAGAGTTATGCCCCTTGACATTGTTCGTGACCTTGTCGACGCAATATGGCGCGCAGACACATAACCCGCATAAACGGGGAAGAAGTGTGCTCCTACTCGTAAGTATTACAAGTTTTTAAGTCAAAATCGAATTTTGGGGAAATTTTATCAAAAGTTGGATCAAAATTATTGTTCGATTTGGGAAAAGAAAGCCTAAATAAGTCTGATATTTATTATCACATGCAAAAGATTATGTCAGTGTCTAATGAAAATATTTTATTATTTCTGTTCAAAGTTGTACCAAATTACCAACATATTCAATAATTTAGTCTTGGTCCATAGATAGGGTCTAATTAAATGTGAGAAAGGTCCAAGAAAAAAGGGAATTAATATTATCTAGAGGTGACCACGCCGTATACTTTACAAACCGGTGTAAATGAAATTAGTAACCGTTCAACATTGTTGAGTGAAGCACAGTCAAAACCAAATACAACAACCTCAGAGTTGCCCCTTATCCCCAATAGCAACGTTCCTGCAGAATTCACCACAACACCAGATACAGGGATGAGAATCTTCAGTGTTTCCTCTGATTACAGAGTTTTTAAAGATTGTTTGGAAAAAACTTTACATGTGATAAAAAAATTATTAATTTTAAAATGTTTTTCAATAGTCTGTAAGTCAGGTCTTAGAAAATTACCTATTATCTGCCTTTAAATCAGTTTTTCATAAATAGTACACTTATTTTTAGCAACAATTTGAAAAAGTACTGTTCCCCTATAAAATTTCAGTGTTTTTCAAAACGTTTCATTCTCATCCCTGCAGATAAATTTTTTTTAAATTTCATTTGAAATGCTCAATATTGATCAACTCCAAAGAAAGTGGACTCTGTTCAAGGATATGTTTGTTTACTCGAAAACTACTCATCATATCTTTCTGAAACTTTGCATGTGTTTACCCATTTACTGGACTGGTGCCTTCTGATATTTTGAGCGTTTAGAAATTTTTTTATATTTTTTTTTTCATGGAAACGTGTTGAAATTGGACTCTGTTCAGGGATATGTTTGTTTACTCGAAAACCACTCATCATATCTTTCTGAAACTTTGCATGTGCTTTACCCATTTACTGAACTGGTGCCTTTTGATATTTTCAGATATTTTTAAAAATTATTATTTTTTGTTGCCATGAAAAACGAGAATTGGACTCACGTTCACGTTCACAGATACATGTAGGTTGTTTCCGAAGCAGAGCTTGAAAACCATTCATCTTTCTGAAACTTATCCATGTGTTGTATTATTCACTAACAGAATTTAAAGTCTATCTTCTTTTATATCAAATATGGATCATACATGCTAATAAAGCATTGTGAGTTAATAGGGGACTGGTGGGATATGTCATCTTCTGATGACTCTTGTTACATTTGACAGGAATTCCAGTAACTTTTTTTATAATTTCAGTGATCTTGCCAGTTTCCCCCGGATCCCTCGGAAGTCAACATCATCCTCTAACGTGCTAACGTGGGAGGAAGGACTCTATCCAGTAGATGTTACACCTCTAACTTCAGAATCGTTCAAGGTACACTACATTGGATGGCCCAGGAGATATGATGAAGTAAAATCCAAAGATGAACTCTTCCCTTTGAAACCACCTGAGTCAAGCTTTATTAAAAGCTTAACGCTTCAGCTCAAGGAGCATCTCCTACCGAGCCTTCGAACTGACTCAAAAATATCTCTGCGATTACAAATTGAGGACGACGACTTTGAGAGGTTAGCTATGAACGGAGATACATACAAAGTCACAAGCACCAAAACCGTGTATACAATCAGGCGCAGAGCAGATTTTGATCGAATACTAGGAGTGGGCTGGGATTACAGAATCCTGAACGAGGCTGGTGATAACGTGTTTATCAAGTCGGAAACAGTTAGATTCTACAAGAAAAATCCAAAACCAATGAAGGATTTCATCCTGTTTCCAGACCATGTCGAGCCAATCTTTGTGGACAAACCAAAGGTCATGTTTTTTACCTTCGTAAAGGTTGCTGGTAACAAGGGAATGTTCCATCACCTGCTTAACGATGACCTTCTTTAACTGACAAGTTACAACAGTTCCGATTCAGTAGTTTTACTTTTGACTTTTGAGATACAGGTTTATCTTTTAGTTTTGAAAGTGTTTCTCAACTATATTGATAGTTTATTGTTTGGAATCTGTTGCTTTTGACAAAATGGTTGTCATATCCAAATTAACTTTGTTTCAGATCCTTCTTACAGAAAATTTTTGGTCAAAATCTTTGACATTAGATGTTATTAAAGAGTTTAAACTAGCTCTTGAAGACACGCTTGGATTAAAATTCATAGCGTCCGACAATGATTTAAACTGTTTAAGAAACGAACTGTTCAGGCTGAGAAGAGCTGGACTCCCTGCAAGAGTTAAAGGTGGCGTGCAGTTTAAAAGATATAAGGAAAAATTGTCACTCTCTAAATACTCTTGGTTTGTTAAGATTGAAAGACATCAGTCGTTGCAGTATGTGGAAAAGCTTAAGTCTGAGATCACTGGAAAAGAAAATGAGGTGAAGGTTATTGAGGAAAACTTTGCCGCCTATGTAAAGAAAAGGAACAAAGCCGAAATGATCCTCAAGAAAAAATTGGAAACCAGTGAGAAAAATCTAGAACATTGTCAATCAGTAATTGCTAAAACTTACTCAACACGGAAGAGGAAAGCCATGGATGACTGTACCAATTTATACAAGAATAAGAAGCAGAGATCATGTAACGAAAACAAATCAAAATCAGAAAGCAGTGATGTTGAGGGATGTAGATCAAACCAAGGCGAAACTGAGGATGGTAGTACAATTGCAGATGATGAAAGTGATGTTTTAGATACATTGATATACATCCTGGACTCATTTAAGATATCCCAGAAAGCGTACCACGAGTTATCGATGCTCTTTCCAACTCTGCCTCGCAGTTACACTGTCAAAGATGTAATTTCTAAGATGAACTCTACTTACAACATAACTGTTACTCCTGACGGGAAGGGTGTACAGCAGTCACTTAAGGAAACGCTTACGCGTGTATTGACTCAGATTTTGACTAAATGTCCAAGTCTTTTACCTGAAAACACAGTGAAAATAACATTTTCAGGAGATGGAACAAGAGTAGGAAAGCGTATAACTGTCTTCAACTTTGCTTTCAATTTTGTGAGCGAGGGCTTTTCAAACCATGCTACGTATCCATTGTGTATATCCAGAATAAAAGAGAAATACACAGATATTAAGGAAACATTGGCCAATCTTATTCCAGAAATCCAGTCACTCCATAACAGTGAGTTAGAAGTTGTGGGGCGTAGCATCAAAGTAGAAATGTTTCTTGGAGGGGATAACAAGTTTCTACTGACAGCTGTGGGAATACCATCCATCGCAGCTATGCATGTTTGTGTTTATTGTCGGTGTAACAAAAAAGAAATGAAGGACCTCAAACAAAATTGGTCTTTAGAGGAAAAGCGCTGTGGAGCCCGACTTCAGTATGCAACTGTTCAAGCCATGAGTAGTGGACGCAAGAAAAAGTCAGAAAATCTAATGAGCCGTTGTTCCCGTCGATCCCACCCTCGAATGTAGTTATAGACCACTTACATCTGTTCCTGCGAATAACAGACAAGTTATTCAATCTCTTAATCGCTGAACTGAGAACACTGGACAATATTGCCCAGCAAACCACTTTTAAGTCCCTGGACAAAACGAAGTTGAAGCACATTGCTTGCTTAGAGCATATATTGCAGCAGTGTGGAATTCCATTTGAACTAACTATTAACAGAGAGTCAAATCGACTTGAATTCAGAGACTTGCAAGGTCCAGAAAAAAATAAATTTCTTGACAATTTCCAAGCGCATTTGTTGGTCGATGATCCGAATCGTGCGACTCAACTACAGAGTGTTCGGGACGGCTTTAGGGACATAAACAATATCTTGAAAGAGCTATCACCTTCACCGGATGAGATTGCTCAAAAGGCTCAGAAATGGTGTCATGATTTTGTTGCGGCATATCAATGTCGAGACATAACACCGTACATTCACAACCTTAGATACCATGTTTCTGAACTCGTAGAACTCCATGGCAACATAATAAAGTTCAGTCAGCAAGGCTTAGAAATATTCAACGATGTTGTTGTTATATATTAAGATTAAGCGTATGCAGGTATTTTATGTCCGCCTCAATATCGGAAACTAAGCCGGCGGAAACGCGCAATCGCATTTTGCTGATGTAACCAGTCCTGTGAATAAACGTTAGTTCATTGCTAGCTACCAGCTCTCCATAATCATCACTATCACTACCATCAGCTTGATCGAGTGAATGTACTTGATTACGAGCATGTTTACTGGATTTCCTACTTGAGCCTTGAGAATGTGAAGGTTGAGATTTACAGACTGCTTCTAAATGTCCAACTTTCTTACATCTTCTACATTTTGCATTCTTGAATTTGCAATGTTTCGAGTCATGTCCTGCATAACCGCATCTAGGGCAATTTTCCCTGCTTGTACGCTGTTGTCTATCTTTATCCTTTCCCTCTCTCCTTGAAAAGTTAAGTTTATGAACTGGACTATCAATTTTCCCAAATTTCTGAAGTTCATGAGCATCTCGACTCGCAGATTCCATGGCAATTGCTATCTTTACAGCTTTTTCATATGTAAGATCATCCTCTGACAATAATCGTTTCTGAATATTTTCATTTCTCAATCCACAAACTATTTTATCCCTGAGAGCATAATTTAGAAAAGTTCCAAAGTTACAATGTTCAGTGAGTTTCCTGGATTCTGATACAAAATCTTGAATACTTTCTCCCTCTAGCTGGTCCCGTTTATAGAATCTGAATCTTTCTGCTATGACTAGTGGTTTTGGAGACAAATGGTCTGACAAAATTCCAACAATTTGGTCAAATGTTTTATCTTTTGGATTCTGAGGCCCAGTGAGATTACGTAACAGTCCATAAGTTTTTGGTCCAATAAAAGTCAAAATTGCTGCAACTTTCTTTTCATTCGGTACTTCATGAAAAACAAACATTTGTTTGAGACGTTCAACATAAATAGGCCATGTCTCGACAGTTTCATCAAAAGCTTCCATATGAGGCAAGTTCGTAGCCATATTTAGTGTTAGAGTTCAAAGCCACAGTTCAAAAACAATTTTAAAGTTCAAAGTCCGATTGATATATTTCATCTTTCACAGTTTGATGTCTTGCCTGTCAATGCAAACACTGTACGCAAAGAAACTCTTCGTGATAAGACTTTATCTCATGTCTATGAATTTGCCATGAATGGATGGAACAGTGAACATTCCATAAATTCAGATCTCAAACCATATAGCATGCGGAAGTCAGAATTAACAGTTTACCAAGGATGTTTAATGTGGGGAATTCGTGTGATTGTTCCAGAGAAGCTGCGGGCACAAGTTCTCGATGAACTCAATAGTGGACATCTTGGAATCGTGAAAATGAAGAGCCTTGCAAGAGGCTACGTATGGTGGCCTGGTATCGACAAAGACATCAAAGAAAACTGTCGACAATGTCTTGGTTGCAGAGACGTACAGACTATGCCGAGACAAGCACCTCTACACCATTGGGAGTATCCTACTTCTCCGTGGTACAGAATCCATGTCGACTATGCCGGACCATTTGAAGGACACATGTTTCTTGTGATAGTTGACAGTCACTCAAAGTGGCCTGAAGTAATATGTACTAACTCCACAACTTCAGCTCAAACCATTGAGATTTTACGGACAATCTTTGCTCGCAATGGTTTACCCGTTCAGTTGGTGAGTGACAATGGTCCCCAATTTATTTCCAGTGAATTCAAGCATTTTATTGAACAAAATGGAATTCAACACATTACATCTGCTCCCTATCATCCTGCTACTAATGGGCTTGCTGAAAGATTTGTTCAAACTTTCAAGAAAGCATTGAAGTCTATGAAGGGGGAGGAAGGGTCGATCAACAAGAAACTGTCAAATTTCTTACTCATGTACAGAAATACAGCACATTCTACAACTGGACACTCACCTGCTACTTTGATGACGACTAGAAATCTACGAACTCGACTAGACTGTCTGAAACCCAACGTTGTAAATGATGTTCGTTCAAAACAAGTACAGAATCAATATGCACAGAAGTCTCATCTTCGCAACTTGATTCCTGGACAACCAGTTTTAGCTAGAAACTATAGTGGTCAAAAGATGTGGGTACCAGGAACTGTCAGTTCTAGATCAGGACCAGTTTCATACGCCATTGATGTTCCAGATGGTGTCATTCGTCGTCATATCGACCAAATTCGTGAATCTGTACCAACATCAGTTGTACCTAGTTTAGAGACTGTTGATCCAGATGTAATAGTACCTACAGACTTGAGCAATTCTACGACTTGTTCATCTGCTGATATGCCTGTTATCAGCACTCCATCTACCATCCCAGACACCTGTGAGGGCCCAGCTGAATCTTCTACTCCGAGACGATACCCGGTGCGAGTCAGAAGAGCCCCTGACCGATTCAATCCATGAACTTTAAAATGTCGAATTTCAGCCATTAAAATCTAGTGGTGAGGAATGTTATATATTAAGATTAAGCGTATGCAGGTATTTTATGTCCGCCTCAATATCGGAAACTAAGCCGGCGGAAACGCGCAATCGCATTTTGCTGATGTAACCAGTCCTGTGAATAAACGTTAGTTCATTGCTGTCCTCCTACTTGTGTGGTCGTTTATTTATTGAACCCCAAGTGTTAGTATGAAGTACAAACACAACAGTTGTGACAAAAACGTTCTTTTCTGGAACGAATCACAAGGGTTTATGGTCATGGCAACAGGTATTGCAAAAACACAATAGAGTGGTTCAGCTAGCAGACAAGACAAGAAGGAAACGGGCGTAAAAAAAACGCATTTGATAACAGTGCCTGAGCCTGACTCCTATACTTGAACTGTGAATTTCATATTAAACGTCATTTAAGTATGTCCCCCGAAAATTTATTCGGGATCATCACCATAGCGTGAATAAACTGAGACTGAAGGTGAAATAAAAGTGGTATACGACATAGCTTTCATTTGAACCTCTATGAGAACGATATTTTCACTGAAAAGTGCATTTCGTTGACTTTTATTGTCATTAAACATTTTTTAAAATGTGAAATCAGTCTTATTTTTTTAGCTTATCGGACCTGATAGGCTCGGTGGGGTTAAATATGGCATGTCGTCCGGCGTCCATCCGTCCACAGGACAATACACTAAAACCTAATTTCATGTATTTCTCCTAAGAATAAAAAAACCCTTTAAAACTTAAATTTTGTAGAGACTCCTTAGCTTTCAAATGGGGAATATAAAATGAACATTTGGTATCGCAGTGGTCTCAGATTATGACCATGGACACCTGCCTAAAACTTCAGAATTAAAAGGAATGATTACCGTATTTCCTCGAATACAACCCCGGGGTTCTATTTCCTTCAGCACCCCCTTACCCCCAGGTTCTAGTCGAGGCCCGGGTTGTAACGGAAACCTGGTTATGTATTGGTTATCCCGGGTTGTATTTATTTCAGCACCTCATGACCCCCGGGTTATATTCGAGACCCGGGTTGTAATGGAGGCCCGGGTTGTATTCGAGGAAATACGGTATCCTATATGCTCTGAAAGTCTTAGAAAACTGATATGAGTAAAGTCTATGTGGTCAATATGGACAGAGGCCCCAAACTCTATATTTTCATACGACAATACATACCTGTATGGGGCATAGGAACAATAGCTTTGATGATTTATTATGGGGTATTTGATTCATCCAACACCGGTAACAAAGTTTTCCTCGTAAATGCTAATAACGTAGGTTTTTTGGAAAAATATACATTCAACAAGACATATCATCGTTTAAACATTATCAAAGAATCATTTCATGAAAGTGTTGGTGATTGTATGCGTCAGTAAGCATTATGCAAGGTATTATCTAACACTTGGGACTGGTGTGAGAGCACGGGATACTTGTGAAAAAGATGGAACTACATTACTTCCGAAGTCCTGATTACGTACAATAAACACCAACAAACAATACGTGTTCCTGTTACTTGTGTAGCAGATTCATATACACTTTTGTAATTGAACGTTTTAGGTGATTGATATAACGATTGCGAACATCTCTTCATGATAATCATGAAAGTTAAGGGTATTTTCCAAAGAAATATGTGATGCTTATAAAATCAGGGGAGGTAACTCTTTCACAACCTCTTGATTTAGTCATATGATAAAGAAATTTAAGTGGATTGTGGTGCAATTTTTATTTCGCCAGGGGAAACTGCTGGAACCTATGGATTTCGGCGTAATATACCAGAGGCTGTATCAACATTTTATGACTTGATCTGCCTCTGTGGGGAGAGAATGTAGGTCGACCCGAACGTCATATATCGTTTACAGAATGTGTGACACGGTATCTGGACCATAATCTGCTTATGACATACTGTCCAACAATAAGCGTTAGAGTCAAAAGCGTCTGTATTGTGCTAATCTGAAGCATGCCAAGGTCACCGTCGCCTCACGTATCCGTTCAGCTTCTGTTATTGGACGCATGTCAATGGTTAGGTAAAAGGAGCCAAACTGATGAGTGCAGTTTCAATTCGCCTTACACAAGGGTATAGCATTCGAAATACAAATCGTTTAACTTTCATGTGTCAACCTCGTGATCATCACTTGCATCATGTACTGTACAGACGCTGATGTTGCCACTGTTGTGTTTTCGTGCCCTATATAACATGAAATGTTCCATCTGTATGGTTATACATTACGTTTTCTAATCTGCAATTGCATTTACTAGTAGCATGCTCCCAAAATGGAACATCTCTACTTTTTTATAATAGGATATGATTACATAATATGTAAAGCTTCCTAAAACATGTGCATCTCCTCTTCACAACGTCACGGCCGAAGTGAGAAGATTTACAAACCTCCCAGCGTCGCCCACATTTTCTGTGCTCGCAGATCGGCCCACTGCCTCGCCAAAATTAACTTGTAAAATGAACTGTCGCGTAAGTGTGCAGCGATACATTGCCACTGACTAAAAGAGGACATGTTTTTGAAATAAATACATTCAAGTATAAGCTAGGTGTCTTTATTCACAGTACACATCATAATGACCGCATATCTTGTTCTAAAAATTCCATGCAGGACTCGACTCTAGCTCATAATGCAATGTGTGGTCAATTGATACTTTGGAGTAAATATGAATGCAACGACCTTAGGTTTCAATTTTCAAGGATTGGAGGTTTTTAAACATGAGTGTTTATTTGATAAGGATTGTGACATTTAAAAAAAATCGTGAACAAGGAAGAAAATGCGTGTTCAGTAAAACCTTCGACTGTTTTTCTAAATAACTTTTTGTTGTCTTTCAAATGAATAAGTTATTAGGTTAGGTTTGGAAGGAACTTTTTGTCGTACACCACAAGTTCTTTCTTGTATATAAATCATTTTTGGATATCATGTATAAAGAACTTGACCAACATAACTCAAATTCGATAATTCGATGGCTTAGATATCCACATATACACAATTTTGACAGGCTGTGTGTTTTAAATCATAATTAGTGTTAAAATGCACTATTTACAAGTCAATGTACAAATAAAAAAATATAACAGAATGGATTTGTCTCCTAATTAAAGCGTGTGCCATGTGAAACATGCAACAGGTATTACATTCAACTAGTTCTAAGATATACATTACGATTATTAAATGATTAAACCTAGCATCTGAGATATCGACACTGTTGTCGACCTTCTGAACGCTCAAGAGATAAATTCTCAAAATGATCCATTCAGGTTTTACAGCAAAACAAGGAATTGCAACTACTAGATGTCCAATGTGGGACAAGATTTTGTCAATCAATCTTTATTCCTTTGCAGTGGAGGCCATAGGCCCAGTCTACATTTTTAGATTTACAGAGCGATACATGTGTATAATTACAAACAATACGATAAACAAACACTTGCAATATATTATTGGCGTAACAATTTATCTCTAAGAGTCATTGCATTGTGTATAAAAATTGATAAGTTCTGGACAACATCTTGTTTGTCTTCAGACATAAGCATATTGAATTTATTTAAAGTTGGGCTTGAATAGAAATAATACGGTAAATACAAACGCCTTAGATGTTGGTAACATTTACATACAAGCAAGAAATGAAATTCATTTTCAATAAAGTTATCTTTGCATAAAGTACATAATCTATTTTGTCTGGGTTGGTTAGAATAACGACCGATTTCAATTTGGAGGCGATGTGAGGCACATCTGAATCTGGCAAGAGATGATCGAAACTTTGATAATGATAAATTTGTTATATAAAATTCAACACGAAACTTGAATTAAAAACAAGAATAGAACGAATACTTTGAACTATTTACAAGAGATGAGTACCATTCCTGTTCATAATTTACTTTAAGTCTAAACAAAAATTCTGATAAGGATTTATCAACATTATTCAAATTTTGTTGTTGTTCCCAAATATATCCAAAACCAAAGGTGTAGAGAATATTCTTAACTTTTGATGCCCAGTTTGTTTTACCATTTACAGAATCTAAAAATAACATATTATAACATTTCTTTACAAATCTTGAATCTGGCATTTTACATATTTTACACCAGTATTTAACAGCCTTTTTGTAAGCACATATATACATAGGATAACGTCCACATTCTCCCCTAAACAACATGGTTCGATGTGGCCCGTCTCACATTTAAAAATCGTTTACAACAAAACATATGTACAATTTCCACTTCTTTGAATTTATCTACTTCCTAAAGATCTCGGCTCCATACAGAAGAATGGGATTGATTTTAGTGTCAAATATTTTGAAAAACAAGTTATGAGGTAATGGATTTAACATGAAGAGAGATTTGAAAATACCATATGCAATTCGTTTGGCTTGCAAAGCCGCGTTACTGACATGGGGAGACCAAGATAGAGAACGAGAAAATAAAATACCTAGATAGTTGTAAGAGGAAACAGCGTTCAAAATAATTCCATTATAATACCATTTTTCATGTTTACTTAGTTTACAACCATTTTTGAATACAACAATCTTTGTTTTGTCCAAGTTGACAATTAGCTGGTGGCTCTTAGTGAAGCTTTCTAATATATTTATACGTTTTTGTAATCCAAATACAGTGTCAGCAAATAGTACAATGTCATCAGCAAAAAGTAGTAAAAACATTTGTACAACATCGGGGTGGAGCTGTATGCCTGGATAACATTTTGATTCAATTTCTAAAGCTAATTCATTAATAAAAAAATAGAACAATATGGGACTTAAAACACACCCTTGTCGTAAACCCTGTGGGCAGTCAAACAGCTGAGAAAGAGAAATATTACGTACACGTCCCTTGACACAAGTATAGATAGATGTTAGGGCTTTAAGCATCTTTGGTGATACGCCTTTGAATTTGAGAATTGCCCATAATCTATTCCTATTTATGTAATCAAAAGCCTTCTTAAAATCAACAAAAAGAGCGTAAATTTTCCCCTTTTTCTTACATAAATATCGTTGGATAACAGATTGCAAAATGAAAATATTATCAACTGTACTGTAGCCTTCCCTAAAACCAGCTTGAGATTCTACAACCTTATCATAAGTATTTGCCCAAAATGCAAGTCTATTATTAAGTATAGATGTATATAATTTACTAAAAGTACTTAGCAGAGATATACCCCTATAATTGTTTGGATCGTTTCGATCACCTTTCTTAATTAAAGGTATAATAATTGCAGTGCTCCAACTCTCCGGAAAACTTGATGTCTCAAACATGATATTGAACAATAGTTCCATATAAGGTAACAGAATATCCATGGAATGCTTGAAAAATTCAGGGAGTATATTATCTTCACCAGGTGACTTAGCTGGTATAAGTTTATGAATAGCATCACAAATTTCCTCTCTGGTAATGGGTGAATCTAATATCGTACATGTTACATCATCAACATCGTAATTAAAATCACATTCATCAGTATTATCAGGCACAGTGTTTTCTTGATACAAGTTCTTAAAGATATAAATATATAAGACAAGATATGGAGTTAAATAGGAGTTACACAAATGCCTTCAAATGCTAGATATTTTGATTTTAGTATTTTTTAAAGACATCTATATATATATATATAGCTACTGCTGAAGGTGACGGTAGTCGATAATGATATATGCACTATTCATCACGATATCCAAAGATATTTCACATGTTTTATTTGAATTTAGAGTTAAAACGATTTTGTGCATGGTTTGAAACTTTCTGAATACTCATTTTAATTTTAATGTTCTTATCGTGATTTTTTATGTTATGTTTGGAATTTCTTTGAATATCAAATTCCTTGATAATGATCAGAGTTAAAGCCATTGATTTATCAACATGAATCGCCCGTTAATTAGTCGTCTATTGTTTTGGTCTACTGTTCTAGAACATTTTCCTGAATATCGTTTAAAAGATTTATTAGCAAAGTCATCTGATATTCTTTACACGTCCAGTTTATACAGCTGATGAATAAAAGCTTGTTTTAGAATTCCCTTTTATAATATGATTGACGGTGAAATATCAAGATTTATCATACAATGGATAGTGTTCTCGGCATAATAAAGCCAACGGATATTTTCGATATCCGTTGGGGTCATATACGGATAGAGATGCTAATTTCAAAGGTCAAGGTCGGAACTTCTTTTGAAAATTCCGATGACGTCACAAGCGTTAATATTTTGAACGCCTTTGGTAACGGAGAGAGACATGAAAATATAAATACTACAATGTATAGACACTAATTTAGGAAAAAGCAACAAAACTGTATGGTTCTTTAGCCACATGTATGACTTAGCAGTGGAAAAACACTGCCATCGTGAGTTGAATGAACGGACCGAACAATTTTACTCACAGGTACCAAAGGAAGTTCAAGATTCATGCTTAAACGCTTCATTTTCCGTTCTTCAGTGCTCTTTACTTTAGGCTTGTTTAGATTTAGTTAGAGAATGCACAGCCTATCTTCTTGTTTAGTTCTTCGTTTATGTTGTTTTTTTCAACGCAAGCTGCCATTGCAACTTAGCCGAAGGGAAGCAACTCTTGCCCCTGAGTGAGATAGACTCGCCCTCTTTTTTACTGAAAGGCGATAGAACGTGTGTTCGAATCCGTCAAAGACACGCTTAAATGTTTTTTATTTGAAAATCATCGGTTTTTATAGTCTTTTGAATTGTTAAAAGTTTTGAGAAGTGAAAAAATAACTTAAACGGTATTTAAAGCCATTTATAAGAAGGAATTATATTTTGTCAATTCACTGTCACTGTCATTACACCGTTCATTTGCATATATCAATGAGCGCATCTTTTAAAACAATGTCAACTATCAAAATGGTATTATCAAGCATTTATTTCGAATAAAATTTGAAATGACATTGTATGATAAAGAAGTTATCATGCTCGTGTGTTTTGGGATCGTAAATATCCTGCATTAGGAATAAACACTATGTATTTAGCTCGCCAAGGCTCGCAAAATACAATGTTTATTCCTAATGCAGGATATTTACGATCCCAAAACACACTCTCATGATAACCTCTATCTATCAATGACAGTAAACCGTGTTATCAGTCACTAGTGACAATAACAATGAAACGTGTTATCAGTCACTAGTGACTGATAACAACAATGACCTGATGTCATCGAACAATGCTCTGACGCAATGACACGCTCATGACGTCATATTGTTGCTTTGGCGACGGGCTCTCTGTGGAGCCGACTGAACGTAAATGCACTTCAAGTTTGTTAGAAATAAAACGATTAAATCATAAAATAAATAGAAAATTTGTGTTTTCTTGACAAATACCATGATTATCTCATACTATCTAACACCAGATGTTTGTTTCTCTTATAACGAACCTATTTCTTAAGATTATCACTTGCTAAATAGGACGCTACCTGTGTAAATCATGGTCTGGCTAACTGTCTTGGTTACAGGTTTTACTGTTTTGCTTTTTTCTGCAGCCTTGTGTATGGCTCAGTCAAGTAACAACAATGTTGATATCACGAGCTTAAACGAACACGTGAAGAAAATAGACGCTGTACTTCAGGAAGTTCAGACTCATTCTCAAGCTCAGGAACAGAAGTACTCGGCAGTCCTGTCCAGTGTTCTCTCTCAGCTTACACAGACTACCGAGGAACTGAGTGCAAGTAAAAACGTCACAGAGGAGCTGCGACATGAACTGCAGGAACTGAGTGAATATAAAAACGTCAGCGAGAAGCTTCAGTTAACGGTCGAGAACATGGCGGAGGAGCTAAAGAACCTGAAGGAAATCAACAACAAGACACAACTCGACTACATGGCCGCCATGGAGGAGTTGGCAGAGCTTAAACAATATCAAAATCATTCTCAAATCGAGTTAGAGATGGTTAAGAGTGACTTTAGTTATCTCCATGAGAACATGGACATCTGTCCTGTACAGGTTTCCCAAGTAGAAATCCCGGGGCAGAGGAACACATCTGGGAGCTCACACCTTAATGGATCTAAACGACGTAAGTCATTCAACATATAATGCATACAACTTCGTAAAAACAACCATAATCGTCATGTTGTTTAATCATATCAAATTTAGTTTTTAGGCCACAAATGAATTTTTTTATGTTTTGATCTTAGTTTTAAACCTATAAAATATACAGTATTGGTATTATTAATGATGATAATTTAACAATAGCTATGATTTAAGACATACTACCAAATAAGAAATTTTAAAGTAATTTAAAACTCTTGATTATAATTGATTTATCATAATTACCGAATTCACTTAACTTGGATTTGATATCAAGTTTAAATAACGATCATTTTAATTTCATCTTTATTTCTTTTTAAGCATGGATTTGTTCGGACATCGGATTTGAAGCTTATCTAGACCAAACGACTACAATTTCATCTTCAGGTAGAATTGTATTTGACCAGGTCCACCACAACAACGGAAATGGTTACAACAAAACTACCGGATATTTCACTGCTCCGGTATCAGGAACCTATCTCTTATGGACAAACCTTGTTTACTATTGTCCAGACCCCGTTGTGTTTCGTATCGAAACGGAGAAGAAAACTTTGGGCTTTGCCTATGGGGAAGGTTGTGAAAAGACGCAACCGATGAGTGCAACAACTGTATTTTATTTGAGACAAGGGCAGCGTACATGGATAAGTCATTCTAAAATGGTCACCCTTCAACCCGACTATCCATCTGCTGGGGCTTTATTGATTAAGCGCAACTAATTAAGTTTTTGCAATGATATGTTTGGTTATATAAAATGTAAGCAGAGACCTCCTAAACTGACTTTGTCTTCATTTTTTTCCCTTCTGACACTTCATGGCCATTTTTATGTATGATTTAAATTCATATAAATCAAACTAACATCATGCAAGTTAAACATTTCTAATCACAAAGATAGTGGTAAATAATAAATAATTTGTTACGCAATTATTACAATATATTTGTGAAATAACTTTATTTTTACATTAGTAACGCTTGCTTATTATTATCAGTTTGGGAAAATTCTATATATCAGTAATCGTCGTTGATTATTATTCACTATGGTACTCAGAGACGCCAAAGAAGTTTTTGTACAAGTAAGTACAGTAGAACACGGATATAACAAACTCCAAGGGACCAAAGAATTTAGTTCGTTACATCCGCTATACCCATATAATTTTGATGATATTATATCGGGACGGGTCTTGAAAATTTGTTCGCTATATCCGTGTTCTACTGTATTACAAAACACTGAATAAAACACAACTTTACAGTATTCATACAGAACGTGTCAGGTAAAGAAATGATGTAAGAGATGTGGCCATGACCCGAATTGATAAAGTTGATATTTATTGCTAGCTGGGTGAAAAGGTGAATTATAAGCTTCCAGATGCAGACGCGATGGTATTTCCGGTTAGCTCCGAGTAGCGTATGGATATCTGCAACATAACTGGCTTCTTGGATTATAGATGGCAAAGTACCTTCTATGAAAAAACAATCAAAACAAATAAGCAGTGAGGGAATGTTGTTTATGGCCACTAAAGCATATTATAACATACACTTAAGCTGAAACTATTAAAAAGAAGGAGCGTTTGGCACTAACATGTCCCAAACCGTTATGAGATACTTCGTAATAATAAGTAAGAGATTAAAAAGCGGTCAAAATGCTATGGTGGCCTTAGCAATGTAGTGAAGGTCATCATAGGGAACAATTGTTTGTGTAATCTGCCAATGAAGACTAACTACAAACTTTATTCCGTGTGCAACAGTTCTAAAGAAAATTGTGGTGACCTAATGTTACAAAAAGCTTATTCTTTTTTTTTAATGTAGGCTGTGACCAAATTTAGAGACAGATGTTTTATAAAGAGTTTAAAAAATGGCCAAAGTGCCATAGTGACCTTGAAAAAAAGGTCAAAGTCATCAAACGTTACTGGCGTCTGTTCATTAGATATTGCGTAAACAAGGATCCAGACAGACACACGGACGACGCTGAATACTATGTCCCCTGTTCCTCGTTGCACTAAATCATACAGCTCATTGAAATGAAATGCTGATGAACGCAATGAAGTTGGAATCCGAGAGTGGACCCTTTAATAAAAATTGAATCCCAAAACCTGGACTTTTGCACTCATATATATTTTGTTACATGTTGTTACATGTTGAGATAAACCTACATTTCAAATTCGAACGAAACCGGTCAAGAAATAAAGATTTTAGTGTTATTCTTGCTCCAGGCAACTCCTCACACAATTAATTAAAGCGGGTTTGTTTTTCCCCGTAAGGAGTTTATCTGCTACATGTACATTTCAAATTTGAACGAAATCGGCTAAAGCTCATCGTCATATTTGCATGCGGTTCATGATGAAATTTAGTTATTAAGAAAAAAATACATCACCTGGTAGAAAAATCTAGTCATTGTTACATTTTAAATAAAAGACGTCCAAAGTACAGTACCCTACCAAAAGTCCCATAGCATTTAACCCGCTGTCGGTGACGTCATCAATATGTGTGTAGGATTTACACTGCGTTTCAGTTACTGCAATTGCGTCCGACATGTATCAACTTGGGCGGCAACGAGTGCCTGATACAGAGAAAAAAGAAAAGAAAATCTAGTTGTGCGCAACAATGAGGGCTTTTTAGGGTATATTTTAGGAAGTGTAATTGTCGGATGGCAATTGTCGACATGCCGGGGTCTGCCGTTTCGTTTGTTTTGGTAAATTGTCTCTTATTTTATGAATTTTGGTCCGAGTTTCTTAAAGTTTCTCAAAATAGAAGGTGATTTCAAATTTCTATATACAGAGTAATTCCTGCTTCTTTCAACTATCATTTTAAACGATTGACCAATAACAAAAATTATCTGATTTGAACCAAGCAGATAACTTGAACCCCTTTCATTGAAAATAGAACCTGCTTCAGGTAATGGTGTGAGGAGCTGCCTGAAGCCATAATTATTTCGTTCAAGTTTGAAATGTAGGGTTATCCGAACATATAAAAGAGATATGTGAGTGTCTAATAAGTCCTACGTTACATTTAACAACTTACCCACTAGGTCCGTGTCGAGCATGCAAGGAAACCAACCAATGAAAAAAAATAGCTCAGCTCTTAGGATCGGACAATCTACTTAAAAATTGGCTGTTAGAATTGGGCAATCGCGTTAAAACTAGCTGAAATGTTTAGGTACCATAAGTCCTCCATTGAATTATTGACATTTTTGTCAATATTGCCCAAAATTAAATGTAAATCCTAACGACGCCCGATTCTAAATGATCAGCCAATATTTTTCCATTGGTTGATTTTCATGCATGCTCGACACGGACCTTGCGGGTAAGTCGCTAGGTGTCACTAGATCTTAAGGGACATAGACATTATCGTTAGTTTTAACCAGATTGCTGTGATCGTAACCATCTGTTAACTTTGACAAGAAAAGTAATGTTACGTATAGAAGGGCTGGGACGTTAAAAGCAAATGAAGATTTGGTATTGAATGGAGTACGACTTCAGACTAGTTGTCAATATAAGTATCTTGGGGTTTTGTTTCCCCCCACAATAAACTTTTAAGAAAGTGTTACACTTTGAGGTAAAATAGCCAAAAAAGTGCTGTTAAACGTAATGTCTGTTACCTTAAACAACAAGAAACCTCATTATTTTTTCCATGTTAATTGGTAAATTTGTACAGAAAACAACTTGACAATTTGACAGTCTGAAAAGGGATTCTACCGGATGAACGATATTGCTTTTACTGCGCATGCCCAAAGTGTTTTATGACATCATAAACAGAACGGAAATGGGCCTAATCAATGTAAATATAACAGACAATGGTGGTAAATAAACAGAATAAACATGCTTTAGCATTATTTTTGGAAGCTTCACCTGTCCGGCAATAAAATATGAGAGTAGTAATTAAACAGTTATGGCACATCGTAACTGATTGTGTAATTACGGGGAGTCGCGCTTGGGATATTTCACACTCTTTGACAATGTTATTACAAGAATTAGGGGAGGTTGTTGTTTTAGAGAATAAGCATGTCTGCCAATCTATGTGACGCAAAGTTGTCAAAGCACTAGTCATCCATTGGTCAACAATAGGACAAACTAGATCCAATCAAAAATTAAACATTTAGAATTTATCATATGCATTGTATCTGTCTTGAGATGAACACATTCAGTTCAGACACATGAGATGGAGTATTTCGCGTTTACGGTTACTTCAATAAGGTAGGCTTTGGTCACATGACATCTTATAGAAGTTATGTAAACTAAACTTGTTCATTCAAACTTATATGTATACATAATATTATTTATCATTTCAGGCAGTTGCTTTGCATTAGAAGTTTACAAATACTTAAAATGTAAAATAACATTATCTCAAAAAAAGATATAGAATGGTATTTGTTTAACGCTGATGAGTTGTCTCTTTGTAAACTAACATTGTTTCTTTATTTGATTGAGAAACGCTCAAGACATGATGAAACATGGTGTCAAAAGGTGTATCGAATTGTATTGCGAACAGGGCAACTTACTACAATTTCATGACATGATGCCTCACTGACACTCTGTTTCCAAATATTTCGTAGTGTGTAGATAGCAAAACCTCATTCACGTTATATAAAATTACTTGTCTTTAATTTTTATATGGCCACTCATCACAATATGTAAACTTAGAACTACTAAATTCAATATATAACTATATCGTTATATCTAAGAGATTTTCAGAACACGATAAAATAGTAAGATTTTGCCTTGATGAAATATCCTTATGTTTATACCATTTAATTAAGATATAAGCATGAGCATTAAATTGCTTTGTTTTCGAAAATCGTTGTTTCAATATTGTCACTGTGTATGATATGTGTACTGATCTGTCCATATTTACGTTACGTAACTATTTTGTTAGGGAGTGGCATTAATATAAACATATTTTTTTGTCAAACCCGTTTCTTTTTCTTTAAATAGATATATTTAAACCACATTCATTTATATTTTTTAGAAGAATAGGCCATCTCGTCATTTGCGAAACAAAGTACTATGACATACCATGTAGTCTCATTGATGAATCGACTTTAGATCCCTCTGTAAAAGCCGTGAATAAGCTATCAACAGTCAAAAAACTTAAACTAAAATTAGTAAATGTCTTCATTATATGTCTCACTAACTAACTGGCATACTGGAAAGTTGTTTTCTTTGTTTGTGTAGTAATTATACGCCAAGTAAGAGAGTGTCCGCTTGACTCAATACTGTAAACAATAGCAATAGCCTGACTAGTTAGGCGAGAAAGGGCGATGTGATGTGGCAGGTTATGATTGGCTGAGAGGAGTTTTACAAATTGAAAATATGATGTTTGTTTTCAAAGTCATTAAATGACTATTTTGCGCATGTTTTTGAACAAACGAAGTATCAATGTCATCTCATCATATCTTTTTGTATCCATTTCTGCATTGTGTACCACCTCGGGGTTACATGTTGTTTAAAGCTCGGAAAACTACCCCTAAAGTCTTTTTATAATTTTGATTCACAGAGACATCCGATAATGTAATATGGATTATATTTGATCTTATCAAAAGTAAGACTGTCTTGATTAACGTCACCTTCTAGCCTGTAAAATATATTCATAAGTTTGATGCTCAACACCAAACAGCATGATGTACTAAGGCAATTGTCTTATATGGGGCCGAAATTTGGGGACAAATGACATGGATTGAGAAAGTACATTTATATGCTTGTTAACTTATGTTAATGTTAAGTTTTCAACATCGAATAATGGAGTTTTACTTGAGTGTGGTAGATATCCTATCCAAAAATTCACTATTCTTAAATGGATCAAATATTGGTTAAATCTTATCACTATGCCTGAAAGTCGGTTGCTACGAAAGAGTTATAATATTATGTATTAGAATGATGAACAAGGCCATTTAAATTGGGTTACCAAACTTAGAAGTGTTATATTTGAATTAGGTTTTTGTGATGTTTGGTTTTCACATACGCATGGGGATAAAAATGTTCTTGATGATTTTTCTCGCAAAGACTGAAAGATATATTTCTGCAAGTTTTGGATAATGCTTCGTCCGAGAGTCCGAAAATGCATTCTTATTGAATTCAAAATTATTCATTTCAAATTACTTAAGTGAGATAACTGTTATACATTTTTGACCTTGATTGTCAGGATTTCGGTTAAGTTCTCATAGTCTAGAAATTGAAAGAGGTAGATATTTCAAAATTCCCCGGAAACAAAGAATATGTAAAATGTGTAACCTTAATCTGTTGAAAAACGAATATCATGTTTTGCTTATCAGCCCAGCTTACATTGATCGGAAGTATTTGTTATTGTATTTCTTTCTGCTTCCAAGTATATCAAAATGAAATGCTTTATTGTCATCCACAAATCAACAACTATCTCTAAATACTGCAAAATATATTTTTTATGTCATATTGAGACTTTACATTCTTTTTGAAGATTGTACAACATTGTTCTGTTTGCATCAATGAGGTGCCTTTTGTAATTATAGAACTGTGGCTTCACAATATCGAAAGAGTAGATTTTATTTGATTGAACAACTTCAAAAATACTCAGAACAACCTGTCATGATCTTCAGGTTTATTTGAAGTGATATCTTCAAATTGGAGGCTTAAAGGCTTCTTTGTTTTAGTTTCTTGCTAACAATTCATCTGTTCTAAATCATCTGCCAAAGTTCTTATTTCTCTGAACAGTTCCCCCTAGTCTCTATTTTAGCACTTGTAGTATTTTTGTATCTTTTTGCAGGACATATTACCCTGTTGTATAAAATCAAAACTTGTCTTGAGTTGATAATTAAAGCATAACAACGAATATTTTATTGATACCGACTTTATTACAAGGAGTGGGTTGTAATCGTCTACTGAGCAAACGTGAGTTTGCAGGTCATGAATTGTAATATTTACAATAGCCACAGGGGATTCCTTTGGTATTTTATGTATTACACATGAATAAACGATCATATTTAATTGAGATTTAAAAGCCAAATTCTTCACATGCTATTGAAGCGTGTATGAATACAATCTGATCTTACGTTGACGTTTCAATGTCAAGGAAATGAAAAGGATGTTATGCCATAAATAATCAGCTATTAGCAATAAGTATATAATATTTGTGTTATAAGAATGACTGTTATTGATGTCTGAATTATACGAATCCTATTTTTTCTCTACCTAGATGGCTGAAAGAAGTATGAAAGAAGTTTCGTGAATGATAAAAGAAATATTTGACATAATAATTTTGTTAGATACCATTCTAGAAGTTGGTGTGATAATCAATAAGGACAGTTCAATGGATGAAAAATTTCTTTATTTTGTGAAAGCGACGTTTCGACATATATTCTAATGTCAAGCAAGTGATACATGTTGAAAAGATGTAGGAAATATACACATGTAATAATTATGCATGTTTGTTATTTCACCATAAATATATAGTTTAAAGGATCAATGAATGTTTTTCAGAATGATATTGCCTAGTTCTAATAAATAATATAGTTTCACAATTTAATATTTTATCCTTTAAACAACCAAAAGTCTGTCAAATGTATCGAGCCTAAAGCCTGATCCATAATGATAAATTGTGAAAGCAATAACAAATAAAATAAAAAACTATGACATGTGTGTCATGAAGAACATGTAACAGGTATTGAATGCAACCTTTTCTAAGATACATCAACAGACATATCTTCAAATAAATAAATGGTCAAGTCCAACCTAGAGTCTGCGGAATTGCATTTGTTGTTGACCTTCTGAACACTCAAAGACTCATCCTGAGATTGACCCTATGCATTTAGATTTTACAAGAAAAACATTAAAGGTTTGGAAACTGCTAGATGCTTAATATGGGACATGATATGAATTGGAAAGATGTGTTTAGATATGATAGTGCAGTAACATCCACGGTACGCTCGTTCAAGACGATGCATAGCCACAATGGCGTTGCAGGCCTTCTCGGCAATATACTAGTAGTCCTGATATAAGTGAGATACTCTTGGAAGCGGCATTAAGTCTCAAACTACCAACCTTACTTTATATATGTCACAGTCATCATGTGTTTTCGGTCAGTCATTTTGATTGTGAACAAATGGGTTATTTGCAGCAGGGGGTTCATAGGTACATATAACAAAAGGCGTTTTAGATATATATATATTGCTTAAGAAAAAATATAATGGCAACAACATAAAAGGCATCATATTTTTAAGCAAATTTACTAATACCAATTTTGAATGGGAAAGAAATTCTTTTTATTTTCAAACGTTGCCCTCATAACTTACCTGCCAATTTTCTTGTAATTCTTAACATAATGCGAGATCTTGATGTGATAATATGTATTGTCACTTTCCATTTTAAGAAAAAATATATTCATCATTTGCAGTGTTATTTTTTTTATCAAATTCAAAGTTGCCTTAGTGGTTTTGAATGATTTCCCTTATGTGCAGACTAAATTTTTTGATCATTTTGACAAACTCCAGGAAAAGCATTTATCAAAGCGCATGAGACTATCAGAACTGATATTCTTGAGGAAGAAATAGTTAGGCCACCCTCTAAACCATATCTTTCGCGTTTTTCAATTTATCATAATGAAATATGATAAATAAAAGTTATTTGTATTTAAGAGGATATTTACTTTAAAATTATCGATTAAAAAGTTTAAGTCAGACTTATATATCAATTTTCTGTGTCATTGTGGAACATAAACTCTGGAAAACTGTCCTGTATATCCTGAATAACAGAGGTCCAGAAATTAAGTGAAAACACATGGCACTACTTCGAAAGTCATAATTTAAGAAAAAATTATGTTAAAGGCATACTATGTTGACAAATGTTAAATTAAATGGGTTTTTATCTTAGATAATATCGCAACAAATGATTAAGAGTAATTTCTCGTCAATGCACGTGGAACATTTTCAAATTACATGTCGTATTCCTTACCTGACATTAAACCAATTACACAAGGATACCAATTTATTAACAGGATATTATTCATAAAAGAGGTCTATTTGTGAAGGAGAAGGTAGTTGATAATTATATATGCACTAATTGATACGATATCAAGAAGATATTCCAAATGCTTTATTTAAATGTAGGAGGTTATAAAGATTTTTGGGATGGTTTAAATTCTTTCTGAATACTCATTATAATAAGAATGTTCTAAGCGTGATTATATGTCATGTATGGAGTGTCCTCGCATATATAAATCCTTGATAATGATCATATTTTAGCCAGAGATTTATGAACAAAAGTTTAACTCTTTTCTTTGCCAAATGTTCTGATACGATATCAAGAAGATATTCCACATGCTTTATATAATGTAGGAGGTTATAAATATTTGTGGGATGGTTTAAATTCTTTCTGAATACTCATTATAATAAGAAGGTTCTAAGCGTGATTATATGTCATGTATGGAGTGTCCTCGCATATATAAATCCTTGATTATGACCATACTTTTAGCCAGAGATTTATGAACAAAATCGTCTGATAATAAGTCTAACTCTTTTCCATGCCTAATGTTCTGGAAAATGTTCACGAATATCGTTTCAAAGGTCTTATTAGTAACATCATTTCACATTCTCTACAGATCTAGTTAATACAGCTGCTGAATAAAACTGTTCACAATATCCCTTGTTAACTTATATATTTAACTACATATGTTTTATTCGTAACCATTTCTCAACAAGATACCCCAAAGACAATTATTTCGAACTGATATTTTAAATGTCATATCATCATTCCATACAAGGCTTATTTATGTTGTTTATGCCTGAAACAATTCTGTCTATTCTTTATACTATCTAACACCAGATGTTTGTTTCTCTTATAACACACCTATTTCTTCAAGATTATCAGTTGCTAAATAGGACGCTGCCTGTGTAAATCATGGTCTGGATAACTGTCTTGGTTAAAGTTTTAACTATTTTGCTTTTCACTGCAGTCTTGTGTAAGGCTCAGTCAAGTAACAACAATGTTGACATCACAAACTTAAACGAACACGTGAAGAAAATGGACGCTGTTCTTCAGGAGGTTCAGTCTCATGCTCAAGCTCAGGAACAGAAGTACTCGGCAGTCCTGTCCAGTGTTCTCTCTCAGCTTACACAGACTACCGAGGAATTACAGGAACTGAAAGAATATAAAAACGTCAGCGAGAAGCTTCAGTTAACGGTCGAGAACATGGCGGAGGAGCTAAAGAACCTGAAGGACATGAACAACAAGACTCAACTCGACTACATGGCAGCCATGGAGGAGTTGGCAGAGCTTAAACAATATCAAAATCATTCTCAAATCGAGTTAGAGATGGTTAAGAGTCACTTCAGTTATCTCCATGAAGGAGTCCTGGGGCAGAGGAACACATCTGGAAGCTCAAACCTTAACGGATCTACACGACGTAAGTCATTCAACTTTGTAAGGTAGAATAATGCATACAAGTCGGTGTGAAAAATCATATTCATTATGTTGTAGAATCATCTCAAATTAGTGTTTACAAATGAACATTTTAATGTTTTGACTTCAGTTTTAAACCAATTAAATCTCCAGTATTGGTATTAAAGGGGGTCTGCAACCCAAATTTTTAACTTCCAGATATTTATTAGCAGGGCCCCGAAAGAGTCGCGAAAGAGTCGTAAATGATCGGTAGGGACGAAATCATTTGGTTACGAACCGCTTACAGCTGACAACCAGTACCAAGTTTGTGTCAAATGATTCCCCTTACCCGTCTGGACGCTCTCATATCGATGGTGAATTAGGTTTCACAAGCTAGGTTATTGATTCTCCTTAAATGTAATTAATAACTACTGATAATATTTTTAAAATAACAATAGTTTTTAAGTAATTTTAAACTGTTGATTATAATTGATTTATTACAATTACCGTATTCATTTAAAATTGGATTTGATATCAAGATAAAATAATGATACTTTAAGGTAATCTTTATTTCTTTTTAAGCACGGATTTGTTCAGACATCGGATTTGAAGCTTATCTAGGCCATGCGACAACAATTTCGTCTTCAGGTAGACTTGTATTTGACCAGGTCCACCACAACAACGGAAATGGTTACAACAAATCTACCGGATATTTCACTGCTCCGGTATCAGGGATCTATCTTTTCTGGACAAACCTTGTATACAAGTGTCCTCCCATCGTTATATTTCGTATACAAACGGAAAAGAAAACCTTGGGTTATGCCTATGGGGCAGGTTGTGACAAGTCGCAACAGACGAGTGCAACAAATGTATTTTATTTGAGACAAGGGCAGCGTATATGGATAAGTCCTCATATAAAGGTCACCCTTCAATCCGACTATCAATCTGCAGGGGCTTTATTGATTAAACACAACTAATTTTGTGTCAGCAAAGATATGTTTGTTTGTAAAAAATGTAAGCTGAGACTTCCTGAACTGACTTTGTTTTCATTGTTTTCCCTTCTGACACGTTACGTGTGATTAAGATTCGTATAAATCCAACTAACATCATGCAAGTCAAACATTTCTAATCACAAAATAGTGGTAAATAATAAATAATTTGTAAAGCAATTTTTGCAATTTACTTGTGAAATAACTTTATGTTTACTTCGCATTAGCGACTTTTGCTTATTATTATCAGTTTGGGAACATTCTATATATCAGTCATCGTCGTTGATTACTATTCACTAAAGTACAAGACACAACAAAGAAGTATTTGACAAGTAAGAATAGTACAACATTGAATAAAACACAACTTACAGGATACATACAGAACGCATCGGGTAAAGAAACGATGTAAGAGATGTGGCCACGTACCGAATTGATAAAGTTGATATTTCTTGCTAGCTGGGGGAAAAGGTGAATTTTAAGCTTCCAGATGCAGACGCGATGTTAGTTCCCTTTAGTGTAAACCTGCATTTCAAATTCGAACGAAATCGGTCAAGAAATAAAGATTTTAGTATTATTCTTGCTCCAGGCAGCTCCTCACACCATTAACTGAAGCAGGTTTGTTTTTCCCTGTAAGGAGTTTATCTGCTCATACCTCCATGTACTTTTTAAATTTGAACGAAATCGGTTAAAGCACCATCGTCATATTTGCATGCACGAAATTTACAATCAACTGGTCGAAAAATCTTATCATATTTACATTTTTAATGAACAATAAAATACTTTTTGCGACGTCCAAAGAACAGTACCCGCCCAAAAGTGCCATAGCATTAAACCCGCTGTCTGTGACGTCACCATTATGTGTGTAGGATTTACACTGCATTTCAGTAACAGCAATTGCGTCCAACGGGTATCAACTTGGGAGGAAACAAGTACCTGATTCAAAGAAAAAAGAAAAGAAATAGAGGATATCTGTCTTTTCTTGACTAATACCATGTTTATCTCATCGAGTGAGGTAGAAAGGTTATATTTTCACGAGTGGCGCAGCCACGAGTGAAAATATATAACTTTTCTACCTCACGAGATGAGATAAACATGGTATTTGTCAAGAATTGACGGATATTCTATTTATTATATGATTTTACGATTGTAAATACGCCCGAAAAGTGTCATTTTCACGCCGAGCGGCCGCTAGGAACAGCCCGTCACCACAGTAACACTGTGACGTCATAAGCCAATTCGCCGCGTGAGACCATTGTTTTATGACGTCAAATTATATCAGTCACCGTTCGCAGTGAAAATATAAGTTATTTTCACTGTAGCTTGATAGACAGTTTATTTCACTGATAAATCCCAGTATTTCACTGCTCGCCATATAATAAAAGCGTATATTTTTATGAAACGTAATTGTCAGGTGTCAATTGTCGACATGCCGGGCTGCCGTTTCGTTTGTTTTGGTAAATTGTTTCTTTTTATACCCCCCGCCTTACAGCGTAAGCGAGGGTATATAGCGTTCATTTTTTCCGTCCGTCCGTCCGTCTGTCCATCCTCTATCCGTCTGTCCGTCCGTCCGTCCCAATACTTTGTGCGGAGCAGATCTCCAAAACTATGCATGCTAGCCTCATCAAATTTCATACACATGTCAACCATGATCACTAGTTGTGCCTTTTGAGGGTTAGAACTATTTCTGAATTTTCATCTTTGCAGTTTCCATGGAAACGTGACTAAAAAGTGACTCTTTGAGGAAGTCGTTTTGTGCGGAGCATATCTCCAAAACTATGCATGCTAGCTTCATCAAACTTCATACACATGTCAACCATGATCCCTAGTTGTGCCTTTTGAGGGTTAGACCATCACATTTTTTTTATTGTTGGCGGTTTTCATGGAAACATGACTAAAACAGTGACTCTATGACCAAATCTTTTGTCCGGAGCATATCTCCCAAACTATTCATGCTAGCTTCATCAAACTTCATACACTTACCAACCATGATCCCTAGATGTGCCTTTTGTGGGTTAGACCAACCAATTATTTTTATTTCTTGCGCTTCTGTGGAAACATGACTAAAACAGTGACTCTATGACAAAGTCTTTTGTCGGATCATATCTCCCAAACTATTTATGCTAGCTTCACCAAGCTTCATACACTTATCAACCATGATCCCTAGATGTGCCATTTGAGGAATAGACCATCACATTTTTTAAAGTTTTGGCGGTTTCCATGGAAACATGACTAAAACAGTGATTCTATGATAAATTACTTTGTCCTGAACATATTTCCTGAAATATACATTTCAGCTTCACCAAATTTGCTACAAATGTCAATCGTGATTGCTGGATATGCCTTGTGAGAGTTAAACGATATATATGGATTTTCTTCTCTGTGGTTTCTTTGGAAAACATAACTTACAAAGTGACTCAACAAAAATAGTTTTGTCCTCAGTGCATATCGTAGAATATTCATGATAACTACCTCAAATTTGAAACAAAGATCAACCATTATCTCTAGATGTACCCTTTTAATTGTAAAACCTATTAATGAATTCGGTATTTGGGTTTCAGTTGAAAGAAGACTTACACAATGACTTACTGTATACTCAACGATCATACTTTAACCAATATTAATCAGTTTTACTATTTGAAATTCTTTGAACAAAGTGGGGAGCGGGGGTATGTGAGCTTTGCTCGCTTCTTCACTTGTTTTATAAATTTTGGATAACACCAATTCTCTTACATGGGGCCGAAATTTGGGCACTTAATGAAATGGATCAACTTGGGAAAGTGCATTTATATGTTTATTAACGTCTTTTAAATGTTACGTTATCAACATCGAAAATTGAGTTTTAGCTGAGTGTGATAGAAATCCTATCCAATATCTCGCTATTCTTAATTGTATTAACAATTAGTAAAATCTTATCCCTATGCCTGAAAGTTGATTGCTACGGAAGAGTTATAATATTATGTATTTGAATGATGAAGAAGGCCATGTAAATTGGGTTACCAAACTTAGAAGTGTTATATTTAAATTAGGTATTGGTGATGTTTGGTTTTCACATACGCATGGGGATAAAAATGTTCTTGATAATGTTTTCTCGCAGAGATTGAAAGATATATTTCTGCAAGTTTTGCATAATGCTTCGTCCGAGAGTCCGAAAATGCATTCTTATTGAATTTCAAATAATCCATTTCACGTGAAACGTACTTTAGTAATAATAATAATATTAGTCCATTTGTATAGCGCATATATCCATGCACATTGCATGCTCAAAGCGCTGAGTGACATATATGACCCCTGGTCAACGAGTACAGAACACTCCCTAAGGAGAATACAACCAGTCGCTGGTCAGACGCTCGAGGTTCAAATTCAGACTTCCATATCATACCAGGTACCCAATTACTGCTGGGTGGACAGAGGCACGCTTCGAACTAAGTCACTTCCTCAGGGTGACACCACAAGTTTCTCAACTCATATCTCAGTTTGGGGCAGGGAATCAACCCTTTAAACTCTCAGATTATCCAGCAACGGGTTACCCACCCACCGAGCAATTTTAAGCTTGTTTTTCAGGATTTCGGTTAAGTTCTCATAGTCTAGAAATTGAAAGAGGTAGATATTTCAAAATTCCCCGGAAACAAAGAATATGTAAAATGTGTAACGTTAATCTGTTGAAAAACGAATATACTGTTTTGCTTGTCAGCCGAGCTTACATTGATCGAAAGAATTTGTTATTGTATTTCTTTCTGCTTCCAAGTATATCAAAATGAAATGCTTTATTGTCATCCGCAAATCAACAACTATCTCTGAATACTGCATAATATGTTTGTATGTCATAATGAGACTTTACATTTCTTTTTAAAGATTGTACAACATTCTTTTGTCTGCACAAAGGAGGTGTCTTTTGTACTAATAGACATGTGGCCTCACAATATCGAAATAATAGATTTGATTGAACAACTTTGAAAAATACTCAGAACACCGGGCCCGTCATGATCTTCAGTCCAAGTTTATTTGAAGGGATATCTTCAAATTGGAGGCTTTAACACTTTTTTTTACCAAATTCCTAAAAACAAACCAATTTTAAAATATGTATTTCTTTGGATTTGTTCAATACTATGATGATCCTTTTATACCTATTTGTTTTAAAAGAAATCATTTTCAAACATCTCTACACATTTGATAATGAACGTTCCATAGAGCAAAAATAAAGATTGGCTTCTTGGTTATAGTTTCTTGCTAACAATTCAACTTACCAGCCAATTTCTTGTAATTCTTAACATTATGCGAGATGTTGATGTGATAATATTTATTGTTACTTTCCATTTTAAGAAAAATTATATTCATCATTTGCAGTGTTATTTTTTTATCAAATTCATTTTCAAAACATTAAAAGTTGTCTTAGTGGTTTTGAATGGTTTCCTTTATGTGCACAATACATTGTTTTGAAAATATTGACAACTCCAAGAAAAGCATTTATGAAGGCACATGAGACTATCAGAACTGATATCCTTGTGGGAGAAATAGTACATGTAAGGTCACCCTCTAAACCATATATTCCGCGTTTCTCAATTTATCATAATAATATATGACGAATAAAAGTTATTTTGTATTTAAAATGATATTAACTCTTAAAATGTAAACTAAAAAGTCAGACTTATTTCAATGTTCTGTGTCATTGTGGAACATAAACTCTGGAAAACTGTCCTGTATATCCTGAATAACAGAGGTTCAGGAAAGTGACTGCAAACACATGACACTACTTCGAAAGTCATAATTTAAAAAAAATTATATTAAAGGCATACTATGTTTTCAAATGTTAAATTAAATGGGTTTTTATCTTAGACAATATCACAACAAAAGATTAAAAGTAATTTCTCGTCAATGCACGTGGAATATTTTCAAATTACATGTCGTTATTCCTTATATGACATTAAACCAATTACACAAGGATACCAATTTATTTACAGGATATTATTCATAAAAGAGACATATTAGTGAAGGCGAAGGTAGTGGATAATTATATATGCACTAATTGATACGATATCAAGAAGATATTCCACATGCTTTATTTTAATGTAAGAGGTTATGAATATTTTTGTGATGGTTTAAATTATTTCTGAATACACATTATAATTAGAATTTTCTAAGTGTAATTATATGTCATGTTTCCTCGCATATATAAATCCTTGATAATGATCATATTAAGCCAGAGATTTATGAACAAAAGTTTAACTCTTTTCTTTGCCTAATGTTCTGGAAAATGTTCACGAATATCGTTTCAAAGGTCTTATTAGTAACATCATTCGACATTCTCTACAGATCTAGTTAATACAGCTACTGAATAAAACTGTTAACTCATTGATTTAACTATATATAATGTTTTATTCGTAACCATTTCTCAACAAGATACCACAAAGACAATTATTTCGAACTGATATTTTAAATTTCATATCATCATTCCATACAAGGCTTATTTATGTTGTTTATGCCTGACACAGTTTTGTCCCAATTAAAAGATGCATGGAAACATGTAAAAACAACCTATCAATTAAATTATTATCATTAGTACTATTGATTTCAATCTTTTAAGGAAATTGTTTACAAAAATATTTCAGAGTGTATTCTGAACCAATGTGACCATAACTGTCTTGTAAATCTAATATATGAAATAGTTGTACAAACTTTTGGGCTTAGAGTTTCTATGTGGAGGCCCTTAACGTGTTATCACCGGTAAAATTCTAAATCTATTCTTTATACTATCTAACACCAGATGTTTGTTTCTCTTATAACACACCTATTTCTTGAAGATTATCAGTTGCTAAATAGGACGCTGCCTGTGTAAATCATGGTCTGGGTAACTGTCTTGGTTAAAGTTTTTACTGTTTTGCTTTTCACTGCAGCCTTGACTATGGCTCAGTCAAGTAACAACAATGTTGATATCACGAGCTTAAACGAACACGTTAAGAAAATGGACGCAGTACTTCAGGAGGTTCAGACTCATTCTCAAGCTCAGGAACAGAAATACTCGGCAGTCCTGTCCAGTGTTCTCTCTCAACTTACACAGACTACCGAGGAACTGAGTACAAGTAAAAACGTCACAGAGGAGCTGCGACATGAACTGCAGGAACTGGGTGAACATAAAAACGTCAGCGAGAAGCTTCAGTTAACGGTCGAGAATTTGGAGGAGGAGCTAAAGAACCTGAAAGAAATCAACAATAAAACTCAACTGGACTACATGGCAGCCATGGAGGAGTTGGCAGAGCTTAAACGATATCAAAACCGTTCTCAAATCGAGTTAGAATCGGTTAAGACTGACTTTAATAATCTTCAGGAAAACATTCAAAACTCTACTGTTTCCCAATCAGAAACCGTTAGACATAAGAACTCAACTGGTAACATTCACCTTAATGGATCTGAGAGACGTAAGTTGTTCAGACAAGAAAATGAATAACATATAAATAAGTCAACAGAATTTTGGAAATCATGTTATAAATGTAATTTGGATGTTTTCATTTAGGTGGCTCATAAATTGGTTGAGCTCATTTTCAAGTCTAAATAAAGTGAATATCTCCAGGGTTTATATCTAAAAATAAAAGCACGTATAAAGGTTTTGTTTTTCATTTAAATAATCGCATAATACTACAAAAAAAGATTATCTTAATTATTCATATTTCAGCATGGCTATATATGGACATCGGATTTGAAGCTAACCTAGGCCCTGCAACAACAATTTCGTCTTCAGGCAGAATTGTATTTGACCAGGTCCACCACAACAACGGAAATGGTTACAACAAAACTACCGGATATTTCACGGTTCCCGTGTCTGGGACCTATCTCTTATGGACAAACGTTGTATACAAGAGTCAAAACTCCGTTTCCTTTCATATTCAAACGGATGAAAAAACCTTGGGCTCCGCCTATGGGTTAGCTTGTCAACAGTACCAACCGACGAGTGCAACAACCTTATTCTATTTGAAGAAAGGGCAGCGCACATGGATTAGTCCTTCTAAGAGGGTCGATCTTCAGTCCGACTACCAATCTGCAGGAGCCTTTTTGATTAAACACTACTAACTTCAATTTTGATTAACGACTTTTTTTGGCAAAGCTTTTGACTTTGCACTGATATGTTTGACTGTATAAATCAACGAACATCATGCATGTATGTCAATCATGTCTGGTTGTAAGTAATTTACATGTTTATGTTAATTTGTTATGAGAAGTCATTGCATTTGATTTGGAAATAAATTCATTATAACTTGAAATCGTGGATTATTGAGTATTCGTTACCATACAATGATGTTTCGACAAAAACAACAATAGGACCATTAGTTCTGTAGTTCATCAGTCTTCTATAGTTGATGCCGTGTGCCTGTGTTAGTTTGCGATAACAAAGAAGTGTTTTACCAGTAAAAGTTGTACATGACAAAACCACAACTCTAGAGGATAAATACAGAACACGTGTGGTGTAAATACGGTGTCTTAGATCTGGTCAAGTACATGAAATCATTATGATGACTTTTCTTGATTGTTTTGGGTACAACATTCTTTCCCCACAGAGGCAGCTCAGTCGTATCCGAGCTAGCCTCTGTTCTAGTAAGCCAAAATCACAGGGTTCCAGTAGATTGCACAGGCCCTTGGGTCATTAAAAATCCCATAAGCGTTCCCGCTGCGGAAAAAAATGGACGCCCGCTTTAATTCAACGTCTACAGAGTTACATGGTATAAAGAAGGCGGCCCGCTTGTACCTTACCTCCATCACATTTTTTGTCAACTGCTACACAAACGTGACATGCAATCAATTAAAACTTTGTGCCAACATATACTTGAATAATATACCTTTAGATCACCATCCACGGAACCAACCAACACTGTGTAGTTATTTCTGCAAAACGATCGAATGTCGATTTTCAAAATACAAGTTTTCATTTCGGCATAAATGGCTAAATGGATGAGGGCTTTGACCGGAAGAAAGCTAATAATTCGGACCAATCAGAGCGCTTGATCAGACGACTTCGCATATGAAGATTATCAATTTAACATTAAAAATTCACATCAATTCACACTACATCGCTTATTTCTGAAATATTGTCCAAGCGGCGCTAAACAGTATCTTACTCAATTCACATACATGTATGAACGATCTCATAAATTTACACAATTACAAACATATTTCAATAAAAATCACACTCAATGTATCAATGATAGCGATAACCAGACAGGGGAGATAACTAGGACAACTCTTCTCGCAGGCGTAAAAAGTTGGTTAGAAATCGGGGTCAAAACAGGGGGTTGGTTTTACGTTTTTTCGTACCGCTGCCTCTCATTGCATAAAAAAATCAAAATACTGCAAAAGAAAATAGGATAACAAATCCAGAGACACTTATTTTTAGATTTTCATTTATGTTACGTCAAATGTTGACTTTGTAAGGAGGAAAACTTCAGAAATGTAAAAAACGTTTTTTCGCAAAGCGCACATGTCTACAAAGAATTCATGATGTAGAATAGTTATTCAGCTACAATTTGCACTATCTATCGGATTTTTATAACAACGTACTCACATCAAATTAAATAAAAGAACAATTATACCGTCTCAATCGGAGTAACTCCCACATGCAATCGTTCGCTTTCATTGGCTGTCACAATAAAAACGTGAGCTAAGATTGTGTTTGTAATCATCGTTTTTACGACTAAATATATGATAAGGAACATCTTTCTCGAATATAATGTGCTGTTTCTTAGGTAGATAGACGGATCTCAACTTAAAACATAGCTGTAATAGTTTTAACTTATAATTTCCAACAACTCAGATATAACTTCTATGAGAGGCATGCTGAGGAATATATGGATGACAACTTCTTTGTTCATTGTATGCGACGTTTCGACACAGATTGTTGTGTCGTTCTCAAGCAGAGGAAAAGTAATGAAGTAGGGACATATATATAAGTAAATAGTACAATACACAGTAACAACAACTTAATGAAGAGAGTAAATGTAATTAAGCAGAGATAAGTGGTAGGAAACCAGCAATGTACAATGCAGTGCGTTTACATAAAAATTTTATTTGATAGAGGCTAGTGATGTACATGAGTGATTACAGTTAATTAATTTAGGAGAAGATCACAGGCTGACGGGATGTAGTAACCTTGATCGCGGTTAATTGATGGCTGAATCTTTTTGATCTCAAAAGCTTCTCTTAATTTTCGAAGTCGGTTAATTACATTTATTCTCTTCATTAAAGAGACACTCCGTGAGTTATCATTCTTAAATAAAAATAACCAAAAAATCAACAAATGCATGAAGAGCATTTAAAAAAAAATTGAAAATTTTCCTATCATCATTTATGATATTACAGCCAAAAATCTGAAAGCGAGTTGACATGTCTAAAAATAGATCGGGTCGAGGATGTTCATAGCCCAATGCATTATGGGATTGTGGTGAGTTTATACGAACGCTCAAATACCGAGAACAGTCAGTGGGACTTTCGAGTGTCACAGGAATCGGGGACAGAAAAAAATAGACATCACAACAAGATTATTAATTTGTTTTAAGTTATTAAATTGATGTGTTGATTTAACCTATTATCGATATTACCATATCATCGTGGCAAACCCATTTAGGTTTCAATGCTAATTTTTTTAAAGAACACTTGACAAAAGAATATATACTTTTTTTAGGTTTACGAGTTTGCTCAACACGTCATAGTCATGGCGTACATCAATACGCTCAATGAATCTATTCGAACATGAGAACTTAAATGAACACAAAAACAATTGTCCTTTTATATAATAATTAGTCTACTCGATATAAAGTAAATTGCAAGTTTAAGGTGGTTACATAGTGGAATCTAGTATCATACTCAATATCCATTTAGATGTCGGTGTTATGTTTAAATGCTGATAAACGGGTGTCCTTGTGTGTGATTGATTATGATTTATATTATTCAAATTTCGGAATTAGCTAGTTTTTGTCACCCATGGCTAAAAACAATATTTGTTAATGTGCTTTCTCTTTAAGTTTAGTCGTTTACCCACAGATTTAAGGTAAGAATATCGAGGAGGTTTTGGGCTCATGCTAGAACACTGTTCTAAAAAAAGAAGTATTTTGTCTACATTGTGGTTTAGAATAACAAATTTATTATAATTGTAGATTGCTAAACAATAACAAGAAGTTTCATTGATCTGATTTAAGATTCTGAGATGATCAAGCTAATAATGTTTCTTTTCTTATGGTATGTACTTTTTTATAACGGTTAACGTTTCGTCTGTGTACCGATTAATAAGAAAAGTCGACTTTCTCGATGGTTGCCGTTCGATTGTATGACAAGTTATTTGAAATTTCCCACTGGTTCTAGAATTTTTCGGATAATACCCACAAGGGAAAATTTGGCTTATTAGAGGTCTAAATATTTTGAAACGTATGGCACGTCACTTGAAAAAAATGGTTCAATAATTATCCGTTTGGTTTCTACTTTAATTTGTAAATGGGAAAGGGTTTAGCTCTTGATAATGTTTTTATACTTATTGGCTGCTGCACGATTCACTTTCCGAAATAAACCAATCACCAAATATTTACGTATCTGTCGCACATATTAGTTTGCATAACATATTTAATAATGAAAATTTGAATAATAAGTCATTTGGTTTGCCATTGTTATTCTTTTGCACTAAATAACTGGGAAGCTTCTAAAAGAATCATCCCTTACACAAGGAAATTTCCTTCCATGTCCAAATATATATTTACAGATAAGAGTTTAGTTTTAAGATTCTTTCAGCAAAAAGGTACTTAATTAAAACCAACGATCATCAAGAAAGCTGTAATTTAAATGTTATTTTGTTTTCAAATGGAAAATGTTATTTAGAATCATAACAGTTTAAGTAGATTTTGATTGTGCTTATGATACGATTTAGTCAACATCGGAGTCATCTGCAGTGTTCATCAACTCGACCCGTGTATTGTTCACGCAAACGCAATTTTGGGAAAAACCAAGCTGCTAAATATAGGATTTTCCGAGACGCGCGCTAATCGATACACCGGGTGTCTTTTGGCACTAATTAGAGATATTTCCCATGTTTCCCAAGCATATTTGATAGTGTCGGCGTATAGAGGAAAGATTTTTCTATAAGTGATGGTATTTTTAAATGTTTGAAGGAAAATTTCTTAAACGAACACCAACTCGCGGAGTGTCACTTTAAGTTGTTGTTACTGTGTATTGTACTATTTACTTATATATATGCCCTTACTTCATTACTCTTCCTCTGCTTGAGAACGACACAAGAATCTGTGTCGAAACGTCGCATACAATGAACAAAGAAGTTGTCATCCATATATTCCTCAGCATCATAACTCAGATATACTAAAAGATGAGTAAAGATTTATGTTACCAACATGAGACACAATAACAAACTGTTTTTGAACTTTTTTCCCAACAGTATTTGGTTTTACGTGTACAAATGCGAATTTTAACTTGCTCTGTTTTTTAAATCACATGTACATTAAATTAAATTAATTAAATTCTTTAAAAATATCAATTTGTTAGGTTTTTATATATTTTTTACACATATATGTGTTTTTTAAGTTTTAAAAGGTATTTCGATAACTCATACTTATATTTGGCAATACATGATATTCCTGTTTTGTTTAAGCTTTTCAAATTTGATTTATCGATCAATATGTAAATTTATTTTTAGACCTTTAAACTGCAAATTTGAATCTCGTCTTAAATCGGTTGTAAAATATTCTGTGTTAACTTTAATTTCACATTTTAGGGCTAGACAGACTCGGATGACAATGACAGTGACCATAACAACATAGTTTGTGGATCATTTAAATAATTATTGACAATATTTAAGAAAAAAATAGGACATGTTAAAAAATCGTGATGGGGGTGCTACTCTTGGAGGGTCAACATTTTATACCAAATGTGGCACTTAATTTTTTTAAATAGTCATAATTGATAGATAAGAGAACAACGAGGACATCGGACACTCAACGGTATGTTTATGATGAGAAGAAATATTTTTATAAGACCCTTACCAAAAAAAAAAAAATTGCATGTTATTATTCAAACTTTGTTCTACCCACACACGAAGTTTGGTTTATTTTGGTTGGTTATTAAAAAGATTACTGATTATGCCTTCCAATGGTACACCGTCGTACAGGGACTTCGAGGTAAAGACAAACAGCAATGGTTCCTCGGAATATTCAAGAGACAATTCCTTTCGGAGGAGTGTCAGTAATGGTACGGGGATACATTTTCGCTGTTTTGACGGTAATCATTTTTGAAAATCTTCTCACTAATGGCAATATGTAATAGTTACTAGCATAGTTAATGACATGTATCGGATATTGGCAGTAACACGTTGTCCGAGAGGCCTGTCCGATGCCCGGCTAGAGGACAACTTGTTCCTGCCGTTATCGATACATGTTATTAATTATGCTAGTAAGTAGATACTGAATTACATCTAACTTGATCGGAGTACAATCAACCACAAAATTAATATTTTTAAATATGATTTAAATTTTCAACAACCTGCAAAGGGCCCCTTCACTGATTTATGAATGAAATGTGTAGTACTATAAAGTGCGACAAACGCGTGCTTCTTGGGTGTCAAAGCACGAAGCACGTGC
This sequence comes from Steromphala cineraria, assembly GCA_916613615.1. Classification (NCBI taxonomy): domain Eukaryota; kingdom Metazoa; phylum Mollusca; class Gastropoda; order Trochida; family Trochidae; genus Steromphala; species Steromphala cineraria. The sequence continues at coordinate 73,508,703 of OU744724.1, read as the reverse complement.
TCCTTGCCTGTCATCGCACGTGGCGTGGAAGAAAATGTTTAAGGCTTGTAAACTTCGTGCATTACATGAAATGAACCTGCTTCGTTTTTGATTTTGAATGTTTAAGACGCGTCATTAGCGTCCACATAGACAGTGGTTTATACTTAAGAAACGTTTTCCTTGGATTTCCAAAGCTACTTACTTCCGTAACAAGCTTAATCCAGAATGTATAGCTTATCAATGAAAAGAGTTAATTACGTATCATTATTGAATTATTTTGGATAATTCTAACATTATTTACCTAACATAACAAAACTTTGGGTGCAACATAAATCGTATAATGTTTATTTCTTGGTAAAGCCTTCAATTTGTTTAGGTGGTTTGAATATGTTTGTTAAAGCAAAATGTGGAAGTGTTATGATTCATTGATTGTATTTCAGCTTGTTTTATTTGATTATTGACACTTTCAGTTCACTTCTATGTCTATGTTGTTGATAAATTGTTTTTAACCTTGTGTAGGAAAGGTTTACAAAAGTGTCCTTGCATCAGATGTCAGGACTCTTTGGCCTAACTCTTGAATCATATCACTCAAAGTCTTCAAATTTTGTGTCGACCTACATGACAGTAATACGCAGACACAAGTTACTAATAGTGACCATGACCCGAACTCTTATAGCTCAATACCTCATGAATCGTTGCACACAAAGTCCTAAAATTTGGTGTGTGCTTACATGATGTGCTTACACAGACACTAGTAGATTGAGGTGACCTTGAGCTTATTCGCAAGGTCACTACAGCACTTTGACTGCTTTTGAAACTCATGTTAACAGTGTAACAGTTGTACTTTATCAAGTATAAATATGTAAGTCACCGTAGCAATTGACAGCATAGTTGGGGTAATACAGACAGGTACAGCTCTTATGGAATGTGTGCTATTTCGGATATTTCATGGTCATTATTTTGATGTCTACTTGTCATTCATGTAATAAGAATGGAGAACATGATGCCTACTTAATTATACAAACTTAAAAATCAGTTTACAAGCTGTAGTTGTTAGTGTCTAATACTTGTTTTTAATCTGTTACCATTTGATTTTGTAACAGAACTAATAACTATAACACCTTTCTTAATAAAACCTTATCAAAGGATCAAACAATTATTGTCACTCTTTTGGCATCTTTACCTCCAAGTATGGTTGCTACATTGCATAGAATTGGACAATGAAAGCTTCAAAGTGCAACAATCATCTTGTGCTGGTAATTCTTCCTATAAAGGATTTTTATAGGTAATGATTTTGTTCAACAAAATAAATGTAAGCGACCTAGGACTTTTTGAATATGAGATCGCTATTTCAAAAGATTTAAAAATAAATATCATTCTAGTATTTTATTAATTGAATGAGTTTTTTAGATAAATATATCTATCTTTTCTTGACTTGTTGGATATGTTAATATATAGTGACTCTTTTTAAAATTCAGTTTTCTTTCTTTGTAAAAACCTGATTTTTGATGACACTTTATGCAGCAGTCTGTTATCAGATCGTGTTGACTATTCAGCTTATATTTTCATAGTTGTTATTTTGCATGCAAGTCCTCAAACTTTATATAGATACATGATGAAATCTAAAAATACAGACAATGATGAATTAAAGAAAAGAAAAACAAGGTAATGATTAACGATGTCACGAAATAGTAAATTTATTTCAAAAACCTACTGCATTAACTGCTCTACGATTTAAAACACGGGAACAATGGACAAATCGTGTTTAGTGGGAAACAATTATTTCGAGTCCTAAAAGTCTCTTGGTGGAAACACTTAAAACTTATGCAACCAAAAATATAATTGAAAATCCAAAAGCTCTAATGTGCCAACAAAACTTAACAAAAGTTAGTAGTGTTTAATCAACACAGCCCCAGCAGATTGAAAGTCGGATTGAAGGTCGACCCTCTTAGAAGGACTTATCCATGTACGCTGCCCTTTCTTCAAATAGAATAAGGTTGTTGCACTCGTCGGTTGGTATTGTTGACAAGCTAACCCATAGGCGGAGCCCAAGGTTTTTTCATCCGTTTGATATGAAAGGAAACGGAGTTTTTACTCTTGTATACAACGTTTGTCCATAAGAGATAGGTCCCAGACACGGGAACCGTGAAATATCCGGTAGTTTTGTTGTAACCATTTCCGTTGTTGTGGTGAACCTGGTCAAATACAATTCTACCTGAAGACGAAATTGTTGTTGCAGGGCCTAGATTAGCTTCGAATCCGATGTCCGAAAGAGGCCAAGCTGAAGCAGAAATAAAGAAAAACTTAATTTGATCGCATATCAGTAATTGTGAAAACTTAATTTGAAACCGGAAGCAATCTTTAGTAAAACATAACTTGTAGTTAATAGCACTATATAAAAAAATTGAATTTTGAATCATAAGTATTTCTTTTATAACCAGTTAAGCGTTTGCAGAACACTGAAAAAATAGAGCCTTCCAGTGTAAACGTTCCGCCTTCTACAAAACCTCTAAGGTATATTTACAACAAAAGAGCATGTTAGAAATCCTGACCTTGAACTTGATCTTAAATGTGAACATCTCAAAACATTTATGTAAAACATATAAGGAAATCTAAAAAAAAACAATTCTGTTTTCGAAATCCAAATATTCTAAACTCTTATTAACAATCAATGATATATTTTCATTGATATCAACAATTTGTAATCAATAAAAGTGTTAATAGTTTAAACAGACCCTTGTCTTCCCATTCCATTTTTTTTACTCTACCACGACTGTCACATACAATGTACTAAATAAGAGCTATTCATTTTTTCATGTTAACAAGAATTTCTGCAGGGAATTCATAACTCCTGACATGCCATTTTACATAGAACATAACCATGTAAATTTAGTTCTTAAATGCTTATTATTCTTGAAAGTTTATTAGAGGAAAAGTGTTATAGCCGTTAGAACTTGTTCGGGGTGAAAACCGCTCAAAAACTGAAAGCAGACATGTTCCGGGATGCTAGTTCTAATTCTGAGGTGTCCTCAATGATTTGAACCGACACAAGTTTTATATCAACTGACACAAGTTTTATATCAACCGACACAAGTTTTATATCAACCGACACAAGTTTTATATCAACCGACACAAGTATCAACCAACACAAGTTTTATATCAACTGTAAGTAAGACTGAAAATTAGCTCTAAGGCTGTATTTACTGCCTTTAAACTAAATAATAAAAAAAGATTGGTCCTTTAACCATAAGTTTTTAAGCATCAAATATTCAATTAGGCTCAGGTATCAAACCAGATAGCATTCAAGAAGATTAACCACATCAGAACGCAATATATTCAAATAATTACGTAGGTCTGAGAAAACACTAATTGACATTTTAAGGGAAAAAATTTTCTTCCACATCCTAAATCAACACTTACACTTTTCTACCTTACAAAGTTTAAGGACTTACATTGTCCAGATCCATTAAGTTGTTCAGTTGAGTTCATCTGTCCCACGATTTGTGCCTGTGAAACCAGTGAAGTGAAGTTTTGCATGTCCTGCTTGAAAGATTTAAAATAATTTTTAACCATTTCAAACTGTAATTGCGAATTATTTTGTGATTGTTTCAGGTCTGTCAACTCCCCAATGGCTGCCCTACAGTCTAGTTGAGTTTTGTTGCGTGATGTTGTCAGCTCTGATAACCTCTCCATGGCTGTCTTGTAGTCCAGTTGAGATGTGCTAAGCTTTTGTTGGATCTCAGTTAAAGTGTTGTTGTGTAACTGTTTCAAATCTGTTAAGTCCTCCATTGCTGTCGTATAGTCCAGTAGCGTTTTATTGTTGATTTCCTTCACGATCCTTAACTCTTCCTCCAAGTCCAAGACTTTATGCTGAAGCGTTTTGGTGACGTTATTACTTCCCCTTAGTTCCTGGGTATTCAGTGTTAGTTGGGAGAGAAGATTGGTCAAGAGTGTTCTGCTTTGCTGTTCCTGAGCTCGAGAATGAGACTGCACCTCATGGAGTAAAGCCTCCACATTCTTCATGCGTTCATTCAAGCTTGTAACAACACTGCTATTTTGCTGAGCTGCACACAAGGCTGCAGTGAAAAGCAATATGGTATAACCTTTAAACAAGACAATTACCAAGACCATGATTCACTCAGGCAGCGTCCTATTTAGCAACTGATAAATAAGAAATAAGTTTGTTATATATAAGAGAAAGACACATCTGGCGTTAGATTACATGAAGAATAGATTTAGAATTATACTGCTTACAAGAAGTTTCACGCCTCCTCATAGAAATTGTAGCTTATAAGTGTAAGGGTTGTATTCGCAGAAAAGGGATTAAATTAGTCAGACCGACTCCGACAAAATGCACTACCATGCTTGTAAAGTTTCAGCACAATATTGTATAGACTGACTACAATTCGATGAATATGAAAATCTCTGAACAAATAAAAATACTAAGTTTATTTAAGCATCATAAATAACATTTTCACTATCAACGGATTTTAGTTAAATGGGTGTTAAACATTAAAAACGCATGGACAAAAGAAAGTTGTCACTCAATTTATATGTATCTAATTAAATTACGAAAGTCGCTGGAAGATTGAAATAAAGTATGTTAAGTATATCAACCAATCTCCAAAATATTGAATAACGGCAAATGTTAAATGCAATATAGCTTAGTGCGCTTCAGAATTTTAAAGAGAGAAGGGGTCAAATAAAAAATAAGACTCCCATTTTGATAAATTGTTCACTCTAAAATCATAAATATTTGAAATATAACATTAAATCAGCCCTAATAAGCTCAAGATGAGTGTAAGCACATATAAATCATTACATGAGGAAAAAGTAGAACGATCGTGTGACGTCACCTTATGGCTCTTTCCCTCAGGTTTGTTATTTTTTTAGACTTATTGTTCATCAATCAGCGATAAGGCAAATAACCTTTACAATCGCTGTTTATCTGTAATTTTCAAGTATTTTCGAGCCATTAAGCATTTGCAATTAATCAACGTTAATGGTAATATAGGACTATTAAGGAATCGATACATAATGTAATAATGTACATAATGAAATACGCATTTGACGTTGATGACTTCACCTAAAGAAAGCGTTGACTATGGTTTAATGCAAGCCGTCATACGGAGGAAATATATTTTGGCTGTTTTGGGCCTGTTCAATATCTCCACATCTTGTTTGTATTGTGAAATAAAATTGTCAATAAAGATTACAAACTATGGCGATTCTTGAAAAGTTGTTTTCCGTAGACAGTATTTTTATATAAAAAAAATCATGATTTCAGTTTAAAGTGATAATTTTCCATTGCCGATAACTTTATATTTATATTATAAAAGAAGCTTGAAAACTTTGTGAACATTTATCGCCTAATCGATTAGAGTCTAATGGAAAATAATGTAAGTTCATACAGACAAAAATACAGCATATAACCATTTCTGCTTTGACATTGTCTCATGATGTTTCATCTGTCGATCTTTTGATTCAAGTCATTGCTGAAGAATATCACGTACATAAAAGGAATCAAGATAGGCAGTCAGTCAAACAGGTTTCAATCACAGGTTGGAAAGTACGTCCATGGAATTAATTTTTGGAAATATTTGATCCTCTGGGTATGCACAAAAGGAAATTCATTTATGACATTTTGTCGCCATTGTGCACATCGAGTAATTAACGTTTTAATTGGATCGGGGACAGTAGTGATTTCTGTTATCCAATCATTTTAAGTTATTGTATTTTAGTTTTCACGAAAACAAGTTGTAAAAACTTAAATTACATGACATTTATTGTTGTGAGTTGTATTAGATCAAGCACTCTATTACAAAAACATATACAGTTATAGTATAAAAAGCTTAAGGAGAAAATATTTCTTTGAGAGGCTTTTAGAAGCTGGTTGATGAAGAAGAACAAGTTCTTATGGCTAGTCAACTTTCAGGATCTATTGATCAAATTTGATTCAATGATGCCACAATTTACTTTTGATGATAATTTAGCTTATTGCTTCAGAATCAATGGAACTAGGGGTATTCAGTTAGTTTTTAATTATTATCCATCTTTATCAAGTATTCGATTGGTCTTTATATATCCCCTAGCATCCGAAGTTCGTGACCCTAAACGAATAACTCCTTTAATGTATGAAGGCATGAGAATAAAGTTTTAAGTTTACTACGAAGAAAAGTTTTGTCATGACACGAATGAAGCAGTCAAGGCATTGTACGAGTTGTGCTCGGTTATGATGTGCGGCCAGATGTGATCAGACTGTAGGCATATCTAAATACATATTATGATTTGATATTCAAGAGTTCTTAAAAGTCTTCAAAATAGAGATAATTACCTGAGAAAACGAAAATGTTTCATGATTTAACATTACGACTGCTAGAACGTAATAACTGGAAGAGTTTTGCAACAATTATACAACACACTTGGGAGTGTCAAGTGTTTTTAATTACCGATTCCTAATCTTATTTGAATCACACGTACATAATCAGATAAGGAGAAAAATCTAAATTTCACATAACATAGCAAAATATAACATAATTTTTCAGGTTCACCTTTTAACAGTTAATTGATCCATTGCTGAGTCTTTATAGGTGATTGACTATTTTTTTAGCCAAGTAATTTGTAATATTTCTACACGTTTTTGAGCCATGTAATAAAACCGAAACATGGGTAAACGAAGGGTAAGATTGGATAAATTGTCCCAAGCTCCTTGCAAAAGCTGTTCAATGAGTATTCAAACAGTAATTTACAAGGTTTTCCATCGATGTTGCCTTAAATGAAATGTTGTTTTCACGAAATTTTAATTTACCTATAAAATGCTTGAGTGGTATTTGGAATTGAGTTCAAGAACTTGTAGTTGAGATACAACTCTACCAACTAAGAAAGGGATATGACCTCAAACTTCTCATTACAACTGGTTTGAGTGACCCTTGTCCTGTAAGAAGACGGGAGCGGAGAAACAGAGTCAGTGAAAGTGAAAGAAAGCTGATATTTCGTAAACCTCCACATGGCATCATAATCCTCCTCGATTAAGGAGCTTAGATACTTTTGTTTTAGAGCATCCGTACCGATCAAATACTTAAGACAGCAGTTTTGATTGGTGTTTCAGCGGAGCTGTTTTCGCACTCTGTCGATCAGGTGGTGATACTGATAAGTTTATATTGTGTTGTTTTGTGTGAGGGCAAAAGAATAGAACAATTAATTAATGATTTATAGAAAAGGGTCACTATATTTTAACTGTGTATATAAGTATATGTTTATGATAAAATTTATTTTACTTATTAACCTTTAAAACCTTCGAAAAGACATGAAAAGGGTAATGTTGAACAATGAAGAATTATCTCCCCTGGATGTTAAATTTCCTTGATATGGTAAATTTGACTGAATATCTCTGTAATCCTCTGGTGACACATATTTTTACTTTTTGAATCTCAATGAAGTGAGTTTTAACTATAAAATATATTATTTTCAAAAGCAATCTTTATATGCTTTTTTGATTAAAAGAATAAATATTTTACACAAATCGTATATTTAAATAAAAACTACTTTGTATGCATTTACTTCATTTTACTTTCAAGCTCCTTTTTCTGCAATGGTTTATTTCTCTACATTAATGAATAATAAGGAAAACAATTAAATAAACAGAAAATAACTATTATATTTAAATGTTGACTTTAAAATAATTTTTTTAGATTGTTTCGTTTTCATCATTTGGTGCCCTAATGGAAGGGCACTTTTTGAACAACTGGTGACATGGTATTTTTATGACATGATTAGATCCAAGACATCTATTTCAACAAAGTAAAAGCAATACTAGCTATTTCTTAATACCTCAATATTCAACCCCCTTAAAGACCCATATTCAAAGTGAAGTGAAGTTCAATATTGTAAAAAGTTTTTATATTGTATTTTATGCAACATTTGCGATCAACCTGGAGAAAATGGGACCATTATATAAAAAACAATTTGCCAAATGACCGAATCAGCAGCCGACATGAAAGCAAATCAAGTGTAGCCATCAATTTTCGTTTCCTACTACATTTCTTTCTTTTTCTCCGAATCAGAAAATCGTTTTCACTCAAGTTGATACCCGTCAAACGCAATTGTGGTAACTGAAACGTAGTATAATGATGACGTCACCGATAGCGGGTTCGTTTAAAGCTATTGCACTTTTGCAGAGGGTATTGTACTTTTGACGTCGAGTTAAGTATTTCATTTTTGATGAAAACATGTTAGTTCTTTTCTCAATAGCTTAATTACCTTACGAACCACATGGAAGTATGACGATGGGGCTTTCGCACCAACATCATTCCAATAAGTCCTAAAAATGCCCACAGATAAAAGACTCCCACTTTTTTATTTTAATTGATTTGGAATGACTATTGACCAGGATGTTCTCTTCGCTTCCCCACAGGCATCATCCTTTCCTCAAAAAGGGAATATCAAGGAAAATGTTAGGCTAAAGGTGAAGCAAAATAACGTTAACCTAAACATGTCGCTTTTAAATGCTTCAGATTCGAGTTGGAGTCTAATAGATAATCTTTCGACTCTCATTATTCTGATTTGTCCGATATTGAATCTTCACCAAACCATTGTAAGATTAAAAAAAGTCCTCCGATTTTGATTGCAGTGCAGCTAGGAACTGTTGGACTAGCTGGCGCGATGACATCCCTTTTCAGCTTCTGTTGAGCTTATCCCAGAACAGAACTTTCTTTCTTGTTACCTTCACTTATAACAAGAAGATGTAGTCATCAGCATGCCCAGCCAAATTAGTTTTCATTAAAGCTCCCAAAATTTTTCTACAAGGGCCATAACTCTTTATTATATGATCTTATAAATCTAATCTCCATCAACGTAAAGACACCCTGAAGACACACACCAAATTTGGTTTTCCTATCTTTAATAGTTTCTGAGAAAAGTTGTCCCCTTTGAAGACACCTTCGCACAAGAGCCCAGAGCTGAATCAAACACTGTGATTGGTCGGAATCAACTAAGTTAAGCTTTCTTTATACAGCGGGAACGATTGAACTGTCCCCCATGCCCACCGTTTTCCTATTACCCCATATCCCATACTAAAAATGACATCTGTGTCGCAAGGTGAAATGTCCTGACAACCGAAAGCTTGGGGGACCTTATGGTGCCATAGCAACAGGCTACCCCGCGCTGAAGGACAAGGCGCGATCTGATTGGTTGACGGGTGATCGGTCGGAACCATGAATTCTACCTTACAAACTCGGCTAATGAGAACAAAGGTTCGATCAACATTAAATGACTTGTTAGTAGTGTAGATTGACTTCATTCGAAAAGATTTACAAGGGAAACCATCTACAACCATTTTGACAGTGCCTGTTAATCTTTGATTTAACATTAACCTAAAATCATTGCGAATATATAATTTAAAAACAAATATCAATTGTCGACTCAAACAATAAGAGGATGCTATGTATATGAGTGTACATGTATGTGTGTAACTGTTGCAAATTTAGTGTTCAATGTGCCTTTCCAGGCGATTTTACCATGAATAAGAAATACAGAATGTGCCAGAGATGGACCAAAAGTAATTTATTTTCCAAACTGAAAGGCTTTAAGTTTATTTACCGAAAATAGAGAAAGTAAATTAAAAAAATGTCATTAAAACGTATTTATTTGAAAAATTATCACTCGTGTTGTTTAATCAATACAGCCCCTGCAGATGGATATTTGGCTTGGAGAGTGACTCCCTTAGAAGGACTTATCCAAACACGCTGCCCTTGCTTCAGAGAGAGAATAGTTGTTGGACTTGTTGAATCAAACTGAGAATGTCCACGTCAATAGAGGAGCCCCAAGACTTGTTCATTCATTTGAATACGAAACTCAAGACTTCCAGAACTTCGATATACGATATGTGTCCAAAAGAGGTAAGTCCCTGACCCTGGAGCAGTAACATATCCACTACTCTTATTATAACAATTTCCTTTGTTGTGAGAAACCATGTCAAATATTATTCTATTTGAAGGCAATACAAGCGTTTCATTCACCAAATTTGCTTCAAATCCCGTATCCGTACTTAGCCATGCTGAAATAGAAATAATTTAATTCTATTGGCAGAAAAGATAATTCTTTCCATAAAATCATATAAGATCTATCTTGTACAACGAAGTTCGAAATCGTTTTTATGATGGCTCCTTATTAACAAAATATAAAAAGCAATACAGCTTACAATAACCGTACCGTAAGTGCAGTTATCGAAGGAGAAACCTTTCAATCTCAAACAAGAAACTGTTAAATGTTAATAGATTGAATGACTATTAATATTTTACATGCATACATTATTGAAATAGGTTTACCTTTCTACTTTAACAAGTTACAACATTTATATATTGAATTTATATATTTTATTTTACTTTTACAAATACATGGTTTGGAGCCAGTAAAATGTATGTTACCGGTGGAATTCTTCTTCGCCATGATGCTGGCAACTGCAACCTGTAGATCTGTCTGTGTTGAGTTAGGTTTTGCCAATCTATGCACAGATGAATCGAGTTTGGAGAAACCGGAAGTACAGTCCTGTTTTAGTGATTTAAAGTCTGTCCTGACCATCTCCAACTCGATAAGAGATTGGTTGTGTGATTGTTTCAGCTCTGCCAAGTCGTCCATGGCTGCAGTGAGGTCAGATCCAGTGTTGTTGTTGATTTCCTTCAGGCTACTTATCTCCTTCTTCAAGGATTTGACCACATGCTCTAGTTCCTCGGTGTCGTTTTTACTTGCACTCAGTTCGTCAGTAGTCTGTGTAAGCTGAGCGAGAACACTGGACAGGACTGCCGAGTACTTCTGTTCCTGAGCTTGAAAATGAGACTGAACCTCCTGAAGTACAGCGTCCATTTTCTTAACATGTTCGTTTAAGCTGGTGATATCAACATCTTTGTTTGTTGTCTGAGACGAACAAATGGTAACAAAGAAATTAGATGTTATAAAAATTGTAAGGAAAGTTGTTAATCTGGCCATGATCACAACTCTCTATGTCCTATCTAGACACTGATAAGAGTACACGTCAAAAATATGAGGCAGGACAGCAAACATCTGGTGGTAGATAAAACTGGAAAAAATACATTTACGAAATCCAACAAAAAATAAACATCCAATGACGCAGACAGAGTTGAGAAGAAGCAATTTTTGTCACAATTAGATTCTAATGATTATCCAAAATGTTTAATGAAACTTTGCCATAAGTTATGTGCCATAATTATGACATATTCTACCTTATTCCCATATATTTTCATGTAATGTTGCATAAATAAGTTTCATGAAACAAATTCTGCTAGATTCCTAATATAACTTAATTACTTTCGAAATCATTTTAAAAATTTACTTTTAACTCAGACGATTTGAAATATGCTTGCAAAGATTGACAAAGATATATACAAAATTTATCGCATAGGAATTATTTATGCAAAATCGAAAATACATAAGTCTATTGGAAATTTGGAACAATGTGTAATATGACATTATCATGGCACAACACTGTATTTTTTAAAGAAAAAAATGACCCGCAGACAAAAGAGACAAATGATATTTGCTAAAAGGCTAAATATTCTAATGACACCTTTTCATCATCGTCCACAATATATTAAATTGTTCAGTTTATCAGTCGTTATTTTTTTAGACAACGTAGATATACTGAACACATGTATATTGGAGTTTAAGATACTAGATTTATTAAATTTGAAACATCCTGTCTCAGGGTACGAACGTTACTCTAACTCTTAATCTTTACCCTGGACTCAGAAACTAAAAGATTCGCTCCCGCGGCCCGACTTGGGATATAGCCAATCAAATCATTTTCTCGCGATCCTCTCGATAAAATTTCAAGAGAAAATGATTTGATTGGCTTTATCCCAAGTCGGGCACCGCGAGCGAATCTAGCCTCTGAGCCCAGGGTACAGATAAGTGGAGTTAGCATAACTTTCGTACCCTGTGACAATATGAATTTGAAATGGGTCTTCGATCACATCAAAATTTCGCGAAATAACTCAGTATATAATTTATAATAACATCCAATGGTAAGTCACCTTAAATAGATCAATTATATGAATATATTAGGAAACTAACAATATGACAATTAGTGACTTCTGCGTGAAAATGCGACAATCAATATATATTGAGGGCAAATCAATCAAAATGGACAGACATACAGAAAGCTGTACGCTGGCCTATGACATAAAACGAAGGATGTGAATTCCGCCCCTTCAAGGGACAGTAGCACGTTTTTAGGGGAATATAGTGATGTACGGAAAATGAAAAAAAAGGTTCCAGTAGAAAGACAATCTTTTTAATCTAAATGAAGCAGTAATAAATCTAATCTATAATGTTAAGTTCAGCCATGCGATTTCTTTTACTTGCCCAAAATGACTTAAAGGTGTCTTCTCAATAAAATGGCCGCCTATGGACTTGATGTGAATCTTTATAATTTGTTCTCGGACTATGGATGTTAAGTTGGTGTAATTAGATTTTTAACAGTATCAAAATGATACATTTAGCATTAACGTACAATTATCAGTTACAAATTGAAAATATATAATTTTCAAAAACGTGCTACTGCCCCTGTATCAATCAAGTTTTATTCTTGTTTAATGCCTTTCAAATCAAACGCTTTCCCATACTTTTTTACGACACAAAAACGCAAGCTACTACACTAGATTCCATTGACGTCAAGCATGACGTTACCAGCGGTCAGGAGAAGATAACTCTAAACATTTAAACTGGAAAATGTTCAATTAATTTTTAAAACTTGTCTATGACTCTTATAAAATGAGTTGCTCTATCAGATGCCTATCTACCTGTGTCTGTCTAATGATGGTAAATACAGAGTTGTCTAACAAGGATTAAACTAATATTAATTTATTTGTGGGAAAAGACGAATAGCTAAACCTAAAACACCAAATTTTATTCTGAACATTGGAATATTGCCAGTTATATAGAAAAAGGATGCCTATAATAAGATATCGATCAACATCTCAACATGTTTTACAGTCAATAGTCGAAAAACGTACAGATAATGTTATGAAAACCTTCTAACAATCTCTTAGCCCCCGTCACAACCCGTCGTACGTGCAGCTGCGTGCTGTCTACCGACAAAAACGTGGGGTAAATTGGGGAATTCGTGCGTCCTCTTTACCGACGCCGTACCGATTTTGGACAAATTTGGAGCACGCAAACTCGTCGTAGAACTTTTAGTGCATGCAGAACTTTCGCTGCGTGCAGTCTACGAACGGGCTGCGAATTTTCCTCCGTACGATCGACGTGCATGCCCTGTACGACAACCGCACGCACAACGCACCGACATCGTGCGTTATTTTCAAGCTTACCCACTCAAACTTTCTCTACGAACGACGCACGTTGCACGTGCGTACAACGTGTGTTGTACGTGCGTAGTTCGTGCTTACTCGGCACGTCCAAAGTTTAACTATCAAATAATTAAAGAAAACTCACGTCGATCGTACCGAGTAAGCACGTACAACGTACCGAGTTAGCACGTACAACGCACGTTTTGGGCACCTTTTTTTAGGATATAAGCCGAGCCGACGGACGATTGCCATCATTTGAAGAGAACATGCTCTTGCAGCATCAGGACCCGGAGCGATGGAAAGGGCGGCATCTTATGGCTCCAGCACATGTGACAATGTGTACCAAGCACCTGTCAATCGGGCGGGAAAAACCTCGTTGCACTCGCACGCACTTACAACGTGCGTGGTGTAAGGACACTGTACGCGAGACGCACGGCCCCCGTACGACAATGTGACAATCGCACATCACACGCACGTTGTACGCACGTTGTACGCACGCCACACGCACGTACCACGTTCGCATCGTACGATGCACGCAGCTCCTCACTGCCAGACGTGTCGACGGGCTACGTACGTACGACGTGCGTGTGACGTGCGTTGGCAAACTCCCTCTCTGTTCTTGATAAATCCACCCTACGTTTTCAGAAAAACGTAGCGATCGTGGCCTCCCCAAAAAACGTACGAATGAATTGCACGCACGATGGGTTGTGACGGGGGCTTAAACCGATGAGACGGTGATGGTTGTTCATTGTCGACTCCTGGTACATGCTAAACCTAAAAGACCAGCGAAACGTTAATGCAGTTATCCAATCTGGATCTGTCTCAGATCAAAAGTTCAATGATGTGTTCTCTATCACTCTCGGCATTTAGTTAAGGTACTCATTGGAGCGAGTTGACATGAAGACCAGTCCCGTCTTGAAAGAAATGAACTCTTTCTACGGTTATTGTAAGAAAAGTTGTTTGTTTCGAAATAAACCTAAATCTTTTTATGTACACTGTGTACGTAACAACAAGCTGACACATTTAGATTCTTAGTAATAACTGTTTTATTGTGTTCCTTCCACCGAATGATAAACTTCTTGCAATAAAAGATGCTTATTATTCCCCAACCTTACAGCGCATTCGGGGTTTTATGACGTTCATTCTTAAGTAGGTTAAAAAAACAAAACATCTCGCGGTTTCCAGAGAAACATTACCAACCAGTATCTTCGCACTCTCGCCCACAGTGGTACATCAAATCATAAAATGCTGATCAAACCTTTGTGTGCATTTGTGATTCAGTGACAAAAATCAAAAGTTTGACAGACATTTCCCTTTCTAACCCATGAACTCGACTTGTTCAAACATGGGTTGCATCAACAGTTATAACTTTATCTACCTCTAAGCGAAAGTGAACTTGATAACCTATTAACGTGATATTTGCACTAAGCTTGCAAGTAAGGAAAAAAGTCTCTTCAATATCCGAAACCATTTATTTGTCAGATAATGCGTGGATAAAGGATTGCAAAGATTAGAACTGTTGAAGCAACACAGCTCCTGCAGATGGGGCGATTGATTTAAGCTCAACGTTCTTGCTAGGGGTTATCCAAACACTTTCCCCTTTCTTCAGATTGAAGACAGTTGTTGCACTTGCCGTGTCATAAGCTTCATCACCTGCACTACCGAAGGCGAGGCCGACGCTTTTTTCCAGGGTTGTTATATAAAAGGCAATACTAGGCTGAATGTTTCTGCTTCTGTACACCATGTTTGTCCAGTGAAGATAGGTTCCTGAAACCGGAGCGGTGAAATACCCTGTGGTTTTGTTGTATCCATCTCCTTCATTGTAGATAACCTTGTCAAAAACAACTTTACCTTTAGCCGACACGTTTTGGGGTTTATCGAGACGAGCTTCAAATCCAACAGTCCTTGGCAGCAATGCTAAAATAGAATTAAAATTCAAAATTAACAAAAAATCATCCTTTGTTCCATTGATGCAATATAGATTTTTAATTGAATTTAAAATTTGTTCTATATGTTGAGAAACTGGAAGGATTTGATCGGAATCGATTTGGGACTTTTAATGGCCCGAAAAGACTGAACAGTTGTCGAGTTCGAAAGGGCCAAGCCAGATTGGATCCATTCTAAATTAGTTGTGCAATTAGCGAAACTTGGGGAAAAGAAAAGATGCACTTCACACTTTAAATCTTCTTGATATAACTCAGTCTCGTAATTTGATGACAATCTGCGACAACAAGCAAATATCCATGTGCTAGAAACTCGAGAATGGCTCTTATTTCAACAGAGGTTTGATCAGGATGTTATGATTTGAGTTACCACCGTGGTTAGAAAATGACATTATTGTGGTACAATACATGCAAGAAATATCCACAGAAGTACCTACAGAATCGAACTAACAATCCTCGTTCTGCAGCCATAGACTCAATGCTTGCCATCAACGGAATCGGGATATCTTTTTTGTGTAGCTTACATTTCACGACGTAAGATTCTCTTGGTTGCGTATCAATTTTCTTTAAAAAACATTGCGTTGGGCATCGATACATAGTAACTAAACTGAGGTACAACAGAAACTTTACACCCTTTTATTTCACTCATATAGCAAAATAACAAAACAAATTGATATGATATAACCGGGATATTAATATTTTCAATGTTGACTGATTCGGCAAACAATCATACTTTTTTTTTTCAAACATGCAGAGTTAGAGTCACTGAAAGGACCAAGGTGTATAAAATCATTTTTCAGTCCACAGTTTGATGAACATGTCATTTCGTGCACGTGACTTCCATAATCAACGTTTTTGTCAGTTCAAGAGTACTCAATATCACATCAATAGCTTATGTGACCTCCATTTGCGTTGATTTGCCGTCTCATTGATAACGTCAGGCGATGAATCTGGTCTTTGGCTGCGGCTGTCGACATTTCAACTGTCGTCCAAGATGATCCCAAAGATGTTCTATAGGTGACAAGTCCCGGGAGCGCGCTAGCCATGGTAAGATGTTGACGTTGTTCTGGGCAAGGAAATCTCTGGTCAATCTGGCAGTATTGGTTGTGGCGTTGAAACTTCGTCTCATTAATCTGTTGTTGAAGAATGGCAGCACTACGGGAGTCAGTACTTGATCTTGGTACACCTGAGCAGTAAGATTTCCTTGTATGGTAACCAGAGGTGTCTTCTGATCCCCACTAATGCCTCCCCAGACCATCACTCCACCGCCACCAAAGGGTTGAACCTCTTGTACACAACCTGGTGCATATCGCTCTTCTCTAAGCCAATACACTCGGACTCTACCATCGTCATGGTGAATATTAAACCGCTGTTGATGGGTCACCTGAACAGGGAAATGGTGGTTTGTCGGCTGCATCCAAGAGTTCTTGTTTGTTGCTCCCACCTGGCTCTCGCTCACTATAGTGACCAAGGATTTTAATTTTAATTTGTACATTTTCAAAATATTTTTTAAATTACGGGTGAAAAATTCTTTTGTACCTCAGTTTATAAAGATGTTCATATAGTAAATAATTTTCCTCTTTGAAAAGTTTGATTACTTACGCCTGTTAGACCCAGGACCCCGACCACTTGTGTTCATCTGTCCTGTGATCTCATGAAGCAAAGGTTGTATCTCAGTCTGGGTCGAGGTCAGTTGTGAGAGTCCTGATTTCGAAAAGCTGGCATTACAGTTTTGCAAGTCCTGTTCGAGTGATTTAACTTCATTCTTTACCATCTCCAACTCAACGATAGATTGATTATGTTTTTGCTTCATCTCTCCAAGTTCCGCCATGGCTGTCGTGTACTCATGCTCTAAGTTTTCAACTTTCATCTCAAGCTCCTCGGTGGCGTTCTTATTTGAAGTCAGTTCCTGCAGTTCACGTTGAAGTTCTTCGGTGACGTTTTTGTTTGTATTCAGTTCCTCCGCAGTCTGTGTAAGCTGAGAGAGAACACTGGACAGGACTGCCGAGTACTTCTGTTGCTGAGCTTCAGAATGGGCCCGAACTTCTTGAAGTACAGCGTCCATTGCCTTCACGTGTTCATTTAAGCTCGTAATATTAACATCTCTGTAAGTTGACTGGCCCTCACACAAAATTATAAAAAGTATAGTTGTATAGATTTTAACAAAGACTGTAACCCATGCCATGATCAACACTCACCTTGTCATATATCACAACTGATAATTCAGGTTTTAGAGGTGAGAGAAAGCCAACATCTGGTTTAAGATTACACCTTCCAGCAGATTCCAAATATTATAGTCTGAACTGTTCATTAAAGACCGACTCTTCCGGCACTTATGCATTTATGCAAATTGGAATTTTGTTTGATTTAGCAACTTTAAAAACGAAGTTGGTCTTTTTCTATCACTTCAATCCAAAACCCCGTGTTAAATTTGAAGTTTTGAATTCCAGTTTATGGGCCTTTAGAAGAGATTTTAGGAACGCTTCCTTCAATTCTTCTTGAGTTTTCTTCTAACGTTTGATTTAAACATATATATTTTGATTTAGCTTTGATTTATTCTTGTTAAGACATTTAATGATTATTTACTGAACTTAAAAAGCCTAAAGTATCTCAATTCATTCATTTGTTTACATTCAGATTTCTTTATAAAATGTCAGTGATATTCATTTTGGTAAATGTGGCCGGGAAAACGATCCCAATACAACATGGGTGAAGAAAGCCACATGTTTTTTTATGTCTAAAGAAATTATTGCTAATGTAGGGCGCTTAAATTTGTAAGTGTTGTAATAATGTTGTTGATATCACATAAATTCAATCTCACATAACATTTATCACTTAAAAACTAGTCTTTTTATTCAAATTTATTGCTAAGTGCACAGCCTAGCAATTTCCATTATAATCCGGAAAAGTGCCATGGGTAAAGAACCTATTATATTTCATGTTTAAAAGTATTTCTCGTCATTTGTCATTTTATTTTATGCTTTAGAGTCTTTCTAGTCATCTACCAAAAAGTAAAAAAAATGCACTATTGTCCAGTTTTCTGTTGCTTATATTGTCCTTTGTTTTTTTGTTGTAGCTTGTACCTGTATCACCGTGTATAAAAAAGAAGATCACCAAAATATGATGATATGAACTGTAATATAAGTACAAAGTATATGAACTGTAATATAAGTACAAAGTATATGAACTGTAATATGAGTACAAAGTATATAAGTACAAATGAAAATTTTATAAACCCATTCAAGTGTTTACCAAATAAGATTTAAAGGAATAAAAACTGGTGTGCAAGATCAAACACTTGATGTGACCCCCTTCTGTCCACTACACCCGGACTTTATATACTGCAATGATATTTTTTTATTTACATTATTACTATTTATACAAATATTGCAATTAGCATGGCCTGTATTTGTCAGTTATTGTCATAATAAATAGTGGGATACAAATGAACTAATATTATTCTTTCATATACCTTCTTTTGTTTCCTTAATCAGTTATTCAGTCTCTTTGTTTTTATTCATTAAAACGACCGATTTTTGCAATGATAGAAAAACATCATATAGAATCAATCGATCCCAAAGCTTCTAAACTGTTTCAAATTCATCTGAAAGATCACTGACTACAAGAGAGTTGAAAAGTTATGAATACGATGATAAAAGTGGACCTCTATTCACTTCCTGACCATAGGCCCCTGTATCATTGAAAGTTCAGTCGTTCCCGCTACACCGAAAAAAGTTTTGAGACAGCCCCACGATTTCAACCTCATAGCTATATATAAAGCTTTATACTATGTAACTTATTCTCGTAAATCCAGAGTAACGTTCCGATTATATCTCCGCTAACGTCTGGAACCAAGCAGGGCTCAATGTGATTCATAAATCACCTCCACTTAGTTGCATTACTACGAAAGCCTACAAGGGCCAAATTCAGTGATAACATTTAAAAAAAAAAGTTGAAATAACAAGTTATAAAGTTGAAATAACAAGTAATAAAGTTGAAATAACAAGTAATAAAGTTGAAATAACAACTTTTAAAGTTGAAATAACAAGTAATAAAGTTGAAATAACAAGTTATAAAGTTGAAATAACAACTTTTAAAGTTGAAATAACAAGTAATAAAGTTGAAATAACAACTTTAAAAGTTGAAATAACAACTTTTAAAGTTGAAATAACAAGTAATAAAGTTGAAATACATGTTATAAAGATGAAATAACAAGTAATAAAGTTGAAATAACAAGTTATAAAGTTGAAATAACAACTTTTAAAGTTGTAATTATAACTACTTAAAGGGGCAGTAGCACGATTTTTGACAATTTCATATTTTCAATTTTTCACTGATAATTGTATGTTAATGCTAAATGTATTACTTTGAAAGTGTCAAAAATTTCATAACACAAACCAATTATCCATAGTCAGAGAACGAATTATTAAGATTCCCATAAAATCCATTGGCAGCCATTTTTGTGTGAACACCTTTGATTCATTTTATGTAAGAAAATTAATCGCATCACTTAACTTGATATTATTTTTTTGATTCATTATTGCTTCATTTAGTTAGATACATTGTCTTTAGATTGGAAACATTTATTTTCATTTTCCTGACATCACCTTATATTCCCCCTAAAAACGTGCTACAGCCCCTTTAACCTGTACTTTAATAAGATTATTCCTTTGTCAAATGTTTCAATTATTTCAACTTTATAACTTGTTATTTCAACTTTATAACTTGTTATTTCAACTTTATTACTTGTTATTTCAACTTTATTACTTGTTATTTCAACTTTAAAAGTTGTTATTTCAACTTTAAAAGTTGTTATTTCAACTTTTTAAAAGTTGTTATTTCAACTTTATAACTTGTTATTTCAACTTTATAACTTGTTATTTCAACTTTATTACTTGTTATTTCAACTTTATAACTTGTTATTTCAACTTTATAACTTGTTATTTAAACTTTATAACTTGTTATTTCAACTTTATTACTTGTTATTTCAATTTTAAAAGTTGTTATTTCAACTTTATTACTTGTTATTTCAACTTTATTACTTGTTATTTCAACTTTAAAAGTTGTTATTTCAACTTTAAAAGTTGTTATTTCAACTTTTTAAAAGTTGTTATTTCAACTTTAAACTTGTTATTTCAACTTTATAACTTGTTATTTCAACTTTATTACTTGTTATTTCAACTTTATAACTTGTTATTTCAACTTTATTACTTGTTATTTCAACTTTAAAAGTTGTTATTTCAACTTTTTAAAAGTTGTTATTTCAACTTTATAACTTGTTATTTCAACTTTATAACTTGTTATTTCAACTTTATTACTTGTTATTTCAACTTTATAACTTGTTATTTCAACTTTATTACTTGTTATTTCAACTTTAAAAGTTGTTATTTCAACTTTTTTTTTAAAAATGTTATCACTGAATTTGGCCCTTGTAGGCTTTCGTACATTACCGTCTAGAAACTAGAATGTGTTTTTACTCGTAAAAACAGATGTCTCAACCATACACCATTTCAGCTGAATTTTCTTTTTGAAAAAACCTTATAGTATCGACACAAATAAAAACTATATTTTTATATAAAACAACATAAACTGTAAGTTTTGGTTACATTTGACTTATATACATGGGATTCGTTAATCGATATCTACGCATTTTGTCATGAAAACTAACTCTTTCCTTCAAAATGACAAAGTCCAAACTGTTGCCATGAAAACCCCAAATTACATGATCTAAAAGAAGTTGAAACCCCCCAAAAAGCACATCTACATGATATGAAGAGGATGTGCACCCAATTAGGTGCAGATTGGTCAAGTAGTTTCAGAGTTATGCTCCGGAAACTAACCAAGTCCTCCAAAATGACAGTCCAAACTGTTGCCATGGAAACAACAAAATATAAAATTGAAAAGAAGTTGAAACCCCAAAAGGCACATCTACCATTCTCTCCCCACAGAGGCAGATCAAGTCAAGATATGTTGATACAGCCTCTGTTCTATAACTTTGTGGGATAGAATGGGAGACGCCTAATTAGAGGCAATCGAAGTCAGTCGTACAATCACACCCCCCCCCCCCCCCCCCCCCCCAGTTCCATGTAGGTCAAGTTATATTCCAATATATGTATTCTTTGCAGTGGTAACAATATCAGTCATGTTCTATGTTCATACAGTGTCAATATGAGTATCACAATAGGTCACAATCCCTTTCTTTTGGTTACTTCCCAAAAGATAACTTGAAGGCAAAACAGTCACATTTACAATGTTTATATGGTATGTGTTTGTCATATGTGTTTGAGGAAATATATTTACAAGCTTGATCCTCAACCTACTGTTTTCAGACTGTTTTAGTCCAAAATTTCAAAACTTATTTGAACTTTGGAATTAAAACCCCTAAAAGGCACAACAGCATCATATAGGTTACTGCCATACCAAGTTTGAAAATTCCAAGTGATATAGTTTTTAAATTATGATCCAGAAACGACACAAAGTCCGAATATCTGACCGTTTTTGTCAAAATTTCAAAAATTATTTCAACGTTGGAGGTGAAACCCCTAAAAGGCACAACAGTATCATGTAGGCTACTGCCATACCAAATTTGAAGTTTCCAAGTGGTATACTTTTCTAATTATGCTCCGGAAACGAGACAAAGTCCAGAAATCGGATGGTTTTTGGTCAAAATTTCAAAAATTATTTGAACCATTGAGATGAAACCCCTAAAAGGCACAACCGCATCATATAGGCTACTGCCATACCAAATTTGAAGTTTCCAAGTGGTATAGTTTTCTAATTATGCTCCGGAAACAAGACAAAGTCCAGAAATCGGATGGTTTTTGGTCAAAATTTCTAAAATTATTTGAACCAAAAAGGCACAACAGCATCATATAGGCTACTGCCATACCAAATTTGAAGTTTGGAAGTGGTATAGTTTTAGAGAAATGCTCCGGAAACGATTTCGGACGGACGGACGCACGGAAGGACACTCGGAGCGCTATATACCCCCGACTACGTCGTAGCGGGGGTATAAAAATGGCGGAACAGCAAAACATCACAGATTGTGACTTTTCTACAAATGCATTTCACAACCATACTAGGATATTTTATAAAATCTATTCGCAAGTCTTGGGCCAATCTTTCCCCACAGAGGCAGATCAAGTCATGTGGATTTAGCCTCTGTTATATTACGCTGATTTTGTGGGATAGAATGGGAGATGCCTGATTGGAGGCAATCAAAGTTAGTTGTGCAATCAGCGACGCTGTTCTTAAATCATCAGTTTGGCTACTGAAACAAGGCAAAGGCATTGTGATATAAACCACCCTTTCCATGCGAGCAGCCTTGTCATTTGATAACGAAATGCGAATGTCGGAAAAATGTATCAAAGCCACAAAGCTACAATGCATGAAAACATACTGGAAGTTAGATCAGTCAAGGCCTTTAAGAAATATTAACTCGTGATATGTTCCTGTCTGATGAAATATGTAAATTGAAATCGGCTTCTACACCGACTGGACTTACCAGACACTGCATTGGTTTAATTTAAGTTAAATTATATTATATAATATTAATCCTAACAACTTGGTAAAAAAATTTGGTAAGCAAAATATGTTTAAAATATTGAATACATTATAGATAGGTTTCCAAAATTGAGTTTAATAATAGAGGCTGTTAACTTTAACAAAGTCGCGAAAAACCAAGAACCTTTAAAATGATACCTTCAGCAAAAGTCCATACTCCTCGATCAAATGACACAATTGATATTATTAAGCATATGTGACTTCAAAAGTAACTATTTCATATTACAAAGAAAACAAAGAATAGTACAATGTGATTACTTTAAACATTACTGATGTAATGATGTCTTGGTTACTAGTCTATACTAATTTCAAGTACGTGATTAAATGATGCAAATGATATATATTTTTTTAAATATACACAAAAGAACTTAACACCTTATTTGAATTTAATCATATGAATGATTTTCAAATACAAATTACAAAGTTTCTGACGTCATACATGAAAAACTGACCAGGACAGAAGGTTTCAGGTTCTGATTTTTTTTACAAACATTTAATTTGATTAAACACTACTGTTTACAGAATTATATGACGAAATTTACGTTAAAACCAATTAATGAACCTTATTCTTCACACGTTTACCATTAAGCATGGTCAGGGTTATCTTGGTGTAAATTTTGATTTTACCCCTTTCTTCATTAAACAATATTTTGATTAAACAGAAACCAGACACCACAAATCGTGCAATAATCAAAACGATTCAAATGCATATGATAACTTTTATTTATTTAATAAATCGGAAAACAGTGGTGTACAGTTTCTTTTGTATCTTAGTGTATTTAACAGGCAGTCAATCCGAATAGGGATAGGCATAATATAAAGTATTTATCCTGAATTATCGGAGCATTCACTCTGGATCATCGAGGATGTCAAGAAAGTCAGAAAAACTAATTACTCGTGAAACAAGTCCTGTTATCTTGAACGACGGTGTCCGGTCTCCAGCAGTCCGTGAGTACAAAAATCCATCCCAGACACTCAATGGTTACAGCTGATGTGGAAAAACATCTTACTTTTTGGTATGAGCGTTATTGCAAAGGAGAAACATATTTCCAAGGAATGGACCTGCATAGTCTCAATTTTGATTCAGGAGGAACTGGACGAGTCTGCGAACAGATCTTGCATGTCTTCTTCACCTTTTCGTCTTATTCAAGATCCATATTCGGCCGCCACACCATTCCACGTGCAGGAGACTTCAACTGTGTAATGTCTGGGTGCGCCTCGTGAAGTGCGTCCATCACTCACTGACGATCTTCATCTTCACAACGTCGGAGCCGAAACGAGATGATCTCCAACTCTTGCCGCTTTGCCCTTGAAATCAAGAGTAACACTTTCCATGCTAGCTGATCAGCCTACTGCGAGGATGTCAAATAGATTAATCAGAAGACAGCTTGTAATTTGAATTTCCACTAACGCTTATCCTGACCACTCAACGAAGATCTAATTTTAACAAACAGACAGGGTCATCAACATCCCCCGCCAAATAAGTTTCATTAAAACTCTCAATATTTTCCTACATTGGCCGTAACTCTGTAATATGTAATTGCATAAATATCAGTTTCGAACCTCATCAAGGTATTGATACCCTGAAGACACGCACGATTAAGATTTCCTTGAACCGAGTTTGGTTAATCTATCGTAAATAGTTTCTGAGAAAAGTTGGCCCCTTTGACAACACCCTCGAAGTGAGTCCAAAACACGGGAAAAGGGCAATAAACTCCCCTAAAAATAATTTTGCTGTTCTGATTTTCGAACTCTATCAAGGTATTGATACCATGGAGACACGTACGTTTTAGATTTCCTTTAACGACAGTAGTTCGACCAATGCTCATAAAACATTGTGTGATTTATTGTTATTTTCTGTAGAGATTATAAGTTGCGTAAATAACGATGCATGTACATTAAATGTGAATACTATCATCCATAGAAATTGATAATAAAGTTCAAATGATAACCATTATCAAAAGTAATAATAGAAATTGAATTTGATAAATATAGCCACTAAAAAAATCGTAAAACAATCCAGCATACTGAAGTTTGATACTAAGTTTTCTTTCGCATAATCATACCAGATTATCCGTTGGCATTATTAATTTGTTTCCAATATAAACAGCGATTTTATTGGCTGGTAAGGGACGTAATTCGTGATCTTGGTAGATGGTTTTGCTTGGTTTCCCAGGTTTTCTGTGCCTTGTAGGAGGAGTGTTCTTACACGAGATAAGTGTGCTGTCTCTATCTGTCCATTGCTGTATCTGTTGTGTCTTCACTTGGGATGCCTCACAACTTTCCCACAACCAACAGCCAACGCTGAATTGTGCTAGACGCAATTGGTGAGGTTGTCTTGTCCGGACTGAAGATGTTCTTTTTTTATGTGAAAGTTCCTCAATAAATATACTGAAGGAATATCTTTTTCCCAAAGATGATTGCTAGAGTTTAAAGGTCCAGTTAGGAATATTTTGTGTCTGCTTGAGACGAGGATCTAGGACCAAACGCCACAGGTTGATCTTTCCCATCTTTCGTGATGTGTGATAGTACTTCTCCTATGCCATATGAAGAGGCATCACGAGTAGTTCTACACGATGCAAAATGATCTTTCACTTTGTTGAAAGCGGTCTTGTTTTTATCTTTGTATATCCACATACTTCTTGCAAGAGACGATGCAGGGGTGCAAGTATTGTATTGACCTAGCCCAAAAGGGATCTTAGTTTTTACTGACGTTTCTTTGTACAGGTGACCGTGCGGACACAACAGCGAAAACATAAAAAACTAATCCTTCTTTGTCGATTCGATGACCCAGATACTCCAAAGATTTAGTCCAGCCTGCTTCAGTCTTTCTGAACCAGCTCTGACGTTGTCAACATGTTCGTCTTCACTATCACCGCTTACAAGAATGTCATCCAAGTTAAAACAAATGTATGGCAATAATCTTCAACAAGCACTTGGTGGTACGCTGCAAAATGGCCGGAAGAGCAGATATCCCAAATGGTAGACGTTGTTAATGGTACACGCCACGGTGGGTGTCTTGATGGTTTTAAGTTTCATGGAACTTTCGTTTAGCTAATGTCCGCTGTTGATAGCCTTGACTGTGTAACTCTGACCTCCGGACAATGACGTTCACTATATACACAATGGATAATTAAATTGAAATTAATAAGGTTCAGATAAGATAATTCTCAATAGTTGTACAATAAATGAACAAGATGTTGAAAGCGTGAAAAAAAATTATGCTACATTATTTGATATGCATTTTTGTACATCACTGTGAGAATATATCTGGCACGGATATGTACATTAATGCAATGACTTGAAATAACAGGCTGTCATAAGCAGTTCGTTATGAGTTGAAACGATTAACTTGCAATTGATACTTGAATATGTTATTTAAAAATAAATCTTTCTTTAGTATAACCAGTACGTACACTGTGTGGGTGTGAGTCACTCACTGGCCTCTATTAATTAATTAATTAATAAATTATCTCTGTTTAATTACATTTATTCTTTTCATTGAGTTGTTGTTACTGTGTATTGTACTATTTACTTATATATATGCCCCTACATCATTACTCTTCCTCTGCTTGAGAACGGCACAAGAATCTCTGTCGAAACGTCGCATACAATGGACAAATAAGTTGTCATCCATATATTCCTCGAGCTCAGCATTGTTGGATGTATTTCATCATTTACATTATGTTTAAAACAGTGAGGGTTCTCAAAGATGATATCATGATATTTAAATAGTCAACGTTAAAGTTCAAGAAACGGATGACCCACGCATGACCTGTCCTGAATAAGATCAAATCAAATCCATCTTGGTGACCCAGACATTGACCTCTATTGCAACCTCATTCGAGACTGTCGGTCCGTGCACGGGTATCCTGATGTGATCAATGCGAAAGAAGATATTTCAAATTGAATCGTTTTTATTGTAGGGTGGAGAAAAACCTAATGTGTTAGGAAATCAGCTGCATATAACTGAATCATTATAGCTTAACATTATCTATTTAACGCCCTTTCCCTATGCGTTCGACTTTAAATTCAGAACTATCGTAATTCTGTCATATGCCGCTGATTTGAAAACATAGTATGTTTATCTCCTTGATAATCCTTTAGTTGTCGATATACAGCAAGATATCATACCAACACAATCAAGTTAAGAGGCAATAATATCATTTCTGTCACAAGATGTGAAAGGAAAAGGTCAAACAGGTTGCATTAATTTACGTCTTTTATTTCTCAAATATGAACACTGTCATAAATATTACACAAAAGCATTGACTTCATGTTCGAAATAATCTTTCGACGTGGCTTGAATGATTGTTTAACAATCATTCCACGACGATATTATACATCGAATCTTGATTATAGTCTTCAAAGCACAAAGGTTACACGTTTTGCACTAGCTATATCTGAAATCTCCAAATTTGTCAATTTATACAGATATAATCTCAGTATTGTTTAATCAACACAGCCCCTGCAGTTGGATAGATGGCTTGAAGTTGAACCTCAACACTAGAACGTATCCAGGTCTGTTCCCCTTTCTTTAGATGGAACAAAGTTGTTACACTCGCCGTCCCAAAGGCTTCATCTGCTCTCCCATAGGCACGCCCTAAGATTCCTTTTGTAGTTTCAATATAAAACACAATGGCAGATTTATCACTCTTGTATACGATATTTGCCCAGAAAAGATAGGTTCCTGACACGGGAGCAGTGAAATATCCGGTGTTTTTATTGTATCCATGTCCTTCATTGTGGTTGACGTTTTCAAATACAATTCTATCTGAAGGTAAGGCGGTTACAGCTTGGCCGGAATAAGCTTCAAAGCCAATATCAGTAAGCAGCAATGCTGAAAGAGAAATGAATTTAAACAAAATAAAGCCATCATGAATCAATATGTTTAAAATTGAACAAAATAAATGAGATTGGTATTTTGAATTTTAATCTAGGACCAAATGGTTCAGTCATACAAAGTGAAACGCGTGAGCTTTTACCCGTAAGCGCTTTGACCCGGTCTTTATTAACTATCATTTATTACAATGAAGTAATGTTTTTGAAAAATCTGTCCTACCCTAGGTCAAGGTCACAAGGTCAAACTTCATTTCTTTATCACATAGGGTGCACTTCTCAAAGAAAGGGGAAAATCACGCATCAAAGGTTTTGGTTGAGGATAAGAACAGATAGGCGAAAACAATATATATACCTGTACTCGTACTTGGGGGCATTTATACAATTTGATGGTAGACTTTTAGAACATAGGTATGAGTTTCAGAAAATGAAAATAAGCTTTTCAAACCAGAGGGTTTTTAAGACTGAGCAAATGAGTAAATGCCTCCCAGTACACTCGCAATGAGAAAGATAAGAGACTTACGTTGGTTGGAAGCAGGAAGTTGTAAAAAAAAGAATCCGTGGGAAGATAATTCTGATGTGGAACAGCTCGTGCTGCAGTTTCGCAGGTCCAATTCAAGTGATCTTACCTTTCTTTACCGTTTCCAACTGTATCTGAGTTTTGTTGTTGGCTTTCTTCGTCTCCTCAAGTTCCTGCTGCAGCTCCTCTGTGAAGTTTCTGCTCCTCATCAGTTCGTGACTGTTCTGTGTAAGCTGGGACAGCAGACTAGACAAGGTTGCCGAAAATTGCTCTTCCTGGACTCGAGCATGAGATTTGACTTCCTGTAGTTCTGCATCCATTTTCTTAATGTGTTCATTTAAGCTTTTGATATCAACATCTTTATTTGTAGTCTGAGCCTCAGACAAGGCAAATGCGTAAAATAATAATTTTACAAAAATTAGAGAAACCATGATTGAGAGCATTGTCTAACCTCACTGTCCTATTTAGGGACTGATAACACGTAAAGGATTGGTGAGAACTGCAATCTGTTGATAGATAAGTTAAAGTATTATTCTTACAGTATACTCATGAACTATATTTACTAAGAATAACGTCTTTGGAAATGGTCACTTGAAAAATAACATTAATTGTCTGCA
This sequence comes from Steromphala cineraria, assembly GCA_916613615.1. Taxonomy (NCBI): domain Eukaryota; kingdom Metazoa; phylum Mollusca; class Gastropoda; order Trochida; family Trochidae; genus Steromphala; species Steromphala cineraria. Next base: position 73,479,920 of record OU744724.1, on the reverse strand, counting down.
AAATTAAATATTATCGTGACAAAGTAATGAAAAAAGGTGTTATGTCTCATTGTAAAGTTGTGAATACAGTAACACCCACACACTCAAAAAGCATTCCCACTCTCGACAGTTTTAAAAGGACTTTAAAGACCTACTTGTTCAGAAAATATTACAACTCTGCATGATATTCTTGACAACTACGAAAATGTTGACAATTATTGACACTATGTTTAGCGCTATGAGCATTCACCTAGTGAAGGGAGTTTAGCGCATAATAAATGCACTTATATATATATATATACACTCATATATAAAATATATTTATTTATATTTATTTATTTAATATATATTTAATAAGTAATTGTTTGACTGATCTACCAAAATTAGAATCGGGCGAAACTGAATCACGAAGAGAGACTAAAATATAGGCCTTAAAACAACGAAAACTAATGATTTTCCCATTTCAGGGGATTCATTCCATCGTACAGTTGATCCAGGAATATTTGTCTCGTTTTTTATGAAATACACATTTCGTGTTATATTTTCCAAATTAATGTGCATATGTTTAGTCAAAGTGAAGAGGTATAGTTCACTAATATGAAACGTATACAGTGTCTGTCAGTGGTATTGTAATATAAGAAATAGAAGACGAGTTGGTGCGCCCTTCGTGTTTTATGCTCCCTGCTATGTTTTATTCAACGATAGATGCACAAAAACGAGTTTTCTATTTCATATATGAGATATCCTTAACAATTACTCGCTTTTTATATAAAATCAGTTGAAATTTATGGTAATATAAACAAATAATTATCGTCAAATAAGGCACATCGTCGGTCCCATTGTCTGCCATTGTTTTGATGCCGTCGGTATCTTGTATCAAATCGTAATGTCCTTATGCCATTCAGCAGGAAAGTAGCTCTTGTGCTTTCTATAGTTTATTAAAGGGGCAGTAGCACATTTTGAAATTGTCCTTGATAGTTGTTTGTTAATGCTAAATGTATTATTTTGATAGTGTCAAAGATCTCATAACACTAATCGATCATCCATAGTCAGAGGACAACATATATAAAGATTTACATAAAATCCATTGGCGGCCATTTTGTGTGTACCGCTTTAATTCAATTTGTGTAAGAAAAGGAATCGCAAGGCTTAACTTTACAGTATATATTTATTACTGCTTCATTTAGTTAGAATGCATTTTCTTTCAATTGGAACCATTAATTTTCATTTTCCTGACACCACCTTATATTCCCCCTGAAAACGTGCTACTGCCCCTTTAAGAAATGTATATACTGATTTTACGTAGATTTGTGTAAGAGGTTAGATTATTTAACCTTGATCGAATTTTATTATATCTTTTATTTTTATTCTAAATCAGCACAATTTTAATCGTCCTTGTCGTGTAACTAGGATGGTCAAACTAGGTTGTTGGTTATCACAGCCATACGGTCAAATATTAGGGCAAGACTATAAAGAACAAATAGACGCTATGATACAAATCAACACTACCTGGTCAATTGTTGCAAGAATATGTTTATTGTTTGAGATAAAATCGTTTTACATATGGAACATTTTAGCAACCGTCTCATAGACTGCCATCTTAAAACTGATAACGTTGCCGTGACTTGATGCTAAGATAGCTGCAGTGTTATGAATAGTCATCAAATTATAAAATGAACATTATAACTTATATCTGAGAAGATTCCCTTTCCTATGAGGATAACTTTTGAAAGCATTTTAGCAAACACCTAATTAATGAACATCATTCCTAGCCAGTGATGACTCGCTTTTGTCCAGGTAAGGCATGTTTTATGTCTCACAATGGAGAAATTATTATTGATCTCAAACAAATATTAAACATATTTCTTTCAAGATTTGGTGGTGATTTATACTAAGAAAAGCCATGATAAAAACACAAATATTGAAGCAATAAAACAAATAAATTGATTATGATATTTTTAATTGTTGACGTATCCAAATAACTTACACTTGTATTTTGCTTTTGAAGTCTACTACCAAATTGCAACAAAAAAGATAAATAGAGGATACTAAACGACCTTCCATTTAATACTATTTTTATTCAACGAGTAAATGATTTTGTATAAAACGAGCGAAAGCGAGTTTGATATCAAATCATTCACGAGTTTAATAAAAATAGTATTAAATGGAAGGAAGTTTAGTATTCTGTTTATTACTTGCCCTAAAAATCACGCAAACTTTCCGAAAATGTGCTGAAACTAACAGTTCCGCGACTCGGCACCCATTGTGACGAAGCGCTTACATTATGTCGTCACAACAGCTCACTTCTGTGACGTCATACTTTAATTGTGATATTACACTAGTTTAATATTGCCGTATTAATATTACACTGCGGTATCTTACACGGGCGTGTAATAATATTTTTTTCAAAACGATTGCAGTATCTTATTATGTACCTTGAAAACCTGAGACTATCTTGATATTGACACAATCACACAAAACTCCAACATTACCCTAAGTCTACCAAAGCAAGTGCTTCGGGTTGCGTACAATACCCTAAGTCTACCAAAGCAAGTGCTTCGTATCGCGATGGATAATTAGACAATGAAATCATGTTTTATTTTACCAAGATGGAAGTCCTCGGGTGAGTTCCTGATATTTGCTTAAGACTCGTTGAATAGCATTCTCTCCCCACACACTGGGTGGTAACGTACCCCGGAAATTGCTGACCACGAAGCGAGGAAAGATGGCAGAGGCAAGGGACCAGGAAAGATTCACAATCGATTTAAAGTCTATCTTAGGTTTTCTAAATGCAATAGACTACAGGTTAATGCTTTATGTGGATAATAGTTAAATAAAAATTTGAATTACTCACTGACAGGTCTTTCTTACGTTACCATTATCGAAAATCGGCAGTGTGCTCGCTACAGAAAGAGTGAAAGGGAACAGTATTTGATCAATTTAATTATTTTCGTGTCATTTTAGAAGGTCAAATCTATGTTAAAAAGAAATTCTAGAACATTGTACACTTTCTTGACACCCCGTGATCGTGTGATTTTGAGAGAGAAATGAGTAATTTGACAAAATAGTTGAACTTGATTGGTCTGCGTATTGACTCGAGAGGTGGTCTGCATATTGGAAACACAAATATATAGTCAATACGCAGACCACTCGAGTTCAACTATTTTGTCAAATTACTCATTTCCCTCTCAAAATCACACGATCACGGGGTGTCAAGAAAGTGTACAATGTTCTAGAATTTCTTTTTAACATAGATTGTTCTTGATCTGTTCTCTATAAGTAATGCGTATATGAACACAACTTACTAATTGCTCCAAAAGTTTTGACAATATGATAATTCGTTAAGAAAAGGTGACCATTTAACAATTTCCAAAAATTGTCATATTATGTTGGAAATCATTTGGTAAGAAGCTGTTGTTCCAAAATCGTCAAATATAAATAGGAAGAGTAAACATTTCTCGTTTACACTGATTATTGCCGAAATAAAAACAAAGGGAAAAAACGTGATTAGTATTGTTTAATCAACAAAGCACCTGCAGATGGATACACGGCCTGGAGATCGACCTCCACCACAGGACGTATCCAGGCACGATCCCCTGCCATCAGATGAAACAAAGTTGTTACACTCGCCGTCCCAAAGGCTTCATCCGCTCTGCCGTAAGCTCGACCAATGATTCCATTATTTTTTTCAATATTAAAGACTATAGCAGAAGAATTGCTTCTGTAAACAATGTGTGTCCAGAAGAGATAGGTTCCTGAGACTGGAGCAGTGAAGTAACCGGTAGTATTGTTGTATCCATGTCCCTCGTTGTGGTTAACTTTATCAAATACAATTTTATCTGAAGGCAAAACTGTAGTTGCATTGGTCAGGTAAGCTTCAAATCCAACGTCTGTATTCAGTAAAGCTGAAACAGAAATACATTTTAACTTTTATAGGTAACTGATGTAGTTTCATAGTAAAACCCTGATTAATTCGTCTTTAATTTATACATAGGTTATGAACCTCTTCGGGTGTCGTTATTATAATCTGGAGACAGCTTCATTGTACGTCATTTCTGGTTGGATGAGAGCCGGTCACGTGATAGTCTACCGGAAAGCATGTTAACTTCAGTTCGAGTGAAGCCAAAGCCACTGTACCTAAGCTATTGCTGGTAACGATCGTAACCAACATCCTAAGATAGCGGAAGGAAAGATCGCTTCGCGAGTATTTTACATGATTTAACAGTTTTCTAAGTGTTTTAATCAATCTTCTATTGCACACATATGCTCTCAATAAGCCAGCAAAAGCTAAGATACAGTGAAAGAGGCATTGACTTGCGGCATGTCGTTATTCTTTCATGTGTTCATGTTGTCATGACGTTTTTGTTCATAGTTCTGAACAGGCTGATTATGGTCTTGGTAAATTCGTTACATGATAAAAACACAATTATGGAAATAGAAATTCGGTCAATACCTTTTAATATAGACCAAAGTAAATTTTTTTTACCGAGAATGATGACCTTTTCTCGAGTCTATATGATGTATATCAGCTATATGAATGTCATCATTACTTTAATCAGCTGTTTGACTGAAATACAGTTTGTTTGTCAGTTTCAAAAACAATCTTCAATTACCCAAACCAAGTAATTTTCCGAATAAGTTGAATGACTTACGTTGGTTGGAACTAGAAAGCTGTTGGTGCCAAGAGGCATTGATCCTTCCTGCGATCTCTGAAAGTAGTACTTTAGTTTGTGTCACGTTAAGTTGTGGTAGTATATGCAGAGATGAATCCAGGTTGAAGAAGCGCGAACTAAGGTTTTGCAAGTCCTCTTGAATGGATGTTACTTCGCACTTGACAGTCTCTAAACCCACGAGAGATTGATTATGTGATTGTTTCAACTCCGCCAAATCCTCTATCGCTGTGGTGTAGTCCAGGAGGGTACTGTTTTGTGCTTGTTTAAGTTCAGACAGCTCCAGTAGAGTCTTCCTGTGTGATTGTTTTAGCTCTGTCAACTCATCCATGGCTGCTGTGTAGTCTTGGAGAGTTTTGTTTTTTGTTTCTTTCAGAGAACTCAACTCCTCCTCCATGTTCTCAACCTTCAACTGTAGGTCCCCTGTTAAGTTTTGACATGTGCTCAGTTCCTCCAGTTTCTCAGTAGTCTGTGTAAGCTGAGAGAGAACACTGGACAGGACTGCCGAGTACTTCTGTTCCTGAGCTTGAGAATGAGACTGGACTTCATGAAGTACAACGTCCATTTTCTTCACGTATTCGTTTAAGCTAGAAATATTAACATGGTTGCTATTTCGCTGCGCCTCAAACAATGCAAACTTGAAAAGTAGTGAAATAAGTATTCTAACACTGACTATTGGCATTTCCATGACTGGCATAAACTGTGGCCTATATAACAAGTGATTTGATAATAGTCTGGCGAAAGATAACGTCAAGAATAATAAACTACGATCAACATTTTAAGCCCTATCTAGAGAAATGTCTGTAGCTTTTCTGTCTACTAAAACTTATCGCATATTCCTCCAAATCGGAAGAAGAAAGGAAAATAACCAACAAAATATTGTACCAAAACTTCCTAAATATAGCGATATTCAAATTGGTAAAAAAGTTGGAACCTTAATAACTGAAACTAGAGATATTCTACTTGAGACCAAATCATTTTAGGAAACATACAAAGCAAAACTGTAGTTGATTTTAAAAATATGTTCCAGAATTTGAATACTCCCGAACTCACAGGACTATAAAAATTAGATTTAGGATGAACTCAAGTATGATGAAGATCTGTTCAAAACATTTGATAACCACATGTTATATGATCAAGTGGTCTGGTCATGGGGTTGCCGTCAAGGTGATCCCATATCGCCTTTTTAGCTCATCTGGCCTGTAAGGCCCGATGGGCTTATGGCATGGCATGGTGGCCGGCGTCCGTCCGTCCGTCCGTCCATCCGTCCGTAAACTTTGTGGAATTTCGACTTCGTCTTTAGACCCCTAATAAGGGCCACAGGGGCCACACCCTAAAAACCTATTTTCATCTTCTTCTCCAGAACCATGAGGCCTAGAAAGCTGAAACTTTGTGTACAGACTCCTTGACTAGTGAAGATTATGAATTGTAGCTTTGGTGGCCCTATGACCCCTAATAAGGGCCACATATGCATCGCCCTAAAAACCTATTTTCATCTTCTTCTCCAGAACCATAAGGCCTAGAAAGCTGAAACTTTGTGTACAGACTCCTTGACTAGTGAAGATTATAAATTGTAGCTTTGGTGGCCCTGTGACCCCTAATAAGGGCCACATATGCCACGCCTTAAAAACCTATTTTCATCTTCTTCTCCAGAACCATGAGGCATTGAAGCTAAAAGTTTGTGTGTAGACTCCTTGGCTATTGAGGATTATAAATTGTAGCTTTGGTGGCCCTGTGACCCCTAATAAGGGCCACATATGCATCGCCCTAAAAACCTATTTTCATCTTCTTCTCCAGAACCATAAGGCCTAGAAAGCTGAAACTTTGTGTACAGACTCCTTGACTAGTGAAGATTTTAAATTGTAGCTTCGGTGGCCCTGTGACCCCTAATAAGGGCCACATATGCCACGCCCTAAAAACCTATTTTCATCTTCTTCTCCAGAACCATGAGGCATTGAAGCGAAAAGTTTGTGTATAGACTCCTTGGCTATTGAGGATTATAAATTGTAGCTTTGGTGGCCCTGTGACCCCTAATAAGGGCCACATATGCCACGCCCAAAAAACCTATTTTCATCTTCTTCTCCAGAACCATGAGGCCTAGAAAGCTGAAACTTTGTGTACAGACTCCTTGACTAGTGAAGATTTTAAATTGTAGCTTCGGTGGCCCTGTGACCCCTAATAAGGGCCACATATGCCACGCCCTAAAAACCTATTTTCATCTTCTTCTCCAGAACAATGAGGCCTAGAAAGCGAAAAGTTTGTGTATAGACTCCTTGGCTATTGAGGATTATAAATTGTAGCTTTGGTGGCCCTGTGACCCCTAATAAGGGCCACATATGCCACGCCCAAAAAAACTATTTTCATCTTCTTCTCCAGAACCATGAGGCCTAGAAAGCTGAAACATTGTGTGCAGACTCCTTGACTAGAGAGGATGATGAATTGTAGCTTTATAATAATAATAAAGGCAACAGGAACGTCCTTCAAATCTATTTTCATCTTCTCCTAAAGTATAAGGCCTAGAAAACTGAAACTTGTCGCCTATATACAGTGTTTAAAATATTGCCCGTCAGCCAGTCCTTGAACTGGCTACTTTTTGGTCAGGACTGGTAACTTTTCAATTTTTTTCTTAAATTTCCCAAAGGAATTGACCAATGAATTTTCAGGACAGGCTCGATTTCCAATCTATTTTATACACTGCTATATACTTAATTTTATGATTGGTGCCCCTGTGGCCTCTACAAAGGGGGAATCACATTGGTCACACTCTACATCATAGTTGATGATGAAGCCTGATGAGCTACAGAGCCAATGGCTCTATTTTTTATTCTATGTGCAGAAATCCATTGCATTTTGTTCAGAAACAATCCAAACATAAAAGGCATACAAATTGGTGACCTTGAATATCTTACATCACAGTTTGCAGGTGACACGACTAAAAAAGGTCTAAAAACGCTCTTAAAACCTTAAAATGTTATTCAAAGTTTTAAGGCATTATAATAAGCCCCATTCACGCACAATTTCGCAGAAATGGTTGGAAGAAACTACAAAGATACACTTAAAAAGATAAGAATTGAAATGAACATGTGGCTTGCGCGTGACATAGCACCTTTAGGCAGAAACACAATGGGTCTATTGCTCCCAAAAGTGAACCACATTTTTAACCACTACGTAACGCTAGTGAAGATACGAAAAATTAATTTAATAAATTTTGCTACAAAGTTATATGGAGAAATAAATAATAAGATAAAGCGCAGTGTCCTTTCTAAGACATAGGAACACCGAACATATAAAAGTATTACATATAAAAGTATTACGTCACAAAAAATGTGATTGGTAATAACGCCAACATAACTATAAACGGAAAACCACTTCATACCAAAAGACTAGAAACTGGTGGTGTAAAATATGAAATTGTCAATATTGAATCGCAGGGAAGGTTCCTTGATATACCAACTCTCACAAAAACATTTAACGTAAAGAAAAACTGTCTTGAATACGCGGGTACCCTTGCAGCTGTAAAATATTACATATAAACTTAAAATATTGTAATAAGCTGAATGAAACCTAATTCCCATACTACCATATTTTCTTGAAAATGTAGCATGTTTTAAAACTGAATGTCGGTATCTTTCAACATGTAAACATTAGTGGCACGAAACAAAATTATGAAATATATTGGGAAGCAGATTCAGATTGTAATCTGTCATTAGATATACGGAAAATATACCAATCACTCACACATGCCATGCAGCAATAGTCATTTTAGCTTTCAATATCGTTTGATTCATGGGATTCTACTTACATTTGTTTTATTGATAAAAATGGGCTATAAGGATGGTGATAAATTTGGAGAAAACGCAGAAACATTGCTGCACTTGTTTTATGACTGCAAAATATAAAAAAGATATTTTGTAAGAAACGACGGATTGGATTAAATCTAAAACACACTGTCAATTAAATCTTAAAAAACTGTGATATTTGGTTACCCAGAAAGCGGAATCAATGTTCTTAATATGATATTGATAATCATTAAATATAATTTGTTTAAAACAAACAAAGTTAGTTACCAAATAAAAAGTTATACGATAAAAACGCCATCCACATTATATACAACATCGACAAATTCTCTGCCTATACTGCCTGTAAGTATTCCAAATTCCAATCCCTGTCATCATGTCACAATTTCTTGTTAGGGATCTGTACCAAACGAGAAATTAAAAGAACGACTCCTAACGCACATTTATGACATATGTCATGTACAAAATAAGATTATTATTATGTTGAAGAACCTTTCTTCTTATTTAATAAAATATACCCTGTCTATTCTACGATTTCCTAAGTCCCCTGTTGACTATGTGTTGTTACTGTTTAATGTATATAATATTATCTTGCGTGTTTGATATTGTATATACGCGAAAAAAATGTATAAAGTAATAACAAGAAAACATGTATTACTCATCCGTATAAGATATTTCAATGTTATATATATAGGCGATATCAAACTACCAGTACTGTATTTCAAAATGGTGTGTATTTGAGATAAACATCATATTTCTTCTTTATTGTATTTCACAACGTATCTCATTCTCTCCCCACAGAGGCACATCAAGTCATGACATGTTGATCTAGCCTCTGTTCTAATTCGCCGATTTTGTGGTGTAGGATGTGAGACGCCTGATTGGAGGCAATCAAAGTTTGTTGTGCAATCAGCGACACAGTTTTAAAACTGTCACTTTACTACTGAATCATGGCAAAAACACACAGATATGAATCACACCTTATATGCGAGGCGCGTTTTCATTTGTATTAAGTTCAACAGATTTTGCTGCATTTTTTCCGCCAGGGAAAACGGCCAGCATCTACGGATTTAGTCTAATTAGACCAGAGGCTCAATCATCATGACTTGCTCCGCCCCTGTGAGGAGTGAATGGGCTATCACTTGACACTTCTGATCAATCCCTTTCCCCTCCGTCAGGTGAACCTTTCACCTGATGAAGAGGTAGGGAATAGCCCATAATTAAAAGTTGTGATCTATTTTTTAAGAATTTGCACATCATAGCATTTGTCTTAACCTTGGACAATTACTATCTTTAATGTTGAAATCGTTGGCTAGCCAAGGCACAATGAATTAAAGTGAATTGTTTTGGAACCATGAGTAGGACAAGCATTTAGAGCCACTGACTTCAATAAATTTTGTAGAGAGTCTTTAAGGTTGTACAATGAAAGGGGAAACAAGTTGCGAAAGAACTACACATTCACTGCATTGTTTTAAACCTTGAGCTTTTGACATTTAATATACCGTAACATAGTTCATTAGTTGGAATGCCACTCTCCTTCGGAAGGGATATAAGTACTTACTAGTTTCTGTTGAGGCTTATGTTGATGAACTCGAGTTATTTTTATCAATAGAGCTTTTGAAGAGATACATCTAAACTGTGCTTTGCAGGATACGTGCAATAAAAATGAGTTTTTGTAGGGTAAAATACGATACATGTACGAATATCCAGCTGTCCGGCAGTTTATTACGTCTTGTGTGCGATGCTTTCTATATTTATACAAATATCTTATCTTGACATCGTTTAAAAAGATAACAAACATCTGACGTGATAGTGCTTTATTCACCGCAAATGACAGAATATAGATGGATTTTATCTATTTTAGCTTTTCTATCACAGTAGTGAGATTCCATTTAAAAATATTGCAGATTCATAATATTATGTCAGACCAAACACTTTTTTCCAAGGACAAGAAGGAAATTTTTTTAGTCAAAATACTAAATACAAAATACATTATGTTCACTGTTGCGCATAATTCGTGCAAACTGACAGGATAAACATCATGCCAATAACAAAGATATGAGCTAGTTTTCATACAACATTATAATTTTCATTCCAGATAATCATTGTCTTAAAAAGTGCAAAAACAACATTACGTATTTAGGATCATCATGATGGATTCATCATTCATAAACCGAAGATTCAATACATACCCGTACCCAATTTTTTTTAATTTGGTAAAAACGACATACTCATCCATTTAAATAAATGAGATAAAAACAATATTGAAATTTGAAAAAATGAAAAGAGTTTTCCAACAGAGTTTTTTGGGGTTGAATTTCGCAAAACCTATGTTAAACATTACAAACCCTAATGTCATAAATTATCTCCATACCATGTTTTTCGCCATCATACAAAAAACTTCTGAAAAAAACATATTTTTGATAATGCATATCATGACACATCTTTGCGTCATTCTGTATCTCAATCCTACAATTGATCAAAGAATGAATACTAGTTTTGAATTTCTGGGCAGGATAGAACTTCCAGTGTTATTCTCACTGATTTATTACTTTTAACCAAAACATGAGAAATTGTAGATATTATTAAATTGAATTTAAGTAAGACACACTTTCATGTTATTATATATATATCTCAATATCATGTTTGGTTAACCCTTGACTCAGTGTTTAGAATTTCTTAGCCGGACTTACGGACACATTTACGTTTTAAAACACAAACTGTTTATACTTATCTTTGATTATATTGGTATTGGGGTGGTGGTAGAATTGATCTGGTCTAACAAGATATGCAATAACAGAGCACACTTAGTGATAGGAACTGCTTTGTTAAAACAATTATTATAGTATCGAGTACTCGAGGGGTGACAATGAGCAAATGTAACTGGACCTTTGAAATACTTTCACAGTGAACATCGACATCATGTATAACAATCATAAGGCCATAATCGTCTCAAGTGATACCCAACCTCACAGAAAGACACTACAATATTTGGTATCGAAAAGCACAACCGTGCATATTGATAAGCAAAAAGAAAACAAAACCACAGGGGGTACTCGACTGTACAGGTAAAGCGGAAGTTGCACCTCTGCAACGTCCAATTCCTCACTGTACAGTGAAAACAAAACAACCCCGACTCCACGTTCACGGTTAGTTCTAGTAATATTAACCTTCTGAGAGTTGAAAAGTGTAAAATATGAAACTTTTAAGTATTTCTTTACATATTTATAAAGGCATAATTACGATAATGTAAAAATTCTTGTCTGCCCGTTCGAAGCTAATGTAGTGATCGCGAAATTGACTGTTTAACTCATATTGCGGACTATGTAGAGGTCATTTGGAAACAAGACAAAATATAGACTGTACGGCCTGATGGACGTTGCACCGGTACTGTACGGGGAGTTACATATAATAACAGTTATACTGTACGGGGAGTTGGTACGTTATGATACATGTCCCCAATACATTAAGGCGCTTGCAAAATTCTGCCCCCCCCCCCCCCCCAACTTTTGAACCGCTCCTACGCCTGAGAGCTAGTTTTACTAAATCGCAAACGAATATAATTTGTAAATTTTGATCCAAACAATTGATGTTGTCATGCTAACTAGCTAATAGGCTACTATATTATACTGGTTTTATTCAGTATTTATGCTTTCTCACACTTTTCTATGTACTACTATAACAAATAACACACTGCCTCAGACCTTGGTTAGTTTGTCCTCTACACTCTTGGTGTGAACTTTAACTATGCAGATCTATCGCACTAAAATGAAGCATAAAACTGACTGTGTTTCAGTGTTTTCAACAAAGTTCCAAAGTTCATTACTCCATTACTATTTAAGTTATCAAAACAAAACATACATCACCCGAAACTATTATGCATGTAAGTTCTGAACAGTGATTGATTGATTGCGTTGGTGTTTAGTGCCGCTTGAGCAATATTACAGCCATAAGTGGCGTGTGGAATTAAATGCTATCCTTATTTTATAAACACATGACAGTTCTCGGTTACGCTGTAAATGCGCAACTTCCCGTACAGTCAGCATCCGAGACAGTCGCAACGTCCCTTCAGCGTACAGTTTAATTTTATTCGAAATATTTGGCCGAAACAGTCAGAAATACTTGATTGGGCATTTATATAACGATATCCACATTCTATCAACATATGAAAGGTTAATTTGAATGACTCCGTTCATCTAAATTGCTGTGATTGGCAAATTTAGACATATTTTCGTTAGGCTTTTGTACGCGATCTCAAGGACAGCTCAAAATCATCATTATGCAGAGACCGAAGTTATGTTACATTATAAATGCAGTAGTTTACAAAGCAGTTAAGCTTCATCGGTCCACCAAGACAGTTTAAATCTGTTAAAAACAACGTATTAACTAGAACTAACCGTGAACGTGGAGTCGGGGTTGTTTTGTTTTCACTGTACAGTGAGGAATTGGACGTTGCAGAGGTGCAACTTCCGCTTTACCTGTACAGTCGAGTACCCCCTGTGAAAACTAAGCAGAGCAGCCCCGAAACTTGGGGTTTCGCCTTATCCTGTTCCGCCTTTTACAGGCCTCGCCAAATTGGACATTTTCTCGTGACCTTGACCTGTGACACTCAAGGTCACACAATCAATGAACACATTCCATTGAGTATGACAATAATGTAATGAATTAAAGTGTAATAAGTTAAAATGATCCATTTTCTCCATATATGTTGACCTTGCTGTGACCTTGACCTTCGACAGTTCGTACCCAAAACTTTTTGAAAATTGTATACTTCTCAAGAGATAATATATACAAAATCTAAACTCCATAGCACAAAAACTTCAAATTATCGTGTTAACAAGGAATTTTGTAGAGACTTTATAACTCGTGACCTTGACCTTTGACCTTGAAAGTGAACATGTCATAATGATGACCTTGAAGTGTTAACATTTAGACATAGTCATGAGTTCTAAAAAGCTAAATGGAATAAAGTTATATCCAAATTTGGTGCACATTGAAATAAATCATATCTCATGACCTTGAACCTTGACCTTCAAGGTCACACAACCACTGAACACTTTTTATTGAGTATAACAATCATGTATTGACAAACAGTGATCATAGTTAGAATAAAGCATTTTCACTAAAACATGCTCAAGTCATGACCTTGCTGTGACCTTGACCTTTGACGGATTGTAGTCAAAACCTTTTCAATTGTTTTACTTTTCCAAGGATGATATATACCAAATTAGAGCTTCATAGCACAAAATCTTTTCAAGTTATCGCGTTTACAAGGTATTCTTAGAGTGATTACATAGCTCGTGACCTTCACTTTTGACCTTGGAAGTGAACGTGTGAAAATCGTTCCCCCGAGGTATGAGTAGTAAGTCATGAATAAGAGTTCTGGAAAGCTTAGTGGAAAAAAGTTATAGCTAGTAGTACGAGTGCGGCGGCGGTGGCGGCGGCGGCGATGGAAACATGTGGAACTAATAACTAACAAAAGTTTCAAAATCTGCTGTCGTTTTAAATTAGAATGATCATAAGAGTATAATATTTAGTCATATGTAGTCGTTTCCTAAAGGTCCATTTCGACAAATGAAGCCAATACTTGTGAGACAAGAGTGCTATCAAAGCCAAAAACATCTACATCCGGGTCAAGAACTTGCGTCATCGTCTTCCCACAGCAATACATATTACATAACAGATACATGTTTTGTGAAAAAAAGTCGACAAAACTTTAGGGAGCAGTTTCCCTGAATTGATATTCAACCAAGAGAGCTAGTTATCGGCCCTGTTTTTAGAAAACTTCAAAATGTTTAATCGCCGTCAATGGTGTTTTATAACCCGTAGAATTAATCTTTTAATCTTTAGTAAAGTCTGGTTTGGTGATCAACCTAACTATCATCCAAAATTGTGAGATGAAAAACAGCGTTTCTCAGTATCGTTTCCTTTCTGAAAATTAAAATTTGGCCTATAATTTTATTTGAAAGGTCAACAGAGATGGTCGAGAGGGTGATATAAACTAAGTTTCTATATTAAGCACACAAGATCTGCTTAATTCGTTGTTTAAAGGGATTTTGACTGATAGTCTGAACATCAACAACATTCACGAACGTCAAATGCATCAGGTTTTTGGTCTGATCTGGGGAGTTTTCAAGCATGAAGGTGTTATAAATCATACAGAACTCTGTCTACGTCTACGTCAAGATCAAGGTAAGAGTCCTGCACTTACTTCCTCAAACACAAGATCAAAAGACCTTTAGAACGTAAATTTTATGAACTTCATAAACGTGCATGTCAACGTCATATTACGTTTTGGACACTTCACCATCGGCCCATCACAATGCGGAAAGAGTGAAGAAGAACTTTGTAAAGGAGATTTTTTTACCTTTTGCAATCACTGCCAGAAATATGTCAATTAAGAATTGCTCTATATTATAACAAAACAATAAACTGACTTTAGCGCCAAATTTTGGATAAATAACACACAAGAACACAACAAAAACTTATGGCAACTTGTTTGCCAACACTTTGTCTACAGCCGTGCTAAATTATGTGATATTTTTGCTCTCAACTAAATGTTAATATATTCTAAGAAAAATTATTCATGCGTTCTATTTTTCGTGACCATGACATTTTACATTCAAGGTCACACAAACAATGAACATTTTTCATTTAATATAACAATCATGCAATAATAAAAGTTTTAATAGTTTCAAAAAAGCATTCTCGCTAAGCCATGCTACAGTTGCGACCTGGCAGTGACCTTGACGTTTGATGGACTGTAGTGGGAAAACGCTCAAAATTATTACCTCTCTTAGGATGATATAAACCAAGTCAAAACTTCACAGCACAAAAGATTTTCAAGTAATTATGTAAGGACAAGGAATTGTTATGTGATTTTACACGATACCATATAAAATGCATGATAGATTTAGTTATGTTGTGTCTTTACCAGCAAACTGAACTAAGTTTTTAATTTCAAAGCTATATCTGTTTACGCCCTTGAAAAACAAGCCTTTCAAAAATATCCTTAACCAGACGAGATAGGATAGTTAAAATGACCCTTTCGCTTTTTTTATACCTTTTCAACCAACTTACAGACAAAATGCGTGAACAAATTAACTTCTATCATCGTTTTATATATTGATAATATCTTAGATTAATGAAATGTATACATTTTATCACATTTTAATTCCAGTTCCAAAAATTATGTTCAAAATAACATTGAAAAGGCTATTTTAGGACCCTAAGTGCACCTAAACATCTCAAAAGAAACGTTGTTCAAGTTAATAATTAGTTATTGTGTTTAAAAAGGAATTTTTTAATGATTTTCTAACTCGCCACCTTGACCTTTGACATTGTCATTGAATGTGAACATGTCAAAATAGTTCTGCCAGGTATAAACAGTGAGTAATGTATATGAGTTCTTGAAAGCTTGGTAGAAAAAAGTTAAAGCCATCTCAATACATTTGAATTTCTTTATCAAATGACAAGGCTTCTCGCATGGAAAGGGTGGTTCATATCACAAAGCCTTTGCCTTGTTTCAGTAGCCAAAATGATGATTTAAGAACAGCGTCGCTGATTGCACAACTAATTTTGATTGCCCCCAATCAGGCATCTCCCATTTTATCCCATCTTCCTACGCAGAGCCTAAAAGGCCAGTTTCCAAACTGTCAGTTTTATGCCTTGCTGCATAGCCTTGAGTTTTCTGTGCTTGCTCTCTAGTCTGTAGGGGCACTATAACAGCACAGAAAAGTAAAGTCTCTGCAGCAAGGCATAAAATGACAGTTTGGAAACTGGCCTTTTAGGCTCTGCGTAGGAAGATGATTTTATCCCACAAACTCGTCGTAATAGAACAGTGGCTAAATCAACATGACTTGATCTGCCTCTGTGGGTAGAGAATGCGAAAACGAGCCGTAGAGGCAACGACGGCTATGGAAATGCGAATATATGCAAATATACGACAATTAAACAAAACGTTCCAGAAGAAGAATTAAACTTTAGTAAAGGACAGTGTTCTATTGCAAAAGTCAAAGATAATTCATTAAACTATATTTGATCTTTATTAGAACCACAAAATTATCTAGTGTTGTTTAATCAACACAGCCCCTGCAGATGAGTAGATGCCTAAAACATTGATTTTCATTGAAGGAGTTATTTCAACACGATCCCCTTTCTTCAGATAGGAGACCGTCGTTACACTGGCTGTCCCATAGGGTTCATTTGCTTTCCCATACGCGTATCCGAAAATGTTTCCTATTGTTTGAATACGAAATGCTATAGCAGCTGAGTGACTCTCGTACAGGATGTTTGTCCAAAGGAGATATGTTCCCGATACCGGAACAGTGAAATAACCATTCAGTTGGTTGTAGCCATTTCCTTCATTGTGGGTGACCTGGTCGAATACAATCTTGCCTGAGGGTGAGACGTTGAGAGTTTGTGTCAGAGAAGCTTCGAAACCAATATCATGTTGTTGCCATGCTGAAAAGAAATATGAATTAAAAGTTCAACAATGAAATGAAGCCGATCAATATGTATTAGACTCTAGCTGAACTTAATCAGGCAATGAAGTTAATTTATGATGAATTTATCCTTGCTATGGCCTTTTTTCCAACAGCAGGTAATTGCATTGACTTGTTTTTAGAAAAGAGATGGTTTTCAGACGGCTGGAAAAGTATAATAAATACCTCAAAGTAACTGCAAATTAAGAGTATCTAATTTGTATAGTCATATTCACAGGAAAGCCGATTTGTGAATTTTGAACTTTGTATGACGGTTCTTACCTGAACATAATTCGTGTATGATAATTTCCTTTTTATTAGCACATAAACGGGGAAATTTCAGCCATTTCGAAGTAAGTAAGAAATCAAATGAAGATATAGTTGTAAGGCGACAATAAAAGGATTCAGCCAGATATATAAGTGCCTAAGGCCGTTTGTAGCAACTTTTAAGCACGATTTAAAGAAAAAATATGATTTTTTGGGGGTCATCTCTTATCATTTTGGACTATGTTTTGCAAATTTACACATGTCAAAAACTTTCAGCCAAGAAACTCTTTACATGTAGGTGGAATACCGTTTAATGGAATAAACTTTCTACACCTTGCAAGTATCTTAAGGGTAGTTGATTCTCAAAGGTGCAAGGGATCCGGAAATTTTGAAAAGTTGAAAAAAACAAAATGGCAGCCAAACCATGTAACCAACAACTTCGTCGTGATTGACGTTTTTTGCGTTAAATGTTATTGCGTATCTTTTGGAAAAAGTTTCCAGTCTCTAGCTGCATTTTGAAAAAAAAATTTAATTCTAGATTTAGGGTTTGCACTGGACTTTTTACTGGACCCCGTTTTTTAAGGAAAACGTCTTGTGCTGTGGCTCAGTATAAGATATCAGCACTGCAAATTTTGTTGATACCATTACCCGTTTTGGCTAAATTATGTTCACAAAATCGTTGGAATAAAAAAATCAATAGTACAGAGCATAAAGTAAGGCTACATGTATCGTATGTGGCCACAGCAGCTGCACATGCAGAGCTGCGCTATTACACAAGAGAGGAGCATGTGCTGACGTTGGCGAGAGACTTTTGAGCTAGCTGGATGTTTAAAACATGTAGAGGTCTAATCGACCGGAGAACTGAATTCAGTTGTTTCATTTTGTACGAATAATTATGTAAAATACTCAAAAGAATCTAAGGAACAATTGTATAAGGTCCCCTATATACTTAATATATCAGTGCATTGTTACAGTCATGCATTCAATGAAAAAACACCTTCTTAAAGAGACACTCCCCGAGTTAACAATCAGTTATAAAAATTACCCAAAAATCAACAAACGTATGAAAAGCATATACAATTTTTTTGAAAATTTTCCGATCATGTTTTTTAATGATACAGGCAAAAATCTGGAAACGAATTGACATGTCTAAAAATAGATCGGCTCGAGAGGATACTAGGGCAATGCATTATGGGGTCGTGGTGTGTATATACGAAGCCTCTAATGCTGCTAACAGTCAAGCGGACTCTCGATTGTCACAAGATGCTGGAACAGTGAAAATTGAACTACACAAACAGATTATTCATTTGATATAAAATCAAAGTTGTCATATCGTCGTAACAAAACCATTCAAGTGTTATTGCCTAAGTTATATTGTAATGATTAACAAAGGAATATGTAGGTCTAAGTTTTAATACCCGAAACATCAAAATTATTTTGTTCATCGTATTTGCTAAATGAATCTATTCAAAACATCAGAACTTTAAACAACGAAAGAAAACCTTGTCCTCTGATATACTAAATATTCTACGCGATTGAAGGATAAATTTATGTCCGTGTTATAGTTTATGTTCATAAACTGGAACACTGGTGTGTAGTGAGATAAAAATGATTCATGTTATTCAAATTCGGGGTTTGCTAGTTTTTTCTAAAAAAAACAAATTGTTAATGTGCTTTCTCTTGTTTATCCTTTTGCCTACAGATCAAAGGTTTGAATAGCGAAAACTAAACTAAAAACCGTAAATTGTCTAGATAGTGGTTTAGTATAACAAGTTAATTATCATTGTAGATAGTCATTATATCATTGTTAAACAATAACGAGAAGCATCATCTGAATTAATGTTCTGAATTTATCAAGTGGCTGATGATGTTTCGTTTCCTAGGGAATATTCTTTGTTTATGAAGCTAAAAGTTTCTGCTGTTTATCGATCAATTAGAAACGTTGGCTTTCTCGAGGGTTGTTATTCGTAAATTATCCATGTGCAGATCATAAGGCAGTCATGATTTGTTAACGATGTGTGTGATCTTTTTTAATTTGAAAAAAATAATTTACGATATTAAAGTATGTATCATACCAAATATGTCAACTTGATTTTAATAACTAGATTTTTATATGTAGTGACTGTCAAGATTGATTGTTATTTGAAATTCCCCAATTTGTTTTTGAATTATTAGGATCATACCCGCTAGGGCAAAAGCTTATATATATGAGGCCCTTAAATTGTTTCAATAAATAGTCCGTTTGGTTTTTACTTTTATTTGTGATAATTTGTAACTGAAAAAAAGTGTAAGATCTAAGGTTTTTATATTTATTTCCTGTTGTACGATTCGTTATCCGAAAAAAACAAACATTTCTAGCTTTTTACGTATCTGTCAGATATATTAGTTTTGCAAATATCATATTCAATATGAATTAAAATTATTCAAATACTAAGTTATGTGGTTTGCGGTGATTATTCTTTTGCAATTTCAATAATGGAAGGCTTCTAGTATAAAAGCTTCCCATAGACAAGAAAATTTCCTGCCACGTCTAAAGATGAAAGCAGATAAAAGTTCAGTTTTAAGATTCTTAGGAATACAATTCTAATGAATTAAAACCAATGATTATCTATAGTGCAGTAATTTTGATGATATTATGTCAGTATATGCGTTAAAATCGGTGTCATTTTATGGAATTTCATCGGAAAATGAAAGTTCGTGTTTTTATTTGATGGCGGCAATGCAGTGTATTATGCGTCAACCCGACTCGTGTGTTGTTCGCAACTTTTGGAAAACCAAACTGCTAAATATAGGATTTTGCGTAGCGCCCTCCTGGACAATAACATTGCCTTTTTGCACTAAATAGAGATACTTCCCATGTTCCAAAAACAGTTTTGATAGTATCAGCGTATAGAGGAAAGATTCTTCTCTATACTGATGGTAATTTTAGATATTCGAAGGAAAATTTCTCACATACGAACACTAACTCGTGGAGTGTCACTTTAGTGACATATTGAAATTAAATTCCGCGTGTGACGCAGTTTCTGTTGTGCGCTTTTATGTTAGAAATAAGGCAGGGGTCGAAAATGAGAGTCAAGTTATCAGATGGCTCAGGTTCAAACATTGCGGTCTTGTCTTTGATTACTTTATTGCTTTAGAAATGATATCCCTTGTGGTGATAAGCTTGAATACATTTTTCTGAAAAAATGTGATGAAAAATTCCACATTTTCCAAAATTTATCAAATTTTCAACAACAAACAAAGAATAAGACTTTCAAAAGTAGGGACTCATCAGGTATGCATGTGGGTATGATCAAAACACTTCTCTTTGAGCTGCTGACATTAATAGTCAGTGCAAATGATATCAATACTTGAGTGATCCTTAACTTATTTGAGTAGTATACATGTGGCAGTATTTTTATTGTTGAAACTTGTATGTATATTATACATCTGCGATAGTGTTTTGTGGGTTGTTGATAAACTTGTAGTGAATAATGAATTAATTTCACCTAGCTTCGTTTGGGCTATTGTTTTCAGCCATTTTAGTATGCTTTGTATACATTGTTGACTAAATACAACTGGGCCAACGTCGACACCGGTCTGACACTGATATTGGGCTGGGACAATTCTGATGAGGCTAGATTACAGGAACTGCGCAAGCAACTCGCCGTTGTAGTTGTATCTGTTCTATCGGCCCTGGTTAGGAAGTGGAGCGTTCTACGTGAGGCCACATGTATGCAGAAAGTCAGTGGACGTAACTTTACATTGTTGTGTACCCTATGTTGAATGCAACACATAAATGATAATGAACTGTATTACCCATTATAAGTAGCGTGACTTGGCGCCTCATGTTGATGAGCAACACATTCTGAACATAGAATGACCATAACTAACTAACGGGTCTAACAACTGTCTTGTCCTTTTTCATACGTCTAATTAACTGTCTACCTTGTGTTAATTTGATAGTAAAACGTTATTTTGGTGTATTCATATATTAAGTTCTAGTATGTCTGTATCTGCATAAGTGTGGGGTTTGTAAGTTGTATGGTTGTTTTGGTGTCACAGGTTTTTTGGAGGTGAGTGACATTGCTTTAAGTATGTGTGAGTGAAAGAGATAGTGAATGTTGCGAATTGGTACGTGCGAGATGCGTTAACTGCAGTACTTGCATTGTAAGTGGGAGTATTTAACATTAAAACATATACTGTTCCGAAACTTGCAATGCAAGTAATAGTTAGCAAGTTTATGGGTATTACTAAATGTTGAAATCTGAACTGATAGTTAAATATCAAACTCATAGTAAAACCAACTGAGAGGTGATTACTCACCTAGATTAGAACCTGTCGCATTCATCTGTCCTAGGATCTGTGCCAGTGAAACAAGTGCTTCTGTCTGAGTCGAGTTAAGTTGTAAGGATCCATGGAGACATGAATGTACAATACAGTTTCGAAAATCCTGTTGAAGTGAATTAACTTCACTCTTCACTATCTCCAAATCTGTCAACTTCAGTTGGGTTTCATTGTGTGATTGTTTAAGCTCTACCAACTCCTCCATCGCCTCCAGTAGAGTGTTGTTGTTGGTTTCCTTTAAGATCCTCAACTCAACCTCCAAGTTCTCGACTTTCAGCTGCCGCTCCTCGGTGACGTTTTCACTTGCACTCAGTTCCTCGCTAGCCTGTGTAAGCTGAGAGAGAACATTGGACAGGACTGCCGAGTATTTCTGTTCCTGGGCTTGAGAATGAGACTGAACCTCCTGAAGTACAGCATCCAATTTCTTCACATGCTCCTTTAAGTTCCTCATTTCATCCTCAAGGCTTGGTTGGACCCCACTCAAGGCAACTGAGAAGAATAGAGTTGAAAGAGAAGCAGCAAATAATGTAACAATGATCACATTGTCACGCTGTCTGACTGATAATGTTAAATTACAAAAGTATAGGTACCTGAACTGAAACAGCTGGTGTTAGATAACATCTTTGAAAAGATTTGCAACATAATTAGATTAAAACGTTAAACAGAACAGTATTTATAGTGTTAAAATACAGCGTAAGAGGGGAAATGTAGCGTTCATTCTGCCCTTCCGTCCGTCAAATTAATTTTTCCGGTGCGTATCTTCTAAACTATAGATATTCGCTTCACAACACTTCAAACAATAACCGTATCAACTGAAATCCCTATATGTGCCTTTTTAAGGATTGGACCAGAAATTATTTTTTTTGGTTTCCATTGAAACATGACTAAAACAGTGACTCTAGGACCAAGTCCTTTGACCGAAGCATATCTTTAAACTATACATATGCTAGGTTTACCAAACGTCATATACTTATCTACCATGATCCCGAAATGTGCGTTTTGATGGATGTACTAACAAATGCAATTTTCAGTTTTCCTGGTTTCTATGGAAACATAACTAAACAGTGACTCTATGACCAAGTCCTTTGTCCTAAATAACGCTTTCAAGCTTCACCAAACTTCGTTAATGTATCAACCATGGTCCCTAGGTGTGCGTTTTGAGGTCAAGACCAGCAAAAGATTTTTAGTTTGTGCAGTTCCCAAGGTTTCATAACTAAAGCATGGACTTTATGACCAAGTCCTTTGTCCGGAGTATATTTCCTAAACTTTATATGCTAGATTCACCAAATTACTACTCTTATCAACTATGATCCCTAGATGCGCCTTTTGTGGGTTAGACAGCTAACTTTTCAACTTTTATTAAAGGTTTTTTTACTGATTCAGAAATCATATCAGCCTTAGATCACTTAGATCACTTGAAAAGAGGAAAATCCCCAGGTAACGATATACACGGATTATTCATACCAGACTTACAAATTGGGCAACTTTAAAA
The DNA here is from genome assembly GCA_916613615.1 of Steromphala cineraria. NCBI lineage: Eukaryota > Metazoa > Mollusca > Gastropoda > Trochida > Trochidae > Steromphala > Steromphala cineraria. The sequence goes on along the minus strand of OU744724.1, from coordinate 73,456,906 downwards.
GACAAAATACCAGAACAAGTCAGTTTTAGAAAAGATTGTCATACAACGGATCCCATTTTTACCCCAAATGCAATTATCCAGAATTATTTATCAAAGAAAATGAAAAAGAAGTATATGCTGCTTTTGTAAACTTTTGAAAAGCCTTCGATTCTGTCTCAAGACATTAACTTGGTATTTTGCTAAAAAAATGGATTAAATAGCAAAATGTTAACTGCACTCCATAGCATATGGGGAAGGCTACCAGGAAAGGGACCCCTTGGTCGATCCCGTTTAAGATATATGGGCTCTTAAAGAATGTTGGTGATTATTATTTAAAAGTTTTTGTTACGCACCTATTGTGTTATAAAAGTTGATAAGCACCTCTTCTTGACGTGAATAGTCTCTGATTGCCATATTTTCTTCTATAAATTCTTAAAAAAACATTGGTTTTAAAAGGCACCAAAAAGGGACCACTTGGTCAGAAGAACCTTTTATGCTGTATATGAATCATCATAAACTTAGTTGAATCATTATCATCTTTAACACACAAGTTGAGAAGCGAGCAGAGCTCACACATCCCCACTTCCGATTTAAAAAAAAAATCAAAACGTAACATTGAAAAATAATTTGGTAAAGTTGAATAATAGTTAAGTATTCAGTCATGTTTCAACTGAAAACATTAAACTAAATTCATTAGTAAATTTAAGCATTAAAAGGGTACATCTAGGTATTATGGTTGATCTTTGTTTAAAATTTGAGGTAGTTATAATCAATATTCTATGAGATTTTCTGAGGAAAAAATCATTTTTGTTGAGTCATTTTGTAAGTCTTGTTTCCCACGGAAACCACAGAAATGAAAATATACATGTTTTACCCTCAAAAGAAATCTAGGGATCATGATTGACATGTGTAGAAAGTTTGCTTGAGCTGAGATGTATACTCCGGACAAAGTATTACCTCATAGAATAACTTTTTTTGCCATGTTCCCATGGGAACTGCAAAAAATGAAAATCATTTGTTGTCATCAAAAGACACATCTAGGGGGTCATTGCTGGTAAGTGTTTGAAGTTTGGAGAATTTAGCATGTATAGTTTAGGAGATATGCTCTAGATCATTCTAAATCATTTGTTGGTCTGACCCTTAAAAGGCATATCTAGGGATCATGGCTAATAAGTGTATTAAGTTTGGCATGTGAGATATGTTCAAGAAAATTTTTTTGTGACGGACAGACGGCAGACAGATTGTAATTAATTGTAATATCTCTAATAAAAAGCTTTAAAAATTAATTCTGTTTGTGAATAGGGATAAATTTATATGTATTTTCAAAATAATGCAACTGGTCAGAGTTGATTAACTTATATAAGATACCCACGGCATTAAAACAATGGCGGACATTGGGACCAACGATGTGCCTTATTTGACGCTAAACCGTGCGCGAGCTTAATGACGTCATTTCAGTTATTAGAACGTAACTTATCAAATGACGTCATATTGGTCAAGTCCATTGATCAAACTTGAGGGGGCATTTATTGTTCATAATGGCGTCTGTCGAATCGACACACACCTTCATATATCATTGACTTAGAGAATAGATATTTTGATCAAATATTTAATTGTATAATGTTCAATAAATAAAATTCAAATTGATTGTTCAATCCATTTAATTTTGTTATTATCCTAGCGCCCACACCTATACATAATGATGGACTCGTCCAATGCTACTGAATATGTTCTACGAAGTGAGGCATAATTTTTTCAAAATGTATTTTTTAAATTACCATTATTTTCAACTGATTTTTTTTTTAAAAGCGAGTAATTGTTAAGGATATCTCATATAAAAAATAGAAAACTCGTTGTTGTGCATCTATCGTTGAATAAAACATAGCAGAGGGCATAAAACACTCAGGGCCGCGCCCTTCGTGTTTTATGCTCCCTGCTATGTTTTATTCAACGATAGATGCACACCAACTCGTCTTCTATTTCTTAAATAATACACACATATTAAAGAACGCTTTGAAAACATACAGTTAGAAGATATAAAAATTATTATCCAACAGATTCAAATTAATTGTATTTTAAATCAAGTTTGCATTTTGACTAACATTTCCTTGTGTAAGTGACAATAAAACATCTTTATTTAGGCTCTCAGGTTTAACAGTGTGAAATGAAACGATATGCTGACCTCAAGTAAAAAGGGACAAACCGGAAAAAAACGTTTTGGCTAAGATAAGTATACCTTGACGCCTTTTGAGACGAATTCTGACAAAAACACTGATAAACACACCATAAATTCGTATTTGTCATTGTTTTATGGTTAATTTAAAATAATATAAACTTGTAATCCGTGCTTTCCCATTTCCATATTCCCAGTTAGTTTTGATCCCAAGAGATCATTACTATTATATAGTTTTTATTTGAAAGCTTAGACATTGGTCTTTATGAATCTGGGCCTAACTCAATACCGACCATGTGGTACCGTATCCCGGTAGCCTTCCTCATAAATGTATCTGTTTAAGCTTGTGTAAGATGCAACGATAATGATTACACTAACTATTTTGATTGTCCTGTCGGCTTGAGACAGGGATGTATTTTAAATCTGCTTCTGTTTTCAATTTTTATTGGTGAACTGTGTACAGACATTGTTAATATTGGCAAATTTGGTTGACAGTTGCTTCCTGATTTCCTAAAAATATTACTTTGACATTTTGCTGACGATGTCATTTTAATATCTGATGTTGTGTAAGGCCAACAAAAACAATTGCATATCTTAGAAAAGTATTCGAATAAATGGTAACTGGAGGTAAACCTTGAAAAACAAACATCATGGTGTTCAGAAGAGGTGGTAGACTATCAGCTAAGGAACGATGGCTTTATAAAGAGTCTCCAATTGATGTTTTAAATTCATACAGATAACTTGGTATTATATCGACGTTTAGAATGAAGAAATCTATAGACGATCTAGCATTAATATGGCATTAGTTCACATTTTAAGTAACTTAAGAGGGATCGATATGGTAGACAATAAAGTGTTCTTCAAAATATTTGATGCACAAATTCTTCCAATTTTACAATATGGAGCGGAAATATGGGGGTAAATCGTTATGATGAAATTGAAAATGTTCATTTAATGGCTTGTAAGAAGTTTTTAAATCTAGGCATGCATACACCAAATGTTATTGTATATGGAAAATCTGACGATTCCCGTTGTATATAAATGCTTTATGTACAACTATCAAGTATTTGTCGAAACTAACTGAAATGCACTCAGGCAGAATACCAAAAAAACATCTTATGAAATGTTTATACTTTTAGATAATATTAGACAAAATAATTACGCTTCATATATCCGCAATATATTGTTCTCACATGGTTTTGGATTTGCTTGGTTGTCACAAGGTGTTGGTGATAAACAATATTTTCTTAAATGCTATATAAATATTTGTATAGATATATTTTATCAATCCTGGCATAGCTCTCTTGATAACAGCTCACGCTACAGATTGCATCGAGGATAAAAGAGAACCTGAAAAGTATCAAAGTATGATATTAAATATAGAAATATTCTTATCAAATTTAGAGCAGGATTGTTAAGATTTTAAACAAATGAGGGAAGATGACTAAACATTGATATACAAATGTATCTCTACGTACATGTCCGGTTTGTCAATCCGACATCGAAGACGAATTTTATTTTCTCTTAGTGTGTCAATTATATTCTGCAGAAAGATTTTAATGTAATTAAACGCCAAGTAATTGTATTTTCAATAATTTGATGAATTCCTATTCAAAGGAATCTTTGCTGAGTCTAAGTAAATATATAGATATATTACCTTTTATTATGATTTATTAAAATAATTGTATTCAATATATGGCCATTGTATATATATGTAACATGTATATTTGTGTATGTTTATGGGCCCCTGGCCTTCGTTCATAAATAAAGATTGATTGATTTATATTTACAATGTAGTATGTCATGTCTTGTAATGATTAAAAGTAAATATTTTCGCTTAACCAGGACTAGGTCGTGACCTTGCTGTGACCTTGACATTTGATGAGTTGCAACAGAAACCTTTCCAAAATTGTGAAAGATGATAATTATATCCCAAATCGGAGCTTTGTATCACAAAAACTTTTCAACTTATTTTGAGCTTTGACCTTGCAAATTAAAATGTCAAAACAATTTCATAGAGGTATAAGCAGAAAAACATGTTTGTGAGTTCTGAAAAGTTTGATAGGATAACGTTATAGTCAAATGGGTGTTTATTTCAATAACTAATATCTCGTAACCCTTTAGATTCAAAGGTCACACATTGCATTGAATATAACAAGCATGTTATGATTAAAAGTGTTAATAGTTTCAAAAACGCATTCTCGAAGTACATGCTACCTTTGCGACCTTGCAGAGACCTTGACCTTTGATGGATTGCAGCAGGAAACTATTTTACACTCAGGAGCAAAAGAAACGATAACATAGGAAATACGTAAAGATTTAGCTACAAGTTCTGGAAAACTACGTGTAAAATATTTAAAGAGTGCTGCAGTTGAGGCGGCGACGGAGGTGGAATATGCTAAAAAAATTGAGTCGGGAATGCTAATAACAATATTTTTTTGCAGAAGGGGTTGGCACTTATTCTTCAATTATCTATACTTTTCTAAACTGCCTTGGATGTGTGAAGACTTGAAGCTATATTATATATAAATATTGTGCCCATCTGTTTGGATGCTGGGACAATTCTGCCATGCGAGATTATTTCTTACACAAGTGAAGTCGAAAAAGGAAACACATTATTCATATCCATATAGATACAGATGGATGATGATGTAAATTCCTGAAATTGTTATCGATTGAAACTGCTTGATAGTTTAAATCGCTTTTCAAATGTTTATCTATACGAAAATGAAACAAATCGTTCCAGAAGAAGAATACAAGTTTAATGAAGAACAGAGTTCTATTGCCAAAGTCAAAGATATTTTGATCAACTACATGTATATTTGATTTTGATTAGACCACAAAGTTATCTAGTGTTGTTTAATCAACACAGCCCCTGCAGACGAGAAGGTGCCATAAACATTGCTGCCGTGCTAAAAAAGAAAATTTCAATTAAACAATGTAAGAGTTCGTAAGGTTTCTAGACCATTTACTACTGGAAAATAAGGTGAACATAGGTTTGTACGTAGTTGCTTCTTATAAGTGGTACCATTTCCCCATATCTAAATACATTATAATCAATGCATCATCTAATGAGTCTAAACAACTTCAACTTCAAACAAGTTTAAACTTCTAGGATGCTTGATTCTTGAGGAAGATTTTAATGCGAGGAACCTGTTGTCCTTATTTCGGGTCACACAAGCATCAAATCTTTGCAATATCATCCCAATCACCTATCTGGGTCTGTTTTTGACATTCTATACCATTCCTTCTTAAGAAGTAGATGATAAAAATAGGTAATTAAGGCGGAAGACATTGGGCCAATATTATCAGTCACTCTATCACAAACATGAGAATCGTCACTGCATTTTAATAAACCAATGTGACAATATCGCCCGACATGCTGTGCCATCAGCACATTTGACCTTTCAGGCCAGAGGAGCTAAAAACAACTTCAATTTGTCTTTTTCGTGAGATTGTACATTCATCTTTTAAGATGTGTTATTGCCTGTTTGATACCTTAAAATAGCAATAAATCATTTTCACAAAATTATCTCTAGTTTAATGCTGCTCTTAATCAATTGTCAAATTCAACAGATTCAATGTAGATAATCGAACCAGTGACCCTAGAAGGCTTAATCTATAACATTTGAATTCAGGTTGCTGTTCAGGAATTGAATGTATGCTTATGGGCCTGAGATCTTATATAAGCCTATTTACACTTGGAAAAAAATGTTTTAAAAACCTTTCCTCTCAAAATATCAACTTAAACAGGAAAACTGTGGTGATCTACTCAAGATGCATACATTTATGTACTCAACGTTGTTGAGAAGCAGCAAGCTGAATGTAACATGTTGCATTCATCTGTCCTACAATGTTTGCCAATGACACTAGTACCTCTGTCTCGGATGAGTTTAGTTGTGAAAGACCATTTTGATATGAATCTGATTTGGATCAACTTCTGTATGTTATTCATGTTGTAAAACCACGACAACTCTATATGTGTGTAATCAATGGAACCAATAAAAAAGTAATAAAAAAATATGTTGAAATCTGAACTGATAGTTCAATGTCAAACTCGTGGTAAAACCTACACGGTGATTACTTACCTTGATTAGAAGTGGTCGAGTTAAGTTGTAAGGATCCATGGAGAGATGAATCTACACTAAAGTTTCGAAAATCCTGTTGAAGTGAATCAACTTCATTCTTAACCATCTCCAACTCGCCGAGAGTCTGATTGTGATATTCTTTTAACTCAACCAGCTCTGCCATAGTTGTGGTGTAATCCAGTAATGTCTTCTTGTTGATTTCTTTAAGCTTAGAAATCTCAGTTTTACTCGTGCTCAGTTCCTGGGTATTCTGTGCGAGTTGAGAGAGAAGATTGGTCAAGAGTGTCCTGCTGTGCTCTTCCTGAGCTCGAGAATGAGACTGCATCTCTTGGAGTAAAGCATCCATTTTCGTCATGCGTTCATTTAGGCTTATAATATCCGCATCTTTGCTACTTAGTTGGACCGCACACAAGGCAGTTGTGAAAAGGAATGTTGTAACGATGAGCATAACGGACACCATTGTCCACACTAACTGTGTTCTATTTAGCAATTGATAAAGTTAGATATCAAAAGGCTAAATTTGGGAGTGAAACATCTGGTACAAGATAACAATTTGAAGAACATATCTCAGACATACTGAGAACATTAAATTTGACTTAACATGTTAGATGTAAGTAAGCTATGAGTCTGATATAATTTGAAGTTGATTCCTCAAATGAGTAACAGGTTTTAAAGTAAATTCCTTAACAAAAGCAACATAAATACACTTAACATTATTAAATAGATATATAAACTCAAGGTAAATGAAAGGAAAACCTTAACCCCTATAAAGAGGTCTTCTATCAGAAAACAGTTACTTCAGTGTGATCTGTTTGTATTCTGTATAATTTGACATGTTTCTTTTTAGGCTGAATACATAGTATAAATTAATTACTGAAACTTTGTTTAAAGGTAATGAAATACCAATCGGCTTTTTAAATGATAATCAACAATACATTTGGGAGGTAGGCTCATTTTCTGGCTGCGATCTAATTATCTTTCAATATAATTCAATATTCAGTACACGAGGATCACCGTCCTATATCTTGTCTAGTCGGCACACTCAAGGCCTGACAAATTGGCCCCCAAACAGGGACGGAGTCAAGCCATCTCGTCAACGACAATACCGGCGGAATCACAACGTCAACATCAACATGACATCCATTATCGTCATTGACCACATCATCAACATCGCCCTGGTACTCGTCCACACATATGTTGAACCAACTGAAGTATAACAACAAACTCCTCCCATTGCTTTGAATGGAGCAACAGGTTAAACAGGTTTTTAACTGACATCATGCCATGCCATGTTATGTGATTATTTTCATGTGATAAACCTGTGATAAAATATACGGAAAGAAATATATGAACTGATCATCTGTGATATATCATCTGTGATAACTGTTCATCCATGATAACTATTCATCCATTAATATATGCACATCATCTGTGATAAATCATGTATCATATGGAACTGTGAATTACTATGATAATGCTTTTATCATATGAACTGTGATTACTTTGTGCTGAATACGATGAATTATGAACATTTAATGATCATCCATATATCGTATCAACTGTAAATATCGAGTGATAACTGATAAAATATGTTACTGATTTAAAGAGACATTCATATATATCATATACATTGGACTTTTACAAAGCATTTATACATTGAAATATCATGACAATTTTTGTCTTGGCATATATGTATATACTTACCCTGTGATAATACTTGTGCAATAATATACATTTATGTGTTCATCATGCCACACATTGCATTTGATGCATAGATTTTGCTACTGCATAGCAACTTGAGTTTAGTATATTAAGAAAACTTTATCTCAGTTTAAATAGTTTATATATTTATTCTTAAGTTAATCGTCTGTAGAAATAGACAAATGTATGGTGTTGATTCTTTACTGTTTAATATGATTATTTTGTGTAAACTGTTCGACATCATGATTGTGTGAGCGCCTCAATCACATACACCTGCACTATTTTTGTTACATTGTACTCGCGTTTAATACCGTGTTTTTCATCGTGTTTGCGTTTGGAAACCATTATCCATATAATCATAATTAATTAGGGTCTTCATTCATTCATCTCTCTATCCTTCCTATTGGCGACTACCTCCTTTTGCTTTCATTCATCTTAAGTTGATTTGATCTAATTTGTAATGTTTGCATTGCTTCAACGGTAAATCTTTACTTTTAGTGCTTAATGTATCTCTATATTAGGTTCATTTATTTAATTACGGTTTACACTGTGGAGTTTTTCGATTTTGCGTTCTCGGGTGTTTAGATTATTGTACTCACTTTGGTTCTCTACCGTATTAACTCTTGTACATAACATAATTTGTATTGTACACTGCAAATCAAATTAATGTAACATATTTTTGTATTGTAATGTGTATATGCACGTTCAGATCAAGATCTGTATGCATATTAACAATATTTGATATACTTCTTTGTTTACATTTCATTGCGTGCAGCAGTGCACACAAACATAACACTTTGTCATCAATCGATACTCAACATACCAAACCATGTATTCCTTTTCAGGTTGCCAAGGAACACATTATCAATTGTCATTTGTATTATTGCATTTACACATTTTACATATATCACAGTGCTATATAATCATGGCACACAGACCTGAAGATTGGGATGTCAGGTCGGAAGTGTTATCAGAAGAGGATGAAGCCAGGATGTTGTCGTATCTACAGAAGACAGGGAAAGACAACATACATCCCTTTACACTTCTACATCGCACTTTAATCCCTAACCTTCTGTCTCATTTACCCCTCGCACTTCCAGCTATCCTCCTTACATCCATCCACCAGCCACTTTCCCAACTCCAACTAAGCTCTACCAACCTTCACCATGGGCTATATACCAACAACCACCACACATCTCATTGTTTTCCGATGAAGATCCATTTCCAAACGGAGAGACTACGTTTGAGAATTGGAAGATTGAAATAAGATGCCTAATGAAGGATGAGACTCTGTCCACTACAGCACTTACTCAAGCAGTCTGGAAGTCACTCACAGGAGACGCTGCTCGTCTTCTTGTATCCCTTGGAGAGAGTGCCACCACCACTGACATATTGCAACGTTTGGAAGGACCCTATGACCCTACGCACCAAATTCACCAATCCTCACAACATGAATGGCAAACAGTGGCATCATGGGCAATTAAATTGGAGGACTTGCTTCTTTGTGCATTGGACAGAGGAGCCTACATGGATACTCGAGGAAGGAATGTCATGCTTAAGAACAGATTTTGGACAGGATTCTCGACATGCCTTCGATTCAACAATAGACTTTAACACCTTGCTACAGGCAGTCAGGCTTATAGAATATGAGCTCTCTAGTTTTCAACCACTCAGACCTCGGCCACCATGTAGCAACCATCAGCAACAGACTCTTGGATTCACTCGGCCACTAGAAGGATCTACTACTTCATCCGCTCATATCTCAGAGCAACTCCCTTCTATCATCAAACATCTGGAGAAGTTGGAGACAACTCAGAAGAAACCGCCTTTACAATCACAATGGTCTCGGGCAGAGGTAGAAGAGGCTGGATCCATGGTTTCCAGTCTTGGTCATCTCCCTTTGAAAGCCCTCATAGACTTTGAAGTGGAAGTAATGGCAGCAGGTGATTACAAGCTTCCCAACTCCGGAAACCAACATCTACATCCCTTTCATCAACAAGAATTTCACTATCCCACTACTTGTAACTGGCGACACAACAGGAGAGTTCCTTTGGTAATCGGCACCAACCTTATAGATCAGGTAGAAGCTTACTAGGAACCAGTTGACAGTAACATTCCTTCATCATGGGTTACAGCTCTCCAATCCCAAGCCTCTAATGGAGTCAAAGAACAAGTAAGATCAACAAACAAGTCGCCTATTCAGATCAAGCTGAAACAGATGATGACTGTCTATGGACTTGTACAACATTAACCTGGAAGAACAACAGCTGTTACGGAGCACTTCGAATCTAGACTCTGATTTACAGAGGGGACTCTCGGTATGCCCAAGACTTATAGATGTTGGAAGAGATGGCAACTCTTCCAGGATTCCTGTTGGAATCTGCAACATTTCTGCAAGTCATTACCATACCAGCCAAGACAAGACTCTGCAAGTTACACCAGGTCCGTGTACTAAGCCAGGTACCCATTGATGTCTTACCAACTATGTCTCAGACAGCTACAGAACAGACTCCAGCTCCAACAGTAGCATCGTCTCTCTAACAGTTGCCTAACTGATGTACAGAAGGACAAGGCCATGACTATGCTTCAGAAGTGGGATTGTATCATGTCAAAGGACCTCATGGACTTAAGACATTCAACAACAGTTCACCATGAGATCAACCTCACGGATGACACCACATTTAACGACTTCGAGGCATACCAACTGGAATGTTTGGAGAATTGGTGCATCTTCATGAAAGGTTAGCATGTGGAGCCATAAGGGCGTCACACAACAACACACAAGTCGGTTGAAGGATTAATACACTGCAGGTGACGCCATCAAAATGTTCATCAGCAATAAAAACATGAACTTTCAAATAACTAAGTATTTGAATTATTTTTATCCATATTGAATATGATATTTGTAAGACTAATATATGTGACAGAAACGTAAATAGCTGGCAATGGGTTTCTTTTAGACAACGAATCGTACATTATGATATAACTTAGGCAGTAAAACTTTATTGGTTTTGCCACGATGATATGATAACTTGGATTTTATATCAAATAAATAATCTGTTTGTGTTGTTCCATTTTCCCGTATCAGACATCTTGTGACACTCGAGAGTCTGGTTGACTGTTAACGGCATTAGAGCCTTCGTATAAACACACCACGAACCCATAATGGATTACCCTAGTATCCTCTCGAGCCAATCTTTTTTTAGACATGTCAATTCGTTTCCAGATTTTGGCCTGTATCATAAAAAAAATCATGATCGGAAAATTTTCAAAAATTGTATATGCTCTTCGTACGTTTGTTGATTTTTTTTGGTAATTTTAACATTTCTTTATTTTTTTGTACTTTTTATAAAGGATTGTTAACTCGCGGAGTGTCTCGTTAAGCTGCGTTGCAGTTTTGCAACGGGAAACCAGCTTTTCTTCTCGCAGGAAAACTTATTTTCCAGAGTGGAGTTTTTTCCGTCTGATCTGTTCGAAAGCACAGATTTGCAGTGATTCGAGCATGCGCCGTAGCAATCTCATGGAAGCCTGACTGTCACGTGATTAGCTGATAGAATTGATTGTAATCCCCATTCATTTCTCATTGTGTTGGAAGTAGATTCATCGATATGAATATCTTGTAAGCATAAGACTGAGTATATTTTTACTGTACAGATTCATTACTTCTTTTCTCTTAGATTTGTTTGCCAGTCCTCTACTATTAGATGATATAATTTTAACTTTCTTGTTATTATCCTTTCTAGGGGCCTTTAAATATCAGTTTATCAGATATAGTATCAATAGACATACAGTCAGTCCCTCTAGGTATTGATAAATCATTGTAAATTGGAAGGAAATATCAGTTCTCATAAAATAACTGGGGGAGCATACACAGTCCTTTGTAACCATTTTATGAATAAATAAAACTAAAATAACTAATATCGAAAAACAAGCAACCATGCCCTGTGTCATTGAAATCCAGTAACCCAAAAGTACTATCATCACAATCACCATACAGTCGGGCGTTGACCGCAACTTTGTTAGGAAGATTGAAATAAAATAGTCATTCATATAACCACGGCTTCAAAATATATAGTAGATATGGCACTTTCATTGACTAGGGGTTAAAAACATCATACGAACCCAATTTGACCATGTTCTCGGATCAATGCACGTACATCCAATAGACCACCAAAAAAATATCCGGTGTCAGCCGAAATGGGTTAAACGCTATAAATAGATTACTGCGTGCGTTTGTTTACAAACATGAGATGCAAGGGAATCGAACGAAATCATTCAAAACATGTTCAAATTATAGTTCTCTCATCCCGATCGTCACATGTATAGGCACATATATTCATGTTGAATCAATGTTTGTCAAGGGTTTTGGAAGAAGTCGATTATATTTCAGAGAATCATTACTGATATACAAATAGTATGAATTCGTGTAAATAATCAGCATTTAGTTATGGCAAATGGCATTGTTTTGAATTTTAGTATCAGCCCTGAATGAACAGAGGAAGCAATTTAGCCTCGCTGAACAACACGGTGGTTGTCAGTCCTTTAGCCAGGCGGGGATATTGCAATATATGTTGTTTATCAATTTCCATATTGATTATTTTCAATTGCCTGTGATTCAATGTTAAGGAAGGTTTCCATGCTCAATTAATACTTAATTCTAGCATGATTTTTTTCCGGATGAATTTTCAACAAAGTAAAACATATATTTATATATAATATTTAGGATGCAGATTGGGAGTATGTACACAATATTTCAGCCATTGTCCTCTGGAGAGGAGGCGAAAATGCTAATAAAATTACGGCCAGACGCTGGACACCATGCCATGTCATAAGCCCATTGGGCCTTTTAGGCCTGATGAACTAAAAAGCAAGACACTTTTAGAAGGAAAAACAAGACATTTTATCTAGATAAATATACTCTCTTCAGATATTTTCATACAAACATTTCCCAAAACAGTTATTTTAATTGCATATCATTTAGATTAGAACGATAAAGTTATCTAGTGTTGTTTAATCAACACAGCCCCTGCAGATGAGTAATAGCCATAAACATTGATTTTCTTTGAAGGAGTTATTTCAACACGATCCCCTTTATTCAGGTGAGCGACAGTTGTTACACTGGCTGCTCCAAAGGTTTCATTTGCATTCCCATAAGCGGATCCCAAAGTTGTCCCCATTGTATGAATACGAAATACTATAGGAGCTGAGTGACTCGCGTAGACGATGTTTGTCCAAAAGAGATATGTTCCCGTTACAGGAGCAGAGAAATAACCGTCATGGTTGTTGTAGCCATTTCCTTCATTGTGGGTGACCTTGTCGAATACAATCTTGCCTGAGGGCGAGACGTTGAGAGTTTGTGTCAGAGAAGCTTCAAAACTAATATCTTTTTGTTGCCATGCTGAAAAGAAATATGATTGAGAGTTCAACAATGAAATTAAACCGATCAATGCAGTACTAAATTTCAGCTGAACTTAATAAGGGAATGTCGTTCATTTATGTTGAATTGAATCCTTTGACCTTTTTTCATTAGCAGGTACATGTATTTGCATTAACCCTTTTTTGAAAAAGAGATATATTTCAAAAGGTTGGAAAAGTATATTAAATATCTCAAAGTAACTGCAAATTAACATTATCTAGAAAGGTATTGTTCTATTCTCAGGAATGGCTATTTGGGAATTTTATACTTTGTACAGTGTTGTTCATAGGGGGGTCCCGGGGAATTTGCCCACCCTTATTGCTTGGTGTCCCTTAAAAATTTGAGAAATAGGATTAGGAAAAAAGGTCCCATATGCTCAGAATTGGCCAATATGACCCCCTCAGCTGAACACCTAGGAACAACACTGCATTGAATAATATTTCTTATTCTCTCCCCACAGAAGCAGATCAAGTCATGAAATATTGATATAGCCTCTGTTATATTACGCCGAGTTTGTGGGATAGAATGGGAGAATGTCTGATTGGAGGCAATCAAACGCTTGACATTGTTTAATCATCATTTTGACTGCTGAAACATTTCAGGAACTGCAGGAACCCACAGATTTCCGCGTAATATTACAGAGGCTGTGTAAACATTTCATGACTTTATCTGCCTTTGTGGGGAGAGAATGGATATTTCTTTCCTGAACGTAATTCTTGTCTAATAATTTGTCAGCGGATATACAGGGAAATTTCAGGCAATTTAAATGAAAAGTAAAAATAAAATTTTTGAATCTCTCTCTGTCACCACTGATGTTTGATTTGATTATATCGAGGCAAGTAAGACTACATGTATCGGTTGTGGCTTCAAGTAGGAGATAGCTGTTACACTGGCTGCTCCATAAGCTTCATTTGAATTCCCATAGGCGGATTCTAAAGATTTAATCATTGTTTGAATACGAAATGTGACAGCAGCTGAGTTACTCGCGTACACAATGTTTGTCCAAAAGAGATATGTTCCCGATACCCTAACAATGAAATAACCGTCATGGTTGTTGTAAACACACCCTTCATTGTGGGTGACCTTGTCGAATACAATCCTGCCTGAGGGTGAGACCGTGAGAGTTTGTGTCAGAGAAGCTTCAAAACTAATATCTATGTGCTGCCGTGCTAAATGAAAATCCAGAAAAAAATCAAATTTCAATTAAACAATGTAACAGTTTGTAAGGTTTCTAGACCATTTGCTACTTGAAAATAAGGTGAACATAGGTTTGTAGGTAGCTGCTTCTTATAAGTAGTACCATTTCCCCAAATCTAAATACATTACAATCAATGCATCAGCTTATGAGTCTACAACCACTTCAACTTCAAACATGTTTCAACTTCTAGGATGCTTGATTCTTGAGGAAGATTTTAGTGCGTGGCACCTGTTGTCCTTATTTCGGGTCACTTAAGCATCAAATCTTTGCAATATTATCCCAATCACCTATCTCGGTCTGATATTGACATTCCAATCATTCCTTCTTAAGAAGTAGATGATAAAAATAGGTAATTAAGGCGGAAAACATTGGGCCAATATTATCAGTCACTCTATCACAAACATGAGAATCGTCACTGCATTTTTGACATTTGAATATAACATTTGAATTCAGGTTGCTGTTCAGAAATTGAATGTATGCATATGGGCCTGAGATCTTATGTAAGCCTCTTTGCACGTGGAAAAAATATTTTAAAAACCTATCCCCTCAAAATATCAACATAAACAGGAAAACTTTGGTTTTCTACTCAAGATGTCTAAAATGCATACACTTATATACTCAAGTGTTTCATCCTGACTTACGTTGTTGAGAAGCAGGAAGGTGAATGTAACCAGTTGCATTCATCTGTCCTTCAATGTTTGCCAATGACACTAGTAACTCTGTCTCGGATGACTTTAGTTGTGAAAGTCCATTCTGATATGAATCTGATTTGGATAAACCTCTGTCTGTTATTCATGTTGTAAAACGATGACAACTCTATATGTGTGTAATCAATGGAACCAATAAAAAAGCAATAAAAAATAGCTTGAAATCTGAACTGATATTAAAATGTCAAACTAGTGGTTAAGCCTACACGGTGATTACTTACCTTGATTACAACTGGTCGAGTTAAGTTGTAAGGGTCCATGGAGAGATGAATCTACACTAAAGTTTTTCAAATCCTGTTGAAGTGAATCAACTTCATTCTTAACCATCTCCAACTCACCGAGAGTCTGATTGTGTGACTCTTTTAACTCAACCAGCTCTGCCATAGTTGTGGTGTAATCCAGTAATGTCTTCTTGTTGATTTCTTTAAGCTTAGAAATCTCAGTTTTACTCGTGCTCAGTTCCTGGGTATTCTGTGTGAGTTGAGAGAGAAGATTGGTCAAGAGTGTCCTGCTTTGCTCTTCCTGAGCTCGAGAATGAGACTGCACCTCATGGAGTAAAGCATCCATTTTTCTCATGCGATCATTTAAGCTGATAATATCCGCATCTTTGCTACTTAGTTGGACCGCACACAAGGCAGTTGTGAAAAGGAATGTTGTAACGATGAGCATAACGGACACCATTGTCCACACTAACTGTGTTCTATTTAGCAATTGATAAGGGTTAGATATTAAAAGGCTAAATTTGTGAGTGAAACATCTGGTACAAGATAACAATTTGAAGAACATATCTCAGACATACTGAGAACATTAAATTTGACTTTACATGTTAGATGTAAATAAACTATGAGTCTGATGTAATTAAGGATTCAGCCTTTCGGCTGAATCCTTATTGTTATTGGCGTGTTTTTTTTTATTCTTCCACGAATTTTGTGAGCAAGATTCAGACCAAACGGCTGATGCTATCGAAGCCAAATTTCACAGGCTGGTAGACCTTGTTGAGGAAAGGCGACAATAAGCTTTTGGGACAATTCGGCCCATACGTTAAAGGTCCATTACGATTCCAAAATCGATAATTTAACATTGATTTTTTTTTCAAAATGCACCTAGAGACCTAATTTTTTTTTTAAATGTGCGCAATCGAAAATGCTGCAAAAAAACAAATCATGGAAACTTCGTAGGTCACGTGGTTTGGCCGCCATCTTGGATTTAGTGCATTTTGACCATTGCCGACCCCACCCACCTTTGATAATCTTCTCCTCTGAAGATACTTGCACTAGAGATCTGAAATTTACACTCAGGGTAGCTGAAGCATTGTAGTTCTTAATTTGCTCATTAGAAAGTCCTAACTATAATACTTTTCTTGCTGTGACTTTTCAAAGTTGACCGAAATCTAAAAATCGCAAACTTCAAGGGCAGATAACTCAAAAACAAGACCATAGAATTTGATGATTTTTGCATGAGAGTTAGACATTGGCAAGGTCCTTAAGATAAAAGAATAAAATCGCTCGCGAACAGTCATTTCCGGTCAGGGTCAGAGGTCAAACTTTCCATTTTGGACATGTAGTGTTTTGGTGGGTACGTTTGAAATATCGTAGCGAATCAACGGCGTATGATAACGCTTTGTTCTATACATCATATGAAAGCCAAACGTCTTTAGATTTTTTTTAAATTTGACAGTAAATTTCTATATTTGTTTTACACTGAGTTACGGCCCTTTGAATATTGTCAATTCTGCTTTCGTTTTGAATGCAAAGGATATAGGTATGTTAAAAAACGTCGGTACTCATCAGTGATAGACAGCAAATCATTGTTCCATATATCATTAGAAAGCCAAAAGATCATACAATCTGCGATAAATCTCATCAAAATTAGATTAAACATTAACATTGAAATTCGGAGCATTTAAATGTGGTCAATCCTATTTGCGTTTTGAATGATTCTCATATAAGAATGATTGAAAAATTGTACTTCATTGGCAATAAAACACTAGGAAAACATACTTTACATCGATGGCTATGCTTGTTGAAGACAAAAACCTTTTGTGTAGTACTTCATTATAAAATTGTTCACAGTAAATGTCTCATAAGCTTAATTATCTATTTCTTGAGATAAAGCTTGATATTTGCGATCTATGCCATGAATAATGCATACTGCATTACTTGCCTCAAATACTCACAGCAATCATTCACTGGCACTACAGACATGTACATGTAATATAGGTTTAATGTCTCAAATAGTGACAATGCACGGTACATTTTATAACAGTTAGTCGCTGACAAAAATACAGTGAAATGGAGAGAAGCGTCGTAAAATCTCTTCTAAAGGCCCATTGAGTTAGAGAATTGCTTGATTGATAATTTTCTAAAAATGTTCTAGGAACTTTATGCATTAACAAAAAGTCATGAAACTTTCAGGAATGACGCCTGACATGTTTATAGTTAGACATTACCAAGGTCTTTAAGATACAAAATTAATTCGCTTGTGAACATTCATTTGTTGCCGTTGCGTTGTGTCAAATTACATAAGATAAGTAAAAAAACTCAAAATGCGTGTGTTAAATATCCACAACTACCTTACTGATTAGGCTATCTTACAATTTATTACACCTACACACGCGCTATTTCAAGTACAACATTTGCTATGCTACATTACATTATAAAAAGTCGATAGTTAAAGGCCTGAGAAGACTAACCTAGAGTAGAGTTCTAAAAATATTAACTTTTCACAGTTTTCAGCAAAGTTTAAAAAAAAAACCGTTACTCCTTTACTATTAAAGTCATCTTAACATACTATACATCAATGGATGCGCTTGTTAAAGACACACAAACTTTGTGTAGTACCTCATTATAAAAATATAAACACTAAACGAGTATTAAGCTAAATTATCTATTTCTTGAGATAAAGTTTGATATTTGCAACAGATGTCGCATCGCTCACCATTTCTTTACTTTTTCCTGCTCATAAACAAATAATATACGCAAATAAAGACAATTCTCTTCTCTACACACTGGTGAAAGAAATATGCCGATATCTTTATTGGTTCGGGATATATCAATGCTGAAAGACAAGTACCGTCAGTCATCTTGAGATAAAACTTGATATTTGAGACAGATGTCGCATCGTTTACCGTTTCTTTACTTTTTCGTTCAAATGTACAAATGACGCATTGGATTGAAGCTGGTTCTTCGCCCTTTGCAATGGTATAAATCATTTGAAATTTCGCCACCCCGTTCAAGAGAAACGAGTGCGAAAGAAGGATGGGGGTTCACAACTTTGATAGTAAGAAATTTACATGGAGATCGGTTTTCACTACGCTATCGTAGTATCAACCCTTATAAGGTGTCTCCATATATAGCAGATTTTGTGTGTCATTACGCGTCTCAAAGAGCACCCCTCCTATTTTTCAATAACTGTGCCTCCACGCCCTGTTATGTCCTGAATGTGCCAGGAATCAAAATGTCAGTGTATTTTACATGCAAAGATGATGTTTGCAGCTTCTGAATCTCGCTTATAATCTTTGTTTACTTTTATAGTAAACCAAATTGAGAGGCTCAGTGCATCCCTTTTCTAATGTGCTTCAAACCAATAACCCAATGATTACATCTCACAAAGAATATTTCATTATTTTTCATGCACGTTTCTTCCAACATCTGAACCGCTCTTCAGCATGTCTATGCTGAGATTCTGCTATTTGAAAATCTAAGGATTATATCTGTGCACCTCTCCCTAAAGTAGTCGTCAATGAGTTCATTCATGGATTGGAGAGACGTTAGGGTTGTACATTGCAAAGCGAGATGCATGCAAAACACGGTCATTTACACGCTCCGACTCACAATGCTAGGCTTTGCTTTGGTTTTGAAATTTAAAACAAGTATAAGATTTAAATTGGTTTGCTTTGATAAATTTGGTTCTGAATTTTTCAACAATACAACGGAAAACAGGGTTCAAAACCAGGATGAGTCAAGAAACTTTTGCAGATTGTATTTGTTACATTTTACTTTAGGTTTTACATCTTTTGCTAACATGAACATTTAATTGCATTAACTCATATTTTTGGCATTATGATTTTGGATTGGGATTTGAAATGTATTTTTAACAAAGCACATATACTAATTATTCAATATGACATTTACGTTTGCAATTGACAGAGTCTTTTTGGCCTTGGTAATACTGCCATCGTGACTTTTAAAATTCGTCTGAACAAACTATTGACTTCATACATACAAGTATTGCATATATTTGTCATACATATCATCACCATACATTGCTGAATCCGTTTGTCGTCGCTTGCGACTATATTTTGAAGTTGATTCCTAAAATGGGAAACAAGATCTTCACAAAATTCCTTAACAAAAGCAACACAAATACACCTAACATGATTGAATAAATATCTAAACTCTAAATATAAGTAAATGAAAGGAAAACCGTGATGTTAACGCCTATTAAGAGGCTTCTATAAGTCTTCTATCAGAAAACAGTTACTTCAGTGTGATCTGTTTGAATTCTGCATTATCTCTTTTTACATATTTTTTGTTAGAGTGAATACATAGAATAAATTTAGGTTGTCATGGAAACTATTTGAATTTAGTGATTATTTGAGGGGGGAGGGGAGGGGGGTGGAGGGGGGGGGGGGGGTTACTAAGTACATTTGAGGGGTAGGGTCATGTACAATTTTTTTTATTATAATTCAATATTCAGGAAACAAGGATCTCCGTCCTACATCTTGTCTTGTCGTCCTACATCTTGTCTTGTCGGCACACTCAAGGCCTGTACTCCCGACAAATTCGCGCCCGAAAAGGGATGCAGTCAAGCCACCTCGTCAACGACAGTACTGGCGGCATCACAACGTCAACATCAACATGACATCCATTATTGTCATCGACAACATCATCAACATCGCCCTGGTACTCATCATCACATCTGTTGAAGCAAATGAGGTATAACAAACTCCTCTCATCTCTTTTACGGAGCAACAGGTCAAACCGGTTTTTAACGGCATGTTCTGGGATATTTTTCACGTGAAAAACCTGTGATCAAATAGATGGAAAGAAATATATGAACTGACCATCTGTGATATATCATCTGCGATAACTGTTCATCCATGATAACTATTCATCCATTAATATATGCACATCATCTAAGTAAATCCTGTTCCAAATAGAACTGTGAATGACTATGATAACGCTTTTATCATATGAACTTTTGTGCTGACTTCGATGAACTATGAACTTTTATTGATAATTCATAGATCATATCAACTGTAAATATCATGTGATAACTGATGAACTATACGAATTTTCAGTGATTGAAATATTTTGACATTCATATAAATTATATCATATACATGTACATTTGACTTTGACAAAGCATTTATACATTAAAATCTTATGACATATTTTGTCTTTGCATATATGTTTATACTTGTGCTGTGATAATACTTGTGCAATAATATAATTTATGTGTTCATCATGCCACACATAGCATTCGATGCATAGCTTTAGCTATCCTTCTTATATCCATCCACCAGGCATTTTCTCAACTCGAACTCAGCTCTACCCCCCTTCAACCTAGGCTGTTTACCAACAACCGCCACGCATCTCATTGTTTTTAGGGGAAGAACCATTTCCAAATAGGGAGACTACGTTTGAGAATAGGAAGTTCGAAATAAGATGCTTAATGAAGGATGAGACTCTGTCCACTTCAGCAATTACTCAAGAGGAGACGCTGCTCGTCTACTTGTCTCTTTGGAGAGAATGCCACCATCACAGACATCCTGCAACGTTTGGAAGGACCCTTTAGCACATTGTCATATTGGAATCCCTATTCCGGAGTTTCACCAATCCTAACAACACAAATAGCAAAACAGTCGCATCACGGGCAATTAAATTGGAGGACTTGCTTCTTTGTGCCTTGGACAGAGGAGCCTACATGGTTACTCAAGGAAGGAATGCCATGCTTAGGAACAGATTTTGGACAGGACTGAGGAATCTACACTTGAAGGACGCCACTTAATATGTCTTCTATTCAACGATGGACTTTTTAACACCTTGCTAATGACAGTCAGGCTTATAGAACATGAGCTCTCTAGTTTTCAACCACTCAGACCTCGGCCACCATGTAGCAACCATCAGCAACAGACTCTTTAATTCACTCAGCCACTAGAAGGATCTACTGCTTCATCTTCTCATATCTCGGAGCAACTCGCTTCTATCACCAAGCATCTGGAGAAGTTGGAGACAGCTCAGAAGAAACCATCGCCCGTTAACAAGATTCTACAACAGAGAGGAAGAGGCACTGGTAGAGGAGGAGGGGATGAGAAGTTAAAGTGATTCAGCCTACTACTGCGGGGCATGCAGAGGCTGAAGACTTAACTAGCCCCTCAAGTGGCTTCGCTGAAGGATGATAGACAAGGCAAACGATGCATCCAACAGCATAGAAGAGTTGTGATGTGAAGTATTGATAGTTCCTGGATCCATGGTTTCCAGTCTTGGTCATCTCCCTTTGAAGGCCCTCACATACTTTGAAGTGGAAGTAATGGCAGCAGGTGGCTTAAATTCCAACAATGATAGATACGTCTCCTATCTCAATTATTAGATAATTTTTTAAACGTTAATACAGTAATTCAAATTTATGTTGCTTTAAGAGATAGCTGACGGTGGGTTTAATACAAGAGCCAGTGATTAATTAGAAGATAAAAAGTTGGGCTAGTAAACTTTCCAGGATCCATTGTTTTCCAATACCCGCAAATTTAGTTTAAACCCAATGAATTTCCCATTGACTTTTTAGGTTAATTACATGTTGCAAGAATAATTTCCTTAATTGTGTGTTGATCGAATTACGGCCGAAAGTTGCTGATAAATTCAGAAATGAGCTATATTCAGCTACAAGTTCATAATTTTCATTATGTTAGAGGATGACATTTAAGAATATTTTATCATACTATAGGCCCCATGTCGATACTTTCTTCGACATACACCTTTAATTGTCAATAAATCACCCATAACTTGTTTTAAACTTGAAATTTGAAAATGGCATGTTCCGTACCATTTTTTCCGTGAAGCAATGAAATGCATTGAGTGACTCAGCGCTCATGTTATAGTAAAAAAAAATAATGAAAGAACCGAATTCCCAGTTGATAGAAAAATGGTATGTCGTTTCCGAATGTGGAATGCAAAAAAACAATACACCGAATATCTTCAAAACAGCTCACATGCATACGCAAAATTGATATTTATTAAGGGTGTAAACGCTCATCCATATATTGTTGAAAATATACGATATAGTTTACATCATAACATTATTATAATAATCATTTTCGAAATTAAAGCTTGCCAATTATTTTGTACCACCCACATGGCCACGTGGGTATAAATTTGCTACAGCTCTGTCCATTGGTCGTTCGAAATACCAGGATATGCTTAAAACAAATATCATTGGCCGAAACTTCTCTTTGAAGTTTCCTAGAGTATTATAGAGAGAAACTTCTGCCATAAGTTTTTAATATCAAATGTTACATAACTTTGGGGTCTCTGGACCCCAAACCAATAACGAACATCAGGAAGCATTTGACACCTTAGTCAGGCACCTCACGTCACCTTCCATCATAGCCTTCACCAATGGTCCAGTGCTATATCAGAAACCAGACGGGAAGATGAGAGTAATAGCTCATGCAAGCCGTGGTTTGTGGAAAATTGAGAGGAACTACCCTGCCCACAAACTGGAATTCTTGGCACTGAAATGGGCAGTTCCAGAAAAGTTTCACTATTATCTGTACGGTAACAAGTACGAGGTGAAGACAGACAATAACCCACTTACCTACGTCTTGACGCTACTGGACAACCTACAACTTCATCATCACCTACCAAGCTGGAAACATCAACATGGATGTCGATGGATTGTCAAGAAGGCAAGATTACTCACACAGTCAAGAAACCCATCTCTATCAAGGCCATT
Organism: Steromphala cineraria; assembly: GCA_916613615.1. NCBI lineage: Eukaryota > Metazoa > Mollusca > Gastropoda > Trochida > Trochidae > Steromphala > Steromphala cineraria. The sequence goes on along the minus strand of OU744724.1, from coordinate 73,433,691 downwards.
TGCGTCCACCACACTCCTTGCATAGCAGCTGAAAGTCCATACTTGAATGAAGAAGCTGTGTGTCTTGATGACGTCATGTTATAGACATTATTCCAAACTAAAATGCTAGAAGACTGTTTGTTAAATATCGTTTGGGTTTGTTAACGTAAATGGTTAATGAGGGAAGAAAAACCTCTATCGAGAAAGAAAGTCGATATTGTCCTTTGTGTGCCCTTGATATAGAGAATGAAATTCATTTCACACTTTCTTGCCCTTGTTATTCCGAATTGAGAAAGAAATATATTCCGCAATATTATCTAGAAAAACAACCAAGGGATGGCTATATTTGTTTGTTACAAACTAAGAATGACAATATTATTATTCAACTGTCTTTGTATGTAAAACATGCATTATCAAAACGAGAACTTTTACTAAAAGAAATTGTATATTCTTAAATATGTATTTTTGATTTTATGTTTGGATAAAAACGTTTTCCATTTAGAAAAGGATTTCTATTTATTTTTTACTTACTTTGTGCCACAGGGTTCAACTAGAACTTTGATGAACACTGGACTTGATACATATGACATTTTAAGTGAATACCTTACTATATATAAGCAAGCAGGAGATGTGTGTGTTATGGGTGATCTCAACTCACGGACAAGCACTAAAGCTGATTATGTTACCTTTGATGATTGCACAGATGTTGACTTTGTACCATTACCTGAAGATTATGTAACTGATGACATTGATTCCGAAACAGCACATCTTAACAACATTGGTTGTTCCTTTTTATGTAGTAATAGAGACAAATGTGTTAATGAATATGGCACCCGTCTTTTAGAGTTATGCAGTTATCGACTACGAATTGTAAATGGAAGGGTTGGTTCGGATAGAGATATTGGCAAATTTACATTCTGTAACAGAAATGGTCAGAGTGTAGTCGACTATATATTACTCCCTCTAGAGTCATTTGATAAAATCATGTCTTTTTCACTGCAAAATCCTACAGAGTTTTCAGATCACAACCCTCTCCAAGCAGTTTTTGATTTTAAATATGACCCATTGCCAAATATTTCTACTTGTTCTAAACCTATTTATAGATGGAAGGAATCCAAACGATCTGAATTCATATCAAATTTACAAAGTGATCAATCTGGTGAGGTTTTGCAAAATGTTAACAATGTGTTATTGTCAGGTGATGTAAATAGTGCTGATATCGATGAGTGTGTGACGTCAATCACACGTGTTCTAGAGCAGGCGGGCGCCTCACACGTGCTTGGTAATCAGGCAAGTTCACGTGCATATCATGGATCTAGGTGGTTTTATGGCGAATGTAAACAACAGAGGTCAATTTTTAAGGCTATTGAGGAAGTGTTTAGAAATTCTGGACAATGACTTTGACAGGGCAGATATGGTAAAAGTGCGAACATCCTATAAAAATGCTTGCAGAAGTAAAGCTAGATTAAAAGATTTGGAGGCAGCGAAGGATTTGTCTGATCTGTGTACTGGTATTTGTAGTGGATTTTGGAAGAGAGTACGATCGCTCTCAAAACGAGGCAAAAGTAAACAGATTGTAAATTGTGACTTTGTTGAGCATTTTCGCAATCTTTCAAACCCATCAAATACTCCTACTCTAAGTGACGATTGTAAGGATGATGTTAATATTTTTTTGGAAAATCAAGTACATAAATGGGTTGAGGAATTGGATTCAGATATTACAACTGATGAAGTTTCCAAACATATTAGCAAGTTGAAAAATGCTAAGGCTGCTGGGTATGATGGCATAACTAATGAGTTTCTCAAGGCTGGATGTAATCAATTATCACATACTCTTGTTTTATTATTCAATAAGATTCTACATACAGGTATTTTTCCAACCGCTTGGACGCTAGGTGTTTTAATTCCCATTCATAAAGGCAGTTTGACCATAGCTGATAATTATAGAGGCATCACCTTGCTCTCTTGTCTTGGAAAACTGTTCACTAGTATTTTAAATAGTAGACTGAAAATGTGGTGTGATATCTATGGGGTAATAATTGAGGAACAGGCAGGCTTTAGGGAGAAATATAGTACGACGCACTGTATATTTCTGTTGCATAATCTGATAAATATTTCACTGAATAAGGGATCAAAACTGTATTGTGCTTTTATAGACTGTCGAAAAGTGTTTGATCTCATCAACAGACAGGCTTTGTGGCTTAGATTGTACACTTCGGGTATAAGCTCCAGGTTTTTAAATCTAGTTCGAAGTATTTATAATAATGTGAAGTCTTATGTTCAAGGCGTTGACGACTCTTATTAAGATTTTTTCATTTACGACTTCGGAGTTAAACAGGGTGAACATCTTTCTCCCCTCTTATTTTCCTTATTCATAAATGACATTGTTGAAAGTTTATCAACTTCCACAGATTTAGGTATAAATCTGGAAGAATTACGACTTCTGCTTCTGCTATTTGCTGATGATATGGTCATGTTTAGTAACACTATCAAGGGTTTGCAAAATGGTTTAAATGCCCTTTCAGAGTACTGCGATAAATGGGGCCTTTCAGTTAATGTTGATAAAACTAAGATAGTTGTATTTAGAAGAGGTGGTAGACTAGGGAAAAAAGAAGTTTGGTCATATAAAGGAGATGAAGTCGATGTTGTCACACATTTTAAGTACTTGGGAATCGTATTTTCATCATCTGGTAGCTTCTCAGAATGCCAAAAAACACTGGCTGAACAAAGTACTAAAGCACTCTTCTCATTATACCAGATATTTAATGATAATAAACATATCCAAGTGTCTGTTAAGGATCAACTATTTAAATCTTCTATTTCGCCTATTCTACATTATGGCTGTGAACAATGGGGATTTATGGAAGCTAAAGCCATTGAAAGAGTCCATTTGCGGTTCTGGAAACAGATCGTGGGTGTAAAATTGACAACTCCATCCTCTTATGTTTATGGTGTATTAGGTGTATTACCATTGCTGTCTGAAAGATTAATTCGTATTGTGAAATATTGGCTTAAAGTTATATCTTGTGATGAAAATAGATATATATATCTCTTTTATCAATTGTTACTTAAAATATCAACTGATCAACCAACATTTGTTAATTGGGCTTCTTTAGTTAAAAAACTCTTTCTCGACTACGGCTTTCGTTACGTTTGGTTTTCACAACATGTGCCTGATAGGCATAGATTTATATCTGAATTTAGCCAAAGAATAACTGATATACATAAACAAATGTGGAAATCAAGTCTGACCAGTCTTAGTGAAACTAGAAGTTATCTTTATGTCAATGAATCTCTTTATTTTGAAAAATACTTAAATGTAGTAGATATCACCAAATATAGACTTGCATTGTCCCGGTTTTGATTAAGTTGACACATGTTCATGATAGAAAGAGGGAGATGGAGTAATATGAAACTACCCTATGACAGACGATTATGTTGTAGCTGTGGAAACGATATTGAAGATGAATATCATGTGTTATTAGTATGCCCACTCTATGCCTTGTATCGCAAACGCTATTTGCCAAAATATTATTATTCACCTCCTTGTATGATAAAATATACCCAATTGATGAATTATCCATGCCGAGACATTATTTTGAATTTATCAAAATGTGTTTATCACATCATGAATGTTTATAAACAAAATGTAACTTCTTAATTCTATTGTCATATTGTATACTTAGGCTTCTGTAATATATAAGAAATTGATGTATCTGAAAACAAACTTGTGTATCCCACCATCCACCCACAAATGCTGTGTATTGAAATGCTTTATTTGTTTTGGCCTTGGGCCTATGAAATAAAGAACTTGAACTTGTATGTAATTATCAAGAATGTCGCTGTACTATATAATATACCCTGCTGTAACTCCTCTGTATATGGGCCGGAGGCCTTCCATACAATAAACATCTTTTGACTTGACTTTTGACTACCACATCCTTGCCCAAGCAGGAATCAAAAGGAGGCTATGAGATCAACCTTCTCACAACAGACCATATCACTCGTTATGCCACAGCCATCCCAACTCGCAACCAATCTGTCAAAACGACTGCTCGAGTCTTGTTTGACAACTTCCTCATCCACTACGGTTTCCCAGCCAAACTTCACAGCGACCAAGGTAGAAACTTTGAGAGTAACACAATCAAGGAACTCTGTCAACTAACTGGAATAAGGAAGACACGGACCACACCTTATCACCCACAAGGAAACGATATGACAGTGTTGTTCAATCAGACCTTGATGAAAATGTTGGGTACTCTCGATGAGGAAAAGAAAACTGATTGGAAGACCTACATGTATGTTCCGTCCTTGGTACACTCATAAAATAAGACACGAGATACACACAATTTTCCCTCATGTTCGGAAGACGCCCTCGACTCCCAGTGGATGCTTTTCTTGGAATTAACCTTGGAGAAGGACAAACTTCACACACTGAGTATGCCCAGAACCTGAGGAAGAGGTTGCAGTTTGCCTATGATATTGCCTCTAAGGAATCCAAGAAAGCTGGACACCGCCACAAACAGAATTATGACAAGAAAGGGAGATAATCACTTCTACAACCAAACGAGTGTTAGTTAGTCTTAGTGCGCCTGGTTGTACTCTCAGCGGAGATGTCCCCGACAGTCTTTTATTCATCTTTCTTTCCATCAGAAGGCTGCTACTCCGCTGTCTAATATAGTGAGTTGTACATTTAACCTGATTTAGCTCTCTGTCAACTCAAGGGCTTCTACGTCTGTGACATATGACATTTTGAAATCACTTTCAATTGAGGCCTAGCTGTGATTTGTCATAGACTTATGCTGGTTATTAAAAGTCAGAGCAATCTAGCTTCATGTATGAATACAACATTATTCACACAATCAGTATATCAAAATATATGCTTAAGCTCATCATTCAACTTCGATGGGGTCGGGGGGATAAGCTATCTCTTCTGATGGCTCTTGTTCATTTTACAGGTGAGCAACTCTCAAAATTATTTATCTATTCATCGTGCTAGATATATAATCATTATCAATCAATGACCTTAAGTTAGTAATCATCAACTTACGATCGCACATTAAAGAAATCTCATAAATCGTGTATCACTTACTAACTTAAGCACTAGCACGTAAGACAGTGTGTGAAAGGAGGATATATTTAGTTTTAACATCAACACTCACTGTAAACATTTTTAGCCATAAAATGTGACGTCATCATGTTCACCATTACAACACAGTTGTAATAATCATAATAATGTATATCATATGTAATAAGCATATTATTCGTATATTCAATTGTATATATATCATCATGACAATTTGAAATCACTTTCAATTGTCTTCCGTCAGCCATCACACATACACGATGGCTGACACATCTTTCCAGTGTTGTTATTCATGTTTTACAGACAATAAACCAGATGTCAACCAAATGAGGATCTCCATCTTATATCTTGTCTAGTCCACACACTCTAGTCATAAGATAAACCTTTATAATCATAATGCAAATGAAAATCTTCCGGCTTATCACTTATCCGCTTGTATGATGCATTTACTGTCATGTTGCACCTCATATGCAAAGGATATCGGTCTGAGCGTAATAAAGTTCTGTTCTGTTGTGAGGACCAAAATAAGGGCTTAGAATTTAAAGTGCTTCAGGCTTAGGGTTGAATAAAAGAACTTTCTAATCTCTATGACTCTCCTATCAAACAATGACAATGATCTTAAAATTGGTCATTAACGAATAAACTGATTTTGAAACTAGCATTGTTATGGTGGGCATGGGCGGAATTGAATTGCATGTTATCGTAAACCAACTGTGGGTATTGCAAATTTGATTATGGTAAATACTTGATTCTGATTAGCTGATTAGAATAATTTCCCTACATTGGCAAGAAACACCCATAAAATGGCTAAGGCGAATGACCGCGAAATGATACATAATCACTTACTGTTTCTCCTTTTAACTGTTTGCTTAAGGTGATGTTGTCATTTTCCTACTTGCGTTTTCCCGTAGATGCTATTAATAAGTTTCAATTCGCTTTAGTTTTATGTAACAAAACAGTTTTTAAATCGGCTTTTTTTTTTCTTAGTTTGTCACGTTTATTCATGCAGCCTGCTTCTTTCCAAAGTCATTCCCATGGCATGATGTCACGAAGATCATTGGTTATGACGTCATAATGATTGTGTTGGTCTGGGCGAGTTTAAGATTTTGTTCACTCGGGTTCGTTCCTGTGGGTCGATGAAATACACAACTGTTTTCTTCTAAAAGAATTCACAGTGAACATTGTAAGATCTCATCGTTACCAGTGCCACTAGGTTGCATTATAAGTACACTATTTCTAATGTTTATAACACTAGGAATTACTATTGGTTTTTACCTGCCCACACCTTTAACAAACCTGAACCAGGCACTAAATCCTTTCAACTCAGAATCTCCTATACAAATAACGAGCTTGCTCATGACGGTCATGTTCCAATGACGATCAATAGTTTCCAGGTTTCATTGTTATACAATACCAGCAATTTAAGAGTTTAAAAACCTCCTTCTAAACATTTATCAACAACAACTTTTCCTTCACTATAAACAAATATGACCTATGAAAACTTGTGTCAACCAAAACCCCACGGGTTAAAAAGCATTTCAGACCTGATGAAAAAATACATTAACGAGAATTGAAAAGACAAAATTTGCAAGTAAATTTTGATTGCACATTTCTTATGAGTAAATGTCTGCAATGTGTGAAATATAGACAAACACATATTCTTGCACGCCATACATTAAGTATATTACTGTGCCTTAGCACAAAACATTGAGATTGACTTGAAATAATTCGACTTGCAAATTGCAATAACTGTATTTCACAATCTTGACTAGTTAAGCCAAGGTGATAAGGGAATTAACGCCACCTTTCAACAGTATTTCACTGTTGGCTTCGAACCCCGATTCTCTTAATCCTAAGCGTAAAGCGCTATCCACACACCTGATCTTTGTCGACATATATTGATATTGCAATAATATTGCAGAGAATTACTAGTACTATGGCAATTGAAAAGCTATTGTCAATTTTTGGCTCAATTCTAAAATTGCATGACATGGATTGCTTGGTCTATTGCTCATCAGGCTTTATATGATATAGTATAGAAATGCCCACAGGTTCAGCATATGAATTCTTATCTTAATACAATTCGACTTTAGAGCGTACAAGGCAGTGAAAAGATAATGAATGTCTCTTGAAATTACTAAGGTTCTACACCAAGGTAAATACACACAAGATCTGGGCTTGTGACTCATTTCTGAAAGTTCCCTTTCTGGACCAGGATTCAGAAGGTGTTCATCATATTTCTTGGTCAGCAGCTTGGTGACGAGATGATGAGGATCAAGGATAATTAGGTACTTTATTGCGTCTGTGAGGCAGTCTGCATGATGACGAAATCCACCTACAGTCGTTATTTTATACAGGACTGAGGTGAAGCAGTCAGCTTTCTGAGGATGTTTCTTTTTCTTTTTAAGATGATGGATTTTATCAGGGAATGAGTCTGTCTGTATTTGTCGGAAGTGCTTCTCTTCAAACTCTTCAATAATCTTGACTATGTTGGAACTGCCTCAATCATTGGTCGCCCTGTGAGCGCCCTGTGTAACCTTTACTTGACTTTAAAGTGTCCTAACTTGGGAACTGTTAATAGTCAACTGCAAGCATAGAAAATTCTCCATTAATTTAAACATATTTATTCAAGTGAAAGGATTGGGTACAAGAATTCCAAGTTAGTGAAACCCTCTCCTATGTACAGTGCTTACATATAATATCGAAACATAATAATTCATGTTTATGTACATTGAAAATAACGAGAGATATAGGAATAAGGAATATATATATAGACAAGAGTACAGACGGGGGGATAGAGACAAAGTTCCAATCAGATTTTGGTATAAGCTTAAAGAGAAAATGTTCCTTATTATCGAATCTTCCAGCGAGTGATATATATTTATGAACTTCTCGAAAAATCATAATATTTTCATTATAAGAAAGGTCTGCACGGCCATTTAATAATAAGTCAACATTTACAATTACTCTACTATTGAATATTTTGCTAATATTACAAAGCATTTGATATCTTATATTGGAATATCTAGTACACTGCATGAAAAATGATTCGAGTTTTCACAAGCAGCTTTGCAATTGCATCCCGGATTGTCTACAAGACCAATTTTATATGGATCATCGTTTAATCTTCTATTTGAGTATCTCAACTGTGTATGAATTTTATTGGTTTTTCTTATTATACCAAATGAGAAATATGCGGGTGCTTTAAATATATACGATTTGAAACTTTTAATGGAATCAGCTTCTCTTATGTGCATTGGAAGGTTATTCCAGATTTGTGAACATGATGGGAAAAAGGATTGACTGTAAAGAGATGTGCGTGCGTGAGACAGAGACAGAAGTTTCTAAGGTTGTAATTGGTCTTAGTTTCAACAGCCCGGGGCATGAGATCACAAAGGTATGCTTGGGCATTGTTGTTGTATATGTTATGAAATAAAGACATTTTACCATGAATTCTTCTATCTTTTAAAGATTGCCATCCTGTTTAAAAAAATAATGATTCATGAGAAGCATATTTAGGAAGACCGGTTACTATTCTAGCCCGTCTCAAACTGGACCTCTTCAATTTTATCTGATAAATCTAACGAACAGCCATCCCACAGTTCACAAGCAGATTCAAGATGGAGTCTTACAAACACTATATATATCTTATTATGTGTTTCTCTGTTTAACATAAACTTTAATTTTCTCATAGATTGAGGACATTGTTTTTACAATGCTGTCAATAAGGTTGTTCCATTTACAATCAAATGAAATATTATCCCAAGATGTTTGTGAGAATTTTTAAGACATACCTGCTGATTTTCCAATGTTAAGTTAAAAATTGCATTTTTAAAAAAAACTAAATAGAACAGCTTCTGTTTTGCTGAGATTATAAGCAACAAGCCAACGTTTAGCCGACCATGATAACGTTTGGAGACTCTTATAAGTAGAAGGCTTCTACTACCGATGATAAGTTCTCCATTGACGAATGTTAAATCCTCCATTTGTTGGAACAGATCAGTCCAGTAAGAAGTTCCTTGGCTTCTGATGCTGTTGGTTTACTGTCTAGGCAATTGCAGTCACAGAAAAACTATGCCTGAGCTGAGTGTCTGTTTATGTGTTGTCAATCACTTGTCCCTGAAGGTGCGCCAAAAGGAACTACTTGCCATTGATATGTGTTAGGAGGTCTTGCCTTTAGCTGTGACTCAACCCTTGGGGAACATAGCACGTATATCATATGCCTGGTAATCCCTTAAAACACAGAAGTAAAAGAAAGTTTACTACTAACTGGATGCTTGGAAAATACTTGACTTAGTGTAGAAAGTCTGCAATGCAATTTTGTCTTTGCTCGATCGCTCGCTGACTTCTTCTTTTGGTCAACTTCAGGAGTATGGTAAATGGCATTGTCACTCAAGCACGCATAGTGGTAAGTAAAAACTGGTAGTATAGTCACTTAGATAAGAAGGGATGTGTCTAGAATTATTAGAGCAAAAGATACCCGTTAAACATTGTGTGCTATGTGTGCTCAGGTGGAGCAGTTGTAGTTGGTGACACTCAACATGTTTTCACATGTATTGGCTGTATCGGCGCGCGGATCCATCAAGTCAAGATGTTTGCAATAACTTGAATTTGAGCAAAAAACCATCTAAGGTAAAAGAACAGGGAAATTTGATTGTGGAATGCAGAAATGAGAATCGGAAAATGATTTGACAGGACAATTAAATAGTTTGTCAGAAAATCCAAATATCATTTAGTACACTGAAGAAAAGGGGATATTTTTCATCTTTCAATTTATTATTTGGAAAATAATCCTTTCTTAATTTAATGATGTGTACAAGCCAATTGTGGATTTTCGTTTTTGTATACATATGGTGATTCTTAACTTATTCTCTGTTCTATATTTGACTGTATCCGGATTTAACTACATGTATGTGTATAATTTGCTGATTCAACTTTCTCTATTTGTTTGTATCACAAATAATGATAAATAAAATAAAACAAAGCACGGTTATGAAACAACGTTAGTGATACTTTTGTTTTGACATGGCTGACTAAGGTGTTTATTGAACAGCACAGGTTTTCTGACCCTTGGAACTCCAACCAATTCAATACCAGACTAAAGCTTGTAACTTGCTGATTACACAACACGATGCAACCAATCAGTTTTCTTCTTTCATTTGCCCTGATTATTGTCAATTATAAAGCCCTGGTGAGCTGAAAACAAGAGCCTTTCTAACTTGATAATTCGGCAGCATTCTGAAGTACTCTAATCTTATCTTCCCCTGAAAATCTTTCCTCTGGCCATAGTTTCTTTTTCATGAGAGTTGCAAAAGCTGAAAAAACTATGTATCTTAAAGTATGCTATTTACGATTTACTTGATCGAGCTCACATGTCGGCATACTTTGATGTCCAGTTTAGTATGGATGTCCAGTTTAATATTGGGTAAACTTCTTCCTTTAAGAAATACTAGATTAAGCTCTGATTTTTCTTGTAAGATGACGATAAAGTTCTTAAACCTATTACCCCAAAAATAAACTTATTTCAGGTCGGCGATTATAGCAGGGGATTCAAGTAAGACAGAGCTAATTTTCTTTTCATTATACTGAGCAATAAAAGTTCCAGTGACGGCATTTAAAAAGTGGAGAAAAGAGCTTGTATTTCGTAGAACAGACATTTGACCAGCATTTGGCAAACTCAATTTAGGATGAAAGAAAATTTCAAAAGATAAACAAGAGTCATCAGAAGATGACATATCCCACCGGTTCCACATGATCCCACATGATCGTAAGATGTAAACCTTTGAAAGATAATTGTAAATTTTTCAAGCAAGGTTCATAATAGTATAAGCTAATATATATGAATCGAAACCTTTCATGAACAGAGTCCAAATAAGAGCCCTTTCCATGGAAATGATAAAAAATAAAATGTTCAGAATTGTGAAAATATCAAAAGGCACCACTTCAGTAGGTGGGCAATACACATGTAGAGTTTCAGAAAGAAAGGTGGACCGGTTTTTGAGTTCTGCTCCGGAAACGAAACCTTTCATGAACTGAGTCCAAATAAGAGTCGTTTCCATGGAAATGATAAAAAATAAAATTTTCAGAAATGTGAAAATATTAAAAGGCAGCACTTCAGTAGGTGGGCACTACACATATAAAGTTTTAGAAAGATATGTGGACCGGTTTTTGAGTTCTGCTCCGGAAACGAAATGATTACGGACGGACGGACGGACTGACGAACAGGTTGATGACTATATCCCACGGTATTACATACCGGTGGGATAATGACCAATCTGAAGTCACAATAGGTAAAATGAAAATTCACTCTCTGTAAGTAGGTAGGACCACCTACTGTATTTATACCCACACAGTACATCAGGTCAATTGGAAGTCATCAGATGCATAAGATATCGGTGTGGGAGGGTAGTCTTGGTATTCTGACAAAAAGTTTTCAACCCACCTTTGGTTTAATTTTACTTGAAAGTTAATTCTTTTGAAAATATGTGTCATAAGAATTTTTGTTGCTGAGTATTTTCACTTCAGAGTAACACAGTATCAGAAAGCAGGACGCTTTTAAATACATTCCTCACATTTTTTGCTGATCACTTCCATGAGTATCTAAGGTTGTCATATTTAGCAAGGATAAACGTCTGATAGCAGTGATTCGATTAAGATATTATGAAAGGCTAATTGTTGAGAAAAACAAGAGAACTAGTGGAGTCATAGCTTGATCATTTACCCAAGTTTCCCAAAGTGGTACAACACAATTCCGTATAAGGTTGTTACGAAAGGCAAAAGTTAGGGTCTTACATATACAAAAGGCATATTTACACTACCAAGTAAAAGAATGTGTCAGGTTTTTGTTACTTTTAACATTTTGAGTTCGAGTAATGACATGCAAACCTTTAAGTTTAGGGTTTAACAATTCGAAATCATATGAATGTCAACAAAGGGATGGAAAGCTGTTGATTTTACTTGGACTAGAAACCCTCCAAACATCAACGCTACTGATCACACGTCATATATTATATATGTATGTAACATGTATGTTTGTTAATACCTCAAAGAAACTCTCAAATGGGATGGACTTCTCCTTGACCTGACAATAACCAGAAATTAAAATAAAACTGAGTTTTTACCACGTATATCTATATTGATATGGAAAATAAGAGTCATTGGCTTTGTAGCTCATTAGGTTAAATTCTTACTTTTTAATTTTGTTCACTCACCGTAATGACATGTACTTCTGGTAAGTATCCTCAACCCATGCCTTGTAGAGATGATACGCCCATAGACTTTTGTACCGTGTGTTTTTGTAATTCTGAAGGTGACAGAGGTTCAGCAAACCTCGAGTCTTCATCGCGGGAGTTTGTTACCTTTATTTCTTTGTTCAGAAATTGTTTAAGAGTTCTATTTCTACTTTCTGACTCTTTGATTACAACTGAATCAGAGTCAGAGAATTCATTTGAGTCAAGGTTAAAATTAAAATTTAAGTTTCTTTCTGACGATTAATTGGTCAATGTTCAAAGTATGAATTATTAACATTAACATTTGGAAGGGAGAAGCTACTTAGGGTGATGAAAATACCGTCGTCGAAATCTGAAGTCATTGTTGTTTGCAGTGGACAGTCGATATGGACGAAGTTGCTCCGTCACTGCCTTTAATAACAACTCTCTGCGTTTATTTAAACAACCCAACATTATTAATGCACGTGCTCGGTGAACAGTGAGGTCGAACTTTTTTTTAAGTAAGAGAAAGTCCTCAAACTAGAGATTATTATCCCACGTGGACCTGACGACACCCTCGAACAGAGTCCAAAAACACGCAAAAGGGGCAATAACTTCTTAAAAAATAATTTTGCAGTTCTGATTTCAAGGTATTGATACCATGGAGACACGTACGTTGTCATAGAGCCGTAACCATGATAATTAATTAGTCAACGGTAAAGTTCAAGAACCGGATGACCCACGCATGGCCTCTCCTGAATAAGATCAAATCAAATCCATCTTGGTGACCTTGACATGATCATCGTTGTCAAACTTCAACAAACACATTGACCTTTATTGCAACCTCATTCGAGACTGTCGGTCCGTGCACGGGTATCCTGATGTTAAGGTATTTCAAATTTTATTGTAGGATGGAGAGAAACCTAATGTGTTTGGAAATCAGCTGCATATAACTGAATCATTATAGCTTTAAACTATCCATTTAACGCCATTACGCTCCGCGTGTGACTTTAAATTCAGAACTATCATAATTCTGTTATATGCCGCTGATTTGAAAACATGATATGTTTATTCCCTTAATAATCCTGTAGTTGTCGATATACAGTGAGATATTAAACCAACACAATCAAGTTAAGAGGCAATAGTTTCATTTCTGTCACAAGATGTGGAAGTAAAAGGTCAAACAGGTTGCATTAATATACATCTTTTATTTCTAAAATACGGACGCTGTCATAACTATTACACAAACGCATTGACTACATGTTCCAAATAATGTTTGGACATGGCTTGAATGATTGTTTAACAATCATTCCACGACGATATTATACATCGAATCTTGATTCTTCAAAACACAAAGGTTACACGTTTTGCCCTAGATAGCTAGATAACGAAATCGCCGAAATGTCAAATAAAACAGATATAAGGTCAGTATTGTTTAATCAACACAGCCCCTGCAGTTGGATAGATGGCTTGAAGTTGAACCTCAACACTAGAACGTATCCAGGTCTGTTCCCCTTTCTTTAGATGGAACAAAGATGTTACACTCGCCGTCCCAAAGGCTTCATCAACTCTCCCATATGCCCGCCCTAAGATTCCTTTCGTAGTTTCAATATAAAACACAATGGCAGATTTATCACTCTTGTATACAATATTTGCCCAGAAAAGATAGGTTCCTGACACGGGAGCAGTGAAATATCCGGTGGTTTTATTGTATCCATGTCCTTCATTGTGGTTGACGTTTTCAAATATAATCCTATCTGAAGGTAAGGCGGTTACAGCTTGGCCGGAATAAGCTTCAAAGCCAATATCAGTAAGCAGCAATGCTGAAAGAGAAATGGATTTAAACAAAATAAAGCCATCATGAATCAACATGTTTAAAATTGAACAAAATAAATGAGATTGGTATTTTGAATTTTAATCTAGGACCAAATGGTTCAGTCATACAAAGTGAAACGCGTGAGCTTTTACCCGTTAGCACTTTGACCCGGTCTTTATAAACTATCATTTATTACAATGAAGTAATGTGCAAAGTTTTTGAAAAATCTTTCCTACCCTAGGTCAAGGTGACAAGGTCAAACTTCATTCCTTTATCACATCGGGTGCACTTCTCAAAGAAAGGGGAAAATCACCCATCAAAGGTTTTGGTTGAGGATAAGAACAGATAGGCGAAAAAACTATATATACCCGTACTCGTACTTGGGGACATTTAAACAATTTGATGGTAGACTTTTAGAACATAGGTATGAGTTTCAGAAAATGAAAATAAGCTTTTCAAACCAGAGGGTTTTTAAGACTGAGCAAATGAGTAAATGCCTCCCAGTACACTCGCAATGAGAAAGATAAGAGACTGACGTTGGTTAGAAGCAGGAAGTTGTAAATAACCACTCGCATGCATCTGGTCTAGGACCTCCTCAACGACAGTGTGTACTTCTGCATGTGTCAAATTTAATTTTGAGAATCCATAGGAAGATAAATCTGATTTGGAGCAGCTTGTACTGCAATTTTGCAGGTCCTGTTCAAGTGATCTTACTTCTTTCTTTACCTTTTCCAACTGTATCTGAGTTTTGTTGTTGGCTTTCTTCGTCTCCTCAAGTTCCTGCTGCAGCTCCTCTGTGAAGTTTCTGCTCCTCATCAGTTCGTGACTGTTCTGTGTAAGCTGGGACAGCAGACTAGACAAGGTTGCCGAAAATTGCTCTTCCTGGACTCGAGCATGAGATTTGACCTCCTGCAGTTCTTCATCCATTTTCTTAATGTGTTCATTTAAGTTTTTGATATCAAAATCTTTATTTGTAGTCTGAGCCTCAGACAATGCAAAAGCGTAAAATAATAATTTTACAAAAATTAGAGAAACCATGATTGAGAGCATTGTCTAACCTCACTGTCCTATTTAGGGACTGATAACACTTAAAGGATTGGTGAGAATTGCAATCTGTTGATAGATAAGTTAAAGTATTATTCTTACATTATACTCATAAAATATATTTACTAAGAATTATATCTTTGAAAATGTTCACTTCTAAACTTAAAAAATAACATTAATTGTCTGAAAAACTAAATATGTTGACATTATTATGACTAAGTAATGAAAAAAGGTGTTATGTCTTATTGTAAAGTTGTGAATAAAGTAACACCCACACACTCATATATAAAATATATACGATTTTAACAAAACGAATAATGAACAAACAACTTAAAACCTAAGTTATTGTTTGACGTGTTTAGAAAAAACTTTTTGAGACTTGGTACGACCATACGTACATGGACGTGAAGGACAACGCATCAGCATTGTTCTAAATGGCATTATCATTGTATTATTTTGTATTTTATTAATGTTTAATATGCCGGTTGAATACTGATATTGAAGCTGATCTACAAAAATTAGAATCGGGCGAAACTGAATCACGAAGAGAGACTAAAATATAGGCCTTAAAACAACGAAAACTAATGATTTCCCCATTTCAGGGGATTCATTCCATCGTACAGTTGATCCAGGAATATTTGTCTCGTTTTTTATGAAATACACATTGTGTGTAATAATTTCCAAATTAGTGTGCTTATGTTTAGACAAATTAAAGTGAAGAGGAATAGTTCACTGATATGTAACGTTTACAGTGTCTGTCAGTGGTATTGTTATTTAAGAAATAGAAGACGAGTTGGTGCGCCCTTCGTGTTTTATGCTCCCTGCTATGTTTTATTCAACGATAGATGCACAACAACGAGTTTTCTATTTCATATATGAGATACCCTTAACAATTTCTCGCTTTTTATATAAAATCAGTTGAAAAGTATGGTAATTTTAAAAAATACACATTGTCGTTCCCATTGTCCGCCATTGTTTTAATGCCGTCGGTATCTTATATCAAATCTTAATGTCCTTATGTCATTCAGCAGGAAAGTAGCTCTTGTGCTTTCTATAGTTTATTAAAGGGGCAGTAGCACGTTTTTTGGAAATTTTACATTCTAAAATTGTCCTTGATAGTTGTTTGTTAATGCTTAATGTATTATTTTGATAGTGTCAAAGATATCATAACACTAATCGATCATCCATAGTCAGAGGACAAAATATATAAAGATTTACATAAAATCCATTGGCGGCCATTTTGTGTGAACACCTTTAATTCAGTTTGTGTAAGAAAAAGGAATCGCAAGGCTTAACTTTACAGTATATATTTATTTATTACTGCTTCATTTAGATTGAATACATTTTCTTTCAATTGGAACCATTAATTTTCATTTTCCTGACACCACCTTATATTCCCCCTGGAAATGTGCTACTGCCCCTTTAAGAAAGGTATGTACTGATTTTACGTAGGTTTGTGTAAGAGGTTAGATTATTAAACCTTGATCGACTTTTATTATATGTTTTATTTTTATTCTAAATCAGCACAATTTTAATCGTCCTTGTCGTGTAACTAGGTTGGTCAAACTAGGTTGTTGGTTATCACAGCCATACGGTCAAATATTAGTGCAAAAATATATAAAACAAATAGGCGCTATGATACAAATCAACAGTACCTGGTCATTTGTTGGAAGAATATTTTTATTGTTTGAGATAAAATCGTTTTACATATGGAACATTTTAGCAACCGTCTCATAGACTGCCATCTTAAAACTGATAACGTTGCCGTGACTTGCTGTATATATGATGCTAAGATAGCTGCAGTGTTATGAATAGTCATCAAATTTTTAAATGAACATTATAACGTATATCTGAGAAGATTCACTTTCCTATAAGGATAACTTTTAAAAGCATTTTACCAAACACCTAATTAATGAAAATCATTCCTAGCCAGTGATGACTCGCTTTTGTCCAGGTAAGGCATGTTTTATGTCTCACAATGGAGAAATTAATATTGATCTCAAACAAATATGAAACATATTTCTATCAAGATTTGGTGTTGATTAATACTAAGAAAAGCTATGATAAAAACACAAATATTGAAGCAATAAAACAAATAAATTGATAATTATATTTTTAATTGTTGACGTATCCAAATAACTTACACTTGTATGTTTGCTTTTGAAGTCTACTACCAAATTACTAACAAAAAAGGATAATAGTTTTTTCAAAACGATTGCAGATGTTACTATGTACCTTGAAAACCTGAGACTATCTTGATATTGACACAATCACACAAAACTCCAACAATACCCTAAGTATACCAAAGCAAGTGCTTCGTGTTGCATACAATACCCTAAGTCTACCAAAGCAAGTGCTTCGTGTTGCGTACAATACCCTAAGTCTACCAAAGCAAGTGCTTCTTGTTGCGTACAATACCCTAAGTCTACCAAAACAAGTGCTTCGTGTTGCGTACATTACCCTAAGTCTACCAAAGCAAGTGCTTCGTGTTGCGTACAATACCCTAAGTCTACCAAAGCAAGTGCTTCGTATCGCGATGGATAATTAGCCAAAGAAATCATGTTTTCTTTTACCAAGATGGAAGTCCTCGGGTGAGTTCCTGATATTTGCTTAAGACTCTTTGAATAGCATTCTCTCCCCACAGAGGCAGATCAAGTCATGAATTGCTGATACAGCCCCTGTTATATTACGCCGAAATCTATGGGTTCTGGCAGTTTCGCATGGAAAGGGAGGTTCATGTCACAATGCCTTTGCCATGATTCAGTAGGCAAAATGATGATTTAAGAACAGCGTCGCTGATTGCACAACTAACTTTGATTGCCTCCAATCAGGCATCTTCCATTCCAAACCACAAACTCGGCGTAATAGAACAGAGGCTGTATCAACATTTCATGACTTGATCTGCCTCTGTGGGGAGAGAATGGATATTATGACAAAAGCACCTTTCATTTCTAAATCCTCATATCGCTTAATAAAGAAAGCGTTGATCTCCTTCTCTTTCACTTTGGCTCAATTCTTTCCTTTGCAATTAGACATGTTTTACTTTGATTGTTGCAAACCTAGTAATATGCGACCACAATTCGATTTACAACGATCTTTTTGCGAGTTGAAGCGATTGACATACGACCTTATCGAGACCTCATGAGGATCTAGACAACTAAATTTCGACCGAAATTTGCGAGTATTACATAATTGTTTGCAATAATTATGCGATTTTTTATCCGCCCATCACAAAACTTTCTCTGGAGCATATCTCGTAAAGTATATATGCTAGCTCCACCAAATTACACTTATCAACCATGATGTGCCTTTTGAGGGTTAAACCAACAAATGATTGTCATTTTGATCCGTTTCCACTGACTAAACAGTGACTCTATGACAAAGTTCTTTGTCCGGAAGATATCTCCTTAACTATACATCATATCTTCACCACACTTTCAACACATGTCAATCAGTGTCTCTAGATATGCCTTTAGATGGTAAAACCTATTTATGGATTTTCTTTTCTGTGGTTAACATGGCAACACGGTTTACCCCGGCCAATTATTCTGTCATCAGCATCAATCTTGAAGAAAAGATCAACTATTATCCTCAGATGTACCTTTTTAAAGGTAAAACCTATAATTGAATTCAGTTTTGTGATATAAAAGGAAACATGACTTACATATTGACTTGTCTTTGAACCTGATTACTCCATTATCATACAATTTAAACCAATGTTTATCATTTTTACTATTTAAACGTCTTTGAACAAAGAGGGAAGCCAGGATCTTAGTGAGCTACAATTGTGTATTTTCCGAAAATATGCTGAAAAATTGTGTAAATAATAAACATATTGCAGAAAGAAAAAAATCAGAATTTTCAAATTTGGACCCCATGCCTCTCTAGGAGAATGCAAGAATTATATATGACTTGTCACACATCTGTTCTCTATATAAGTAATGCGTATATGAACACAACTTACTAATTAATCCAAAAGTTTTGACAATATGATAATTCGTTAAGAAATGGTGACCATTTAACAATTTAAAAAAATTGTCATATTATGTTGGAAATCATTTGGTGTGAAGCTGTAGTTCCAAAATCGTAACATATAAACAGGCAGAGTAAACATTTGTCGTTTACACTGATCGTTGCCGAAATAAAAACAAAGGGAAAAAACGTGATTAGTTTTGTTTAATCAACAAAGCACCTGCAGATGGATACACGGCCTGGAGATCGACTTCCACCACAGGACGTATCCAGGCACGATCCCCTGCCATCAGATGAAACAAAGTTGTTACACTCGCCGTCCCAAAGGCTTCATCCGCTCTGCCGTAAGCTCGACCAATGATTCCATTATTTGTTTCAATATTTAAGACTATAGCAGAAGAATTACTTCTGTAAACAATGTGTGTCCAGAAAAGATAGGTTCCTGAGACTGGAGCAGTGAAGTAACCGGTAGTTTTGTTGTATCCATGTCCCTCGTTGTGGTTAACTTTATCAAATACAATTTTATCTGAAGGCAAAACTGTAGTTGCATTGGTCAGGTAAGCTTCAAATCCAACGTCTGTATTCAGTGAAGCTGAAACAGAAATACATTTTATCTTTAATTGCTAACTGATGTAGTTTCGTAGTTAAATTGATGTTAATAATTAAGAATATTTGGAATGTCACTCTCCTGTCCGGCAGTTTATTGCAGTTTATTACGTCTTGTGCGCGATGCTTTCTGTATTTATATCTAATGTACAATTATATTATCTTAAAAAGATATACACTGTCTCAACAAATAAAACTATGACGCAAGTTCAGGAACATCATATTATGTCTCTTTTGTTTAGAATGTGCCGATGTCAGTCGCCATACTTCTTTTTGTATTACGGAATTAAGTTATTCGACTATGCATGGTTCATATTTTCTGTTTGGTTTCCAGTCATCCATTTGAACCAAAGGGCAAGTATAGCGTTTACGCACTGATAATGAAAATGACCAGTTTTCCTATGTGCGAACGAATTGAGCATAGGGTGGCAACGACTTTCTCTCAACGACTTTCAATCAAAATAATGTTTTCGTGTCCAAACTTATTTTTCCAACAATTCAATATAGACATATATGTCTTCAGAGTGTTTTTCTCTCTTAGTTAACACCCCAGACATTTAATTAATTCACGTAAAATATATCATTTTGAGCATTTTAATCGCTCAACACTGCCTCTCAAATCGTTCTTCGGGTCCATTACCCCCACACGCTTCCGGTTAATCTGCCTCTGTGGGGAGAGAATGTCGTTCTTGGGATAATTGTTTTCCAGTTAGCCATTGGAAATTGGAACAAACAGCTGACGTGATAGTGCTTTTTCCACAGCAAATGAAAGAATATAGATGGATTTTACAAATGTTATCTTTTTAAGCTTTTCTATCACAGTAGTGACGTTGAAGATTCCATTTTAAAATATTGCAGATTCATATGTCAGACCAAACACTTGTTTCCAAGGTCAAGAAGGAAATTGTTTTAGTCAAAATACCAAATAAAACCAACATTATGTTCACTGTTGCGCATAATTCGTGCAAACTGACAGGATAAACATCATGCCAATAACAAATATATGAGCTAGTTTTCATACAACATTTTTATTTTCATACCAGATAATCAATGTCTTAAAAAGTGCAAAACAACATTACGTATTTTGGATCATCATGATGGATATGATCATTACTAAACCGAAGATTCAATACATACCCGTACCCAATTTTTTTTAATTTGGTAAAAACGACATACTCATCCATTAAAATAAATGAGATAAAAACAATAATGAAATTTGAAAAAATGAAAAGAGTTTTCCAACAGAGTTTTTTGAGGTTGAATTTCACAAAACCTATTTAAACATTGCAAACCCTAACCTCATAAATTATCTCCATACCAAGTTTTTCGCCATCATACAAAAAACTTCTGAAAAAAACATATTTTTGATAATGCATATCATGACACATCTTCGCGTCATTCTGTATCTCAATCCTACAATTGATCAAAGAATGAATACTAGTTTTGAATTTCTGGGCAGGATGGAACTTCCAGTGTATTTCTCACTGAGTTATTACTTTTAACCAAAACATGAGAAATTGTAAATATTATTAAATTGAATTTAAGTAAGACACACTTTCATGTCATTATATATATCTCAATATCATGTTTGGTTAACCCGTGACTCAGTGTTTAGAATTTCTTAGCCGGACTTACGGACACATTTACGTTTTAAAACACAAACTGTTTATACTTATCTTTGATTATATTGGTATTGGGGTGGTGGTAAAATTGATCTGGTCTAACAAGATATGCAATAACAGAGCACACTTAGTGATAGGAACTGCTTTGTTAAAACAATTATTATAGTATCGAGTACTCGAGGGGTGACAATAAGCAAATGTAACTGGACCTTTGAAATACTTTCACAGTGAACATCGACATCATGTATAACAATCATAAGGCCATAATCGTCTCAAGTGATACCCAACCTCACAGAAAGACACTACAATATTTGGTATCGAAAAGCACAACCGTGCATATTGCTAAGCAAAAAGATAACAAAACCACAGGGGGTACTCGACTGTACAGGTAAAGCGGAAGTTGCACCTCTGCAACGTCCAATTCCTCACTGTACAGTGAAAACAAAACAACCCCGACTCCACGTTCACAGTTAGTTCTAGTAATATTCACCTTCTGAGATTCTTCATATTTATAAAGGCATAATTACGATAATGTTTCAATTCTTGTCATACTTGCCCATTTCAAGTGACTGCCCGTTCGAAGCTAATGTAGTGATCGCGAAATTGACTGTTTAACTCATGTTGCGGACTATGTAGAGGTCATTTGATGATTGTTGTAACTTCTACAGTAAAATAATGCGTATTCAAAGGCCCATGTGGTGTATCAATGCTTATTTCATTACATTTAAAGAGAAACAAGACAAAATATAGACTGTACCCCCTGATGGACGTTGCACCGGCACTGTACGGGGAGTTACATATAATAACAGTTATACTGTACGGGGAGTTGGTACGTTATGATACATGTCCCCAATACATTAAGGCGCTTGCAAAATTCTGCCCCCACCCCCTCCCCCCCCCCCCCCAACTTTTGAACCGCTCCTACGCCTGAGAGCTAGTTTTACTAAATCGCAAACGAATATAATTTGTAAATTTTGATCCAAACAATTGATGTTGTCGTGCTAACTAGCTAATAGGCTACTATATTATACTGGTTTTATTCAGTATTGTTGCTTTCTCACACTTTTCTATGTACTACTATAACAAATAACACACTGCCTCAGACCTTGGTTAGTTTGTCCTCTACACTCTTGGTGTGAACTTTAACTATGCAGATCTACCGCACTAAAATGAAGCATAAAACTGACTGTGAACCGCACAGGTTCTGATTGTTCATTGTGAACATTTTTCGAGGGTTATTTTACTCTGAGAATTTTAGTTTGAAAACTTTTACAGATAGAAATTATATCGTTGAGGTTTTGTGAAGCAGATGTAATGAGTAGACAGAAAAAAATATCAACAAGTCAGGATAATTTTTTTCTGTCCATGACCGGTCCTTGAATATTGAGATTTTTGGAAAATCCTCATTTTTGGAACATTTCAAAATTCCACAGTTTCATTATTAAAGAAGGGCTGCATAACATGTTTTAAATATATTTTTCAAAAGATATTGGTCAAATAACTATAAAACATAAATATTAGGCCAAAACAGCAACAATACACAGTTTCTCAATGAAGCTACAGCTAAGTAAACATTGCGTAACAAGGCGTCTGCTTGTCGCCGTCCAGCGACAAACCAAAACAAGGCTTAGAGGCCACGGGCAGGGGATACAGGAAGTGACGTGGCAGTAGGCGAAGCGTTCGTCTGCTTATATGGAAAATGATAGGCGAAATCCGCAGTTCTGCCTTTTCAAAGCGATTAACAGTATGTTATATCAATGTGTTGCTGTCAACTGTCCTAGAATATCTCCTGATGAAGTCTCCGTAGACAAATTCCCATCATATTGATGGTTTCACGCCAAATTGACCCGCTGTGTTAGGTCAAACAGAGCAATGTGACAATCTACATCGAACTCACGTGTTCCGATCACTACACCGATTTTCTGCTTCGAGCTCGCATTTTCACTGAATGAACAGTTTGGCATGCAGAGAAAAGGGAGATTAGTAAAATATAAAACATAGCACAAAGTTTTGGGCTGATTTATGGTAATAATCCGAATATACAATGCTCACATTTAGATTTGAACGTTGTGTAAAAAGGTTGAATAAACAATGACATTGTTCTGCAGGTGTTACTTACTTTCTTTAGGTCAGATACTCACTTATGACACAATTACTTTACTGTCTATCGTATTTCCTGTCTGTTTCCTAATTAGATGATATCAAATGATGACTATAGCAGGTAGGTTATATAATGCACAATCATCAACACCTGGCTATTTTATGACATCAGGTAATTAGGTAACATGAAATAGCAATTGTATTCCTTAACATCCCTTTTTTCTCCGATTGGTAAATTATAACCTATCAAACTGAAATTAGGAATACCGTTTTTGCTCTATCTGATAATTATTTTGGATAAGGTTCATTTAATAAATCTTCATTCTGTTTGGCCATGTATCGGGTATTGTTGTGGAAAATATCTCCTCTATGTACAAGAGTGAAAACATTAAGATTTTCAGTGAAATGCCCTATTAAAATAATGTTTTAAACAAGACATCAGTGATCATCCAATACATGTCTTTCATTGAGAATTGTAACTTGTCCATCACTAAATGAAATAACTATGAAAAACGTATATATTTTTTATCCTGTTACAAAATGAAGTCAAAGGCAATTAAAAAAAAATGGTTTAAATGTAAAAAAATAGTATTGTATAATTACATCCTTTCTGCTGTGCTACTAAAGTAATATTCAATAACAACCAACAACTGTGCACGAAGATAAAACAGTTCACACGGGAGCAATTGTTTACATATACATCCGGGTTCTCACGTGCAGTCTTATGACAACATTGCGCAAAGCGAGACCATCTAGGCCTTTATGCTGTAGCATTGTGCGCACAACTTCGTTTTTAATCAGGGTCTTACGTTTTCATCAATACAAATTGCCAGTCGAATAAATAAACTACCGATTTATTGAAGGTTTGAGATGTTTGGATGTTGTTTAGGGTGTTTAATCGACGGTTAAACATCGAGCTGTACCGTTAGCTTGTGTTGTTTTACATAACGAGGGCACACAAGGGGGTATCACATCACCTACTAACACGTCACGAGGCAGTTACGCTTCAGTGCGTTTTATTCTGTTCGCCGGCCTAATTAGGCGGTGTTCTTTATACACTCGTTTTTTCAGAAATTTAAAGTTGAGTCCATGTGAAATTGTTATCACTATTTCATGAATCCCGAAAGTTGCCATATAGCATTTCAGTCCCTCTTTAAGTAAGATATCTTTAAATTGATTACATTTTTACATGCGCTATTCCAAGCACAACCTTTGCTATGTTGCACTTTATCATGAAAATGTTGATAATTAAGGAGCTAGAGGGATCAACATGAAGTAGGGGTCTAAAACTAATCAAATTTCAGTGTTTTCAACAAAGTGCGAAAGTTCATTACTCCATTACTATTTAAGTTATCAAAACAAAACATACATCACCCGAAACTATTATGCATGTAAGTTCTGAACAGTGATTGATTGATTGCGTTGGTGTTTAGTGCCGCTTGAGCAATATTACAGCCATTAGTGGCGTGTGGATTTAAATGCTATCCTTATTTTATAAACATATGACAGTTCTCGGTTACTCTGTAAATGCGCAACTTCCCGTACAGTCAGCATCCGAGACAATCGCAACGTCCCTTCAGCGTACAGTTTAATTTTATTCGAAATATTTGGCCGAAACAGTCAGAAATACTTGATTGGGCATTTATATAACGATATCCACATTCTATCAACATATGAAAGGTTAATTTGAATGACTCCGTTCATCTAAATTGCTGTGATTGGCAAATTTAGACATATTTTCGTAAGGCTTTCGAACGCGATCTCAAGGACAGCTGAAAATCATCATTTTGCAGAGACCGAAGTTATGTTACATTATAAATGCAGTAGTTTACAAAGCAGTAAAGCTTCATCGGTCCACCAAGACAGTTTAAATCTGTTATAAACAACGTATTAACTAGAACTAACCGTGAACGTTGAGTCGGGGTTGTTTTGTTTTCACTGTACAGTGAGGAATTGGACGTTGCAGACGTGCAACTTCCGCTTTACCTGTACAGTCGAGTACCCCCTGTGAAAACCAAGCAGAGCAGCCCCGAAACTTGGGGTTTCGCCTTATCCTGTTCCGCCTTTTACAGGCCTCGCCAAATTGGACATTTTCTCGTGACCTTGACCTGTGACACTCAAGGTCACACAATCAATGAACACATTCCATTGAGTATGACAATAATGTAATAAATTAAAGTATAATAAGTTAAAATGATTTTTTTCTCCATATATGTTGACCTTGCTGTGACCTTGACCTTCGACAGTTCGTACCCAAAACTTTTTGAAAATTGTATACTTCTCAAGAGATAATATATACCAAATCTAAACTTCATAGCACAAAAACTTCAAATTATCGCGTTAACAAGTAATTTTGTAGGGACTTTATAACTCGTGACCTTGACCTTTGACCTTGAAAGTGAACATGTCATAATGATTACCTTGAAGTGTTAACATTTAGACATGGTCATGAGTTCTAAAAGGCTAAATGGAATAAAGTTATATCCAAATTTGGTGCACATTGCAATAACTCATATCTCATGACCTTGAACTTTGACCTTCAAGGTCACACAACCACTGAACACTTTTTATTGCGTATAACAATCATGTATTGATAAAAAGTGTTCATAGTTAGAATAAAGCATTTTCATTAAAACATGCTAAAGTCATGACCTTGCTGTGACCTTAACCTTTGACGGATTGAAGTCAAAACCTTTTCAATTGTTTTACTTTTCCAAGGATGATATATACCAAGTTAGAGCTTCATAGCACAAAAACTTTTCAAGTTATCGCGTTTACAAGGTATTCTTAGAGTGATTACATAGCTCGTGACCTTCACCTTTGACCTTGGAAGTGAACGTGTGAAAATCATTCCCCCGAGGTATGAGTAGTAAGTCATGAATAAGAGTTCTGGAAAACTTAGTGGAAAAAAGTTATAGCTAGTAGTACGAGTGCGGCGGAGGTGGCGGCGGCGGCGATGGAAACTTCACAAAAACCGTCCTTAGACGGGGCTGCTAAATACCAAAATGAAGAGCATTGTTTAATGAACGAAGCACCTTCACACGGATACATAGCTTTAAGTTCGACCACAGGACGTATCCAAGCCCTTTCACCTCCATAAAGGCTGTACCCGCTCTCCCATAAGCTCGTAAGATTCCCCTTGCTGTTGCAATATTAAACCCAACAATATAATTTTTGGTTTTGTAAACGATGTGTGTCCAGAAAAGATAGGTTGCCCTTAATCTAAGATAAGCCTCGCATCCAACATCTCAATATAACACCGCTGACAGGACTGCCGAGTACTTCTGCTCTTGAGCTTGGGCATGAGACTGAACTTCCTGAAGTACAGCGTCCATTGCCTTCACGTGTTCCTCTATACTCAAAATATCAACAACTTGACGTCTTGGCTGAGCCTCACACATGGCAGCCAGGAAAATAATGTTGTAACAGTTGAAACAAAGACTGTATACAAAAATCATGATCTACTCTCACTGTGTCCTTTGTAATGAATTTAGAGTTAGGGAAAAGCAGACCAGTCCCTAAACTGAGTGTTTTGCCTCCCCCAAAACCTATTAAAGTAAATTATCATTTAAAGTAACTAATTAATGAACAAATGTTAATGGTTAAAATAAAATATTTTTGCTTAACCATGACTAAGTCGCTACCTTGCTGTGACCTTGACATTTGATGAGTTGTAACAGAAACCTTTCCTGTGATAGATATACATATATATAGACATATACCAAATTAGAGTTTTGTATCCAAAAACCTTTCAATTTTATTAAGTTAACGTTTTCTGTTATTATTATTAAAATGTCCTTGACCTTTGACCGTGAAAATTAAAATGTCAAAATAATTTCAAAGAGGGTTAAGCAGTAGGATGTTTCTGAGTTCTGAAAAGTTTAATAGGATAAAATTATAGTCAAATGGATGTTTCTTTATAGAAAAAACACAATGTAAACAGCATAAAAGCATGTTGAACTAATAACTAACAAAAGTTTCAAGATCTGCTGTCGTTTTAAATTAGAATGATCATAAGAGCACAATATTTAGTCATATTTAGTCGTTTCCCAAAGGTCCATTTTCGATAAAATGAAGCCAATACTTGTGAGACAAAGAGTGCTATCAAAACCAAAATCATCTACATCTGGGTCAAGAACTTGCGTCATCGTCTTCCCACAGCAATACTTATTGCATAACAGATATATGTTTTGTAAAAAAAAGTCGACAAAACTTTAGGGAGCAGTTTCCCTGAAGTGGATATTCAACCAAGAGAGCTAGTTATCGGCCCTGTTTTTAGAAACTTCAAAATGTTCAATCGCCGTCAATGGTGTTTTATAACCCGTAGGATTAATCTTTTAATCTTTAGTAAAGTCTGATTTGGTGATCAACCTTACTATCATCCAAAATTGTGAGATGAAAAACAGCGTTTCTCAGTATTGTTACCTTTCTGAAAATTAAAATTTGGCCTATAATTGTATTTGAAAGGTCAACAGAGTTGGTCGAGAGGGTGATATAAACTAAGTTTCTATATTAAGCACACAAGATCTGCTTAATTCGTTGTTTAAAGGGATTTTGACTGATAGTCTGAACATCAACACAATTCACGAACGTCAAATGCATCAGGTTTTTGGTCTGATCGGGGGAGTTTTCAAGCATGATGGTGTTATAAATCATACAGAACTATGTCTACGTCTACGTCTATGTCAAGATCAAGGTAAGAGTCCTGCGCTTCCTCCCTCAAACACAAGATCAAAAGCCCTTTAGAACATAAATGTTATGAACTTCATAAACGTGCACGTCAACGTCATATTACGTTTTGGACACTTCACCATCGACCCATCACAATGCGGGAAGAGTGAAGAAGAACTTTGTAAAGGAGATTTTAATACCTTTTGCATTCATTGCCAGAAATATGTCAATTAAGAATTGTTCTTTTTTATAACAAAATAATAAACTGACTTTAGCTCAAAATTTTGGATAAATAACACACAAGAACACAACAAAAACTTATGGCAACGTGTTTGCCAACGCTTTGTATACAGCCTTGCTAAATTATGTAATATTTTTGCTCTCAACTAAATGTTAATATATTCTAAGAAAAATTATTCATGCGTTCTATTTTTGAAGAGTATATAACCGATATCTCGTGACCATGACCTTTTACATTCAAGGTCACACAAACAATGAACATTTTTCATTTAATATAACAATCATGCAATGATTAAAAGTGTAAATAGTTTCAAAAAAGCATTCTTGCTAAGCCATGCTACAGTTGCGACCTGGCAGTGACCTTGACTTTTGATTGACTGTAGTGGGAAAAGTGTGATTTTACACGATACCATATAAAATGCATGAAAGATTTAGTTATTTTGTGTCTTCACCAGCAAACTGTTTTTAATTTCAAAGCTATATCTGTTTACGCCCTTGAAAAGCAAGCCTTTCAAAAATATCTTTAACTAGACGAGATAGGATAGTGAAAATGACCCTTTCGCTTTTTTTTAACTTTCAACCAACTTACAGACAATATGCGTGAACAAATTAACATCGTTTTATATATTGATAATATCTTAGATTAATGAAATGTATACATTTCATCACATTTAATTCCAATTCCAAAGATTATGTTCAAAATAACATCGAAAAGGCTGTTGTAGGACCCAAAGTGCACTTAAACATCTCTAAAGATGATATATACAAAGTTAGAGCCCAAACGCTGTTCAAGTTATTGTGTTTAAAAAGAATTGTTTTAGTGATTTTCTAACTCGTCACCTTGACCGTTGACATTGAATGTGATCATGTCAAAATAGTTCTGCCAGTGAGTAAACAGTGAGTAATGTATATGAGTTCTGGAAAGCTTAGTAGAAAAAAGTTAAAGCCACTAAAACGAGTGCGGCCGTGCAGGCAACGACGGCTGTGGAAATGCGAATATATGAAATATACGAAAATGAAACAAAACGTTCCAGAAGAAGAATACAACTTTAATGTGTCAAAGTCAAAGATAATTCATTAAACTATATTTGATCTTGATTAGAACAACAAAGCTATCTAGTGTTGTTTAATCAACACAGCCCCTGCAGATGAGTAGATGCCTAAAACATTGATTTTCTTTGAAGGAATTACTTCAACACGATCCCCTTTCTTCAGATAGGAGACAGTTGTTACACTGGCTGTCCCATAGGATTCATTTGCTTTCCCATACGCGTATCCGAAAATGTTTCCTATTGTTTGAATACGAAATGCTATAGCAGCTGAGTGACTCTCGTACACGATGTTTGTCCAAAGGAGATATGTTCCCGATACGGGAACAGTGAAATAACCATTCAGTTGGTTGTAGCCGTTTCCTTCATTGTGGGTGACCTGGTCGAATACAATCTTGCCTGAGGGTGAGACGTTGAGAGTTTGTGTCAGAGAAGCTTCGAAACCAATATCATTTTGTTGCCATGCTGAAAAGAAATATGAATTAAAAGTTCAACAATGAAATGAAGCCGACCAATATGTATTAGATTCTAGCTGAACTTAATCAGGCAATGAAGTTAATTTATGATGAATTAATCCTTGCTATGGCCTTTTCTCAACAGCAGGTAATTGCATTGACTTGTTTTTAGAAAAGAGATGGTTTTCAGATGCCTGGAAAAGTATAATAAATACCTCAAAGTAACTGCAAATTAAGAGTATCTAATTTGTATAGTCCTGTTCACAGGAAAGACGATTTGTGATTTTTGGAGTTTGTATGACGGTTCTTTCCTGAACATAATTCGTGTATGATAATTTACATTTTCATCACATAAACGGGGAAATTTCAGCCATTTCAAAGTAAGTAAGAAGTGTAATGAAAATATAGTTGCAAAGCGACAATAAAAGGATTCAGCCAGATATAAAAGTGCCTTAAGCCGTTTGTAGCAATTTTAGCACGATTTAAAGAAAAATATGATTTTTGGAGGGTCATTGTTTTGACATTTTGGACTATGTTTAGCAAATTTACACATGTCAAAAACTTTCAGTTCAGAAAATCTAAACGGAAAGGAAAATCGGACGTAGTGTGCGGCCAGCCTAAAACACGCAAAAAATAGACGGAGCCTAAAGTAAGGCTACATGTATCGGTTGTGGCCACACCGGGTGCACATGCAGATATGCGCTATTACACGAGAGAGGAGCATGTGCGTCTAGACAGTTGGCGAGAGACTTTTGAGCTAGCTTGATGTTTAAAACATTTACAGGTGCGATAGATCGGGAGAACTGAATTCAGTTGTTTCATTTTATACGAATGAATATGTATACTACTCAAAAGAATCTAAGAAACAACTGTATAATGTCCACTATATACTTAATATCTCAGCGTATTGTTACAGTTATGTATTCTTTGTAAAAAACACTATTTTACTGTCATATTGAAATCAAATTCCGTGCGTGAAGCAGTTTCCGTTGTGCACTTTGATGTCAGAAATAAGGCAGGGGACGAAAATGAAAGTCACGATATCAGATTGTTCAGGTCTTGTGCGGTCTTGTCTTGGATTACTTTATTGCTTTAGAAATGATATCCCTTGTAGAGATAAGCTTGAAAACATTTTCCTAAAAAATATGATGAAATATTCCAAAATTCCTAAATTAAGCAAATTTTCAACACCAAAAAGAATGAGACTTTAAAAAGTAGGTGCCCAAAGTCAGGTATACATGTGAGTATGATCAAAACTTCAAACAAAACACTTCTCTTTGAGCTGCTGACATTTATAGTTAGTGCAAATGACATCAATACTTGAGTGTTCCTTAAATTCTTTTGAGTAGTATACATGTAGCAGTATTATTATTGTTGAACATTTCCATATTTCCATGTATATTATACATCTGCGCTGGTGTTTTGTGGGTTGTTGATAAATTATGAATTAATTTCACCCAGCTTCGGTTTGGCTATTGTTTTCAGCCATATTAGTATGCTTTGTATACATGGTTGACTAAATAAACTCTTTCACTTGGCCAACATCGACACCGGTCTGACACTGATATTGAGCTGGGACCGTTCTGATGAGGCTAGATTACAGGGACTGCGCAAGCAACTCGCCGTTGTAGTTGTATATGTTCTATCAGTCCTGGTTAGGAAGTGGAGCGTTCATGTGAGGCCACAGTGCATATGCGCAGTTGCAAATAATTGTACTATAAAGGCCGCAAAAGGCCGCAAAAGCAGACAAAATGTGTTCTTTTAGGCTTGATATTTCACTAACCAAGTGGCGCGCTCTACCACATGATATATCGATGGAAAGAGAATAAAATTGTCTTCAATTTGGTGTATGATATGTATATCGCAAAGAGAAATAAAGATGCAAGAAGCCCCGCAAAATGTTTTTAGGTCTTTTTGACATGAATTTTTTTTTCCGGTTTTCGCCATGACGTTATAGAAAACTTGTCCCATTACCAAACTTACATGATCGGGTTGCGATGACGTCAGAGGTTCCGGACCACTTTCCGGGTCTCGGCATGAGGTAATGGGAAAGTTTTCCCATGACGAAAGGGACGTCCGAGTGTTCTGACCACCTCTGGGCATTGGAAATTTTGTCCCGGGTCTCGCAATGGGAAAGTTGTCCCATGACCACATTCACATTATCTGGTTTTGAGCACGATCGTGCTTTTGTTCTACTTTTCCGAGAGCACCCGGAGGTATGGGCTTTTTCATCATGACCCAATTTCACTCTCGGGTTATGATGAAGACCGCAGATTTTGACCACTTCCGAGCTTCGCCGTGAGGTATGGACTTTTTTCCCATGAAAAATTGAGCGTACTCGGAGTTTTCTTTCGAGGATTTTCAATATTTTTAGTGTGGGCCTCGCCACGAGACATGGTAAAAATTTACCCTTAGCCCCCCAAACTTCAACATTCAATATCAGAAGTTTGCTTCCAGTTCTGCCTAAAAAGTTATAATCCGGAAACAGAAATATTGTCAAGCATGAGACGTTTTTTTCGATTAAAGTCGTTTTTGTGTGAAAAATTTTCCACTAAATTTTGGTTGCACTCAGGTTTTTTAGAACTGCGTGAACATTTTTGTTTGTGATGCCATTTGCTGAAACTGCACATGTCCAAACTTTGAGTGTTAATGTCTACCCTTTCACGTCCCTGGAAGAAAGGAGAAGTTACTAATTAATGAAATATTTACATAAAACCGTTTTCGTCAATAAAAAAATAAAAACAAATAATTCGTGAAAAGTGACTAATTGGAGAGGTGGAAAAGTTGGGGCTCTATCTGCGGTATAAATCTAGTTGACGCGAAGCAATCGGTTTTTGAATTATTCGGAGACAGAGGATTTTCTCCCGAAAGGGACGGAAAGTTAGTGGGAATTTGTGAAAAATCGAGCGTGATCGGAACTTTATTTCGAGAATTTTCAATATTTCTAGTGCAGCCTTGCCGCAAACCATGGGAAAAATTTACCCTTAGCGCACAAACTTTCAAAATCAATATCAGGTTAAGTGAAATTCAAAAACTATTTTCGGTGTTATTCCGAGGTCTGGAACATTTTGCTTATATGTCGGGCGAGGGTGTTCCATTCGAGAACACCCAATTTCATGGGTAACGTTGCCCAGTACCTCGGATTTCCAGAACACAAAGTCCGAGAGATTGCTTTCGGGCTTGATATTTCACTAACCAAGCGCCGCGCTCTAACACATGATATATCGTTGGAAAGAGGATGAAATTGCCTTCATTTTGGCATATCATTTGTATGTCCGCCCATGCAAATAATTATACTATAAAGGCCGCAAAAGTATGTACTTTCGCGCTAGATATTTCACTAACCAAGTGGCGCGCTCTAACACACGACATATCGTTGGAAAGAAAATAAAATTGCCATCATTTTGGTATATCATATGTATATACGCAAAGAGAAATAAAGATGCAAGAAGCCCCGCAAAATGTGTTGATGTCTTTTTTTGACATCGGCAATTTTGTTCGGGTTTCTTTTGTAATCCACAACTGACAATCAGAGCTTCCCTGACGCTAACTCGTCGCCTAGGAAGTCAGAAGAAAGTCCAGATTTTCGACTTTGTGGGAGACGTATGAAAAAAAGAACCGGGGTTAGCCGGGACAGTCATAAAACGTCCAAATATGTGAATTTACCATTGCCTTTGGTGCCGTCGGCGCCGATGGTGTGATTGTTTCAAATACTTTTGAATGACGGCAAATGAATTTCCATGAAGCTCACACTGGTTTCCTCTGTAAAATGCTCCTGAGTTGTTCTTTCTTGCACATGTCTTAATCTGTTTCAATCTATTACAGATGGTATAGAAGATGCCGAGATTTAGAGGAAGGAGGCAGTATGCTTCAGACGAAGAGTTCTCTTCCGAAGTCCATGCTGAAGAAACTTCTGATATGGAAACTACTGATGATAGTGACAGGGATAGTGATAGTGATGGATTGGTATCGGACATGGACAGTGATCCAGATATAAGAGACATTACAAGCTGCTACGGGCGGAGCTGCTACTGCTGGTGGTACTTCCACAGATGAGTTCGTTGACT
Organism: Steromphala cineraria; assembly: GCA_916613615.1. Lineage (NCBI taxonomy): Eukaryota > Metazoa > Mollusca > Gastropoda > Trochida > Trochidae > Steromphala > Steromphala cineraria. Next base: position 73,399,776 of record OU744724.1, on the reverse strand, counting down.
TGGATGATCAAGACAGTGACACAGAAACATCTGATACAGGGGAGGGGGATTTCACGGCAAACTCGAAGGACGGGCCGAGGCCACGTGAATGTGTTGATCTGCCTTTTACGGGAAAGACTGGGCTGGGACAGTTCAAAGAATTGTCTGAGCAACCAAAACCTATTGACTATTTTGAAATGTTCTTACAAGAAGATGATTACGGATTGATGGCAACGGAAACCAATAGATACTTTCACCAAGAATGCGACGAGGTCCTCCCGTCCCGGTCGAGAATGCGCATCAACATATCTCAGTTGAGGAGGGAGTGGTGCCTTGGAAAGGCAACCTCAGCTTCAAGGTTTACAACCCTGACAAACCAAACAAGTATGGGATCAAGGCTTACATATTGTGCGACTCGCACAATGGATTTGTCTGTAAATTCAAACTCTACACTGGAAGAACCAACAAAGTTTCTATAGGTGGGAAAACGTATGATTTGCTCATGGATTTGGTCAAAGATTACTCTCGCAAAGGATATCATGTTTAAATGGTCAATTTTTATTCGTCTGTGACATTGTACATAAATCTGTGGAAGTGTGGTTTCGGTGCGACGGGGACATTGAGAGGTAATAGGAGCGGAATCCCAGTAAAACTGAAGAGGAAAGCGAAGAAAGCAGTGAAAGGTTCTATGTTGCAGCAACACAACAAAGAACTTCTGATCGTCAGGTATGAGGACAGAAAATCAGTCTTGCTTATGTCCACTGTTGAGGACACAGAAGATGTCGAGTCGGGAAGGAAGAACAGGGTGACTGGAGAACCAAATACAAAACCTCGTATCGTGCATGAATACAACAAGTACATGGGAGGCGTCGACCGCGCCGGTCAGATGTTGTCGTACACACCGTTCAAAATGAAAACTCTAAAGTGGTGGAAGCGTGTGTGGTTTCATATCCACAACGTTGCTCTTTTGAATGCCTACGTTCTGTACAAAGAACTCTCAAAAGATAGCAGTTTGAAGACAAACCGAGAATTCAGGAAAGAAATAGTTCAACACATTATACCCTTTGCGGACACAGAGAAGGCTGTATGTCTCGGCAGACGTCCCCGGGGTCGGCGATGTACGACCGACGATAGTATTGTACGCCTTCATGGTCGTCACTTTCCGTCAAAGATCGAGCCTGTAGGAAGAAAGAAGAATTTGTCACGTACCTGTGTTGTATGTTCTAAAGCCAGACGTGAACTCATGCCACGTGGAGCGGAAGCTGCCAACCAGCCAGTTCGAAAGAAGAAAAGAGTAGGAAGAGAAAATCTTCTTTCGAGTGTCTAGACTGCATTGTTGCTCTGTGTGTGGAACCATGTTTCCGACTATACCATACATCACAAGATAACTGTAAAGCCTACATCAGTTTGTTAGAGAAGGAAGACGACGATGGGGATGAAGATAATTGAAGAAAGAAAAAAGAAGTAGAAGTGTGGACTGTACTCTAGACCTTGTTAGGTCCTAAAAGGCTGTTATTCGTACCTTTAAAGGTGATTATTGTTATACTTATATTTCTGTTGAATATATTGTACAAGTATTTCTAAAAATAAATTGTTCTCTTTTTTATTTCGTAAAAGAGACACCAATTTGTAGAGAAGAAAATTGTCTTTATTTCAATGTATCATTTGTCTATGCGCACACAATGATAAAGAAGCGGCAGCGATGAGCGGAATAAATGACATCAACCAACCGCGCTACTTGCGCGCCGGCGTTCGCTAATTGAACTTGTATTTAACTCGCGCACCTTGCAGCACTCATACCTCACGAACCATTAGAGATAATTTTATAATTTTTATATCAACTTGTAACGAAAATAATTGTCTTTATTTCAATGTATCATTTGTCTATGTGCGCACAGAAATGAAGAAGCGGTGCGCGGAATAAAAGACATCGTCAACCCACACTACTTGCGCTCCGGCTATCGCTAATATAACTTGTATTTACCTCGCGCACCTTGCGGCATTCATATCTCACGAACCATTAGAGATAATTCTATAATTTTTACATCAACTTGTAGAGAAAAGAATTGTCTTTATTTCCATGCGCACAGAAATGAAGAAGCGGCAAGCGGAAATAAAGACTTTCTTTTGATGACTGTGGGAAAAAAAAATATGAGGCGCATCGTAATGTTTTTTTTATATATTTATAAAGAGGCACAGTGTATCTAGAAGTCCATGTAAAAAGAATTATAGTGTGTGCATAAATAAACATTTTACAAGGCTCTAAATAATAATCCGGGATCCGCGAAATAGATACACCAATTGTTGTAAAAGGCACGGGACTCGCTACATAAAAATATTCCGTGAGCGGTGCAATCAGGATATAACGGTGGCTGGCACCGGACAAAACAATGTCGCCACGTGGGCTAGTAGAGCAAAAATATATAGCCGCATCGTAAGGGTTAAGTTCCGAAACTTGCAATGCAAGTAATAGTTAGCAAGTTTATCGGTATTACTAAATGTTGAAATCTGAACTGATAGTTAAATATCCAACTCATAGTAAAACCAACTGAGAGGTGATTACTCACCTAGTTTAGAACCTGTCGCATTCATCTGTCCTATGATCTGTGCCAGTGAAACAAGTGCTTCTGTCTGAGTCGAGTTAAGGTTTAAGGGTCCATGGAGAGATGAATCTACAATACAGTTTTGAAAATCCTGTTGAAGTGAATCAACTTCATTCTTCACTATCTCCAACTCTGTCAACTGAAGTTGGGTTTCATTATGTGATTGTTTCAGCTCTACCAACTCCTCCATCGCCTTCAGAAGAGTGTTGTTGTTGGTTTCCTTTAAGATCCTCAACTCAACCTCCAAGTTCTCGACTTTCAGCTGCAGCTCCTCGGTGACGTTTTTACTTGCACTCAGTTCCTGTAATTCCTCGGTAGTTTGTGTAAGCTGAGAGAGAACACTGGACAGGACTGCCGAGTATTTCTGTTCCTGAGCTTGAGAATGAGACTGAACCTCCTGAAGTACAGCGTCCATTTTCTTCACATGTTCCTGTAAGATCCTCATTGGTTGGGTCCCACTCAAGGCAGCTGAGAACAATAAAGTTGAAAGAGTTGCAGCAAATAATGTTACCATGATCAACACTGTCACGCTGTTTGACTGATAATGTTAAACTACTAAGTATAGATACCTGAAATGAAACAGCTGGTGTTAGATAACATCTTTGAAAAGATTTGCAACATAATGAGATTAAAATGTTAAACAGAACAGTATAAATAGTGTTATTATACAGCGTAAGAGGGGAAATGTAGGGTTCATTCTGCCCGTCTATACGTCAAATAAATTTGTCTGGTGCATATTATCTAAACTTTAGATATAAGCTTCACAACACTATAAACACTAATCAACCGTAAACCCTACATGTATATTTGCCTTTTTGAGGATTGAACCAGAAATGATTTTTTTTGTTTCTATGGAAACACATGACTAAAACATTGACTTTAGGACCAATTCCTTTGACCGAAGCATATCTTTAAACTATACAAAGCTAAATTTACCAAACTTAATATACTTATCAACCATGATCCCGAGATGTGCGTTTTGATGGATATACTAAAAAATGCATTTTTCATTTTTCGTGGTTTCTATGGAAACATGACTAAACAGTGACTCTATGACCAAGTCCTTTGTCCTAAATGACACTTGCAAGCTTCACCAAACTTCGTTAATGTATAAACCATGGTCCCTAGGTGTGCGTTTTGAGGTCAAGACCAGCAAAAGATTTTTATTTTGTGCAGTTTCCAAGGTTTCATTACTAAAGCATGGACTCTATGACCAAGTCCTTTGTCCGGAGTATATCTCCTAAACTTTACATGCTAGATTCACCAAATCACTACTTTTATCAACTATGATCCCTAGATGCACCTTTTGTGGGTTAGACAGCTAACTTTTCAACTTTTCTTGAAGGTTTTTTTACTGATTCAGAAATCATATCAGCCTTAGATCACTTAGATCACTTGAAAAGAGGAAAATCCCCAGGTAACGATATACACGGATTATTCATACAAGACTTACAACTTAAAAGGACAAAATACCAGAACTTCAAGTCAGTTTTAGAAAAGATTGTCATACAACGGATCCCATTTTTACCCCAAATGCAATTATCCAGAACTATTTATCCAGGAAAAAGAAAAAGAAGTATATGCTTTTGTAATCTTTAGAAAAGCCTTCGATATTCTGTCTCAAGCCATTAACTTGGTATTGGCTAAAACAATGGATTAAATAGCAAAATGTTAACTGCACTCCATAGCTACCGGGAAAGGGACCACTTGGTCGATCCCCGTTTAAGATATATGGGCTCTTAAAGAATGTTGGTGATTATTATTTAAAAGTTTTTGTTACGCACCTATTGTGTTATAACAGTTGATAAGCACCTCTTCTTGACGTGAATAGTCTCTGATTGCCATATTTTCTTCTATAAATTCTTAAAAAAAACATTGGTTTTAAAAGGCACCAAAAAGGGACCACTTGGTCAGAAGAACCTTTTATGATGTATATGAATCATCATAAACTTACATTAATCATTATCATCTTTAACACACACGTTGAGAAGCGAGCAGAGCTCACACATCCTCACTTCCGATTTTAAAAAAATCAAAATGTAACATTGAAAAATAATTTGTTAAAGTTGAATAATAGTTAAGTATTCAGTTTTAAAGATGAGTCATGGTGTAAGTCATGTTTCAACTGAAAACAGAAAACTAAATTCATTAGTAAATTTTAGCATTAAATCGGTACATCTAGGTATTATGGTTGATCTTTGTTTAAAATTTGAGGTAGTTATCATCAATATTCTATGAGATTTTCTGAGGAAAAAATCATTTTTGTTGAGTCACTTTGTAAGTCTTGTTTCCCACGGAAACCACAGAAATGAAAATATACATGTTTTACCCTAAAAAGAAATCTAGGGATCATGATTGACATGTGTAGAAAGTTTGCTTGAGCTGAGATGTATACTCCGGACAAAGTATTTCCTCATAGAATAACTTTTTTTGCCATGCTCCCATGGAAACTGCAAAAAATGAAAATCATTTGTTGGTCTTGTCATCAAAAGACACATCTAGGGGGTCATTGTTGGTAAGTGTTTGAAGTTTGGAGAATTTAGCATGTATAGGTTAGGAGATATGTTCTAGATCATTCTAAATCATTTGTTGGTCTGACCCTTAAAAGGCAGATCTAGGGATCATGGCTAATAAGTGTATTAAGTTTGGCATGTGAGATAAGCTTTAAAAACATTTTTTGTGACGGACAGACGGCAGACAGATTGTAATTAATAGAGGATATTATATGAGTGTCCATGACATACTATGTTTACGACACGAGTGCCTAAATATTGGTATTTCCCGAGCGAGAGCGAGGGAAATACTTGTATTTAGGCACGAGTGTCGTAAACATAGTATGTCATGGGCACGAAAATAATATTCTGTTTATTACCGAAGTCCCAAAATTAACGAAAACACTCAAAAACTACATCCCGGCATGGGCCGACAAGCCGCCGTCGACCCGTATAGATTGTGACGTCATAGGTGAACCGTGACGTCAAAGCATTGTTTAAAACGTGACGTCACAATGAAAAAGTGATATTTTGCCCTAGGGCAACATATGAAAAATATGAACCTCGATATGACTGCCCTCGTAGGTAATAAATTGTAATATCTCTAATAAAAAGCTTTAAAAATGAATTCTGTTTGTGAATAGGGATAAATTTATATGTATTTTCAAAATAATGCAACTGGTCAGCGATGATTAACTTATATAAGATACCCACGGCATTAAAACAATGGCGGACAATGGGACCGACGATGTGCCTTAATTGACGATAAACCATGCGCCAGCTTAATGACGTCATTTCAGTTATTAGAACGTAACTTATCAAATGACGTCATATTGGTCAAGTCCATTGATCAAACTTGAGGGGGCATCTATTGTCCATCATGGCGTCTGTCGAATCGACACACACCGTCATATATCATTGACATAGAGAATATATATTTTGATCAAATATTTAATTGTATAATGTTCAATAAATAAAATTCAAATTGATTGTTCAATCCATTTAATTTTGTTATTATCCTAGCACCCACACCTATACATAATGATGGACTCGTCCAATGCTACTGAATATGTTCTACGAGATGAGGCATCATTTTTTCAAAATGTATTTTTTTAAATTACCATTATTTTCAACTGATTTTTTTTAAAAAAGCGAGTAATTGTTAAGGATATCTCATATAAGAAATAGAAAACTCGTTGTTGTGCATATATCGTTGAAGAAAACATAGCAGAGGGCATAAAACACTCAGGGCCGCGCCCTTCGTGTTTTATGCTCCCTGCTATGTTTTATTCAACGATAGATGCACACCAACTCGTCTTCTATTTCTTAAATAATACACACTTATTAAAGAACGCTTTGAAAACATACAGTAAGAAGATATAAAAAATTATTATCCAACAGATTCAAATTAATTGTATTTTAAATCAGGTTTGCATTTTGACTAACATTTCCTTGTGTAAGTGACAATAAAACATCTTTATTTAGGCTCTCAGGTTTAACAGTGTGAAATGAAACGATATGCTGACCTCAAGTAAAAAGGGGCAACCCGGAAAACCCGGACGTTTTGGCTAAGACAAGTATACCTTCACGCCTTTTGAGACGAATTCTGACAAAAACACTGATAAACACACCATAAATTCGTATTTGTCATTGTTTTATGGTTAATTTAAAATAATATAAACTTGTAATCCCTGCTTTCCCATTTCCATATTCCCAGTTAGTTTTGATCCCAAGAGATCATTACTATTATATATTTTTATATTTGAAAGCTTATACATTGGTCTTTATGAATCTGGGCCTAACTCAATACCGACCATGTTGTACCTTTTCCCGGTAGCCTTCCTCATAAATGTATCTGTTTAAGCTTGTGTAAGATGCAACGATAATGATTACACTAACTATTTTGATTGTCCTGTCGGCTTGAGACAGGGATGTATTTTAAATCTGCTTCTGTTTTCAATTTTTATTGGTGAATTGTGTACAGACATTGTTAATATTGGCAAATTTGGTTGACAGTTGCTTCCTGATTTCCTAAAAATATTACTTTTACATTTTGCTGACGATGACATTTTAATATCTGATGTTGTGTAAGGCCAACAAAAACAATTGCATATCTTAGAAAAGTATTCGAATAAATGGTAACTGGAGGTAAACCTTGAAAAACAAATATCATGGTGTTCAGAAGAGGTTGTAGACTATCAGCTAAAGAACGATGGCTTTATAAAGAGTCTCCAATTGATGTTTTAAATTCATACAGATAACTTGGTATTATATCGACGTTTAGAATGAAGAAATCTATAGACGATCTAGCATTAATAGGCAAAATGGCATTATTTCACATTTTAAGAGGGATCGATATGGTAGACAATAAAGTGTTCTTCAAAATATTTGATGCACAAATTCTTCCAATTTTACAATATGGAGCGGAAATATGGGGGTAAATCGTTATGATGAAATTGAAAAAGTTCATTTGATGGCTTGTAAGAAGTTTTTAAATCTAGGCATGCATACACCCAATGTTATTGTATATGGAAAATAGGATGGTTCCTGTTGTATATAAATGCTTTATGTACAACTATCAAGTATTTGTCGAAACTAACTGAAATGCACTCAGGCAGAATACCAAAAAAACATCTTATGAAATGTTTTTATTTTAGATAATATTAGACAAAATAATTACGCTTCATATATCCGCAAAATATTGTTCTCACATGGTTTTGGATTTGCTTGGTTGTCACAAGGTGTTGGTGATAAACAATATTTTCTTAAATGCTATAAAAATGTTTCTATAGATATATTTTATCAATCCTGGCATAGCTCTCTTGATAACAGCTCACGCTACAGATTGCATCGAGGATAAAAGAGAACCTGAAAAGTGTCAAAGTATGATATTAAATATAGAAATATTCTTATCAAATTTAGAGCAGGATTGTTAAGATTTTAAACAAATGAGGGAAGATGACTAAACATTGATATACAAATGTATCTCTACGTACATGTCCGGTTTGTCAATCCGACATCGAAGACGAATTTTATTTTCTCTTAGTGTGTCAATTATATTCTGCAGAAAGATTTTAATGTAATTAAACGCCAAGTAATTGTATTTTCAATAATTTGATGAATTCCTATTAAAAGGAATCTTTGCTGAGTCTAAGTAAATATATAGATATATTACCTTTTATTATGATTTATTAAAATAATTGTATTCAATATATGGCCATTGTATATATATGTAAAATGTATATATGTGTATGTTTATGGGCCCATGGCCTTCGTTCATAAATAAAGATTGATTGATTTATATTTACAATGTAGTATGTCATGTCTTGTAATGATTAAAAGTAAATATTTTCGCTTAACCAGGACTAGGTCGTGACCTTGCTGTGACCTTGACATTTGATGAGTTGCAACAGAAACCTTTCCAAAATTGTGAAAGATGATAATTATATCCCAAATTAGAGCTTTGTATCACAAAAACTTTTCAACTTTTTTTGAGCTTTGACCTTGCAAATTAAAATGTCAAAACAATTTCATAGAGGTATAAGCAGTAAAACATGTTTGTGAGTTCTGAAAAGTTTGATAGGATAACGTTATAGTCAAATGGGTGTTTATTTCAATAACTAATATCTCGTAACCCTTTAGATTCAAAGGTCACACAATCAATGCACATTTTTCATTGAATATAACAAGCATGTTATGATTAAAAGTGTTAATAGTTTCAAAAACGCATTCTCGAAGTACATGCTACCTTTGCGACCTTGCAGAGACCTTGACCTTTGATGGATTGCAGCAGGAAACTATTTTACGCTCAGGAGCAAAAGAAACGATAACATAGGAAATACGTAAAGATTTAGCTACAAGTTCTGGAAAACTACGTGTAAAATATTTAAAGAGTGCTGCAGTTGAGGCGGCGACGGAGGTGGAATATGCTAAAAAAATTGAGTCGGGAATGCTAATAACAATATTTTTTTGCAGAAGGGGTTGGCACTTATTCTTCAATTTTCTATACTTTTCTAAACTGCCTTTGATTGTGTGAAGACTTGAAGCTATATTATATATAAATATTGTGCCCATCTGTTTGGATGCCGGGACAATTCTGCCATGCGAGATTATTTCTTACACAATTAAAGTAAGTCGAAAAAGGAAACACATTATTTATATCCATATAGATACAGATGGAAGATGATGTAAATTCCTGAAATTGTTATCGATTGAAACTGCTTGATAGTTTAAATCGCTTTTCAAATGTTTATCTATACGAAAATGAAACAAATCGTTCCAGAAGAAGAATACAAGTTTAATGAAGAACAGAGTTCTATTGCCAAAGTCAAAGATATTTTGATCAACTACATGTATATTTGATTTTGATTAGACCACAAAGTTATCTAGTGTTGTTTAATCAACACAGCCCCTGCAGACGAGAAGGTGCCATAAACATTGCTGCCGTGCTAAAAAAGAAAATTTCAATTAAACAATGTAACAGTTCGTAAGGTTTCTAGACCATTTACTACTGGAAAATAAGGTGAACATAGGTTTGTACGTAGTTGCTTCTTATAAGTGGTACCATTTCCCCATATCTAAATACATTATAATCAATGCATCAGCTAATGAGTCTAAACAACTTCAACTTCAAACAAGTTTAAACTTCTAGGATGCTTGATTCTTGAGGAAGATTTTAATGCGAGGAACCTGTTGTCCTTATTTCGGGTCACACAAGCATCACATCTTTGCAATATCATCCCAATCACCTATCTGGGTCTGTTTTTGACATTCTATACCATTCCTTCTTAAGAAGTAGATGATAAAAAATAGGTAATTAAGGCGGAAGACATTGGGCCAATATTATCAGTCACTCTATCACAAACATGAGAATCGTCACTGCATTTTAATAAACCAATGTGACAATATCGCCCGACATGCTGTGCCATCAGCACATTTGACCTTTCAGGCCAGAGGAGCTAAAAACAACTAACTTCAATTTGTCTTTTTCGTGAGATTGTACATTCATCTTTTAAGATGTGTTATTGCCTGTTTAATACCTTAAAATAGCAATAAATCATTTTCACAAAATTATCTCTAGTTTAATGCTGCTCTTAATCAATTGTCAAATTCAACAGATTCAATGTAGATAATCGAACCAGTGACCCTAGAAGGCTTAATCTATAACATTTGAATTCAGGTTGCTGTTCAGGAATTGAATGTATGCTTATGGGCCTGAGATCTTATATAAGCCTATTTACACTTGGAAAAAATGTTTTAAAAACCTTTCCTCCCAAAATATCAACATAAACAGGAAAACTGTGGTTGAGCTTGAGAAGACAACCTTAGGATGACTGCAACTTGAAAATTGCAAAGGTTTTCTACTCAAGATGTCTTAAATGCATACACTTATGTACCCAAGTGTTTCATCCTGAGTTACGTTGTCTTGAAGCAGCAAGCTGAATGTAATCAGTTGCATTCATCTGTCCTACAATTTCTGCCAATGACACTAGTACCTCTGTCTCGGATGAGTTTAGTTGTGAAAGACTATTCTAATATGAATCTGATTTGGATAAACCTCTGTCTGTTATTAATGTTGTAAAACGATGACAACTCTATATGTGTGTAATCAATGGAACCAATAAAAAAGTAATAGAAAATATGTTGAAATCTGAACTGATAGTAAAATGTCAAACTCGTGGTAAAACCTACAGTTAGGTGATTACTTACCTGGATTAGAACTGGTCGAGTTAAGTTGTAAGGGTCCATGGAGAGATGAATCTACACTACAGTTTTTCAAATCCTGTTGAAGTGAATCAACTTCATTCTTAACCATCTCCAACTCACCGAGAGTCTGATTGTGAGATTCTTTTATCTCAACCAGCTCTGCCATAGTTGTGCTGTAATCCAGTAATGTCTTCTTGTTGATTTCCTTAAGTTTAGAAATCTCAGTTTTACTCGTGTTCAGTTCCTGGGTATTCAGTGTTAGTTGGGAGAGAAGATTGGTCAAGAGTGTCCTGCTTTGCTCTTCCTGAGCTCGAGAATGAGATTGCACCTCATGGAGTAAAGCATCCATTTTCGTCATGCGTTCTTTTAGGCTTATAATATCCGCATCTTTGCTACTAAGTTGGACCGCACAAAAGGCAGTTGTGAAAAGGAAAGTTGTAACGATAAGCATAACCGACACCATTTTCCACACTAACTGTGTTCTATTTAGCAATTGATAAAGTTAGATATTAAAAGGCTAAATTTGAGAGTGAAACATCTGGTTCAAGATAACAATTTGAAGAACATATCTCAGACATACTGAGAACATTAAATTTGACTTTACTTGTTAGATGTAAATAAACTATGAGTCTGATGTAATTTGAAGTTGATTCTTCAAATGGAAAAACAAGATCTTCACAAAATTCCTAAACAAAAGCAACACAAATACACCTAACATGATTGAATAAATATCTAAACTCTAAATATAAGTAAATGAAAGGAAAACCGTGATGTTAACGCCTATTAAGAGGTCTCTATAAGTCTTCTATCAGAAAACAGTTACTTCAGTGTGAACTGTTTGAATTCTGCATTATCTCTTTTTATATACTAAGTACATGTACATTTGAGGGGTAGGGTCATGTACAAATCTTTTATTATAATTCAATATTCAGGAAACAAGGATCTCCGTCCTACATCTTGTCTTGTCGTCCTACATCTTGTCTTATCAGCACACTCAAGGACTGTACTCCCGACAAATTGGCGCCCGAAAAGGGATGCAGTCAAGCCACCTCGTCAACGACAGTACCGGCGGCATCACAACGTCAACATCAACATGACATCCATTATTGTCATCGACAACATCATCAACATCGCCCTGGTACTCATCATCACATCTGTTGAAGCAAATGAGGTATAACAAACTCCTCTCATCTCTTTTTACGGAGCAACAGGTCAAACAAGTTTTTAACGGCATGTTCTGTGATATTTTTCACGTGAAAAACCTGTGATCAAATAGACGGAAAGATATATATAAACTGACCATCTGTGATATATCATCTGCGATAACTGTTCATCCATGATAACTATTCATCCATTAATAAATGCACATCATCTAAGTAAATCATGTTCCATATAGAACTGTGAATGACTATGATAACGCTTTTATCATATGAACTTTTGTGCTGACTACGATGAACTATGAACTTTTATTGATAATTCATAGATCATATCAACTGTAAATATCATGTGATAACTGATGAACTATATGAATTTTCAGTGATTGAAATATTTTGACATTCATATATATCATATACATGTACATTTGACTTTGACAAAGCATTTATACATTAAAATCTTATGACATATTTTGTCTTTGCATATATGTTTATACTTGTGCTGTGATAATACTTGTGCAATAATATAATTTATGTGTTCATCATGCCACACATAGCATTCGATGCATAGCTTTAGCTATCCTTCGTATATCCATCCACCAGGCATTTTCTCAACTCAAACTCAGCTCTACCCCCTTCAACATTGGCTGTTTACCAACAACCGCCACGCATCTCATTGATTTTAGGGGAAGAACCATTTCCAAATAGGGAGACTACGTTTGAGAATAGGAAGTTCGAAATAAGATGCTTAATGAAGGATGAGACTCTGTCCACTACAGCAATTACTCAAGCAGTCCAGAAGTCACTCAGAGGAGACGCTGCTCATATACTTGTCTCTTTGGAGAGAATGCCACCATCACAGACATCCTGCAACGTTTGGAAGGACCCTTTAGCACATTGTCATAGCGGATTCCCTATTCCGGAGTTTCACCAATCCTAACAACACAAATGGCAAACAGTCGCATCATGGGCAATTAAATTGGAGGACTTGCTTCTTTGTGCCTTGGACAGAGGAGCCTACATGGATACTCAAGGAAGGAATGCCATGCTTAGGAACAGATTTTGGACAGGACTGAGGAATCTACACTTGAAGGACGCCACTTAATATGCCTTCTATTCAACAATGGACTTTAACACCTTGCTACAGGCAGTCAGGCTAATAGAACATGAGCTCTCTAGTTTTCAACCACTCAGACCTCGGCAACCATGTAGCAACCATCAGCAATAGACTCTTTAATTCACTCAGCCACTAGAAGGATCTACTGCTTCATCTTCTCATATCTCGGAGCAACTCGCTTCTATCACCAAGCATCTGGAGAAGTTGGAGACAGCTCAGAAGAAACCATTGCCCGTTAACAAGATTCTACAGAGAGGAAGAGGCACTGGTAGAGGAGGAGGGGATGAGAAGTTAAAGTGATTCAGCCTACTACTGCGGGGCATGCAGAGGCTAAAGACTTAACTAGCCCCTCAAGTGGCTTACACCGAAGGATGATAGGCAGGGCAAACGATGCATCCAACAGCATAGAAGAGTTGTGATGTGAAGTGTTGATAGTTCCTGGATCCATGGTTTCCAGTCTTGGCCATCTCCCTTTGAAGGCCCTCACATACTTTGAAGTGGAAGTAATGGCAGCAGGTGGCTTAAATTCCAACAATGATAGATACGTCCCCTATCTCAATTATTTGATAATTTTTTAAACGTTAATACAGTAATTCAAATTTATGTTGCTTTAAGATATAGCTGACGGTGGGTTTAATACAAGAGCCAGTGATTAATTAGAAGATAAATAGTTGGGCTAGTAAACTTTCCGGGATCCATTGTTTTCAAATACCCGCAAATTTAGTTTAAACCCAATGAATTACCCATTGACTTTTTAGGTTAATTACATGTTGCAAGAATAATTTCCTTAATTGAGTGTTGATCGAATTACGGCCGAAAGTTGCTGATAAGTTCAGAAATGAGCTACATTCGGCTACAAGTTCATAATTTTCATTATGTTAGAGGATGACATTTAAGAATATTTTATCATACTATAGGCCCCATGTCGATACTTTCCTCGACATACACCTTTAGTTGTCAATGAATCACCCATAACGTGTTTTAAACTTGAAATTTGAAAATGGCCTGTTCTGTACCATTTTTACCGTGAATGAATGAAATGCATTGAGTGACTCAGAGCTCGTGTTATAGTAAAAAAAATAATGAAAGAACCGAATTCCCAGTTGATAGAAAAATGGTATGTTGTTTCCGAATGTGGAATGCAAAAAAACAATACACCGAATATCTACAAAACAGCTCACATGCATACGCAAAATTGTTATTTATTAAGGGTGTAAACGCTCATCCATATATAGTTGAAAATATACGATATAGTTTACATCATAACATTACTATAATAATCATTTTCGAAATTAAAGCTTGCCAATTATTTCGTACCACCCACATGGCCACGTAGGTATAAATTTGCTACAGCTCTGTCCATTGGTCGTTCGAAATACCAGGATATGCTTAAAACAAATATCATTGGCCGAAACTTCTCTTTGAAGTTTCCTAGAGTATTATAGAGAGAAACTTCTGCCATTAGTTTTCAATATCAAATGTTACATAACTTTGGGGTCTCTGGACCCCAAAGCAATAACGAACATCAGGAAGCATTTGACAACTTAGTCAGGCACCTCACGTCACCTTCCATCATAGCCTTCAGCGATGATCCAGTGCTATATCAGAAACCAGACGGGAAGATGAGAGTAATAGCTCATGCAAGCCGTGGTTTGGGGAAAATTGAGAGGAACTACCCTGCCCACAAACTGGAATTCTTGGCACTGCAATGGGCAGTTCCAGATAAGTTTCACTATAGTACAAGGTGAAGACAGACAATAACCCACTTACCTACGTCTTGACGCTACTGGTCAACCTACAACTTCATCATCACCTACCAAGCTGGAAACATCAACATGGATGTCGATGGATTGTCAAGAAGGCCAGATTACTCACACAGTCAAGAAACCCATCTCTATCAAGGCCATCTGCGTCCACCACACTCCTTGCATAGCAGCTGAAAGTCCATACTTGAATGAAGAAGCTGTGTGTCCTGATGACGTCATGTTATAGACATTATTACAAACTAAAATGCTAGAAGACTGTTTGTTTAATATCGTTATGGATTTATTACGTAAATGGTTAATGAGGGAAGAAAAACCTCTATCGAGAAAGAAAGTCGATATTGTCCTTTGTGTGCCCTTGATATAGAGAATGAAATTCATTTCACACTTTCTTGCCCTTGTTATTCCGAATTGAGAAAGAAATATATTCCGCAATATGATCTAGAAAAACAACCAAAGAATGGCTATATTTGTTTGTTACAAACTAAGAATGACAATATTATTAATTTATTCAACTGTCTTTGTATGTAAAACATGCATTATCAAAACGAGAACTTTTACTAAATATTGTATATTCTTAAATATGTATGTAATTATCAAGAATGTCGCTGTACTATATAATATACCCTGCTGTAGCTCCTCTGTATATGGGCCGGAGGCCTTCCATACAATAAACATCTTTTGACTTGACTTTTGACTCCCACATTCTTGCCAAAGCAGGAATCAAAAGGAGGCTATGAGAACAACCTTCTCACAACAGACCATTTCACTCGTTATGCCACAACCATCCCGACTCGCAACCAATCTGTCAAAACGACTGCTCGAATCTTGTTTGACAACTTCCTCATCCACTACGGTTTCCCAGCCAAACTTCACAGCGACCAAGGTAGAAACTTTGAGAGTAACACAATCAAGGAACTCTGTCAACTTACTGGAATAAGGAAGACACGGACCACACCTTATCATCCACAAGGAAACGATATGACAGTGTGGTTCAATCAGACCTTGATGAAAATGTTGGGTACTCTCGATGAGGAAAAGAAAACTGATTGGAAGACCTATGTTCCGTCCTTGGTACACTCATAAAATAAGACACGAGATACACACAATTTTCCCTC
Organism: Steromphala cineraria; assembly: GCA_916613615.1. Classification (NCBI taxonomy): domain Eukaryota; kingdom Metazoa; phylum Mollusca; class Gastropoda; order Trochida; family Trochidae; genus Steromphala; species Steromphala cineraria. The sequence goes on along the minus strand of OU744724.1, from coordinate 73,383,844 downwards.
ATGTTTGGAAGACGCCCTCGACTCCCAGTGGATGCTTTTCTTGGACTTTACCTTTGAGAAGGACAAACTACGCACACTGAGTATGCCCACAACCTGAGGAAGAGGCTACAGTTTGCCTATGATATTGCCTCTAAGGAATCTAAGACAGCTGGACACCGCCACAAACAGAATTATGACAAGAAAGGAAGATAATCACTTCTACAACCAAACGAGTGTTAGTTAGTCTTAGTGCGCCTGGTTGTACTCTCAGGGGAGATGTCTTTTATTCATCTTTCTTTCCATCAGAAGGCTGCTACTCCGTTGTCTAATATAGTGAGTTGTACATTTAACCTGATTTGGCTCTCTGTCAAATCAAGGGCTTCTACGTCTGTGACATATGACATTTTGAAATCACTTTCAATTGAGGCCTAGCTGTGATTTGTCATAGACTTATGCTGGTTATTAAAAGTCAGACCAATCTAGCTTCATGTATGAATACAACATTATTCACACAATCAGTGTATCAAAATATATGCTTAAGCTCATCATTCAACTTCGATGGGGTCGGGGGGATAAGCCATCTCTTCTGATGGCTCTTGTTCATTTTACAGGTGAGCAACTCTCAAAATTATTTATCTATTCATCGTGCTAGATATATAATCATTATCAATCAATGACCTTAAGTTAGTAATCATCAACTTACGATCGCACATAAATCGTGTGTCACTTACTAACTTAAGCACTAGCACATAAGACAGTGTGTGAAAGGAGGATATATTTAGTTTTAACATCAACATTCACTGTAAACATTTTTAGCCATAAAATGTGACGTCATCATGTTTACAAATACAACACAGTTGTAATAATCATAATAATGTATTGCATATGTAATAAGCATATTATTCGTATATTCAATTGTATATAAATCATCATAACAATTTGAAATCACTTTCAATTGTCTTCCGTCAGCCATCACACATACACGATTGTTGATACATCTTTCCAGTGTTGTTATTCATGTTTTACAGACAATAAACCAGATGTCAACCAAATGAGGATCTCCATCTTATATCTTGTCTAGTCCACACACTCAAGTCATAAGATAAACCTTTATAATCATAATGTAAATGAAAATCTTCCGGCTTATCACTTATCCGCTTGTATGATGCATTTACTGTCATGTTGCACCTCATATGCAAAGGATATCGATCTGAGCGTAATAAAGTTCTGTTCTGTTGTGAGGACCAAAATAAGAGCTTAAAATTTAAAGTGCTTCAGGCTTAGGGTTGAATAAAAGAACTTTCTAATCTCTATGACTCTCCTATCAAACAATGACAATGATCTTAAAGTTGGTCATTAACGAATAAACTGATTTTGAAACTAGCATTGTTATGGTGGGCATGGGCGGAATTGAATTGCATGTTATCGTAAACCAACTGTGGGTATTGCAAATTTGACTTTGGTTAATACTTGATTCTGATTAGCTGATTAGAATAATTTCCCTACAATGGCAAGAAACACCCATAAAATGGCTAAGGCGAATGACCGCGAAATGATACATAATCACATACTGTTTCTCCTTATATCTGTTTGCTTAAGGTACTGTTGTCATTTTCCTACTTGCGTTTTCCCGTAGATGCTATTAATAAGTTTCAATTCGCTTTAGTTTTATGTAACAAAACAGTTTTTAAATCGGCTTTTTTTTTTCTTAGTTTGTCACGTTTATTCATGCAGCCTGCTTCTTTCCAAAGTCATTCCCATGGCATGATGTCACGAAGATCATTGGTTATGACGTCATAATGATTGGGTTGGTCTGGGCGAGTTTAAGATTTTGTTCACTCGGGTTCGTTCCTGTGGGTCGATGAAATACACAACTGTTTTCTTCTAAAAGAATTCACAGTGAACATTGTAAGATCTCATCGTTACCAGTGCCACTAGGTTGCATTATAAGTACACTATTTCTAATGTTTATAACACTAGGAATTACTATTGGTTTTTACCTGCCCACACCTTTAACAAACCTGAACCAGGCACTAAATCCTTTCAACTCAGAATCTCCTATACAAATAACGAGCTTGCTCATGACGGTCATGTTCCAATGACGATCAATAGTTTCCAGGTTTCATTGTTATACAATACCAGCAATTTAAGAGTTTAAAAACCTCCTTCTAAACATTTATCAACAACAACTTTTCCTTCAATATAAACAAATATGACCTATGAAAACTTGTGTCAACCAAAACCCCACGGGTTAAAAAGCATTTCAGACCTGATGAAAAAATACATTAACGAGAATTGAAAAGACAAAATTTGCAAGTAAATTTTGATTGAACATTTCTTATGAGTAAATGTCTGCAATGTGTGAAATATAGACAAACACATATTCTTGCACGCCATACATTAAGTATATTACTGTGCCTTAGCACAAAACATTGAGATTGACTTGAAATAATTTGACTTGCAAATTGCAATAACTGTATTTCACAATCTTGACTAGTTAAGCCAAGGTGATAAGGGAATTAACGCCACCTTTCAACAGTATTTCACTGTTGGCTTCGAACCCCGATTCTCTTAATCCTAAGCATTAAGCGCTATCCACACACCTGATCTTTGTCGACATATATTGATATTGCAATAATATTGCAGAGAATTACTAGTACTATGGCAATTGAAAAGCTATTGTAAATTGTTGGCTCAATTCTAAAATTGCATGACATGGATTGCTTCGTCTATTGCTCATCAGGCTTTATATGATATAGTATAGAAAGGCCCACAGGTTCAGCATATGAATTCTTATCTTAATACAATTCGACTTTAGAGCGTACAAGGCAGTGAAAAGATAATGAATGTCTCTTGAAATTACTAAGGTTCTACACCAAGGTAAATACACACAAGATCTGGGCTTGTGACTCATTTCTGAAAGTTCCCTTTCTGGACCAGGATTCAGAAGGTGTTCATCATATTTCTTGGTCAGCAGCTTGGTGACGAGATGATGAGGATCAAGGATAATTAGGTACTTCATTGCGTCTGTTAGGCAGTCTGCATGATGACGAAATCCACCTACAGTCGTTATTTTATACAGGACTGAGGTGAAGCAGTCAGCTTTCTGAGGATGTTTCTTTTTCTTTTTAAGATGATGGATTTTATCAGGGAATGAGTCTGTCTGTATTTGTCGGAAGTGCTTCTCTTCAAACTCTTCAATAATCTTGACTATGTTGGAACTGCCTCAATCATTGGTCGCCCTGTGAGCGCCCTGTGTAACCTTTACTTGACTTTAAAGTGTCCTAACTTGGGAACTGTTAATAGTCAACTGCAAGCATAGAAAATTCTCCATTAATTAAAACATATTTATTCAAGTGAAAGGATTGGGTACAAGAATTCCAAGTTAGTGAAACCCTCTCCTATGTACAGTGCTTACATATAATATCGAAACATAATAATTCATGTTTATGTACATTGAAAATAACGAGAGATATAGGAATAAGGAATATATATATAGACAAGAGTACAGACGGGGGGATAGAGACAAAGTTCCAATCAGATTTTGGTATAAGCTTAAAGAGAAAATGTTCCTTATTATCGAATCTTCCAGCGAGTGATATATATTTATGAACTTCTCGAAAAATCATAATATTTTCATTATAAGAAAGGTCTGCACGGCCATTTAATAATAAGTCAACATTTACAATTACTCTACTATTGAATATTTTGCTAATATTACAAAGCATTTGATATCTTATATTGGAATATCTAGTACACTGCATGAAAAATTATTCGAGTTTTCACAAGCAGCTTTGCAATTGCATCCCGGATTGTCTACAAGACCAATTTTATATGGATCATCGTTTAATCTTCTATTTGAGTATCTCAACTGTGTATGAATTATATTGGTTTTTCTTATTATACCAAATGAGAAATATGCGGGTGCTTTAAATATATACGATTTGAAACTTTTAATGGAATCAGCTTCTCTTATGTGCATTGGAAGGTTATTCCAGATTTGTGAACATGATGGGAAAAAGGATTGACTGTAAAGAGATGTGCGTGCGTGAGACAGAGACAGAAGTTTCTAAGGTTGTAATTGGTCTTAGTTTCAACAGCCCGGGGCATGAGATCACAAAGGTATGCTTGGGCATTGTTGTTGTATATGTTATGAAATAAAGACATTTTACCATGAATTCTTCTATCTTTTAAAGATTGCCATCCTGTTTAAAAAAATAATGATTCATGAGAAGCATATTTAGGAAGACCGGTTACTATTCTAGCCCGTCTCAAACTGGACCTCTTCAATTTTATCTGATAAATCTAACGAACAGCCATCCCACAGTTCACAAGCATATTCAAGATGGAGTCTTACAAACACTATATATATCTTATTATGTGTTTCTCTGTTTAACATAAACTTTAATTTTCTCATAGATTGAGGACATTGTTTTTACAATGCTGTCAATAAGGTTGTTCCATTTACAATCAAATGAAATATTATCCCAAGATGTTTGTGAGAATTTTTAAGACATACCTTCTGATTTTCCAATGTTAAGTTAAAAATTGCATTTTAAAAAAAAAACTAAATAGAACAGCTTCTGTTTTGCTGAGATTATAAGCAACAAGCCAACGTTTAGCCGACCATGATAACGTTTGGAGACTCTTATAAGTAGAAGGCTTCTACTACCGATGATAAGTTCTCCATTGACGAATGTTAAATCCTCCATTTGTTGGAACAGATCAGTCCAGTAAGAAGTTCCTTGGCTTCTGATGCTGTTGGTTTACTGTCTAGGCAATTGCAGTCACAGAAAAACTATGCCTGAGCTGAGTGTCTGTTTATGTGTTGTCAATCACTTGTCCCTGAAGGTGCGCCAAAAGGAACTACTTGCCATTGATATGTGTTAGGAGGTCTTGCCTTTAGCTGTGACTCAACCCTTGGGGAACATAGCACGTATATCATATGCCTGGTAATCCCTTAAAACACAGAAGTAAAAGAAAGTTTACTACTAACTGGATGCTTGGAAAATACTTGACTTAGTGTAGAAAGTCTGCAATGCAATTTTGTCTTTGCTCGATCGCTCGCTGACTTCTTCTTTTGGTCAACTTCAGGAGTATGGTAAATGGCATTGTCACTCAAGCACGCATAGTGGTAAGTAAAAACTGGTAGTATAGTCACTTAGATAAGAAGGGATGTGTCTAGAATTATTAGAGCAAAAGATACCCGTTAAACATTGTGTGCTATGTGTGCTCAGGTGGAGCAGTTGTAGTTGGTGACACTCAACATGTTTTCACATGTATTGGCTGTATCGGCGCGCGGATCCATCAAGTCAAGATGTTTGCAATAACTTGAATTTGAGCAAAAAACCATCTAAGGTAAAAGAACAGGGAAATTTGATTGTGGAATGCAGAAATGAGAATCGGAAAATGATTTGACAGGACAATTAAATAGTTTGTCAGAAAATCCAAATATCATTTAGTACACTGAAGAAAAGGGGATATTTTTCATCTTTCAATTTATTATTTGGAAAATAATCCTTTCTTAATTTAATGATGTGTACAAGCCAATTGTGGATTTTCGTTTTTGTATACATATGGTGATTCTTAACTTATTCTCTGTTCTATATTTGACTGTATCCGGATTTAACTACATGTATGTGTATAATTTGCTGATTCAACTTTCTCTATTTGTTTGTATCACAAATAATGATAAATAAAATAAAACAAAGCACGGTTATGAAACAACGTTAGTGATACTTTTGTTTTGACATGGCTGACTAAGGTGTTTATTGAACAGCACAGGTTTTCTGACCCTTGGAACTCCAACCAATTCAATACCAGACTAAAGCTTGTAACTTGCTGATTACACAACACGATGCAACCAATCAGTTTTCTTCTTTCATTTGCCCTGATTATTGTCAATTATAAAGCCCTGGTGAGCTGAAAACAAGAGCCTTTCTAACTTGATAATTCGGCATCATTCTGAAGTACTCTAATCTTATCTTCCCCTGAAAATCTTTCCTTTGGCCATAGTTTCTTTTTCATGAGAGTTGCAAAAGCTGAAAAAACTATGTATCTTAAAGTATGCTATTTACGATTTACTTGATCGAGCTCACATGTCGGCATACTTTGATGTCCAGTTTAGAATGGATGTCCAGTTTAATATTGGGTAAACTTCTTCCTTTAAGAAATACTAGATTAAGCTCTGATTTTTCTTGTAAGATGACGATAAAGTTCTTAAACCTATTACCCCAAAAATAAACTTATTTCAGGTCGGCGATTATAGCAGGGGATTCAAGTAAGACAGAGCTAATTTTCTTTTTATTCTACTAAGCAATAAAAGGTCCAGTGACGGCATTTAAAAAATGGAGAAAAGAGCTTGTATTTAGTAGAACAGACATTTGACCAGCATTTGGCAAACTCAATTTTGGATGAAAGAAAATTTCAAAAGATAAACAAGAGTCATCAGAAGATGACATATCCCACCGGTTCCACATGATCCCACATGATCGTAAGATGTAAACCTTTGAAAGATAATTGTAAATTTTTCAAGCAAGGTTCATAATAGTATAAGCTAATTTATATGAAACGAAACCTTTCATGAACAGAGTCCAAATAAGAGCCCTTTCCATGAAAATGATAAAAAATAAAATGTTCAGAATTGTGAAAATATCAAAAGGCACCACTTCAGTAGGTGGCCAATTCACATGTAAAGTTGAAGAAAGATATGTGGACCGGTTTTTGAGTTCTGCTCCGCAAATGAAACCTTTCATGAACTGAGTCCAAATAAGAGCCGTTTCCATGGAAATAATAAAAAAACAAATTTCAGAAATGTGAAAATATCAAAAGGCACCACTTCAGTAGGTGGGCAATACACATGTAGAGTTTCAGAAAGAAAGGTGGACCGGTTTTTGAGTTCTGCTCCGGAAACAAAACCTTTCATGAACTGAGTCCAAATAAGAGTCGTTTCCATTGAAATAATAAAAAATAAAATTTTCAGAAATGTGAAAATATTAAAAGGCAGCACTTCAGTAGGTGGGCACTACACATATAAAGTTTCAGAAAGATATGTGGACCGGTTTTTGAGTTCTGCTCCGGAAACGAAATGATTACGGACGGACGGACAGGGTGATGACTATATCCCACGGTATTACATACCGGTGGGATAATGACCAATCTGAAGTCACAATAGGTAAAATGAAAATTCACTCTCTGTAACTAGGTATACTGTATTTATACCCACACAGTACATCAGGTCAATTGGAAGTCATCAGATGCATAAGATATCGGTGTGGGAGGGTAGTCTTGGTATTCTGACAAAAAGTTTTGAACCCGCCTTTGGCTTAATTTTACTTTAAAGTTAATTCTTTTGAAAATATGTGTCATAAGAATTTTTGTTGCTGAGTATTTTCACTTCAGAGTAACACAGTATCAGAAAGCAGGACGCTTTGAAATACATTCCTCACATTTTTTGCTGATCACTTCCATGAGTATCTAAGGTTGTCATATTTAGCAAGGATAAACGTCTGATAGCAGTGATTCGATTAAGATATTATGAAAGGCTAATTGTTGAGAAAAACAAGAGAACTAGTGGAGTCATAGCTTGATCATTTACCCAAGTTTCCCAAAGTGGTACAACACAATTCCGTATAAGGTTGTTACGAAAGGAAAAAATTAGGGTCTTACATATACAAAAGGCATATTTACACTACCAAGTAAAAGAATGTGTCAGGTTTTTGTTACTTTTAACATTTTGAGTTCGAGTAATGACATGCAAACCTTTAAGTTTAGGGATTAACAATTCGAAATCATATGAATGTCAACAAAGGGATGGAAAGCTGTTGATTTTACTTGGACTAGAAACCCTCCAAACATCAACGCTACTGATCACACGTCATATATTATATATGTATGTAACATGTATGTTTGTTAATACCTCAAAGAAACTCTCAAATGGGATGGACTTCTCCTTGACCTGACAATGACCAGAAATTAAAATAAAACTGAGTTTTTACCACAATATATCTATATTGATATGGAAAATAAGAGTCATTGGCTTTGTAGCTCATAAGGTTAAATTCTTACTTTTTAATTTTGTTCACTCACCGTAATGACATGTACTTCTGGTAAGTATCCTCAACCCATGCCTTGTAGAGATGATACGCCCATAGACTTTTGTTCCGTGTGTTTTTGTAATTCTGAAGGTGACAGAGGTTCAGCAAACCTCGAGTCTTCATCGCGGGAGTTTGTTACCTTTATTTCTTTGTTCAGAAATTGTTTGAGAGTTCTATTTCTACTTTCTGACTCTTTGATTACAACTATATCAGTCAGAGTCAGAGAATTCATTTGAGTCAAGGTTAAAATTAAAATTTAAGTTTCTTTCTGACGATTAATTGGTCAATGTTCAAAGTATGAATTATTAACATTAACATTTGGAAGGGAGAAGCTACTTAGGGTGATGAAAATACCGTCGTCGGAATCTGAAGTCATTGTTGTTTGCAGTGGACAGTCGATATGGACGAAGTTGCTCCGTCACTGCCTTTAATAACAACTCTCTGCGTTTATTTAAACAACCCAACATTATTAATGCACGTGCTCGGTGTACAGTGAGGTCGAACTTTGTTTTAAGTAAGAGAAAGTCCTCAAACTAGAGATTATTATCCCACGTGGACCTGACGACACCCTCGAACAGAGTCCAAAAACACGCAAAAGGGGCAATAACTTCTTAAAAAATAATTTTGCAGTTCTGATTTCAAGGTATTGATACCATGGAGACACATACGTTGTCATAGAGCCGTAACCATGATAATTAATTAGTCAACGGTACAGTTCAAGAACCGGATGACCCACGCATGGCCTCTCCTAAATAAGATCAAATCAAATCCATCTTGGTGACCTTGACATGATCATCGTTGTCAAACTTCAACAAACACATTGACCTTTATTGCAACCTCATTCGAGACTGTCGGTCCGTGCACGGGTATCCTGATGTTAAGGTATTTCAAATTTTATTGTAGGATGGAGAAAAACCTAATGTGTTTGGAAATCAGCTCCTTATAACTGAATCATTATAGCTTTAAACTATCCATTTAACGCCATTACGCTCCGCGTGTGACTTTAAATTCAGAACTATCATAATTCTGTTATATGCCGCTGATTTGAAAACATGATATGTTTATTCCCTTAATAATCCTGTAGTTGTCGATATACAGTGAGATATTATACCAACACAATCAAGTTAAGAGGCAATAGTTTCATTTCTGTCACAAGATGTGGAAGTAAAAGGTCAAACAGGTTGCATTAATATACGTCTTTTATTTCTAAAATACGGACGCTGTCATAACTATTACACAAACGCATTGACTACATGTTCCAAATAATGTTTGGACATGGCTTGAATGATTGTTTAACAATCATTCCACGACGATATTATACATCGAATCTTGATTCTTCAAAACACAAAGGTTACACGTTTTGCTATATCCGAAATCGCCGAAATGTCAAATAAAACAGATATAAGGTCAGTATTGTTTAATCAACACAGCCCCTGCAGTTGGATAGATGGCTTAAAGTTGAACCTCAACACTAGAACGTATCCAGGTCTGTTCCCCTTTCTTTAGATGGAACAAAGATGTTACACTCGCCGTCCCAAAGGCTTCATCAGCTCTCCCTTATGCCCGCCCTAAGATTCCTTTCGTAGTTTCAATATAAAACACAATGGCAGATTTATCACTCTTGTATACGATATTTGCCCAGAAAAGATAGGTTCCTGACACGGGAGCAGTGAAATATCCGGTGGTTTTATTGTATCCATGTCCTTCATTGTGGTTGACGTTTTCAAATATAATCCTATCTGAAGGTAAGGCGGTTACAGCTTGGCCGGAATAAGCTTCAAAGCCAATATCAGTAAGAAGCAATGCTGAAAGAGAAATGGATTTAAACAAAATAAAGCCATCATGAATCAATATGTTTAAAATTGAAAAAAATAAATGAGATTGGTATTTTGAATTTTAATCTAGGACCAAATGGTTCAGTCATACAAAGTGAAACGCGTGAGCTTTTACCCATAAGCGCTTTGACCCGGTCTTTATTAACTATCATTTATTACAATGAAGTAATGTGCACAGTTTTTGAAAAATCTTTCCTACCCTAGGTCAAGGTCACAAGGTCAAACTTCATTCCTTTATCACATAGGGTGCACTTCTCAAAGAAAGGGGAAAATCACCCATCAAAGGTTTTGGTTGAGGATAAGAACAGATAGGCGAAAAAAATATATATACCTGTACTCGTACGTGGGGGCATTTAAACAATTTGATGGTAGACTTTTAGAACATAGGTATGAGTTTCAGAAAATGAAAATAAGCTATTCAAACTAGAGGGTTTTAAGACTGAGCAAATGAGTAAATGCCTCCCAGTACACTCGCAATGAGAAAGATAAGAGACTTACGTTGGTTGGAAGCAGGAAGTTGTAAATAACCACTCGCATGCATCTGGTCTAGGACCTCTGCAACCACAGTGTGTACTTCTGCATGTGTCAGATTTAATTTTGAGAATCCGTGGGAAGATAAATCTGATTTGGAACAGCTCGTGCTGCAGTTTCGCAGGTCCAATTCAAGTGATCTTACCTTTCTTTACCGTTTCCAACTGTATCTGAGTTTTGTTGTTGGCTTTCTTCGTCTCCTCAAGTTCCTGCTGCAGCTCCTCTGTGAAGTTTCTGCTACTCATCAGTTCGTGACTGTTTTGTGTAAGCTGGGACAGCAGACTAGACAAGGTTGCCGAAAATTGCTCTTCCTGGACTCGAGCATGAGATTTGACCTCCTGCAGTTCTGCATCCATTTTCTTAATGTGTTCATTTAAGCTTTTGATATCAACATCTTTATTTGTAGTCTGAGCCTCAGACAAGGCAAATGCGTAAAATAATAATTTTACAAATATTAGAGAAACCATGATTGAGAGCATTGTCTAACCTCACTGTCCTATTTAGGGACTGATGATACGTAAAAGGCTTGGTGAGAATTGCAATCTGTTGATAGATAAGTTAAAATATTATTCTTACATTATATTCATGAAATATATTTACTAAGAATAACATCTTTGGAAATGGTCACTTCTTAACTTGAAAAATAACATAAATTGTCTGCAAAACTAAATATTATCGTGACAAAGTAATGAAAAAAGGTGTTATGTCTCATTGTAAAGTTGTGATTACAGTAACACCCACACACTCATATATAAAATATATTTATTTATATTTATTTATTAAACATATATTTTACAAGTTATTGTTTGACGTGTTTAGAAAAAGCTTTTTGAGACTTGCTTCGACCATACCTACATGGACATAAAGGACAACGCATCAGCATTGTTGTAAATGGCATTATCATTGTATTAACGCATTGTGTTATTTTGTATTTTATTAATGTTTAATATGCCGGTTGAATACTGATATTGAAGCTGATCTACCAAAATTAGATTCAGGCGAAACTGAATCAGGAAGAAAAACTAAATATATGCCTTAAAACAACAAAAACTGATGATTTCCCAATTTCAGGGGATGCATTCCATCGTACTGTTGATCCAGGAATATTTGTCTCGTTCTTTATGAAATACACATTTATTGTAATATTTTCCAAATTAGTGTGCATATGTTTAGGCAAAGTGAAGAGAAATATAGTTCACTGAGATGAACCATTCTCTCCCCATAGAGGCAGTTTAAGTCATGAAATGTTGATACAGCCTCTGTTATATTACGCCGAAATCCCTGGGTTCCTGCAGTTTCTCCTAGCAGGAAAAAATTGCACCACAACCCATTTGAATTTCTTTATCAAATGACAACGCTCCTCGCATGAAAAGGTTGGTTCATTTCACAATGCCTTTGCCATCATTTAGTAGCCAAAATAATGATTAAAGAACAGCATCGCTGATTGCACAACTAACTTGCCTGTTTGCCTCCAATCAGGCGTCTCCCATTCTGTCCCACAAAGTCGGCGTAATAGAACAGAGGCTGTATTGTATTTACATTTCTTGACTTGATCTGCCTCTGCAGGAAGAGCATGAGCTGAAACCTATACAGTGTCTGTCAGTGGAATTGTTATAAAATCTTAATGTACTGTATGTCATGGAGCAGGAAAGTAGGTATTATGCTTTACTTAGTTTATATTAAGAAAGGTGTATACTGATTTTACCTTGATTTTTGTAAGAGGTTAGTTTGTTAAGCCTTGATCGATTTCTATTATATCTTTTATTTTTATTGTACATCAGCACAATTTTAATCGTCCTTGTCTGGTAACTAGGTTGGTCAAACTAGGTTGTTGGTTATCACAGCCATACGGTCAAATATTAGGACAAGACTATAAAGAACAAATAGACGCTATGATACAAATCAACACTACCTGGTCAATTGTTGCAAGAATATGTTTATTGTTTGAGATAAAATCGTTTTACATATGGAACATTTTAGCAACCGTCTTGTAGACTGCCATCTTAAAACTGATAAAGTTGCCGTGACTTGCTGTATATATGATGCTAAGATAGCTGCAGTTTTATGAATAGTCATCAAATTATAAAATGAACATTATAACTTATATCAGAGAAGATTCCCTTTCCTATTAGGATAACTTTTAAAAGCATTTTAGCAAACACCTAATTATAATTAATGAACATCATTCCTAGCCAGTGAAGACTCGCTTTTGTCCAGGTAAGGCATGTTTTATGTCTCACAATGGAGAAATTATTATTGATCTCAAACAAATATTAAACATATTTCTATCAAGATTTGGTGGTGATTAATACTAAGAAAAGCTATGATAAAAACACAAATATTGAAGCAATAAAACAAATAAATTGATAATTATATTTTTAATTGTTGACGTATCCAAATAACTTACACTTGTATGTTTGCTTTTGAAGTCTACTACCAAATTGCAACAAAAAAGATAATGTTTTTTTCAAAGCGATTGCAGTATCTTATTATGTACCTTGAAAACCTGAGACTATCTTGATATTGACACAATCACACAAAACTCCAACAATACCCAAAGTCTACCAAAACAAGTGCTTCGTGTTGCGTACAATACCCTAAGTCTACCAAAGCAAGTGCTTCGTATCGCGATGGATAATTAGCCAATGGAATCATGTTTAATTTTACCAAGATGGAGGTCCTCGGGTGAGTTCCTGATATTTGTTTAAGACTCGTTGAATAGCATTCTCTCCCCACACACTGGGTGGTAACGTACCCCGGAAATTGCTGACCACGAAGCGAGGAAAGATGGCAGAGGCAAGGCACCAGGAAAGATTCACAATCGATTTAAAGTCTTTCTAAGGTTTTCTAAATGCAATAGACTAGAGGTTAATGCTTTATGTGGATAATAGTTTACAAAATTGAATTACTCACTGACAGGTCTTTCTTACGTTACTATTATCGAAAATCGGCAGTGTGGTCGCTACAGAAAGAGTGAAAGGGAACAGTATTTGATCAATTTCATTATTTTCGTGTCATTATAGAAGGTCAAATCTATGTTAAAAAGAAATTCTAGAACATTGTACACTTTCTTGACACCCCGTGATCGTGTGATTTTGAGAGAGAAATGAGTAATTTGACAAAATAGTTGAACTTGAGTGGTCTGCGTATTGACTCGAGAGGTGGTCTGCATATTGGAAACACAAATATTGAGTCAATACGCAGACCAGGTGTCAAGAAAGTGTACAATGTTCTGGAATTTCTTTTTAACATAGATTGTTCTGGATCTGTTCTCTATATAAGTAATGCGTATATGAACACAACTTACTAATTGATCCAAAAGTTTTGACAATATGATCATTCGTTAAGAAATGGTGACCATTTAACAATTTCCAAAAATTGTCATATTACGTATGTTGGAAATCATTTGGTAAGAAGCTGTTGCTCCAAAATCGTCAAATATAAATAGGAAGAGTAAACATTTCTCGTTTACAATGATTATTGCCGAAATAAAAACAAAGGGAAAAAACGTGATTAGTATTGTTTAATCAACAAAGCACCTGCAGATGGATACACGGCCTGGAGATCGACCTCCACCACAGGACGTATCCAGGCACGATCCCCTGCCATCAGATGAAACAAAGTTGTTACACTCGCCGTCCCAAAGGCTTCATCCGCTCTGCCGTAAGCTCGACCAATGATTCCATTATTTGTTTCAATATTAAAGACTATAGCAGAAGAATTGCTTTTGTAAACAATGTGTGTCCAGAAGAGATAGGTTCCTGAGACTGGAGCAGTAAAGTAACCGGTAGTTTTGTTGTATCCATGTCCCTTGTTGTGGTTAAGTTTATCAAATACAATTTTATCTGAAGGCAAAACTGTAGTTGCATTGGTCAGGTAAGCTTCAAATCCAACGTCTGTATTCAGTGAAACTGAAACAGAAATACAATTTAACTTTTATAGGTAACTGATGTAGTTTCATAGTGAAACCCTGATTAATTCGTCTTTAATTTATACATAGGTTATGAACCTCTTCGGGTGTCGTTATTATAATCTGGAGACAACTTCATTGTACGTCATTTCTGGTTGGATGAGAGCCGGTCACGTGAAAGTCTACCGGAAAGCATGTTAACTTCAGTTCGAGTGAAGCCAAAGACACTGTACTTACATCGTTACCAACATCCTAAGATAGCGGAAGGAAAGATCGCTTCGCGAGTATTTTACATGATTTAACAGTTTTCTAAGTGTTTTAATCAATCTTCTATTGTACACATATGCTCTCAATAGCCAGCAAAAGCTTAGGTACGGTGAAAGAGGCATTGACTTGCGGAATGTGGTTATTATCCCCACGAAGTGGAAGGGGGATATAGGTTTGAGCCCCGTCCGTCCGTCCGTGCGTGCGTGCGTGCGTCCGTCCGTCCGAGTTAAAGAAGCCAATTTTTCTCAGAAACCGTTGAAGGTAGGATTATCAAATTTTGTGTGTGCCTTCAGGGTATCAATGCCTTGATGGAGTTCGGGGGATATAGGTTTGAGCTCCGTCCGTCCGTGCGTGCGTGCGTCCGTCCGTCCGTCCGAGTTAAAGGAGCCAATTTTTCTCAGAAACCGTTTAGGGTAGGATCATCAAATTTTGTGTGTGCCTTAAGGGTATCAAAACCTTGATGGAGTTCGAAAATCAGAACCGCGCAAATATTTTTTGCAGAGTTATTGCCCTTGTTACGTTTTTTCGGACTCTGTTCGAGGTGTCTTCAAAGGAGCCAATTTTTCTCAGAAACTGTTACAAATAGGATCATCAAATTTGATGTGTGCCTTCAGGGTATCAATACCTTGATGGAGTTCGAAAATCAGAACCGCGCAAATATTTTTTGCGGAGTTATTGCCCTTGTTACGTGTTTTGGGACTCTATTCGAGGTGTCTTCAAAGGAGCCAATTTTTCTCAGAAACTGTTACAGATAGGATCATCAAATTTTTCATGTGTGCCTTCAGGGTATCAATACCTTGATGGAGTTGAAAATCAGAACCGCGCAAATATTTTTTGCGGAGTTATTGCCCTTGTTACGTTTTTTTTGGACTCTGTTCGAGGTGTATTCAAAGGAGCCAATTTTTCTCAGAAACTGTTACAGAAAGGATCATCAAATTTGATGTGTTCCTTCAGGGTATCAATACCTTGATGGAGTTTGAAAATCACAGACTTAATTTAAAATAAGAACAAATCTTGCGGGGGATGTTGATGACTATGTCCTCTTGTTCTTTCATGAGTTCATGTTGTCATGACGTTTTTGTTCGTAGTTCTGAACAGACTGATTATGGTCCTGGTAAATTGGTTACATGATAAAAATACAATTATGGATAATAGAAATTCGGTCAATACCTTTTAATATAGACCAAAGTAATTTTTTTACCGAGAATGATGGCTTGCACGTGCAGCCCGTGCAGCCCGGGGGTCGACGGCCGCTCTACCCGTCTGCGTGACAGCTTTGGTTGTCTTGTGCGCTTGCTGTCTGCTAAGCGCTACGGCCTTCACTTGATCTTCTTGTCGCCTGGCCGGCGCTAGATATCTCGTGTGCGCTTGGAGTGGCGCTTGCCGCCTGTCACCTGTCGCCTGTCATCTCCCTGACGATAGGTATCTCTTAAACTTGGACGGGCGCTTGCCGCCTACCGCCTGCCGCCTGTCGTCTTCCTGGCAATAGATCTCTTAGGCGCTTGGACGGGTGCTTGCCGCCTGCCGCCTGTCGTCTTCTTGGCGATAGATCTCTTAGGCGCTTGGACGGGCGCTTGCCGCCTGACGCCTGCCGCCTGTCGTCTTCTTGGCGATAGATCTCTTAGGTGCCTGGACGGGCGCTTGCCGCCTGCCGCCTGTCGTCTTCTTGGTGATAGATCTCTTAGGCGCCTGGATGGGCGCTTGCCGCCTGCCGCCTGTCGTCTTCTAGGCGATAGATCTCTCAGGCGCTTGGACGGGCGCTTGCCGCCTGCCGCCCGTCACCTGCCGTCTTCTTGACTTGGTTGTTGGATAGGCGCTTGCCGCCTAACGCCTACCGCCCGTCGTCTTATTGACACTCGCGCGCTAGGGGCGCTTGGATTGTAGGTCGGCTTGTCGCCTCACAGGATATGGACTTAGTTCGCTGCGACTCAGCGACCCCGTACTGGGCGTTCTGCGGACGGTGCGGGTCACGCAAGTCGGCGAGCTACGACCCTCATGTCAACTGTCGCCTGTGTAGGAACACTTGCCCGGAGGATAACCGGTGTGCAGAGTGTGAGGATCTCTCCCCAGAACAGCACAGGCGTAACCGCTCTTCCATCCGGAAGAGCGAGTCGCAGAGCCGCTATAAGCAAGCAAGGCGCCCCACCCTGGGTTCGTCTGCCGCCGCAGGCAGGCGCGTGTCGCCGGAGAGATCGGACCTCATCATTTCCGAGGACGCAGGGGAGTTTGACTTTCCATCCTCCCTCGTGATTCGTCTCCAGAGGAGCCTTCTGATCCCGGTCCCCCCTCCCCCCCTCGGGAGGAGCGACGGAAGAAGGTGAAGGCGAAGAAGCACGCCAGGGAGTCGTGCCACGCTTCCTTCGACGCCAAGGCGTTTAAGGATGATGTCCTCACATCGGTCAAGTCGATGTTGGAGGAGTTCACCCAGAAGAGAACTTGGGATCAAGGCGGGAAGGCCCCGCCTTCACCACCTCCTGTGGCGCCGCCCACCAGGCGCGTCCGCCGGGTGACGCTGGTGTCGCCGCCTCCCTCCCCATCGGACACGTCAGTGCCTCCCTCACCAGGGTCGCTGTCTGGGGACAGAACCGAGGGGGATTCCCCCCCTCCCGTTCGTCCGTTGTCCGCCGCAGGTGGCCTACGTGAGGAGGAGGCACCTGATCAGGGTGAGAGGATGGCGGCCATCGCTGACTGGTGTCAGCTGACCCTACAGGAGGTGGACGAAGAGTGTAGTTTCTCGAAACAGGCACGTTTCGAGACCTTCTGTCAGGAGGAGGAGGTAGTGAGCCCGCGAAGCATCCGCTTCCCTCCCCACCGCCTTCTCCTGACAGCGGAAAAGGATTTTGACACCCAAGTGTCATCCGCGGCGCCTGGCCGTTTTGTTCCGCCTCTGGTGATCTCGGATCGTCAGAGGTCGGGGCTCCCGGTCGCCTCTTCTCCCATACCGCTTTCTCCCCCCGTCTTGGATGACGACATCAGGCGTGTGGCAGCGCCAGGAGTCGGCCATTCAGTGTCTGACGGGCACCTGTCCCACCTGGACAAGGAGGCCAGGAGCATACTGGGCATGGCGAACTCCGTCGCCCATGCTTGTCAGGCCATGGCCGCCTTCTCCAAGGAGGCGGGGATGGAGAAAAGGGGCCAGAGCTCTGTATCGGGAGTTCGGTTCCGTGGCAGGGAACCTAGCCCAAATCATGCTAAGTGCCTCCCGCATTTCAGCGGGGGTCACTTACCTGAGGGGGGACGGATTTCTCGGGCGCAAAAATCTCCAGGCGGAGATGCGCACCCGCCTCAGGAGCGCTCCAGCAGCGTCGTCGACGCTGTTCGACGGGCAAGTCGCAGAGGCTCTGCCACACCGCCAGGAGACCAAACAACAGGAGCTTACCAACCGCTTGGCAGCGGGAGGTGGCAGGGTCTCTTCGGCGGTGACGACACCCAAGAAGCGGAAGGGTGGCACTCCGCAAATCCCCGCCGGCTCTGGGACCGGACGGGGGCCGGCCAGGCAAGGGCCGCGGCGGCTACAACGCCGGCCCCTCTCCAAAGAGGACACCCAGCAGGGTAAGAGACACGCCTATGGAGGAACCCACAAGAAGAGGTGACTCCTGGGCGCCTCCTCTCCTGCCGCCGGCAGCGATAGAGGTTGGGGACGGGGCCGTTGGAGGCCGTCTCTCAACGTTTGTGGCCAACTGGAGGCAGTTGGGCCTGGACGAGTACGTTTGTCAGACACTGGAGCGTGGAGATCCTAATCACCAAGGACAAGGAGGCGGTGAGCGAGCTTCCGCTCAAGGGTCTGACACCGGGGTTCTACTCTCCAGTATTAGTGAGACCGAAAAAGGACCCGAAAAAATGGCTGCTGATTCACGACTTGAAACAGTTCAACCGCTCCTACCTCGAGCGGCCGCCATATTTTCGGCTCTTGACCGTGCGGTCTTATCCATCCTCGATTATCCAGCGCTTTCGTTCCGATAAATCTGCACAACCCCTGGAAAGGGTGGTCTTTGGTTTGAGGTAAAACCTCGTAAAGTTTGCACCCTCTGGCCGCATGTCGACCTCTTCGCGACACGGCTCAATCACCAGCTGCCGGTATACATACATACATAAGACGCGCTTGCGTTAGGATGGGAGGGGATGGACGTTAACGCCTCCACCCCCCCCCCCCCCCGTATGGGTTGTCTCCAAGACGGTATGAGGAGCGCAGGGTTCTCGGAAGCGGTAGCCAGCGCAGTGGCGACATCACAGCGGTCATCCACGCGCAAGCTGTACGATTTTCAATGGGCTTCTTTCATGACCTTTTGCGAAGGGAAGGGGTTCGATGTGCGGTCAGTAACGGTGCCCCAGGTCGCGGATAACCTGGTCCACCTACGCACAATGAGGAAGCTTAAGGCTTCCTCCATCAACACGAACCTCGCGGCCATTTTGTCCGTCCTTCGCAAAAAGGATCCCGACTTGAACACCTCGGTCCTTAAGGAGCTCATTAGGACGTACAGGAACGTGGATGGCCGCCACAAACTGAGACCGCCAGAGTGGGATCTGGCGATAGTTTTGAATCACCTCAAGTCTGAGCACTATGAGCCGCTGACGTACACGACGCTGCTGCGTCTCACCATTAAGACTTGCTTCTTAGTGGCAATGGGGTCAGCGGCCAGAATATCAGAGTTGCACGCTCTGCAAGCTGATTTGCTCAGGTTTGAGGTGAGAGATGGAGGGTCAGCGACCTTGGGTCTAGCACCGGAGTTCTTGTGTAAGAACCAGGGTGCTGACGAGCGTGGACGGACGTTCACACTGCCGTCAATCTCCTCGGCTATCGAGCCTACGGACGAACAGGAACGCCTCCTCTGTCCGGTACGCGCTCTGCGCATCTACGTGGAAAAGACGCGCACGCTGAGACAGGGGAGGCGCAGGCTCTTCTTGCCCCACTCCCAGACAAGCTCAAAGGAGTTGGACAAGAGGCAGCTGGGAGTTTATCTCAGGTCGGCAGTAGTGGACGCCTACAAGGCGGCTGGACTGCCGGCACCGGCACGGACCAACCCGCATGAGATCAGGGCCATATCGGCGACTATGGCCCTACACAGCAACTTGTCAGTGGCGGACATCATGGAAGCCGGCTGCTTCTGGAAGTCGGGCTTGGTGTTCGCCAACCATTACCTGCGCGATGTCTCTACGGAAGACCTGGAGGGCGTAGCTCGTCTGGGGGCGCAGGTCTTTGCCCAGCAGCGAACCACGGGGGCCCCCCCTGGCAGGGGGCGCAACCATCCACGCTAACGGGGCCTCACGAGTTGAGAGGGGCTCTTAACACATTGAATAAACTTGCTTGTTGAATGGTTATGTGGTTTTGTGGTGTTTTAATTAGGGATCGTCGAACGCGAGAGGTCAGACAATTAATCCTCATTAGAACGGTCGCTCGCTAGGTGGCCGATCATCAGAGCAATCTTGAGAGTTACCGCTATACGACGAATTCTACCCGCCTCCTACAGTGGTATCAGGCTAAGGTCACTTGTCGGAGGTTAGTAACTAAATAATAGTACGTTTTTGATTAAACGTCATATTTTTACTTACCGTAGACAAGTGACCGTCGTCATACCCGTCCCGCCTCCCCTCTTACGCATCCATCGTTAATTGGGACTCCTAGGTAATGTGAATGAATATAATTGGATGACAGGTCACGCCACACAGTGGACTAGTGACGGGCGGGTAACTCTGATTGATCTGTGTAATGATGTTTTCATTACTTCTGTGGGAATGAGTCGATTACATGTTATATGGCTAACAAGGCTAAGGTCACTTGTCTACGTACTATTTAATGTATGTGATTTATGAAACAGAGTAAGTTAAAATTCGCATTTGTACACTTAAAAAAACAAATACTGTTGGGGGAAAGAGTTAAAAAACAGTTTGTTATTGTGTCATATGTTGGTTACATTAATCTTTACTCATCCTTTATTATATCTGAGTAGTTGTAAATTATTAAAGCTTTAATTTAAGTTTTGATCCGTCTATCTACTCAAGAAACAGCACATTAGATTCGCGAAAGGTGTTCCTTAACATATATTTAGTCGTAAAAACGACGATTACAAACACAATCTTAGCTCACGCTTTTATCGTGACAGCCAATGAAAGCGGGCGATTGCATGTGGGAGTTACTCTGATCTTTTAATTTATTTGATGTGAGTTCGTTGTGATAAAAATCTGATAGATAGTGCAAATTGTAGCTGAATAATTATTCTACATCATGAATTTTTTGTAGACATGTGCGCTTTGTGAAAATACTTTTTTTTACATTTCTGAAGTTTTTTTCCTTTCAAAGTCAACATTTGACGTCACATAAATGAAAATCTAAAAATAAATGTGTCTGGATTTGTTATCCTATTTTCTTTTGTAGTATTTCGATTTTTTGTGCAATAAGAGGCAACGGTACGAAAAAACGTAAAACTACCCCCCTGTTTTGACCCCGATTTCTGACCAACTTTTTACGCCTGTGAGAAGAGTTGTCCTGAGAAGAGTTGTCCTGGTTATCGCTAATGTGAGGCAACGGTACAAAATTCGTAAAACCATCCCCCTGTTTTGACCCCGATTTCTAACCAACTTTTTAGGCATGCGAGAAAGTTGTCCTGGTTATCTCCCCTGTCTGGTTATCGTTACCATCAGCACACTTGACATTTCAGGCTAGAGGGATCTAAAAGAATGTCTTGCAATTATCTTCTATTTTTTCCCCGTGAGATTGTATATTCATCTTTTAAGATGTGCTACTGCCCGTTTAACACCTTGAAATAGCTGTAAATCATTTTCACAAAATTATATCTAGTTTAATGTTGCACTCAATCAATTGTCAAATTCAACACATTCAATGTAGATAATCGAACCAGTGACCCTAGAAGGCTTAATCCAAAACATTTGAATTCAGGTTGCTGTTCAGGAATTGAATGTATGGATATCTTATGTAAGCCTCTACACTTGGGAAAAAAATGTTTTAAGATCCTATCCCCTCAAAATATCAACTTAAACAGGAAAACTGTGGTTAAGTTTGAGAAGACAACCTTAGAATGCCTGGGCTTGAAAATAATTGCAAGGGTTTTCTACTCAGGATGTCTAAAATGCATACACTTATGTACCCAAGTGTTTCATCCTGACTTACGTTGTCTTGAAGCAGCAAGCTGAATGTAATCAGTTGCATTCATCTGTCCTACAATTTCTGCCAATGACACTAGTACCTCTGTCTCGGATGAGTTAAGTTGTGAAAGACCATTCTGATATGAATCTGATTTGGATAAACCTCTGTCTGTTATTCATGTTGTAAAACGATGACAACTCTATATGTGTGTAATCAATGGAACCAATAAAAAAAGTAATACAAAATATGTTGAAATCTGAACTGATAGTAAAATGTCAATCTCGTGGTAAAACCTACACGGTGATTACTTACCTTGATTAGAAGTGGTCGAGTTAAGTTGTAAGGATCCATGGAGAGATGAATCTACACTAAAGTTTCGAAAATCCTGTTGAAGTGAATCAACTTCATTCTTAACCATCTCCAACTCGCCGAGAGTCTGATTGTGATATTCTTTTAACTCAACCAGCTCTGCCATAGTTGTGGTGTAATCCAGAAATGTCTTCTTGTTGATTTCTTTAAGCTTAGAAATCTCAATTTTACTCGTGCTCAGTTCCTGGGTATTCTGTGCGAGTTGAGAGAGAAGATTGGTCAAGAGTGTCCTGCTTTGCTCTTCCTGAGCTCGAGAATGAGACTGCACCTCATGGAGTAAAGCATCCATTTTCGTCATGCGTTCATTTAGGCTTATAATATCCGCATCTTTGCTACTTAGTTGGACCGCAGACAAGGCAGTTGTGAAAAGGAATGTTGTAACGATGAGCATAACCGACACCATTTTCCACACTGTGTTCTATTTAGCAATTGATAAAGTTATATATTAAATGGCTAAATATGAGAGTGAAACATCTGGTACAAGATAACAGTTTGAAGAATATATCTCAGACATACTGAGAACATTAAATTTGACTTTACATGTTAGATGTAAGTAAGCTATGAGTCTGATATAATTTTAAGTTGATTCCTCAAATTAGTAAAAGGTTATAAAGTAAATTCCTTAACAAAACCAACATAAATGCACTTAACATTATTAAATAGATATACAAACTCAAGGTAAATGAAAGGAAAACCTTAACCCCTATAAAGAGGTATTCTATCAGAAAACAGTTACTTCAGTGTGATCTGTTTGTATTCTGTATAATATGACATGTTTCTTTTTAGGCTGAATACATAGTATAAATTAATTACTGAAACTTTGTTTAAAGGTAATGAAATACCAATCGGCTTTTTCAATGATAATCAACAATACATTTTGGAGGTAGGGTCATTTTCTGCCTGCGATCTAATTATCTTTCAATATAATTCAATATTCAGTACACAAGGATCTCCGTCCTATATCTTGTCTAGTCGGGACACTCAAGGCCTTACAAATTGGCCCCCGAACAGGGACGGAGTCAAACCATCTCGTCAACGACAGTACCGGGGCAATCACAACGTCAACATCAACATGACATCCATTATCGTCATTGACCACATCATCAACATCGCCCTGGTACTCGTCCACACATATGTTGAACCAACTGAAGTATAACAACAAACTCCTCCCATTGCTTTGAATGGAGCAACAGGTTAAACAGGTTTTTAACTGACATCATGCCATGCCATGTTATGTGATATTTTTCATGTGATAAACCTGTGATCAAATATACGGAAAGAAATATACGAACTGATCATCTGTGATATATCATCTGTGATAACTGTTCATCCATGATAACTATTCATTCATTAATATATGCACATCATCTGTGATAAATCATGTATCATATGGAACTGTGAATTACTATGATAACGCTTTTATCATATGAACTGTGATTACTTTGTGCTGAATACAATGAATTATGAACATTTAATGATCATTCATAGATCGTATCAACTGTAAATATCGAGTGATAACTGATAAAATATGTTACTGATTTAAAGAGACATTCATATATATCATATACATTGGACTTTTACAAAGCATTTATACATTGAAATATCATGACAATTTTTGTCTTGGCATATATGTTTATACTTACCCTGTGTTCATCATGCCACACATAGCATTTGATGCATAGATTTTGCTACTGCATAGCAACTTGAGTTTAGTATATTAAGAAAACTTTATCTTAGTTTAAATAGTTTATATATTTATTCTTAAGTTAATCGTCTGTAGAAATAGACAAATGTAAGGTGTTGATTCTTTACTGTTTAATATGATTATTTTGTGTAAACTGTTCGACATCATGATTGTGTGAGCGCCTCAATCACATACACCTGCACTAATTTTGTTACATTGTACTCGCGTTTAATACCGTGTTTTTCATCGTGTTTGCGTTTGGAAACCATTATCCATATAATCATAATTAATTAGGGTCTTCATTCATTCATCTCTCTATCCTTCCTATTGGCGATTACCTCCTTTTGCTTTCATTCATCTTAAGTTGATTTGATCTAATTTGTAATGTTTGCATTGCTTCAACGGTAAATCTTTACTTTTAGTGCTTAATGTATCTCTATATTAGGTTCATTTATTTAATTACGGTTTACACTGTGGAGTTTTTCGATTTTGCGTTCTCGGGTGTTTAGATTATTGTACTCACTTTGGTTCTCTACCGTATTAACTCTTGTACATAACATAATTTGTATTGTACACTGCAAATCAAATTAATGTAACATATTTTTGTATTGTAATGTGTATATGCACGTTCAGATCAAGATCTGTATGCATATTAACAATATTTGATATACTTCTTTGTTTACATTTCATCGCGTGCAGCAGTGCACACAAACATAACACTTTGTCATCAATCGATACTCAACATACCAAACCATGTATTCCTTTTCAGGTTGCCAAGGAACACATTATCAATTGTCATTTGTATTATTGCATTTACACATTTTACATATATCACAGTGCTATATAATCATGGCACACAGACCTGAAGATTGGGATGTCAGATCGGAAGTGTTATCAGAAGAGGATGAAGCCAGGATGTTGTCGTATCTACAGAAGACAGGGAAAGACAACATACATCCCTTTACACTTCTACATCGCACTTTAATCCCAAACCTTCTGTCTCATTTACCCCTCGCACTTCCAGCTATCCTCCTTACATCCATCCACCAGCCACTTTCCCAACTCCAACTAAGCTCTACCAACCTTCACCATGGGCTATATACCAACAACCACCACACATCTCATTGTTTTCCGATGAAGATCCATTTCCAAACGGAGAGACTACGTTTGAGAATTGGAAGATTGAAATAAGATGCCTAATGAAGGATGAGACTCTGTCCACTACAGCACTTACTCAAGCAGTCTGGAAGTCACTCACAGGAGACGCTGCTCGTCTTCTTGTATCCCTTGGAGAGAGTGCCACCACCACTGACATATTGCAACGTTTGGAAGGACCCTATGACCCTACGCACCAAATTCACCAATCCTCACAACATGAATGGCAAACAGTGGCATCATGGGCAATTAAATTGGAGGACTTGCTTCTTTGTGCATTGGACAGAGGAGCCTACATGGATACTCGAGGAAGGAATGTCATGCTTAAGAACAGATTTTGGACAGGATTCTCGACATGCCTTCGATTCAACAATAGACTTTAACACCTTGCTACAGGCAGTCAGGCTTATAGAATATGAGCTCTCTAGTTTTCAACCACTCAGACCTCGGCCACCATGTAGCAACCATCAGCAACAGACTCTTGGATTCACTCGGCTACTAGAAGGATCTACTACTTCATCCGCTCATATCTCAGAGCAACTCCCTTCTATCATCAAACATCTGGAGAAGTTGGAGACAACTCAGAAGAAACCGCCTTTACAATCACAATGGTCTCGGGCAGAGGTAGAAGAGGCTGGATCCATGGTTTCCAGTCTTGGTCATCTCCCTTTGAAAGCCCTCATAGACTTTGAAGTGGAAGTAATGGCAGCAGGTGATTACAAGCTTCCCAACTCCGGAAACCAACATCTACATCCCTTTCATCAACAAGAATTTCACTATCCCACTACTTGTAACTGGCGACACAGAGTACAACAGAAGAGTTCCTTTGGTAATCGGCACCAACCTTATAGATCAGGTAGAAGCTTACTAGGAACCAGTTGACAGTAACATTCCTTCATCATGGGTTACAGCTCTCCAATCCCAAGCCTCTAATGGAGTCAAAGAACAAGTAAGATCAACAAACAAGTCGCCTATTCAGATCAAGCTGAAACAGATGATGACTGTCTATGGACTTGTACAACATTAACCTGGAAGAACAACAGCTGTTACGGAGCACTTCGAATCTAGACTCTGATTTACAGAGGGGACTCTCGGTATGCCCAAGACTTATAGATGTTGGAAGAGATGGCAACTCTTCCAGGATTCCTGTTGGAATCTGCAACATTTCTGCAAGTCATTACCATACCAGCCAAGACAAGACTCTGCAAGTTACACCAGGTCCGTGTACTAAGCCAGGTACCCATTGATGTCTTACCAACTATGTCTCAGACAGCTACAGAACAGACTCCAGCTCCAACAGTAGCATCGTCTCTCTAACAGTTGCCTAACTGATGTACAGAAGGACAAGGCCATGACTATGCTTCAGAAGTGGGATTGTATCATGTCAAAGGACCTCATGGACTTAAGACATTCAACAACAGTTCACCATGAGATCAACCTCACGGATGACACCACATTTAACGACTTCGAGGCATACCAACTGGAATGTTTGGAGAATTGGTGCATCTTCATGAAAGGTTAGCATGTGGAGCCATAAGGGCGTCACACAACAACACACAAGTCGGTTGAAGGATTAATACACTGCAGGTGACGCCATCAAAATGTTCATCAGCAATAAAAACATGAACTTTCAAATAACTAAATATTTGAATTATTTTTATCCATATTGAATATGATATTTGTAAGACTAATATATGTGACAGAAACGTAAATAGCTGGCAATGGGTTTCTTTTAGACAACGAATCGTACATTATGATATAACTTAGGCAGTAAAACTTTATTGGTTTTGCCACGATGATATGATAACTTGGATTTTATATCAAATAAATAATCTGTTTGTGTTGTTCCATTTTCCCGTATCAGACATCTTGTGACACTCGAGAGTCTGGTTGACTGTTAACGGCATTAGAGCCTTCGTATAAACACACCACGAACCCATAATGGATTACCCTAGTATCCTCTCGAGCCAATCCTTTTTTAGACATGTCAATTCGTTTCCAGATTTTGGCCTGTATCATAAAAAAAATCATGATCGGAAAATTTTCAAAAATTGTATATGCTCTTCGTACGTTTGTTGATTTTTTTTGGTAATTTTTAACATTTCTTTATTTTTTTGTACTTTTTATAAAGGATTGTTAACTCGCGGAGTGTCTCGTTAAGCTGCGTTGCAGTTTTGCAACGGGAAACCAGCTTTTCTTCTCGCAGGAAAACTTATTTTCCAGAGTGGAGTTTTTTCCGTCTGATCTGTTCGAAAGCACAGATTTGCAGTGATTCGAGCATGCGCCGTAGCAATCTCATGGAAGCCTGACTGTCACGTGATTAGCTGATAGAATTGATTGTAATCCCCATTCATTTCTCATTGTGTTGGAAGTAGATTCATCGATATGAATATCTTGTAAGCATAAGACTGAGTATATTTTTACTGTACAGATTCATTACTTCTTTTCTCTTAGATTTGTTTGCCAGTCCTCTACTATTAGATGATATAATTTTAACTTTCTTGTTATTATCCTTTCTAGGGGCCTTTAAATATCAGTTTATCAGATATAGTATCAATAGACATACAGTCAGTCCCTCTAGGTATTGATAAATCATTGTAAATTGGAAGGAAATATCAGTTCTCATAAAATAACTGGGGGAGCATACACAGTCCTTTGTAACCATTTTATGAATAAATAAAACTAAAATAACTAATATCGAAAAACAAGCAACCATGCCCTGTGTCATTGAAATCCAGTAACCCAAAAGTACTATCATCACAATCACCATACAGTCGGGCGTTGACCGCAACTTTGTTAGGAAGATTGAAATAAAATAGTCATTCATATAACCACGGCTTCAAAATATATAGTAGATATGGCACTTTCATTGACTAGGGGTTAAAAACATCATACGAACCCAATTTGACCATGTTCTCGGATCAATGCACGTACATCCAATAGACCACCAAAAAAATATCCGGTGTCAGCCGAAATGGGTTAAACGCTATAAATAGATTACTGCGTGCGTTTGTTTACAAACATGAGATGCAAGGGAATCGAACGAAATCATTCAAAACATGTTCAAATTATAGTTCTCTCATCCCGATCGTCACATGTATAGGCACATATATTCATGTTGAATCAATGTTTGTCAAGGGTTTTGGAAGAAGTCGATTATATTTCAGAGAATCATTACTGATATACAAATAGTATGAATTCGTGTAAATAATCAGCATTTAGTTATGGCAAATGGCATTGTTTTGAATTTTAGTATCAGCCCTGAATGAACAGAGGAAGCAATTTAGCCTCGCTGAACAACACGGTGGTTGTCAGTCCTTTAGCCAGGCGGGGATATTGCAATATATGTTGTTTATCAATTTCCATATTGATTATTTTCATTTGCCTGTGATTCAATGTTAAGGAAGGTTTCCATGCTCAATTAATACTTAATTCTAGCATGATTTTTTTCCGGATGAATTTTCAACAAAGTAAAACATATATTTATATATAATATTTAGGATGCAGATTGGGAGTATGTACACAATATTTCAGCCATTGTCCTCTGGAGAGGAGGCGAAAATGCTAATAAAATTACGGCCAGACGCTGGACACCATGCCATGTCATAAGCCCATTGGGCCTTTTAGGCCTGATGAACTAAAAAGCAAGACACTTTTAGAAGGAAAAACAAGACATTTTATCTAGATAAATATACTCTCTTCAGATATTTTCATACAAACATTTCCCAAAACAGTTATTTTAATTGCATATCATTTAGATTAGAACGATAAAGTTATCTAGTGTTGTTTAATCAACACAGCCCCTGCAGATGAGTAATAGCCATAAACATTGATTTTCTTTGAAGGAGTTATTTCAACACGATCCCCTTTATTCAGGTGAGCGACAGTTGTTACACTGGCTGCTCCAAAGGTTTCATTTGCATTCCCATAAGCGGATCCCAAAGTTGTCCCCATTGTATGAATACGAAATACTATAGGAGCTGAGTGACTCGCGTAGAGGATGTTTGTCCAAAAGAGATATGTTCCCGTTACAGGAGCAGAGAAATAACCGTCATGGTTGTTGTAGCCATTTCCTTCATTGTGGGTGACCTTGTCGAATACAATCTTGCCTGAGGGCGAGACGTTGAGAGTTTGTGTCAGAGAAGCTTCAAAACTAATATCTTTTTGTTGCCATGCTGAAAAGAAATATGATTGAGAGTTCAACAATGAAATTAAACCGATCAATGCAGTACTAAATTTCAGCTGAACTTAATAAGGGAATGTCGTTCATTTATGTTGAATTGAATCCTTTGACCTTTTTTCATTAGCAGGTACATGTATTTGCATTAACCCTTTTTTGAAAAAGAGATATATTTCAAAAGGTTGGAAAAGTATATTAAATATCTCAAAATAACTGCAAATTAACATTATCTAGAAAGGTATTGTTCTATTCTCAGGAATGGCTATTTGGGAATTTTATACTTTGTACAGTGTTGTTCATAGGGGGGTCCCGGGGAATTTGCCCACCCTTATTGCTTGGTGTCCCTTAAAAATTTGAGAAATAGGATTAGGAAAAAAGGTCCCATATGCTCAGAATTGGCCAATATGACCCCCTCAGCTGAACACCTAGGAACAACACTGCATTGAATAATATTTCTTATTCTCTCCCCACAGAAGCAGATCAAGTCATGAAATATTGATATAGCCTCTGTTATATTACGCCGAGTTTGTGGGATAGAATGGGAGAATGTCTGATTGGAGGCAATCAAACGTTTGACATTGTTTAATCATCATTTTGACTGCTGAAACATTTCAGGAACTGCAGGAACCCACAGATTTCCGCGTAATATTACAGAGGCTGTGTAAACATTTCATGACTTTATCTGCCTTTGTGGGGAGAGAATGGATATTTCTTTCCTGAACGTAATTCTTGTCTAATAATTTGTCAGCGGATATACAGGGAAATTTCAGGCAATTTAAATGAAAAGTAAAAATAAAATTTTTGAATCTCTCTCTGTCACCACTGATGTTTGATTTGATTATATCGAGGCAAGTAAGACTACATGTATCGGTTGTGGCTTCAAGTAGGAGATAGCTGTTACACTGGCTGCTCCATAAGCTTCATTTGAATTCCCATAGGCGGATTCTAAAGATTTAATCATTGTTTGAATACGAAATGTGACAGCAGCTGAGTTACTCGCGTACACAATGTTTGTCCAAAAGAGATATGTTCCCGATACCCTAACAATGAAATAACCGTCATGGTTGTTGTAAACACACCCTTCATTGTGGGTGACCTTGTCGAATACAATCCTGCCTGAGGGTGAGACCGTGAGAGTTTGTGTCAGAGAAGCTTCAAAACTAATATCTATGTGCTGCCGTGCTAAATGAAAATCCAGAAAAAAATCAAATTTCAATTAAACAATGTAACAGTTTGTAAGGTTTCTAGACCATTTGCTACTTGAAAATAAGGTGAACATAGATTTGTAGGTAGCTGCTTCTTATAAGTAGTACCATTTCCCCAAATCTAAATACATTACAATCAATGCATCAGCTTATGAGTCTACAACCACTTCAACTTCAAACATGTTTCAACTTCTAGGATGCTTGATTCTTGAGGAAGATTTTAGTACGTGCTCCTGTTGTCCTTATTTCGGGTCACTTAAGCATCAAACTTTGCAATATTATCCCGATCACCTATCTCGGTCTGATTTTGACATTCTAATCATTCCTTCTTAAGAAGTAGATGATAAAAATAGGTAATTAAGGCGGAAAACATTGGGCCAATATTATCAGTCACTCTATCCCAAACATGAGAATCGTCACTGCATTTTAATAAAACAATGTGAGAGTATCGCCCAACATGCTGTGCCATCAGCACATTTGACCTTTCAGGCCAGAGGAGCTAAAAACAACTAAGTTTAATTTTTTTTCGTGAGATTGTACATTCATCTTTTAAGATGTGCTATTGCCTGTTTAATACCTTGAAATAGCTATAAATTATTTTCACAAAATTATCTCTAGTTTAATGCTGCACTTAATCAATTGTCAAATGCAACAGATTCAATGTAGATAATTGAACAAGTGACCCTAGAAGGCTTAATCTATAACATTTGAATTCAGGTTGCTGTTCAGAAATTGAAGTATGCATATGGGCCTCATATCTTATGTAATGCTACGGTCACACTTACACGATGTCATCCGCGATGTATCACGTGCAACTTCATCTTGATATGCACATATATGTTCCGGATACACACGCCATTCACACTTACAACGAACTCGATGTGCACGTGGCATTTCGGCGTATGTCGTAATAAGCTACGATTGAGTAAAAAGTTTTGAACATGCTCAAAACTTTCGAGATCATCGGGAAACATCGTGAAATACACGCATTATGCACGCGGTGCATAAGTGTTACATCGTACTCTACTCTTGTGTATCGTAGTATTGTCGTGAGCAAATTGTTATTACGATGCTCCCGTCAACTATACGAATAGGAAGTGCTGATTGCGAATGTGTTACGTTCACTGCAAGAGTTGATAACGAGTATAAAGCGTCTTTAACAAGACACCATTAAGTGTTTATCACGATATTAAAGTGCTCTTTAAGAATAATCCCCAAAAGGCAAATCAGATAATTAGTTTACCATGGTATAGGGCGTATTCAAATAAATTAAGATGTCATAAAAGTTGTTCAGTAGCTTTTACATCCTGTCACAGGGAACGAACGTTACGCTAACTCCACTAATCTGTACCCTGGGTTCAGAAGCTGGATTTGCTCGCGTGGCCCGACTGGAGATGTAGCCAATCAAATCACTTTCTCGCCACCTTCTCGATAAAATTTGAACGGGAAAATGATTTGATTGGCTATATCCCAAGTCAGGCCGCGCGAGCGAATCTAGCTTCTGAACCCAGGGTACAGATTAGTGGAGTTAGCATAACGTTCGTGCCCGTAGACAGGATGTAGCTTCTACTGATAAAAGGTCGTTTGCTTTTTTTGCTTTGGGAAACGTTC
Organism: Steromphala cineraria; assembly: GCA_916613615.1. NCBI lineage: Eukaryota > Metazoa > Mollusca > Gastropoda > Trochida > Trochidae > Steromphala > Steromphala cineraria. The sequence continues at coordinate 73,351,920 of OU744724.1, read as the reverse complement.
TTAACACCAAATTATGGTTTAAATGAATTGATTACAAAGTATCAATAGTCAGATTGTCTGTTATCACTCAAGTTTGAAAGTTAACTATGATAGGCTTACCTAGTTTCATTTTCACTGGTAGATTTATTGAAATTATTTGTTTATTGAAATGGCAGCCATACCCTCTATTAGCTCCAACCTCCTCATCAAGAAACTTATATTCGCTGTCCATTAATGACATGAGAACGATGCTGTGGAACCCCTTGAAGTTAAAATAGAGGGAACAAAATCCAGAAGGCGCTCTTATAGCTATATGTTTACCGTCTAGTGCACCAAGTCAGTTATTGAATTCCATCTTTTGGAAAATCCATCAACAACATTTTTCCATTCATCCTCATTTGATGGACACGTTTCAAATCTGCACAATTCTTTTTTACCTTACTAGGAGAGATGAAAAGAAAAGATGAGAGTTACAAGTGATAATAATGTACATTTTATGAGAAAATACTTCGTCTGACCAATTGCAGAAAAAAACATTCATTCTTCATTCATTCAATTCCTCCTTTTTGGGGGTCAAATGCTGTGCAAGAGACGTCTACTTTGGAAGTGAAAAATAATTAAGTTGGTCAGGGATGCACAGTCGGGTAAAAGTGAGCCACGCTCACTTCTTTGCTTGTTTCTAAAATATGAAAGTATCATTTAGCAAGTGCTTATAGATTCATTGAAATAACTTTTAAATTAATTCAAAAGCAGTAGTCAAATGTTACCTCCAAAATTCTCTAGAAAACGCTTCGATTATATCGTTGCAAGTTTCAGGAATAATGCCAGAAATGGTATTGCTTGCCACCCTGTACTGATATTGGAGAGTTTTGTAGGCGTCTCCAATTGCAAGATATAGAAATTGGAGAAATATATCATCAACTTTAAAGAAATATCAAAGTAACAACAACAAATAAAAACGTTAAAGTAAATATCATTAATGACATACAATGTAATTATTTCAATATTTTCGAAATCGACAACTTTTCCCATATTCACATTCACCTCAAGCTACAAAATGAGATAATATTCATATAAATGGTAGACATCTTTGCTATTTCTAGTTCTAAATCCTTTGATATAAAGTTGACAAAGGTCAACTTGCCCTACAATGTATGAATCAAACAACTGCAAGCTAAAGGTCAACTTGCCCTACAATGTATGAATCAAACAACTGCAAGCTAAAGGTCAACTTGCCCTACAATGTATGAATCAAACAACTTGAAGCTAAAGATCAACTTGCCCTACAATGTATAAATCAAACAACTTGAAGCTAAAGGTCAACTTGCCCTACAATGTATGAATCAAACAACTTGAAGCTAAAGGTCAACTTGCCCTACAATGTATGAATCAAACAACTTGAAGCTAAAGGTCAACTTGCCCTACAATGTATGAATCAAACAACTTGAAGCTAAAGATCAACTTGCCCTACAATGTATAAATCAAACAACTTGAAGCTAAAGGTCAACTTGCCCTACAATGTATAAATCAAACAACTTGAAGCTAAAGGTCAACTTGCCCTACAATGTATAAATCAAACAACTGCAAGCTAAAGGTCAACTTGCCCTACAATGTATGAATCAAACAACTTGAAGCTAAAGGTCAACTTGCCCTACAATGTATAACTCAAACAACTTGATGCTAAAGGTCAACTTGCCCTACAATGTATAAATCAAACAACTTGAAGCTAAAGGTCAACTTGCCCTACAATGTATGAATCAAACAACTTGAAGCTAAAGGTCAACTTGCCCTACAATGTATGAATCAAACAACTTGAAGCTAAAGGTAAACTTGCCCTACAATGTATAAATCAAACAACTTGAAGCTAAAGGTCAACTTGCCCTACAATGTATGAATCAAACAACTTGAAGCTAAAGGTCAACTTGCCCTACAATGTATAAATCAAACAACTTGAAGCTAAAGGTCAACTTGCCCTACAATGTATGAATCAAACAACTTGAAGCTAAAGGTCAACTTGCCCTACAATGTATGAATCAAACAACTTGAAGCTAAAGGTCAACTTGCCCTACAATGTATGAATCAAACAACTTGAAGCTAAAGATCAACTTGCCCTACAATGTATAAATCAAACAACTTGAAGCTAAAGGTCAACTTGCCCTACAATGTATAAATCAAACAACTGCAAGCTAAAGGTCAACTTGCCCTACAATGTATGAATCAAACAACTTGAAGCTAAAGGTCAACTTGCCCTACAATGTATAACTCAAACAACTTGATGCTAAAGGTCAACTTGCCCTACAATGTATAAATCAAACAACTTGAAGCTAAAGGTCAACTTGCCCTACAATGTATGAATCAAACAACTTGAAGCTAAAGGTCAACTTGCCCTACAATGTATGAATCAAACAACTTGAAGCTAAAGGTAAACTTGCCCTACAATGTATGAATCAAACAACTTGATGCTAAAGGTCAACTTGCCCTACAATGTATGAATCAAACAACTTGAAGCTAAAGGTCAACTTGCCCTACAATGTATGAATCAAACAACTTGAAGCTAAATGTCAACTTGCCCTACAATGTATGAATCAAACAACTTGAAGCTAAAGGTCAACTTGCCCTACAATGTATGAATCAAACAACTTGAAGCTAAAGGTCAACTTGCCCTACAATGTATGAATCAAACAACTTGAAGCTAAAGGTCAACTTGCCCTACAATGTTTGAATCAGAAAACTTGAAGCTAAAGGTCAACTTGCCCTACAATGTATGAATCAAACAACTTGAAGCTAAAGGTCAACTTGCCCTACAATGTATGAATCAAACAACTTGAAGCTAAAGGTCAACTTGCCCTACAATGTATGAATCAAGCAACTTGAAGCTAAAGGTCAACTTGCCCTACAATGTATGAATCAAACAACTTGAAGCTAAAGGTCAACTTGCCCTACAATGTATGAATCAAACAACTTGAAGCTAAAGGTCAACTTGCCCTACAATGTATGAATCAAACAACTGCAAGCTAAAGGTCAACTTGCCCTACAATGTATGAATCAAACAACTTGAAGCTAAAGGTCAACTTGCCCTACAATGTATGAATCAAACAACTTGAAGCTAAAGGTCAACTTGCCCTACAATGTATGAATCAAACAACTTGAAGCTAAAGGTCAACTTGCCCTACAATGTATGAATCAAACAACTTGAAGCTAAAGGTCAACTTGCCCTACAATGTATGAATCAGAAAACTTGAAGCTAAAGGTCAACTTGCCCTACAATGTATGAATCAAACAACTTGAAGCTAAAGGTCAACTTGCCCTACAATGTATGAATCAAACAACTTGAAGCTAAAGGTCAACTTGTCCTACAATGTATGAATCAAACAACTGCAAGCTAAAGGTCAACGTGCCCTACAATGTATGAATCAAACAACTTGAAGCTAAAGGTCAACTTGCCCTACAATGTATGAATCAAACAACTTGAAGCTAAAGGTCAACTTGCCCTACAATGTATAAATCAAACAACTTGAAGCTAAAGGTCAACTTGCCCTACAATGTATGAATCAAACAACTTGAAGCTAAAGGTCAACTTGCCCTACAATGTATGAATCAAACAACTTGAAGCTAAAGGTCAACTTGCCCTACAATGTATGAATCAAACAACTGCAAGCTAAAGGTCAACGTGCCCTACAATGTATGAATCAAACAACTTGAAGCTAAAGGTCAACTTGCCCTACAATGTATAAATCAAACAACTGCAAGCTAAAGGTAAACTTGCCCTACAATGTATGAATCAAACAACTTGAAGCTAAAGATCAACTTGCCCTACAATGTATGAATCAAACAACTTGAAGCTAAAGGTCAACTTGCCCTACAATGTATGAATCAAACAACTTGAAGCTAAAGGTCAACTTGCCCTACAATGTATTATTCAAACAACTGCAAGCTAAAGGTCAACGTGCCCTACAATGTATGAATCAAACAACTTGAAGCTAAAGGTCAACTTGCCCTACAATGTATGAATCAAACAACTTGAAGCTAAAGGTCAACTTGCCCTACAATGTATGAATCAAACAACTTGAAGCTAAAGGTCAACTTGCCCTACAATGTATTATTCAAACAACTGCAAGCTAAAGGTCAACGTGCCCTACAATGTATGAATCAAACAACTTGAAGCTAAAGGTCAACTTGCCCTACAATGTATAAATCAAACAACTGCAAGCTAAAGGTAAACTTGCCCTACAATGTATAAATCAAACAACTTGAAGCTAAAGGTCAACTTGCCCTACAATGTATGAATCAAACAACTTGAAGCTAAAGGTCAACTTGCCCTACAATGTATGAATCAAACAACTTGAAGCTAAAGGTCAACTTGCCCTACAATGTATAACTCAAACAACTTGAAGCTAAAGGTCAACTTGCCCTACAATGTATGAATCAAACAACTTGAAGCTAAAGGTCAACTTGCCCTACAATGTATAACTCAAACAACTTGAAGCTAAAGGTCAACTTGCCCTACAATGTATAACTCAAACAACTTGAAGCTAAAGGTCAACTTGCCCTACAATGTATAAATCAAACAACTTGAAGCTAAAGGTCAACTTGCCCTACAATGTATGATTCAAACAACTGCAAGCTAAAGATCAACTTGCCCTACAATGTATGAATCAAACAACTTGAAGCTAAAGATCAACTTGCCCTACAATGTATAAATCAAACAACTTGAAGCTAAAGGTCAACTTGCCCTACAATGTATAAATCAAACAACTTGAAGCTAAAGGTCAACTTGCCCTACAATGTATGATTCAAACAACTGCAAGCTAAAGATCAACTTGCCCTACAATGTATGAATCAAACAACTTGAAGCTAAAGATCAACTTGCCCTACAATGTATAAATCAAACAACTTGAAGCTAAAGATCAACTTGCCCTACAATGTATGAATCAAACAACTTGAAGCTAAAGGTCAACTTGCCCTACAATGTATGAATCAAACAACTTGAAGCTAAAGATCAACTTGCCCTACAATGTATAAATCAAACAACTGCAAGCTAAAGATCAACTTGCCCTACAATGTATGAATCAAACAACTTGAAGCTAAAGATCAACTTGCCCTACAATGTATGAATCAAACAACTTGAAGCTAAAGGTCAACTTGCCCTACAATGTATGAATCAAACAACTGCAAGCTAAAGGTTAACTTGCCCTACAATGTATGAATCAAACAATTTGAAGCTAAAGGTCAACTTGCCCTACAATGTATGAATCAAACAACTGCAAGCTAAAGGTCAACTTGCCCTACAATGTATAAATCAAACAACTTGAAGCTAAAGGTCAACTTGCCCTACAATGTATGAATCAAACAACTGCAAGCTAAAGGTCAACTTGCCCTACAATGTATAAATCAAACAACTTGAAGCTAAAGGTCAACTTGCCCTACAATGTATGAATCAAACAACTGCAAGCTAAAGGTCAACTTGCCCTACAATGTATGAATCAAACAACTTGAAGCTAAAGGTCAACTTGCCCTACAATGTATGAATCAAACAACTGCAAGCTAAAGGTCAACTTGCCCTACAATGTATGAATCAAACAACTTGAAGCTAAAGGTCAACTTGCCCTACAATGTATGAATCAAACAACTTGAAGCTAAAGGTCAACTTGCCCTACAATGTATAAATCAAACAACTTGAAGCTAAAGGTCAACTTGCCCTACAATGTATGAATCAAACAACTGCAAGCTAAAGGTCAACTTGCCCTACAATGTATGAATCAAACAACTTGAAGCTAAAGGTCAACTTGCCCTACAATGTATGAATCAAACAACTTGAAGCTAAAGGTCAACTTGCCCTACAATGTATGAATCAAACAACTTGAAGCTAAAGGTCAACTTGCCCTACAATGTATGAATCAAACAACTTGAAGCTAAAGATCAACTTGCCCTACAATGTATAAATCAAACAACTTGAAGCTAAAGGTCAACTTGCCCTACAATGTATGAATCAAACAACTTGAAGCTAAAGGTCAACTTGCCCTACAATGTATGAATCAAACAACTTGAAGCTAAAGGTCAACTTGCCCTACAATGTATGAATCAAACAACTGCAAGCTAAAGATCAACTTGCCCTACAATGTATAAATCAAACAACTTGAAGCTAAAGGTCAACTTGCCCTACAATGTATGAATCAAACAACTTGAAGCTAAAGGTCAACTTGCCCTACAATGTATAACTCAAACAACTTGAAGCTAAAGGTCAACTTGCCCTACAATGTATGAATCAAACAACTGCAAGCTAAAGATCAACTTGCCCTACAATGTATAAATCAAACAACTTGAAGCTAAAGGTCAACTTGCCCTACAATGTATGAATCAAACAACTTGAAGCTAAAGGTCAATTTGTCCTACAATGTATGAATCAAACAACTTGAAGCTAAAGGTCAACGTGCCCTACAATGTATGAATCAAACAACTTGAAGCTAAAGGTCAACTTGCCCTACAATGTATGAATCAAACAACTGCAAGCTAAAGGTCAACTTGCCCTACAATGTATGAATCAAACAACTGCAAGCTAAAGGTCAACTTGCCCTACAATGTATGAATCAAACAACTGCAAGCTAAAGATCAACTTGCCCTACAATGGATAAATCAAACAACTTGAAGCTAAAGGTCAACTTGCCCTACAATGTATAAATCAAACAACTTGAAGCTAAAGGTCAACTTGCCCTACAATGTATGAATCAAACAACTTGAAGCTAAAGGTCAACTTGCCCTACAATGTATGAATCAAACAATTTGAAGCTAAAGGTCAACTTGCCCTACAATGTATGAATCAAACAACTTGAAGCTAAAGGTCAACTTGCCCTACAATGTATAAATCAAACAACTTGAAGCTAAAGGTCAACTTGCCCTACAATGTATGAATCAAACAACTTGAAGCTAAAGGTCAACTTGCCCTACAATGTATGAATCAAACAATTTGAAGCTAAAGGTCAACTTGCCCTACAATGTATGAATCAAACAACTTGAAGCTAAAGATCAACTTGCCCTACAATGTATAAATCAAACAACTTGAAGCTAAAGGTCAACTTGCCCTACAATGTATGAACCAAACAACTTGAAGCTAAAGGTCAACTTGCCCTACAATGTATGAATCAAACAACTTGAAGCTAAAGGTCAACTTGCCCTACAATGTATGAATCAAACAACTGCAAGCTAAAGGTCAACTTGCCCTACAATGTATAAATCAAACAACTGCAAGCTAAAGGTCAACTTGCCCTACAATGTATGAATCAAACAACTTGAAGCTAAAGATCAACTTGCCCTACAATGTATGAATCAAACAACTTGAAGCTAAAGGTCAACTTGCCCTACAATGTATGAATCAAACAACTGCAAGCTAAAGGTCAACTTGCCCTACAATGTATGAATCAAACAACTTGAAGCTAAAGATCAACTTGCCCTACAATGTATAAATCAAACAACTTGAAGCTAAAGGTCAACGTGCCCTACAATGTATGAATCAAACAACTTGAAGCTAAAGGTCAACTTGCCCTACAATGTATGAATCAAACAACTGCAAGCTAAAGGTCAACTTTCCCTACAATGTATGAATCAAACAACTTGAAGCTAAAGGTCAACTTGCCCTACAATGTATGAATCAAACAACTTGAAGCTAGAGGTCAACTTGCCCTACAATGTATGAATCAAACAATGGTTGGCTCAGTTTCAACTTGCCCTCCAAGGTATAAAACAAACAACTGCAAGCTCAGTTCCAACTTGCCCTACAAGGTATAAAACAAACAACTGCAAGCTCAGGGTCAAGTTGCCTTACAAGGTGTAAACACCTGAACGTCAAACACAGTATCTTGAACTTGATTCTGGCCTCAACAGGAAGCCAATGGAGGCTTTTGAGAACGGGAGTGATGTGACTCACCCTTGGGCCCTCTGCAAGGATTCTTGCAGCAGTGTTTTGTATCACTTGGAGTTTATGCAAGGAAGATTTTGGTATACCCCAAAGAAAACCATTGCCGACATCTAATCGGGAGAGGACCAGGGATTGAACAACGGTTTTAGCAGCAGCAGCAGTAAGGTTGTTCCGGATTTGACCAATGGATCGTAGAAATATGGAAATATATAGATCTACATAAGTGGTCGACATGACAATCCATGGTCAGGTTGGAATCTATCACAATGCCTAGGTTTTTCACACATTGTAAGAAGTCAATAGAGTGACAGATTGACATGCTAGTTTCTTCTATGGACTAGAGTTGTTTTTTAGTTCCAAGAAGGTTAGCCCCAGTTTTTTCAGCATTCAGTTTGAGCATCCTGTTCTTCATCCACCCATGTATACCAGATGCACAGGTTGTGATGTTGCTCAGAGCATACGATGTTCGATCAGGCTTGAAGGTCTTGAAATTTTGTGTGTCATCTGCATATAAATATTCATTCACTTGGTGTTGTCGTACCACCACAACTATGCTGTTAATACATAGAAGAAATAATACTGGCTCAAGCACAGACCCTTGGGGGACCCCACAACTTAGGGGTAAAGAAACTGACCTGTGATCGCCGATGACAACTGATTGGAACCCTACCATATAGGATGAAAACAGACTTAGAGCTTTGCCTTCTAACTTAATTCCACAGTCAATTCAAGGACTTTCAGTAACTTGTCATGGTAGACCGTATCGAAAGCAGATGATAAATCTAGGAGAACAAGGGCACCAAGTTTACCAGTGTCAATCTCAGATCTTAAGTAATCAACTACACTAAGGACTGCTGTCTCCGTGTTGCGGTTTCCTCTGGAAATCATTCAGTGAGGCAGATATCTATAGTTGTTATGTGAATAATTCGAACAATTCATTTTCAAACAGACTTTAATATCGGCCTTCAGGTCAAAAGTCACAGCAAATTCAACGATTCTTTAAAAAAACACCCCAAAAAAAAAACAATTTCAAGAAAACATGAATAATAATGTCATTTGCCCAGCGTTATCGATCATGGAATCAAACTACATGAATAATAAACAGTTCCATATTCCAGTCTTCAGAGGGTCATTCTTCAAGATTTTGAAATTTTGGTCAATTACTTTTAAAAAGTTCTATTTTCTTCAAATTTTGATTTTTTTTATGGAATAACGTTTGCTTTTACTTATTGTCATGTAGCTTCAGCAAAGACGTTTCAGCAAAACATTTTCAGTAAATTTAACGAAACGTTTTATTACCGCAACTAAACTAGCAATAAAAAGTATAAACTATAAGAAAATTCTTGTGCTAGATAAGGCCCAGAGTTTTTTTGTAAGTATTATATATGTGTTTATGATGTGTTTATATTATCTTGATAATTTCATATTTATTAATTTGGAATTAATTAAACTTAAGGATGATGAAAAATGTAAGTAGATATCTTGGGTATGTAAAAAACGTGGTTTCAGTATGTATTTCTAGCTAGTTTGAACTCAAATAAATTGTCATTTCATGTTCTCTCATTATATTTTTGTGAAGGATGTCAGTTGTTAAGTAATTACATGATATTAAGTATATACATATACTTTTATATATTACCCTGAACAAAGAAGTAATGTTGATTTTGATTCTTTTCTATGCAGTTTGTACCTGTCAAGAACCTATCAAAGAATTGTCAAAAATCAAGATCAAAATCAAAAGGAATAAAGACAGTGTAACAAAATCACCTATGCCTTATCTTCTACATTAACACAAATTTACACTTATGCAACAGAAGAAAATGTACAAATTTGGGCATTTTGGACTGTTATGACGGTAATGACGTTTTTCATATTTTTTCAAAATCCTTGTTGTCCATGTTCATGTTCTAATTCCCAGCTCTTCAACAGTAGAAACTTTGTATCACATAAGACATAACAGTGTAACATTTGTTGCTTTTACTTGGGATTACAGGTCTTTATATCACATCATTATCGCAACAGTAGCGGTAACCCCCACATAGCAACAGTAGCGGTAACCCTCCACATAGCAACAGTAGCGGTAACCCCCACATAGCAACAGTAGCGGTAACCCTCCACATAGCAACAGTAGCGGTAACCCTCCACATAGCAACAGTAGCGGTAACCCCCCTTGCTTCGGAAACAAACACAGACAAACTGAATCACAGACGAACAGAAGGAGCCAACGATTATAATTATCTACCCGAGGGCATAAAAAGCATTAACATTAGGGTTTCCGTATGCATTAATTATAAGTGCAATAATATTAGCAGCCGTGTAATAAGTTAAATACCTTAACAGCGGCATAAACCAAAAGTCACCTCACCTTGTAATTGTCAGGCGGCAATGACAACACTCAATTAACTTCAAGCAGAGAGCATAATATATTAACATACTTAGACCAATTACGTCTCTGCTTAGCAACACGCACACTTTCAGTGTATGAATCTATTTGTGTTGTGTAATTTCAATATTCATAACATCATTCTTGATATCAGGGTTTGAACATGAACTTCTCGTTGTACATTCAAAACGGATTCTCCATATTTTATGAACGCTTCGATCACTTTCAGCATAACTTATTGAGTTCAATATCAATCAAATTAGTGTATAATTTAAGATTTATCTGAAGATCATATCGCCGTTATTATATGCAGCTTAAAGAGCCAATTTATGGAGTCAAATATGAACAACTTCTTCATTTGTTTAATCCAGAAGCATCGACTGTTGCCAACAAGTATTCTTAGTCACTGAATGCAGATGAATCAGCCATACAAACGCTATTTTGGAAACTTAATTTTTAAAAACAATAAACAGTTGATATAACTAGTTTCTATATAAAGATTTTCTTTGATCTCCCTTAATGCTCATATATAAAACTTGTTTACTTCGGTAATTATGTTACAATTTTAGTAGATGTTCAATATGTGAAAGGTTTAGGTAGAATTTATACTGTATTTAAGTATAACATACCTTTATATAAAGAAATAAGTGAGGGTAGTTTTTATATATCCATTGGGTTTTATGCTGACTGATTAAAATCCACCTTACTCCGAGGAATAACATTTTAAACATGTTGATTCTATGGGGGTTGAAACTCAGCCAGTGTTTCTTCTCCGTAGATAGAATTATTAGAACACGATCGATTTAATCAGACTATATAATAAGCTTCATAGTCTACTCCGACTGTCCCCTATTGAAACAAATCGTTTTAGACAATTTACAAAATAGACAAAATGACAAAAATCAAGCCTGCCTCGAATAGTCGCCCGGGTCTATCCAAGGCTAAAAAAAGTCAGCCTACACGAATCGGGTTGTAGTCAAAAGGGCCGAATGTCAAAAGGGCCGAGAACTGCATAGTCAAAAAGGCCGAAGGAGAAAGTCAAAAGGGCCGAGGTGAAACTCAAAAGGGCCGAGCCATTGTCCATCCCATATAAACCAATACTTGTTAAAACTGCTCTGTATCTAAAATATGACTTGCGTATGCTCAATAAATTCATATACTACTTCATTATATTATTTGATAACTCTATGTCATGATTTATTATTTATGAAAATAAACTTGACTTCACTTGACTTATAACTAATACCCTCTTGAAATTTGGATTGATCTGTCTTCTTAATAAATTACTCATTGTACTTTTAGAGTAGTTGTCACAATCCAATTTATTGTTTTCTTAACGAACAATACCTTATTGCAGTAGATAATTGTTTATATGTTTTCTTAACTAATTACGTATTGTTGTAGAGTCACCTACATGGTTTTATAACACAATTCAGTTTTTGAAAGTTTCAAAAGTTTACGTCTCATACTCCCTACACCAAATATAGGCCTACGCCCAATAGATTTCACAAATTCCACTGGGATTTAATCACACATATCTTCCAATTTACGTCTTCATGTATAAAATGTAAATGTTCTTGGTTTGACTGCTTTTATGTATCAAATAATTTCCGTTTATACACATATTCATTTAAAAATAAACAAATTTCTTAGTCGTACATTCACACCATGATTATTCTGCTATGCACATCTCATTCCAAAGCTTACAGAAAGTTTCATTCCACCAATTTTGTTTCCTCTTTCACTTGCTGGATCTGTTACCGGTAGTTGAACTATTTTGGTTTTTATCAATTTCTGTTGTCATCACATTGAGTTCCGATAATTAACAAGGAAAACATACTTACTTAGTTATGAAAACATTAGGCTAATCCAATCACTTAAAAAAACATAGCACAGACCAAGGATTAATTTTGGAATTGATTGGAATCACTTTGCTAAGTAAACATATTACAACTATCAAATGTACCGTATTTCCTCTAATAAGCGCCCGGGCGCTTATTTTTTCAGCACCCCTTTACCCCCCGGCGCTTATTAGAGGCCGGGCGCTTATTGGAGACCCGGCGCTTACTTCTTTCAAAGAGAATTGAACTTTGTTTTAAGCCGTCTTTTACCATGAATACCTGTAAAATGTTTACTGAGGGAGCATTTATGTAATGATTAGGACCCGGCGATATAAGAGACCCGGCGCTTATAAGAGGCCCGGCGCTTATTTTCTCAACTACCTATGACCCCCCGGCGCTTATTAGAGGTCCGGCCCTTATTGGAGACCCGGCGCTTATTAGAGGAAATACGGTAGGTTGAAAACAATGAATATATAAAAAAAAATTATTTTCGACCCTTTTTCCTCGGCCCTTCTGACTTTTTACTTTGGCCCTTTTGACTTTTTCACTCGGCCCTTTTGACTTTTTCTATCGGCCTTTTCATCCTTCGGCCCATTTGACCACATCCCAAAGAAGCCAAGGGTTTAAAAAGATAGAACGAAATGGACACGAATTATGTGCGCCCGGTAAAATACATTCTATCCGTTGCCCTTCCCTTATTTTAGGAAAATAAACGCCAGAACTTAGATTTCACAAACGCTGGTCTCGCCAATTTACAATTTCCACCCCCAAAAAATTTGTTACGAAATAAGGGACGCATGCATTTAATGTACATAACTGGTACGTTTCCAAACATAACTAAGCTCGGCGTTTAATAAACAGAGTTTCATGAGGTTTGTTTTAATTGACTTGACAACAGAAGAAAGAGATTTCAAAATCTCGCCCCCTCCCCCCACAACTGAAATTGGTGCTACAGGCCTGTCCTAAGCTCACATATCCTTGTTTCAGAACTTACATGTAGGTTTATTACAATGAACAATGAAAAATCATTAAACCCGATCTCTTTTCAAACGCACGTAGGCGGCCTTCATGTTGTAGTTATCGAGAAGATTTGTTGTAGGTTTGCACACGACACCAGATGCTACCCGAAAACAGACCAAGGCCAAGGGGGAATCCCCTCACGGAAATAACCGAAGACTGAAACGGGTACGTGACAATCTATCAAGGGTAAGTTGATATTCCCTTTAAAGAAACCTCTCAGTGCTTAGTTTATTTTTTTCGGTAATATATTGAAAGACTACGAAGCCTCACCTTATAACGCACCTTAATTCTCATGTACCGGGATCCGAAGACGCAATATTTATTTTTGAAATGATGTGTGTCTATTTTGATACTGATAGTTGGTAAGTCTTGTTGTTTGTTTGAAATGCAGCTAACAAAGATCGTAGTATGTAGTTATTAAACCTCTTTTCTAAAGTTTAAGTTGTTGTATTTATAACACGTAGGTAGTCTACTGAGATATAATCTTTAATTTAAAGTTATTGAAATAGCTGTTTGATAAGAGATATGATAATGTGAAATATTTGACCTAGATGGTATTCAATCAGCATTTAAAGGTGTGGCAATTTGGCCAAAGACGTACACTATCTACGTTTGTGTTTTGATTGTGTTTCGTGCTTCTCTACGGCTCTTCATGATTAATAGTTATCAATTGGCCACTAATTAAACATGGGACTTAAAGCCCTTATACCCCACTTCCGGTCTCGTTGCTATGGTTACCTTTGTTCTAACTGTAGGTGTATTGACGGATACACCTCTCCTCTCTATGTTGTAACTGTTGCTTATCCACTGATACACCTCTACTATTCTAATAAGCTAGGCAAGGTTTAGGATTAGGGTAAACGGTACTTTCTCTCTCACTGAAAATCATGCTTCGCGGTACAGCCCATTCTTTACCTCACCCATTCCTATACAGCCCATTCTCTAACCCACTCATTCCTATACAGCCCATTCTCTACCCCACTCATTCCTATAAAGCCCATTCTCTACCCCACTTATTCCTATACAGCCCATTCTCTACCCCACTCATTCCTATAAAGCCCATTCTCTGCCCCACTCATTCCTATACAGCCCATTCTCTACCCCACCCATTCCTATACAGCCCATTCTCTACCCCACTTATTCCTATACAGCCCATTCTCTACCCCACTCATTCCTATAAAGCCCATTCTCTACCCCACTCATTCCTATACAGCCCATTCTCTACCCCACTCATTCCTATAAAGCCCATTCTCTACCCCACTCATTCCTATACAGCCCATTCTCTGCCCCACTCATTCCTATAAAGCCCATTCTCTACCCCACTCATTCCTATACAGCCCATTCTCTACCCCACTCATTCCTATACAGCCCATTCTCTACCCCACTCATTCCTATACAGCCCATTCTCTACCCCACTCATTCCTATAAAGCCCATTCTCTACCCCACTCATTCCTATAAAGCCCATTCTCTACCCCACTCATTCCTATACAGCCCATTCTCTAACCCACTCATTCCTATACAGCCCATTCTCTACCCCACTCATTCCTATACAGCCCATTCTCTACCCCACTCATTCCTATACAGCCCATTCTCTGCCCCACTCATTCCTATACAGCCCATTCTCTACCCCACCCATTCTTCACCCCACCCATTCCTCATAATACAGCCCATTCTCTACTTCACTCATTCCTATACAGCCCATTCTCTAACCCACTCATTCCTATACAGCCCATTCTCTAACCCACTCATTCCTATACAGCCCATTCTCTACCCCACTCATTCCTATACAGCCAACTCTCTACCCCACCCATTCCTATACAGCCCATTCTCTACCCCACTCATTCCTATACAGCCCATTCTCTAACCCACTCATTCCTATACAGCCCATTCTCTGCCCCACTCATTCCTATACAGCCCATTCTCTACCCCACTCATTCCTATACAGCCCATTTTCTACCCCACTCATTCCTATACAGCCCATTCTCTACCCCACTCATTCCTATAAAGCCCATTCTCTACCCCACTCATTCCTATAAAGCCCATTCTCTACCCCACTCATTCCTATACAGCCCATTCTCTAACCCACTCATTCCTATACAGCCCATTCTCTACCCCACTCATTCCTATACAGCCCATTCTCTACCCCACTCATTCCTATACAGCCCATTCTCTGCCCCACTCATTCCTATACAGCCCATTCTCTACCCCACCCATTCTTCACCCCACCCATTCCTCATAATACAGCCCATTCTCTACTTCACTCATTCCTATACAACCCATTCTCTACCCCACTCATTCCTATACAGCCCATTCCTTACCTCACCCATTCCTATACAGCCCATTCTCTACCCCACTCATTCCTATAAAGCCCATTCTCTACCCCACTCATTCCTATAAAGCCCATTCTCTACCCCACTCATTCCTATAAAGCCCATTCTCTACCCCACTCATTCCTATAAAGCCCATTCTCTACCCCACTCATTCCTATACAGCCCATTCTCAACCCCACCCATTCCTATACAGCCCATTCTCTGCCCCACTCATTCCTATACAGCCCATTCTTTACCTCACCCATTCCTATACAGCCCATTCTCTACCCCACTCATTCCTATACAGCCCATTCTCTACCCCACTCATTCCTATAAAGCCTATTCTCTACCCCACTCATTCCTATAAAGCCCATTCTCTACCCCACTCATTCCTATACAACCCATTCTCTACCCCACTCATTCCTATACAGCCCATTCTCTAACCCACTCATTCCTATACAGCCCATTCTTTACCCCACCCATTCCTATACAGCCCATTCTCTACCCCACTCATTCCTATACAGCCCATTCTCTAACCCACTCATTCCTATACAGCCCATTCTCTACCCCACTCATTCCTATACAGCCCATTCTCTGCCCCACTCATTCCTATACAGCCCATTCTCTAACCCACTCATTCCTATACAGCCCATTCTTTACCCCACCCATTCCTATACAGCCCATTCTCTACCCCACTCATTCCTATAAAGCCCATTCTCTACCCCACTCATTCCTATAAAGCCCATTCTCTACCCCACCCATTCCTATACAGCCCATTCTCTACCCCACTCATTCCTATAAAGCCCATTCTCTACCCCACTCATTCCTATAAAGCCCATTCTCTACCCCACTCATTCCTATAAAGCCCATTCTTTACCCCACCCATTCCTATACAGCCCATTCTCTACCCCACTCATTCCTATAAAGCCCATTCTCTGCCCCACTCATTCCTATACAGCCCATTCTTTACCCCACCCATTCCTATAAAGCCCATTCTCTACCCCACTCATTCCTATAAAGCCCATTCTTTACCCCACCCATTCCTATACAACCCATTCTCTACCCCACTCATTCCTATACAGCCCATTCTTTACCTCACCCATTCCTATACAGCCCATTCTCTACCCCACTCATTCCTATACAGCCCATTCTCTAACCCACTCATTCCTATACAGCCCATTCTTTACCTCACCCATTCCTATACAGCCCATTCTCTACCCCACTCATTCCTATAAAGCCCATTCTCTACCCCACTCATTCCTATACAACCCATTCTCTACCCCACTCATTCCTATACAGCCCATTCTCTAACCCACTCATTCCTATACAGCCCATTCTTTACCCCACCCATTCCTGTACAGCCCATTCTCTACCCCACTCATTCCTATACAGCCCATTCTCTAACCCACTCATTCCTATACAGCCCATTCTCTACCCCACTCATTCCTATACAGCCCATTCTCTGCCCCACTCATTCCTATACAGCCCATTCTCTAACCCACTCATTCCTATACAGCCCATTCTTTACCCCACCCATTCCTATACAGCCCATTCTCTACCCCACTCATTCCTATAAAGCCCATTCTCTACCCCACTCATTCCTATAAAGCCCATTCTCTACCCCACCCATTCCTATACAGCCCATTCTCTACCCCACTCATTCCTATAAAGCCCATTCTCTACCCCACTCATTCCTATAAAGCCCATTCTCTACCCCACTCATTCCTATAAAGCCCATTCTTTACCCCACCCATTCCTATACAGCCCATTCTCTACCCCACTCATTCCTATAAAGCCCATTCTCTGCCCCACTCATTCCTATACAGCCCATTCTTTACCCCACCCATTCCTATAAAGCCCATTCTCTACCCCACTCATTCCTATAAAGCCCATTCTTTACCCCACCCATTCCTATACAACCCATTCTCTACCCCACTCATTCCTATACAGCCCATTCTTTACCTCACCCATTCCTATACAGCCCATTCTCTACCCCACTCATTCCTATACAGCCCATTCTCTAACCCACTCATTCCTATACAGCCCATTCTTTACCTCACCCATTCCTATACAGCCCATTCTCTACCCCACTCATTCCTATAAAGCCCATTCTCTACCCCACTCATTCCTATACAGCCCATTCTTTACCTCACCCATTCCTATACAGCCCATTCTCTACCCCACTCATTCCTATACAGCCCATTCTCTAACCCACTCATTCCTATACAGCCCATTCTCTAACCCACTCATTCCTATACAGCCCATTCTCTACCCCACTCATTCCTATAAAGCCCATTCTCTACCCCACTCATTCCTATACAGCCCATTCTCTACCCCACTCATTCCTATAAAGCCCATTCTCTACCCCACTCATTCCTATACAGCCCATTCTCTACCCCATCCATTCCTATACAGCCCATTCTCTACCCCACTCATTCCTATACAGCCCATTCTCTACCCCATCCATTCCTATACAGCCCATTCTCTACCCCACTCATTCCTATACAGCCCATTCTCTACCCCACCCATTCCTATACAGCCAACTCTCTACCCCACTCATTCCTATAAAGCCCATTCTCTACCCCACTCATTCCTATAAAGCCCATTCTCTACCCCACTTATTCCTATACAGCCCATTCTCTACCCCACTTATTCCTATAAAGCCCATTCTCTACCCCACTCATTCCTATAAAGCCCATTCTCTACCCCACTTATTCCTATACAGCCCATTCTCTAACCCACTCATTCCTATACAGCCCATTCTCTACCCCACTTATTCCTATACAGCCCATTCTCTACCCCACCCATTCCTATACAGCCAACTCTCTACCCCACTCATTCCTATAAAGCCCATTCTCTACCCCACTCATTCCTATAAAGCCCATTCTCTACCCCACTTATTCCTATACAGCTCATTCTCTAACCCACTCATTCCTATACAGCCCATTCTCTAACCCACTCATTCCTATACAGCCCATTCTCAACCCCACCCATTCCTATACAGCCCATTCTCTACCCCACTCATTCCTATACAACCCACTCTCTACCCCACCCATTCCTATACAGCCCATTCTCTAACCCACTCATTCCTATACAACCCATTCTCTACCCCACCCATTCCTATACAACCCATTCTCTACCCCACTCATTCCTATACAACCCATTCTCTACCCCACTCATTCCTATACAGCCCATTCTCTAACCCACTCATTCCTATACAGCCCATTCTCTACCCCACTCATTCCTATACAACCAATTCTTTACCCCACCCATTCATATACAACCAATTCTTTACCCCACCTTATCTCTTTATAACCCATTCCTATACAACCCATTCTCTACCCCACTCATTCCTATACAACCCATTCTTTACCCCACCCAATCCTATACAACCAATTTTTAACCCCACTCAAGTCTAAACAACCTATTTTTTACCCAACTAATCCCTATATAACCTATTCTCTACTCCATCTATTCCCATACATCCATTTCTTTACCCCACCCACTGAACTTCATACCTCAACCCTCTTTGTACCCCATCTCTCTGACCCAGGATCACCCACTGCCCCAGTGGTCACTACAGTGATGTACAGTGGCGGAGCACAGTGGTTTGTGGCAAGCAGGGTTTGAATCGGAGGAGACAACATTTAAGAATTGTTATTTGAGTCTCATCCTGTGTTGTGTCCCTGGGCAAGGCACTTCATCCACATTGCACTCAGTCCACCCAGCTGTTAAAATGGGTACCTGAAAACTTGATGTACTGACCTATGTGGTTGTAATTAGAGCTTAGTGGCAGCTGTGAAAGTCCAATCCTTCAGGGTTATAATATATCGCTTTGAGCAAGTCTAAGGTTGTTGAAAAGAGGCCATATATAAATATGCACATTGTTATTAGTCATTTAGATAAGGCTTTCTTCTTGCTATAGAAGCAGAAATGTTAAAAAAAGTTGACTCTCTCTCCTCCTGCTGGAGATGTCATCAAATTGCATCTGAGTCCTCCCTCCAGTCTGCCATTTTTCAAATGTTTATATTTCCAGAGAGGGATCAGCCTGAGTCTGTAGGGGAGGAGGAAGATGAGGATAGTCCATCGTCTCGATTATCAGCGAAAGAGAAGAAAATGAGGATATCTTTTTTGCTGCTCACCGTTGTATCCATGACTGAAAATGTAGGTCTGGTCTCCTCTTCCAATCTTTTTAGTGCCTTTACTTCTTTTAATAATTGTATCCATGATTATTTGTTGAAAGAAGAAAGAGGACTTAAAACCAACAATTTTAGAGTCACACACTTGAAGTTAAACATTTACAATAGTTACCGTTTTATGACTTCAATGAACATGATGTCATTCAGTTACGTCAAAGTATAATACACCTTTGATTTTTCAAACACAGTAAAAGCTAGACCATGTTTAAAGTGATCTATAACTCGTTTCTACTTAACACCATATTAAAAGAAAGTCATTTATATAAGAGTAAGTACACTTATAATTGAGCATCCTAAGACAGTTAAAGCACAACTCAAAACAATTTGACAGTGAATGAAGTGAAGTGAAGCAAGATAAAATGGCCTCTTAACTCTTTCCAGGTGAAATCTGAAGCAACTGATAAATACGAGCTGCCGGAGGGCGGGACCCGGATCTGCTCGGCGCGGACAGATGACGACCCTTGCCCTCCAGGTCAGTGTCAACACACATACATCGCATCTTCTGAAATGACCATGGTTTTTTTTAGGGGTCATTAAGTGCCTTTTTCTTTCCCTAAATGTTTTTTTTAACACTTTGCAGATTTCTTAACAAATTTATATAAAGTACCTGTTTTGTTACATATTTATGTAAATGTAAATAAGCAATTCCAAGATATCTTTTCTTTGATGGTAACACATTTTCACTGTCATAACATCACAAGATCATTATTGAGTATGAAAGGAGAATTAGCAAATTTAATCACAAATCATTCACAAGTTTAATACAAAAGACGTTTTCCCCTGAGCTAGCTGACATTGTGACTCTGATACTAACATTTTGACATCACATGGAACGACACACTACTGTTACAGTGGAATTATAATAGTGTAATACTGTTGCATAAATAATATGAGCATTTGTAAAGTGCAAGTGTAAACAGCAAGTGCCCACTCAAAGTGCTACATAAGAAAGTCATAGTTGGTAGAAGCGCCTGAAAAGATATGTTTTCAAATCCCTTTTGAAGTTCGCAATGGAGTTAACGTCTCTCAGTTCTTTGGTAGCTCGTTCCACAGTTTGCCAGCACTATATGAGAACGATTGTTTGCCAGAAACAGTTTTTACATATGGCACTACAAACTGCTTGAAATCAGCGGATCTCAATGATCTTGATGGCACATATGGTTTGAGGAGATCAATTTAATACACTGGTGCATGTTGGTAGAAGCACTGGTAGGCAAGTACTAGCACCTTAACCTCTATCCTGGGAACCAGTGCAGATGAATCAGTGACAGTGTTCTTGTCTTTCTTATTAGTCTCGCTCAGTGATTTTGGATTTTTTGGAGACGTTGCAGGCGTCCTTTAGTGATGTTTGGGTACAAATTATTGGCATAGTCCAATCTTGATAGAACTAAGGATCTAACCAAGTGGTTTGTGCTATCCTCGTCAATGAGATGACGTATTCTTTCTGAGGTGGTATCCACAAGTCATGGCAATGTATGAAATATGGGTATCCATTGAAAGTTCGGGGTCAAATTGTTCTCCGAGGTTTCTCATTGTTGCATTAATAATAAACAGGAGTATCTTACAAGGGTGGGTGAAAGGCTTTTATGAACACCATGTTAAGTATATTGCCCCAGTTTATAATGATGTACGAACTAAATATTTACCATGCTATTATAACATTAACCCAAATCAAGACAAATTTATAAGCCTAATGAATAAAACATCAGTTAATATTATATTACGCTTAGCTGTGTTTTGTGCTAAAGTATCACCTGTACGTGAGAACAAAGTGTAGACAATGTAATGGCGCTCCATTATTACCACCACCACAACTCTTTTCCAGGTACCCATATATGAAAACAAATGTCATGGCCATTTATACAAATAAAATATGTCTGTCTGTATAAGTATATTGCCAAATACATAAATTGTGTCCACATATAACCTTCCAGACCACCAGATCGAGGCTTGTGAAGAGAACTACACGAAGGTGCAGTGTGTTCCGTGTGCGGCGGGTCTGCGTCAGTGTGACTGGTCGACGTCCGCTCACGTCACTACCTGCTACGACCCCTTCTCCTTCTGCTCAGCCAATGGGGGTGAGGTCAGAGGTCAAGTCCTCGGACAAATCATTCACGTAAAGCCAATAAAGAATGTTTGCTGTAATGCTGTATTTAAAGCAATTATGTTTAACAGTATACAAAACCTTAATAATGTGTTCATCATTGTCGACAAAATTAATCACTAGTTTGATAGATATTAGGGCATAGTGTCAAAATGGCCGAGGAGGAAAAAAGATTATCAAAGCAACTTAAGTCTAGTGTTTAAAATTAAAATTAAAGAGAAAGTTTTCCAGTAGGGCATGAAACTAGTTTTCAGGGTGATAATATATCACATTATGTATATGCATGTATGTATGTATGTATGTATGTATCATACGCAAGTCTGAATAATTGTTCTTGCCTGCAGACAACGTCGTGATTGTGACGAACCAAACCAGCGGTGGTTGCAGGATCACGTGTCAGTGCAACGAAGCGCAAGGATACACCGGGTCAGATCCCCAACTCTGTGACTACGACAGGTTCCCGTGTCGTCAAACGCTATATCGGGCTATACGTGAGCATACTCTTAGAAAATATATAGTTAAATTTGTTTAATTCTTAGAATTCATTTCAAGTTAAGACTCTGCTGATGAAATTAGGAGAGTTCTGCCTTGAAGTTGTTAAGGTAGTCGTGGATTTGGTTCTGTGAATGGATCATCAAAGGGCAACTTGTCATTTCATTTGATGAATAAGAAAACCTTTGCCGATATGATACTTTGAACAGTTTTACTTTTTGCAAATGATAATTTCTACTTCTGTTCATCACTTTCACCCTGTCATGGTTATGATGTACAAGGCCTAGAGAGTCTATTTTTAGAGTGTCTAGAGACTCCCCCATGAGTCTATTTTTCCCCCATGAGTCTATTTTTCCCCATCCCCACAACATCCCACCCAACATCCCCCACCCAACATCCCCCACCCCCTCGCCCACCAGTTGCTTATACCAAACCCATCCCACCCAACATCCCCCACCCCCTCACCCACCAGTTGCTTATACCAAACCCATCCCACCCAACATCCCCCACCCCCTCACCCACCAGTTGCTTATACCAAAACCATCCCACCCAACATCCCCCACAACCCTTGCCCACCAGTTGCTTATACCAAACCCATCCCACCCAACATCCCCCACCCCCTCACCCACCAGTTGCTTATACCAAAACCATCCCACCCAACATCCCCCACCCCCTCGCCCACCAGTTGCTTATACCAAACCCATCCCACCCAACATCCCCCACCCCCTCACCCACCAGTTGCTTATACCAAAACCATCCCACCCAACATCCCCCACCCCCTCACCCACCAGTTGCTTATACCAAACCCATCCCACCCAACATCCCCCACCCCCTCACCCACCAGTTGCTTATACCAAACCCATCCCACCCAACATCCCCCACAACCCTTGCCCACCAGTTGCTTATACCAAACCCATCCCACCCAACATCCCCCACCCCCTCACCCACTAGTTGCTTATACCAAAACCATCCCACCCAACATCCCCCACCCCCTCGCCCACCAGTTGCTTATACCAAACCCATCCCACCCAACATCCCCCACCCCCTCACCCACCAGTTGCTTATACTAAACCAATCCCACCCAACATCCCCCACCCCCTCGCCCACCAGTTGCTTATACCAAACCCATCCCACCCAACATCCCCCACCCCCTCACCCACCAGTTGCTTATACCAAACCCATCCCATCCAACATCCCCCACCCTCTCGCCAACCAGTTGCTTATACCAAACCCATCCCACCCAACATCCCCCACCCCCTCGCCCACCAGTTGCTTATACCAAAACCATCCCACCCAACATCCCCCACAACCCTCGCCCACCAGTTGCTTATACCAAACCCATCCCACCCAACATCCCCCACCCCCTCACCCACCAGTTGCTTATACCAAAACCATCCCACCCAACATCCCCCACCCTCTCGCCCACCAGTTGCTTATACCAAAACCATCCCACCCAACATCCCCCACCCCCTCACCCACCAGTTGCTTATACCAAACCCTACCCACCCAACATTCCCACCCTCTCGCCCACCAGTTGCTTATACCAAACCCATCCCACCCAACATCCCCCACCCCCTCACCCACCAGTTGCTTATACCAAACCAATCCCACCCAACATCCCCCACCCCCTCGCCCACCAGTTGCTTATACCAAACCCATCCCACCCAACATCCCCCACCCCCTCACCCACCAGTTGCTTATACCAAACCCATCCCACCCAACATCCCCCACCCCCTCGCCCACCAGTTGCGTTATTATCAAACCCATCCCACCCAACATCCCCCACCCCCTCACCCACTAGTTGCTTATACCAAACCCATCCCACCCAACATACCCCACCCCCTCGCCCACCAGTTGCTTATACCAAAACCATCCCACCCAACATCCCCCACCCCCTCGCTCACCAGTTGCTTATACCAAAACCATCCCACCCAACATCCCCCACAACCCTCGCCCACCAGTTGCTTATACCAAAACCATCCCACCCAACATCCCCCACAACCCTCGCCCACCAGTTGCTTATACCAAAACCGTCCCACCCAACATCCCCCACAACCCTCGCCCACCAGTTGCTTATACCAAAACCATCCCACCCAACATCCCCCACAACCCTCGCCCACCAGTTGCTTATACCAAAACCATCCCACCCAACATCCCCCACAACCCTCGCCCACCAGTTGCTTATACCAAAACCATCCCACCCAACATCCCCCACAACCCTCGCCCACCAGTTGCTTATACCAAAACCATCCCACCCAACATCCCCCACCCCCTCGCCCACCAGTTGCTTATACCAAAACCATCCCACCCAACATCCCCCTTCCCCTCGCCCACCAGTTGCTTATACCAAACCCATCCCACCCAACATCCCCCACCCCCTCACCCACCAGTTGCTTATACCAAACCCATCCCATCCAACATCCCCCACCCTCTCGCCCACCAGTTGCTTATACCAAACCCATCCCACCCAACATCCCCCACCCCCTCACCCACCAGTTGCTTATACCAAAACCATCCCACCCAACATCCCCCACCCTCTCGCCCACCAGTTGCTTATATCAAAACCATCCCACCCAACATCCCCCACCCCCTCACCCACCAGTTGCTTATACCAAACCCATCCCACCCAACATCCCCCACCCTCTCGCCCACCAGTTGCTTATACCAAAACCATCCCACCCAACATCCCCCACCCCCTCACCCACCAGTTGCTTATACCAAACCCATCCCACCCAACATCCCCCACCCCCTCACCCACCAGTTGCTTATACCAAAACCATCCCACCCAACATCCCCCACCCTCTCGCCCACCAGTTGCTTATACCAAAACCATCCCACCCAACATCCCCCACCCCCTCACCCACCAGTTGCTTATACCAAAACCATCCCACCCAACATCCCCCACCCTCTCGCCCACCAGTTGCTTATACCAAAACCATCCCACCCAACATCCCCCACCCCCTCACTCACCAGTTGCTTATACCAAACCCATCCCATCCAACATCCCCCACCCTCTCGCCAACCAGTTGCTTATACCAAACCCATCCCACCCAACATCCCCCACCTCCTCACCCACCAGTTGCTTATACCAAACCCATCCCACCCAATATCCCCCACAACCCTTGCCCACCAGTTGCTTATACCAAACCCATCCCACCCAACATCCCCCACCCCCTCACCCACCAGTTGCTTATACCAAACCCATCCCACCCAACATCCCCTACCCCCTCACCCACCAGTTGCTTATACCAAAACCATCCCACCCAACATCCCCCACCCTCTCGCCCACCAGTTGCTTATACCAAAACCATCCCACCCAACATCCCCCACCCCCTCACCCACCAGTTGCTTATACCAAACCCATCCCACCCAACATCCCCCACCCTCTCGCCCACCAGTTGCTTATACCAAAACCATCCCACCCAACATCCCCCACCCCCTCACTCACCAGTTGCTTATACCAAACCCATCCCATCCAACATCCCCCACCCTCTCGCCAACCAGTTGCTTATACCAAACCCATCCCACCCAACATCCCCCACCCCCTCGCCCACCAGTTGCTTATACCAAAACCATCCCACCCAACATCCCCCACAACCCTCGCCCACCAGTTGCTTATACCAAACCCATCCCACCCAACATCCCCCACCCCCTCACCCACCAGTTGCTTATACCAAAACCATCCCACCCAACATCCCCCACCCTCTCGCCCACCAGTTGCTTATACCAAAACCATCCCACCCAACATCCCCCACCCCCTCACCCACCAGTTGCTTATACCAAATCCATCCCACCCAACATTCCCACCCTCTCGCCCACCAGTTGCTTATACCAAAACCATCCCACCCAATATCCCCCACAACCCTTGCCCACCAGTTGCTTATACCAAAACCATCCCACCCAACATCCCCCACAACCCTCGCCCACCAGTTGCTTATACCAAAACCATCCCACCCAACATCCCCCACAACCTTCGCCCACCAGTTGCTTATACCAAACCCATCCCACCCAACATCCCCCACCCTCTCGCCCACCAGTTGCTTATACCAAAACCATCCCACCCAACATCCCCGACAACCCTCGCCCACCAGTTGCTTATACCAAAACCATCCCACCCAACATCCCCCACCCTCTCACCCAACAGTTGCTTATACCAAAACCATCCCACCCAACATCCCCCACCCCCTCACCCACCAGTTGCTTATACCAAAACCATCCCACCCAACATCCCCCACCCCCTCGCCCACCAGTTGCTTATACCAAACCCATCCCACCCAACTCCCATACACAATGCGTTATTATTATTAAGGGGGAGATTCTGAACTAGTCTAGACCCCTTGCCCCCAGCCCCATTGGTTATCATGTAAAAGGTTGGGTGGGGGGGGGGGGGGGGATTCTGAACTAGTCTAGACCCCTTGCCCCCAGCCCCATTGGTTATCATGTAAAAGGTTGGGTGGGGGGGGGGGATTCTGAACTAGGCTAGACCCCTTGCCCCCAGCCCCATTGGTTATCATGTAAAAGGTTGGGTGGGGGGGGGGGGGATTCTGAACTAGTCTAAACCCCTTGCCCCCGCCCCCATTTGTTGTAAAGGTTGGGGGGGGGGGGGGGATTCTGAACTAGTCTACACCCCTTGCCCCCACCCCCATTGGTTATCATGTAAAAGGTTGGGTGGGGGGGGGGGGGGGGATTCTGGCCTAAATAAAGTCTGTTTCTTCCCCTCCCCGAAAGGGCAGGTTTGGCCTACACTGGTTATATTCTGCCTCTGTTGAGACTGATTATGATGTTCTAACCTATTTCAGCTGGAGGGGAGTGCTACCCGTGTCCTGTCGGCTCCCACAATCCGTGGAACGATGGAATCAACAAGTGTATTGACAAAACGTCTTCAACCTCAACTTCACCAGTCAAACCAGACGGGTTAGCAAAATCTCATTAAAATCATATCGAAGTGTAAGTTACAAACTGATTTGAATGAGATTGAAAAAGTTTGGGACGTTGCAGTTGTAAAAAAAAGCATTTCATCAGTTAGACAATAAAAATAGATATTTGGTTTCAAATCAAAATTGTTTATATATTCTTATCTATTTTTGTCAAGTTAAGACACCACTGATACTGGTATTCAAATATTCATATTCAACTCATTTTCTTTACATCTTTACTTTGACTTTTCAAAGTTTTAAAATCGTTCAGCTTTAAAGCCTTTTAAGCTTATTGCAATGATCTTTTAGACTGTATGATATCTGATCAATGATAAGTATATGATTTATCTGAAGATTTTCTTGTTGAATATTTCTTCTCTGGAGAAGCTACTAATCTCAAGGCAGATCTTTTAGCGGTAATGTTCTTGAAGTTTCTTTAATTCTTATGAACTAAGTCTGTACAGAAAATTTAAAATATCTGAAAGAGACTGAAGATCGGTTATTTTCAATTACATTCATGCTGTCATGCTGAAACACTGTTTTATTCGTCTATGTTTGCAGTAACATTCTTCTTAAAGGGAATAAAAGGTGATGTAGTTAAACTTAAAATGGAGCAGTAATAATTCAAATATATAACGTAAAGTTGCACAAAATGAATTAAAGGCCACACAAAATGGCCATTTAAAGGTGTTAATCTTATAAATGGAAAATGTTGTTCACAAGGACAACCACAAGTAAACCAACCACGGCAAAGCCAGAGAACGATCAGACACCACAAACTGTGTTGCCCGGGGTGGAGAAAGATTCATCTCAGCAAGCTACCCCTGGAGAGACATCTAGCAAGCTCAACTTGGTCAAGGGAGGTAACTCTGTTTACTATACTCGGCACATTATTTTTGGCCCAAACTTCGCCCTTAATTTCACCTACCTACCTACCTCGGCACATCGTAAATGTTAACGTCTGTATAACTGAAACCGTGAAAGACTTTCATTAAATATCACTTTAGCCTTCACAAACAGTGTGGGTATAGTTTCCCATGATATTTTATTTCTTTCAATTCTGATTTGTATGTGAGGGGGCATTCTTGTATTTTTCCCTTGTTTCTTATTCTTGATTTTGTATATGTAGGTCAAAGCCATATTCCTGCGCAAATGAGGACAGTGATAAATTTGTAATATGTGCAAACGTTAGATATTATCGTATGCATTCGATGAAACTGTAAAAACTTTGATTTTTTTTATTGATTCAAAATATGATTTATGATATGTTTTTTAATTCTTTCAATTCTGATTTGCATGTGAGGGGGCATTCTTGTATTTTTTCCTTGTTTCTTATTCTTGATTTTGTATATGTAGGTCATATTCCTGACAAATCGATAGTATAATATACATAAATATATGTATATGCTGTTTATTTTTCCAGATACTAATCCAATAAATGATAATTACAACAAAGAAAAGATCAGCAACAAGTGTGTATATTTGAAGAGAGATAGTCTAGTAACTAACACTGGTTGAGGGTTATGGTAACACTACTGTAGCCTGTAGTTCATTGGTGGATCCAGGTAGCGAGGGGTCGCGATTGGTCTACCAGGCAAAGGAAAGTATACACTGCAGTTGAATTCATCGTATGTTGGATTTGTTTATAACAAATATTTTAAATCACAAGTTATTTAGTTTTTATGTCATATTCTCAAACTGATAAGTACAAGATTTCAATCATAGTTCTAAGAGTACTTTTAAGTAGTTTTTTTTTAACACAAATGTAAATCAACAAAGGAGACATATTCTATGTAAAAATCAATAAACATGCCTATTTAATCACATATTGACAACTTTTTAAACGTGGTAATGGTTGTGATAGTGTCAATTCTTATTCTTGCCGCTTCCTACATTAAACATTGATATTTTAGCATTAACCAGACACCAACTATCTTATTCAAACTACTGCATATATGTTTTACTGTTCATCACATATTTATCAAATTAAGTAACGTAAAACAAACTGTGGTGTGTACTTTCTTTTGCCTGGCGGTTGAGAAGACTGTAGGGTTCAGACCTGCACCAACTTGGTGAGAGATAGTCTTTAGCCGAATCTGTAAAGTCTAAATATCTAACCCTGGGTAGTTTATTGGTCCCTGAAACCGGTGTAAGTTTCAAGATTATACCCCCCGGCACACTTGTAGCTTTCACAATCTTCCCTGGGGTTGTTTCTGGCAGCTTTTACACCCGTATGCATTCACTTCCTTCACATAATGTATTGCAATATTGCCAATATGCATCTTTTATATTGCAATATTGCCAATATGCATCTTTTGTATTGCAATATTGCCAATATGCATCTTTTGTATTGCAATATTGCCAATATGCATCTTTTATATTGCAATATTGCCAATATGCATCTTTTGTATTGCAATATTGCCAATATGCATCTTTTATATTGCAATATTGCCAATATGCATCTTTTGTATTGCAATATTGCCAATATGCATCTTTTGTATTGCAATATTGCCAATATGCATCTTTTATATTGCAATATTGCCAATATCCATCTTTTATATTGCAATATTGCCAATATGCATCTTTTATATTGCAATATTGCCAATATGCATCTCATATATTGCAATAAGATAACATTATATTGAGACCAATGTACCAACTTAGCTAATGTGAGGTACACTAACAATGAATAAATATAGTGAAAACACCGTCCATTGTATGAAAGATATATATTGATACAGCAATAATATTGCACAGCCCTATCAAACAGTGTCAAACAAGTTTTCATTGGCCTTCAGAACCTGGATCCACCCCTACTATAACAAATACAATGAACAACAAGCTGCTATGGTTTTATAGTGTATTTAACAGATTCTAACATTGCTTATACATATATCTATATAATTGCTACCAGATATGCTTAAAGTGACACAGAGTATCTTTCTTAAAATTGTATTAGCTTTTGATTAGCTACAAAATATCTAATATGCTGATTGAAGTTCATATCTCATCACTGGACTTGCAAATATATCCATTAATGCAAAGTATCTAAAAAATGCTTGATTTTATGGAAAAATCAAGAAACATATCAAATACGTTTAATATTCGAAAGTATGCATCCAATTGATCTACCTATTAGTTACAATACCTAATAAACACTATCGAATCGAATATATCTTCCTGTCAGCTTATGACAAGGTTTCAAAATTACGTTTGGCGAATTTGCGCGCGCCACTCGAGCCACATTGTCCGGTTTTCGATCAAAATCCCGACTTTGAATGGCCGTATTTTCGCTCTAATGTACTGATTGACCTTTAACTTGTTATTTTCAGTAACAGTTAGTGGTTCAAAATTTGACATATATGATCCTTTCAACATACTCTGTGTCTCTTTAAAGCTTCCCAAGAGTGTTTTTGCTTTATAGACAATTCAGATTAACTTAATACGCTTGACACTGATCAATTCTTCAGAAATTCATCTTTACAGCTTTGGAGTCAAACATCCAAAATCATTTGTCTAACAATATGTTTCATTTCATTCCTCACAACGTAGGATCGTATTCACTGTTAAAATCGTGGTAACTTCTGTGTAATAAAATAAAAAAAAAAAAAAAAAAATAGGTTTCATTATTGAGCTTACTAATTTGTTTTTACTTTGAATTCAGGGGCGTCCATTATGTACATTTGTACATCTAGACTCTAAATTTGTTACCACGATATCTCATGAACCATTTCACTTTAAGTCTTTGTGACAGGGTGAGGTCTACTACTTCCTACTGGCTTCGGCTGGAGGGATATCTCTTTGGGATTACGTACAAACCATTCACTGTTGTCTACTATAACCTTATTTTCAAGGTCACCACAGCACTTTGACCAATTTTTAAAATCTTGATATCTCATTAACCATTTCACAAAATGTATTTATATTTGGTCACAGCCTACATTGGGGGATTACGCAGACAACAGTCACTAATTGTAACCATGACCTTATTGATAAGGTCACCACAGCACTTAGAGCTCTTTTGAAACTCTTTTTTTCTGGTTATCTCATGAACTGAAAATCTTTACATGTGGCCAAAACCTATATTGGGAATTACGCAGACACTAGTCACCTAGTCATTTTCAAGGACTATTTTTTTAAAACTCTTGTTTCAGGGATATCTCATGAACTTTTGAACTCAAATTCTTCATATAATTTGGGGATTACAAAGACTCAAGTCACTTTTGGTGACCTTGACCTTATTTTTAAGGTCGTCATAGCTCTTTGAAGGCATTAGAAACTGGTATTGTGATATCTCATGAACCTTTGAACTCAAATTCTTCATATTATTTGGGGATTACAAAGACTCAAGTCACCGTGACCTTATTTTTAAGGTCATCATAGCTCTTTGAAGGCATTAGAAACTTCTGGTATCTCATGAACCGCTGCCCTCAATGTCTCAAATTTTGTAAAAGCAAACAATGGAGAATTACCCGTAGACTTTGTTTACGGCCTACAGTACATTGTGATGACCTTCACAATATTTTTAAGGTCACACTTTAACAGCTTTTCAATCTGTTAATGATTATTACGAAATTTCCAAAACGGCGGGGGACATTGCCATGTTAGTTGCAAACACTTGTTAAAATTTCAATTTTATTCAATATTTGCAATTTAAATTCTAAACATCAGCATTAGCCGGATCAATCTGAATCAATTTCGGTTATATTTTTTTCATAACTTCGGTCAAGCTGTTGATTGTCAATGTAAATTCATTTAAATTGTAGCTGAAATTATATATGCAGTCCCTTTGACCAATGTTGACAGACCATAAATATTGTACAATTATATTGATATTGCAATAATGTTTCATTTTCTTAAATATATACATTTATCAAAATAGAATTTTACTTGCTTAACAAATTTAACAAATTTTGAGACTCAGTTTCATTTTGCTACTGAACATCAGTTTCCATATAAGATAGGTCAAATTTGACTGACAAAGATAAAGTGATAAATAATTATCTTATGTTAGATAATTTTACTGGTTGTGATTACTGCTGACAAGATAATATTTTTTGATTTACATTACTGCTTATCAGATCAGCATTTTCCTTTAAGATATATGTCATACAATGTTCTGGCTTCAAAGTATCCTTAACTTTAAAATGTTTCGGTTTGACATACTTTTATTAGATACAAAACTGAATTCCAAAAGAAACTTTACAATTTTAAAAATGAAATTTCGAAAACGCTCTCATATTTACACTTTGATTTAAGTTGACAATGACATAGTGATAAAGATAATAACCCACACTTTAAAGTTTAAAACTTTTAATTGAGCAATATTCATGCATTTTTGCAGAAGTGGCAAAATGTTATAATCATGTGACGTTTCTGCTGGAACTTAGTCATGTGACGAAAAAGTTTGATCCATAATGAATGTTTGTCACTCTAATAGACTGTGAAAAAACCCATTAAAACAAGTTAACGGTATAGCAAAAATATTGCGAATCCCCTCTGAAATTGACAAAATTGATCAAAAACAACCCTTTTTACAAGAATCGTTAGTGAACAATTATTTCTAAAGGTAACTTGATCTGGCTATACAGAGAGGTTGTGAGGATTGTTGACAACCCTGAAACACAAAAAGCAGTTGTTTTTTCACTGCATGAGAGCCAATATCTGTGACATTAGACCACCGCCAACATTGTCTCTTAGTGACGTCAGAGATAGCAAACATCAAAGGTCGGCATGTTGTTATGTTCTCTTGCACTTTATGAACTTGGACAGATCTAATCAGAGCTCATCGACTGCTAAGTTGATAACTATCGGTTACTAAACATCGACACATGGCAATTTCATTCGAAGTTATAACGTCAGAATTGGCATGCAATAACAAGATTTAATTGCGATTGTTGAGCTCTTAAGGCTGGTTACCATTTGTACGACTCAAAGATGTGTCAATATGACAAATAAGATTTGTGTTCACATTTATGGAAAAGCTTCGATGCATATGAAATGTGAATTTGAACCTGGTGACAGAAGACGTAATTTAACGTTTGACCTTTTTTGTTACTCGTGGCAGATTTGGAAGTTATAACACTCGGGCTGCTCAAACCTGGTACTAACGTAGCACATTTTAGTACTTTTACAAAATTATTGCGAAAATATCATTTTGACCCCTGTCCACTTCAGATCTGCAAAACTTGGTTTCCCACCTTTAATTTGGATTCGCTGGTTGTTTAATAAGAAGTACTTTGTTTTAAATTTTATTGTTTTTATTCTTTAATCAGAATCATTACAAAATGGTGCAAAGTTTCTTTTGAAATTCAGTGTATTTCTGCTTATCAAAACAAGTTTTTCCTTACAAAATATCATACTTGAAGTTACTGGTGGTATGTTATAGTTGAAATTATCATATTGTTTAAAATGTTTCAGTTCAACTGACACCGGTCAATGGGTGGGTATCTCGATCAGTCTTGTCTTGGTGGCAGGAATCATCACAGCACTGGCTTACTGTTTTTGCTTGTATCGAAAAAGACTTTCGAAAGGTAATTATATAATGATAATGGCTTCATGATAATAACTTTCTTATAGCTCACATATATCCATGACAAAGCATGCTCAAGCACCATGAGTATTATTACCCTGGAGGGATTATAAGTATGTTCAGACTTCCGTGATGCTGACAAACAAGCGCTCTGAGCGACCGTATAGGTCCTTACTTCGACCTTGTTCAGGTACCCATTTGTACAGCTGGGTGAACTGAGTGCAATGTGGATGAAGTGTCTTGCCCAGTTGCGACACAACACAGGATGAGACCCAAGTCACAAATATTTGGTGTCTCCATCGGGATTCAAACCCGGGTCTCTGGCGTTAGTGGCCAGCATGCAAACCACTACACCACTGTGCTCAACAGCTCGTATCAGTCAGCAATCATCTCGGAGATCTTCCAGCTGTTTGTCACCATCCTCCAATCTTTCCAGGTGAATTACCTTGTGTGGAACACCTGGCTGAATGACACTTAGTATGTACCTTCAAACAGAAGGTGTGCCTTTGTCTTAAGGTTTACAACTTCTTGCCATCTTTATTTCTAGATTTCTATGCTCAATTCAGTGAAAGGTTAAATTTGAAGAAAAATAATAGTGTGATGGTTGTATTTGAATTTCAACATAAGAAATGTGGGCGACTTAAAACTGATCAAATCAAAGATCTATATTTCACAGTTTTCCCAATGATGGTGGATCTGGTTTTCCCAAAATATATTCTGAATTATTTAGTACATGACTTCTAATGATTGTTGTTTTGTTGCCCAGCTGTTGATATTGAAGGGCCTCAAGAAGCAAATGGTGATTATATAGTACCATCAGGTCCAGACCAAACAGAGGCAAGGGAGGCAACAGGTGAGATCTGTCACTCAGAGACAATTATATACAATAATTTTATATAAGTCAATTCCTTTTCTAAGGAACTGAGGTTTTCAAATGATTTACATAAACTGTCATCAGAAATACAACACTTGACAATCCTGAAAACATTAGGTAAAAGTGAGCTCTAACTGTCATTTGTCTGCTTCAGATATAGGATATCCGTCAATTCAGGTACCATTTTGGCCTTGTTAAGTTGCCTTTCAATGCACAATACCTTCATCGTAGCAGAGAATTATGGTGAAATCCCTTTCTGTTACCCAGACCCGCGGGAACATGAAGAATCTTTCTCTCTCTTGACGAGTCTCAAAACAGAAACAAATGAAGAGAGTCATCCTATTGGACAAAGACTCTTTCCCAAGCAAGGAACAGAGAGTTGTCACATTCTAACTGCATCAGGTGGATGTGAACCCAGTACCAAACTGGCAGCAGGCCAACCCATGCGTGTTGTGACCTCCACTGTATCCATGTGTCCGAACTGTGCAGCTGTATTGAGCAACTCAAGTCTTGAAAGTACGAAGCATTATTTTCTTAACCTCAGAATTCAATTTTCAGATGCAACAAGTAGTGTAATCAACTTAAGTTTCAATGTTTGGAACAGATCTTACCCGTTGAAGCAGTGTTCAACTTAAGTTTCAATGATTGGAACAGATCTTACCCGTTGAAGCAGTGTTCAACTTAAGTTTCAATGATTGGAACAGATCTGATATAATTAATCTTACCTGTTGAAGCAGTGTTCAACTTATTAGTTTCAATGTTTGGAACAGATCTGATATGATTAATCTTACCCGTTGAAGCAGTGTTCAACTTTAGTTGTGATGAATTGAGCAAATCAGATTTAATAAATCATACAGCAAAAAAACCTCCTTAATCTAGTACTAGCTAGATCACTAATTACTTGTTCCGTATTTAGGATTTTGACGTTATTTCAGGTCCCTCGAACCATTGAAGTGAAACAAATGCCTCTTACATTGTGAATGCTGTATGTCTAAGAATACAGATAATAAGTTACCGAAATGCTCAAGGAATGCATGATAACATAATCCTTATAAAATATATCAATAATGACACATAAACCGACAAGGTTGATATTCTCAGTGTATCCGCCAGGTTGTCGGTGTGACAATTATGACGGACCAGATGGCCAACTGTACAGGCAGATCAAGAAAAGGTTCTGCAGTATTGTGAACCCAGCACAGCTGCTGCTCTACTTGAACTGCAGCCAGGCCGACGATGTGAGTCCATTATACTATTTTAGATTGTTTCAAGATTTTTTCTATAGAATTATAATTAGCAGACGGGTGCTTTCAGTTTTTGTGAAGTTTCCACCGCCGCCGCCGCCACACTCGTACTTCTAGCTATAACTTTTTTCCACTAAGCTTTCCAGAACTCTTATTCATAACTTACTACTCATACCTCGGGGGAACCATTTTGACATGTTCACTTTCAAGGTCAAAGGTAAAGGTCACGAGCTATGTAATCACTCTAAGAATTCCTTGTAAACGCGATAACTTGAAAAGTTTTTGTGCTTATAATAATGAAGCTCTAACTTGGTATATATCATCCTTGAAAAATTTGGAAAGGTTTCGGCTACAATCTGTCAAAGGTCAAGGTCACAGCAAGGTCATGACTAAGCATGGTTTAGCGAAAATGCTTAATTTTAATTATGAACACTTTTAATCATTTAACTAGGATTGACGCGTCAATACTTAGGTCTTCAAGATTCCTGTTTGACATTCACACAGTGTTTGACCTTCACATGACTTTTTGTCTAAGAGGTAAACAGTAACTGATACAATATCAAAATGACCAAATTCCACTTGATATTCAGTGTTAAAGACTTTTCAGAAAAGTTATAGACCCCTACTCCATGTTGGTCCTTCTAGCTCCTTAACTATCAACGTTTTTATGATAAAGTAGTTGTGCTTGGAATAGCGCATGTGAAAATACAATCAATTGAAAGATATATTTCTTAATAAAGAAACTGTGGAACCTTGAAATATGATAAAAATGAGGATTTTCCCAAAATCGCAATATTCAAGGACCGGTCATTGACAGAAAGTAATTTATCATCACTTGTTGAAATTTTTTTCCGTCTACTCATTACATCTGGTTCACAAAACATCAATGATAAAATTTCTATCTGTAACAGTTTTTGAAACTAAAATTCTCAAAGTAAAATAACCCTCAAAAAATGTTAAAATCGCCGAAAAATTTAAAAAAATGTCCACATATTTCCTTTAATATGAACTTTTATATAATAATGACCTGTAGTGAACTTGTTCATCTATCATTGTAGAACAGAATGCATCAAACAGATTTCATTTTTGACATTTCCTTACAGAGTGATGCCCCTTTGAACGTGACGCAGAAAAATCTTTTTTTTCGAAAGATCGTTTTTGAAAGTGCTGTAGCTCAAAAACCGCTAAAAATAGAGGGCAGGTTTGGGGGGTTCCTTTAAACAGCATTCATTCAGCTTTCAAATGAGCTATAGTATGATTTTGTATGTATTGTAGTTAGTGAGGAGAAGATTTTCAAAGACGCGTACCGTCAAAAGCGGAAAATTTCGCGAAAATTTCAGTTTTTCGATAATAGCAAAAAATCTATTTATACGGCCGAAAACCGCTATAGGCTTAATCGATGGGGAATGTTGTTGCCCACATTTTGGTGAAAGTTTTATGAAATTATCTCCCTTAGTTACCGAGAAATTGAGGTTTGAAGTTTTTCCTTTAAGGGGAGATAACTCAAAAACGAAAGCGAAATTCCAAAATCACCACGGTCATTCACTAAGTTGAGGAACAAGCTACATTCCCTGAAAATTTCATGAAATTCGGTTAAGATGGGAAGGCTGTACATTTGACACAAAATCGGTACAAATAATAATAATAATCCGGATAAAAACAATAGGTCTTCAGACTTTCGTCTTGAAGACCTAATCATCACATGATTGTTATACTCAATAAAAGTGTTCAATGATTGTGTGACCTTGAAGGTCAAAGGTCAAGGTAATGAGTAATGAGTTATTGCAATGTGCACTAAATTTGGTTATGACTTTATCCTTTATTTAGCTTTACAGAACTCATGAACATGTCTAAATGTGAACACTTCCAGGGAATCATTATGACATGTTCACTGTTCACTACAATCCGTCAAAGGTCAAGGTCACAGCAAGGTCATGACTTAAGCATGGTTTAGCGAAAATGCTTAATTTTAACTATTTCATTTCATTTCAAGGTCTTTACGAGAATTTGACATTTTACCCTTGTCAGCAGGATATCTCAAGAACCATTCACTGAATTCTCTTCATAACTTACACAATGCATCTTATTATACCCCCGCTACGACGTAGTCGGGGGTATATAGCGCTCCGCATGTCCGTATGTGTGTGCGTCCGTCTGTAATGGTTTCCGGAGCATTACTCTAAAACTATACCACTTACAAACTTAAAATTTGGTATGGCAGTAGCCTATATGATGTTGTTGTGCCTTTTAGGGGTTTCATCTCAATGGTTCAAATAATGTTTTAAATTTTGACCAAAAACCATCCGATTTCTGGACTTTGTCTCGTCTCCGGAGCATAATTAAAAAACTGTACCACTTGGAAACTTCAAATTTGGTATGGCAGTAGCCTACATGATGCTGTTGTGCCTTTTAGTGGTTTCACCTGCAACGTTCAAATAATTTTTGAAATTGAGACCAAAAACAGTCCGATATTTGGACTTTCTGTCGT
Source organism: Steromphala cineraria (assembly GCA_916613615.1). Lineage (NCBI taxonomy): Eukaryota > Metazoa > Mollusca > Gastropoda > Trochida > Trochidae > Steromphala > Steromphala cineraria. The sequence continues at coordinate 73,313,626 of OU744724.1, read as the reverse complement.
TTCCGGATCATAATTTAAAAACTATACCACTTGGAATTTTCAAACTTGGTATGGCAGTAACCTATATGACGCTGTTGTGCCTTTTAGGGGTTTTAATTCCAAAGTTCAAATAATTTTTGAAATTTTGAACCAAAACAGTCCGAAAACAGTAGGTTGAGGATCAAGCTTGTAAATATATTTCCTAATGACAAACACATACCGTATAAACATTGTAAATGTGACTGTTTTGCCTTCAAGTTATCTTTTGGAAAGTAATCAAAAGAAAGGGATTGTGACTGATTGTGATACTCATATGGACACTGTATGAACATACAACATGACTGATGTTGTTACCACTGCAAAGAATACTTATATTGGAATGTTAATTTGTACCACTGCAAAGAATACATATATTGGAATATAAATTGACCTACATGGAACTGAATGGAAGGTGAGAGTTTGTTGAAAAACATTTATTATCATAGTTATACCAGTTCACACCTATTCAGACAAATTAAATTTTAATGTTATTTTCTATATCATGTGATGGAAAAATACGGTAAAAATCCTAGGACTTATCAGAACATATGACTTATCACTATTTTCGTCAAAGAAAGGCGGTCAAACTACAGGCGGGGGTATGTGAGCTGCGCTCACTTTTGCCTTGTTGGGAAGGCGCCGGGCCCAGTCGATTTTGGTGACCTTCACATTATTTTCAAGGTCACAGTGAGGATTATATATGGAAGACCCAGAGACCAGTTGATATGTTGTGGTCTAGTCTCTGTGACAAGTGTAGACAAGTGTTTCCATGTATACAGTATGCATTTTGTTCACATCAATTTGCGGCGGGGGATCTTGTCACCTTTGTGACAAATACTTTTTTTTCAATTTATCTCCGGTACTGAAAGGCCACAGACCTGTAGTACAATACATTAACATAATAACATGTATACACATTTGTAGTTCACTTTTATATGACAATAATTAAGTTTAAAAAATTTACATTATGGTTTGAGATAAATTCTGATCTGAATAACATGGCATTGTATACAAACATGGACAGATTTTTAAGAACTCCATGATTTTTGTTATTTAACAATTTTGCAAATTTAAACCTGTTTGGATAAAAAAAATATTGTTTTATATACAACTTTCTCAGGGAATTATAAACCGGACAATTTAAAACGAAGTGATATTCATCTTCTATTTCTCTCATATTACATAGTTTACAAATTCTATTTTCTCTTTGGATTGATTTGAATCTTCCACTTTCGATGAATAGATCATGTGGAGTCTACTCAATGCTATCCTAAACTTTTTTACATTTACACATGAGAGAGAGATTTCAGATTCTAGTGTACATTTAAACATTTTATAATACAAGCATTTACTAGAAAGTGTTATCTTCACGAGCCACTTTTGCAAATACATATCTCTTAGTCTCAATGTTAGTTGACAAACACATTTATCATTCGAGTCAACACGCTGGTCGAACCAAACAAAACAAAACCCTTTGAAAACAGGAACTTTCTGACAGATGTGACCCAATTGTTGTGACCATTCTTATCATATAACAACATCATAGTGTAACATTTTTTTGGAAGTCTATGTTGAGGCATCGTCAATAATTTTAACCAATACTTGATAACTTTGATATTTGTAAATAGTTGAGACTTTGGTTTTGTTTCTATTTACCGTAAGCTGGAAATTGTCACAGTAGGCCTCAATTGAAGCACTTTAATAAGTATCTGTAAACCTGCTACGGTGCTATAGAGAATAAGACAATGTCGTCCGCAAAGAGCAGAAGAAAAATGTGTACCAACTCGGGATGTAGCTCACACTTTTACTTTCAATTTGGGTTGCTTTTTCATTTATGAAAAAAGAAAATAAAAAGGACTAAGTATACATCCTTGTCTTACCCCAAGTTGTAGTTCAAAAGAATCTGAAAACTCATTATTAGTTTTTTTTAAGCCATGACATTTTCATAAATATTTTTGATAAGTTTTTCCATTTTCGGACTAAGGCCGTGATTATTTAAGAGTGCCAATAACTTTTGTCTATTCACCGAATCGAACGCTTTAACAAAATCAACAAAGAGAGCATAAATTTACCACCTTTGATGTTGAGATATTTTTGTAAAATAAACTGATTCACTGATTTTATCCAATTAGCCTCTCCCCATGATACTAATCTTTTATTTATGATACCTGTGAAAACCTTGCTAAGAATACTCAAAAGAGTAATACTTCGGTAATTATTTGGGTTATCCAAACTGCCATGTTTATGGATCGGTACAATAATGCCAATTGAAATTATCATGAAAGAAAGCTCCCTAGGATAGTATAGAATGTGACTATGTCTACATGTTCACCACTCCTCAGGCTTATTGGATGATTAATCACCTGACCGTGGTCAGCATTTTCACTTCAGAAATGGTGCTTAAATCTTCATGAAAACTGATACCCTCACATGAAATCAGTAAAAAAATAAGTTTCCAGGCCCTATTTATAGGTCTAAAGGGATGAAATGGAGAATTACTTCTTTTTAAGCCAAATGAATTGTTGGCAGTTATTCATCAATTCAACAACTATGGTTACTCCAAATGCTTTACAGTGCCATTGCAATCTCCATGCATGCATACTCAAAATTGATTTAAAACTTATATCTTGGTAACACAATTCATTTATCACTCCCTATTCCAGGAGAGAATCAGTGAGATTCAGAAAAGTGATGGTCGATCTGATGCAGCCCACCAACTGCTGCTGAAGCTTGTGAAGTACCAGAGGACCTGGGTAACAGACTTGTGTGAAGCTCTCCGTCACAATGATCTCAAGTTGGACCATCTCGCTGACTTCATCCAGGAGAAGCAGAGGCTACTGTGTGAGTTGTAGTCACTAACTGACTGAATTGACATTAAGGGCCTCCTTTCACAAAGCAACCTTAACTAAGGTTGACCTTAACTCCATTCTATTTAACATTGCACTTAGGCTACCTTTATTACGGATCTCATTAGTGTATTGTGAAAGGAGGCTCAAGATGAATGTTTGTCATAATTCCTGTAATTGGCCCATGTCTGGCAACTTTTATCCCCTGCCACGCTGACTTCCTCGAGGAGGAATTGAGACTACTGAGTGAGAAGTTGATTGATTTGTAGAGGATTAGAAGGGTTATGGTTGTGAGGGAGGGTGGTAACAGGGGGGCGCACTACGTTTGCGCGTTTTTTGATTGATCGCAGTGTTTAATTTGCGCGGCAAAATGGCTTGTCATTTGCGCGGACGCACTCACGCGTTGCTAATGATTGGACAAGCTGATTAGGCAAGACTGGTTGGCTGGCTCATGGCTTGGCTACTGTATGAGAGATAGATAATTACATATATCAGAAGCCTTGGGTCAGTCTCACCTGGTGGTCAGAGTTTTATGAGGGAGCAGATTTTACTTTTTCATGTTTTCAAGCTATGTTTAATATTGGACGCGTACACATTCCGCCAGGAGAGTAGATTAAAAGATGACACCATTTCTTGGAGATGTACGGTGAAATCTTGTAAAGGTCGACTTCGTACAGATCCTGAAGTTAAGGAGATCTTGACTATAACGTCTCAGCACAATCAAAATACAAAAAGTATGTTGCTGGAGAAATGACCAGAAACGAGTACCTAATCACAATGGGTCAGAGATTCACTCCTATTAAAGATGTATGATTTCATGATTACTGAATGAACATTTAATGACTCAGCTGTCTCTTTTAATTACTGAGTGATATTCATAAACTTATCCTGTTCAAAATCCCACTTCCACCCCCCCGTGGTGAACAGGGGTTAACAGATTAAAATCTGGCCAACGGAAGGGGTTAATCCAATTAACGAATGTTTATTGAGTATTAACTTCGCATGAGTGCGCTGCGCAAATGATGATAATTCTTCCGCGCAAACGTCGTCTTTTATCCGCGCAATTGATATGCCAATCCGCGCAAACGTAGAACGCCGTAACAGGGGCAGAAACCACAAGGGGTGAACGAACATCAAGGTTGTTATCTAGAATATAAGAGTTTTTTTTTTTTTTAATCATTTATTGTCATCTCAAGAAGCAAACATCCTAGAAAACTGTGTACAGACTCCTTCGCTGATGAGAATTATAATTCACAGTTTTGATGGCCCTGTGACCCCTAAAGGCTGATGTCCTAAAAATATTTTCATCTTCTCCAAAAATTTACTTGATAGTTGAAATAATGTGTTGATACTCATTAGCTGATGAGGATTGTAATTCATGGATTCATTTTACCATTATAAGATATTCAGGAAAGCTTGATAAGCTACAGTGCCAATAGCTTATTTTTCAAGTTCATGCAAAATTACATTGAATCAAGAAATAATTCCATTGTGTTATACTATATATTTAACATCAAACTTTTAAAAGTTTATTTAAAGTTGAAAAGATATTTGTTGTTCAAGAGAAGGACAGGATTTAAGTCTTTGAAGGGCATTTAGAAGTGGTATACGTCTCGTCCTTACTTAAATGTTCTTCAGGTCCTACTACAGTATTTAGAAGTGGTATAATACATCTCGTCCTTACTTAAATGTTCTTCAGGTCCTGCTACAGCATTTAGAAGTGGTATATACGTCTCAATCTTACTTAAATGTTCTTCAGGTCCTACTACAGTATTTAGAAGTGGTATATACGTCTCGTCCTTACTTAAATGTTCTTCAGGTCCTACTACAGCATTTAGAAGTGGTATATACGTCTCATCCTTACTTAAATGTTCTTCACGTCCTGCTACAGCATTTAGAAGTGGTATATACGTCTCAATCTTACTTAAATGTTCTTCAGGTCCTGCTTCAGCATTTAGAAGTGGTATATACGTCTCATCCTTACTTAAATGTTCTTCAGGTCCTGCTACAGCATTTAGAAGTGGTATATACATCTCGTCCTTACTTAAATGTTCTTCACGTCCTGCTACAGCATTTAGAAGTGGTATATACTTCTCATCCTTACTTAAATGTTCTTCACGTCCTACTACAGCATTTAGAAGTGGTATATACTTCTCATCCTTACTTAAATGTTCTTCACGTCCTGCTACAGCATTTAGAAGTGGTATATACTTCTCGTCCTTACTTAAATGTTCTTCACGTCCTACTACAGCATTTAGAAGTGGTATATACGTCTCATCCTTACTTAAATGTTCTTCACGTCCTGCTTCAGCATTTAGAAGTGATATATACGTCTCATCCTTACTTAAATGTTCTTCACGTCCTACTACAGTATTTAGAAGTGGTATACGTCTCATCCTTACTTAAATGTTCTTCACGTCCTGCTTCAGCATTTAGAAGTGGTATATACGTCTCATCCTTACTTAAATGTTCTTCACGTCCTACTACAGCATTTAGAAGTGGTATATACGTCTCATCCTTACTTAAATGTTCTTCAGGTCCTACTACAGTATTTAGAAGTGGTATATACGTCTCGTCCTTACTTAAATGTTCTTCAGGTCCTGCTTCAGCATTTAGAAGTGGTATATACGTCTCATCCTTACTTAAATGTTCTTCAGGTCCTGCTTCAGCATTTAGAAGTGGTATATACGTCTCATCCTTACTTAAATATTCTTCAGGTCCTACTACAGTATTTAGAAGTGGTATATACGTCCCATCCTTACTTAAATGTTCTTCAGGTCCTACTACAGCATTTAGAAGTGGTATATACGTCTCATCCTTACTTAAATGTTCTTCATGTCCTGCTTCAGCATTTAGAAGTGGTATATACGTCTCATCCTTACTTAAATGTTCTTCAGGTCCGACTACAGCATTTAGAAGTGGTATATACGTCTCATCCTTACTTAAATGTTCTTCAGGTCGTACTACAGCATTTAGAAGTGGTATATACGTCTCATCCTTACTTAAATGTTCTTCACGTCCTGCTACAGCATTTAGAAGTGGTATATACGTCTCATCCTTACTTAAATGTTCTTCAGGTCCTGCTACAGCATTTAGAAGTGGTATATACGTCTCGTCCTTACTTAAATGTTCTTCACGTCCTGCTTCAGCATTTAGAAGTGGTATATACGTCTCATCCTTACTTAAATGTTCTTCACGTCCTGCTACAGCATTTAGAAGTGGTGCTACAGCATTTAGAAGTGGTATATACGTCTCATCCTTACTTTAATGTTTTCACGTCCTGCTACAGTATTTAGAAGTGTTATATACGTCTCATCCTTACTTATATGTTTTCAGGTCCTGCTATAGCATTTAGAAGTGGTATATACGTCTCATCCTTACATAAATGTTCTTCAGGTCCTACTACAGTATTTAGAAGTGGTATATACGTCTCATCCTTACTTATATGTTTTCAGGTCCTGCTACAGCATTTAGAAGTGGTATATACGTCTCATCCTTACTTATATGTTTTCAGGTCCTGCTACAGCATTTAGAAGTGGTATATACGTCTCATCCTTACTTAAATGTTCTTCACGTCCTGCTACAGCATTTAGAAGTGGTATATACGTCTCATCCTTACTTAAATGTTCTTCAGGTCCGACTACAGCATTTAGAAGTGGTATATACGTCTCATCCTTACTTAAATGTTCTTCAGGTCCGACTACAGTATTTAGAAGTGGTATACGTCTCATCCTTACTTAAATGTTCTTCACGTCCTGCTTCAGCATTTAGAAGTGGTATATACGTCTCATCCTTACTTAAATGTTCTTCACGTCCTACTACAGCATTTAGAAGTGGTATATACGTCTCATCCTTACTTAAATGTTCTTCAGGTCCTACTACAGTATTTAGAAGTGGTATATACGTCTCGTCCTTACTTAAATGTTCTTCAGGTCCTGCTTCAGCATTTAGAAGTGGTATATACGTCTCATCCTTACTTAAATGTTCTTCAGGTCCTGCTTCAGCATTTAGAAGTGGTATATACGTCTCATCCTTACTTAAATATTCTTCAGGTCCTACTACAGTATTTAGAAGTGGTATATACGTCCCATCCTTACTTAAATGTTCTTCAGGTCCTACTACAGCATTTAGAAGTGGTATATACGTCTCATCCTTACTTAAATGTTCTTCATGTCCTGCTTCAGCATTTAGAAGTGGTATATACGTCTCATCCTTACTTAAATGTTCTTCAGGTCCGACTACAGCATTTAGAAGTGGTATATACGTCTCATCCTTACTTAAATGTTCTTCAGGTCGTACTACAGCATTTAGAAGTGGTATATACGTCTCATCCTTACTTAAATGTTCTTCACGTCCTGCTACAGCATTTAGAAGTGGTATATACGTCTCATCCTTACTTAAATGTTCTTCAGGTCCTGCTACAGCATTTAGAAGTGGTATATACGTCTCGTCCTTACTTAAATGTTCTTCACGTCCTGCTTCAGCATTTAGAAGTGGTATATACGTCTCATCCTTACTTAAATGTTCTTCACGTCCTGCTACAGCATTTAGAAGTGGTGCTACAGCATTTAGAAGTGGTATATACGTCTCATCCTTACTTTAATGTTTTCACGTCCTGCTACAGTATTTAGAAGTGTTATATACGTCTCATCCTTACTTATATGTTTTCAGGTCCTGCTATAGCATTTAGAAGTGGTATATACGTCTCATCCTTACATAAATGTTCTTCAGGTCCTACTACAGTATTTAGAAGTGGTATATACGTCTCATCCTTACTTATATGTTTTCAGGTCCTGCTACAGCATTTAGAAGTGGTATATACGTCTCATCCTTACTTATATGTTTTCAGGTCCTGCTACAGCATTTAGAAGTGGTATATACGTCTCATCCTTACTTAAATGTTCTTCACGTCCTGCTACAGCATTTAGAAGTGGTATATACTTCTCGTCCTTACTTAAATGTTCTTCAGGTCCTGCTACAGCATTTAGAAGTGGTATATACGTCTCATCCTTACTTAAATGTTCTTCAGGTCCTACTACAGTATTTAGAAGTGGTATATACGTCTCATCCTTACTTAAATGTTCTTCAGGTCCTTCTACAGCATTTAGAAGTGGTATATACGTCTCATCCTTACTTAAATGTTCTTCAGTTCCTGCTTCAGCATTTAGAAGTGGTATATACGTCTCATCCTTACTTAAATGTTCTTCAGGTCCTGCTTCAGCATTTAGAAGTGGTATATACGTCTCATCCTTACTTAAATGTTCTTCAGGTCCTACTACAGTATTTAGAAGTGGTATATACGTCTCATCCTTACTTAAATGTTCTTCAGGTCCTACTACAGCATTTAGAAGTGGTATGTACGTCTCATCCTTACTTAAATGTTCTTCAGGTCCTGCTACAGTATTTAGAAGTGGTATATACGTCTCGTCCTTACTTAAATGTTCTTCAGGTCCTGCTACAGCCTTTAGAAGTGGTATATACGTCTCGTCCTACTTAAATGTTCTTCAGGTCCTGCTACAGTATTTAGAAGTGGTATATACGTCTCATCCTTACTTAAATGTTCTTCACGTCCTGCTACAGCATTTAGAAGTGGTGCTACAGCATTTAGAAGTGGTATATACGTCTCATCCTTACTTTAATGTTTTCACGTCCTGCTACAGTATTTAGAAGTGTTATATACGTCTCATCCTTACTTATATGTTTTCAGGTCCTGCTATAGCATTTAGAAGTGGTATATACGTCTCATCCTTACATAAATGTTCTTCAGGTCCTACTACAGTATTTAGAAGTGGTATATACGTCTCATCCTTACTTATATGTTTTCAGGTCCTGCTACAGCATTTAGAAGTGGTATATACGTCTCATCCTTACTTATATGTTTTCAGGTCCTGCTACAGCATTTAGAAGTGGTATATACGTCTCATCCTTACTTAAATGTTCTTCACGTCCTGCTACAGCATTTAGAAGTGGTATATACTTCTCGTCCTTACTTAAATGTTCTTCAGGTCCTGCTACAGCATTTAGAAGTGGTATATACGTCTCATCCTTACTTAAATGTTCTTCAGGTCCTACTACAGTATTTAGAAGTGGTATATACGTCTCATCCTTACTTAAATGTTCTTCAGGTCCTTCTACAGCATTTAGAAGTGGTATATACGTCTCATCCTTACTTAAATGTTCTTCAGTTCCTGCTTCAGCATTTAGAAGTGGTATATACGTCTCATCCTTACTTAAATGTTCTTCAGGTCCTGCTTCAGCATTTAGAAGTGGTATATACGTCTCATCCTTACTTAAATGTTCTTCAGGTCCTACTACAGTATTTAGAAGTGGTATATACGTCTCATCCTTACTTAAATGTTCTTCAGGTCCTACTACAGCATTTAGAAGTGGTATGTACGTCTCATCCTTACTTAAATGTTCTTCAGGTCCTGCTACAGTATTTAGAAGTGGTATATACGTCTCGTCCTTACTTAAATGTTCTTCAGGTCCTGCTACAGCCTTTAGAAGTGGTATATACGTCTCGTCCTACTTAAATGTTCTTCAGGTCCTGCTACAGTATTTAGAAGTGGTATATACGTCTCATCCTTACTTAAATGTTCTTCACGTCCTGCTACAGCATTTAGAAGTGGTATATACGTCTCATCCTTACTTAAATGTTCTTCAGGTCCTACTACAGTATTTAGAAGTGGTATATACTTCTCATCCTTACTTAAATGTTCTTCAGGTCCTGCTACAGCATTTAGAAGTGGTATATACTCCTCATCCTTACTTAAATGTTCTTCAGGTCCTACTACAGCATTTAGAAGTGGTATATACGTCTCATCCTTACTTAAATGTTCTTCAGGTCCTACTACAGTATTTAGAAGTGGTATATACGTCTCATCCTTACTTAAATGTTCTTCAGATCCTACTACAGTATTTAGAAGTGGTATATACTTCTCATCCTTACTTAAATGTTCTTCACGTCCTGCTACAGCATTTAGAAGTGGTATATACTTCTCGTCCTTACTTATATGTTCTTCAGATCCTGCTACAGAATTTAGAAGTGGTATATACGTCTCATCCTTACTTAAATGTTCTTCAGATCCTACTACAGTATTTAGAAGTGGTATATACTTCTCATCCTTACTTAAACGTTCTTCACGTCCTGCTACAGCATTACGAAGTGGTATATACATCTCGTCCTTACTTATATGTTCTTCAGATCCTGCTACAGCATTTAGAAGTGGTATATACGTCTCATCCTTACTTAAATGTTCTTCAGATCCTACTACAGCATTTAGAAGTGGTATACTTCTCATCCTTACTTAAATGTTCTTCACGTCCTGCTACAGCATTTAGAAGTGGTATATACGTCTCATCCTTACTTAAATGTTCTTCACGTCCTGCTACAGCATTTAGAAGTGGTATATACGTCTCAATCTTATTTAAATGTTCTTCAGGTCCTGCTTCAGCATTTAGAAGTGGTATATACGTCTCATCCTTACTTAAATGTTCTTCAGGTCCTGCTACAGCATTTAGAAGTGGTATATACTTCTCATCCTTACTTAAATGTTCTTCACGTCCTGCTACAGCATTTAGAAGTGGTATATACTTCTCATCCTTACTTAAATGTTCTTCACGTCCTACTACAGCATTTAGAAGTGGTATATACTTCTCATCCTTACTTAAATGTTCTTCACGTCCTGCTACAGTATTTAGAAGTGGTATATACGTCTCAATCTTACTTAAATGTTCTTCACGTCCTGCTACAGCATTTAGAAGTGGTATATACTTCTCATCCTTACTTAAATGTTCTTCACGTCCTGCTACAGCATTTAGAAGTGGTATATACGTCTCATCCTTACTTAAATGTTCTTCAGATCCTGCTACAGCATTTAGAAGTGGTATATACTTCTCATCCTTACTTAAATGTTCTTCAGGTCCTGCTACAGCATTTAGAAGTGGTATATACGTCTCATCCTTACTTAAATGTTCTTCACGTCCTGCTACAGCATTTAGAAGTGGTATATACGTCTCGTCCTTACTTAAATGTTCTTCAGGTCCTGCTACAGCATTTAGAAGTGGTATATACGTCTCGTCCTTACTTAAATGTTCTTCAGGTCCTGCTACAGCATTTAGAAATGGTATACGTCTCATCCTTACTTAAATGTTCTTCAGGTCCTGCTACAGCATTTAGAAGTGGTATATACGTCTCAATCTTACTTAAATGTTCTTCAGGTCCTGCTACAGCATTTAAAAGTGGTATATACGTCTCATCCTTACTTAAATGTTCTTCAGATCCTGCTACAGTATTTAGAAGTGGTATATACGTCTCATCCTTACTTAAATGTTCTTCAGGTCCTGCTACAGCATTTAGAAGTGGTATATACTTCTCATCCTTACTTAAATGTTCTTCACGTCCTGCTACAGCATTTAGAAGTGGTATATACTTCTCATCCTTACTTAAATGTTCTTCACGTCCTGCTACAGTATTTAGAAGTGGTATATACGTCTCGTCCTTACTTATATGTTCTTCAGATCCTGCTACAGCATTTAGAAGTGGTATATACGTCTCCTCCTTACTTAAATGTTCTTCAGATCCTACTACAGCATTTAGAAGTGGTATACTTCTCATCCTTACTTAAATGTTCTTCACGTCCGTCTACAGCATTTAGAAGTGGTATATACATCTCGTCCTTACTTAAATGTTCTTCAGGTCCTGCTACAGCATTTGGAAGTGGTATATACGTCTCGTCCTTACTTAAATGTTCTTCAGATCCTGCTACAGTATTTAGAAGTGGTATATACGTCTCATCCTTACTTAAATGTTCTTCAGATCCTGCTACAGTATTTAGAAGTGGTATATACGTCTCGTCCTTACTTAAATGTTCTTCACGTCCTGCTACAGCATTTAAAAGTGGTATATACGTCTCAATCTTACTTAAATGTTCTTCAGGTCCTGCTACAGCATTTAGAAGTGGTATATACGTCTCAATCTTACTTAAATGTTCTTCAGGTCCTGCTACAGCATTTAGAAGTGGTATATACGTCTCAATCTTACTTAAATGTTCTTCAGGTCCTACTACAGCATTTAGAAGTGGTATATACGTCTCATCCTTACTTAAATGTTCTTCAGGTCCTACTACAGTATTTAGAAGTGGTATATACGTCTCATCCTTACTTAAATGTTCTTCAGGTCCTGCTTCAGCATTTAGAAGTGGTATATACGTCTCAATCTTACTTAAATGTTCTTCAGGTCCTGCTACAGCATTTAGAAGTGGTATATACGTCTCATCCTTACTTAAATGTTCTTCAGGTCCTGCTACAGCATTTAGAAGTGGTATATACTTCTCATCCTTACTTAAATGTTCTTCAGGTCCTGCTACAGCATTTAGAAGTGGTATATACTTCTCATCCTTACTTAAATGTTCTTCACGTCCTGCTTCAGCATTTAGAAGTGGTATATACGTCTCATCCTTACTTAAATGTTCTTCAGGTCCTACTACAGCATTTAGAAGTGGTATACGTCTCATCCTTACTTAAATGTTCTTCAGGTCCTGCTACAGCATTTAGAAGTGGTATATACGTCTCAATCTTACTTAAATGTTCTTCACGTCCTGCTACAGCATTTAGAAGTGGTATATACTTCTCAATCTTATTTAAATGTTCTTCACGTCCTGCTACAGCATTTAGAAGTGGTATATACGTCTCAATCTTATTTAAATGTTCTTCAGGTCCTGCTACAGCATTTAGAAGTGGTATATACGTCTCATCCTTACTTAAATGTTCTTCAGGTCCGACTACAGTATTTAGAAGTGGTATATACGTCTCATCCTTACTTAAATGTTCTTCAGGTCCTGCTTCAGCATTTAGAAGTGGTATATACGTCTCATCCTTACTTAAATGTTCTTCAGGTCCTGCTACAGCATTTAGAAGTGGTATATACGTCTCATCCTTACTTAAATGTTCTTCAGGTCCTGCTACAGCATTTAGAAGTGGTATATACGTCTCGTCCTTACTTAAATGTTCTTCAGGTCCTACTACAGCATTTAGAAGTGGTATGTACGTCTCATCCTTACTTAAATGTTCTTCAGGTCCTGCTACAGTATTTAGAAGTGGTATATACGTCTCGTCCTTACTTAAATGTTCTTCAGGTCCTACTACAGTATTTAGAAGTGGTATATACTTCTCATCCTTACTTAAATGTTCTTCAGGTCCCAGTACAGCATTTAGAAGTGGTATGTACGCCTCGTCCTTACTTATATGTTCTTCAGGTCCTGCTACAGCATTTAGAAGTGGTATATACGTCTCGTCCTTACTTAAATGTTCTTCAGGTCCTACTACAGTATTTAGAAGTGGTTACTTCTCATCCTTACTTAAATGTTCTTCAGATCCTGCTACAGCATTTAGAAGTGGTATATACGTCTCATCCTTACTTAAATGTTCTTCAGGTCCTGCTACAGCATTTAGAAGTGGTATATACGTCTCGTCCTTACTTAAATGTTCTTCAGATCCTGCTACAGTATTTAGAAGTGGTATATACTTCTCATCCTTACTTAAATGTTCTTCAGATCCTGCTACAGTATTTAGAAGTGGTATATACGTCTCGTCCTTACTTAAATGTTCTTCACGTCCTGCTACAGCATTTAAAAGTGGTATATACGTCTCAATCTTACTTAAATGTTCTTCAGGTCCTGCTACAGCATTTAGAAGTGGTATATATTTCTCATCCTTACTTAAATGTTCTTCAGGTCCTGCTTCAGCATTTAGAAGTGGTATATACGTCTCAATCTTACTTAAATGTTCTTCAGGTCCTGCTACAGCATTTAGAAGTGGTATATACGTCTCAATCTTACTTAAATGTTCTTCAGGTCCTACTACAGCATTTAGAAGTGGTATATACGTCTCATCCTTACTTAAATGTTCTTCAGGTCCTACTACAGTATTTAGAAGTGGTATATACGTCTCATCCTTACATAAATGTTCTTCACGTCCTGCTACAGCATTACGAAGTGGTATATACATCTCGTCCTTACTTATATGTTCTTCAGATCCTGCTACAGCATTTAGAAGTGGTATATACGTCTCATCCTTACTTAAATGTTCTTCAGATCCTACTACAGCATTTAGAAGTGGTATACTTCTCATCCTTACTTAAATGTTCTTCACGTCCTGCTACAGCATTTAGAAGTGGTATATACGTCTCATCCTTACTTAAATGTTCTTCACGTCCTGCTACAGCATTTAGAAGTGGTATATACGTCTCAATCTTATTTACATGTTCTTCAGGTCCTGCTTCAGCATTTAGAAGTGGTATATACGTCTCATCCTTACTTAAATGTTCTTCAGGTCCTGCTACAGCATTTAGAAGTGGTATATACTTCTCATCCTTACTTAAATGTTCTTCACGTCCTGCTACAGCATTTAGAAGTGGTATATACTTCTCATCCTTACTTAAATGTTCTTCACGTCCTACTACAGCATTTAGAAGTGGTATATACTTCTCATCCTTACTTAAATGTTCTTCACGTCCTGCTACAGTATTTAGAAGTGGTATATACGTCTCAATCTTACTTAAATGTTCTTCACGTCCTGCTACAGCATTTAGAAGTGGTATATACTTCTCATCCTTACTTAAATGTTCTTCACGTCCTGCTACAGCATTTAGAAGTGGTATATAAGTCTCATCCTTACTTAAATGTTCTTCAGATCCTGCTACAGCATTTAGAAGTGGTATATACTTCTCATCCTTACTTAAATGTTCTTCAGGTCCTGCTACAGCATTTAGAAGTGGTATATACGTCTCATCCTTACTTAAATGTTCTTCACGTCCTGCTACAGCATTTAGAAGTGGTATATACGTCTCGTCCTTACTTAAATGTTCTTCAGGTCCTGCTACAGCATTTAGAAGTGGTATATACGTCTCGTCCTTACTTAAATGTTCTTCAGGTCCTGCTACAGCATTTAGAAATGGTATACGTCTCATCCTTACTTAAATGTTCTTCAGGTCCTGCTACAGCATTTAGAAGTGGTATATACGTCTCAATCTTACTTAAATGTTCTTCAGGTCCTGCTACAGCATTTAGAAGTGGTATATACGTCTCATCCTTACTTAAATGTTCTTCAGATCCTGCTACAGTATTTAGAAGTGGTATATACGTCTCATCCTTACTTAAATGTTCTTCAGGTCCTGCTACAGCATTTAGAAGTGGTATATACTTCTCATCCTTACTTAAATGTTCTTCAGGTCCTGCTACAGCATTTAGAAGTGGTATATACTTCTCATCCTTACTTAAATGTTCTTCACGTCCTGCTACAGTATTTAGAAGTGGTATATACGTCTCGTCCTTACTTATATGTTCTTCAGATCCTGCTACAGCATTTAGAAGTGGTATATACGTCTCCTCCTTACTTAAATGTTCTTCAGATCCTACTACAGCATTTAGAAGTGGTATACTTCTCATCCTTACTTAAATGTTCTTCACGTCCGTCTACAGCATTTAGAAGTGGTATATACATCTCGTCCTTACTTAAATGTTCTTCAGGTCCTGCTACAGCATTTAGAAGTGGTATATACGTCTCGTCCTTACTTAAATGTTCTTCAGATCCTGCTACAGTATTTAGAAGTGGTATATACGTCTCATCCTTACTTAAATGTTCTTCAGATCCTGCTACAGTATTTAGAAGTGGTATATACGTCTCGTCCTTACTTAAATGTTCTTCACGTCCTGCTACAGCATTTAAAAGTGGTATATACGTCTCAATCTTACTTAAATGTTCTTCAGGTCCTGCTACAGCATTTAGAAGTGGTATATACTTCTCATCCTTACTTAAATGTTCTTCAGGTCCTGCTTCAGCATTTAGAAGTGGTATATACGTCTCAATCTTACTTAAATGTTCTTCAGGTCCTGCTACAGCATTTAGAAGTGGTATATACGTCTCAATCTTACTTAAATGTTCTTCAGGTCCTACTACAGCATTTAGAAGTGGTATATACGTCTCATCCTTACTTAAATGTTCTTCAGGTCCTACTACAGTATTTAGAAGTGGTATATACGTCTCATCCTTACTTAAATGTTCTTCAGGTCCTGCTTCAGCATTTAGAAGTGGTATATACGTCTCAATCTTACTTAAATGTTCTTCAGGTCCTGCTACAGCATTTAGAAGTGGTATATACGTCTCATCCTTACTTAAATGTTCTTCAGGTCCTGCTACAGCATTTAGAAGTGGTATATACTTCTCATCCTTACTTAAATGTTCTTCAGGTCCTGCTACAGCATTTAGAAGTGGTATATACTTCTCATCCTTACTTAAATGTTCTTCACGTCCTGCTTCAGCATTTAGAAGTGGTATATACGTCTCATCCTTACTTAAATGTTCTTCAGGTCCTACTACAGCATTTAGAAGTGGTATACGTCTCATCCTTACTTAAATGTTCTTCAGGTCCTGCTACAGCATTTAGAAGTGGTATATACGTCTCAATCTTACTTAAATGTTCTTCACGTCCTGCTACAGCATTTAGAAGTGGTATATACTTCTCAATCTTATTTAAATGTTCTTCACGTCCTGCTACAGCATTTAGAAGTGGTATATACGTCTCAATCTTATTTAAATGTTCTTCAGGTCCTGCTACAGCATTTAGAAGTGGTATATACGTCTCATCCTTACTTAAATGTTCTTCAGGTCCGACTACAGTATTTAGAAGTGGTATATACGTCTCATCCTTACTTAAATGTTCTTCAGGTCCTGCTTCAGCATTTAGAAGTGGTATATACTTCTCATCCTTACTTAAATGTTCTTCAGGTCCTGCTACAGCATTTAGAAGTGGTATATACGTCTCATCCTTACTTAAATGTTCTTCAGGTCCTGCTACAGCATTTAGAAGTGGTATATACGTCTCGTCCTTACTTAAATGTTCTTCAGGTCCTACTACAGCATTTAGAAGTGGTATGTACGTCTCATCCTTACTTAAATGTTCTTCAGGTCCTGCTACAGTATTTAGAAGTGGTATATACGTCTCGTCCTTACTTAAATGTTCTTCAGGTCCTACTACAGTATTTAGAAGTGGTATATACTTCTCATCCTTACTTAAATGTTCTTCAGGTCCCAGTACAGCATTTAGAAGTGGTATGTACGCCTCGTCCTTACTTATATGTTCTTCAGGTCCTGCTACAGCATTTAGAAGTGGTATATACGTCTCGTCCTTACTTAAATGTTCTTCAGGTCCTACTACAGCATTTAGAAGTGGTTACTTCTCATCCTTACTTAAATGTTCTTCAGATCCTGCTACAGCATTTAGAAGTGGTATATACGTCTCATCCTTACTTAAATGTTCTTCAGGTCCTGCTACAGCATTTAGAAGTGGTATATACGTCTCGTCCTTACTTAAATGTTCTTCAGATCCTGCTACAGTATTTAGAAGTGGTATATACTTCTCATCCTTACTTAAATGTTCTTCAGATCCTGCTACAGTATTTAGAAGTGGTATATACGTCTCGTCCTTACTTAAATGTTCTTCACGTCCTGCTACAGCATTTAAAAGTGGTATATACGTCTCAATCTTACTTAAATGTTCTTCAGGTCCTGCTACAGCATTTAGAAGTGGTATATACTTCTCATCCTTACTTAAATGTTCTTCAGGTCCTGCTTCAGCATTTAGAAGTGGTATATACGTCTCAATCTTACTTAAATGTTCTTCAGGTCCTGCTACAGCATTTAGAAGTGGTATATACGTCTCAATCTTACTTAAATGTTCTTCAGGTCCTACTACAGCATTTAGAAGTGGTATATACGTCTCATCCTTACTTAAATGTTCTTCAGGTCCTACTACAGTATTTAGAAGTGGTATATACGTCTCATCCTTACTTAAATGTTCTTCAGGTCCTGCTTCAGCATTTAGAAGTGGTATATACGTCTCAATCTTACTTAAATGTTCTTCAGGTCCTGCTACAGCATTTAGAAGTGGTATATACGTCTCATCCTTACTTAAATGTTCTTCAGGTCCTGCTACAGCATTTAGAAGTGGTATATACTTCTCATCCTTACTTAAATGTTCTTCAGGTCCTGCTACAGCATTTAGAAGTGGTATATACTTCTCATCCTTACTTAAATGTTCTTCACGTCCTGCTTCAGCATTTAGAAGTGGTATATACGTCTCATCCTTACTTAAATGTTCTTCAGGTCCTACTACAGCATTTAGAAGTGGTATACGTCTCATCCTTACTTAAATGTTCTTCAGGTCCTGCTACAGCATTTAGAAGTGGTATATACGTCTCAATCTTACTTAAATGTTCTTCACGTCCTGCTACAGCATTTAGAAGTGGTATATCAGTGTTTAAAATATAGCCCGTCCCCCAGTCCTTGACTGGCAAATTTTTGCCAGGACTGGTTACTTTTGGTCAGGACTGGTAACTTTTCAACAATTTTCTTCATTTTCCCCTAACGAATTGACCAATCAATTTTCAGGACAGGCTAGCTTTCAAATCTATGTTATACACTGGGTATATACTTCTCAATCTTATTTAAATGTTCTTCACGTCCTGCTACAGCATTTAGAAGTGGTATATACGTCTCAATCTTATTTAAATGTTCTTCAGGTCCTGCTACAGCATTTAGAAGTGGTATATACGTCTCATCCTTACTTAAATGTTCTTCAGGTCCGACTACAGTATTTAGAAGTGGTATATACGTCTCATCCTTACTTAAATGTTCTTCAGGTCCTGCTTCAGCATTTAGAAGTGGTATATACTTCTCATCCTTACTTAAATGTTCTTCAGGTCCTGCTACAGCATTTAGAAGTGGTATATACGTCTCATCCTTACTTAAATGTTCTTCAGGTCCTGCTACAGCATTTAGAAGTGGTATATACGTCTCGTCCTTACTTAAATGTTCTTCAGGTCCTACTACAGCATTTAGAAGTGGTATGTACGTCTCATCCTTACTTAAATGTTCTTCAGGTCCTGCTACAGTATTTAGAAGTGGTATATACGTCTCGTCCTTACTTAAATGTTCTTCAGGTCCTACTACAGTATTTAGAAGTGGTATATACTTCTCATCCTTACTTAAATGTTCTTCAGGTCCCAGTACAGCATTTAGAAGTGGTATGTACGCCTCGTCCTTACTTATATGTTCTTCAGGTCCTGCTACAGCATTTAGAAGTGGTATATACGTCTCGTCCTTACTTAAATGTTCTTCAGGTCCTACTACAGTATTTAGAAGTGGTTACTTCTCATCCTTACTTAAATGTTCTTCAGATCCTGCTACAGCATTTAGAAGTGGTATATACGTCTCATCCTTACTTAAATGTTCTTCAGGTCCTGCTACAGCATTTAGAAGTGGTATATACGTCTCAATCTTACTTAAATGTTCTTCACGTCCTGCTACAGCATTTAGAAGTGGTATATACTTCTCATCCTTACTTAAATGTTCTTCACGTCCTGCTACAGCATTTAGAAGTGGTATATACTTCTCATCCTTACTTAAATGTTCTTCAGGTCCTGCTACAGCATTTAGAAGTGGTATATACTTCTCATCCTTACTTAAATGTTCTTCACGTCCTGCTACAGCATTTAGAAGTGGTATATACTTCTCGTCCTTACTTAAATGTTCTTCAGGTCCTGCTACAGCATTTAGAAGTGGTATATACGTCTCATCCTTACTTATATGTTCTTCAGGTCCTGCTACAGCATTTAGAAGTGGTATATACGTCTCGTCCTTACTTAAATGTTCTTCAGGTCCTACTACAGTATTTAGAAGTGGTTACTTCTCATCCTTACTTAAATGTTCTTCAGATCCTGCTACAGCATTTAGAAGTGGTATATACGTCTCATCCTTACTTAAATGTTCTTCAGGTCCTGCTACAGCATTTAGAAGTGGTATATACGTCTCAATCTTACTTAAATGTTCTTCACGTCCTGCTACAGCATTTAGAAGTGGTATATACTTCTCATCCTTACTTAAATGTTCTTCACGTCCTGCTACAGCATTTAGAAGTGGTATATACTTCTCATCCTTACTTAAATGTTCTTCAGGTCCTGCTACAGCATTTAGAAGTGGTATATACTTCTCATCCTTACTTAAATGTTCTTCACGTCCTGCTACAGCATTTAGAAGTGGTATATACTTCTCGTCCTTACTTAAATGTTCTTCAGGTCCTGCTACAGCATTTAGAAGTGGTATATACGTCTCATCCTTACTTAAATGTTCTTCAGGTCCTACTACAGTATTTAGAAGTGGTATACGTCTCGTCCTTACTTAAATGTTCTTCACGTCCTACTACAGCATTTAGAAGTGGTATATACGTCTTGTCCTTACTTATATGTTTTCAGGTCCAGCTGCTGCGTCCAGAGGCGATATCTCAGCAGGTCCAGCAGCTATGGTACGTCAGGAGGCGGGACACACGGAGGAGGAAGCCAGTTTCTCTTCATTACAGAGGAGGCAGCAGACAGAGGTCAAGGTCGTGGACTAATCAAACGAGGGAGTAGGGTTTCCATGGTTATGGTTCCCATGGATACTCGAGACAATCTGGTTAGCTGGACTCGAGTACTCAAAAAGGGGAGGTCATTATTAATTACCATATATCCTTGAATAATCGCCCGACGATTATAAATTTCAAACTCTGATTTGTCACGGCAATTATTCAAAGCAGGCAATAATTCAAGTAAGCAATAATTCTTTTCAAAACCATACTATGTTCATGCATTTTGAAACAAAAAAGAAACAAAACCTTCATCAGCAAGTAAATCAGCAAAATTTTGTGTTGTGAACGTTGATATGAAGTCTCTTATCAATATGCATATATGCCAGATTTACTTTGAAAAAGGGATTTTCAAAAGATAGTTCACTTTGCTCAATCAAACCGGTGATAATTCAAGGCAGGCTATTATTTATTTCAACTAGACTTTAGACCTGGCATTTATTCAAGGCAGACGATTTTCAAGTATTTATAGTATTTAGATTATCTTAAACTGTTTCTTTATGATGTGTAAAGTTAGATGATCAATATGGCCATTTCAAGAAAATTTGATGTAAAAAAAACCTGCATATGACCATGTGTAAGTTGAAACATACATGCATAACTTCTAACCTGACTAACAAATTATAAAAAAAATCTTGGGTAAGATTAGTGTTTGAGTACTCGAGTCCGTGGAAGCCCTACAGGGGAGGATCTTGTTGGAAATGTGAGAGATTTCCTGACCAAGCTGTTGTTAGGTTGGAGTTTAACGTCTTCTTCCACCATTGGGTGATGTCTGTCTTCTTCCACCATTGGGTGATGTCTGTCTTCTTCCACCATTGGGTGATGTCTGTCTTCTTCCACCATTGGGTGATGTCTGTCTTCTTCCACCATTGGGTGATGTGGCCAACATGATCAAGCCAAGAAGGACCAAGATATAAACCTGAAGTTATGAGTTAGGACCTTGTAGAAAAGATGTTTTAGGAGACGGCAGACAAAGGTCAAGGTCGTTGACTAGTTTAGACTTGACTAGCTGAATAGGATCAGGAGGAACTCAGGTGTGGAGATTTCAGAAAATAGAAAACATGAAATTATGAACATTGAAAGTACAAGTTACGACCATATGTAGAGGTCACAGACTAGACCTGGCAGGAAACAGATCAAAAGAACATACAAAATGTTTTCATGGTTATGAAAGTGACAATCATAATGACTATAATAACTTAATATTGCTTCCTTCAGCAACCCAAGAAGTCACATACTCAATGATGATGCTAGTTGTTACTCAAGAGAAGATGTTTCAGGAATAATATTTTTCTGTTTTCAAGTCATATTGTGACAGGGAAAGGATCATGTAGACAAGACAAGACATTTCAGGAAGGAGGGCAATCATTGACATCACAAGTTAGGATCAACAAGGACGTTCAGGGTTCTGGAAATTTGTATGAAGAGTTGTACTTAAAAATGATAACAATAAAAAAAATCATTTTTCACAAGTTAGAATCAACAAACAAATAAAAAATTCATGTTTTTAACAGTCGTACACTAGGAAGTCCCCTCAGATCCACAAGATACTGAAATGTTGCTATAGTGAAATGGATGTTCTTAACCTTACTGTTGGCAATGATCTTCCAACTGATAGATATTGCTTAACCTCTAGATATTATTGCATCATAACATCAAAATCATGAGATGGCTGAACTGATCAAATAGTGTAAAGCTTCGTGCCTGGTGTCAAGCTTGGAACCAAAGCTTCGTGTGAAGTCTCATTTATTCAAGATTGTCTTGTGTTAGCCCTTTAATCCCGACATAGCACAATGAGCTATACATATGGTCCAGGCTGTAGATATTGTGTATTTATGCCATACAGGAGTTATATATTATATCATGGGTGATTATATATTATATCATGGGTGATTATTTTGATATGTAACTATCGTAGATCTTTCATAGACATACCGCGGTGAAGACTGTGATCTTACAATGTCTGTACTGTGCTATTTTTGATTGCACAAATTAAGTGAATTATGTGATATTATTGAAATTTACTGTTATTGATTTATGCATCAGCTGTTTAATGTGTGTTTGTTCATATATGATACATGTATGTTTAATTTAAGATTAATTGATATTAAAATAACAGGTTAAATTCATTCTGTTAAGCATGTTTCAACTTCTTCTCAAAATATTTTAGCTCAAAGAGCCTCCATCATGTACACGTGGTGGCACGTGGTCCTGTGCAAAGCTCAGTTGACCGCTATCAGTGTAGTTCAGCAACATCTGGCGTGGCTCGCCGTATGGGTGGGTTACCCGATTCATTGCTGAATGAACTGAGAGTTTGAAGAGTAATTCCCTGCCCCACACTGAGACACGAGTAGAATAACTTGTGGTGTCGCCTAAGGCAAGAGACTTTATTCAAAATGTGCCTCTGTTCACCCAGCAGGAAATGGGTACCTGGTGAAAGTAGTGTTGGAGGGGACCCATCAAGCGCTTAATCGGCAGCTTGGGTTAGACCAGGGTAATAATGCAGGGAGCGCCTTGAGCATGCATTCGGTGTGGATATGTGCGCTATATAAATACCCTAATTATTATTATTATTATTACACTAAGAGATTGCACACCATGGAATCAGCCAGTTCCTAGTGTGAAAGAGGCGTTTTTGGTCATTCTTAACAATGTTTGCTGGTAAAAATTGATTTTATATAAATTGTAAATAGAATTGTTACTGTATGTATTATGCAAGTCTATTTGGACTCAAAAAACTTTATGAAAAATATTGTTTGGGGCCATGTTTAGATTATTTGAACTTAAAGTCGCATTTTGCTTGCCGTTTCTCTGTGGCTCATTTTAGAAACAAAACACATTATTTAATTTAATGTTTGCTAAAAACCACACAATCTGTTAAGGAAGCATTAAAACATTTTAGAATTATTTACTTAGTTTGCATTTCCTTATTTCATTTTAAAAATATATACCGGTATGCAATGAAGTCCCTCTTTGAAAATTATTTCCCTATTTTACACAACTGGCTTTAAATACAGGTCTACATAGCATTTTCTTTTCTTTTTGGCTTTTTGAGATTCACTCAGTCTACATGTGGTTATTGAATATTAATTATTCTCAGATATATGTGGTGATAAGTGCTTTTTTATGAGTATTAATTTAATCTTCTACAATCAAACAGTTTGTTTGATCATTTTTTTCAAAATCAAAACTTGAATTATAAGATAATCAAAATATAACCTTGTTTCATTTATCATGCTAACGTTATGTGATATACAAATTTCAAACCCTTTATCAACAGGTCTTTTAGTATTTTGTAGCATCAATCGGTTGGGGGTCAAAGTTTCAGAGTTTTTTCTTGTAATTTACAACAAAAGTATCACATATTTGAACATCCTGATTCCTTACATCTCCGTCAATGTCAAACATATTATATCGTATTATTATTATATTGTGATTGCAACTTTTCATATTAGATGTGGGGTGTATAATAGAAATATTTCAGTTGTTGCGCCTTCCAATCACCAATATTGCTTTTATGCCAGTTTATGAAATAAGGCCTGTTCACTGTTTATTGTTTAGGTTTTTCATCAATTTTTACATAACAGATTACAAATTCCAACTTTTAGGCCGGCTACTTGTCAAGCTTCATAAAGAAAAGCTTGTGAACATTGTAATTTTATACTTTTCTACCTGAAGATTATTTAAGTTAAACATAGATATAACTATAAAGGATTTGAATAAATCAAATAAAATGATCATGTTTTACTGTTTGTTTATTGTACAAATCATAGTATTGAAATGACAGAATGTTGATTGTCATCTTCCTATGTAAAGCCTAAAACGCAAATTTCCGAACTGTCAGTTTTATGTGTTGCTGCAAACCCTTGAGTTTTCTGTGCTTGCTCTCTAGTCTGTAGGGGCACTATAGCAGCACAGAAAAGTAAAGGTTGTGCTGTAAGTCATAAAATGACAGATTGGAAACTGGTGTTTTATGCTTGTGTGAAGCTAAATCCTGTGACCAGTCTCATTAAAATAGATCATACTTCGCGGAATTGTTAAAAATAATGATTCTATCAGGAATCAAACTCAATCTAAACGGTATTTCCTCTCCGTTACATAGGTAAAAGCTTTCACAATCAGTAACATGGGGCAGATGACTTCTGCGCTCCATTCCTTAGTACACGAAACCCGCTAAACACTATTTAAAAAGAGATTGGATCGCTGATGACTAGGTGTTGTCTGCGCAAGGAGATGGGCTGTATTCAGACTTTGCCTGTTGTCCTCTGCTACGTGAAGCGAGGGACATAGTATTCAGCTGCGTACATCCGTCCATCCCGTTTCTTGTTAGCGCGATATCTCACAAACCCTTCCACCTAAGCCTTCAAACTTGGTATCAGTCTTCATTGGGTGGATACGCAGACACAGGTCAAAATGGGTGACCTTGACCTAATTTTCAAGGTCACAACAGGACTTTGACGAGAATGTTAAGCCTTGTTAGCGCGGTATCTCACAGACCCTCCCACCTAGAACCTTCAAACGTTGTATCAGTCTTCATTGGGAGGATACACAGACACCAGTGGGTGTTCATGACCATGACCTAATTTTCAAGGTCAGGACATTGACCAGTGTGTAAAGCCTTGTTAGTGCAATATCCCACAAACCCTTCCAACTTTGAACTTGATATCAGTCTCAATTGGGTGACTAAGCAAACACCAGTTGGTTTTGGTGACCTTCACCTAAGTTTCAAGGTCAAAACAGAACTTTTACATATATGTAAAACCTTGTTAGCAGAATATCTCACAAACACTTGCACCTAGTCTTCAATCTCAGTATGAGTCTTCATTTGGGTGGATATGTAGACACCAATTGGTGTTCACGACTATGACCTAATTTTCATTGTCACGACTGGACTATGACTACCGTAGTACATGATATCTTGTTAGCGTGACAAACCCTTGCACTAAGAGCCACAAACTTGGTATAAGTCTTCATAAGGTGGATATGCAGACACCATTTAGTTATTGTGACCTTGACATTTTTCCAAGCTTGGTCACGACAGGAAAACATATAAATCAAACAACGGTAGGCTCAGGATCAACTTACGCTACAACATATAAATCAAACAACGGTAGGCTCAGGATCAACTTACGCTACAAGGTATGAATCAAACAACGGTAGGCTCAGGATCAACTTACGCTACAAGGTATAAATCAAACAATGGAAAGCTCAGTTCAACTTGTCAAATAAGGTATAAATCAAACAATGATAAACTCAGTTTCAATTTGTCCTACAAAGTGTGAATCAAACAACAGTAAGTTCAGGATCAATTTGCCCTACAAGGTATAAATCGAACAATGGTAAGCTCAGGATCAATTTGCCCTACAAAGTTTGAATCAAACAACAGTAAGTTCAGGGTCAACTTGCCCTACAAAGTATGCATCAAATAACTGCAAGCTCAGGGTCAAGTTGCCCTATAAGGTGTACACCACCTGAACGTCAAAGACAGTATCTTGAACTTGATTCTGGCCTCAACAGGAAGCCAATGGAGGCTTTTGAGAACGGGAGTGATGTGGCTAGGCCTTGGGCCCCTTGCAAGGATCCTTGCAGCAGTGTTTTGTATCACTTGGAGTTTATGCAAGGAAGATTTTGATGTACCCCAAAGGAGACTATTGCCGACATCTAATCGGGAGAGGATCAGGGATTGAACAATGCTTTTAGAAGCAGTATCAGTGAGGTTGTTCCGGATTTGACCAACGGATCGTAGATGGAAATATATAGATCTACATAAGTGGTCGACGTGATAATCCATGGTCAGGTTGAAATCACAATGCCTAGCTTTTTAGCACATTGCAAGAAGTCAATAGAGGGATCACAGACTGATATGCTAGTTTCCTCTATGGACTGGAGATGTTTTTTAGTGCCAAGAAGGATAGCCTCAGTTTTTTCAGCATCCCATGAATATCAGATGCACATGTTGTGATGTTGCTCAGAGCAGACGATGTTTGATCAGGTTTGAAGGTTTGTGTGTCATCTGCATAATTTATGAATGTTCATTCACTTGGTGTTGTTGTACCACTCGAACGATGCTGTTAGTTTATAGGACAAATACTGGCCCAAGCACAGACCCTTGGGGGACCCCACAAGTTAGGGGTTAAGGAACTAACCTGTGATCGCCAATGACAACTGATTGGAACCCTACCATATAGGATGAAAACAGACTTAGAGCTTTGCCTTCTAACTTCATTCCACAGGCAAGGACTTTCAGTAACTTGTCATGGTCGACCTTATCGAAAGCAGATGATAAATCTAGGAGAACAAAGGCACCAAGTTTACCAGTGTCAATCTCAGATCTTAAGTAATCAACTACACTAAGGACTGCTGTCTCCGTGTTGCGGTTTCCTCTGGAAATCATTCAGTGAGGCAGATATCTATAGTTGTTATGTGAATAATACGAACAATTCATTTTCAAACAGACTTTAATATCGGCCTTCAGGTCAAAAGTCACAGCAATTTCAACGATTCTTCAAAATCGGAAGGTAAAAAAAACCCCAAAAAACACAATTTCCATAAAACATGAATAATAATATCATCTGCCCAGCGTTATCGATCATGAAATCAAACTACATAAATAATAAACTTAGATTAACAGTTCCCTATTAGAGTACTCAGAGGGTCATTCTTCAAGATTTGGAAAATCTAATTCCATTTCTTCAAAGTATTATTGTTTTATGGAATAACGTTTGCTTTTAATTATTGTCATATATAGCATCAGCAAAGACGTTTGAGCAAAACATGTTCAGTAAATTTGACGGAACTTTTTATTACCGCAACTAAACTAGCAATAAAAAGTATAAAACATATGATTCTTTTCCATTCACAAATGTTAAAGGATTTATTTGAAATGATGATTGGCTTACTTTTATAAAAAAGAATTCATGTTTTGGTAATGATTCAATGACTGATAACGCTTGCCAGATGCTATTTTATGTGAAACATTCTAAACGACCGTAAGCATTCTTACTGTTTCTGTAAGGTCTTAGCTTCATGTGCCTCTGCTAATAGTTTTATAATTATCATTTTGATATCATGTTACTACAATATATACTACTTAGTGTGAAGATTAAAAAATACATAATGAAATCCAAGTTTTTCAAAGCATTTATTAATCTAAAAGAAACAACAATAGAAAACCTCTTAACAGGGAAATAGTTATTCTTTTGCGAGCGCTTCGTTCACTTTTTCTCTGAGTTGTGGGTGTGGTGACTGCAGCTCTGTACCGGAAATTAGAGACTATGGGGAGGAAGTGTGCTCAGAGATAATGTAAACAAAACACATATCTAACTGGATGCTGCTGTATCCAGCCTAAAAGAAAGAAAGTTCGTGTGCTAGATAACGCCTAGAGTTTTTGTAAGTATATTATATATGTGTTTATGATGTGTTTATATATCTTGATAATTTCATATTTATTAATTTGGAATTAATTAAACTTAAGGATGATGAAAACTGTACGGTAAGTAGATATCTTGGGGATGTAAAAACGTGTTTTTCAGTGTTATATGTATTTCTAGCTAGTTTGAGCTCAAATAAGTTGTCATATCATATTCTCTTATTATATTTTTGTGAAGGATGTCAGTTGTTAAGTAATTACATGATATTAAGTACATATATTTATATATATAACCCTGAACAAAGAAGTAATGTTGATTTTGTTTCTTTTCTATACAGTTTGTACCTGTCAAGAACCTATCAAAGAATTGTCAAAAAATCAAGATCAAAATCAAAAGGAATAAAGACAGTGTAACAAAATCACCTATGCCTTATCTTCTACATTTACACAAATTTACACTTATGCAACAGATTTTTTTTTACAAATTTAGGATTTTGGACTGTTGCGGTAATGACTGTTGCGGTAATGACGTTTTTCATATTTTTCAAAATCCTTGTTTTCCATGTTCATGTTCTAATTCCTAGCTCTTCAACAGTAGAAACTTTGTATCATTTTAAACATAACAGTGTAACATTTGTTGCTTTTACTTGGGATTACAGGTCTTTATATCACATATCGCAACAGTAGCGGTAACCCCCACATAGCAACAGTAGCGGTAACCCCCACATAGCAACAGTAGCGGTAACCCCCCACATAGCAACAGTAGCGGTAACCCCCCACATAGCACCAGTAGCGGTAACCCCCACATAGCAATAGTAGCGGTAACCCCCAACATACCAAAAGTAGCAATAACCCCCACATAGCAACAGTAGCGGTAACCCCAACATAGCAACAGTAGCGGTAAACCCCCCCCCCCCCCCACATAGAAACAGTAGCGGTAACCCCCTACATAGCAACAGTAGCGGTAACCCTCCACATAGAAACAGTAGCGGTAACCCCAAACATAGCAAAAGTAGCGATAACCCCCACATAGCAACAGTAGCGGTAACCCCCCCCCCCCCCCCCCACATAGCAACAGTAGCGGTAACCCCCACATAGCAACAGTAGCGGTAACCCCCAACATAGCAAAAGTAGCAATAACCCCCACAAAGCAACAGTAGCGGTAACCCCCAAATAGCAACAGTAGCGGTAACCCCCCCCACATAGCAACAGTAGCGGTAACCCCCACATAGCAACAGTAGCGGTAACCCCCACATAGCAACAGTAGCGGTAACCCCCAACATAGCAAAAGTAGCAATAACCCCCACATAGCAACAGTAGCGGTAACCCCCAAATAGCAACAGTAGCGGTAACCCCCCCCCCCACATAGCAACAGTAGCGGTAACCCCCAACATAGCAAAAGTAGCAATAACCCCCACATAGCAACAGTAGCGGTAACCCCCAAATAGCAACAGTAGCGGTAACCCCCCCACATAGCAACATTAGCGGTAACCCTCCACATAGCAACAGTGGCGGTAACCCCCACATAGCAACAGTAGCGGTAACCCCCAACATAGCAAAAGTAGCGATAACCCCCACATAGCAACAGTAGCGGTAACCCCCACATAGCAACAGTAGCGGTAACCCCCCCACATAGCAACAGTAGTGGTAACCCCCTACATAGCAACAGTAGCGGTAACCCCCCACACAGCAACAGTAGCGGTAACCCCCACATAGCAACAGTAGCGGTAACCCTCACATAGCAACAGTAGCGGTAACCCTCACATAGCAAAAGTAGCGGTAACCCCCCACACAGCAACAGTAGCGGTAACCCCCCCACATAGCAACAGTAGTAGTAACCCCCCACACAGCAACAGTAGCGGTAACCCCTCCACATAGCAACAGTAGCGGTAACCCCCCACATAGCACCAGTAGCAGTAACCCCCTACATAGCAACAGTAGCGGTAACCCCCCACACAGCAACAGTTGCGGTAACCCTCCACATAGAAACAGTAGCGGTAACCCCCACATAGCAACAGTAGCGGTAACCCTCACATAGCAATAGTAGCGGTAACCCCCCACACAGCAACAGTAGCGGTAACCCCCCACATAGCAACAGTAGCGGTAACCCCCCACATAGCACCAGTAGCGGTAACCCCCATATATAGCACCAGTAGCGGTAACCCCCCACTTAGCAACAGTAGCGGTAACCCCCCACACAGCAACAGTAGCGGTAACCCCCCACACAGCAACAGTAGCGGTAACCCCCCACATACCAACAGTAGCGGTAACCCCCACATAGCAACAGTAGCGATAACCCCCCACATAGCAACAGTAGCGGTAACCCCCACATAGCAACAGTAGCAGTAACCCCCACATAGCAACAGAAGCGGTAACCCCCCACATAGCAACAGTAGCGGTAACCCCCCACATAGCAACAGTAGCTGTAACCCCAAACATAGCAACAGTAGCAGTAACCCCCCACATAGCAACAGTAGCGGTAACCCCCCACATAGCAACAGTAGCGGTAACCCCCCACACAGCAACAGTAGCGGTAACCCCCATATATAGCAACAGTAGCAGTAACCCCCCACATAGCAACGGTAGCAGTAACCCCCCACATAGCACCAGTAGTGGTAACCCCCACATAGCAACAGTAGCGGTAACCCCCCACATAGCACTAGTAGCGGTAACCCCCACATAGCAACGGTAGCGGTAACCCCCCACATAGCACCAGTAGCGGTAACCCCCACATAGCAACAGTAGCGGTAACCCCCACATAGCAACAGTAGCGGTAACCCCCCACATACCAACAGTAGCGGTAACCCCCACATAGCAACAGTAGCGATAACCCCCCACATAGCAACAGTAGCGGTAACCCCCACATAGCAACAGTAGCAGTAACCCCCACATAGCAACAGAAGCGGTAACCCCCCACATAGCAACAGTAGCGGTAACCCCCCACATAGCAACAGTAGCTGTAACCCCAAACATAGCAACAGTAGCAGTAACCCCCCACATAGCAACAGTAGCGGTAACCCCCACATAGCAACAGTAGGGCTAGCCCTACTTGTTTTCAAATTCTGCTCCGGAAACGCATTTCTAAATGCGTTTCCATTGAAACCGGGAAAAAATAATTCCAGAAAGTTAAAAATCCCAAAGGCACAACTACATGCAATGATTAGTCAATATACCAAGTTTCTTGAACTAGATGTAACGGTTTTCAAATTAATGCTACGGAAACAATGTGATCACAGACAGACGGATTCACAGACGAACAGAAGGAGCCAAGGATTATATCCCCCGGGGGCATAAAAAGCATTAACATTAGGGTTTCCGTATGCATTAATTATGAGTGAGAGTAATACTAGTGTGGTGAAGCTATAGAATAATCAAAGAACGTACAAGACCATCACTGTTGTTTTAATGTATATGTTTTCTTTGCAAAGTATTAAACAACATGTAACCCCGAGGGGGTACACAATGCAGAAATGGATACATAAAGATATCTTGAGATAACATCGATATTTTGTTTGTTCAAAAACATGCGCAAAATAGTCATTTAATGACTTTGAAAACAAACATCATATTTTCAGTCTGTAAAACTTCTCTCAGCCAATCATAACCTGCCACATCACATCGCCCTTTCTCGCCAAACTGGTCAGGCTATTGCTATTGTTTACAGTATTGAGTCAGGCGGTCACTTACTTACTTGGCGTATAATTACTATACAAACAAAGAAAACAACTTTCCAGTATGATTGTTAGTTAGTGAGACATATAATGAAGACATTTACTAATTTTGGTTGAATCTTTTTGACTGTTGATAGCTTAATCACGGCTTCTACAGAGGGATCTAAAGTCAATTCATCAATGAGACTACATGGTATGTCATAGCCCTGTCATAGAACTATGTTTCGCATATCTATTTTTTAAAAAGAAACAAAATAGTGACGTAACGTAAACATGGACAGATCAGTACACATATCATATACAGTGACAGTATTGAAACAACGATTTTCGTAAACATACAACAAAGCAATTAAATGCTTAGGTTATATCTTCATTAATGGTATAAACATTAGGATACTTCATCAAGGCAAAATCTTAATATTCAATCATGTTTTGAAAATCTCTTAGATATTACGGTATAGTTATGTTTTGAATTTAGTAGTTCTAAGTTTACATTTTGTGATGAGTGGCCAGATAAAATTGAAGACAAATTAAACAAGTTAGTGAAATGTTTTAAGGAACTTATGAATAATCCTGAAGTAATTTTATATAATCTGAATGAGGTTTTGCTATATACACACTACGAAATATTCGGAAAGAGAGTCATTGAGGCATCATGTCATGAAATTGTATTAAGTTCGCAATACAAGGATATTCAGGATATACACCTTTTGACACCATGTTTCATCATGTCTTGAGCGTTTCTCAATCAAATAAAGAAACAATGTTAGTTTACAAAGAGACAACTCATCAGCGTAAAATAAATACCCTTCTATATCTTTGTTTGAGATAATGTTATTTTAAATTTTAAATATTTGTAAACTTCTAACGCAAACAACTGCCTGAAATAACAAATATGTATACATATAAGTTTGAATGCACAAAGTTTAGTTTACATATCATGTGACCAAAGCCTACCTTATTGAAGTCACTGTAAACGCAAAATACTCCATCTCATGTGTACTGTATGTGTTCATCTTAAGACAGAAACAATGCATATGATAAATTCTAAATGTTTAATTTTTGATTGGATCTAGTTCGTCTTATTGTTGACTAATGGATGACTAGTGCTTTGACAACTGGGCGTGTCATAGATGGGCAGACATGCTTGATCTCTAAAACAACATCCCCTAATTCTTGTAACAACATTGTCAAAGAGTGTGAAATATCCCAAGCGCGACTCCCTAGGCCTGTAATTACATAATCAGTTACGATGTGCCATAACTGTTTAATTACTACTCTGTTTTATTGCCGGACAGATGAAGCTTCTAAATCGTGCTAAAAGATGTTTATTCTGTTTATTTACCACCATTGTCTGTTATATTTACATTGATTAGGCCCATTTCCGTTCTGTATATGATGTAATAATACACAATCTGTAAAACTTCTCTCAGCCTATCATAACCTGCCACATCACATCGCCCTTTCTCGCATGCGCAGTAAAGGCAATATCGTTCACCCGGTAGAATCCCTTTTCAGACTGTCAAATTGAGAAGCCTAAAATTTTCGCACTTTGAAGGGCGATATCTTTGTTAATAGAGGACCGATGAAAACGTTTTTTGGTGTTTTTTGAAGTTGACAATGTTTTCTGTACATATTTACCAATTAACATGGGAAAAATTATGAGGTTTCTTGTTGTTTAATAGAAATAGAAACGAAAATCCTGAATTTTCAAAATCGGAAACGTATGTTGACTTTTTTCGTAAAACAATTGTGCTTGTACGTTAATCTGACAAAAACATACATGATATCCATGTCAAATGAAATGTAAAACAATGTTTTGTGTCGAATTAACCCTTTACAAATTTATGATCTGCCGAAATCATTTTCCATTTAAACTATTTTACTAGTTTGAATGACTTCCGTCACGTGGTCTAAAAGTCCGCAGCAAATTATGGAAATGAGTTGAGTGTAAAACTTGGACTGATTTCCCCACTTTGGGTCGAGAGCCGTTTCGGGTCGCTACATGTGTCTGTCTTTGAAACGAACCTAAGTGCCATATTTATTGATTATCGTATATCATATAAATCTTATCTTATCTTATCTTATCTTATCTTATCTTATCTTATCTTATCTTATCTTATCTTATCTTATCTTATCTTATCTTATCTTATCTTATCTTATCTTATCTTATCTTATCTTATCTTATCTTATCTTATCTTATCTTATCTTATCTTATCCACTTTCTCACTGCAATAATATTAGCAGCCGTGTAATAAGTTAAATACCTTAACAGCGGCATAAACCAAAAGTCACCTCACCTTGTAATATTGTCAGGCTGCAATGACAACACTCAATTAACTTCAAGCAGAGAGCATCATATATTAATCTACTTAGACAAATTACGACTCTGCTTAGCAACACGCACACTTTCAGTGTATGAATCTATTTGTGTTGTGTAATTTCAATATTCATAACATTATTCTTGATATCAGGGTTTAAAGGGGCAGTAGCACGTTTTTTCATAATTTTATATTTCAAAATTTTCACTGATAATTGTATGTTATTGCTTAATATATTATTTTGATTGTGTAATAAATCTCATTACACAAGCCAATCGGCCATAGACAGAGGACAAAGTATGAAGATTCACATGAAATCCATTGGCCGCCATTTTTTTGTGAACACCTTTAATTCATTTTCTGCAAGAAAAAGGTATCGCATGGCTAAACTTTACATCATGTATTTGAATTATTACTGCTCCTTTAAGTTTAAATACATTGTCTTTCAATTTGAACCATTAATTTTCATTTTCTTGACATCACCTTATATTCCCCCTAAAAACGTGCTACTGCCCCTTTAAACATGAACTCCTCGTTGCACATTCAAAACGGATTCTCCATATTTTATGAACGCTTCAATCACTTTCAGCATAAATTATTGAGTTTAACATCAATCAAATTAGTGTATAATTTAAGATTTATCTGAAGGTCATATCGCCGTTATTATAAGCAGCTTAAAGAGCCAATTTATGGAGTCAAATATGAACAACTTTTTCATTTGTTTAATCCAGAAGCATCGACTGTTGCCAACAAGTATTCTTAGTCACAGCATGCAGATGAATCAGCCAAACGCTATTTTGGAAACTTTATTTTTTAAAACAATAAACAGTTGATATAACTAGTTTCTATATAAAGATTTCTTTGATCTCCCTTGATGCTCATATATAAAACTGTTCTGAATTTTGATTGAAAACTTCGGTAATTATGTTACATTTTTAGTAGACGTTCAATATGTGAAAGGTTTAGGTAGAATTTATAAAGGTTTGTATCGAAGCCAAACATTGCGACATAAAACGTTATCCAACTTCCACATTGTTTTAACTCAAAGACGGATGGACAGACGAAGATGAAAAGATAAAAATAATCCAGTTTGTAGTTGATCAATAGCTTTAGTCGTGTCAAATCACACTCACTTGCGTCAACATTATTAAGATTTCTAAGATCATTTTATGTTACAATACTTTTCAATAAGTTCACTGAATATGTTTAATAAGATAAATCATATTACAATGTAAGTAAGTAATGCGTTTATCAAACCTAATTCATTTTATATGTTCAATTTGAGTTACCCGTTTTAAAGTTTCGAATGTTCAAATATTTCATCATTCCCATTTCATACAGAAGTTCGATACGAATTATCAGAAACATTATGTGTATGGATATGTTTTTCTTCAGTTGAATCGTAATTGCTATTGTGTACAAAATAGATATTCAAAAGGCTAATTTCCTGGACATATAGACTTGCTTTGGTTTGTGTCCAGCCTGTAAACAGTGACAGTGAGTTTGGTATAATAATTAGTCAGGAGGACAGGGGGACAGGAGGACAGGCTACTGAACACCCAAGCTGGGTAGCTGTTTTGTTGATTGGTTGGGCTCGCTGAACGTTGGAGAGATTTGAATCAATCAAAGCTGGGTCAGAATGCAGGTATGACGTGATTTATTTGTCTTCGTTTATCTTCTTTAATGTACATATAGTTAACTTGTGCTTCTTCTTCTTAAATCGTTCCATTTTATATTAACAAATTATCCCATTAATGAGTCTTATATAGGTTTAGTAAAGTTTACTCACTCATTCCAAGATAAATCACCGATTTAATTATTCAGATGAAACAATCCTTTTAATATGTATTGAGAACGTAGTATCTATGAATGCCGGGATAGCAATTTTGAACTACGTTTGCAGATTTATTCAGCATTCATATATATTTTAAAGAATACGATTGAGAATATCTATCAAAGTTAAAGTGAGAAGATGATTTATAAGCAAGTATTTTGATAGTTGGTAAATATTTACACAGTATACCTTGCTCCTTGTTATTTGGATTTTCAAAAAGTTAGAAATTTTTGGCTAAACTAAATGATAGGGCAACTCTTCACAGACAAAATATTGAGAATACTTTCATCATGTTTCTCTTTTTATTCTACAGGGTGGCATCTGACTCGGTTCTCCAAAGGTGCTGTTGTGGGGGGACGTAACCTTGTGTTGGAGATACGTCTGTTCGAGGTGTCCAATCCCATGTCAGCTTTCCCCGCCATTAGCTTATGGGTGAACAGCTGCAGGCATCTGTTCTTGGACGTCTCCAGAACTGCTCTGCCAGGATTGGTATAACAAGGTTGTCTTTCCTTGTTAAGAGTAAGGCACCATGCTTATCATGGTGGATAGGGACCACACAGTCCCCAGTGTGGATGCGCCAGTTTAGTGTAGGGTACACCTCAGTAGGTTTAGTTTAGAGATAGGTTCCCCTCAGACTTCTCCGACACCTGGTTGCTAGCTTCACATACATGCACCTGGAATGGCGGTCACGGTGAGTTCCCAAATTTCATTCATTGTTTGATTGGTATAATCTATGTCAAGAGCTTAGAACAGAAAAAATTATCAATCTGTTTTAAATAGTTTATTTAGATTCTAGGGTTGTACATCATTAATGCCTTTGTTGAATCAAAATAAACAATAACAAATCTAAGTATTAATTTACCCATTATCGAAGTGGATCTAAAAGCTAACTAGATAATTTTAAGTCGTTATCAATAATAACAAGAAAGATTCCAAGTAATAATTTACCCATTAGCAAAGGTGATTTATAAAGCTAACTTGATATTCAAGTAGATGTTTAATAATCTTAAGTTGTAATTTAAAAAAAAAAATTTCAAATATTTTTTATTCAATTCAATTCAGCAGGGATAATTTGATTCAGGTCATGTATAACATTGTTGTATGATGAAGCGCCCTTAAAATATTGGCTACATGGGTACAACATATGCAATCACAACACATTGATAAAGGTTTTCCATTTGGCATGAAATGAAGGTAAAGTATTATTTTTACATGCAATAATTTTTTTAACTTTAACAACACCCTTGATAATATTTCCAAAACTGTCAATTGATAATTTATTCTGTTTGATACTGGTGATATGAATATATTTTTTGGCTAATAGAATAATGTGTGAAACTAAAAGACTGATCTGGCTGTTGCAAAAGAGAATATCAGGATCAGAGATAATATCAAAGTATGGGATATGTGGAGTAATAAAGTTTTCAACCTTTCTCCAAAATTCATGTACATATGTACATTTAATGAAAACATGAGCAAGGTTTTCAGGTTCAGTACCACAAAAAGAGCATATATTTGTATCTACTATTTTCATTTGCAACAGCTCTTTTCTAGTGTAAATAGCTCTATTAATGAATCTATATTGAAAGTCTAAAAGTTTAATATCCTTAGTACAATTTCTATATTTCTTAAACACATCTTTCCATGAAATATCTAAATTCAGTTGTCTCTCCCACTTTTGACAAACTTTAAGTGGTGTGTCATCAGAAATAAGCTTATCATAAAAATTCCTACATCCTTTCTTTTGTGAGAGTAATTCTTGGAGAGTTTGGTTCAATGTAAGGTTTTGTGTGCAAGTTTCATGAGCTAAAAGGGTATTTTTCCAAGTCTTAGGGATATTCAAAATTATCTTATTATATTTAAGGACTGTGCCCTTGATGTGATAAAGTTGTTTCAGTTCATTAAAAGGCAGAAATGAATGATCACCCCAAATATCTCTTATTTTGTGAATACCCCTATTGAACCAATTCTCAATTAACAAGTTACTATTTCTAAACTGGTGATTTAACCATAAAGGCTCAGCTAATCTCTCTTCTGGAAGAGATGTATTTATCATATGTTGTGTTTTGTAATATTTACTCCACAAAGCTAAAACGTCATTCCAGAATGGGTTGTCAACTGTTACATGACTGTTAATTTGTGCCCCCATAAGAAATATTTTTCTAAAAGAGAATAGACTTAAATTATAAATGGAGTATTTGTTCATATATCTTCTAAGGCAGGATAATTTAAGTGCATTAATAAAAGATTTAATATCTGTCATTCTAGGTCCACCTTCTTCATATTTTCTACATATGGTTGTCCTTTTAATTTTGTCCTTACCATCCCACATAAAATTATATATGATCTTATTCATCTGGTTAATGAAATCTGTTGGGCGAGTAGGCAATACAGAAAAAATGTGTACTAGAGATTATAATACAAGTGTTTTTAAAACTGTAATTTTCCCTTGTAAGGTTAATTTTCTTCTTTTCCAACCAGCAAGAAGTCTTCTGATAATATGTAATCTTCTTCTGGTATTGAATACCCATAAGTTTTCCAATTAAGGGTTGAGATATATTCCAAGGATGTTAAAATCACCTTCGTGTCAGTCTAAACTACTTTCTGGGCATAATTTTACTTTGCTTTCAATCATTGATCCTATCCAGATTGCTTTTGTTTTTAGCTCACCTTGACAAAGTAAATGTGAGCTTATGTCGTGGCGCTTCGTCTGTCGTCTGGCTGTCTGTCCGTCTGTCCGTCCGTCTGTCTGTAAACTTTCACGAAAAAGACTACTCCTTAACGAATCCAGATATCATTCTGAAATTGTAGTATGTTATACCCATGGTGATTCCTCACAGAAAGGTAGACGTTTCAGTTTTGAGAATCCAAGATGGCCGCCATGGCAGCCATATTGAATTTTCAATTAGATTTCACGAAAAGGACTACTTGTTCTAAACCAATCTAGATATCATTTTTAAATTGTAGTATGTTATACCTATAGTGATTCCGCACAGAAAGGTAGACGTTTCAGTTTTGAGAATCCAAGATGGCTGCGATAGCAGCCATATTGACTTTTCAGCTGCAGATGACACATCATTATTATTAAATTTTAAGCTTTCATCAAGTGATCACTCGCACCATATAAATCCTCTAATTTGAACTTACTAATCATAATATTATCTTGAATATGGAATATTTAAGATTGTCATGCAAGTTGTTCTATATTTGTAAGTGTTTCTAAAATAAATTAAGATGAAAGACAAACATAATTAATTAATTTGTTTAAAATCTTTATGTCAACTAACTGCAAAAACCCAATCACATTAAACATCATGTTAAAATTTAAACAATGGTATCTCCCTTATATTCCTTTAAATACCACACATAAGGGGTCAACCAGAGTTCAGATATTCCTGTTGAGTCCACTATGCTCTTCAAATACACATCCCAAAACAGGCTGCTAGCATCACAGTGTCAGCTGCTAGTCTGTTGCATAATCAACCTGACCAAATTGATATGGTACAGCATTATGCTATATGGCCATGTGTATGCAATAAGAGTTATGGAAATTAGACTTGTATTCTCATGACAGTGATATGTTCTTTCTAAGAATAGCAACTTACACAAAACTTGTCAACAATAAGCTTTGTGTTTAGCAATCTACATGATAAGTTGATCTGGAAAGAGTTATTTTGCATCAGGTTCCAGTTCCTGTGTTTTACTCATATTTGTACCATTTCTTTATCTAACAGAAGTTCTTCTTGACACAAAATCAATTTAGGACATAAGCTAACTATGTTTTGAGAATTATATATATTTTTCACAACAATGCATGTTCTCTCCTGTCAAGTCTTTTAATACCACACATAAGGGCTTAGCCAGAGTTTAGGTTTATATGCTCAGCACACTATGCTTCTCCAAATACACAAACTGCTACACTCTCCTAAAATAATAATGGCAGCCATAATCAATTATCATATAAAAGATGGTTATAAAATTAAACCATATAACCACATCATTCATTTTAAGGTGAGCTTCTGTACCCTCGGTACTTTTATTGTAAGAGATATACCTACTAGTAGGAAACTTTTTCAAAATATAAAGAAGAAAAGCATTTGTACAAAAAGTTAACATAAGTAATGGTGGCAATCTTATAAATGATAAAGCATTCAATATTGTAAGACATAAATGCATTTAAAAAAATCAATTTCAACATGAAAATCCATTTTAATGGATCAGAAGAAGACCAGGGGGATGCCGGGCTAGAAGGAAGACCCAGGGGGATGATAGGCCTGAGGAAGACCCACGGGGATGCCAATGCATTTGTTAAATCAATCTTAGCAATCACATCTAAACAACAAAGTAATTTACTAATAATGACAAGTATCTTAAATGCTCCTGTTCAATCAAATATAAAAATCAAATCTATTTTCCAGGACGGGAGAAGACCCAGAGGGATGCCTGGCCAGATGAAGACCAAGGGACATGCCAGTCCAGAGGAAGACCCAAGGCAATGCCGGTCCAGAAGGAAGACCCAGGAAGATGCCAGGCAAGAAGGAAGACCAAGGGCCATGCCGGGCCAGAAGGAAGACCAAGGGCCATGCCGGGCCAGAAGGAAGACCAAGGGCCATGCTGGGCCATAAGGAAGACCAAGGGCCATGCCGGGCAAGAAGGAAGACCAAGGGCCATGCCGGGCCAGAAGGAAGACCAAGGCCATGCCGCGCCAGAAAGAAGACCAAGGGCCATGCCGCGCCAGAAAGAAGACCAAGGGCCATGCCAGGCCAGAAAGAAGACCAAGGGCCATGCCAGGCCAGAAAGAAGACCAAGGGCCATGCCGGGCCAGAAGGAAAACCAAGGGCCATGCCAGGCCATAAGGAAGTCCAGGGGGCATGTGGGGCCAGAAGGAAGACCAAGGGAGATGCGGGGCCAGAAGGATGACCCAGGGCCATGCCGGGCCAGAAAGAAGACCAAGGGCCATGCCGGGCCAGAAAGAAGACCAAGGGCCATGCCGGTCCAAAGGAAGACTCAGGGAGATGCTGGGCCAGAAGGAAGACTAAGGGCCATGCCAGGCCAGAAGGAAGACCAAGGGAGATGCCGGGGCCAGATGAAGACCAAGGGCCATGCCAGGCCAGAAGGAAGACCATGGGGCATGCCAGCCTAGAGGAAGACCAAGGGGCATGCAAGCCCAAAGGAAGACCCAGGGCCATGCCGGTCCAAAGGAAGACCCAGGGAGATGCCGGGCGAGAAGGAAGACCAAGGACCATGCCGGGCGAGAAGGAAGACCAAGGGAGATGCTGGGCCAGAAAGAAGATCAAGGGAGATGCCGGGCCAGAAAGAAGACCAAGGGCCATGCCGGGCCAGAAGAAAGACCAAGGGGCATGCCAGCCCAGAGAAAGACCCAGGGGCATGCCAGTCCAGAGGAAGACCCAGGCCATGCTGGGAGATGCCGGGCCAGAAGGAAGACCAAGGGAGATGCCGGGCCAGAAGGAAGACCCACGGAGATGTTGGGCCAGAAGGAAGACCAAGGGCCATGCCGGGCCAGAAGGAAGACCAAGGGAGATGTCGGGCCAGAAGGAAGACCAAGGGCCATGCCGGGCCAGAAGGAAGACCCAGGGGCATGCCAGCCCAGAGGAAGACCCAGGGAGATGCCAGGCCAGAAGGA
This sequence comes from Steromphala cineraria, assembly GCA_916613615.1. Classification (NCBI taxonomy): domain Eukaryota; kingdom Metazoa; phylum Mollusca; class Gastropoda; order Trochida; family Trochidae; genus Steromphala; species Steromphala cineraria. Next base: position 73,272,465 of record OU744724.1, on the reverse strand, counting down.
AGACCAAGGGAGATGCCAGGCCAGAAGGAAGACCAAGGGCCATGCCGGGCCAGAAGGAAGACCAAGGGCCATGCCGGGCCAGAAGGAAGACCAAGGGCCATGCCGGGCCAGAAGGAAGACAAAGGGCCATGCCGGGCCAGAAGGAAGACCAAGGGGCATGCCAGCCCAGAGGAAGACCCAGGGAGATGCCAGGCCAGAAGGAAGACCAAGGGCCATGCCGGGCAAGAAGGAAGACCCAAATGGGCGATGCTAGATGCAGCGACTGAGTGAGTATGAATCATATCTATTTTGCACACAAGTAAATATAAATTATAAATTTGAAGGTGCTTATGGCTGAATTATTGCACACTCCATAAAACAACTTACTCACTAAATAAAATTCACATGAAACACTGATTTATTTCAATTCACACTGTCCCAATTTTGACCCGATTTCATATCCAAGTAAACATAAATCCTAAATAGTACCAAGCAATAATTTTCACCTGTGCAAAACAATTAATGAATTATTCTTCCATTAGCGGATAGGGCTTCCCCGCGCTATTTTTAGACATCTTGTGCCGTTTCCATATAAGGAAAGTTCTAAACGGCCTTGACCTTAATATCGGTGAAGACAGGACCAAGTCTATCGCCGTGAGGTAGTGTTTTGAGTCAAGCAGAATAATGCACGTCGACAAAGAGAATTAATCCAGACAGTTGTTTTAGCTTCAGTGTTTTAAACAACAAATCAACAAAGTCAATGTATCTAGTCACAAGTTCTTGGTTCGTAGTGCGATTCTGATATCCATATTCCATGATGATCAAAACACATTCGATCGGCTTCAGTCGATTTTTGTCACTGAGTCTGATTTACTGGAGAAATTGTTTATTCCTATTGTTCGTATACAAAATTTTCAAGAATTGTTTATCACTTCTTCTGTTGGCCTACATCTAAATCATGTTTGTTGTCAAGTGACAGGTGACTGTCTCAAGCGGAGACTATGTTTAGAAAAAACCTGCACTGCACAGAGAAAATTCATCATTCATTCATTAATTCATTCATTCATTCATTCATTCGAGCTTAGTTTTTTTTAATAAAACAGAATACATTACGTCAAAAATCCATTTACAATAAAATCTAATTTTTTTCTTATGGTATTTCACAAGAAAAGATTTTGTTCAATGTGTCAATTGTAAAACGCAAGTACAAATGTGAAAGATAATACCAGTATGTTCAGTGAAATGAAGGTAAAATATCCACCATAATTTTATTTTTTGAGTTGCTTTTTAGACCCTAGAATTTAAGAATCGTCAATATTTATGATTTAAATAATCAATTACCTGTATTCATCTACCTATGTAAGAACCTTGTGTATGTTTTCTGGATTATCAAATAGGGAGTTGATGATACTTTTAAGAGGATATTAATTGAAGATTGGGGATATGTATGTGTTAAGAAAAGGGAATTTAGGAAAAGTTCTCATCAAATTTTAGTGTTTTAGACCAATGCTTAAAATACAAGTATTTGCCTTGTGGGCATTGAGTCACAATGTAAGAGTCAAAAGTTGTGATTTGTTTTAATTTCATGACAATTTGAAAATTATCAATGAATAAGGGAGCAAGACAAAAGCCACCCGGACAAAAGCCACCCACTTATTTATTGTAATATACTTATAAAATGAGTATAATAATACTATATTATGATACCATATGATATTACTTAATCATAATATTCATCCACTAACAATATTCTGAATAAAAAAAAAAAATGATAACAAGTTTTTTTAACGATATGCAAAGGTATTTTATGATATACTTACATCATCTTTAAAATGTTTAACATAGAAAAGAGGGTACGCTTTGAAAACCTTTAAGTGTTTTATAGTAAATCTTAAAATTATGAATGGGCAGTGTACTTTGGTCTGATTGGTTAATCTTAAGTTAATTATGATGTATTTTCAAATAAATGGCTTATTTTTTAAACCGGATAATGTCTCGATATTTTGGATGTTTGGATTTAATGAATTCCATAGTTTTATTGTGTCAGGTAAAAAAGACCTAGCATAAGTCACTGTTCTACACTTTAAGGTTCACACTGATGAATTTTCTCTGAGATAGTAGTCATTTGAACTTGGTGTTTTTGGTAGGAGGTCAATAGGATATTGAGTTGCTGGATTGTTTTTCATTTTATAAAAAGTAGTCAATTTAGATATATATCTACGTTCTGCTAGTGGTTTCTTATTTGTTTCGTCATAAATTGTCGTATGGCTTGTTCCGCGAACTGCTCCACATATGGATCTTAACGCATCCAAGTTCAGCTTTTCTTAGTAAGTTGCATTGCTCTTGAGTGCAATTATCCCAAATATGCCTACAATAATCAAATATTGGTATTATGTAAGATTCATAAATAATTTCTAAACTTTTACGCGATAGCCGTTAAGCTTTGATCACAAAGTCAAATCTATTTTATTAATTTGTTTCTGATTAAATAAATATGGTAGAACATGGAGCACAGGAAATGTCCACATCTTAAAAATGACTAATGTATCATGAGAACTACAGTTTCTGTGTTGTTTGTTAAAAACTTTAAAATTTGGGTGGGTTTTGTCTGGATGGTTTTTGTCCGGGTGGTTTTTGTTCGGGTGGTTTTTGTCTGGGTGGCTTTTGTTCGGGTGGTTTTTGTCCGGGTGGCTTTTGTTCGGGTGGTTTTTGTCCGGGTGGCTTTTGTCCGGGTGACTTTTGTCCTAGACCCATGAATAAAATCATTGATGTAAATATTCAGATTGAATTAAAGTTAACATATAGGTGTCTATTTTCTATAAATCAGATTTTATTTTTTTCTTACACAACTTAAAAACAGCCACTATGGTTATTTGTCTTAACCCCTCTTTTCAGGAACTAAATTAAATTAAATAGAATCTAGGACTGTCAGTTGGTGCCAAGGGCTTTTGGACATTCTGCTGAGTCATGGATGATCTATCTCTGAAGATATGTTGAGTACAAAAAGTATCTAACTATGTGAACACACCTGTTTCATTCATTATACTGCGTACAATGTGATTGGTCCCATCAAAATCCTAAGAAATGTTGTATTTCACCTAAAAAATGACTTAAAATACATACATCTTAATGAATCATGAAACCTTTAACTTTAATTAGGTTTTGTTGGCATTGGAAATTGATAATCATGCTAACATGTACCTAAAAAACTTAATTAAAATTATCATTTGTGATTCATCTGTCAAAAAAGTTTGACACATCAAAACAAATTTTAAACATAAGTCTTTTTTTCTTTTTAAACAGTCTTAAATTTAAGTAACAAAATAACGGTAATCATTTAAGCATATTAAGGACTTATAGAGTTTCCTTTGATCAATCTGACTTTTCGATAACTTTTGGGATTATGTAAATGCATTAAAACTTGTGATACAGATATTGTGTCTACCAACATGTGAAATCTTACATCTTGCATTTTAACAGGACTGTTTTGTGTACCTTTCTCAATGGCAGTTGCAGAAAGAATCATAATGATAATTTACATGAACACCTAAAAATTATAGCCATTGGTTCTGTAGCTCATCAAGCATTATATGATAGAATATACAAATGACCACAGATTTACCTAATGAGTGAAATTGAAAAGGGAGAAAAAGATTAGCCCGGTCAATTATTACAATATTTATTTATAATAAAGTTTTGAGAAACAGACTGTAAAATCACCAATAATCCCCAGCATCCTAATTAATTTTATATGCAACAAACTAATTTATTTTAAATCAGATCTTTTATTTTGTTTATGTTTAATGAAGCGCAAACACACATCCCATTAGTTAATGCCAATTCTGTATCTTCTCATTTGGCTTGTTTTCTTCAGCTGGTCCTCCCTGAAAACTCTCTGCATCACATCATCTGTCTAGGAAACTACTGTCCCAAGTCACATCTTCCCCTTTCACTTCTCTTTCCTCTTGAAAACCCTTCAAACAAAAAAAGTAACATAATACACAATAGAAATAACAAATTAGTCATACCAGTATTGTAATGTTGATAATAAACTCTTCAGGTGCTTATAGATTGTTGAAAAGATAAAAGTTTGATGAAATTTATGTCTTTAAATTCCCAGTTTTTATCTTTATTAGAATAGAGCATAGAATGGTGTTTCCATCAAAACAAACATGTGTCAATCAGTCAATCTTTATTTGTACTTATAGGCCACAGGCCTGTAGCACAATGTGCATACAATATGCTCAGGCAGGATAGAGTACATTTTTTCTGAGTAAAAAGGCATAGTATAGAAACATTGACAGATTTTCTAAATGCGTTTTGCTAGAGTGAGTTAATAGAGATATAAATTTATAAAAATTATGATGTAAAATAATATTTCTTAATGTACTTCTTTCTCAAAGTGAGGTAGGCAGGACAAACACAAAGGAAATGATATTCATCTTAAATAAGATTTAAATTACACATTTTACAAATTCTATCTTCTCTTTTTAGTCCAATATATCTGCTGGTTTCTATTAGTAAATCATGCGATGAGCGACAAATATATGATATAATGGACTATACAGAAACATATCAGATTCCAGGCCTTCTTTTACTTATTGATTTTGAAAAGGCTTTTGATTCAGTTGATAGAAATTTTATGCAAAATGTGCTCAACTTATTTAATTTTGGACCAAGTCTCAAGAATTGGATACATGTTTTGCTAAATGATACTGAATCAAGTGTATTAGTAAATGGATTTGCAACAGATTTTTGTAAGATAACTAGAGGTTGTCGCCAAGGAGATCCAGTATCCCCATATATTTTTATTCTATGCGCAGAAGTTCTAGCTCTACTAATAATATATAACAAGAAGATTAAGGGAATAAATATTGGAAATATTCAAAGCCTTCTAGCACAATTTGCAGATGACACTACGGTGACATTAGATGGAACAGAAGCAAGTCTTTATGCAGTTCTTAATACTTAAGCTTTTTTTGCAAGGTTTTCGGGGTTAAAAGTAAATGCAGAAAAAATAGGATAGGATAAAAAAAAAGATCTAGGTTAAAGATGTGTAAGGAATGGAATTTGGATTGGACACAGTCAAAATTCAGACTGTTGGGATTGGACTTTGATGTTGAGTTAAACGACATGGTAGACCATAACTACAAAGATAAATTGGACAAAATATACAAGGAAATGAACATTTGGTCTTTAAGATACTTGACACCAATGGGTAGAAATGTCATTTTAAAATCTTGGCTTTTACCAAAATTAAATCATATATTTTCATCAATACCTAGCCCTCCGGACGAGGTAATAGAAAGCCTTCAGAAGAGATGTTTTAATTTTATATGGCAAGGAAAAAAAGATAAAGTAAGGAGGGAAATAATGCATTGTAAACCTAAAGATGGAGGAATAAGTATGCCTATAATTAAAAATACTATAATTGCCCAAAAAGTAATGTGGATCAAACGGCTGTTGACTGAAAACCTTAAATATATATATATATTGCAAATGAATGCCTAGTTGATTCAAATAAACTTTATGCGTCAGACTCAGAATATGTATATAGAAATAATCTTCCCTATGTTTCAAATAGATTTTGGAGAGACGTATTAATGTCATGGTGTCACTATCTTAAGAAGTGTTACGAAAATGTAAAAACTTTTTCGGATATTTATTGCCAGTCAAGGGCAAAAATAATAATCCATTAAATGCTGTCCTTTTAATAGTGAAACATACTTTATATAAATTTAGTGTAAAAAAGATAAAGCCCACTTTCAAAGTTTTTCAACAGGAAATACTGAACTACTACAGAGCCACAAAATACATAGCATTTTCAAAGCAAATCCAACAAAATTTTATTCTTTCTGGTCTTCCTTCCATACACTCTTCTCAAATATTGATGATAAATGATACATCCTTGTTTTACACCTATTTGGCTTTCAAATGTATCAGATATTAGATTATTGTTTCTAATACACATTTTGACGTTGTCATAAAGACTCCTTAACAGTTTACCCATTTTGATGCTAACATAATTATTATCAAGAAGAGTCCACAATTTGCCTATGTCAACTGAATCAAAAGCCTTTGCAAAGTCTACAAAGAGAACATAGAATTTAGAACCTTTAGTATTGTATAACTGTATATTGTATAGGGTAAGTGAATTTAGAACAAATATGTGGTCAGTAGTAGTGTATCCTTTCCTATAACCAGCTTGGGATTCGGTTATCTTATCAAATGATTCTGCCCAGAATACCAAACGTTTATTAATAATGGCAGTGAATATATTACTAAATACACTCTATAATTTTCAATTTCATTTTTATCCCCTTGCTTATGAATGGGTATGATGATGCCAACCGACCACGAATGAGAAAAACCCAATTTTCGAGGATGACATTAAACAACAATTCAAGATATATATATATATAGTAAAATATCTGATGAGTGTAGGAAGAATTCTGAAATAGTATTATCAAGTCCAGGTGATTTGTTCAGTTTCAGTTTTGTAATGCTATCTAGAATTTCTTCTCGTGATATTGGAGCGTCAAGAATGTCATTGGCCATTGAGTTATCCAATACTTGATGATTATTCGTATCCGACTGATCAGCTGTATGATTATCTATGTCATCATTTGCTTCAGGTGTAGAGAATAATTTTTTGAAATATGAATACGAGTCAATGACTCTGTAACTAATCAGGCTTTATTTCATTCATAAAATGCATGGTGAATTTTGGTAAAACAGCTCTTTCAAGTTAATTTCTTTTCTATCACTGCTAGCATTATGGCAGGGAGAAAGATTGCTATTGTAGCTATGCAATCAAGAGGCCCATGGTTCGAATCCCGCCAAGTGCTCTGCAGTCTGTAGTAGAGAGCTGCTCTACGAGCAGTAAGGTTTCGGTGCAATTCTAAACTGAATTTCAGCGCAGTTCCACCCATGGTTCGCTAGTTCCAGCTCATGCTCGCAGGTTTCACTGCAATGCATAGCTACTAGTGTTGCAGGCTTTCTCCCTGCATTAAAGGGACATTAACTATTTTGATGTTTCTAATACAACATATTATTCAAAACACCTATAAATTGTATCAATCGGTAGATAAACCTTTTAACTACAATTAGGTATATGAGAGTATGCTCACAAATTACATTAAGTCGATGTTATTATGTTCAAAAGACATTTTTGTAACAGGAAGTGCGCGCTAGTGAATTGTGATGTCACTGAGCAGATTTCCAATATTTGCATACTACGTCAGCTCGCCTATTATCATCCGCAATATCAATATATTACTAACAATTACCAACATTATATTACCAAGACAACAATAAATTATTTAATGATTATGTTAAAGTGACACAGAGTAGCTTTCTTAAATTTTTATTTGGTTTTGATAAGCTATATGATATCTAATATGCTGATTGAAGTACATATCTCATCACTTGACTTGCAAATATATCCATTTATGCATACTATCTCTAAAATGCATGATTTTATGGAAAAATCAAGAAATCATCTCAAATACGTTTAATATTCGAAATTATGCATCCAATTAGTCTACCTATTAGTTACAATACCTACTAATCACTATCGAATCGAATATATCTTCCTGTCAGCTTATGACAAGGTTTCAAAATTAGGTTTGGCGAATTTGCGCGCGCCATTTGAGCCACATTGTCCGGTTTTCGATCAAAATCCCGACTTTGAATGCCCGTATTTTTGCTCTATTGTACTGATTGACCTATAACTTGTGATTTTCAGTAACAGTTAGTGGTTCCCGATGTAATAACATCGATTTCAAAATTTGACATATGTGATCCTATCGACATACTCTGTGTCACTTTAATATTGAATTACCAATTAACATAACATTCTTCTAAACATTCCATGTAGCTTTTCTTTTCCTTTTCACCCGTTGCCATCTGTGTTTACATTCAGTGTGTAAGCAGACAACAACATGGATATAGTAAATTCGTAACCAAACGAACTCGTACCGAAAACGTTTCCTCATTATATTTATAAGTTTTGATAATTCATCATTCATTTCGTCTAAATATGTAACCATAACTATGTTGACACCAAGATTATACTTAACGTGAGCGAAAAACTGCAAATAGCTTTTTAGTTGATATCTTATTAGGCATATTCAAAATTTCTATGCAAATTAGGCAGTTTTTCATTCCGATAAGGACCGAGTTAACTTAATTCATAAACGGTTGGTAATATAATCAACTTATGTAAATTACTTCAAATTATTCTTTCAAAATTCGAAAGATCATAAATGATATCAGGAATATTCTTTCACGTGACTCTACAGTCAGCCATATACGGAAGAGCGACTGCACAACTCGACTTATCAAGCCTTTTGAGGTCTGTAATCCACGTGATTTTGACTCTGAATTTTGACTTCATAGCTATAAAATTATATATATAAATATTTATTGACAATATCTTAAGGGTAAATATAAAATACTTTTACACATTGAAATAATTTCAAAATCAGAACGTGCGATGTATGTTATAATGAGTGTATTTAGCCTAAATAGCCTTTATTGTTAAGAATGATTGCTAAAATGATAAACATATCACTAATGACTAATAAACCATCAAATGGACTGCGGATACTTGTTCGTCGTTTTGTTATAGGCAAGAGTTTCTTTTCGGTACGAATTCCCGATGGGAAAGGCTTCGTTTTGGGCACGAATTCACCCACAGCCACAATGACCACAATGCTTTGCGAGAGAAAGTTATAAACTCGATCTACTTATATCCTGGGGAAACACCTCTTCTAAATATTTCGGTTTCTAAGCTTATTTCAGGTCAAACTAAATGGTGGTAATTTGTGTTTATATGTTTAAATGATATAGATTTTTAGCAGTGTTCTTAAATTTGTATCAAAACACTCAATGTCCCTTTAAAACTTGAAGGGATGTTAAACCCAAAAGCACCTGTACACAAAGTTTCAATTTTAATTCAGCATTTTGCTTCATAGAAGGATAGGAAAAACGATTTCATCAGTTTCAAATCCCCACATCAAGCCTGTTTTTGGAGGGAGGGTTTAAGACCATCTTGGTTAGATAAGCTAAAATGAAAACAATTAATTAGTGACCCAATGCAATCTGAAAAAAACAATGAGCCTTTCAATCAACGTAGCATGAACTTAAAACAATGTCCTTGCACTTCCAGATTTAATTTTAAATTATTTTGGCATTTATGTATTGTTAAGTAATACATACCCTATATAGTTAAATCCTTCAGAGATTCCATGCAGGGTTCTGTCCCTCATTTTCCCTGTCCTCCTCACTGGGCAGTTGTTCTCATCACCCTGTCCATACTGTAACATTTTCCCTGTCCTCCTCACTGGGCAGTTGTTCTCATCACCCTGTCCATACTGTAACATTTTCCCTGTCCTCCTCACTGGGCAGTTGTTCTCATCACCCTGTCCATACTGTAACATTTTCAGCATAAACATTATATACACACACACAAGTCACAAACAATCCTTTAATACAAAGTCTGTTGAGAGTTTTTATTTCATACAGGCTTTAAGGAAATACAGAGGAATACAGACAATATTTAAGCAGATTTGATTACATCGTTACTCTGATTTAAAATGTGAATACAGAAATTAAGACAAACTCTCATAATTCCTTTAAATTCCGTTTAAATAGTTCAATAAAAATAGAATTGATATTGATCTTAATATAATAAAAATTAGTAAAAGAAGAATAACTTTTCTAAAAAGAGATGAAATGATTTTAATTATTATCAGTTTAACTTTGATATTACACATGTTCATGCCAATCTCACCAGAGTTGATTCAGCACTGCCATCAAAAGAATCAAGTGAATCCAGTTTAGCACTACTGCTGGTTCCCACTGACCCCAATCTGTTATAACAAAATGTAAAGAAGAAACAATGATTAACTTGAAAGAATATACAAGACAAATATAAATAAAAACAAAAGCAAGAAATATCTATATAAAGTTTGTTTTTGTGTGTGTGTACTTAAACAAAAACATATTTACATGAATTAAAATCACACAAAATGCACATTAATTTCAATTGTTGAATTGATAAGAAAAAAATGCATCTTATTGGTAAAAGATATGGCGATTAATTAAAGTCCTTTGAGGTTTATCCTATATTAGCCAAATCTTAATTATATATTTTGTGTGACTGAAAACTTTTTACAAGGAAAACAATTATGGTTAATAATCACTTGTCAAGACAAATTAAACTAGTGTAACTTTAATACAATCAAAATAAAAACATACATGTATCCTTTTCATCAAATCAGTCATTTACATAAAATAAATCCTGATACATGTTATAGATATGATGTATTAAGACATTAAAATATGTGGATAAAAAAGTAAAAAGAAAGACTAAAACAAACATTAACCTACCTTCTGATTAATGGAGTGACAATAATGATTTTTCCCAGAAATACGATAACATCACAATATCTTAAGGTTTTTGACAAAATAAAACATTAATTAACTTAAATTACTTTTTATAAATATTCTTTTGTTTGGGCAAAATAAGCACTTTCAAAGTCAAAAATACTTATCACAATACAGAGAATGTATCACTATACATGTATTGTTAGATTAAGTATCACTATTCACCAATAAGAGTGCGAGTGTGGAGAGTTTTGACAAAATATCAATACATCGAGAATCTTGATACCCCAACCAGGCGATATAAGTATTGTTATATGATATCTGTATTTCGATACTTATCGTTGACTTAAAACTACTTACTTAGCAAAAAAAAAGAGGATTTTTGTCAAAGTTATTGTTTTTTCTCTCTCAAATACCCAGAAAATAATATATCGAGAGATGTCTATCATATTGAATCATATTTTTCTATAATACTATGATACGTATCATATTGTGACATGTCTGTATCGTCACAACTCTAAATTCATCATGTTTCATACTTTTATCTAGGCCTTATGAGGGTATCCCAGACTTGAAAATTTGGTGATCATGAATATTCATAAAATTTACCAAACACTCAACAAATGAGCATAAAAAATGATGAAGCTTTTAAAAAATATATTAATTTAAAAAACAACAACAATATAATAAGCTTAAAATGTTTTCATGATTTTGGAAAGTATTAGTAAAATATTTCTAAGTATCAATGAGTCATTTTTATGTTTGTTCAAAATTATCACTATTACTATTATCTATGCAAGTGTAAATTGATAACACCCATATAGATATTAAATAATATTAATATTATGACAATTGGGTCCAACCTTATTCCAAATGTCATGCCCCTCTAGGAAACATCCCCATCCTCTGTGTTTTGATCTGTGAGTGAGATCACTCAGTCGAGCAAGATATTTCTTCGTGAGACGGTTCAGGCCTGAAATAAACGTAAATAGGTAATACACATCATGGTAACGATCGTTCCTGACTTTTTAGCTCATCTGGCCTGTAAGGCCCGATGGGCTTATGGCATGGCTTGGTGTCCGGCGTCCGTCCGTCCGTCCGTCCGTCCGTCCATCCGTCCGTAAACTTTGTGGAATTCCGACTTCTTCTCCAGAACCATAAGGCCTGGAAAGCTGAAACTTTGTGTACAGACTCCTTGGCTAGTGAGGATTATAAATTGTAGCTTTGGTGGACCTGTGGCTCCTAATAAGGGCCACAGGGGCCAAGCCCTAAAAACCTATTTTCATCTTCTTCTCCAGAACCATGAGGCCTAGAAAGCTGAAACTTTGTGTACAGGCTCCTTGACTAGTGAGGATTATGAATTGTAGCTTTGGTGGCCCTGTGACCCCTAATAAGGGCCACAGGAGCCACGCCCTAAAATCCTATTTTAATCTTCTCCAGAAGTATAAGGCCTAGAAAACTGAAACTTGTTGCCTTTATAAGGGGGAATCACATTGGCCACACTCTACAGCATAATTGATTATGAAGCCTGATGAGCTACAGAGCCAATGGCTCTAATTTTAAAAATCATATCATGCTCGATTCGTGGAATTATATTATTAAGTAAAGACTGATTTTTTTTTAATTGTGGTAGTCGGAAAGGTGCAATCCGTGAAAAGATGTAGAGCATTCGTTTCGGTTAAGCAGGGCCTAGGGAAAACTGATTTTGTCATATCGTGTTGTCGACAGGATCCCCGCGATATTCTCGATTTATCTTAATTTCATAGCAAATTGTATAAGTGATATCTTACACCATGTAACTAGAAGTCGCTCTGCTGGAATCTCCTTGACTACTCAGAATTAACATCAATGGTCTCCCTCAATACTTTCCAATGCTTAAATTGAGCCCGCTGACAAACTCGACTGATGGCAGCCATATTGCAAAGGTATTTTTTGTGCAAGCGAACGCGCAAACCTGTTATGTGGGATTTCCCTCCAGTCTGGGCATGCGCAATGCTCTTTGACCTAGATAATATCTACAGCCAATTTCCGCTGGCCACTAGCGGGATTGTTAAATCTGCTCTAATCGCTCATTTTATGAACAATCAGTGTGTAAGATGAGTCTTAATCGATCATATATAGGGCAAACTGACCGAGGTTCTGACGGTGTTCCGATCCAAATACTTTCAAAGATCGTACTGTACATTATCATTGGAAGAAAATAATTTTAAGCAAATAATGCCATAAGGAATGAAATTTTGTAGTGTATTACGCTTTATTTTTGTAGAAATATTTGTAGATTAACTGAAATTAACGGGTTTGATTGTGTATATCAACTCGCCCGGAGTTCGGACAGTCTTGACCTAACCTCGGACAGTACCACTCAATGTTCTCGCATACATCACAGCTTTAATATATGCCTCAAAAAGGTTAATTTTATCACCAAAGACACATTAACTCGTTTATTTACAAAATAACCGATAATTTGCAAATATGATTCAATGTTTTGATAATACACGGCTTCCTCTCCGAAGATAAAGTTCTCGGAAACGCCCGAATGCGCCGCTAGAATCTGATGACGTCACAATGGCATTTGTATGCATTGACGCTAAAACACTGTACAGACTTAACTAAATGATTTAGGAGTAAATAATTTTGTAATATGTGTTGGTTGAATGTTTCTCTATGTTTCCTTAGCAGTTGTTAGATAATTTATATATTTTTCAATTCTCTATAAAGAACATTTTATAAGTGTCCGAACCATGGTCAAAACTGTCCGAACCAAGGTCATTTTCATATATTTCGAAAATCCCGATATTTACTTCTAACTTAACTTTTTAATTGCAAATCTTTATCGGAGTTAAATTATATAGTAGTTTCTCTTTTAAAACAACTAAAGCATATGATCTTTTGGCGCTTCTTACATTTCCTGAAATTTGTGCAAACATTTACATGAAAACAAATATTTCGCCATTTTCCTCCATGAACCGGTTTATTGCCCCAGTCCGAAAAAGTAAGTTGGGAAATAGGTACGATGACAACATGTTTTTTTAAGAGAAATATATATCAAGACAGATTGCAAAGAAACATTTTGAAACAAATGGCATGTAATTTTTCACGTATAACTGCGTCAGCTTCTAAACAAAAGCGTCCGAAGTTCGGGTGACTTCGGGTGGTGTCCGAACCTCGGTCAGTTTGCCCTACATCATAAATTATGTTCTTTCATTTTCTGCAATAACATTTTTTTCCCATAGGATCAATGTTAAAGGGGACAGTATGATTTTAATGATAGTTGTGATATTACCAAGTCAAAAGTTACAGTGTTATGTAGCTGTTTTTGTTAATTATTGACTTTAAATGTTATGCATCTAAAATGCATTTGTTGAATCAATCTAAACAATCACATCTAAACAATGAAATTATTGACTATTAATGACAAGTATCTTAATTGCTTATGTTAAATCAACTAAACAATCAAATGTTTTTCCAGAAGGAAGACCAAGGGGCATGCCAGCCCAGAAGAAGACCCAGGGCCATGCCGGGCCAAAGGAAGACCCAGGGAGATGCCAGGCCAGAAGGAAGACCAAGGAGCATGCCAGGCCAGAAGGAAGACCCAGGGGCATGCCAGCCCAAAAGGAAGACCAAGGGGCATGCCAGCCCAAAGGGAGACCAAGGGGCATGCCAGCCCAGAAGACCCAGGGCCATGCCGGTCCAAAGGAAGACCCAGGGAGATGCCAGGCCAGAAGGAAGACCAAGGGCCATGCCAGCCCAGAAGAAGACCCAGGGCCATGCCGGTCCAAAGGAAGACCAAGGGGCATGCCAGCCCAGAAGAGGACCCAGGGCCATGCCGGTCCAAGGGAAGACCCGGGGAGATGCCGGGCCAGAAGGAAGACCCAGGGAGATGCCAGGCCAGAAGGAAGACCAAGGGAGATGCCAGGCCAGAAGGAAGACCCAGGGGCATGCCAGCCCAGAAGGAAGACCAGGGGGCATGTCAGCCCAAAGGAAGACCAAGGGGCATGCCAGCCCAGAAGAAGACCCAGGGCCATGCCGGTCCAAAGGAAGACCCAGGGAGATGCCAGTCCAGAAGGAAGACCAAGGGGCATGCCAGCCCAGAAGAAGACCCAGGGCCAAGCCGGTCCGAAGGAAGACCCAGGGAGATGCCGGGCCAGAAGGAAGACCAAGGGGCATGCCAGCCCAGAAGAAGACCAAGGGGCATGCCAGCCCAGAAGAAGACCCAGGGAGATGCCGGGCCAGGGTCATGCCAGCCCAGAAGGAAGACCAGGGGGCATGTCAGCCCAAAGGAAGACCAAGGGGCATGCCAGCCCAGAAGAAGACCCAGGGCCATGCCGGTCCAAAGGAAGACCCAGGGAGATGCCAGTCCAGAAGGAAGACCAAGGGGCATGCCAGCCCAAAGGAAGACCAAGGGGCATGCCAGCCCAGAAGAAGACCCAGGGCCATGCCGGTCCAAAGGAAGACCCAGGGAGATGCCAGTCCAGAAGGAAGACCAAGGGGCATGCCAGCCCAGAAGAAGACCCAGGGCCAAGCCGGTCCGAAGGAAGACCCAGGGAGATGCCAGGCCAGAAGGAAGACCAAGGGCCATGCCAGCCCAGAAGAAGACCCAGGGCCAAGCCGGTCCGAAGGAAGACCCAGGGAGATGCCAGGCCAGAAGGAAGACCCAGGGAAATGCCAGTCCAGAAGGAAGACCAAGGGGCATGCCAGCCCAAAGGAAGACCAAGGGGCATGCCAGCCCAGAAGAAGACCCAGGGCCATGCCAGTCCAAAGGAAGACCCAGGGAGATGCCAGTCCAGAAGGAAGACCAAGGGGCATGCCAGCCCAGAAGAAGACCCAGGGCCAAGCCGGTCCGAAGGAAGACCCAGGGAGATGCCGGGCCAGAAGGAAGACCAAGGGGCATGCCAGCCCAGAAGAAGACCAAGGGGCATGCCAGCCCAGAAGAAGACCCAGGGAGATGCCGGGCCAGGGTCATGCCAGCCCAGAAGGAAGACCAGGGGGCATGTCAGCCCAAAGGAAGACCAAGGGGCATGCCAGCCCAGAAGAAGACCCAGGGTCATGCCGGTCCAAAGGAAGACCCAGGGTCATGCCGGTCCAAAGGAAGACCCAGGGAGATGCCAGTCCAGAAGGAAGACCAAGGGGCATGCCAGCCCAGAAGAAGACCCAGGGCCAAGCCGGTCCGAAGGAAGACCCAGGGAGATGCCGGGACAGAAGGAAGACCAATGGGCATGCCATCCCAGAAGAAGACCAAGGGGCATGCCAGCCCAGAAGAAGACCCAGGGCATGCCAGTCCAGAAGGAAGACCAAGGGGCATGCCAGCCCAGAAGAAGACCCAGGGCCAAGCCGGTCCGAAGGAAGACCCAGGGAGATGCCGGTCCAAAGGAAGACCCAGGGAGATGCCGGGCCAGAAGGAAGACCCAGGGAGATGCCAGGCCAGAAGGAAGACCAAGGGAGATGCCAGGCCAGAAGGAAGACCCAGGGGCATGCCAGCCCAGAAGGAAGACCAGGGGGCATGTCAGCCCAAAGGAAGACCAAGGGGCATGCCAGCTCAGAAGAAGACCCAGGGCCATGCCGGTCCGAAGGAGGACCCAGGGAGATGCCAGACCAGAAGGAAGACCAATGGGCATGCCAGCCCAGAAGAAGACCAAGGGGCATGCCAGCCCAGAAGAAGACCCAGGGCCATGCCGGTCCAAAGGAAGACCCAGGGAGATGCCAGACCAGAAGGAAGACCAAGGGGCATGCCAGCCCAGAAGAGGACCCAGGGCCAAGTCGGTCCGAAGGAAGACCCAGGGAGATGCCGGGCCAGAAGGAAGACCCAGGGAGATGCCAGCCCAGAAGAAGACCAAGGGGCATGCCAGCCCAGAAGAAGACCCAGGGCCATGCCGGTCCGAAGGAGGACCCAGGGAGATGCCAGACCAGAAGGAAGACCAATGGGCATGCCAGCCCAGAAGAAGACCAAGGGGCATGCCAGCCCAGAAGAAGACCCAGGGCCATGCCGGTCCAAAGGAAGACCCAGGGAGATGCCAGACCAGAAGGAAGACCAAGGGGCATGCCAGCCCAGAAGAAGACCCAGGGCCATGCCGGTCCGAAGGAAGACCCAGGGAGATGCCGGGCCAGAAGGAAGACCCAGGGAGATGCCAGGCCAGAAGGAAGACCAAGGGAGATGCCAGGCCAGAAGGAAGACCCAGGGGCATGCCAGCCCAGAAGGAAGACCAAGGGGCATGCCAGCCCAGAAGAAGACCCAGGGCCATGCCGGTCCAAAGGAAAACCCAAGGAGATGTCAGTTCAGAAGGAAGACCAAGGGGCATGCCAGCCAAGAAGAAGACCCAGGGCTATGCCGGTCCAAAGGAAGACCCAGGGAGATGCCAGGCCAGAAGGAAGACCCAGGGAGATGCCAGCCCAGAAGAAGACCAAGGGGCATGCCAGCCCAGAAGAAGACCCAGGGAGATGCCGGGCCAGAAGGAAGACCAAGGTCCATGCCGGTCCAAAGGAAGACCCAGGGAGATGCCGGGCCAGGGTCATGCCAGCCTAGAAGGAAGACCAGGTGGCATGTCAGCCCAAAGGAAGACCAAGGGGCATGCCAGCCCAGAAGGAAGACCCAGGGCCATGCCGGTCCAAAGGAAGACCCAGGGAGATGCCAGTCCAGAAGGAAGACCAAGGGGCATGCCAGCCAAGAAGAAGACCCAGGGCTATGCCAGTCCAAAGGAAGACCCAGGGAGATGCCGGGCCAGAAGGAAGACCAAGGGGCATGCCAGCCCAGAAGAAGACCCAGGGCCATGCCGGTCCAAAGGAAGGCCCAGGGAGATGCCAGGCCAGAAGGAAGACCAAGGGGCATGCCAGCCCAGAAGAACAACCAGGGCCATGCCGGTCCAAAGGAAGACCAAACGAGATGCCGGCCCAAAGGAAGACCCAGGGAGATGCCGGGCCAGAAGGAAGACCCAGGGAGATGCCAGGCCAGAAGCAAGACCCAGGGGCATGTCAGCCCAGAAGGAAGACCAGGGGGCATGTCAGCCCAAAGGAAGACCAAGGGGCATGCCAGCCCAGAAGGAAGACCCAGGGAGATGCCAGGCCAGAAGGAAGACCCAGGGAGATGCCAGGCCAGAAGGAAGACCAAGGGAGATGCCAGGCCAGAAGGAAGACCAAGGGGGCATGCCAGCCCAGAAGAAGACCCAGGGCCATGCCGGTCCAAAGGAAGACCAAGGGAGATGCCGGGCCAGAAGGAAGACCAAGGGGCATGCCAGCCCAAAGGAAGACCAAGGGGCATGCCAGCCCAGAAGAAGACCCAGGGCTATGCCGGTCCAAGGGAAGACCCAGGGAGATGCCGGGCCAGAAGGAAGACCAAGGGAGATGCCAGGCCAGAAGGAAGACCCAGGGGCATGCCAGCCCAGAAGGAAGACCAGGGGCATGCCAGCCCAGAAGGAAGACCAGATGCATGTCTGCCCAAAGGAAGACCAAGGGGCATGCCAGCCCAAAGGAAGACCCAGGGCCATGCCGGTCCAAAGGAAGACCCATGGAGATGCCAGTCCAGAAGGAAGACCAAGGGGCATGCCAGCCCAGAAGAAGACCCAGGGCCATGCCAGTCCAAAGGAAGACCCAGGGAGATGCCGGGCCAGAAGGAAGACCCAGGGAGATGCCAGGCCAAGAGGAAAACCCAGGGCCATGCCGGTCCAAAGGAAGACCCAGGGAGATGCCAGGCCAGATGAAGACCAAGGGACATGCCAATCCAGAGGAAGAACAAGGGGCATGCCAA
Source organism: Steromphala cineraria (assembly GCA_916613615.1). Classification (NCBI taxonomy): domain Eukaryota; kingdom Metazoa; phylum Mollusca; class Gastropoda; order Trochida; family Trochidae; genus Steromphala; species Steromphala cineraria. Next base: position 73,254,356 of record OU744724.1, on the reverse strand, counting down.
TCCAAAGGAAGACCATTGGACATGCCAGTCCAGAGGAAGACCCAGAGGGATGCCGGGCCAGAAGGAAGACCAAGCGAGATGCCGGGCCAGAAGGAAGACCCAAGTGGGCGATGCTAGATGCAGCAACTGAGGGAGGTATGAATCATATCTATTTTGTACACATAAACACAAGTAAACATAAATTATGAATTTTAAGCTACTTATGGCTGAATTATTGCACACTCCATAAAACAACTTACTCACTAAATAAATTATTTACAAATGCTTAAATGAACCATAAAATTTATATGAAACACTGATTTATTTAATGATAGTTATGATATTACCCAGAAAATTACCGTATATGACCGGGTATAAGCTGAGAATTTGACACCAGAAATTAGGGGGTCAGAGAGGGGGGTCGGCCTATACCTGAGTTATATGATGCAAATGAAAAATATCAAGAGACAAAGCACGAGTATCGTCAGCCCAGCGAGTTAGCTATTCGATGTGGCTTCATTCGCATCCACGATCGGCAATAAAAACGTTTTTTTCAAATATTATCAAGATTTATCACTTCAAAATGCTTGTTGTCCATTTTAAAGAATTAAGATATATTTCCAAAGGTATCAATCATTTCTTATCGAAATTCAATCAAATTTTTGTCAAAGATACACTCGTGAAAGCACAATGTTTTACATTACTTTGAATTTCAATCGTAATTTCGTGACGACGAGTAACATTCCTTATATAACTTTTTGCTCATGGTTATATTTCTGATCGTTATTCTTCGACATTTATATACACAAATATTTGAATTAACTGCATGTTAATTTTGAAAAAATTAAACGTGTAAGAAAATCTGATATATTTACACATTTATTATCATCATTATCATTCACGAAATTATTACTACCACGTTTTATGTTTCGTAGATCGTTTTTAAACCGACTTGCTGATTGGTTGACCTACATAATTTAGCCAATGAAAAAGCTTGTAAAAAATATCTCATTTCCAGCAAACACTTCATGCACCAAAGGTTGACTGTCGTTCGTCAACAATTTGTCGAGAATAATATGTAATATGATTAAAACAAACAACAAACACCGTAAGTGAACACTTATATATATAATTTATTTTATAGTTTTTGAAAATAATATACGTCTTAAAAATAAAGGCCATTTGATGATTCATGAGCTTTTAGTTTCACTGCAACTGGCATCATATCGACTTACTGTCAGCAAAATAGAGCTGCGAAGAGGGGGGTTGGTCTGTACATGAGATACTAGGTTTTGACTGGAATTTTGGGGTTGAGAAAGGGGGTCGGCTTATACCTGGTCATATACGGTAGCTGTTTTTGTTAATTATTGACTTGAAATGTTATGCATCTAAAATGCATTTGTTGAATCAATCTAAACAATCACATCTAAACAATGAAATAATTGACTATTAGTGAGAAGTATCTTAATTGCTTATGTTAAATCAACTAAACAATCAAATGTATTTTGCAGGACAGAAGAAGACCCAGAGGGATGCAAGGGCCAGATGGAGCCCAAGGGACATGCCAGTCCAGAGGAAGACCCAGAGTGATGCCAGGTCAGATGAAGACCAAGGGACATGCCAGTCCAGAGGAAGACCCAGAGGGATGCCGGGCCAAATGAAGACCAAAGGGCATGCCAGTCAAGAGGAAGACCCAGGGGCATGCCAGTCCAGAGGAAGACCCAGGGCCATACCGGTCCAAAGGAAGACCCAGGGAGATGCTGGGCCAGAAGGAAGACCCAGAGGGATGACTAGCCAGATGCAGACCAAGGGACATGCCAGTCCAGGAGAAGACCCAGGGCCATGCCAGTCCAAAGGAAGACCCAGGGCCATACCGGTCCAAAGATCCACGTGAGGATGCCATGCCAGTTGTTGTTGTGAAGGGACGTTAACCATGGCGTTGGAGATATGTCTGTTTGAGGTGTCCAGTCCTATGTCAGCTTTCCCCATCAATAGTTTAGGGGTGAATAGCTGCAGGCAACTGTTCCGAGAATTGCATTCTAAGCATTCTCTTTTATGGAACTGCTTTGCCAGGATTGGTGTAACAAGGCTGTCCATCCTTGTTTAGAGTAAGGGAACATGCTTCACATGGTGGATAGGGACCACACAGTCCCCAGTGTGGATGCGCAAGTTTAGAATGTAGGATACACCTCAGTAGGTTTAGTTTAGGGATAGGTTCCCGCTCCCCTCAGACATTTTCCAACGCCTGGTTGCCAACTTCACAAACATACAACTGGACATGCCCGAGAACGACCAAAGAGGGTGCCAAGCCAGTAGACGACCAAAGAGGGTGCCATGCCAGTAGAGAACCAATGAGGGTGCCATGCCAGTAGAGAACCAATGAGGGTGCCATGCCAGTAGAGAACCAATGAGGGTGCCATGCCACTAGACGACCAAAGAGGGTGCCATGCCAGTAGAAGACCATAAAGGGTGCCATGCCAGTAGAGAACCAATGAGGGTGCCATGCCAGTAGATGACCAAAGAGGACGCCATGCCAGTAGACACCCAAAGAGGGTGCCATGCCAGTAGACGACCAAAGAGGGTGCCATGCCAGTAGACGACCAAAGAGGGTGTCATGCCAGTAGACGACCAAAGAGGGTGCCATGCCAGTAGACACCCTACAGAGGGTGCTATGCCAGTAGGCAACCAAAGACAAATTTAATCGAAATTCCTATTTGACCAAGTCATTCCAATTAAGTTTAAAAAAACCATTTTATTCTTCGTCAACCAGAGTTCAAAATTTCAACTTTAAAAAAGCTTTGTAGTAACTTCATTTCAGTTTTGATACAAATTTCATAGGTTTTTTAATTGTTCTAAACCATTGAAACGTTCATTTTTTTGCAATTTTGATATCATCAGGTCCATCAGGACTCAAGAAAAATAATTTCAGTGGTAAATTTAATAGTATTTCAAATTTTTAAAAATCTAATGGCTGAAATATTGCCTCAAAGGCGTAAACAAATCCACTCAGTTATTGTGATAATACTCTAGCATGAGTGGTTACTGTTCAACCTGATTCAAACTTCAATTTCGTTCCCATTTGGATTAAATTCATTTTATTTTCTTAAAATTCAATATGCAATGTAAATGATCAAGAAGGTTTTATAAAAATAACCATTTATCAATTAAAACAATCGATATTGCATTTGGTTAATGTATATCTTGCCATTGACAAAAGCTAAAGCTTGCCTATTTTCTTCTAAATTTAAATCATCAAACTCATTCATAAAGCCTCATGTTTATATCAAACCTTTCAACTGATTCCAAATTCAATTTTCAGCGAGGCCTTCTTAAAACAACATTCTTTTCATTTTGAAAGTCATCCATCAGATGAAACTCGTCCATTTCGATTAAATTAACTGTTTAAATGTTCTCGTTGATTCATCTTTAAATCTATCTTCACTAAACTTGGCACATTCAGGTGACGCCGCTGATAAGTTTATTGAAGATAGTTTTGAAGCCGAAACAAAAAAGGGTGTCCCTTTTTAATCTCTTATAGCTTGCCTATTCTCTTCCAAATTTAAAACATCAAAGTCATTCATCAAGCCTCATGTTTAAATAATATCTTTAAAATGATTTCAAATTCAATTTTCAGCGGGGCCTTTTCAAAACAACATTCCTTTTCATTTTGCGAGTCATCCATCAGATGAAACTCGTCCATTTCGATGGAATTGACTTACATAATTATGTTCTTTTTGATTCATCTTTAAATCTATCTTCACTAAACTTGGCACATTCAGGTGACGCTACTAATAAGTTTATTAAAGATAGTTTTGAAGCTGAAACAAAAAAGGATGTCCCTTTTTAATGAGCTAAAGCTTGCCTATTTTCTTCCAAATTTAAATCATCAAACTCATTCATAAAGCCTCATGTTTATATCACACCATTCAACTGATTCCAAATTCAATTTTCAGCGAGGCCTTCTCAAAACAACATTCTTTTCATTTTGAAAGTCATCCATCAGATGAAACTCGTCTATTTCGATGGAATTGACTACATATTTTCTTTTTGATTCATCTTTAAATCTATCTTTACTAAACTTGGCACATTCAGGTGACGCTGCTGATAAGTTTATTAAAGATAGTTTTGAAGCCGAAACAAAAAAGGATGTCCCTTTTTAATCTCTTAAAGCTTGCCTATTTTCTTCTAAATTTAAATCATCAAACTCATTCATAAAGCCTCATGTTTATATCAAACCTTTCAACTGATTCCAAATTCAATTTTCAGCGGGTCCTTCTCAAAACAACATTCTTTTCATTTTGAAAGTCATCCATCAGATGAAACTCGTCCATTTCGATTAAATTAACTGTTTTAATGTTCTCGTTGATTCATCTTTAAATCTATCTTCACTAAACTTGGCAAATTCAAGTGACGCCGCTGATAAGTTTAATGAAGATAGTTTTGAAGCTGAAACAAAAAAGGATGTCCCTTTTTAATCTCTTATAGCTTGCCTATTCTCTTCCAAATTTAAAACATCAAAGTCATTCATCAAGCCTCATGTTTAAATAATATCTTTAAAATGATTTCAAATTCAATTTTCAGCGGGGCCTTCTCAAAACAACATTCCTTTTCATTTTGCGAGTCATCCATCAGATGAAACTCGTCCATTTCGATGGAATTGACTTACATAATTATGTTCTTTTTGATTCATCTTTAAATCTATCTTCACTAAACTTGGCACATTCAGGTGAAGCTACTAATAAGTTTATTTAAGATAGTTTTGAAGCTGAAACAAAAAAGGATGTCCCTTTTTAATGAGCTAAAGCTTTCCTATTTTCTTCTAAATTTAAATCATCAAACTCATTCATAAAGCCTCATGTTTATATCAAACCTTTCAACTGATTCCAAATTCAATTTTCAACGAGGCCTTCTCAAAACAACATTCACTTCATTTTGAAAGTCATCCATCAGATGAAACTCGTCCATTTCGATGGAATTGACTTACATATTTTCTTTTTGATTCATCTTTAAATCTATCTTCACTAAACTTGGCACACTCAGGTTACCCTGCTGATAAGTTTATTGAAGATAGTTTTGAAGCTGAAACAAAAAAGGATGTCCCTTTTTAATCTCTTATAGCTTGCCTATTCTCTTCCAAATTTAAAACATCAAAGTCATTCATCAAGCCTCATGTTTAAATAATATCTTTAAAATGATTTCAAATTCAATTTTCAGCGGGGCCTTCTCAAAACAACATTCCTTTTCATTTTGAGAGTCATCCATCAGATGAAACTCGTCCATTTCGATGGAATTGACTTACATAATTATGTTCTTTTTGATTCATCTTTAAATCTATCTTCACTAAACTTGGCACATTCAGGTGACGCTGCTGATAAGTTTATTAAAGATAGTTTTGAAGCTGAAACAAAAAAGGATGTCCCTTTCTAATGAGCTAAAGCTTGCCTATTTTCTTCCAAATTTAAAACATCAAACTCATTCATAAAGCCGCATGTTTATATCAAACCTTTCAACTGATTCCAAATTCAATTTTCAGTGAGGCCTTCTCAAAACAACATTCTTTTCATTTTGAAAGTCATCCATCAGATGAAACTCGTCTATTTCGATGGAATTGACTTACATATTTTCTTTTTGATTCATCTTTAAATCTATCTTCACTAAACTTGGCACATTCAGGTGACGCTGCTGATAAGTTTATTAAAGATAGTTTTGAAGCCGAAACAAAAAAGGATGTCCCTTTTTAATCTCTTAAAGCTTGCCTATTCTCTTCCAAATTTAAAACATCAAACTCATTCATAAAGCCTCTTGTTTATATCAAACCTTTCAACTGATTCCAAATTCAATTTTCAGTGAGGTCTTCTCAAAACAACATTCTTTTCATTTTGAAAGTCATCCATCAGATGAAACTCGTCTATTTCGATGGAATTGACTTACATATTTTCTTTTTGATTCATCTTTAAATATATCTTCACTAAACTTGGCACATTCAGGTGACGCTGCTGATAAGTTTATTAAAGATAGTTTTGAAGCCGAAACAAAAAAGGATGTCCCTTTTTAATCTCTTAAAGCTTGCCTATTCTCTTCCAAATTTAAAACATCAAACTCATTCATAAAGCCTCATGTTTATATGAAACCTTTCAACTGATTCCAAATTCAATTTTCAGCGGGTCCTTCTCAAAACAACATTCTTTTCATTTTGAAAGTCATCCATCAGATGAAACTCGTCCATTTCGATTAAATTAACTGTTTAAATGTTCTCGTTGATTCATCTTTAAATCTTTCTTCACTAAACTTGGCACATTCAAGTGACGCCGCTGATAAGTTTATTGAAGTTAGTTTTGAAGCTGAAACAGAAAAGGATGTCCCTTTTTAATCTCTTATAGCTTGCCTATTTTCTTCCAAATTTAAAACATCAAAGTCATTCATCAAGCCTCATGTTTAAATAATATCTTTAAAATGATTTCAAATTCAATTTTCAGCGGGGCCTTCTCAAAACAACATTCCTTTTCATTTTGAGAGTCATCCATCAGATGAAACTCGTCCATTTCGATGGAATTGACTTACATAATTATGTTCTTTTTGATTCATCTTTAAATCTATCTTCACTAAACTTGGCACATTCAGGTGACGCTGCTGATAAGTTTATTAAAGATAGTTTTGAAGCTGAAACAAAAAAGGATGTCCCTTTTTAATGAGCTAAAGCTTGCCTATTTTCTTCTAAATTTAAATCATCAAACTCATTCATAAAGCCTCATGTTTATATCAAACCTTTCAACTGATTCCAAATTCAATTTTCAGCGAGGCCTTCTTAAAACAACATTCTTTTCATTTTGAAAGTCATCCATCAGATGAAACTCGTCCATTTCGATTAAATTAACTGTTTAAATGTTCTCGTTGATTCATCTTTAAATCTATCTTCACTAAACTTGGCACATTCAAGTGACGCCGCTGATAAGTTTATTGAAGATAGTTTTGAAGCTGAAACAAAAAAGGATGTCCCTTTTTAATCTCTTATAGCTTGCCTATTTTCTTCCAAATTTAAAACATCAAAGTCATTCATCAAGCCTCATGTTTAAATAATATCTTTAAAATGATTTCAAATTCAATTTTCAGCGGGGCCTTTTCAAAACAACATTCCTTTTCATTTTGCGAGTCATCCATCAGATGAAACTCGTCCATTTCGATGGAATTGACTTACATAATTATGTTCTTTTTGATTCATCTTTAAATCTATCTTCACTAAACTTGGCACATTCAGGTGACGCTGCTGATAAGTTTATTAAAGATAATTTTGAAGCTGAAACAAAAAAGGATGTCCCTTTTTAATCAACTAAAGCTTGCCTATTCTCTTCTTAATTTAAATCATCAAACTCATTCATAAAGCCTCATGTTTATATCAAACCTTTCAACTGATTCCAAATTAAATTTTCAGTGAGGCCTTCTCAAAACAACATTCTTTTCATTTTGAAAGTCATCCATCAGATGAAACTCGTCTATTTCGATGGAATTGACTTACATATTTTCTTTTTGATTCATCTTTAAATCTATCTTCACTAAACTTGGCACATTCAGGTGACGCTGCTGATAAGTTTATTAAAGATAATTTTGAAGCTGAAACAAAAAAGGATGTCCCTTTCTAATGAGCTAAAGCTTGCCTATTTTCTTCCAAATTTAAAACATCAGACTCATTCATAAAGCCTCATGTTTAAATAATATCTTTCAACTGATTCCAAATTCAATTTTCAGCGGGGCCTTCTCAAAACAACATTCCTTTTCATTTTGCGAGTCATCCATCAGATGAAACTCGTCCATTTCGATGGAATTGATTTACATATTTTCTTTTTGATTCATCTTTAAATCTATCTTCACTAAACTTGGCACACTCAGGTAACCCTGCTGATAAGTTTATTGAAGATAGTTTTGAAGCTGAAACAAAAAAGGATGTCCCTTTTTAATCTCTTAAAGCTTGCCTATTCTCTTCCAAATTTAAAACATCAAACTCATTCATAAAGCCTCATGTTTATATCAAACCTTTCAACTGATTCCAAATTCAATTTTCAGCGAGGCCTTCTCAAAACAACATTCTTTTCATGTTGAAAGTCATCCATCAGATGAAACTCGTCCATTTCGATGGAATTGACTTACATATTTTCTTTTTGATTCATCTTTAAATCTATCTTCACTAAACTTGGCACATTCAGGTGACGCTGCTTATAAGTTTATTAAAGATAGTTTTGAAGCTGAAACAAAAAAGGATGTCCCTTTTTAATCTCTTAAAGCTTGCCTATTTTCTTCTAAATTTAAATCATCAAACTCATTCATAAAGCCTCATGTCTATAACAAACCTTTCAACTGATTCCAAATTCAATTTTCAGCGAGGCCTTCTCAAAACAACATTCTTTTCATGTTGAAAGTCATCCAGCAGATGAAACTCGTCCATTTCGATGGAATTGACTTACATAATTATGTTCTTGTTGATTCATCTTTAAATCTATCTTCACTAAACTTGGCACATTCAGGTGACGCTGCTGATAAGTTTATTAAAGATAGTTTTGAAGCTGAAACAAAAAAGGATGTCCCTTTTTAATGAGCTAAAGCTTGCCTTTTCTCTTCAAAATTTAAAACATCAAACTCATTCATAAAGCCTCATGTTTATATCAAACCTTTCAACTGATTCCAAATTCAATTTTCAATGAGGCCTTCTCAAAACAACATTCTTTTCATTTTGAAAGTCATCCATCAGATGAAACTCGTCTATTTCGATGGAATTGACTTACATATTTTCTTTTTGATTCATCTTTAAATCTATCTTCACTAAACTTGGCACATTCAGGTGACGCTGCTGATAAGTTTATTAAAGATAGTTTTGAAGCCGAAACAAAAAAGGATGTCCCTTTTTAATCAACTAAAGCTTGCCTATTCTCTTCTAAATTTAAATCATCAAACTCATTCATAAAGCCTCATGTTTATATCAAACCTTTTAACTGATTCCAAATTAAATTTTCAGTGAGGCCTTCTCAAAACAACATTCTTTTCATTTTGAAAGTCATCCATCAGATGAAACTCGTCCATTTCGATGGAATTGACTTACATAATTATGTTCTTTTTGAGTCATCTTTAAATCTATCTTCACTAAACTTGGCACACTCAGGTAACCCTGCTGATAAGTTTATTAAAGATAGTTTTGAAGCCGAAACAAAAAAGGATGTCCCTTTTTAATCTCTTAAAGCTTGCCTATTCTCTTCCAAATTTAAAACATCAAACTCATTCATAAAGCCTCATGTTTATATCAAACCTTTCAACTGATTCCAAATTCAATTTTCAGCGGGTCCTTCTCAAAACAACATTCTTTTCATTTGGATAGTCATCCATCATATGAAAGTCGTCCATTTCGATTAAATTAACTGTTTAAATGTTCTCGTTGATTCATCTTTAAATCGTTCTTCACTAAACTTGGCACATTCAAGTGACGCCGCTGATAAGTTTATTGAAGATAGTTTTGAAGCTGAAACAAAAAAGGATGTCCCTTTTTAATCTCTTATAGCTTGCCTATTTTCTTCCAAATTTAAAACATCAAAGTCATTCATCAAGCCTCATGTTTAAATAATATCTTTAAAATGATTTCAAATTAAATTTTCAGTGGGGTCTTCTCAAAACAACATTCCTTTTCATTTTGAGAGTCATCCATCAGATGAAACTCGTCCATTTCGATGGAATTAATTTACATATTTTCTTTTTGATTCATCTTTAAATCTATCTTCACTAAACTTGGCACATTCAGGTAACCCTGCTGATAAGTTTATTAAAGATAGTTTTGAAGCCGAAACAAAAAAGGATGTCCCTTTTTAATCTCTTAAAGCTTGCCTATTCTCTTCCAAATTTAAAACATCAAACTCATTCATAAAGCCTCATGTTTATATCAAACTTTTCAACTGATTCCAAATTCAATTTTCAGCGAGGCCTTCTCAAAACAACATTCTTTTCATGTTGAAAGTCATCCATCAGATGAAACTCGTCCATTTCGATGGAATTGACTTACATAATTATGTTCTTTTTGATTCATCTTTAAATCTATCTTCACTAAACTTGGCACATTCAGGTGACACTGCTGATAAGTTTATTAAAGATAGTTTTGAAGCCGAAACAAAAAGGATGTCCCTTTTTAATCAGCTAAAGCTTGCCTATTCTCTTCCAAATTTAAAACATCAAACTCATTAATAAAGCCTCATGTTTATATCATATCTTTAAAATGATTTCAAATTCAATTTTCAGGAGGGCTATCTAATAAGATTATATTTCTCATTTTGAAAGTCATTCATCAGATGAAAGTCGTCCATTTCGATTAAATTAACTGTTTAAATGTTCTTGTTGATCACTTTAAATCTATCTTCACTAAACTTGGCACATTCAAGTGACGCCGCTGATAAGTTTATTGAAGATAGTTTTGAAGCTGAAACAAAAAAGGATGTCCCTTTTTAATCTCTTAAAGCTTGCCTATTCTCTTCCAAATTTAAAACATCAAACTCATTCATAAAGCCTCATGTTTATATCATATCTTTAAAATGATTTCAAATTCTATTTTCAGCGAGTCCTTCTCAAAACAACATTCTTTTCATTTTGAAAGTCATCCATCATATGAAAGTCGTCCATTTCGATTAAATTAACTGTTTAAATGTTCTCGTTGATTCATCTTTAAATCTATCTTCACTAAACTTGGCACATTCAAGTGACGCCGCTGATAAGTTTATTGAAGATAGTTTTGAAGCTGAAACAAAAAAGGATGTCCCTTTTTAATGAGCTAAAGCTTGCCTATTTTCTTCTAAATTTAAATCATCAAACTCATTCATAAAGCCTCATGTTTATATCAAACCTTTCAACTGATTCCAAATTCAATTTTCAGCGAGGCCTTCTTAAAACAACATTCTTTTCATTTTGAAAGTCATCCATCAGATGAAACTCGTCCATTTCGATTAAATTAACTGTTTAAATGTTCTCGTTGATTCATCTTTAAATCTATCTTCACTAAACTTGGCACATTCAAGTGACGCCGCTGATAAGTTTATTGAAGATAGTTTTGAAGCTGAAACAAAAAAGGATGTCCCTTTTTAATCTCTTATAGCTTGCCTATTTTCTTCCAAATTTAAAACATCAAAGTCATTCATCAAGCCTCATGTTTAAATAATATCTTTAAAATGATTTCAAATTCAATTTTCAGCGGGGCCTTTTCAAAACAACATTCCTTTTCATTTTGCGAGTCATCCATCAGATGAAACTCGTCCATTTCGATGGAATTGACTTACATAATTATGTTCTTTTTGATTCATCTTTAAATCTATCTTCACTAAACTTGGCACATTCAGGTGACGCTGCTGATAAGTTTATTAAAGATAATTTTGAAGCTGAAACAAAAAAGGATGTCCCTTTTTAATCAACTAAAGCTTGCCTATTCTCTTCTTAATTTAAATCATCAAACTCATTCATAAAGCCTCATGTTTATATCAAACCTTTCAACTGATTCCAAATTAAATTTTCAGTGAGGCCTTCTCAAAACAACATTCTTTTCATTTTGAAAGTCATCCATCAGATGAAACTCGTCTATTTCGATGGAATTGACTTACATATTTTCTTTTTGATTCATCTTTAAATCTATCTTCACTAAACTTGGCACATTCAGGTGACGCTGCTGATAAGTTTATTAAAGATAATTTTGAAGCTGAAACAAAAAAGGATGTCCCTTTCTAATGAGCTAAAGCTTGCCTATTTTCTTCCAAATTTAAAACATCAGACTCATTCATAAAGCCTCATGTTTAAATAATATCTTTCAACTGATTCCAAATTCAATTTTCAGCGGGGCCTTCTCAAAACAACATTCCTTTTCATTTTGCGAGTCATCCATCAGATGAAACTCGTCCATTTCGATGGAATTGATTTACATATTTTCTTTTTGATTCATCTTTAAATCTATCTTCACTAAACTTGGCACACTCAGGTAACCCTGCTGATAAGTTTATTGAAGATAGTTTTGAAGCTGAAACAAAAAAGGATGTCCCTTTTTAATCTCTTAAAGCTTGCCTATTCTCTTCCAAATTTAAAACATCAAACTCATTCATAAAGCCTCATGTTTATATCAAACCTTTCAACTGATTCCAAATTCAATTTTCAGCGAGGCCTTCTCAAAACAACATTCTTTTCATGTTGAAAGTCATCCATCAGATGAAACTCGTCCATTTCGATGGAATTGACTTACATATTTTCTTTTTGATTCATCTTTAAATCTATCTTCACTAAACTTGGCACATTCAGGTGACGCTGCTTATAAGTTTATTAAAGATAGTTTTGAAGCTGAAACAAAAAAGGATGTCCCTTTTTAATCTCTTAAAGCTTGCCTATTTTCTTCTAAATTTAAATCATCAAACTCATTCATAAAGCCTCATGTCTATAACAAACCTTTCAACTGATTCCAAATTCAATTTTCAGCGAGGCCTTCTCAAAACAACATTCTTTTCATGTTGAAAGTCATCCAGCAGATGAAACTCGTCCATTTCGATGGAATTGACTTACATAATTATGTTCTTGTTGATTCATCTTTAAATCTATCTTCACTAAACTTGGCACATTCAGGTGACGCTGCTGATAAATTTATTAAAGATAGTTTTGAAGCTGAAACAAAAAAGGATGTCCCTTTTTAATGAGCTAAAGCTTGCCTTTTCTCTTCAAAATTTAAAACATCAAACTCATTCATAAAGCCTCATGTTTATATCAAACCTTTCAACTGATTCCAAATTCAATTTTCAATGAGGCCTTCTCAAAACAACATTCTTTTCATTTTGAAAGTCATCCATCAGATGAAACTCGTCTATTTCGATGGAATTGACTTACATATTTTCTTTTTGATTCATCTTTAAATCTATCTTCACTAAACTTGGCACATTCAGGTGACGCTGCTGATAAGTTTATTAAAGATAGTTTTGAAGCCGAAACAAAAAAGGATGTCCCTTTTTAATCAACTAAAGCTTGCCTATTCTCTTCTAAATTTAAATCATCAAACTCATTCATAAAGCCTCATGTTTATATCAAACCTTTTAACTGATTCCAAATTAAATTTTCAGTGAGGCCTTCTCAAAACAACATTCTTTTCATTTTGAAAGTCATCCATCAGATGAAACTCGTCCATTTCGATGGAATTGACTTACATAATTATGTTCTTTTTGAGTCATCTTTAAATCTATCTTCACTAAACTTGGCACACTCAGGTAACCCTGCTGATAAGTTTATTAAAGATAGTTTTGAAGCCGAAACAAAAAAGGATGTCCCTTTTTAATCTCTTAAAGCTTGCCTATTCTCTTCCAAATTTAAAACATCAAACTCATTCATAAAGCCTCATGTTTATATCAAACCTTTCAACTGATTCCAAATTCAATTTTCAGCGGGTCCTTCTCAAAACAACATTCTTTTCATTTGGATAGTCATCCATCATATGAAAGTCGTCCATTTCGATTAAATTAACTGTTTAAATGTTCTCGTTGATTCATCTTTAAATCTTTCTTCACTAAACTTGGCACATTCAAGTGACGCCGCTGATAAGTTTATTGAAGATAGTTTTGAAGCTGAAACAAAAAAGGATGTCCCTTTTTAATCTCTTATAGCTTGCCTATTTTCTTCCAAATTTAAAACATCAAAGTCATTCATCAAGCCTCATGTTTAAATAATATCTTTAAAATGATTTCAAATTAAATTTTCAGTGGGGTCTTCTCAAAACAACATTCCTTTTCATTTTGAGAGTCATCCATCAGATGAAACTCGTCCATTTCGATGGAATTAATTTACATATTTTCTTTTTGATTCATCTTTAAATCTATCTTCACTAAACTTGGCACATTCAAGTGACGCCGCTGATAAGTTTATTGAAGATAGTTTTGAAGCTGAAACAAAAAAGGATGTCCCTTTTTAATGAGCTAAAGCTTGCCTATTTTCTTCTAAATTTAAATCATCAAACTCATTCATAAAGCCTCATGTTTATATCAAACCTTTCAACTGATTCCAAATTCAATTTTCAGCGAGGCCTTCTTAAAACAACATTCTTTTCATTTTGAAAGTCATCCATCAGATGAAACTCGTCCATTTCGATTAAATTAACTGTTTAAATGTTCTCGTTGATTCATCTTTAAATCTATCTTCACTAAACTTGGCACATTCAAGTGACGCCGCTGATAAGTTTATTGAAGATAGTTTTGAAGCTGAAACAAAAAAGGATGTCCCTTTTTAATCTCTTATAGCTTGCCTATTTTCTTCCAAATTTAAAACATCAAAGTCATTCATCAAGCCTCATGTTTAAATAATATCTTTAAAATGATTTCAAATTCAATTTTCAGCGGGGCCTTTTCAAAACAACATTCCTTTTCATTTTGCGAGTCATCCATCAGATGAAACTCGTCCATTTCGATGGAATTGACTTACATAATTATGTTCTTTTTGATTCATCTTTAAATCTATCTTCACTAAACTTGGCACATTCAGGTGACGCTGCTGATAAGTTTATTAAAGATAATTTTGAAGCTGAAACAAAAAAGGATGTCCCTTTTTAATCAACTAAAGCTTGCCTATTCTCTTCTTAATTTAAATCATCAAACTCATTCATAAAGCCTCATGTTTATATCAAACCTTTCAACTGATTCCAAATTAAATTTTCAGTGAGGCCTTCTCAAAACAACATTCTTTTCATTTTGAAAGTCATCCATCAGATGAAACTCGTCTATTTCGATGGAATTGACTTACATATTTTCTTTTTGATTCATCTTTAAATCTATCTTCACTAAACTTGGCACATTCAGGTGACGCTGCTGATAAGTTTATTAAAGATAATTTTGAAGCTGAAACAAAAAAGGATGTCCCTTTCTAATGAGCTAAAGCTTGCCTATTTTCTTCCAAATTTAAAACATCAGACTCATTCATAAAGCCTCATGTTTAAATAATATCTTTCAACTGATTCCAAATTCAATTTTCAGCGGGGCCTTCTCAAAACAACATTCCTTTTCATTTTGCGAGTCATCCATCAGATGAAACTCGTCCATTTCGATGGAATTGATTTACATATTTTCTTTTTGATTCATCTTTAAATCTATCTTCACTAAACTTGGCACACTCAGGTAACCCTGCTGATAAGTTTATTGAAGATAGTTTTGAAGCTGAAACAAAAAAGGATGTCCCTTTTTAATCTCTTAAAGCTTGCCTATTCTCTTCCAAATTTAAAACATCAAACTCATTCATAAAGCCTCATGTTTATATCAAACCTTTCAACTGATTCCAAATTCAATTTTCAGCGAGGCCTTCTCAAAACAACATTCTTTTCATGTTGAAAGTCATCCATCAGATGAAACTCGTCCATTTCGATGGAATTGACTTACATATTTTCTTTTTGATTCATCTTTAAATCTATCTTCACTAAACTTGGCACATTCAGGTGACGCTGCTTATAAGTTTATTAAAGATAGTTTTGAAGCTGAAACAAAAAAGGATGTCCCTTTTTAATCTCTTAAAGCTTGCCTATTTTCTTCTAAATTTAAATCATCAAACTCATTCATAAAGCCTCATGTCTATAACAAACCTTTCAACTGATTCCAAATTCAATTTTCAGCGAGGCCTTCTCAAAACAACATTCTTTTCATGTTGAAAGTCATCCAGCAGATGAAACTCGTCCATTTCGATGGAATTGACTTACATAATTATGTTCTTGTTGATTCATCTTTAAATCTATCTTCACTAAACTTGGCACATTCAGGTGACGCTGCTGATAAGTTTATTAAAGATAGTTTTGAAGCTGAAACAAAAAAGGATGTCCCTTTTTAATGAGCTAAAGCTTGCCTTTTCTCTTCAAAATTTAAAACATCAAACTCATTCATAAAGCCTCATGTTTATATCAAACCTTTCAACTGATTCCAAATTCAATTTTCAATGAGGCCTTCTCAAAACAACATTCTTTTCATTTTGAAAGTCATCCATCAGATGAAACTCGTCTATTTCGATGGAATTGACTTACATATTTTCTTTTTGATTCATCTTTAAATCTATCTTCACTAAACTTGGCACATTCAGGTGACGCTGCTGATAAGTTTATTAAAGATAGTTTTGAAGCCGAAACAAAAAAGGATGTCCCTTTTTAATCAACTAAAGCTTGCCTATTCTCTTCTAAATTTAAATCATCAAACTCATTCATAAAGCCTCATGTTTATATCAAACCTTTTAACTGATTCCAAATTAAATTTTCAGTGAGGCCTTCTCAAAACAACATTCTTTTCATTTTGAAAGTCATCCATCAGATGAAACTCGTCCATTTCGATGGAATTGACTTACATAATTATGTTCTTTTTGAGTCATCTTTAAATCTATCTTCACTAAACTTGGCACACTCAGGTAACCCTGCTGATAAGTTTATTGAAGATAGTTTTGAAGCCGAAACAAAAAAGGATGTCCCTTTTTAATCTCTTAAAGCTTGCCTATTCTCTTCCAAATTTAAAACATCAAACTCATTCATAAAGCCTCATGTTTATATCAAACCTTTCAACTGATTCCAAATTCAATTTTCAGCGGGTCCTTCTCAAAACAACATTCTTTTCATTTGGATAGTCATCCATCATATGAAAGTCGTCCATTTCGATTAAATTAACTGTTTAAATGTTCTCGTTGATTCATCTTTAAATCTTTCTTCACTAAACTTGGCACATTCAAGTGACGCCGCTGATAAGTTTATTGAAGATAGTTTTGAAGCTGAAACAAAAAAGGATGTCCCTTTTTAATCTCTTATAGCTTGCCTATTTTCTTCCAAAATTAAAACATCAAAGTCATTCATCAAGCCTCATGTTTAAATAATATCTTTAAAATGATTTCAAATTAAATTTTCAGTGGGGTCTTCTCAAAACAACATTCCTTTTCATTTTGAGAGTCATCCATCAGATGAAACTCGTCCATTTCGATGGAATTAATTTACATATTTTCTTTTTGATTCATCTTTAAATCTATCTTCACTAAACTTGGCACATTCAGGTAACCCTGCTGATAAGTTTATTAAAGATAGTTTTGAAGCCGAAACAAAAAAGGATGTCCCTTTTTAATCTCTTAAAGCTTGCCTATTCTCTTCCAAATTTAAAACATCAAACTCATTCATAAAGCCTCATGTTTATATCAAACTTTTCAACTGATTCCAAATTCAATTTTCAGCGAGGCCTTCTCAAAACAACATTCTTTTCATGTTGAAAGTCATCCATCAGATGAAACTCGTCCATTTCGATGGAATTGACTTACA
This sequence comes from Steromphala cineraria, assembly GCA_916613615.1. Taxonomy (NCBI): domain Eukaryota; kingdom Metazoa; phylum Mollusca; class Gastropoda; order Trochida; family Trochidae; genus Steromphala; species Steromphala cineraria. The sequence continues at coordinate 73,237,081 of OU744724.1, read as the reverse complement.
TAATTATGTTCTTTTTGATTCATCTTTAAATCTATCTTCACTAAACTTGGCACATTCAGGTGACACTGCTGATAAGTTTATTAAAGATAGTTTTGAAGCCGAAACAAAAAGGATGTCCCTTTTTAATCAGCTAAAGCTTGCCTATTCTCTTCCAAATTTAAAACATCAAACTCATTAATAAAGCCTCATGTTTATATCATATCTTTAAAATGATTTCAAATTCAATTTTCAGGAGGGCTATCTAATAAGATTATATTTCTCATTTTGAAAGTCATTCATCAGATGAAAGTCGTCCATTTCGATTAAATTAACTGTTTAAATGTTCTTGTTGATCACTTTAAATCTATCTTCACTAAACTTGGCACATTCAAGTGACGCCGCTGATAAGTTTATTGAAGATAGTTTTGAAGCTGAAACAAAAAAGGATGTCCCTTTTTAATCTCTTAAAGCTTGCCTATTCTCTTCCAAATTTAAAACATCAAACTCATTCATAAAGCCTCATGTTTATATCATATCTTTAAAATGATTTCAAATTCTATTTTCAGCGAGTCCTTCTCAAAACAACATTCTTTTCATTTTGAAAGTCATCCATCATATGAAAGTCGTCCATTTCGATTAAATTAACTGTTTAAATGTTCTCGTTGATTCATCTTTAAATCTATCTTCACTAAACTTGGCACATTCAAGTGACGCCGCTGATAAGTTTATTGAAGATAGTTTTGAAGCTGAAACAAAAAAGGATGTCCCTTTTTAATGAGCTAAAGCTTGCCTATTTTCTTCTAAATTTAAATCATCAAACTCATTCATAAAGCCTCATGTTTATATCAAACCTTTCAACTGATTCCAAATTCAATTTTCAGCGAGGCCTTCTTAAAACAACATTCTTTTCATTTTGAAAGTCATCCATCAGATGAAACTCGTCCATTTCGATTAAATTAACTGTTTAAATGTTCTCGTTGATTCATCTTTAAATCTATCTTCACTAAACTTGGCACATTCAAGTGACGCCGCTGATAAGTTTATTGAAGATAGTTTTGAAGCTGAAACAAAAAAGGATGTCCCTTTTTAATCTCTTATAGCTTGCCTATTTTCTTCCAAATTTAAAACATCAAAGTCATTCATCAAGCCTCATGTTTAAATAATATCTTTAAAATGATTTCAAATTCAATTTTCAGCGGGGCCTTTTCAAAACAACATTCCTTTTCATTTTGCGAGTCATCCATCAGATGAAACTCGTCCATTTCGATGGAATTGACTTACATAATTATGTTCTTTTTGATTCATCTTTAAATCTATCTTCACTAAACTTGGCACATTCAGGTGACGCTGCTGATAAGTTTATTAAAGATAATTTTGAAGCTGAAACAAAAAAGGATGTCCCTTTTTAATCAACTAAAGCTTGCCTATTCTCTTCTTAATTTAAATCATCAAACTCATTCATAAAGCCTCATGTTTATATCAAACCTTTCAACTGATTCCAAATTAAATTTTCAGTGAGGCCTTCTCAAAACAACATTCTTTTCATTTTGAAAGTCATCCATCAGATGAAACTCGTCTATTTCGATGGAATTGACTTACATATTTTCTTTTTGATTCATCTTTAAATCTATCTTCACTAAACTTGGCACATTCAGGTGACGCTGCTGATAAGTTTATTAAAGATAATTTTGAAGCTGAAACAAAAAAGGATGTCCCTTTCTAATGAGCTAAAGCTTGCCTATTTTCTTCCAAATTTAAAACATCAGACTCATTCATAAAGCCTCATGTTTAAATAATATCTTTCAACTGATTCCAAATTCAATTTTCAGCGGGGCCTTCTCAAAACAACATTCCTTTTCATTTTGCGAGTCATCCATCAGATGAAACTCGTCCATTTCGATGGAATTGATTTACATATTTTCTTTTTGATTCATCTTTAAATCTATCTTCACTAAACTTGGCACACTCAGGTAACCCTGCTGATAAGTTTATTGAAGATAGTTTTGAAGCTGAAACAAAAAAGGATGTCCCTTTTTAATCTCTTAAAGCTTGCCTATTCTCTTCCAAATTTAAAACATCAAACTCATTCATAAAGCCTCATGTTTATATCAAACCTTTCAACTGATTCCAAATTCAATTTTCAGCGAGGCCTTCTCAAAACAACATTCTTTTCATGTTGAAAGTCATCCATCAGATGAAACTCGTCCATTTCGATGGAATTGACTTACATATTTTCTTTTTGATTCATCTTTAAATCTATCTTCACTAAACTTGGCACATTCAGGTGACGCTGCTTATAAGTTTATTAAAGATAGTTTTGAAGCTGAAACAAAAAAGGATGTCCCTTTTTAATCTCTTAAAGCTTGCCTATTTTCTTCTAAATTTAAATCATCAAACTCATTCATAAAGCCTCATGTCTATAACAAACCTTTCAACTGATTCCAAATTCAATTTTCAGCGAGGCCTTCTCAAAACAACATTCTTTTCATGTTGAAAGTCATCCAGCAGATGAAACTCGTCCATTTCGATGGAATTGACTTACATAATTATGTTCTTGTTGATTCATCTTTAAATCTATCTTCACTAAACTTGGCACATTCAGGTGACGCTGCTGATAAGTTTATTAAAGATAGTTTTGAAGCTGAAACAAAAAAGGATGTCCCTTTTTAATGAGCTAAAGCTTGCCTTTTCTCTTCAAAATTTAAAACATCAAACTCATTCATAAAGCCTCATGTTTATATCAAACCTTTCAACTGATTCCAAATTCAATTTTCAATGAGGCCTTCTCAAAACAACATTCTTTTCATTTTGAAAGTCATCCATCAGATGAAACTCGTCTATTTCGATGGAATTGACTTACATATTTTCTTTTTGATTCATCTTTAAATCTATCTTCACTAAACTTGGCACATTCAGGTGACGCTGCTGATAAGTTTATTAAAGATAGTTTTGAAGCCGAAACAAAAAAGGATGTCCCTTTTTAATCAACTAAAGCTTGCCTATTCTCTTCTAAATTTAAATCATCAAACTCATTCATAAAGCCTCATGTTTATATCAAACCTTTTAACTGATTCCAAATTAAATTTTCAGTGAGGCCTTCTCAAAACAACATTCTTTTCATTTTGAAAGTCATCCATCAGATGAAACTCGTCCATTTCGATGGAATTGACTTACATAATTATGTTCTTTTTGAGTCATCTTTAAATCTATCTTCACTAAACTTGGCACACTCAGGTAACCCTGCTGATAAGTTTATTAAAGATAGTTTTGAAGCCGAAACAAAAAAGGATGTCCCTTTTTAATCTCTTAAAGCTTGCCTATTCTCTTCCAAATTTAAAACATCAAACTCATTCATAAAGCCTCATGTTTATATCAAACCTTTCAACTGATTCCAAATTCAATTTTCAGCGGGTCCTTCTCAAAACAACATTCTTTTCATTTGGATAGTCATCCATCATATGAAAGTCGTCCATTTCGATTAAATTAACTGTTTAAATGTTCTCGTTGATTCATCTTTAAATCTTTCTTCACTAAACTTGGCACATTCAAGTGACGCCGCTGATAAGTTTATTGAAGATAGTTTTGAAGCTGAAACAAAAAAGGATGTCCCTTTTTAATCTCTTATAGCTTGCCTATTTTCTTCCAAATTTAAAACATCAAAGTCATTCATCAAGCCTCATGTTTAAATAATATCTTTAAAATGATTTCAAATTAAATTTTCAGTGGGGTCTTCTCAAAACAACATTCCTTTTCATTTTGAGAGTCATCCATCAGATGAAACTCGTCCATTTCGATGGAATTAATTTACATATTTTCTTTTTGATTCATCTTTAAATCTATCTTCACTAAACTTGGCACATTCAGGTAACCCTGCTGATAAGTTTATTAAAGATAGTTTTGAAGCCGAAACAAAAAAGGATGTCCCTTTTTAATCTCTTAAAGCTTGCCTATTCTCTTCCAAATTTAAAACATCAAACTCATTCATAAAGCCTCATGTTTATATCAAACTTTTCAACTGATTCCAAATTCAATTTTCAGCGAGGCCTTCTCAAAACAACATTCTTTTCATGTTGAAAGTCATCCATCAGATGAAACTCGTCCATTTCGATGGAATTGACTTACATAATTATGTTCTTTTTTATTCATCTTTAAATCTATCTTCACTAAACTTGGCACATTCAGGTGACACTGCTGATAAGTTTATTAAAGATAGTTTTGAAGCCGAAACAAAAAGGATGTCCCTTTTTAATCAGCTAAAGCTTGCCTATTCTCTTCCAAATTTAAAACATCAAACTCATTAATAAAGCCTCATGTTTATATCATATCTTTAAAATGATTTCAAATTCAATTTTCAGGAGGGCTATCTAATAAGATTATATTTCTCATTTTGAAAGTCATTCATCAGATGAAAGTCGTCCATTTCGATTAAATTAACTGTTTAAATGTTCTTGTTGATCACTTTAAATCTATCTTCACTAAACTTGGCACATTCAGGTGACGCCGCTGATAAGTTTATTGAAGATAGTTTTGAAGCTGAAACAAAAAAGGATGTCCCTTTTTAATCTCTTAAAGCTTGCCTATTCTCTTCCAAATTTAAAACATCAAACTCATTCATAAAGCCTCATGTTTATATCATATCTTTAAAATGATTTCAAATTCTATTTTCAGCGAGTCCTTCTCAAAACAACATTCTTTTCATTTTGAAAGTCATCCATCATATGAAAGTCGTCCATTTCGATTAAATTAACTGTTTAAATGTTCTCGTTGATTCATCTTTAAATCTATCTTCACTAAACTTGGCACATTCAGGTGACGCTGCTGATAAGTTTATTAAAGATAGTTTTGAAGCCGAAACAAAAAGGATGTCCCTTTTTAATCAACTAAAGCTTGCCTATTTTCTTCTAAATTTAAATCATCAAACTCATTCATAAAGCCTCATGTTTATATCGAGCCTTTCAACTGATTCCAAATTCAATTTTCAGCGAGGCCTTCTCAAAACAACATTCTTTTCATTTTGAAAGTCATCCATCAGATGAAACTCGACCATTTCGATGGAATTGATTTACATATTTTCTTTTTGATTCATCTTTAAATCTATCTTCACTAAACTTGGCACATTTAGGTGACTCTGCTGATAAGTTTATTAAAGATAGTTTTGAAGCTGAAACAAAAAAGGATGTCCCCTTTTAATCTCTTAAAGCTTGCCTATTCTCTTCCAAATTTAAAACATCAAACTCATTAATAAAGCCTCATGTTTATATCATATCTTTAAAATGTTTTCAAATTCAATTTTCAGCAGGGCTATCTAATAAGATCATATTTCTCATTTTGAAAGTCATCCATCAGATGAAAGTCGTCCATTTCGATGAAATTAACTGTTTATATGTTCTTGTTGATTCATCTTTAAATCTATCTTCACTAAACTTGGCACATTCAAGTGACGCTGCTGATAAGTTTATTAAAGATAGTTTTGAAGCCGAAACAAAAAGGATGTCCCTTTTTTATCAACTAAAGCTTGCCTATTCTCTTCCAAATTTAAAACAACAAACTCATTAATAAAGCCTCATGTTTATATCATATCTTTCAAATGTTTTCAAATTCAATTTTCAGAAGGGCTATCTAATAAGATCATATTTCTCATTTTGAAAGTCATCCATCAGATGAAAGTCGTCCATTTCGATGAAATTAACTGTTTATATGTTCTTGTTGATTCATCTTTAAATCTATCTTCACTAAACTTGGCACATTCAAGTGACGCTGCTGATAAGTTTATTAAAGATAGTTTTGAAGCCGAAACAAAAAAGGATGTCCGTTTTTAATCTCTTAAAGCTTGCCTATTCTCTTCCAAATTTAAATCATCAAACTCATTCATAAAGCCTCATGTTTATATCAAACCTTTCAACTGATTCCAAATTCAATTTTCAGTGAGGCCTTCTCAAAACAACATTCTTTTCATTTTGAAAGTCATCCATCAGATGAAACTCGTCCATTTCGATGGAATTGACTTACATATTTTTTTTTTGATTCATCTTTAAATCTATCTTCACTAAACTTGGCACATTCAGGTGACGCTGCTGATAAGTTTATTAAAGATAGTTTTGAAGCCGAAACAAAAAGGATGTCCCTTTTTAATGAGCTAAAGCTTGCCTATTCTCTTCCAAATTTAAAACATCAAAGTTATTAATAAAGCCTCATGTTTATATCATATCTTTAAAATGATTTCAAATTCAATTTTCAGCAGGGCTATCTAATAAGATCATATTTCTCATTTTGAAAGTCATTCATCAGATGAAAGTCGTCAATTTCGATTAAATTAACTGTTTAAATGTTCTTGTTGATTCATCTTTAAATCTATCTTCACTAAACTTGGCACATTCAAGTGACGCTGCTGATAAGTTTATTAAAGATAGTTTTGAAGCTGAAACAAAAAAGGATGTCCCTTTTTAATGAGCTAAAGCTTGCCTTTTCTCTTCAAAATTTAAAACATCAAACTCATTCATAAAGCCTCATGTTTATATCAAACCTTTCAACTGATTCCAAATTCAATTTTCAATGAGGCCTTCTCAAAACAACATTCTTTTCATTTTGAAAGTCATCCATCAGATGAAACTCGTCTATTTCGATGGAATTGACTTACATATTTTCTTTTTGATACATCTTTAAATCTATCTTCACTAAACTTGGCACATTCAGGTGACGCTGCTGATAAGTTTATTAAAGATAGTTTTGAAGCCGAAACAAAAAAGGATGTCCCTTTTTAATCAACTAAAGCTTGCCTATTCTCTTCTAAATTTAAATCATCAAACTCATTCATAAAGCCTCATGTTTATATCAAACCTTTTAACTGATTCCAAATTAAATTTTCAGTGAGGCCTTCTCAAAACAACATTCTTTTCATTTTGAAAGTCATCCATCAGATGAAACTCGTCCATTTCGATGGAATTGACTTACATAATTATGTTCTTTTTGAGTCATCTTTAAATCTATCTTCACTAAACTTGGCACACTCAGGTAACCCTGCTGATAAGTTTATTAAAGATAGTTTTGAAGCCGAAACAAAAAAGGATGTCCCTTTTTAATCTCTTAAAGCTTGCCTATTCTCTTCCAAATTTAAAACATCAAACTCATTCATAAAGCCTCATGTTTATATCAAACCTTTCAACTGATTCCAAATTCAATTTTCAGCGGGTCCTTCTCAAAACAACATTCTTTTCATTTGGATAGTCATCCATCATATGAAAGTCGTCCATTTCGATTAAATTAACTGTTTAAATGTTCTCGTTGATTCATCTTTAAATCTTTCTTCACTAAACTTGGCACATTCAAGTGACGCCGCTGATAAGTTTATTGAAGATAGTTTTGAAGCTGAAACAAAAAAGGATGTCCCTTTTTAATCTCTTATAGCTTGCCTATTTTCTTCCAAATTTAAAACATCAAAGTCATTCATCTTTAAATCTATCTTCACTAAACTTGGCACATTCAAGTGACGCTGCTGATAAGTTTATTAAAGATAGTTTTGAACCCGAAACAAAAAGGATGTCCCTTTTTAATCAACTAAAGCTTGCCTATTCTCTTCCAAATTTAAAACATCAAACTCATTCATAAAGCCTCATGTTCATATCATATCTTTAAAATGATTTCAAATTCAATTTTCAGCAGGGCTATCTAATAAGATTCTCATTTTGAAAGTCATTCATCAGATGAAAGTCGTCCATTTCGATTAAATTAACTGTTTAAATGTTCCTTTTGATTCATCTTTAAATCTATCTTCACTAAACTTGGCACATTCAAGTGACGCTGCTGATAAGTTTATTAAAGATAGTTTTGAAGCCGAAACAAAAAGGATGTCCCTTTTTAATCAACTAAAGCTTGCCTATTCTCTTCCAAATTTAAAACATCAAACTCATTCATAAAGCCTCATGTTCATATCATATCTTTAAAATGATTTCAAATTCAATTTTCAGCAGGGCTATCTAATAAGATCATATTTCTCATTTTGAAAGTCATTCATCAGATGAAAGTCGTCAATTAAATTAACTGTTTAAATGTTCCTTTTGATTCATCTTTAAATCTATCTTCACTAAACTTGGTACATTCAAGTGACGCTGCTGATAAGTTTATTAAAGATAGTTTTGAAGCCGAAACAAAAAGGATGTCCCTTTTTAATCAACTAAAGCTTGCCTATTCTCTTCCAAATTTAAAACATCAAACTCATTAATAAAGCCTCATGTTTATATCATATCTTTAAAATGTTTTCAAATTCAATTTTCAGCAGGGCTATCTAATAAGATCATATTTCTCATTTTGAAAGTCATTCATCAGATGAAAGTCGTCCATTTCGATTAAATTAACTGTTTAAATGTTCTTGTTGATTCATCTTTAAATCTATCTTCACTAAACTTGGCACATTCAAGTGACGCTGCTGATAAGTTTATTAAAGATAGTTTTGAAGCCGAAACAAAAAAGGATGTCCCTTTTTAATCTCTTAAAGCTTGCCTATTCTCTTCCAAATTTAAATCATCAAACTCATTCATAAAGCCTCATGTTTATATCAAACCTTTCAACTGATTCCAAATTCAATTTTCAGCGAGGCTTTCTCAAAACAACATTCTTTTCATTTTGAAAGTCATCCATCAGATGAAAGTCGTCCATTTCGATGGAATTGACTTACATATTTACTTTTTTATTCATCTTTAAATCTATCTTCACTAAACTTGGCACATTCAGGTGACGCTGCTGATAAGTTTATTGAAGATAGTTTTGAAGCCGAAACAAAAAGGATGTCCCTTTTTAATCAACTAAAGCTTGCCTATTCTCTTCCAAATTTAAAACATCAAACTCACAAAACAAAGCTTCATGTTTATATCATATCTTTAAAATGTTTTCAAATTCAATTTTCAGCAGGGCTATTTAATAAGATCATGTTTCTCATTTTGAAAGTCATCCATCAGATGAAACTCGTCCATTTCGATGGAATTGACTTACATATGTTTTTTTTATTCATCTTTAAATCTATCTTCACTAAACTTGGCACACTCAGGTTACCCTGCTGATAAGTTTATTAAAGATAGTTTTGAAGCTGAAACAAAAAAGGATGTCCCTTTTTAATCTCTTAAAGCTTGCCTATTCTCTTCCAAATTTAAAACATCAAACTCATTCATAAAGCCTCATGTTTATATCAAACCTTTCAACTGATTCCAAATTCAATTTTCAGTGAGGCCTTCTCAAAACAACATTCTTTTCATTTTGTAAGTCAACCATCAGATGAAACTCGTCCATTTCGATGGAATTGATTTACATATTTTCTTTTTGATTCATCTTTAAATCTATCTTCACTAAACTTGGCACATTCAAGTGACGCTGCTGATAAGTTTATTGAAGATAGTTTTGAAGCTAAAACAAAAAAGGATGTCCCTTTTTAATCTCTTAAAGCTTGCCTATTCTCTTCCAAATTTAAAACATCAAACTCATTAATAAAGCCTCATGTTTATATCATATCTTTCAAATGTTTTCAAATTCAATTTTCAGCAGGGCTATCTAATAAGATCATATTTCTCATTTTGAAAGTCATTCATCAGATGAAAGTCGTCCATTTCGATTAAATTAACTGTTTAAATTTTCTTGTTGATTCATCTTTAAATTTTTCTTCACTAAACTTGGCACATTCAAGTGACGCTGCTGATAAGTTTATTAAAGATAGTTTTGAAGCTGAAACAAAAAAGGATGTCCCTTTTTAATCTCTTAAAGCTTGCCTATTTTCTTCCAAATTTAAAACATCAAACTCATTCATAAAGCCTCATGTTTATATCATATCTTTAAAATGATTTCAAATTCAATTTTAAGCAGGACCTTCTCAAAACAACATTCTTTTCATTTTGATAGTCATCCATCAGATGAAACTCGTCCATTTCGATTAAATTAACTGTTTAAATTTTCTTGTTGATTCATCTTTAAATCTATCTTCACTCAACTTGGCACATTCAAGTGACGCTGCCTATAAGTTTATTAAAGATAGTTTTGAAGCCGAAACAAAAAGGATGTCCCTTTTTAATCAACTAAAGCTGGCCTATTCTCTTCCAAATTTAAAACATCAAACTCATTCATAAAGCCTCATGTTTATATCAAACCTTTCAACTGATTCTAAGTTCAATTTTCAGCGAGGCCTTCTCAAAACAACATTCTTTTCATTTTGCTAGTCATCCATCAGATGAAACTCGTCCATTTCGATAGAATTGACTTACATATTTACTTTTTTATTCATCTTTAAATCTATCTTCACTAAACTTGGCACATTCAGGTGACGCTGCTGATAAGTTTATTAAAGATAGTTTTGAAGCCGAAACAAAAAAGGATGTCCCTTTTTAATCTCTTAAAGCTTGCCTATTCTCTTCCAAATTTAAAACATCAAACTCATTCATAAAGGCTCATGTTTATATCAATCATCCATCAGATGAAGTCGTCCATTAAGTTTTCAAATTTATCTTTATTAGAATGGGGCGCATTCAAGTGACGCTGCCGATAAGTTTACAAAAGATAATTTTGAAGCCAAAATAAAGAATGTCTTGTTTTAATCATCTTAATCTTGCCTTTTGATTGTTCGTTGATCATGCCGAAATTGAAATTATTTCTCTTCCAAATTTAAAACATCAAAGTCATTCATAAAGCCCTATGTTTTTATAATATCTTTGAAAGGATTTCAAATTCATTTTTCAGCGGGGCCTTCTAGTAACGTCATTCTTCTCAATTTCGTTGAAAATGACAGTGTTCAAATTCTTTTTTTTTAATTAATCTTTTCAAAATATCTCTACTAAACTTGGCACATACAACTTATGTTGATAAGTTTGAAAACAGATAATTTTGAAGCCAAATAACAAATAATCTCACTTTTTAATCATCTTAAGCTTGCTCATTATTCTTTGTTGATCGTGACTTAATTGAAATTGTTCTCTTCCAAATGAAAAATATAAAAGTAATGCATTAATGCTCTATTTTTATTTCATACTCTATATGATTTCAAATTAATGTATTTGCTCACAAATTGTCTGTACATTATTCCTTCATTTTTATCTACAGTTGTGCAATAGCACTTATAGAAATTTAAAGTTTTCAAAACAATTCACAATTCTATTGGGGTTATTCCCATCTTGGTTTTGGTATGTCCAATATTAAATAATTATAACAGTTAATATCCTTCGATTGAATATAAAGTGTCTTCCTCATTCTATTCAACTATAAAGTTATTGGCGGAAAATGCAATGTTTATTACAAAAGTTGCATTTATATATATATATGTAAAAGTTGTTATGAAACATTAATGATGCGTTTTCATCAACTGTCCCTATTGTGTGAACAATGTTAGATATAGTTTTCTCAGTAACCATAATGGCTTTTATGTCACGATATGTCCATAATTTACGATTTACTATAAATGTTAAGGTAATTAGTAAGGGTCTTCTATTTGGAAGGAAATCATGAACTATGACCCTGTATTTTTTCTAGAAGGTTATATTTAGGATAAGTACTAAATTCATAAAATCGATATGAGGAGGAAAGAACCACTCTATATGTTGACGGTCTTAGATGTAAAGATAATGGCTACCAATGACATCATAAACACTTCAAACAAGACCATTCAAATGTTCACGACTGACTAACTACCGAAGTGTTGCAGGCCACTTTTGAACATATAGCTAGAATAAATGTGATGTTGAATATGATGCTTATTCCCTTATCACCTCCGGTTAAGCTATACCCAAAGGGGATGAAATTACAACACCATTTGTCAAGGACATTTAATGATGAATGAAGAAGTCATTTTAATGAAGTTGATTTTGCTATAAACAGTGTAAGTAAATGTGTACATTAGCAAGTGATTTTGATGTTGTTATTATGCATGGAATATGATATTGCTTTATAATATATTTGTTAGAGTATGATATAAGAGGAAATTGTGACTGAGAATGTGATGTGGCATGAAACTACATTTATCTCCTGTGTTAATTGGATGTATGTGTTTTCCCTGCTAACAAAATCGTTGATTTATTTCTAAGAAATGTATAGGTCACTTTGCTCTGTGCACCTTTTGTAAAGACACACTTTGAATATTGATATATACATCTCATCTAATTACTCTATTGCTGTGAAGTGTTATTAAATATTTCAGATCAACTAGCCGAGATACTTGAGAAAACAACTTTGTTAAAACTACGTCAAAGTTTTCGTGAATAGTACAATGTCTTGGGAACAATATCTACAATTGCAAATAATGAATTGTCACCTGTTAGATATTGAAATTTATGGGAGAGCATGAAACATTTAATTAAGAACTTTAAAAAACAATATGTTTGTCTACCTGTTGTGATGATCATCTTTTATATCTCAAAATAGTCTTTATTTTGTTTTGCAAATATATTGTCCACGATTTTGAAAATGATTATAATTGCTTCTGCTCATATAAATTTCATCACTTTATGTATCTGTTAATATTTCACTCTCATTATCATTCTTAGAGTACCAGCATATTATTGATATCAATTATTGGAACCTTTATAATGAAAAGTCTTTTTAGTATAAAATGCAACAATTGAATGATGTTTAAACCTACATTGTCGGAAATGCAAGAAAGTCCAATCTTATGCGTCTTCACTGTAGGTACAAAAACCCAACATCATTGCTTCTACGATGAATAATATAGTTCACTATATGTATATTATTATATTATTGTATATATTGTTATGTACTTTGTTTAAGGTTTGGTTATCAGTCCTATTTTTCCTCTTTCTCTCTCTCTATCTTTACTGCCCGCATCTATCTCTCTCTCCTTTTCTTTTCTCTCTCTGTCACTCTCTCCTTAAATCGTGGTTAAGATTTGATTTTATAAGAATAATGTGTTTCTTCACTGGCTTTTAAACGGTTTGAAAGTTAAACTCGTATGGATACCGTAGCAAATCTACGTTATTCATGTAATAGCTTAACTTGTACTCCTCGAACCGTTTATCAGCCAGTGAATAAACATAATAAAAATCGCTTGAATTGATGAATGAACTGTATTCTTATACTTGCATGAAAAATATTGTTTCAACACCATTGTCTATATACAAACCATGTTCGAATGTGAAAATGGATAAATTAATAAAATTGTCAAATCAAAATGAAGTCCTTTATTTTGTTCATAAGGTAATGTGCATGAGTGACACATGATGCACAATCAAAAACTTGATATTCAATTTTTCTTAAACAGCAGTAATTATTTTCCATGGAATTTGCTTCACGCAGTTGCTGTAGAGCGCTATAGACGAGGAAAGCTTTCTTTAAACTCGGTTTGATCGATTTTCAGGCTTGGTTTTTAAAACACTTTTACGAATTTAACTACTGAAAAAAATATAATGAAAATGTACCAGTACAAATTGTTTTCATCCAAGACAATAGTGATGCCCTTCCGTCTTCCTTTATTTGGATCACCAAACTGCACCATTACATATCAACCTCTAGCTTCGACCGTGCATACGTTTTACACTTGTCCGCTAGGTCTTGCTAATATTTTGATTGAAGATTGTATGAGAATAAGAACAATAACGTTCACTATCCAGTACCATTAAATGAGCTGCTTTGATTCAAGGGTACCATTATTTTAGTTTCCACGCTGTAAAAAGAACAGTCCTAACGAGGTATTTTTGTGGGAACGAGAGTCAAGGGGACGTTAAAGTTTATACATGTTTTTAGTACATAATTATAACAAACAATCTGGTCGACCTCAATGTTGATTCTGATAATCTGGAATCTGCTGATCCTTTGGAAACCAGTCATGTGGAGGAGAACTGTAACGTCTGTCAAGATGAAACTATAAATGACATTCTAAACTCTGATATTTCATATTCTGATATATATCCGCTATTAACAGTTTGAAGTGTGGAACCACACCGGGTCAAGACGGTATCCCACCTGAGATGATAATAAGATGTTGTAATATTTTAACACCATATCTGACTGTATTGTTCAATTGTATTATGTGTACGGGAGTGTTCCCATCGATTTGGACTAAAAGTATTATTATTCCATTACATAAGAAGGGAAGCGTAAAAGATATAAATAACTATAGAGGTATAAGTTTGATAGACACGTTGGGAAAATGTTTTACAACGGTTTTAAATAATAGGTTAATTAAGTTTGCTGATTTGTATGAAAAGATTCCAGAAGCACAGGCTGGCTTTAGACGTGGTTATAGTACTATTGACAATATATTTACTTTACAGTGTTTGATTCAGAAATATCTTTCGAAAAAGGGAGGACGATTTTATTGTATTTTCGTAGATTTCCAAAAAGCCTTTGATTCCATTAACAGAAAACTTCTTTGGTACTCTATAATGAGGAGTGGTGTTCATGGTCGAATATTAGTAGTTCTTAAAGATTTGTATTCGAAAGTTCAGTGTGCAGTTAAGATATCTAATACCTCGGTTTCAGATTTCTTTGATTCATTAAGTGGTGTACGCCAAGGTTGTATCATGAGTCCTTTGTTGTTTTCAATGTTTATGTTAGAATAACAGAGTATGATCGAATCTTCGACTCTTCTTGGTGTATCTGTTGGTCCTGAATTTATGGAAATGTTGTTATTATTGTATGCGGATGATCTATGTTTATTTAACGATACTGTCATTGGCTTGCAGCGAAAAATAGATATTCTTGATAATTTTTGTAAAACTTGGGGTCTTCATGTAAATTTGGATAAAACAGAAGTTATGGTTTTCAGAAACGGCGGTATATTAAGGCATTATGAAAAATGGTTTTATAGCGGTTCTCAGATAAAGGTAACAACATATTATAATTATTTGGGTGTTTTGTTTTCCAATAGATTATGTTGGTCAAAATGTATAGATACTTTATCTATTAAAGGCAATAAGGCTTTATTTTTCATTAAACAATTACTATTTAAGTTCCAAGAACTCCCAGCAAATATTCTGTTTAAACTGTTTGATATTAAAATCAAACCAGTGATATTGTATGGTGCCGAAGTTTGGGGATTTCAGAGATATTCAGTTCTTGAATCATTTTATAGTAATTATTGTAAGTTTGTGTTAGGTGTAAGTAAATATAATTCTAGCAATGTTATCTTAGCAGAGTGTGGTAGACATCAGTTATATGTAGATTATCATGTTAAATGTGTGAAGTATTGGTGTAAACTTTTGAGGATGGGAAATAGTAGATATCCTAGGCAAAGTTATCTTTTGATGAAGAGACTAGATGAATCTGGCAGAACAACGTGGGCAACCTATGTTAGACAATTACTTTTTAGTTTCGGATTCGGTGATGTGTGGTTTTTTCAAGATATTGGCAATATTGATATGTTTTTCAAGTTTTTTAGGGAACGCTTATGTGATTGTAATATACAAGTAATTTTCAGTAACATACGTTCTTCTGATCGGTTAAGCTATTATCTTCAGTTAAAATCAGTTTTTGATACAGAATATTATATTATGAATATTAGAAATAGGGAATTAAGGAGATTTTTTTGCTTGCTAAGATTAGATGAACTGCCTATTCAAACAACTATTGGTCGACGACAAGGTTTAGATAAATATATGTGTATCTGTAAGAATTGTAATTATAATGCAGTTGAAGATGTTGTACATTTTTTGTTTATCTGCCCTAAGTATGATTTGATAAGAAGTAAATATATACCACAAAGATATTTTGTAAATCCTACATTTTATTCCTATAAAGTGCTTGTATCAAGTAAACATCATGATATTATCCTAAATGTAGCAAAATATGTGAAACACTGCCTGTCACTGCCATAACTAAAACTAATAGACTTCCAATACATTTGTTTACATGGTATTATATATACAAAAATTAGTTGCTCAAATAAAAAAGGTTGATAATAGTTTGTATTTTTGTCATGATAAAAAAGAAAACCTTTGACATGTGAACTGGGAATGTCAGGTGACCCAAATGATTTACAAATTTGGCTTAGCAATAATTTATTAGAACCTCACATGATATTATCCAAATGTATGGTCTGGTTTGGTACCCTATATCAAAATAGACTACTGAATCATATCATTATCTATGCAAAGAGACACATTTACTTATGCAGTATAAAAGATAAAGTCCTAAACTTAATTTATATTTGATAAGTCTGAAACAAATATTTGTTGTTGAAAAATTTATTTCAAAGAAGAATAACGATTATGATGTAAACCCATGACAACTCTATATGTGTGTAATCAATGGAAAAAAAAAATAATAATGTTGAAATTTGAACCGATATTAATATCAAACTCGTGGTAAAACCTACACGGTGATTACTTACCTTGATAAGAACTGGTCGAGTTAAGTTGTAAGGGTCCATGGAGAGATGAATCTACAATACAGTTTCGAAAATCCTGTTGAAGTGAATCAACTTCATTCTTCACTATCTCCAACTCTGTCAACTTAAGTTTGGTTTCATTGTGTGATTGTCTCAGCTCTACCAACTCCCCCATCGCCTCCAGAAGAGTCTTGTTGTTGATTTCCTTTACGATCCTCAACTCCTCCTCCAAGTTCTCGACTTTCAAATGCAGCTCCTCGGTGACGTTTTTACTTGTACTCAGTTCCTGTAGTTCATGTCGCAGCTCCTCGGTGACGTTTTTACTTGCACTCAGTTCCTGTAGTTCATGTCGCAGCTCCTCGGTGACGTTTTTACTTGCACTCAGTTCCTGCAGTTCATGTCGCAGCTCCTCGGTGACGTTTTTAGTTGCACTCAGTTCCTGTAATTCCTCGGTAGTCTGTGTAAGCTGAGAGAGAACACTGGACAGGACTGCCGAGTATTTCTGTTCCTGAGCTTGAGCATGAGACTGAACCTCCTGAAGTACAGCGTCTATTTTCTTAACATGTTCCTGTAAGCTCCTCATTTCGTCATCTTTGTTACTTGGTTGGGCCCCACTCAAGGCAGCTTAGAAAAGTAAAGTTGAAATAGTTGTAGCAAATAATGTAACCATGATCAACACTTTCACGCTGTCCGACTGATAGTGTTAAACTACATACAGACCCTTGCAGAATTAGTTACCTGAAAACCGCGGTCTGACTGCATTCTGATCGCGGTCAACCGCGGTCTGACTGCAATCTGATCGCGGTCAACTGCGTTCTGACTGCAATCTGATCGCGGTCAACCGCGTTCTGATTGCATTCTGATCGCGGTCAACTGCATTCAGATTGCAGTCTGATCGCGATCAACCGGGATCAGATTGCAGTCAAACCGCGGTCGATCCGATCAGGGGTTGAGAGTGATTGTAGACATTGTCTGCATGTCGGCAGTGGTGATCGTAAAAAAAAGTAATTATTTGTTTTATTTTATAAGTTTAACAAAGTATGACATAATATACAGACAGATCGGCAGTATAGCAGAATTTTAATCCTAATAGATTGTGAAACTCAATTCTGCCGTATTTGGTCCAAATTGATTTTACTACCTGATTTGTTATTTGATATTCAAACTTTAACAACGCATACTATTTCAATGTATTCATTAGTTCAGATACTTAATGCATACCTTCTACATTGTCGTCCACATAGTCAAGAGTCAGAACGAAACGTGGCATAACGTTAGTGTCATCTCAAACAGAATTAACATGCAAGTTTGTCAAGCCACAATCATACCGTTTATAACGTTTACATACGTATAACGATTGCTTGCACTGCTTAAATATTGAAATAATATCCTCTAACATAAAATGTTATTTGAATGTACCTTTCTACGACTTTTTGTAGCGTTTGTGTGAAGTTATGAACACCGTTAGCTCATCATTACTTGTATTCCTCTTTTATACAGGAGAGATATTCACTTTATGGTGTTATGAAAGCCTTATTTATCGTTACGACTTCTCTGTAGTTGGTGGGTGTTGAAGTTATAAGACGGCCGAATGAAATCGTGAAATTCCCCATGCCAATACGTGTAATAATGTCATACACAATTTGATGTAATTATAAAAAGAATTTAGGAAAAAATACGAAGGAGGAATATTTACTGACCATGATTTTCTCGGTTCTTGGACATCACTGGGTAATTTAGACAGGACACAATGGTAGAAAGTGGTATTATTGGTATATGACTCTGTCATTTTCAAATATCCTTTTCAAAACTGTACATTGTAATTCTTTGTGTGCTAAACCTTTTTTTATACTTTTGGAGGAAATAAAGATTACTTATCAATTATCGTGAAAAGTTCACATGCCGGTTTGGTAAGACATAACAAATGACGCGGTACAACTAAAAGCAGTAATGATATAAATAGTTTTCATCAAATAAAATCAAATGGTCTATTTTCAAGGTATTACTAAAATAGAACAGGAACACATTACAGCTGCAGAATTGATTATCTGTGATAAGTTTTGCCGATATAGTTGCATTAATTTATATGCGATTTGAGTATTTAATCATGCCTTTAATAAGAAGAGACAACCTCTATGTAGATTTTGTAATTTTGTCATGTTTATATGTCAATATTACAGTGTTTATTGTTCACGGGTAAATGTGCAATTTTATAAAACAGCTGAAAGAAACAGTCAGGGAAAAGTTTATGAATACATTTTTATGTACAACAGCGACTTCTGACCGATGGTGTCCTGTTCATTTCATTTAATTTCATTCAAGGATAGTTGAACTGGATTTGGAGAACTCATGTCGTTCACTGTATGGTTGGGGGATTACCCCTATTATCTTCTATATTGTGTATTGCTTTGCTTACATACCTGTTACAAAGGCCGCCGCCATTAACTCGTTAATTGACCCTTGACCCGCTTCACTACTCAATATCTCGCTGTTCTACCATCTGGCTCCAAGAGGCAAATTAAAACAAAAGAAGACTTCCAGTTGTGTAAAGGGCCATAAAGTACCCATTATTTCACAAAGATTTAAAAGGAATCGAAGTATGATATGTTTCAACGTGTGATGTGTCATTTTGCTGCACTGATTGAATTGGGGGGGGGGGGGGGGGGGGGGGGGGGGGGGCTTGGGGAGGGGGAGGAGAACACATACTGTAAAACATCTATTATTCATTGTCGCCTATAGCTCGGCTGTACAATCTGAACGCACATACAACTGTAGAAGAAGAAGAAGAAGAAGAAGAAGAAGAAGAAATGTATTTTATTAAAGTGTCACACTGCATACAAGCAACATACAATCACATATATAGTATATATCACAACAAGTAAAATGTATGCTGTCCGGCCAGTAATGGCCTATGAGACACTAATTCTCTAAAAACGCTTCCGCGTTAAAATATATATTAAAATAAGTTAAGATATGTTTCATATGCTTAAATATTAATAAATGGCTTATAAAAATGACATACGCCGTAAATACATTTTTTGGAGAAGTGCGGTAAGTGGATTGTGATACTCTTGATTTTGCATTAAATATATTAGTTGGGCTACTGGTGATAACCAGAAGAATGAGGGGTCTGAAACAGATACAGTATGCCATAGCTCATACCTTAAATCTGAATATAAGTTACAACAGACTAGAAAGTGAACTTCGTTCTCTACACTGTGGTTATTACAAAATTCACATACGTTCTTCTAAAGGAATTACAGGGCGAGAAAATCTGCCTAATTCTATTTGTAACGGTAAAGTGCCACTGCGAAATTTATTAAAGATAGGGGAGACCAGGGCAAAGCGCGCCCCCCTAACATATAAGTGCGTCTAGTGGGCACCCCGACATGTGCAGAGTGCGGCTTGAACCATATATCTAATACTTGTCACCTAGACTGTTACATGGCACATGCTTTTTTAATCTACCATTTCGGAATAAGGATATATTAACGTAAATGTATTTTGACTAAGGGGGCGCGCTTTGCCCTGTAGTTTGGGGCAAAGTGCCCAATCCCCTAGGCGCTTTGCCCCATGTGAAAAACAACAACGAATGTTATAGATATTACACACCTATAATCAGCCTATACTAATCAAAAGCTATCATCTTGATAATGCAAGGCAACTATCGAACTCATATGAAGGATATAATTAACATTAAAGTTGGCAATATATGCAAGGGTGCTCAAAATGTTCCTTAACATGTCATGGACCTACATGTTCAACATTCTTAATGACCAAATATCAGTATGGTTGGTGGATGTACATTTCTTTTAACTACGAAATTGTTTATAATTTAGGTCATTGACTATCAAAACCAGTAAGAAGTAAAAGAAAATAAGAATTGAATTGTGGATATGGACGAATTAAAGAATTTACAACATTTATTTTGTGTCGAACTTGCCATAACGGCATAAAATTGCTTATCTTTTATGGTTGAACAGTAATATACAATAAATTATATTTTCGTGATTTAAAAAAACAACATAAACTGTTACTTGTTGTCATTCTTTAACAAAACTAAGCCCTTTAAGTTAAAAGGTTTATTTTATTTTTATAGAATACAGGAGAATGCTGATATTAAAATGACAATTCTGCTTTACATTATTTGCTTAAGAAATGTAAAATAATAACTTTTACACCAATATGTTAACCAAAAAGATGTATTCCATAACACATGGGGCAAAGCGCTCCCCCCGGCACGTTTTGCCCCATCCAGGGCAACATTCGTTATGTACATCACAGAAAATCATTAAAGCAAGTAATTACAAATTTCATTATTCAATGAATTAATGATACCAATTCATGTTACATGTGCACGAGAATTTAAAGTTCCGTTGTGCATTTTAATGAAATATTTGAATTTGAGACATATCCGTTCCTTATAGTAAAATCGCGTTTTTTCGAATAGTTGAAATTCTGTGTCCACAACTCAGGCAAATGATTCCAGCGTTGATCACAACACTTCATTACGGTTACTTTCATTCGTTTGTAATGACAATTTTCTCCATTTGTCGATAGTTTTGAAGAAATAACCCGAGGTCACTTTGCTCCGGGGGCGCGCTTTGCCCTGGTCTCCCCTACTGCGTTGAGACCTGTTGGGTTAAGTAGTAAGATATGTTTCCGCCGATAATGTGTTCTTAAAAAGACGATAAGTGCGACGTTTATTGCCGTTAATTAGCCTTCTATCATTCCAAAGATTGTCAAGCCAATAATTAAAATCCAATGACAAAAAAAAAGATTTTGCAGTAATAAAATCCTGAGAAGATATGTCATAAAGGTTTGGAATAGGTAACTGTAATGAATTAAACAATGTTGCTGTGTTGTTATACCATGATTTTTTAAATGTAACAGACCATTTGCTAATGACATTGGGTATTAAACTGGGGGTTGCTGAATGCAACTTACGCCAAAACCGTAAAATGTCAATTTTGTGCTTTGTGAATGGTGAAGTCCAACCCATATCCCCTCTAACTGCTAGGTTTGGGGTCTTATTACAAACACCAGGAAAAAATCTACAGGCACGATTTTGAACAGCATTTATACAACTGAATTCCTTAGTGCTCCAAATTGCTGAACCATAATACAATAAGGGCTGGACCAAATTATCATAAAGTGTATTAAAAACACTGTCATCAAAACCACCAACAGATTTAAATTTACATATCACAACACCCAATGCACGACTAGCAGACTTCGCAATTTCTTTGGCAGTGTAATGTAAATCTAAATGTTCCTGGAGCCAGACACCGAGATATTTATAAGCATGTGTATAACAAATGGTTGTGCTGCCAATACTAAATACAAACTCAGATTGTTTGAAAGAAGCAGGACGATAATGAAAAATTTTAGTTTTACTAGATACAAAGTCGGAAACATCAAAGTCCTATTCAGTGATCAAAGCGGTATATCACATAATCATTTTATATCAAAGCCGGTGAAAGGATTGTTGGTATTTATTGTCTGATATTGTTAGCAATTTGAACTCATGAGGAATACACATTCCTAGTTACTGATGAAAGTGGTATATCACATGATTATTATGTTAACGCCGGTGACCAGTTTGTCGGTATGTATTGAGTGATTCTGTTACGCAACAATGGCGTCAGCACGGCGTCTTGTATTTTGTGTCGTATATTGAGACTGCTTCAATAAACAATAATGTTTTTTGACCTCAGTCGACCATTCATTGAGTATTGATATACTTTTTAAAGGATGATTTAGTGTCAGGATTAATTGTGCAGACAATAAACGACGACAGTTTGTGTTACTGAGCAAACAGGTTTTACCTAATATAGTTTCAAAATATTCTTGATACTGGCGGGAGCAGAACAAAAGCCACCGGACAAATGTCACCTGGGACATAAGCCACCTAGGCCAAAAGCCACCCACTTATTTATTGTAATATACTAATAATATGAGTATGATACAATACAATATTATTTAGTCATATGATTCATCCACTAACAATATTCTCCAAGGAAAAATAATAATTTGAAAACAAGTTTTTTACCGATACGGAAGAAGCAGTTGACTTGGGTCGCATTGTTTGATCTTAAGTTAATCTTGATGTAGTGAAGAATAAGTGAATATTTTGTCAAAATATTTTGGTCCTCATAACACTGCTGATATTTGACAATACCTAATCAAGACTGTCATCTATGATGTTGAAAGAGATTATCATAATACGTTTGACATATATAATAGTAAGAATATGACATTAACGACTTATCTATTTCTCTATAAATTTTTCATTGAATTATACACTGTCCACTGAACATAAATATCAGTAAATAATGTAAGTATGGGTGATGTTTAAATACCAAAAAGCAAGACTCTGATATCTAATAAAATTTGATAATTATGATGTTTTCATGTACTCGTTATGTAGCATAGCGACACATACAGTATGCAGTGACATTTGGAAATCCATTTATTGAAACAATGTCATTGGTTCATTAGCAGCATTAACAGGAATTTAATACAGCCAAATGTTAATCATCACTATTTACTAAATTCATGACATATTTACATTCAATCAATTTTAAAGTTTTCTCTGAAATTTTCACTAAAATTCTAACCAATCCCGATATTATGTAACTACGAGATGAGTGATACATGAATAAACTCGTCGGTCTGTCTCCACTGTTTCCACACCATTTTAACAATGTATATGTTTTTTATCTCATGATTTTAGATTATCAACGAATTTCGTTTTAAGGCTTGATGTTATTTTTTAAATTGACCTTGTGAATGTTCCAAATGTTTTATAACAACATGTGACACGTAAATAAAATATATTCTTCTTCTTCTTCTTCTTCTGTCTCTTCTAAGTGAATACTGATTCACCGAGGGAGCTAGCTATTCACTGAGACATAAATACATACACCTGTTGTACATGTATGTATACGCTGCCAGACAGACAGAGAGACAGAACATTTTATTTTTGTCTCACTTGTTTTACACAACCAATCGATCAGCGATTCATGAGAGACACGTTTACACTCAAATTAAAATGAATGTAAACATTCATTTAAATCTAAAAATTCAGCTATGAATGACAGTAAGAACATTTAGAAACCCATCGGGGATGTTGTCTATTGTTTTGGAGGTCTCTTGTTTTCTCGTAATAACCTCCAAGGAGGTTTTACATTGGGAAGTCAGGGCATTATCATATGTAAGACCTACTCGGAGGTTGGAAGGTTTTTATATTTCAAAGTCAAGTTTTTTCCAATGTATAACTTAACCCCAAAGTCAATACTATCTTTAAAAAATCTACAAAGTTGCATTCGGAAAGAAAGCTTCGCGGGAAGTAAGACTTCAAGCAAACCCAAGCATAACCGAGTTCGAGTGTTTTAACCCTTTCATAAAAGTTACGTACAAGGCTCTTAAAAACATAGCTATAAACATATTTACATATCACAGAGTCACTTATATAAAATATAATCTGGTCGTTATATACACCTATCCAAACACTGGAAACGCTACGGTTTTATGACTGCACTAATTACGTGATAGACGGGTGGCACGAATAATTACCACCTGCAGTCATTACTTAGACTGTTATGTGCTATGTGTTATTGTGCCAACGCCCCACTCTCCCGGAAACACTAAAACTCGAAAATGGTGTAAAAAGGAAATCCACATCAATGGTAATTAAACAATTATTTAGGCTGTATTTCAGTTTATATAATGCTGCGTTACTCTCAATAGTCTCTTTATTACGTCACAACCGCGCAAGTTTTATGGCCCCTTACCCAGGTTGGTTTTTCACAGCTGATAATTACGCTGTCTTAATGAAAGGCTCATTAAAGGTGTTTATTGGACAAATTAACACAAATCAAGTCCAGTTTTTATTTTTTTGAAGTGGGAAAGTCGGGGTTAGTGGATGTTGAAAATAACGATTGACATGTAAAGTTAATTTAATTAATATGCTCATATGGCAATTTAAAGCACGTTTTCTTACTGAAATAAAAAATGAAAAATACGTGTTAACAATTGCTAAATAATACTCCTGTATCAATACAAAAAATAGTTGTAAACCGAATGCACAATGTTCGGTTAAGTCATGGGAGTCAATTTCCCTTCGGGCGGCTACAATGTGTTCAGTAATGTTCACATTAAAATGGTCGCTTGAATGTTCAAGTTCAAGGGATCTGACTGATATGGCGCAACACAGTGTGTTATAATCAATCGAATTGATGACTTCAGACTACCAAAGAAGCTCTTTGTTGTCTCTAGAAGAAGGAGGAAATCCTTTGCATCAACTGTTGAGAAGATCTGCTCACAACTCGGAATTAAGGATCTGATAGAAGCCAAGGGATCTGTTTAACGTATAATGCACAATGTTAAGCGAGTCCTTAAGCATAAAGATGAAGAGAGCTGGTTTACTGAACTATGGAATGATAAAAATAATATGAATGGTAATAAACTTAGGACACACAGGACATTTAAAAAAGAACTCTTAACCGAGCCCTATTTGAAGCATACATGTATCATCTCGTGTCAAAAGAGAAAGTTTTTAACCAGAGTACGATGTGGATCACTTCCTCTGCATATCGAAACTGGTCGCTATAGCAACCCCCTACACCTGTCTATGATAGAATACTAGTATGCTCTTTCTGTGATAATGTTGAAGATGAATTGCATTGTTTAATCGAATGTGACTTTTACTCTGATCTTACCTATAATCTGTTTGATGTTTTACCTATCTTTGATATAACGGATAAACATTGTTAAAATTATAAGCGTTCAAGATGCTGAAGGTAACAAAGTTTTAGCTAATATAGTGACAAATATGTTTCTAAGGCGCCACAGTTTTGTCTGAAATGTGTAGCTATTCATTTTAGTATCTTTTTATCATTTTTAATTTATTATTTGTACATATGTGTATTATTATGAAAGACTAGTGTCTCATAAGCCCTACGCGGCTGGTTGTCAGTTTTAAAAAATAGGTTTAACTAAATACATACTATGTAACAGAGAGAGAGAGAAGAGAAAATGTTTATTAAAGTGTCACGTACTTTAAAATAAGTTACAATACATAAAAACATACATATATTTTAAAAAGTACCCGGCCATAATATGGCCTATGAGACACTGTAGTCGTTAAATGTCACATTATTACAATCAAATTAGAAGCTATATTAAAACTGATGTAATTGCACGTAACATGTAACTGGCGAGTGACACTTCAATAAAAAAAATCTGTCTGTCTGTCTGTCTGTCTATAAACATCCAGCAAGCAGGTTAATTTCGAATATGGTATGGGTCAGACATTATTCATCAAACCGTTAGATACCTTCGATTGAGGCACAATTTTGACAATAAAAATGATCGACACACACATATATTCCAGTGCACATATTGTATTACGTGTTATGATAGTGTGAGATAAGAAGGATTGTTAGCGGGTCTCATTCCTACAGTTTAGTATTTAATTCAACGCCGCTTCAGTTCATATTTCTCAAATCTGGATGAAAAGCAAATATCAAACTCAATGAATATACTTTATAATTTTCTGCCATATATTGTATGTAGCGAACATGAAACTTTCTGTTAAGTGAACGACAACCATGATTATTTTGCAAATGTATCTTGGAGCGGCCTTCGCATAGGTTCATGAACTTGTTGGCCAAACCGATTCATGTATCTTTAATGAAATGAATATGTTTAAACAAAATCAATGAAATCAAAAATGAAAAGAAAAATATCATCTGTTTAAAACATCAAATCAGTGAATAAATTATGAAAAGTGTCATGTTGTTGGGTATGCCAAAAGATGAAGATGGCTGCAGCTCTTAATCAACTTTTTGTTAAATATCGGGCATATGTTTTTGCAGTGGTTCAAACCAAGTATCGATTGTTATATTGTAATGATTAGTACCACGATCGGCACCTACATGTAATCGACCGAACTATTTGTTATAACTTGGGGGAATTGGATACCAACTGAATGGTGTATACACGTGAACTGAATATGATTGTAGAATTAGTTCATTATCCATTGTTATTTGAAAGCCAGTATAGTATGATTAAATACTGGTGTAAGATGTGTGTGATTATGATATTTTACGTATTTGTTATTAGTATGTGTAAAAGAATTTGAAAATAAAACCTGTTCAGAATCCGACGTTTCAGGTTCAACGTATACCGTCATTGTCATTGGTTAAAGCAGGAATTGCCAATATATTATTCAGTTTTAAAACAAGAGGCTTTCTTATTAACAGTTAATTAGGGGGTCTCTGATAAACCAGATTATTATTACCATATCACCCAGTTAAATATCTTGCTCATTACGTAATAATACGATTTTTTAATGTTCACTGTTATATCATTCACGCAAATATATTACATGTCATTGCATGAAATATATATAGAAAACCTTACACTATGTCTACTTAACAGTTCTTATTATCTGTAGAAACTGAAAATATAATGAAATAAATATTGCTGATATCAAATAACCATTGTGCACAGATGAAGTTGTAGACGAATTGATCTTTATATTAAAGTGTCAGTAGCACGTTTTGTTCTTGAATAAAAACAATATAAATTTTTCACTGATAATTGAATGTTAATGTTAAATGTATTATTTTCATAATGTCAAAAATCTCATTACACAAACCAATCATCCATTGTAAGAGAATAAATTATAAAGATTAACTAAAAGATCATTGGCGGTCATTTTTTAATGAACACCTTTAATTCATTTTGTGTAAGAAAAAGGAATCCCATGACTGAACTTTACATAATATATTCATTACTGCTTCATTTAGTTAAAATATTTGTCTTTCAATTAGAACAATTTATTTTCATTTTCCTTACATAAGCTTATATTCCTCCCAATGACGTACTATTGTCCCTTTAAAATATCCGTTATATGTTAATTCCTGAATACAATTTGTCAAACCTTATGCAAGTTTTATAAATACTATCATGCTTATTAAAGTCACGCCTCACAACACACAACACAATCTTATTCAATTAGATTTAAGTCAAAGAAAACTATTTGTATTGATTACTGATCATCACTTCTTGCCGTAACAAGTGAAACGGTGATACCGATTTTGCACTTAACTACCACATATAGGTTGTATAATTAGCATGTTTTATTTGGTTTTAAAACATATGCCAAACACTTTTCCATACAGACGTTAATTGTCCAAAACATTGTTTATGCGCTTTCAAGTTATAGCGGCCGAAAAAAGATATATGTAAAAATTGACATGTCCTCTTTAGATCAACTGATGGGCTTTCTAGATCAAACTCCTTTTCTTTCAATGACCCTGAAGTGACCACGGTCAACCGCGACCAGAATGCAATCCGATCGCGGTCAACTGCAATCAGAATGCAATCCGATCGCGGTCAACTGCAATCAGATTGCAGTTTGATCGCGGTCAACCGCGGTCTGACTGCAATCTGATCGCGGTCAACCGCGGTCTGACTGCATTCTGATCGCGGTCAACTGCAATCAGATTGCAGTCTGATCGCGGTAGGTACCGGTAAAGATATCTGCAAGGGTCTGTAGGTGTAGGTGTCTGAATTGCAACATCTGGTGTAAGATAACAACTTGGAAATAATTTTGAACATAATAAGTAAGTTTGAAATGTTAGGAACATTTATTACAGGGGAGGTGGGACGTTTTTTTCACTTGGTTTTGTAATAATTATATGACCCTCCCCAATTCAATGTATTTATACGGCCCTCTCCTTTTAAGTGTATTAGACAGAAACAAAACACTTCCTCATAGACTCACTGTATAATAATGGACATTTGTTTCCCGTAAACAGAAAATAATAAATTTCATGAAAAGATTTCTACAGTTTGACATGAAAATCCCTGTTTGATATGCTAGGATGTATAGTTTCTAAGATAAGCCTTGGAGAATTGAATATCCTTTTGTCAGTGGTACATAAGAAAACCGTAAAATCTAATATGAAAACAAAACCAAAATATCAAAGAGATAATCTACATAAAAAGTGATTACTTTTCATTTTAAAAAAATTGACTTTTTGTCCAACTATCAATGCAGGACATACATGACAGAAGCGATATGTACGGCGGCTTCCTGTATGACAAAAAAGATAAATCAATCAAAAATATATTTTAAAACTTGGTTTGACTCAGACTGCGAAAAACTTAGGCTGAAAGATGCAAACATCTCAATAAGTTTCGGAAACATAAAGATAAACGATCATTCGATCAATATTGTATCGTAAGGAACCAGTATAATGCCCTATGTAGAAGAAAACGCTTAGATTATTTCAAAGAAAAGCAAATAGCGATAGAAAATAGCATAACAAATTCGAAAGAGTTTTTGTCAGAGCTTAAGCATTTGAATAACAATCATATAAGGCAAAACAAAATTGAGATAAATGATTGGTATTTACATTTTAGACAACTCTTTAGTGGTGCCAATATAGATCAAAGCAATGATCCTATTAATTTCCACGATAATTCGGAGCAAGCTAATCTTAATCACCATAATTCCGAACTTACGGAAACAATACTGGATTCTCCAATCACAAGGGAAGAGATATTAGAAAGTATAAGAAATCTTAAAGGAAAATTCCAGTACGATTTTAAATCAATTCTAGCAAAAGTTTGAGGTATTAAAGACATTCTCACAAATTATTTTTTTTTTCTGTCAACGAGTTAAGTATTTACAGAATTTTAAACCTTCGTCTTTGAGCGATGACGGGGGTCGCCATTTTATTTGAAAATGTGACGTCATCGACACGCCACAAGAAATCGATGCAAGGAGCTTACATTATAAACTCCGTACATCTTTGTGCAGTTTCCATGATTTGACCAGAATTGTTGAATGTGTGCGCTGCGCACTTTGTTAACGTAAAACATCGTTGTGCCTACAGAACGACCCAGTCGTCGGACAGATTATTCAACAAGCAACTACGACAAATATGCGTTTTTGTCTAGTATTATTAACGATATGAATTTATCTAAAAAAACACCTAAAAAAAAAAAAAAAAAAAATGTTTTTAAAAACGAGCAAGAGTAAAATATCTTGTCGTGTTCTTTGTAATTTTTTCTGATTAAAACTTGGTACTTAATGTTTACCTGAAATATGTTGACGTACTATATAAATACTAATTTTTTATCTAAAATTAACACTTTCAAAGTAGAAAACGTTTCCTTGAAATTTGATACATCAAACGTGCATGTCAATGATTGATCTGATATATACATATTATCAATCACTAAGACTTTTGCATATCATTTTTATATCTTTCCAAAAATAAGAAAGGATATTTTTAATGACATTTTATTTTCTCAGAGTTACTACGATAGGTTTTGTTTTTAAATCTGGTACTCTTTCACATTCAATCTGTGGATTTTTTAAAAGCCTTAAGTCAGTTTGAAAGGTGGAAAATATTTTTTTGTCATGAACGTGTTAGAATCATTGCATAATTTTTATGATATATAAAAGAAAATATTCAATGTAAAACATGCATTAATTACGTAAATCTAGTATTTTGCCAAAAGAAATTGAAGGGTTAATTAAGAGACATACGTTGTGATAATTTGTGCATTGTTATCATTAAAATCATATCCTTCTATTCAATATTGAATTAAAAAAATCATTGTTAAATAGTTAAATAATTTTATTTACTAAAAGATATAATAAGAAGAAAGCTCCAAACAAATATGGGTTATTCAGCAACATCATAGCAACTTAGATAAAAAAAACAATCGATGATATAAAGAAATGTTGTGAGTATAATATTATTTTGTATTCCTTGCTGATGAGTTGATAGATCTTTAAATATAATCCAAAACACCATTCCTTACTGATTGTTTTAGTATACTAATGATATCTCATAATTCCATTTTAATTTTTTTACCTATTGTTTAGCAGAAATACCTCAACATGGTTTATATGGTGAACATAACAAGAATCGTTAATCAATCCGATAATATTTCATACAGCATGTGCGCCTTAGTGATTCGTAATCAAAATTGGTTTCGTACCTGCGACACTAAATAAATATAAAAATATTTTCGTCCTCAAACAAGCCAAGATTAATATACTAATAACGTGAAGTCTATGCCAACATAGAAAATGGCATCTTTCAAATTAATCCATCGTGTTTTGATTGATATAAACAATTTATTTTGATTACGAACCATACCACCATCATCGCGGATTCGCTTTTTAGGATTTGCTTCGACAAGATCACGCCAGTAGGTCTTTTCGAGTGAAATAATTAATAAAAAATTATTCTATGTTACGTTTAGTTTTTTTACAAATGCACTTTTTTCAGCAAAGTCATTTAACACTTTATTTCAACCTAAGGGTGTCTCTAGCTTATAAAAATTCTAAAAAATGTCAGTGAGTGTCAGTGTTCAAACCTTGGGACGTCCGCACATGGGAGATCTTTTCCAACCTGTACTGAATTTTTCAGAAGTCTGCTGGTCAGAAATATTTATTTATTGCTTTGGGCATCATAGAAGTAGAATATTCTAGACCCCGCATGTCTTTACTGAAGTCGTGACGGTTGTTACAGTCTCATGTTTGACGGGCCGTCACCGCCCACCATTGAATCTAACGGCGTCACCTAATTTCGTGGTGTGTAGCTGACGTCATATTCCCGGTGTTTCTCGCTCTCGTTTACCGTTCAAGATACCAATATGGCGTCCCCCATCGATGCCGGTAAACATGATTTTTCCCAACTTTGAATTTTTATTGCAGATTTGGTGATTTAGCTAAAAATTATTAGACAAAGTTAAAGGATTTATCAATATAGATTGTTTTAAAAGGCTCTTTTCAATTTTTCATTGGAATTTTCCTTTAAATCGAATAAATCGCCTGGGATTGATTGAATGATATCAGAATTCTTTAAAAATTCAGCAGATCTTATCGCACCATACCTAGAATTTATTTTCAACGTTATACTAGAAAATGGCACTTTCCCTCATCCATGGACGATTGGTATCATTGTTCTAATTCATAAGCAGAGTGATATCAATAATCCTAACAATTTTAGAGGAATAACATTGATTAGTAATTTTAGCAAAATTTTCACGTATATTATTAATAAGAGACTTGTAACATGGGGATATACAATGAATAAAATAAGTGAATCACAAGCAGATTTTAGACATGGTTATACCACTGTTGACAACATGTTTATTTTATAAAGTTAAGTCCAACGATATTTGAACTCAAAAGGAGGAGTTTTATGCCGTATTTGTAGATTTTGCGAAAGCCTTCGACTCTGTAAAACGAAACATACTTTGGTATCTCCCCCATTACCATGGTCTTTGTACCAAAATGAGTAAACTTTTATCTAATATGTATGAAAACATGAAAGCATGTGTTAAAAATAATTACGAATTCTCGGAACACTTCGAATTACAACTTGGTGTAAGACAAGGGTGTATTTTAAGTCCGTTCTTGTTTTCATTATTCATCAATGAATTTGCCACCCAAATCGAAACAAACTGTTCAAGCGGTAACCAACTCCATCCCGAAATAGTCAAAATTTTCCTTCTTTTATTCGCAGATGACGTTGTCCTGTTTTCGAGCACTATTATTGGCCTCCAAAACCAATAAAATGAACTTGAAAAATACTGTGATATATGGAAATTAACAGTTAATAGAGATAAAACAAAAACAATAGTCTTTAAAAATTGCGGCAAACTATCTAAATTAGAAAAATGGTCATTCAAGGGTATAAATCTGGATTGTGTTAGTTTTTACAAATATTTGGGCTTGTATTTTACAAATGGACTGTCATGGACTAAACATGTCAAATATGCATCGCTTCAGGCACAAAAGGCGCTATTTGGCATCCTTAAAACAGTTAGCCAACTAGGAGATATTAATTATACGACTTATTTTAAGATTTTTGATGCCAAAATAAACCCAATCTTAACTTATGGGGCAGAAATATGGGGATTAACATATTTCATCAGTTAGAAAGAATACATTTATATGCATGTAAGAAATATCTTGGTGTTAAAGTGAACACAGCAAATGTTATGGTATATGGTGAATGTGGAAGATATCCGATGCACTTGTTTACAAGTATTAAAGTAATTAAGTACTGGTTAAAATTGTTAAATATGCCCCGTGATAGAATGCCCAAAATGTTTTATAATATGATGTTATTGTACGAGAAAAATGGACAAAGAAATTGGGTTACTAACGTCAAACATTTTTTATTTTCTATTGGCTTCGGAAACGTTCGGAATGCTCAGTATGTTGAGTCACACGTAGATTTTATTCAGTCAATAACAACAAGACTAAAAGATATGTACCTGCAAACATGGTGTGGAAAAATTTCATTGTCAAGTCAATGTTTTTATTATTCCAAGTTCAAATGTGATTTATTAGTGAGGATTACCTATCTTTTGTAACCGTAAAGAAATTTAAGCGATCATTAGCACGATTCCGATGTTCATCACATGATCTATTGATTGAGAGCGGTCGATATAAAAATATTAATAAAGAAGATAGAATATGTAAACTTTGTGATTTAAATTAAATTGAAGACGAATATCATTTTCTTCTCATCTGTCCATGTTATCTTTCACTACGATATAAATATATCAAAAGATACTATTATACCCATCCATGTGTCATAAAATTTTCAACTCTTTTGAGCAGTAAAAATCAAACACTGTTACAAAATCTTGCCATTTTCATCCATTATGCAATGTTGTATAGAAATCATGTATTATCTCTGTAATATGTATTTATGTTTACATTTATGTAAAAACTATAGTTTAGTTGTGTACTATAGGCCTGTGGCCTTTTCAGTATGAATAAAAGATTGAACTGACTTAAAAATGGATGGAGGTCTTTCCCTCACACTATTCAAAGATTATTGTCTGAGTTATAAAATCATAAGAAAGGATGAAGTTGAAATTTAAATCAAAATATGTATGGATCATAACAATAACGTTGATAGGCCAGGTTTCATGATATTTGTTATATGTATGGACATAATTTTATAAAGGTATAAGCAGTAAGACCAAAGTTTGATATGATAAAGTGATAATCAAATGGATGTTTATATAACCAATATCTCATAAACATGAGCTTTTACATTCAAGGTCACCAAATCAATGAACATTTTTCATTGAGTATACCAATCATGTAATGATTAAAAGTGTTATTAGTTTAAAAAAGCATTCTCGTTAAACCATGTTACAATTGCGACCTTGCAGTGATCTAAAATTTGTAGCGGAAAAGTCTCAAATTATTATTTCCTTAAAGATGAAGTCAGAGCTTCACAGAACAAATGCTCTTCAAGTAATAATGTTAACAAGGAATTTGTATGTGATTTTCACTCAGGAGCACCCCCAGGCGCTTCATCGCGATGTGCTTAACTTTTGTTGTACCCATTGCACTGTATAATGGGTCTGTGGCCCCTTTACCGAATAAACCATCTATCTAACTCAGGAGCAAAAGGAAGAGTGATAGTTATAGTTGAAAAAGTTTTTTTTCGTGTCTTTAAGAGCCAACTGAACTAAATTTTTAATTCCAAAGCTTTATATGTTAATATTTTTTGAAAAAAAAACCTTTCAAAATACGACTTTTAAAAATATCCTTAACTAGACGAGATAGTATAGTGAAAATGGCCATTTTCCTTGTTTTTAATAAGGTTGCGCAATAAAGAATCAACGTGTTACGAATCAGTATATACTTCTGAAAATACACAGTATCTGAAACATATTGAAACGTGCTATTTCCATCTAATCGTTCAAAAAACACAACCAAATAAAATATCATTGACAGAAAGGTCTTTACATAGTGTTGTGAAAATAGATCAAATATGTGTACAGATTATTATCAGTGATTGTAAAAAATATCCCTTTCCAAAACGACTCATAACTGAGCAATAATGATCGTTCTTAACGCTCATATTTAGACAATGTAACTTGCGTTTTTTTAATTACAGAAGTACCAACATATTGCAAATCGTTTTACTGTAACTCAATATATTGCAATACAGAAATTAGGAATGATACCCATCCTTATTTTTGAACCAACTTACAGACAAAATGCGTTAACAAATTCATTTCTATCAAGGATAGTTATATTGATAATATCTTAGATTTATACAATTTATACATTTCATCACTTTTTATTCCAATTCCAATGATTATTTAGATTATGTAGGCCTGTAGGTTATGTTTTTGTGGGGAGGGACAATGACACGAGTCATGAAAGAAACTGACAATATATGGTTTTATTTGTAGGCCTTAAGTTTAATGTTGATTCAAAATTCAGCGGATTGTAGAAAACGCTATAATATTATATCATAGGTCGTGCGCACCTTATTAGACAAATTGATCCCTGTTTGAGAAATTCCATTCAGAGTTGAATGTAGTTGATTCAGTGCATATTATGGGAACCCCTGATGTTTGGTAATAGCCGAAACCAAAACTGTACTCATCTCGGGAGAAGTCGTTATTCAATATAAAAACCGTTATTTTTATATATTATTATTATCTATTTAATATATCTATAATATATGCACAATTTGTTTGAATTGAAATAAATTATGCATTCCCAGTAGTGGTTTGCTGAAAATGTTTTTCAAATAATAATTCATTACATCAATTTTAGCTCATCTGGCCTGGAACTCTAATAAGGGCCACAGCGGCCACACTTCAAACCTATTTTCATCTTCTTATAATATATAATGCCTAAAAAGATGAAACTTTGTGTACAGACTTCTTGACTAGTGAGGATAATAAATGCAGCTTTGGTGGCCCTGTGGTCCCAAACAAGGGTTACAGGGGAGACGTCCTTAAAATTTATTTTCTCTCTTCAGAAGCTTAAGGCCTATAAAGGCTGAAACTTTGTTTACAGACTCCTTGACTAGTGAGGATTATAAATTGAAACTTTGGTGGCCCTGTGGGCTCTAATACGGGTCCCAGGGGCCACGCCTAAAAACTGATATTCATCTATGTCTCCAGAAGCATAAGGCCTATAAAGGCTGAAACTTTGTTTACAGACTCCTTGACTAGTGAGGATAATAAAATGAAACTTTGGTGGCCCTGTGGGCTCTAATAAGGGTCCCAGGGGCCACGCCTAAAAACTGATATTCATCTATGTCTCCAGAAGCATAAGGCCTACAAAGCTGAAAATGTTTGTACAGACACCTTGACTAGTGAGGATAATAAAATGTAGCTTTGGTGGCCCTGTGGTCCCAAACAAGGGTTACAGGGACCACGCCCTTAATTTTTTATATATATTTTTATCCAGAAGCATAGGGCCTAAAAAGCTGAAACTTTGTGTACAGACTCCTTGACTAGGGCTTATAAAGCTGAAACTTTGTGTACAGACTCCTTGACTAGTCGGGATTAATAATTGTAGATGTTGTGACCCTGGGGGATCCACATTGGCCAAATCCTACAGAAAAATCAAATGTAAAATCTGATGAGCTACAGAGCCAATTGCTCTATTTTCTATATTCAGAAATGAAACACGTATGGACCACCTTAGGTTAATTTTCCATATATGTTATGACACTGTTTCACAATCATTTTAAAACTAAACTTGATTTATGATTAAGTTTGTTTACTTGCTAGTGTACTTAAGTGCAAATATCATGTAATTAAGGTTTCGTTTGGACGTCAATCAAATAAATCCAGTACCAATGACAACGGATCCCCGGTTGTCCCTGTGTTATATAACCATTCTCAAACCATATTCTGGGATTGTCTTGTCATTGGCGCAGAATTTCAAAGTTTGGCAGGGAAAAATATACAGATTGGATAATATTTATGAATTTAGATTTTCCTTATTTTCGATTAAAATGTACCGTATGGACTCCCTGAGAAAAAGTGTCATCACCTTTACATTGACTTAGTGCAAAGGAAGACTTATGCCTAAATCGGTTGATTACTTATGGAGCATTTTATAGAGAAAAATGATAAATAACGTTTTCGAAATTTCGACACCTGGTCACTTTAATTTCCTGCCAAAATTCTTACGGTAAACTGTTTGATATGACATGAGCATATGTTAACATAAAATGAATCTTAACTTATGAAGTGAAATTTCGATATGATCCATTTCGTTTTTGCAATGCTATGATGCCTGAAAGACATCCCAAATTACATGATATTTGCACTAGAATACGAAGGTAAGTGAACAAACTTAAGGTACGCAGCTTTAGTGGTGGAGTGGACCCTAAAGCTGCTTTGGGTATTCTGTATTTTAATTATTCTGGTTCCTGTGGAAACAATTTGAACTTAGTGTATATTTGGGTAAAATCGTTTACTGATCTCTATGTCAAAATCTTTCAGTATTATTCTTTATATCTTTTAAAAATTTATCATTGTAGAATGTCTCTGGCTTCACTGGCAAGTAAGGCTAAGATGGTGAGATTTGCATCAATCCACATATTTCTAGTATTATAACAAACTTTTTTCCATCATTCATTTATGTAAAATAATTTTGACCATTTTCAGGATTAATTGGGAGAATGCTAGGGCAGCGTAGTATCATGAATGTATCTTATTTACATAACAAAATTCATTGCCCAGAATATCAATACTCTTGAATATCTCTCAGATCTTTCAAATAACGTTTTGCCATGTAATAAGCATACAGAAGTAAATTTTAAAGAATGTTTTAGAGTAGTTTAAAGTTTGTACTAAACTTAATTATATTAACTTATCTCAATTGTTTTCAAGTTCAAAATTTAGGTTATTACAATTTGAATGAAATAGAGAATACACAAAGTATTATTTATAGACACGTAGCCACATACTTCTTATCGGATTATTGGATCAATAGAACCTTGTCCTTCAATATAAACAAATATAACCTTTGAATGTTTTGGAAAACTTGTATGAACAAAAACCTGACTTTGAAAATAACGTTTTTGTGGTTGGTGTGGGCAGAATTTGAATCACTTCTTTGAGAGGCATTTTAGAAGTTGGGATGAAAATAATGCTGAGGAATATATGGATGACAACTTCTTTGTTCATTGTATGCGACGTTTCGACACAGATTCTTGTGTCGTTCTCAAGCAGAGGAAGAGTAATGAGCTAGGGGCATATATATAAGTAAATAATACAATGCACAGTGACAACAACTTAATGAAGAGATTAAATGTAATTAAACAGGGATGAGTGGTAGGAAACCAGTAATGTACAATGCAGTGCGTTACATTTAATTGATAGAGGCCAGTGATGTACATGAGTGATTACAGTTAATTAATTGATAGAGGCCAGTGATGTACATGAGTGATTACAGTTAATTAATTAAGGAGAAGATCATAGGCTGACGGGATGAAGTAACCTTGATCGCGGTTAATTGATGGCTGAATCTTTTTGATTTCCAAAGCTTCTCTTAATTTTCGGAGTCGGTAATCCGGTTGATTGGTAACAAGGCATTTGGTTTCTGACCATTGTATTTGGTGATTGGGGTTGGCTTTGATGTGGTCGGATATAGCCATCTCACCATATCAGCAGACTACTCAAACAACAGGCCGGCATCGACACCATCTTTTCATCATCTCAAAACCTACAGAACCTACTTCATGCCAATGGCAAAAAGCAATCAGCTTCCAACAACAACCCAAAAGGAGTTGTTTACAAAATAAACTGCGACTGTGGACATAACTACGTAGGTGAGACATCCAGGCCTATCAACACAAGACTAAAGGAACATCAAACATCAGTAAACAACTTGGACAGCAAATCAGCTATATCCGACCACATCAAAGCCAACCCCAATCACCAAATACAATGGTCAGAAACCAAATGCCTTGTTACCAATCAACCGGATTACCGACTCCGAAAATTAAGAGAAGCTTTGGAAATCAAAAAGATTCAGCCATCAATTAACCGCGATCAAGGTTACTTCATCCCGTCAGCCTATGATCTTCTCCTTAATTAATTAACTGTAATCACTCATGTACATCACTGGCCTCTATTAATTAATTAACTGTAATCACTCATGTACATCACTGGCCTCTATCAATTAAATGTAACGCACTGCATTGTACATTACTGGTTTCCTACCACTCATCCTTGTTTAATTACATTTACTCTCTTCATTAAGTTGTTGTCACTGTGCATTGTATTATTTACTTATATATATGCCCCTAGCTCATTACTCTTCCTCTGCTTGAGAACGACACAAGAATCTGTGTCGAAACGTCGCATACAATGAACAAAGAAGTTGTCATCCATATATTCCTCAGCATTATTAGAATTTGAATCGATGTTATCGTAAACTAACTATGGGAATGGCAAACTATTTATAAGCAGTATTGTTTCCTTCAATATAAACAAATATGACCTTTGAATGTTTTGGGAAACTTGTATGAACAAAAACTCTTTTCTATCTTAATCTAACACACCTTAAGTACCTAGTAACTTGGTTTGAGTATTGCAATACTTTTGCAATCTATTATATTATACAGCTTATTAATATTTATGCCTCTTTAAAGAGTAGTTGTTAAAATGCATTTCAGACATTATGAAAAATTACAATTACTTGAATTCAAAAAGACAAAATGTGCAAGTAAATGTTCATGGCACATTTCTACAATTTTTCAAAATACAGAAAAACACATATTCTTGCAAACCATCCATTAAGTAGGTAAATGTGCCTTAGAAAAAAACCTTTAAAAATTGACCTAAAATGATTTGACTTGCAAATTGTAATTACTGTATTTCACTATCTTGACTAGGTGAGCTGAGGTGATTTGGGGATGAACGCCACCTTCCACCAGTGTTATCTCGTATGCTAGAATAACCTGCAACGTTATTGTGACTATGCATTGCGGTGAAACCTGCGGTCATTTGCTGGAACTTACTAACTATTTGTTGTTTTGTGATGAAATTCAGTGTAGCATTGCACCAACCCTATCTGAATGAAGTTCTGTTCCCTTCTTCAAAACAATTTGCCGAACAACTGGCGGAATTATAACCCTGATGCTCTTGATCCGAAGCGTAACACGCTAACCATTGTACTACCAGACCCTTTTTTAAAACCTTTTATTACTAATGTCGATAATTATTTGTAACTATGGCAACTGAAAAGCTGTTGACAATTTAGTCCTCAATTTTGAAATTATATTACATAGATTGTTTGGCTCTTTTGCTTGTCAGGCTTTATATGTTTTATTATAGAAATGGTTAGGGTTAGCATATGCATTTTCATCTGAACATGAGATGAAAAGTCCTTATCATAATGCCTATTAACCGCAAACTTTCAATCTTTTAGTCATGCATTTATTGTAAGGCGTTGAGATGGTAAATATTCTATAATTCTTTCATAGAAAAAAGGGGGAACCATTATCTTACACAAGACAAATGCATATCTATTTTCCTTCTCTTGTTGCTCTTTTAAAGTTCAGTACAAGTTCAATCGCACCAAGGTACAAAGAGCAGAATGCTTGATAGTGTCCGGATCTGACGTCAATGTACTCTTCAAAACTTCTCGGGGATAGGCCAAATAAATGAAATGTGCCTCAATTCAATTGGATTGTCGTTAGGAGCACAAATCTAAAATATCCACAAAAAGTAAGTAAGTTGGCTTGATACAGACCGTTGTGGAGAGGAAATCCCGACGGGATGACAATTTATCATCCAAAACTTGTTAAACAGGAGATATCGCTTGTGGGAGAGATATAGGAGAAGTCGTGTTGACAGTAGACTTTTACAATGCCCTGTCATCAGCTGGTACATGATATCCCAAACGTTTTGCATCATCAGTTATGACGTCACAATGCTATGACGTCATCAACATTTTTTATGCTAACATTTGTAACTGGTAACCAAGATAAGGAAAATACCAGGACATTATTTTAGTAGAGTGTTTGAAATTAAAGATACATATACTAGAATATATATTTTAATTGTCTTTTTTGCTAATCTGATCCCGATGAAGCGTTATCTGTATCTCATATTCTCTAAAACAATTGAGTCATGAAATCTGAATATCTTGTTTACAACCCATGATAAGAATAACTCCAGTATCCTAATATTATATATTCTCAAGCAATCTCAAAAGTATCATTATCAGTCAGAACTGGTCTCCTTATAACCATCATTTGATTCTCGTTTTCATTCTTTCATACATTCGGTGAAAATAAATGTCACACAAAGTCCTAAAATCTATTTTCATCATTTTCTATAAAAGCAAAAGACCTACAAATATATGAAAACTTGAAAGATTTGGATCCTAGTTAATAAATTTGATGACCCTGTGGCCTTAAATATAAATTTAGTACACAATATAATATTATAAAACTAGAAAGTGTTTTTACTCGTACAAACAGATGTCTCCCCCTTCGTGTTTCAGTTGTATTGGTAAAGTTAAGACTTGCTGGATGATCAGGTAGACTAGACGAGGGCCCTCAATGTACACACTGTCATGGAGTAAGACTATGGACAGCTGCACACTCTTAGCCCTGATCTCATCCACTGACCCCCATTGAGATCCATGTCCCTGGTACTCCCAAACTAGCCTAAGTTCCTTGGATAAATCATTCCAGGTGGATTTTAGATGTCACAAACTTCTCATTTATTTAAGATATGCTAATTGAGCATGAAAACAAGTAGTCGATTAACCCTCTAGTAGACGCCTCTGTATGTAGGGGTGTCTCATCTAATGTGGGAATCATACATTATAAATTGTCAAGTTAACATTTGTCAGTTTATATATTATTAGAAGAAACACCCTTACACCCTTGCCATTTAGTCTTATTTTTTTAGTCATGTTTCCTTCACATGTTTACTTTTCTAATAAATCCCCCAGGGATTACTTTAATTAGACGATGTTTTCATTGTCAAAAACGTGGGTAATAAATAGGATACAAAACTCGTTCCCCTTTCATATCAAGTTTATGTCCCACGTGAAATAATTTTGTTGTCACTCGCTAATAATAATAATAATAATAATAATAATAATAATAATAATAATAATATCCTATAAATGTACCTGAAATAAATTCACTGTTTAATTGTATATCACTGTAACTTAGTTAACTGAGGTGATAGACAATTAACGCCACCTTTCAAGAGAATTTCACTGCAATCACGGCTGCTAGTATGATTACAGAAAAACATCACGGCTGCTAGTATTATTTCAGGGAAAAAGCCTGTACACCATTGTGACTATGCATTGCATTAAAACCTGCAAGCAAAGGCTGGAACTTACTAACTATTGGTTGTACTGCGCTGAAATTCAGTGTAGCATTTCATCCAAACCTAACTACATGAAGTTCGGTTCCAAACTGCAAACCAATTTATCAAACACCTGCCTGTTGCAATAACATTGAAGATAATCACTGTAACTGAAAATCTGTTAACTCTATTGATCAATTTTAAAAATGTATAAAATGGACCACTTGCCTCTATTGCTCATCAGGCTCTACGTGCATATGATTTATTATAGAAGTGACCAAAGGGTCAGCATATGAATTTCATCTGAACACAAGATTTAATGTCTTGATCATCATGCCTATTTACGGCAAATGCACGTCACACATACACACATCATAAGACGTTGATTTTGGTAAATATCTTATCATTCTTCCATTGAAAAAAGGGGGAACACTGTTTCTAACACAGGACATTTGCAGATCGATTTTCCTTCTCTTGTTGCTCTTTTAAAGTTCAATACAAGTTTTATCACAGCCAGTTACAATAAACAAATGCTAAATAATGTCCAGAACTGACACCAATGCACTCTTGAAAACTTCTCATGGACATAGGTTTGTAAGGTTTTGACCTCTGTGACCCCATGTGAGGTCATGGGGTAACCAAATCTACAATTTAGAATACCCATTGGCCAAGGACTCTACACATCAAATTTTAGCTCTCTAGAGTCATTGTTTCTGGAGAAGAATTCGAAAATGTGAAAAGTTTACGGATGGACGGATAGACGGACGCCACGCCATAAGCCCAGCGGGTCTTTCAGACCGGATGAGCTAAAAAAGATCATAATCGGATAAGTTAATTGGTTAAAGTTTTGACCCGTGATTGGTCCGCTTTTCATTACGTCAGAGACCAATTCTTGGGAAAAAAGTACTTTTTGTGTCCATACTTGGTCACGGGTTAGGGGACTAGTATGAACATAAAGTATGTACAGGGATAGGAAAAGACGTTTGTTAATAAAAGGGGAGTGGGACATTCGTCATCCGGACTCGTGTTATTTATTGGTGTTATGTGCATGTGTCAAGTTGGACAGATCCCAATTCCCCTGTTAAATACCGTACCTCTTCGCAAGAGAAGCAAGAACAACAGACTAACATATCCTTTTAGATATTTAGTTCCTTGCAGCATGAATGATTTAAATCAGACTGCATTTAAAGTCACGCACACCAATAGTTTGTCAATATAGAATATCTCCTGACATTACTTAAGTTCTACACTAAGGCATATTACAATACTAGTTGTTTGAAAAGTATAAAAGTAATTGATAATCAATGTTATTCCTAACACTGAATAAACACTGAATTTAATCAACTAAAATATCAGCAAACATTAAACCCTAACACCTTCACCCAAGGGTTTTCTTTTGCTATAGTGAGGCAAGCACACCTTATTTCGTTGACACATTGAGGACAAACAGCATAAAAGGATAGTTATTGTTGATAGGACAAGGTCTCTTTGACAACATTCTTAAAAACAGTTCTCGCAATGTCCAACACAATACTGATCAAGCATTGTTTCATCATAGCTATATATATAAGGATGACTTTAATGAAAACAATGTTAATATCTTCTAAAACCTATCTGATTATTTTAAGTAAATCATTTTACATCCTGCTACATCAGGATATATTCTGTGAGTTGTGCTACAACTTATCCGCTTAGTATTTATCAGGCAAAAACACTCATTTTGCTGACGGCAAATGTTCTAGCAGTGCCTCTCGGGCTAAGCAGGAACAGCGGGACATGTTTTATTTATCTAATAGCACCCAGTGTTTGATTTGGATCACACTATGGGCACACGGAACCAGGATTGGGAACCAGTTTGCCGCTATCTCTGAAAGGCACTATTTAATTGGCTTGCTATATATTGCAGTATGCA
The DNA here is from genome assembly GCA_916613615.1 of Steromphala cineraria. Taxonomy (NCBI): domain Eukaryota; kingdom Metazoa; phylum Mollusca; class Gastropoda; order Trochida; family Trochidae; genus Steromphala; species Steromphala cineraria. The sequence continues at coordinate 73,193,717 of OU744724.1, read as the reverse complement.
TGTTTTGGCTCGATGGATATCAGAGGATAAGTTGGAGCATAACGCGGAGACAAATATCCTGATGTACATGTTTTTATCAGCTGCAAGTCAGGTAAGTAAACTTGATAAAGTTGGAGTGGAACTGATCTGCAATCACCTGACTATGACGATAACGCTGTTGTCCCATCATCTCAAATGTTGGGCATCCGTAAAAGGTTGGATGAGATACGTAGAGCAGTTGCAGTTGGTGACACTCAACACGTGTTCACATGTATTGGCTGTATCGGCGCGCGGATGTTTGCAATAGCTTGAGTTTATTTCATCCAAACTTCCAAGGAAACATGTCTGGGAATACTGAGTGAGATAGGTCATTTATGTCAGAGCAACAAAAGGCCATGCCCTGTACTGGAGCCCCACATCTAAGGTAAAAAAACAGGGATTTGATTTAACAAATAGGAATGCAAAACGAAATGGGATTGTTGAATGCAAAAATGAGAAACGGAAAAGAATTTATAAGGAAAATTAAATAGTTCGTCAGGAAATCAGAATATCATTTAGTACACTGAAAAAAACTGATATTTTTCAAAATTTGTCATCTTTCAAGTTATTATTTAGAAAAAATTCCTATCTTAGTTTTATGATGTGTACAAGCCAAATGTGAATTTTCGTTTTTGTATACATATGGTGATTCTTAAGTAATTCTCTGTTCTCTATTTGACTGTATCAGGATTTAAATATGTGTATACTTGTGCTTCTTGTGAAGTTATTCAACTTTCTCTATTTATCTGTATCACAAATTATGATATATAAAAAAACAAAGCAATAATGATGTTATGAAACAACGTTTGTGATAATTTTGTTTTGACATGGCTGACTAAAGTGTTTATCTAACATCACATGTTTTCTGACCCTTAGAACTCGAATCATTCCAACCAATTCATTTCATTTCGAAGATAAGCTTTTAACTTGCTGATTGCACAAAATGATGCAGAGAATCAGGTTTCTTCTTTCATTTGCCCTGATAAGTGTCAAAATATTAAGCCCTGGTGGGCTGAAAACAAGAGCCTTTCTAAAATGATAATTCTTATCTTCCCTTGAAACTCTTTCCTCTGGCCATAGTGTCTTTTTCATAAGAGTTGCAAAAGCTGATAAAAACTATGTATCCTAGAGTATGCTATTTACGATTTGGACTTGATCGAGTTCACATGTCGGCATACTCCGATGACCAGTTTAGTATCGGATACATTCTTCCTTTAAGAAATATTACTCTAAAGCTCTGATTTTCTAGTAAAATGAAGATGAAGTTCTTAAACCTTTTACCCCAAATATAAACTTAGTTCAGGTCGGCGATTATAGCAGGGCATTCAAGTAAGACAGAGCCAATTTTCGTTTTATTATACTGAAGTTCCAGTGAGGCCATTTAAAAAGTGGCGAGCTTATATTTCGTAGAACAGACATTTGACCAGCATCAGATGCATCGGTGTGGGAGGGTACGTTTAGGTATTCTGTCAAAATCATCGAAAATGTTTTGAACCCGATTTTGGTTCACTTTAAGTAAAAAAAAGTTAACCTTCTGAAAATATGTGTCCTAAGAATTTTTGTTGCTGAGTATATATCATTTAACACTTCAGAGTAACACAGTATAAGAAAGCAGATCGCTTGTAAATACATCCCTCATGTTTTTGCTGATCACTTCCATGAGTATCTAAGGTTGTCATATTTAGCAAGGATAAACGTCTGATAGCAGTGATTCGATTAAGATATTATGAAAGGCTAATTGTTGAGAAAAACAAGAGAACTAGTGGAGTCATAGCTTGATCATTTACCCAAGTTTCCCAAAGTGGTACAACAAAATTCCGTATAAGGTTGTTACGAAAGGAACAAATTAGGGTCTTACATATACAAAAGGCATATCTACACTACCAAGTAAAAGAGTGTGTCAAGTTTTGGTTACTTTTAACATTTTGAGTTCGAGTAATGACATGCAAACCCTTTATAATTGTAAGTTGAGGGTTTAACAATTCGAAATCGTATGAATGTCAACAAAATCATGGAAAGCTGTTGATTTTACTTGGACTAGAAATCCTCAAAACATCAACGCTACTGATCACACATCATATATATATATATATGTATTTAAATCGAAATTAGGTGCCATTATGTGTATTTTGCTTATGTTATCGCAAATTTACAGTTCAATATATTTATGCTATTGGTGTCTTAGTTTTGAATATTGGCATCCTAGTTTTGCATATTGGCGTCCTAGTATTGCATATTGGCGCACTAGTTTTGCATATTGGCGACTGCGTTTTGCTTTGTCGCGGCTTATGTAAACGTACCCCACACTTGCACGTGCGATGCTGTAATATAAAAGATACCAAACGAAAATAATGTAAATAGATTTTATCGTATTTTCGACGAAAAACGAAAATGTGTTGAATTTAATTTAGGAAAATATTTGTTGGTAAATATTGCAACATTTTGAGATTTAGTTGAAGTTGAAGTTGATGTGATGAAGACGCTGGTGAAGTCTTTCCTCTTGGAGAATTGGATTGAGTAGATAGAAGGTTGAGTCGCATTTTGCATAAACCAATATAAACAGGTTCTGCACACCCCTCGATCGGGGTCAGTACCCGATCGAGAACTAACACCCAGATCGGGATAATAAAATCATCAAAAATAAGGGTAAAAGGGTTGTTTTTCTTGCTCACATTTTCATATCACAACGGCGCATCATGACGGATGAACCATCAGGTTAAGGTGCGTTCACACGGTACAATTTGTCGCATAAAACTTGTGGCTTGCAACAAATTGTATCATGTGAACCCCTGAGTCTGTCCAACAAATGTTGCATACAACATGTTGCAAACGAGTTGCAAGGAATAGGACTTGCTCTATTTTCATCCAACAAGTTGCATGAACCTAGCCAATCAAAACGCGTAAACGTATCACGTGACGTTTTCACTTATCTTTCGCGAAGATCTCTGCAATAGAAAATGGCGGTGTCAGCTCGATCAATAAAGAAAACCATTACCAAGATCAGACATCGAATCGGCTGTTGGATATAAAGGTGTGTATGTTTGTTTATTGAATGTTCCAATCCAGTAATCAGGAAGGTATCTATGAAAAACATCCTGTAAATCAATCGTCGAACTGATTCTAGTGATGACGAGACTCGACCCTTGAATGCGACAGTGACACTGTGATTGACAGGTGAGTTCTGAAAGTTTTCTTTTTCGTGTTTTTGAATTTGAATGTAGGCGAGTTTCACTCATCAACTTGTAACTAACTGCAGTCTGCATGAACCCTTATTCATAGATAGAAACATATTATAATGGACAACGAATTTCCAGATAAATAGTGGGTTGAACTTAGACAAATTTCAACACAGCCAACAATCCTCGTAGTCGTAGATCTTCTTTCTTGGTCCACAATATTAGGGATTCAGTATAGGCCTGTGCGTATGATCAGACAGCAGTACTATCCAGCATATAAATTAATCTCAAGAAATACAAGTCCCACATTTTTAGTTACTGATTCTAATTAATCAGTCTAATATATCATATAATCCTTATTTTCCAATGTGCAAACAAATTTGGGCAAGGCGTACCGTAAAAGTGTTTAGTATTTGTTTGTTGACAGTCTTAATATGACCTACATATGAAGGAGGCTCACGATGAGAGGGCCAATAATTGTACGCTAATATTAATCAATCAGATTGCAAAAAATTATGAAAACCTTCTAGCTTTTTGAATGTCCGAATATAAATAGAAACATAATTTCTATTCATAGTTTAAAACACCACTCAAAATGTATGCACCTTTCATCTAGGTCTATTGATAAAGAATTAAAATAATTTCTTTTATGCAGGAAAACCCTCTCAACAAAAGAAATGGCTGTCTGACAGGTCATCTCTAGATAGTCTACTTCAGCAAACAACAGAGCTCAGCCTAGCCAAAGAGAACCACAATCTGTATTCAGTTTATAAGCTGACATTGAAAGATAGTTAATTAGCTTCTACTATACAGTAGAATAATCTTGAAGAAAAATATTATTTTCATATAGTTCAAAATTCCATTAATGATAAACCACATGATATGGAAAAGTTTTATTTGTTTTCAAAGAACTTTATCTGTGAAATCTAGAGGAATTTGATTCATGAACCTTAGTAAAGCAATCTAATCTGACATTACACTTGTTTTCAGTTTACTAATACTTATTTTTCATAATCTAAAGCAGTTATGTAGCACACCAATAGAAAAACTATGTGTATATGTTTATTTACATGTACAAGTTTTTTATATCCATTATAATCTATTTTTTCTTACTTGAAGATTGTAAGTAATATACATTGATTTCTGTATCAATCACAAGCAATTTAACAATAATCACCCATATTAAACAATATATTTGAAGTAAAACTCCAATAAGTGTGTTAATGGTATTTTCTAAATGATTTATATTTGATAAATTGTGACTTTGATCTATATAATACATGTTGGTGTAGTAGGTGATTAGAAGGAATTACTGAATTCATGTGTAACAGGTTGAATTCTTCTTAAAAGCCCATTAAAACAGATTCAGTCACTAAACTTCATTCAACCAAATTAAATTTCAGTTAACCACTTTCACAGGATAATGAATACTTATATTTTATTATGATTTGTCTTGATGTGAGTTCATTCAACTTTTATATATTTTGTAAAAAGACTCAATAAAAAGAATTATGATGTTCATTTAATTGGATAATTATACCAAGTTGAAATAAAGAAATCAGTTACAAGAAGGGCCTAATCAGTGGTGTCATACTGAAATAAGTGCTCATTTTGACAATTTTGTATATTTCTTTGAAGCAGCCTTTTTTTTCATTACTCATATTATTCACAAATGGGGAAAAGTGCAACTAAGATTTGAAATATCCAAATTTCACTACACAGTATATTGTATTTTTTCTTAGACCATCTTGAGATTTGATTTGATTTGATAGAAAACATATAGCTTAAATTGACCTGTTGATCTTGTAATAATTGTTTCATAAAATGTGTATGAAAAGAGGTATTATCTGCTACTTGTTGAAAAAAAATTGCAATAAAATAAATAATATATTCAACATATTTTTCAGTGTTTTGTTAATTATGGGAATGTGCATAAAACATGCAAGAATTTGTTTAGCAATATTGAACTCATTCTTTGTATTTTGTTTGAGAGGAATCTTGTAATTGTCATGTCTCTGTGTCAATGACAGGTCATAGAAAATTGAAAATAATCAGTGTTTCAAATTATTTCAAACCTTTATGGTCATATGAGGAAGGGATATCATTGTCTTATAGATATTCATCTCACCATTCTTCATACGAGAAATCATTTTGACATTATTATAATAACATTCATAGGGACACAAAATTAAAAATAAATATTTTCCATATTGAAGGATTTTACAGACGCTTCAATATTTTAAAATTAAGCAACGGAAACCTTTGGTTTTCTTATTGATTTGAGTCTGATACTACGTCTAGCAAGTCGAAACGAGTATAATTGTTTACTTTAAACCATTATAAACCTTTGAACACGTTCATTAGGTTAGCATATTTTATTTCAAGCCGTCCAAAGAGTTCAAAGCGACAGTTTCAACGAATGTCACTGGCACCCTTCGGGAGCCCCTTCAAACTCCTTACTCGGTTACGCAACAGTTATGAAGCTGCAGAAAGAGAGACCATGAGTTTTGAACCAATTTTTAGAATCCCTGCGTAAACAGAGAACAGCTGATTGAAACGAATAAGCGATATTTTGGAAATATTATAGTTGTTAAATTGAATTACCCTGAGGATCATGAGACTCAGCATTAAAAAGACCGTGAAAGTTGTTTCACGGCGTATGATGCAACACAACATACCTACTGCCTGTTTTAATTATTTCAATTTAATATAAACGATAAAGCCACAAGCGTTGTTGTGATGTTTCAAATTGTAATGGCTAGTAACAAAAAGTGTCTAATACAAAGTACCTGTTTTGAAGTCACGCGAGATTACAAGTTGTATGCAACTGTTGCAACGTGTGAACGGTAAATTGTTTGCAACATCCTTTGTGCAATTTGTGTTGTACAACGTGTTGTATGCCACAGATTGCACCGTGTGAACGCGCCTTTAGCAAACCTTTTGGCCAGCTATCTGCATAAAGTGCGCATCGAAACGATGCCGCAATTTGATCGCTGCCCCCTCTAAACAGAAGCCCCCTTTCCTAAAGTTTGCACATTATCGTCTCCAAAAGCACAATCAAAGTCAATATTCACACAAGTTTTAACAGAACGTCAAGTATCACCCACCTAACTTTCGATATATCTCCCCTGCCCCAACTAAGCTCCTTTCGGTTTACTGCAAAGGGCGGTAACGCACCTGATTAGAGAGTATACGTGAAAACGGCTACACACCAAAACGGCAGCAAACAAGAACGGCGACAAGTTGATCGAAATGATGAGAAATGGTTGGTAAAATCGGCAACACACATTTATTTGTACATCGTATGTCTAAGTTGCTGAACTGAGTTCATATGATAATGTTTCTCACATTAATCAAATTTTATGTTGTCTTTGATGTTATACTAATTGTTTTTATGACATAACATTGCATTTAATATCAGAAACATCTTTATAACGAGGGAATTGTACTTACAAAATAATTGTTGCCCTTTTGTTTGGCGAATTTGAATTGATAAATGTGTTGTGCCGATAACATGACAATATTTAGTTGTTTCTATCAACTTGTCCCCGTTCTTGTTTGCTGCCGTTTTGCAGTTAGTGCTGGGATATCTGTACAGATGCTAGTAATGGATAATAAAAAAAGGAATTAAACTGACTTCAGTATTATGTCCTAATTGATGATAAGATGGGATAAGGTAGCCAGCAAGTTTCCTTTTTTTTTGGTTACAAAATTTCAATTCAAGCCCCCTCACTTTCAAATTCGCTCCTACGCCCCTGGGCTTTGTATATTTGCAATGTCACAGTTACTCCATATTTCAATGACACCAGAAATATCGAATTGCGTACAATAATCAGTGAAGTAAATAAAGCTTATTCAAAAGATGATGAACATTCCAAGCTAGAAGGGAAATAACGTTTTTAGTATATTGGACCCGGCCGTTATGATATTCTTAACCTGTGTTTTGGGATCGAGCTCCTGATCTAGTTTTCAAGATACAGGAGTATCCTCTCTTAAGTTCCATGTGAGAACCTCTCCATGATCGCCTACCCTTGTCATACTCACTGTCAATGATAAGTTAAGAGCTTTTGTCATTTAGACCTTACCAAGTAAGAGAAATCCTCTGTTAAAAATATATCCGTGTCTTTCAGAAATCTGGCTTGACTCAGTACCGACGCTTTCATCTCTTCTCAAAGGTGGATAAACTTACAAACGAAAATAGTGGAGACGTCAGGCCAGGGTTCTTCTGCTGACTGATTTGTGAAAGCATCTCCTCCTGATGACGTCACAGTGTCGAATCTGTTACGAAGGTGCAGCATGCAGCTGGCCGCGGCTACCCTTGTGTTCCATTTCATGGTCTGTCTGATGTCTGCCCAGTTTCTCTAAGACCAGTCTTACCAGTGTGTCATTGCATGATTTCAGAAACTTTGGTCTAAGTTTCACCGATCCTGCAGCATTCCAATCTCTCTCATTCGCTAGTAATAATAATATATAAAAAAATCAGGGTTTTGGAAAAAGTGTATCATATTCATAAGAATCGTTACTTATTAGATAGATACAACATTCTGTCATATGTTCATTCACTCGTTGTATTTATATTCAATCAATCTGTTCCAGGTGACTCATCAGTCATCCTCTTTTCTGAATAAAGATATTGGAAGATAGAAACCTGTCTATGACTGATGAGTCACCAAGATTTCTTCTGTCTGTCAAATGTGAAGTTCAGGAACCACCAGCTGTCGCACCATCGCCCTTGTCAGGGGAACCGTCCGCACAACCAGTTGCTAAGCTACCTCTGTCCCTGAGGCGTCTACTGCCTCACAATACGCCAGGCGCCAGCGAGACAGCACCGTTAGCAAGACGCACAAAGGATTAATGTGACCATGCCCTTAGATCCCAGGGTCCTCAGTGGGTCACAATGGAAGAGAGATGAGGTCTCTATTAGTTTGTAGTTTAGTCTGATTGATGAGTGATCAATCCCATATCTTTAATTATATGTATCAACTTACTTGACTTTAAGTTCTTTCCTATGGACACTTTCAAAATGTTTTACAGTGTACGTTCAAGAACCTACTCAGAACGTGTGATGTTGCTGAATCAAGCGATATGAACAAGTTTTATACGTGCCCTTTAAAACTTCCCCCTAGGAAAGTGAGATAGATAGATACAACATTCTGTCATATGTTCATTCACTCGTTGTATTTATATTCAATCAATCTGTTCCAGGTGACTCATCAGTCATCCTCTTTTCTGAATAAAGATATTGGAAGATAGAAACATGTCTACTTGTATACAAATAGTATGAACTCATATTCATACAAGATTTCAGCTTTCAAGGTCATTTGCCTCTGGAGAAGAAGTCGAAAATGCTAACATTACGGCCGGAGACCATGCCATAAGCCCATTGGGCCTTTCAGGCCTGATGAGCTAAAAAAACTAGAAGGAAAAACAAGACATTTTATCTAGATAAAAATACTCTCTTCAGATATTTTCATACAAACATTTCCGAAAACAGTTATTTTAATCGCATATAATTTAGATTAGAACGGCAAAGTTATCTAGTGTTGTTTAACCAACACAGCCCCTGCAGACGAGAAGGTGGCATAAACATTGATTGTCTTTGAAGGAGTTATTCCAACACGATCCCCTTTATTCAGGTGAGCGACAGTTGTTACACTGGCTGCTCCAAAGGTTTCATTTGCATTCCCATAAGCGGATCCCAAAGTTGTCCCCATTTTATGAATACGAAATGCCATAGCACCTGAGTGACTCGCGTAGACGATGTTTGTCCATAAGAGATATGTTCCCGATACAGGAGCAGAGAAATAACCGTCATCGTTGTTGTAGCCACATCCTTCATTGTGGGTGACCTTGTCGAATACAATCCTGTCTGAAGGTGAGACCTTGAGAGTTTGTGTCAGAGAAGCTTCGAAACTAATATCTTTTTGCAGCCACCCTAAAAAAGAAAATTCAGAAAAAAAAATCAAATTTCAATTAAACAATGGAACAGTTCGTAAGGTTTCTAGACCATTTGCTGCTGCAAAATGGGTTTGTAAGTAGCTGCTTCTTAAAAGTGGTACCATTTTCTCAAATCTTTACATTACAATCAATGAATCAGCCAATGAGTCTAAACAACTTCAATTTCAAACAAGTTTCAACTTCTAGGATGCTTGATTCTTGAGGAAGTTGCGTGGCAACTGTTGTCCTTATTTCGGGTCACATAAGCATTAAATCTTTACAATATTATCCTTATCACCTGTCTGGGCCTGTTTTTGACATTTCATAGATGATCAAAAATAAGGTAATTAAGGCGGACAACATTGGGCCAATATTATCAGTCAGTCTATCACAAACTGAAGAAGCGTCACTGCTTTTTAATAAACAAAGTGACAGTTCCGCCTGGCATTCTGTGCAATCAGTAGGCATAATCAGTCATTTTTTAATAATCAACCAAAATAAACCAAACTAGATAAAACAAAGTTTGAATAACAACATGCAATTTCAATTTTCAAAATAAAAATTTTAATTAAAAAGATATTTGATTTCAAAGACACCAACCCTCTCAAAAAATAAAATAAATATATTTTTCAACGATTTGTATTGGTTAGGGATCTATACACATATTTCTACACATCATAAAAATACCATTGAGCGTTCAAAGTCTTCGTTGTTCTCTTGTCTATCAATTATGACTATTCAAAAAAAAGTAAGTGCCACATTTGATATAAAATTTTGACCCTCTAAGATAAATACCCCCATCACCCCATGTCCTAATTTTTTCTTGAATATTGTCAAAAATTATCTAAAAGTTCACAAACTATGTTGTCATGGTTACTGGCATTGTCACCCGAGTCTGTCTACCCTAAAATGTGAAATTAAAGTTAACACAGAATATTTTACTATTAAGATGAGACTCAACTTTGCAGTTTAAAGGTCTAAAGATGACTGTCTTTATCGAGCGATACCTCAAATTTGATAAGTTTTAAAAAAACAGAAGTATCATGTATTGCCACATTTAAGTATAAGTTATCAAAAAACCTTAAGATACTTTTTAAAAACCTTTGAAAAATACATATATATGTAAAAATATTGAAGGGCTAAATAATAAATTTCAGATATATAAAATGCCTAGAACATAAATAGAATTTAATTAATTGAATTTTAATTATTTGTTTAAGAAACAGAGCAAGTTTAATGTCGGATTTGTACACGTAAATGTAACGCGGCATTATCGTTGTACTGATCCTTTCCGAGTGTTGACATTGTATCACGTGAGAGATGCGTGTTACCCACGTTCGGCGATACTGATTGGCTGGACGTCGTTGTGTCCTTGGCGTTGATTGGCTGATGGCGGACCGGATGGTAAACCGTGCATTGTGAGAGGGAAATTTGACAGACTGTTGCATGCGAGTCGTCTGACAAGACGTCTCGTTTACCTTCTGATGTCGTGGCACCATGGCCGCCATTTTGGGGTGTAGATTTAGTTTGTAATATATGAGTTCTTTATAGGCTCTGGTTGGTAAGCTTTCTTGGCAGTATATATATTCAGTGCTCACATTTCCATTTATATGTTGTAGGTCATATTCTTGAAACTATACTTCAAGTAGTGTTCATATTTCGTGCATTTTCACATAGCATGTGGCGTATTTGAATATTTTGACCAATTCGTGCATAGTGTTGTAGCACGTGGTAAAACAATATTTGACGTTATTCACTTGCATAGTATATTATTCTGTCACATTGTAATGAACCTTTAGTTTCATTAAACATTTAAAACTATTTCATTGTTATTATTTCAGTGAAAGTTTTGCCTGTAGTTTACACATACACTAGAGTACGGGCAGTGATAGATTACACTTCCTTCAGAACGTGTGTAGTTATAATTATGTAACGTCATAGGGACATCCAGGTGCTGTAGTCACCTCCAGACTCGAGCTGCAACGTTACATAAACAACAATTATTGTTGGGGGAAAGTTCGAAAACAGTTTGTTATTGTGAAATATGTTGGTTACATAAATCTTTACTTATCCTTTATTATATCAGAGTTAAATTAAAACTATTTAAGCTTTATTCTAAGTTTTAATCCGTCTATCTACTCAAGATGCAGCACATTGGATTCGGGAAAGGTGTGCCTGACCATATATTTAGTCGTAAAAACGATGATTACAAGCACAATCTTAGCTCACGCTTTTATTGTGACAGCCAATTAATGCGGGCGATTGCATGCGGGAGTTACTCCAATTGAGACGGTATTGACGTTCTTTTATTTAATTTGATGTGAATACGTTGTTATAAAAATCCGATGGGTAGTACAAATTGTAGCTGAATAATTTTTCTACCACATGAATTCTTTGTAGACATGTGCGCTTTGCGAAAATACGTTTCTTACATTTCTGAAGTTTTCCTCCTTACAAAGTCAACAGTCTCTAGATTTGTTATCCTATTTTCTTTTCTAGTATTTCGATTTTTTGTGCAATGTGAGTAGGCATAATCAGTCATTTTTTAATAATTAACCAAAATTAACCAAACTTGGTGTGTGGGTAGAACAAAGTTTCAATGATAACATGCAATTTCAATTTTCAAAATAAAAATGTTCGTTAAAAAGATATTTGATTTCAAAGACACCCACCCTCGAAAAAAATAAAATAAATTTATTTTTCATCGATTATTTTTGGTTAGGGTCTTATAAAAATATTTCTACTCGTCCTAAAAATACTGTTGAGTGTTTAATGTCTTTGTTGTTCTCTTGTCTATCAATTATGACTATTCAAAAAAATTAAGTGCGACATTTGGTACACAATTTTGACCCTCCAAGGGGAGTAACCTCATCACGTTTTTTTAACATGTCTTATTTTTTTCTTGAATATTGTCAATAATTATTTAAATATTCCACAAACTATGTTGTCATGGTCACTGTCATTGTCATCCAAGTCTGTCTAGCCCAAAAATGTGAAATTAAAGTTAACACAGAATATTTAACAACCGATTTAAGATGAAACTCAACTTTGCAGTTTAAAGGTCTCAAGATAAATGTACATATCGAGTGATACCTCAAATTTGATAAGCTTAAACAAAACAGGAGTATCATGTGTTGCCAAATTTAAGTATAAGTTATCGATATACCTTCTTAAAACTTTAAAAATACATATATATGTATAAAATTTTGAAGGGTTAAATACAAAATTTCAGATATATAAAATGCCTAGAAAATTTAATTTTTTAAAGAATTAAATTTACTTAATTTAATGTATGTGATTTATGAAACGGAGCAAGTTAAAATTCGCTTTTGTACACTTAAAAAAACAAATACTGTGGGGGGAAAGAGTTCAAAAACAGTTTGTTATTGTGTCATATGTTGGTTACATTAATCTTTACTCATCCTTTATTATATCTGAGTAGTTGTAAATTATAAGTTAAAACTATTAAAGCTTTATTTTAAGTTTTGATCCGTCTATCTACTCAAGAAACAACACATTAGATTCGCGAAAGGTGTTCCTTAACATATATTTAGTCGTAAAAACGACGATTACAAACACAATCTTAGCTCACGCTTTTATCGTGACAGCCAATGAAAGCGGGCGATTGCATGTGGAAGTTACTCTGATTGAGACGGTATGGTCGTTCTTTTAATTAATTAGCAGCCCCGTCTAAGGACGGGGCTGCTATCAGTTTTTGTGAAGTTTCCATCGCCGCCGCCGCACTCGTACTACTAGCTATAACTTTTTTCCCCTAAGCTTTCCAGAACTCTTATTCATACCTTACTCCTCATACCTCGGGGGAACGATTTTGACATGTTCACTTTCAAGGTCAAAGGTCAAGGTCACGAGCTATGTATTCACACTAAGAATTCCTTGTAAACGCGATAACTTGAAAAGTTTTTGTGCTATGAAGCTCTAACTTGGTATATATCATCCTTGGAAAAGTAAAAAAATTTGAAAAGGTTTTGGCTACAATCCGTCAAAGGTCAAGGTCACAGCAAGGTCATGACGTAAGCATGTTTTAGCGAAAATGCTTTATTTTAACTATGAACACTTTTAATCAATACATGATTGTTATACTCAAAAAAAAGTGTTCAATGATTGTGTGACCTTGAAGGTCAAAGGTCAAGGTCATGAGATATGAGTTATTACAAAATGCACTAAATTGGGGTATAACTTTATCCCATTTAGCTTTTCAGAACTCATGAACATGTCTAAATGTTAATACCCCCAGGGAATCATTATGACATGTTCACATTCAAGTTCAAAGGTCAAGGTCACGAGTTATAAAATCACCACAAAATTCTTTGTAAACACGGTAACTTGAAAAGTTTTTGTGCTATGAAGCTCTAACTTGGTATATATCATCCTTGGAAAAGTAAAAAAATTTGAAAAGGTTTCGGCTACAATCTGTCAAAGGTCAAGGTCACAGCAAGGTCATGACTTAAGCATGGTTTAGCAAAAATGCTTAATTTTAACTATGATCACTTTTAATCAATACATGATTGTTATACTCAATAAAAAGTGTTCAATTATTGTGTGACCTTGAAGGTCAAAGGTCAAGGTCATGAGATATGAGTTATTGCAATTCCTTCTAAACACAATAACTTGACAAGTTTTTGTGCTATGAAGTTTAGATTTTGTATATATTATCTCTTGAGAAGTTCAACATTTTCAAAAAGTTTTGGGTACTAACTGTCGATGGTCAAGGTCACAGCAAGGTCAACATATATGGAGAAAATGGATTAATTGTATTTTTAACACTTTATTTCATTACAATAATGTTATACTCAATGAAATGTGTTCATTGATTGTGTGACCTTGAGTGTCAAAGGTCAAGGTCACGAGAAAATTCCCAATTTGGTGAGGCCTGTAAAAGGCGGAACAGGGTAAGGCGAAACCCAAAGTTCCGGGGCTGCTCTGCTTTTGCTGTATCCCGCAAACGCTAATCTAGTTTGATGTGAGTTCGTTGTGATAAAAATCCGATAGATAGCGCAAATTGTAGCTGAATAATTATTCTACATCATGAATTTTTTGTAGACATGTGCGCTTTGCGAAAATACTTTTTTTTACATTTCTGAAGTTTTTCTCCTTACAAAGTCAACATTTGATGTCACATAAATGAAAATCTAAAAATAAGTGTGTCTGGATTTGTTATCCTATTTTCTTTTGTAGTATTTCGATTTTTTGTGCAATAAGAGGCAACGGTACGAAAAAACGTAAAACTACACCCCTGTTTTGACCCCGATTTCTGACCAACTTTTTACGCCTGCGAGAAGAGTTGTCCTGGTTATCTCCCCTGTCTGGTTATCGTTACCATCAGCACACTTGACATTTCAGGGTAGAGGGATCTAAAAGAATGTCTTGCAATTATCTTCTATTTTTTCCCCGTGAGATTGTATATTCATCTTTTAAGATGTGCTACTGCCCGTTTAACACCTTGAAATAGCTGTAAATCATTTTCACAAAATTATCTCTAGTTTAATGTTGCACTCAATCAATTGTCAAATTCAACATATTCAATGTAGATAATCGAACCAGTGACCCTAGATGGCTTAATCCATAACATTTGAATTCAGGTTGCTGTTCAGGAATTGAATGTATGCTTAATCAGTAATCAGTTGCATTCATCTGTCCTACAATTTCTGACAATGACACTAGTACCTCTGTCTCGGATGAGTTTAGTTGTGAAAGACCATTCTGATATGAATCTGATTTGGATAAACCTCTGTCTGTTATTCATGTTGTAAAACCATGACAACTCTATATGTGTGTAATCGATGGAACCAATAAAAAAGTAATTAAAAATATGTTGAAATCTGAACTGAAAATGTCAAACTCGTGGTAAAACCTACACGGTGATTACTTACCTTGATTACAACTGGTCGAGTTAAGTTGTAAGGATCCATGGAGAGATGAATCTACACTAAATTTTTTCAAATCCTGTTGAAGTGAATCAACTTCATTCTTAACCATCTCCAACTCACCGAGAGTCTGATTGTGAGATTCTTTTAACTCAACCAGCTCTGCCATAGTTGTGGTGTAATCCAGTAATGTTTTCTTGTTGATTTCCTTTAGCTTAGATATCTCAGTTTTACTCGTGCTCAGTTCCTGGGTATTCTGTGTGAGTTGAGAGAGAAGATTGGTCAAGAGTGTCCTGCTTTGCTGTTCCTGAACTCGAGAATGAGACTGCACCTCATGGAGTAAAGCATCCATTTTCGTCATGCGTTCATTTAAGCTTATAATATCCGCATCTTTGCTACTTAGTTGGACCGCACAAAAGGCAGTTGTGGAAAGGAATGTTGTAACGATGAGCATAACCGACACCATTTTCCACAATAACTGTGTTCTATTTAGCAATTGATAAAGTTAGATATTAAAAGGCTAAATTTGAGAGTGAAACATCTGGTACAAGATAACAGTTTGAAGAACAGATCTCAGACATACTGAGAACATTAAATTTGACTTATACATGTTAGATGTAAGTAAGCTATGAGTCTGATATAATTTTAAGTTGATTCCTCAAATTAGTAACAGGTTATAAAGTAAATTCCTTAACAAAACCAACATAAATACACTTAACATTATTAAATAGATATATAACCTCAAGGTAAATGAAAGGAAAACCTTAACCCCTATAAAGAGGTCTTCTATCAGAAAACAGTTACTTCAGTGTGATCTGTTTGTATTCTGTATAATTTGACATGTTTCTTTTTAGGCTGAATACATAGTATAAATTAATTACTGAAACTTTGTTTAAAGGTAATGAACTACCAATCGGCTGTTTCAATGATAATCAACAATACATTTGGGAGGTAGGGTCATTTTCTGGCTGCGATCTAATTATCTTTCAATATAATTCAATATTCAGTACACGAGGATCTCCGTCCAATATCTTGTCTAGTCGGCACACTCAAGGCCTTACAAATTGGCCCCCGAACAGGGACGGAGTCAAGCCATCTCGTCAACGATAGTACCGGCGGAATCACAACGTCAACATCAACATGACATCCATTATCAACATCGCCCTGGTACTCGTCCACACATATGTTGAACCAACTGAAGTATAACAACAAACTCCTCCCATTGCTTTGAATGGAGCAACAGATTAAACAGGTGTTTAACTGACATCATGCCATGCCATGTTATGTGATATTTTCCATGTGATAAACCTGTAATCAAATATACGGAAAGAAATATATGAACTGATCATCTGTGATATATCATCTGTAATAACTGTTAATCCATGATAACTATTCATCCATTAATATATGCACATCATCTGTGATAAATCATGTATCATATGGAACTGTGAATTACTATGATAACTCTTTTATTATATGAACTGTGATTACTTTGTGCTGAATACGATGAATTATGAACATCTGATGATCATTCATAGATCATATCAACTGTAAATATCGAGTGATAACTGATAAACTATGTTACTGATTTAAAGAGACATTCATATATATCATATACATTAGACTTTTACAAAGCATTTATACATTGAAATATCATGACAATTTTTGTCTTGGCATATATGTTTATACTTACCCTGTGATAATACTTGTGCAATAATATACATTTATGTGTTCATCATGCCACACATAGCATTTGATGCATAGATTTTGCTACTGCATAGCAACTTGAGTTTAGTATATTAAGAAAACTTTATCTTAGTTTAAATAGTTTATATATTTATTCTTAAGTTAATCGTCTGTAGAAACGCCGAAGAATAGACAAATGTAAGGTGTGGATTCTTTACTGTTTAACATGATTATTTTGTGTAAACTGTTCGACATCATTGATTGTGTTTGCGTTTGGAAACCATTATCCATATAATCATTATTAATTAGGGTCTTCATTTATTCATCTCTCTATCCTTCCTATTGGCGATTACCTCCTTTTGCTTTCATTCATCTTAAGTTGATTTTATCTAATTTGTAATGTTTGCATTGCTTCAACGGTAAATCTTTACTTTTAGTGCTTAATGTATCTCTATATTAGGTTCATTTATTTAATTACGGTTTACACTGTGGAGTTTTTCGATTTTGCGTTCTCGGGTGTTTAGATTATTGTACTCACTTTGGTTCTCTACCGTATTAACTCTTGTACATTACATAATTTGTATTGTACACTGCAAATCAAATTAATGTAACATATTTTTGTTTTGTAATGTGTGTATGCACGTTCAGATCAAGATCTGTATGCATATTAACAATATTTTATATACTTCTTTGTTTACATATCATCGCGTGCAGCAGTGCACACAAACATAACACTTTGTCATCGATCGATACTCGACATACCAAACCATGTATTCCTTTTCAGGTTGCCAAGGAACACATTATCAATTGTCATTTGTATTATTGCATTTACACATATATAATCATGGCACACAGACCTGAAGATTGGGATATCAGATCGGAAGTGTTATCAGAAGAGGATGAAGCCAGGATGTTGTCGTATCTACAGAAGACAGAGAAAGACAACATACATCCCTTTACACTTCTACATCGCACTTTAATCCCAAACCTTCTGTCTCATTTATCCCTCGCACTTCCAGCTATCCTCCTTTTATCCATCCACCAGCCACTTCCCAACTCCAACTAAGCTCTACCAACCTTCACCATGGGCTATATACCAACAACCACCACACATCTTATTGTTTTCCGATGAAGATCCATTTCCAAACGGAGAGACTACGTTTGAGAATTGGAAGATTGAAATAAGATGCCTAATGAAGGAAGAGACTCTGTCCACTACAGCACTTACTCAAGCAGTCTGGAAGTCACTCACAGGAGATGCTGCTCGTCTTCTTGTATCCCTTGGAGAGAGTGCATCCACCACTGACATATTGCAACGTTTTGAAGGACCCT
This sequence comes from Steromphala cineraria, assembly GCA_916613615.1. Classification (NCBI taxonomy): domain Eukaryota; kingdom Metazoa; phylum Mollusca; class Gastropoda; order Trochida; family Trochidae; genus Steromphala; species Steromphala cineraria. The sequence continues at coordinate 73,175,683 of OU744724.1, read as the reverse complement.
ATGACCCTACGCACCAAATTCACCAATCCTCACAACACGAATGGCAAACAGTGGCATCATGGGCAACTAAATTGGAGGACTTGCTTCTTTGTGCATTGGACAGAGGAGCCTACATGGATACTCGAGGAAGGAATGTCATGCTTAAGAACAGATTTTGGACAGGATTCTCGACATGCCTTCTATTCAACAATGGACTTTAACACCTTGCTACAGGCAGTCAGGCTTATAGAACATGAGCTCTCTAGTTTTCAACCACTCAGACCTCGGCCACCATGTAGCAACCATCAGCAACAGACTCTTGTATTCACTCGGCCACTAGAAGGATCTACTGCTCCATCCGCTCATATCTCAGGGCAACTCCCTTCTATCATCAAACATCTGGAGAAGTTGGAGACAACTCAGAAGAAACCATTGTCTGATAACAAGATTAAACAACAGATTCTTAATTGCTTAACAGCGTTGGTATCTCAGAAGGAGTATCCGCCTTTACAATCACTGGATCCATGGTTTCCAGTCTTGGTCATCTCCCTTTGAAGGCCCTCATAGACTTTGAAGTGGAAGTGATGGCAGCAGGTGATTACAAGCTTCCCAACTCCGGAAACCAACATCTACATCCCTTTCATCAACAAGAATTTCACTATCCCACTACTTGTAACTGGCGACACAGAGTACAGCAGAAGAGTTCCTTTGGTAATCGGCACCAACCTAATAGATCAGGTAGAAGCTTACTAGGAACCAGTTGACAGTAACATTCCTTCATCATGGGTTACAGCTCTCCGATCCCAAGCCTCTAATGGAGTCAAAGAACAAGTAAGATCAACAAACAAGTCGCCTATTCAGATCAAGCTGAAACAGATGATGACTGTCTATGGACTTGTACAACACTAACCTGGAAGAACAACAGCTGTTACGGAATCTAGACTCTGATTTACAGAGGGGACTCTCGGTATGCCCAAGACTTATAGATATTGGAAGAGATGGCAACTCTTCCAGGATTCCTGTTGGAATCTGCAACTTTTCTGCAAGTCATTACCATACCAGCCAAGACAAGACTCTGCAAGTTACACCAGGTCCGTGTACTAAGCCAGGTACCCATTGATGTCATACCAACTATGTCTCAGACAGCTACAGAACAGACTCCAGCTCCAACAGTAGCATCGACCTAACTGATGTACAGAAGGACAAGGCCATGACTATGCTTCAGAAGTGGGATTGTATCATGTCAAAGGACCTCATGGACTTAAGACATTCAACAACAGTTCACCATGAGATCAACCTCACGGATGACACCCCATTTAACGACTTCGAGGCACACCAACTGGAATGTTTGGAGAATTGGAGCATCTTCATGAAAGGTTAGCATGTGGAGCCATAAGGGCGTCACATAGCCCTTTCTCATCCAACATAGTACTTGTTAGGAAGAAGGACAACTCTCTGAGATTGCCTGGATTTTCGCTGTATCTATCAGCGGAATATAAAAGATGCCTATTCAATTCCTCGCATTGACGAAACACTGGATTGCCTCTCAGGAAAATCTCTATTTTCAAAGCTGCACTTAGACTCTGGATACTAGCAAGTGGAGATGAAAGAAGACGACAAAAACGAAATAGCTTTTTCTGCTGGCCTTTTTGATTTCTATAACTGTAATAGGATGCCCTTCGCCCTAACTAACAGCATATGGAATAACGAACATCAGGAAGCATTTGACACCTTAGTCAGGCACCTCACGTCACCTCCCATCATAGCCTACGCCGACAACTCACTTCCTTTTTTAGTTCACACAGACGCCAGTTCAGATGGATTTGGTGTAGTGCTATATCAGAAACAACACGGGAAGATGAGAGTTATAGCTGTTATAGAGTTATACGAGTATCTGTACAGTAACAAGTTGGTGGTGAAGACAATAACCCACTTACTTACCTACGTTTGACATCTGCCAAGCTCAACGCTACTGGTCACAGTTGGCTAGCTGCTCTGTCAACCTACAAATTCATCATCACCTACCAAGCTGGAAACACCAACATGGATGTCGATGGATTGTCAAGAAGGCCAGATTACTCACACAGTCAAGACACCCACCTCTATCAAGGCCATCTGCGTCCACCACACTTCTTACATAGCAGTTGACAGAAAGTCTATCCTTCAATGAAGAAGCTGTGTGTCCTTATGACGTCATTTCATTGACTTCCACATCCTTGTCCAAGCAGGAATGAAAAGGAGGTTATGAGAATAACCTCGTCATAATAGACCAACTCGCAACCAATCTGCCAAAACCACTGGTCAAGTCTTGTTTGACTACTTCATCATCCACTACGGTTTCCCAGCCAAACTTCACAGCGATCAAGGGAGAAACTTTACGTAATAGCGTAACATAATCAAGGAACTCTGTCAACTTACTGAAATACGGAATACACGGACCATACCTTTTCCTCCACAAGGAAACGGTATGACAATTGGTTCAATCAGACCTTGATGAAAATGTTGGGTACTCTCTATGAGGAAAAGAAATCTGATTGGAAGACCTATGTTCCGTCCTTGGTACACTAATAAAATAAGACACGAGATCAAAGGATACACACCATTTTCCCTCATGTTCGGAAGACACCCTCGACTCCAAGTGGATGCTTTTCTTGGAATTAACCATAGAGAAGGACAAACTACACACACTGACTATGCCCAGAAGCTGAGGAAGAGGCTACAGTTTGCCTATGATATTGCCCCTAAGGAATCCAAGAAAGCTGAACATGATGACAAAAAACTGAGAGAATCACTTCTACAACCAAACGACAGAGTGTAAGTTAGTGTTAGTGCGCCTGGTTGGACTCACAGGGAGAAGCAAACTTGCTAACAAGTGGGGAAAGGAAATCTATTGAGACAGCCCGATGAAGATATTCCCGTCTACACTGTCAAGCGAGAAAGTGGCATTGCAACATGCTCCTACCACTCCAATATGTTTCTCTACAGCCAGTCCAGCCTACACAACGTCAACGTGACTACAAACGCAGCAAGAAGTCTGTCTCCCTTCGCATGAAGGAATCCCAAGACGACAGTGAAGAAGAGATACTGCTACTGCCAAGACTCAGGAGTCAAGTAATTTTTGTGTGAATCATTTCTTGTGTGCATTTTGTGTGGTTCATTTTGCTCAGTTTGGTTTGCCTGTATAATTCTCAACGGTTTAAGCACCATTGAGACTACGGTTTTATTCTTGGAGGAATCTTTAGAGCTTTGTTTTTTTCCTTCAAAGGCATATTTATCATATCAAATCAAGGGCTTCTAAATTTGTGACGTATGACAGTTTGAAATCACTTTCAACTGTCTTCCATCAGCCATTGCACTTACACGATGGCTGATTTAACATCTTTCTAATGTTGTTATTCATGTTTTACAGGTCCGCAACTCTCAATGTTCTTTCTCTATTCATCGTACTAGATCTATAATCATTATCAATCAATTACCTTAAGTTAGAAATCATAAACTTCCAATCGCACATTAAAGTTTGTAGACTTTCCAACTTACAATGATGATACCCTATAAATTGGTTTAATTGTTTTAAGTTCAGAATCAATCTATATTTGTTATTTTACTAATAAAAATGTTTGAAATGAATTGATCATCAGATTCATCAGCCAGTTCTATGACACCTAATGTTTTCAGGTCATCAATCTCTCTGTTAACAATTTGTTTTCTTGATCATTGAATTGTATTTGTTTTGGTTCTGTACAATGTTTTTGAATCTCTAGCAGATATAATTTCAAACCTGAAACAATGTCTAAAATATGCCTGTCATGGGTCAGCTTCTGCCACTCGGATACACACGAGGCTATAGAACATCCCTTAAATTTCTTTTCTGAATCATAAAAGTGACACTGACGTACCTAAGGCGAATCCTCGCTCCCATTCCTTGAGATTGCTCCTAGCTCTCCCCCCGTCATCTTTTCTCCTCGAAGCCTTGGTTGTATTGAGGGGTCACTGCTACCTCTGCGGGAAAACTGAGCGTTGTATGGCAGGTAACGAAGATTCTGGTGATATCCACGTCTTCTGACGACTGACTTGCCCATTTGGCTAGCCATATTCATATCCTTCATGTTTTTGGAAACATGAGTAAGTCACCAAAGAGTAAGTCACACAAAGTGGGTGCAGTAGGAGCATATAATGGTCGATACTGGAAACTCAGATGTGGTCTTATGAGTTCCTTTCGTCTCTGAACGATTTCTCTTATGGAGTATGCAGCCATAGTTAAGTTGTCTGACAGATGGTTGATCATTTCTGAATAGACGAAGCAGGGACGTTTTTCTGGTTTTTCATCAAAATTCAAGTGTAGTGACAACGCATGTGGCGGCTTTAATCACGCCGTTCTGTACCTTTTGTATTCGACAGTCCATAGACCTAGCACCAGGATTGATAGAGTCCCACAACAGTTTGTTTACTTCGGGCAGATTGCGTGGTGTTAAGCAACTGGTTTGCAATGCTAACGTAACCGGTATCGGTTCAAAATAAAAATAGTCTATTTTCTCTTGGAACCTATAAAATTTGGTGTCCATAGTTTCTCTCATGTTTTTGACTTCACTGACAACGTCCGATATCAGATAAGTTTCATTTCGAGACAATACAGCCTCGGTTGCTTGGCCACTAGGGCCGGGAATAGCAATATTGCTGTCTGTTTTTCACAGTCTTTTTACCACTAGAATCACTTTTACTTTTGGACTTTGATTTACCGTGTTCGCTGGAGTGGTCACTGTCTTGTGACGGACTCGTCAAACAAGCTTCCGTCATGTTTGTCGTGCAGTAAATAACACGTGGTTATGAAAAAACGAAGAAGTTATTTGGATTGTTAATGTTTGTACACTAATTGAAGTTAATTACAGTGACACAGTTAGTGTTCGTATGTGAGAAATTTTCCTTCGAACATCTAAAATTACCATCACTTCAGAGAAAAATCTTTCCTCTATACGCTGATACTATCAAATATGTTTCGGTAACATGGGAAGTATCTCTTATTTAATGCAAAAAGGCACCTGGGGTATAATGTTTTGTCAAGTAGCGTGCGCTACGCAAAATCCTATATTTAGCCGCTGGGTTTTCCAAAAGTTGCGTTTGCCTGAACAACACACAAGTCGGTTGAAGGATTAATACACTGCAGGTGACGCCATCAAAATTTTCATCATCAATAAAAACATGAACTTTCAAATAACTAAGTATTTGAATTATTTTTATCCATATTGAATATGATATTTGTAAAACTAATATATGTGACAGAAACGTAAATAGCTGGCAATGGGTTTCTTTTAGACAACGAATCGTACATTACGTTATAACTTAGGCAGTAAAACTTTATTGGTTTTGCCACGATGATATGATAACTTGGATTTTATAACAAATAAATAATCTGTTTGTGTTGTTCCATTTTCCCGTATCAGACATCTTGTGACACTCGAGAGTCCGGTTGACTGTTAACGGCATTAGAGCCTTCTTATAAACACACCACGAACCCATAATGGATTGCCCTAGTATCCTCTCGAGCCAATCTTTTTTTAGACATGTCAATTCGTTTCCAGATTTTGGCCTGTATCATAAAAAAAATCATGATCGGAAAATTTGCTCTTCGTACGTTTGTTGATTTTTTTGTGGTAATTTTTAACGTTTCTTTATTTTTTTGGGTACTTTTTATAAAAGATTGTTAACTCGCGGAGTGTCTCGTTAAGCTGCGTTGCAGTTTTGCAACGGGAAACCAGCTTTTCTTCTCGCAGGAAAACTTATTTTTCAGAGCGGAGTTTTTTCCGTCTGATCTGTTCGAAAGCACAGATTTGCACTGATTCGAGCATGCGCCGTAGCAATCTCATGGAAGCCTGACTGTCACGTGATTAGCTGATAGAATTGATTGTAATCCCCATTCATTTCTCATTGTGTTGGAAGTAGATTCATCGATATGAATATCTTGTAAGCATAAGACTGAGTATATTTTTACTATATAGATTCATTACTTCTTTTCTCTTAGATTTGTTTGCCAGTCCTCTACAATTAGCTGATATAATTTTCACTTTCTTGATATTATCAATTCTAGTGGCCTTTAAATATCAGTTTATCAGATATAGTATCAATAAACATACAGTCAGTCCGTCTAGGTATTGATAAATCATTGTAAATTGGAAGGAAATATCAGTTCTCATAAAATAACTGGGGGAGCATACACAGTCCTTGGTAACCATTTTTTTAAAACAAATGAAATGAATAAATAAAACTAAAATAACTAAAATCGAAAAACAAGCAAACCATGCCCTGTGTCATTGAAATCCAGTAACCCAAAAGTGCTATCATCACAATCACCATACAGTCCGGCGTTGACCGCAACTTTGTAAAGGAAGATTGAAATAAATTAGTCATTCATTTAACCACGGCTTCAAAATAAATAGTAGATATGGCACTTTCATTGACTAGGGGTTAAAAACATCATACGAACCCAATTTGACCATGTTCTCGGATCAATGCACGTACATCCAATAAACCACAAATCAAATATATGGTGTCCACCGAAATGGGTTAAACGCTATAGATAGATTACTCGTTCAAATTATAGTTCTCTCTGCCTGATCGTCACATGCATAGGCACATATATTCATGTTGAATCAATGTTTGTCGAGGGTTTTGGAATAAGTCGATTATATTTAAGAGAATCATTACTGATATACAAATAGTATGAATTCATGTAAATAATCAGCATTTAGTTATGGCAAATGGCATTGTTTTGAATTTTAGTATCAGCCCTGAATGAACAGAGGAAGCAATTTAGCCTTGCTGAACAACATGGTGGTTGTCAGTCCTTTAGCCAGGCGGGGATATTGTAATATAAGTTGTTTATCAATTTCCATATTGATTATTTTCAATTGCCTGTGATTCAATGTTAAGGAAGGTTTCCATGCTCAATTAATACTTAATACTAGCATGATTTTTTCCAGGATGAATTTTCAACAAAGTAAAACATATATTTATATATAATATTTAGGATGCAGATTGGGAGTATGTACACAATATTTCAGCCATTGTCCTCTGGAGAGGAGGCAAAAAAGCTAACAAAATTACGGCCGGACGCTGGACACCATGCCATAAGCCCATTTGGCCTTTTAGACACTTTTAGAAGGAAAAACAAGACATTTTATCTAGATAAATATATTCTCTTCAGATATTTTCATACAAACATTTCCCAAAACAGTTATTTTAACTGCATATCATTTAGATTAGAACGACAAAGTTATCTAGTGTTGTTTAATCAACACAGCCCCTGCAGATGAGTAGGAGCCATAAACATTGATTTTCTTTGAAGGAGTTATTCCAACACGATCCCCTTTATTCAGGTGAGCGACAGTTGTTACACTGGCTGCTCCAAAGGTTTCATTTGCATTCCCATAAGCGGATCCCAAAGTTGTCCCCATTGTATGAATACGAAATACCATAGCATCTGAGTGACTCGCGTAGACGATGTTTGTCCATAAGAGATATGTTCCCGATACGGGAACAGTGAAATAACCGTCATGGTTGTTGTAGCCACATCCTTCATTGTAGGTGACCTTGTCGAATACAATCATGCCTTGAGGTGAGACGTTGAGAGTTTGTGTCAGAGAAGCTTCAAAACTAATATCTTTTTGTTGCAATGCTGAAAAGAAATATGAATTGAGAGTTCAACAATGAAATTTAACCGATCAAGACAGTATTAAATTTCAGCTGGAAAAGTATATTAAATATCTCAAAGTAATTGCAAATTAAGATTATCTAGATTAGTTTAGTTCTATTCTCAGGAATGACGATTTGGGAATTTTGTACTTTGTACAGTGTTGTTCCTAGTGGGGGAAAATTTGCCCACCCTTTTTGTTTGGTGTCCCTTAAAAGTTTGAGAAATAGGATTAGGAAAAAGGGTCCCATATGCTCAGAATTGGCCAATATGACCCCCTCAGCTGAACACCTAGGAACAACACTGCATTGAATAATATTTCTTATTCTCTCCCCACAGAAGCAGATCAAGTCATGAAATGTTGATATAGCCTCTGTTATATTACGCCGAGTTTGTGGGATAGAATGGGAGATGTCTGATTGGAGGCAATCAAACGCTGTTCTTTAATCATCATTTTGGCTACTGAAGCATGGCAAAGGCATTGTGATTTAGACCACCCTTTCCGTGCGAGAAGCTTTGTCATTTGATAATGAAATTTAAATGGATGGTGGTGCATTATGTTTTCTGACAGGGGAAACTGCAGGAACCCACGGATTTCCGCGGAATATTACAGAGGCTGTGTAAACATTTCATGATTTTATCTGCCTCTGTGGGGAAAGACGGGATATTTCTTTCCTGAACGTATTTCTTTTACATTTTCAATGGGTAACAGGCAAATTTCAGCCATTTTGAATGAAAAGTAAAAATGAAATTATTGAATCGCCCTCTGTCACCACTGATGTTTGATTTGAGTGTATTGAGGCAAGACGGAGCCTGAAATAACTTATAAGGCTACATATTTTATATCGGTTGCGGCTTCTCCGGGTGCACATGCAGAGAGTGAGCTATGACACGAGAGAGCAAGCTTGTGTGTCAAGACAGTTGGCGAGAGGTTTTGAGCCAGCTGGTTGTTTGAAATATTCACATGCAGAATTGACGGGAGTACTGAATTTAATTGTTATGTACATGTAGAAGTATTATCATTGCTGAAACTTTCCATAAATATTATACATCTGCAGTAGAGTTTCGTGGGTTGTTAATAAAATTAACCTCTTTGAGAGGCATTTTAGAAGTTGGAATGACAATAATGCTGAGGAATATATGGATGACAACTTCTTTGTTCATTGTATGCGCCGCTTCGACACAGATTCTTGTGTCGTTCTCAAGCAGAGGAAGAGTAATGAATGTAATTAAACAGATAAGTGGTAAGAAGCCAGTAATGTACAATACTACATCCCGTCAGCGTATGATCCTTTCCTTAATTAATTAAATGTAATCACTCATGTATCATCACTGTCCTTTATTAAATTAATTAAATATAAACATCTTCTGCACATACATTACTGGCTTCTTACCACTTATCTCTGTTTAATTACATTTACTCTTTTCATTAAGTTGTTGTTACTGTGTATTGTACTATTTACTTATAAATATCATCCTGTCTCAGAGTGGAGTTAACGTAACGTTCGTACCCTGAGACAGGATGTATGTTGTGACCCATGAGGACTTTAATACGTACACCTCAACTGTGCTCCTAATACTATGCACAACTACATATTTTACGGGCGCATCCGTTTGACGTTTCGTTTTTTTTAAATCGGAGGTCGCATTAAAGGTACAGTTCCAATCCAAAATCGAAAATTTGGGCTTTTTTTTCAAAATACAGCTAGAGACTTGAAATTTTTTTTAAACATGCGCAATAAAATTATACGCAAAAAAAGGCAATCAGGACGAAATCGTTAATTGTTTTTTTTTCAACTTTTCAAAATTTCCGGACCCCTTGCACCTTTGAGAACCAACTTCTCTGCAGATACTTGCAACAGAGAGCTGAAACTCATCTATGTTGTAGCTGAGGCATTGGACATTATCTCAAATAGTTTTGTTTCTAGAAGCGTTCAAAGTCGGGTGACTTAGTACAATTTGCAACTTTCAAAGGGCCATAACCCACAAATCTGACCAACGAATTTGATGATTTTTACATGAGAATTAGACACTACAAAGGTCTTTAAGATAAAAGAATAAAATCGCTCGCGAACAGTAATTTTTAAGGTTGATCGGACGAGTCAAATTACATAAGATAAGTCAAAAACTGAAAATGATCGTAGAGACATAAAAGTTATACCAAACGCAGCACAATGAAATTTCAAGCAAAAACGTCTACTGTGAGACACATAAAGGTAGCATAGTTTTCGCGCAGTGAATGAGTTTCGTTTCTAAAATTTAGCCAGCAGTTATGCTCTTTTGTGCGGGCTATGTGGGTCAGGCAGTGGCAGAGCTGGCTGTGTATTGGACTCTGACCCTGCACACGGCGGTATTCCAGGGAATTAGTGGCCAGATTTTAACCAAAACGGCTGAAGCTAGGACAGTGAAATTTGGAATGCTGGTGCATCTTATAAGGGTGAAGCCACAATAAGCTTTTGGGCAACAACTTAAAGGTCTAGGTCGAATCCAAGTTTTGGGCAGTTTTTTCAAAATGCACTTAGAGGTTTGCAATTTGTTTTAGAAGATGCTCAATAACATTTCAAGCAAAAAAGGCAATCATGACGAAGTCGTAGGTCACGTGGTTTTGGCGCCATATTGCTTTGAAAAACCTTTTGGAAATCGCTGACCCCATGCACATTAAACAAATCCCAACTTTGTCAAAACTGGTACTAGAGAGCTCGGACTCACATATCATGTAGCTAAGACGTTGGCCAATCTATTGGGATTTGAAAATTCGAAATACTTTTGGTGCAGCATCCTTTCAAAGAGTGCGATTTTTTAAAAGGTGTAATTTTGTCTTGTGGCTTACCTTCTCTGCTATTAAAGTGAATGCAAAGAAGCGTTAATAAAATCTCTTTAAATGTCCCATTCAGCTAGAGATTTACTTCATTTATGATTTTCTAAATACTCTCTTGGAGCATTATGCATTAGCAGATATTCATGAAACTTTCAAGACTGGTTTCTGGTAGCCCTTACCCTGGAATCGAACCGTTAAGCTTTTGTGAAAAATCAGCCCATTCATTAAACGTCCAGTTCGAATCCAAATTTCAAAAGTTAACTTTGCAAAATGTACTTAAGAGACTTGAAACTTTTTTTAAAAGATGAACAATAAAAAATACTGCAAATAAGGAAATCACGGCAATTTCGTTAGTCACATTTTTGATCAAAGTCGATAGAAAAAATGTTGGAAAAAAAAGTTGATAAAAAGGCTCCTGAAGCTTAACGTGTCAACAGATCTTGACATGTTTATCTATGCCATGAATAGGCTATTAATGCAGCTGAATCATTTTGTCGTCGCTTGCGACTAGCCTAGGCTGAATCCTTATTGTTATTGGCGTGTTTTATTATTATTATTTTATTCCACCGATTTTGTGATCAGCGTTCAGCAAAAACGGCTGAAGCTATTACAGCGAAACTTTGCATGTTGATAGCCCTCTACGAGAAGAGGCTCTAATAAGCTTTTGGGCGTAATCGGTCGAAAAATAAAAGGTCACGGTCGAATCCAAGTTCGAATATTTTTTTTAAAAGCACTTAGAGACCTGAATTTTTTTAAAAAGATGCGCAATAAGAAAAAATGCAAAAAACGAAATCATGGCAAATTCGTAGGTCACGTGGTTTTGCCGCCATATTGTATTTTTCAACTTTTCAGCATTTCCGGACCCCATGCACCTTTGAGAACCAACCCCTCTGAAGATACTTGCAACAGAGAGCAGAAACTTTAGTATGTCGTAGCTGTGGCATTGGACAATAATGGATACTTTACTCGAAGACTCTACCTTAAATAGTTTTTGTGCTATACATGTTCAAAGTCGGGGGACCATAATCCAAAAACCTGACTGACGAATTTGATGATTTTAACAGGAGAGTTAGACACTACCAAAGTCCTTTAATTGAAAGAATAAAATCGCCCGTGAACAGTCATTTTCGGTTGCTAGGAAACACTTCCCTAGCATGGGGTCAAACTGCAAAAATTCACTTAGAGATATAAAACTTATATCAAAAGAAGCGCAATGAAATTCTATACAAAAAAGTCAATCACAGCGTACATGTAAATACAGAACATTTTGGGGAAATCGTTGTTTTTAATTGTTTGCATTGTCTGCAAAGTACTTTCTGTGCAGAGCGTTAGCTTCAGGGGAGGCGAGAATGTAATGAGGCTATAAATAGACACTATGCAATCAGTCATTCACTGGCGCTACAGACAGGAAATGTAGGTTACTTGCCTCAAATTGTCACAGCAGTCATTCACTGGCGCTACAGATAGGTAATATAGGTTACATGCCTCCAATAGTGACAATTCAAGGTGCATTTTATAACAGGAAGTCGCTGACAAAAAATACAGTGAAATCTCTTCTGAAGGCCAATTCAGCGAGATATTTACTTGATTGATGATTTTCTAAAAACGCTCTAGGAACTTTATGCATTTATATAAAGTCATGAAACTTTCAGGACGGACTCCTGACATGTTTATCTTTGTGCTGAACACTCTGTAAATACGACTGAACGGCTGTTCGTGAAATTTCTTTAAAAGGCCCATTCTGCTAGAGATTTATTTGATTGATGATTTTCTAAAAACGCTCTAGGAACTTTATGCATTAGCAGAAAGTCATGAAACATTCAGGACTGACTCTTGACATGTTTATCTTTGTGTTGAACACAGCTGAATTCTTTTGTCGTCGCTTGCGACTATATTTGAGAGTTAAAAACATTTAAAAGTTAAAATTGAGTATAAAATGTTATATAAGATCATATTAATTTTGCCAGTGTTCTTGACAAATTTTAAACTGATCTTTGGACTTCACCAAACATCAAATTTCACCAAGAATAGATCTTAGTGAGAATTTATTTGAACTAGTTTTTCTAACTGGAGTGATCTCCCTTGCTTGTGTTTCCGTTCTCAGTTAAAGAAAAGCACAAAGACTCTTATTGCAGCAATAATACCTATGCTGTAAGGAACAGCTCTTTTTACCCTCCCTTAAACGTTTTTACTGCTGTAATACTTGAGGTTTTCTGAGGATAAGGTGTAAAAACACGAACTACGCTTGTGTCTTCATAATGTATATATATATGCCCCTACATCATTACTGCTTCCGAGCGACACAATAATCCTCGTTGTCATCCATATATTCCTCAGCATTATTGTTAATAATCTTGTAGTGAATTTTGAATTAATTTTACGGAGTCTGTTTTGTTGCTTCGTTTGGGCTATTGTTTTTCAGCCATATAAGTATGCTTTGAACACATTGTTGACTTTGTACAGCTCTGTTATTATGACACTGATATTGGAAACTTTCTGATGTGGCTAGATTACAAGACCTGGGAGAGCAACTCGCCGTTGTATCCACTGTATTGTCCCAGGCCACGTTTGGACCAGTATTTGAACATTTGACTGTAACAGACGACGTAGAAGTCCTGGAACCATGACATCATGACATATCATTTGTGCCAGTGGAAGTGCACCGGAGCGGAGTGCATGAGGTTTATGTATGCTCTGTGCAATGTGGTGGTCTATCCTGAGATTGTTGTGTAATCACGTGTGACTGGCATTAATCATCTCAGAGTCATGGACGATGGATTAAGGGGTCACAGTATATAGGCATCTGTATTTGCAAAAGTGTGGGGTTGAAAGTTGTATTGTTGCTTTGGTGTCACATGTTTGTATGAGGTGAGTAACATTGCTTGAAGTATGTTTGAGTGATGTGAATAGTTCTGCAAATTGGTGTAGAACCTACGTGCGAGATGCGTGAACTGAAGTACTTTTTTGCTATGTTTGAATGTTTCTGTACAGTGCTGATTGTTTTGAAACTTTAAAACAGACAGGTGTTTTGATGTGAGCAATTACTTGAGATAACCCAGTGCTTGTGACGCCATTTTTAATAATAAATACAATCCCTGTGTTTTCTCTTACTTATATACCATCTTGCCCATCACATCTAAATATAAATTATGCTATTGGTTTAGGTTTCAAAACTTGCAATAAAAAATATTTTTAGCAAGTTTGAAGGTATTACTAAATGTTGAAATCTGAACTGATATTAAAATGTCAAACTCGTGGTAAAACCTACAAGGTGATTACTTACCTTGATTACAACTGGTCGAGTTAAGTTGTAAGGGTCCATGGAGAGATGAATCTACACTAAAGTTTCGCAAAACCTGTTGAAGTGAATCAACTTCATTCTTCACTATCTCTAACTCTGTCAACTTATGTTGGGTTTCATTGTGTGATTGTTTCAGCTCTACCAACTCCTCTATCGCCATTTTGTAGTCCAGTAGAGTGTTGTTGTTGGTTTCCTTTACGATCCTCAACTCCTCCTCCAAATTCTCGACTTTCAGCTGCAGCTCCTCGGTGACGTTTTTGGTTTCATTGTGTGATTGTTTCAGCTCTACCAACTCCTCCATCGCCTTGTTGTAGTCCAGTAGAGTGTTGTTGTTGATTTCCTTTACGATCCTCAACTCCTCCTCCAAGTTCTCGACTTTCAGCTGCAGCTCCTCGGTGACGTTTTTACTTGCACTCAGTTCCTGTAATTCCTCAGTAGTCTGTGTAAGCTGAGAGAGAACACTGGACAGGACTGCCGAGTACTTCTGTTCCTGAGCTTGAGAATGAGACTGAACCTCCTGAAGAACAGCGTCCATTTTCTTCACATGTTCCTGTAAGCTCCTCATTTCATCATCTTTGCTACTAAGTCTTGTTTGGGCTCCACTCAAGGCAGCTGAGAAAATTAAAGTTAAAAGAGCATATAATGTAACCATGATCAACTATTTCATGCTGTCCCACTGACATTGGTGTAGATGTCGGAATTGAAACATCTGGTGCAAGATAACAACTTGTAGATAAAGAAATAATTTTTAACATAATGAGTTTAAACCCAACTCAATGTATTTGTTTGGTGGTCCTGTCCTTTTAAGTGTATTTTAATGACCCTCTCTCAATTTCTATGTACAAAACATCATGAAATTGGACTCTATTAACTCTATTATCTATCAACTATTTGGACTCAAAGCGCTCTGGCTCTATGCAAACTAAACAGAATGCCTCCTCCTCGGAATCGGAATAATATTCTTTGTTCTGTTATTTGGATATTTCTTTCTTCTTTTTGGATTTGTCCTGTTTTGTTTTGTTTATTAAACGGCCAGTTCGACCGTTTTTTTTTTGTACGGGAGGGAATTCCCTTTTGCACACGTCACGTCAAATTTTATATATTCGATTTGTTTTATATTTTTTATGTTAATAACTATGTTAAGTTTGCTAATTAGTTCTAATTCGCCATTCAAAACAAAAAAATAACTAAAATAATCAAAGCCACTGACAAGCACTTCGAGCTGTATATTTTTTGTGAAAACGAAATTCAGGAGGACTTTCCTGTTAACTAATATATATACGATTTTTACATGATTAATTTACACTTAATTTCAAATATGTTCATAAGGTTATCATTTCAGTTGTTCATGATTTAACAATTTGACAAAGAATAAAGTGTATCGCCCAAAAAAAAAGAAATACATCGTGAAATGAAGCCAATCATCGGAGCTACGAGCGTGAGATGCATTGCTGGCATTTACTGCCACAAAACATTGTCTTTACTGATAACTTTTATGATGAATCACGTGGAAACATGTCCCTCTTCTATCAATCAATTATGTTTTACTTGATTTACTCAATGAATTAGCATGACACAGTACATTTGTTTTCTCGCAATGCTAACAATTCAAAATGGCGGAGGAGAGCCGATCGAACTCGAAGCCTTGATCATGGCGGCCACTAGGATTATTGTCAGCTGATTGTTTGGTCGGTGTTGTAGTTACTTGGATGTTTAAATTGTAGGAGATTTGTTAATAATGTTTGCATAAGAAAATATGACAGACAGACTGATTGTTTATTGAAATCTACATATAACACCTAAAACCGCGAAAGTACGATGGAAATTCGCACACGAGAAGACACGAGAGAAATGTCAAGCGGATTTTGTTTGGGAGACATTGCCCCAAAATGCAATAAACTGAAATCTACATTAAATTTACGCATTTTTAACTGGATAAACATTTTTTAAATTTGCTTTACGATCATGAGTTGACATGTCACTGCAAGATTCCTAAATGCAACTGATTTTACTGTTGTTCACACGACAAAGATTTTTCTAAGGATGAAATTACCCTTTTACACATATAACCATGTAAATTCCATGATATTAACGTAGTGACTGTTTTTAAAAAACGAAGGGCCATTGTCGAATTTTGATGGGCACTGAAAACATAGGTGCCACCCAGAATTCCCTGAACACTACATTGCATTATGGGAAGGGACATTTCTCATTCTTTTTATAGATCTGCTAAACAAATGACGCGCTGTATCTAAAAATAGCTTCGTTAGCAGCCTAAGCTTATCGGTGAAAACGCGGTCGAACTGGCCGTTTAAGACCGTCTTCAGGTTTTGTTGTATGCCTTTTGATTTCTTCCTGTTCTCCTGTTCATTTCTTAGGCAATCGTTTTCTGCAATGTCAGCGAGAATGGCATTGCATAGACCATTCAGCAACATATCACCCATGCTACTATTGTAGTTTCTGTTTGTGACATCATCCTGTACCATGGCCACCACATCGGACTCCTCACCACCAGCACGAGGATATTCATCTACTACAAACTGTGCATAGAAATCCTCGTTGGCATCGAGGTCCTGATACATAGACAGTTCCTCTTGTGTAATAACTGGTACTCCAGCTGCGTGTAAGGACTAACTTCCAGCGTGAAGCAAACAGTGCCCGTTGCCTTCAACTGGGATCAAGGAGATGTTTAACCCTTCAAGGTTATGTCTAATGACATCTTCGGATACTACATCCATAGTGGTTTGGTTTTCACTTTCAATTCGGAATTCACATGGAATGACTGGCCTGCTTCAGATTGAGTGACTTGATTTCCTTGTGAAGTGAGACGGTCCGTTCAGACTGTGAGGTAACGAATTCAGGAAGTGGGCGATCTGTAGCCGTTGAGGCCATGAACTCGTCATCACTTAAGGAAATTTATACCACTTGATATATTGCGAATAATGAGAGAATCACTCCATGGTTCACAGATGATTGCAGCAAGATCATAGAGTCGGTCTCCCTGAGTGACTTCTGAGCCAATTATGCTGCCATAATTCTTCTTCAGTAGTCCACTAACAGAAACATACAGAGGTTGTAGACGATGACAACAGTGTGGCGGGAAATACAGCATGATGATGCCATTCTCCTTTGCATTTTCAATGACGTCTTTTGAAAGATAGGAGTCATGGTTATCCAGGAACAATAGGATGGGTCTTTGCTTTGATGGTTTAACATGGTCAACAAAATGTTTCATAAACTTGTGAAAGTTTCAGCAGTCACCCAGGCGGATGGTTGTGCTCCACAACTGGTCCCAATTGGAGAACCGTTAATAAAGTGTTCTCTGAAATGGACGCGAGGATATATCATGAAAGTCGGGACAACTTGTCCGCTGGCTGAAACTGCTATGCACAATGTAACTAGTGACCCACTTTCAGCAGAAGTGAGATATTCTACTTGTTTTACTCGAGTTGTAGCTACCACCTTTCCCGGCTTCACAACTGTCATGATGCCTGTCTCGTCAACATTCCAAAAGTCTCGATCATCAAAGGTACATCGGTACATCCACTGCATTATTGTCATTCCAACTTCTAAAATGCCTAAAAAAGACGTTGGTTGTTTTTGAAAGAAACTTATTTTCATCGCATCATTTTATTCAGAATTAAAATCATACAAGAGTCATCAGAAGATGACATATCCCACCGGTTCCACATAATCGTAAGATGTAAACCTTTGAAAGATAATTGTAAATTTTTCAAGCAAGGTTCATAATAGTATAAGCTAATAAATATGAAACGAAACCTTTCATGAACACAGTCCAAATAAGAGCCGTTTCCATAGAACTATAAAAATAAAATTTTCAGATATGTGAAAATATCAAAAGGCACCACTTCAGTAGGTGGGCAATACACATGTAAAGTTTAAAAAAGATATGTGGACCGGTTTTTGAGTTCTGCTCCGGAAACGAAACCTTTCATGAACTGAGTCCAAATAAGCATGATAAGAGCCGTTTCCATGGAAATAATAAAAAATAAAATTTTCAGAAATGTGAAAATATCAAAAGGCACCACTTCAGTAGGTGGGCAATACATATGTAAAGTTTCAGAAAGATATGTGGACCGGTTTTTGAATTCTGCTCCGGAAACGAAACCTTTCATGAACTGAGTCCAAATAAGAGCCGTTTCCATGGAAATAATAAAAAATAAAATTTTCAGAAATGTGAAAATATCAAAAGACACCACTTCAGTAGGTGGGCAATACACATGTAAAGTTTAAGAAAGATATGTGGACCGGCTTTTGAGTTCTGCTCCGGAAACGAAATGATTACGGACGGACATACAGACGGACAGGGTGATGACTATATCCCACGGTATTACATACCGCATTCTCTCCCCACAGTGGCAACTCAGTCATACCCCAGTTAGCTTGTGGTTTCTACATTAATGTTTAATTACGGTATCCAATTAAGTTAAAACACCCTTTGCTTTTGGTCTTACTTCCTGCGAAGCTTTCTTTCCTCGTGTTTTCAAATCCCAAGCATAACCGAGCTCGAGTGTTTTAACGTTAGCATAGACACTTTTCCGGGTGGAATCCCACTTTGACACCGAAAAGGCATATATTTTCAGCCATTAGTTTTAAAAATAAAAGTACCGAGGGTACAGAAGCTCACCTTAAAATGAATGATGTGGTAAAATGGTTTGTGTAATCATCGTTTATATGATAATTGATTATGGCTGCCATCATGATTGTTTTATCTTTTAAAATGCTATTCTTCTGTTGGAAACCACTAGAGCTTGAACAAACATTAATACAAGAATGATATAATCATGATTTGTTAACAAGCAGTAGGTTTTTGTATAACTTTGTTGTATATCTATGGCTGAATTGGTGACTATCTTGGACTTTTTAATCTTCAAAATGCTACTTTTATGTGGGCATCTGTATTAATTTCATTATGATATCTTGATTGGTTTAGGAGTATTCATTTAGTCACACTCTCAACTTCCAAAGAACTAAAAAGATGATGCACATAAACATTTGGAATATATCCCTCTGACACAAATCACAAATTCAGCTAGTGATATGTCTCATGTAATTCTAACTGAAGATTTCTGAATATCTTAAATCTTGACATATGTTAGTGCAATCTGATTGGTCAGAATAGGCTAGCAATTTGGGGGTTTATGCTAATTACTAGATATGATGACCTATGATGACCTCTTGCACCTGCATGTAGCTTATGTAACTTATCCTCTTATGTAAGTTACTGTTATTCCATATAGTGAGTGTTCTCCCCTCATTTCAATATGCAATACAGATACTCTTTAGAGGAGAGTTGCAGGAGAGGGGCTGGAAGGATAGGAGGGGAAGGGGGGGGGGGGGGGGGGGCGAGGGTGGTTGGGGAGGATAGAAGAGAGGTTTGCAATGGAAGGACAGGAGAAAAAAAGGGAGGTGGGAAAGGGGGGATAGAAGGGGGTGGGGGTAGAAGAGAGGTTTGCAATGGAAATAATCTGGAGGTCAACACAGTAATATGTTTATTGAAGTATCTTAACTAACAGAGAGAATTGGTGAGAAAGACTTTGTAAAAAAAGAATTGTTCAGACAGCTGTCCAATTAGTTTTGAAGATGAATATTAAATGATATCTTTTATTAGCATATCAAAAAAAATAAAAGATAATTTGTTATTCATTAACCAAAATTTTCAATTTGGAATAAATTAATTGCATGGGAACAAAGGAGTAAAAAAACTAACAGTTAGTGTTGGGAGTGAACAAATTTAATCATTTTAAATGCTTTTGAAAAGGATTTGTTTGAATTGAATGATCATTATAATTATCTAGATAATCATTGTTCAGACCGTAATCAGATATAGATGATTAAAAAATGTATATTTATCCCTCACTGGCTATGTTATTTGCCATATATGAAGTCTCAGGAATTATGTAACCCACTGATGGAGTGAACAACTTTTATCATTTTATGTTTTATTAAAAAGGATTTATTAAAACAGTCATGCTTCAGGCTGTTCGCAGATAAAGATGATTCATACATTTTTTTGTAACTGTATTTATAGTGTTGATAAATATTACAACAAGCGTATCAATACAAATATAATGACATTGATTTGATTGATCAGGAAATGTATTCTTTTCAATGAATTTCATGAAATCTAATTGAAAATTCAATATAATTGACATATTGACCATCTTGGATTCTTGATAATAAAATAAATGCGTCTTTGTCAGGAATCACTATATAAAAAAATACTCACTTTTCAGAATGATATCTTAATTGATTTAATAGGAGTAGTACTTGGCCTGAAATCTAATTGAAAAATAATGACTTCTATGATGACATGTTGTTCCCAGAACCCCTTCAGCATGATACAATTATCATTTAGTTTTACAGGTATTTATCAAACACATGGTATTGGAACTGGAACCTGATACAAAATACCTCTATTATTAACTTATCATGTAGATTACAGTACATAAAAGCAGATTCTTGACTTGTTAATATTAACTCATCGTGCAGATTGTTGTACACAAAAGCTGATTCTTGACTTGTTTAAATTGTTATTTGTAAAAAGTATTACTTTTAATAGAATACAAGTATACTTTTCATAAAGACAATTTATATACTTTCCATAAAGTCCATTATGTTCTATTTATCAATTAGGTCATGATTACTATGCAATATACAAGCAGGCAGGGCTGCTAGTCCCAGATCCTTAAGGAGAGTGTAGCAATTTGTGTATTTGGCTTTGTGTACGTATATTTGGAGAAGCATCCTAGTGTGCTGAGCATGTAAACCTGAACTCTGGCTAAGCCCTTATGTGTGGTATTAAAAGACTTGACATGAGAGAACATGAATTGTTGTGAAAAATATATATAATTTCACAAAATATAGTTAGCTTATGTCCTAAATTGATTTTGTGTCAAGAAGAACTTCTGTTAGATATAGAAATGGTACAAATATGAGTAAAACACAGGAACTGGAACCTGATGCAAAATAACTCTTTCCACATCAACTTATCATGTAGATTGCTAAACACAAAGCTTATTGTTGACAAGTTTTGTGTAAGTTGTTATTCTTAAAAAGAACATATCACTGTCATGAGAATACAAGTCTAATTTCCATAACTTTTATTGCATACACATGGCCATATAGCATAATGCTCTACCATATCAGGTCAGGTTGATTATGCAACAGACTAGCAGCTGAGACTGTGATGCTAGCAGCCTGTATTGGGATGTGTATTAGAAAAGCATAGGAATATCTGAACTCTGGTTGACCCCTTTTGTGTGGTATTTAAAGGAATATAAGGGAGATACCATTGTTTAAAATTCAACATGATGTTTAATGTCATTGGGTTTTTGCAGCTAGTTTATGCAGCCATAAATATTTTAAACAAATTAATTAATTATGTTTGTCTTTCATCTTAATGTTTTAGAAACACTTAAAAATATAGAACAACTTGCATGACAATCTTAAATATTTCATATTCAAGATAATATTATGATTAGTAAGTTCAAATTAGTGAATTTATATAGTGCGAGTGATCACTTAATGAAAGCTTAAAATTTAGTAATAATGATGTGTCATCTGCAGCTGAAAAGTCAATATGGCTGCTATGGCGGCCATCTTGGATTCTCAAAACTGAAACGGCTACCTTTGTTGGATTAATCACTATAGGTATAACATACTACAATATCAAAATGATATCTAGATTGGTTTAGGAGAAGTAGTCATTTTCATGAAATCTAATTGAAAATTCAATATGGCTGCCATGGCGGCCATCTTGGATTCTCAAAACTGAAACGTCAACCTTTCTGTGAGGAATCACCATAGGTATAACATACTACAATTACAGAATGATATCTAGATTGGTTTAGAAAGAGTAGTCTTTTCATGAAATCTAATTGAAAATTTAATATGGCTGCCATGGCGGCCATCTTGGATTCTCAAAACTGAAACGTCTACCTTTCTGTGAGGAATCACCATGGGTATAACATACTACAATTTCAGAATGATATCTGCATTCGTTTAGGAGGAGTAGTCTTTTTCGTAAAATCTAATTGAAAATTCAATATGGCTGCCATGGCGGCCATCTTATATTCTCAAAACTGAAACGTCTACCTTTCTGTGAGGAATCACCATGGGTATAACATACTACAATTTCAGAATGATATCTGGATTCGTTTAGGAGGAGTAGTCTTTTTCCTGAAATCTAATTGAAAATTCAATATGGCTGCCATGGCGGCCATCTTGGATTCTCAAAACTGAAACGTCTACCTTTCTGTGAGGAATCACCATGGGTATAACATACTACAATTTCAGAATGATATCTGCATTCGTTTAGGAGAAGTAGTCTTTTTCCTGAAATCTAATTGAAAATTCAATATGGCTGCCATGGCGGCCATCTTGGATTCTCAAAACTGAAACGTCTACCTTTCTGTGAGGAATCACCATGGGTATAACATACTACAATTTCAGAATGATATCTGGATTTGTTTAGGAAGAGTAGTCTTTTTCCTGAAAGTTTACGGACGGACAGACGGACGGACGGACAGACGGACAGACGGACGGACAGACGGACGACGGACGAAGCGCCACGACATAAGCTCACATTTACTTTGTAAAGGTGAGCTAAAAACACTTTAACCGAAAATGTATCAATTCCTTTTGGAACTTTCAATCATGTCACATCTTTATGCCATTTATATTTCGATACCAAGTTTCATCATCTGTTCAGAATAGTTCAGAAGCTCTCAACTCATCACAATTGGACCGAGTCACAATATGGTAGCCACAAGGTCACCAAATCAATAAATTAAATCAGCTTATAGCTTAGGAGCCTCTCACAAGGTTTCATCTTTCGAAAATAGGTTTGTATGACAAACATGTCAATTATTATCCCCATCGGCTTAGGAGTGGGAACTTAATTTTTAAATGTCAAGAGTCTGTAATTCTGGAGAAAGTCGAAAATCTACAAAGTTCACAGTCGGATGGACGACGGACAAGATGCCATGACATAAATCAAATGATAAGCTTACACATTAAGTTTTACCAAAGTAGTCTCTAAATTGTCAAACCATCATGCAACTCAAAAACTCTCTTGATCAAACTCTAGACACCAAAAAACCAAGTTAAGCACCCCAAAATAAAAGTTGAAGTATAAGCTGAAACCTAAAGTTAACCCTCATTATGGCAAAGCAAGGAGTGTTCTATTGGTGATAAAATAAGGTTTTACTTTTTGAAAAAAGCGTGTCTCACGAACGCAATCACATGCACGTGAATCCCACCACCCATGGGTTATACAAACCAAGTTTTAAACAATCCCAAGTATTGGGTATTTAATGATCGTTTCCGACTTCATTACCACTTGTTTCACTTGTCATTGACATTGGCATGAAGGAGGATTTCAAATGCATTTAGATGGCAAATCATTGGATTTCTCAGGGAGAGGACATTCTTACAAGGAAATTGCCAGAAGAACTCACTTCCACTATACCGCCATAATCTGTCTGGTCAGGAAGCATGCACAAACAAATGATGTGAGTGACCTTTCACGATCAGGAAGATCAAAAGCTACCACACCCCAAGAGGATAGAGCTCTGTTACGACATGTTACGCCTGCCGTTTGCTTCAAGCACCCATCTAAAACAGGTATACCTCAACGCTAAAACAACCAAACTCTGAGAAATCGCCTCAAAGCTGCCGGATTAAGGGCCAGAAGAGTCATCAGGCGTCCAATGCTCACAAATCACCACAGACGTGAGCGTAGGTTATGATGTGGGGACGGGCAGAGGTGCAACCTGAGATCATCGAGGAGAGTACACTGGACAGACGAAAGTCGTTTCCTCCTGTATGCTGTTGATGGCTGAGCCCGTGTATGGAGGACCAGGAATACACGTCTTGCCCCCAGGAACATTTTGCCAAGGGCTGGGGATCCATGATGGTTTGAGGGGCTTCTCCTACAACTGTAGACACGATTTGGTGACTATACAAGGTTCACTCACAGGCGTTTGCTACATTCAAGAGGTTCTGGATCCTGTAATTATTGATCATTTTAATGACCACAGACGTGCCACAAGACCCATGTTCATGGACGACAATGCCAGACCCCATCGTTCACTTACTGTAAACCAACATCTGGAAAATAATGGTGAAACACTAATTCCATGGCCAGCAATGTCACCTGATTTGAACCTAAACGAGCATGTTTGCAACATTTTGGGTCGTCAGATACAAAGAAGGGATCCTCCTGTACTGGAGGCCATATTGGATTCTCAAAACTGAAACGTCTACCTTTCTGTGTGGAATCACCATAGTTATAACATGCTACAATTTCAGAATGATATCTGGATTCGTTTAGGAGGAGTAGTCTTTTTCATGAAATCTAATTGAAAATTCAATATGGCTGCCATGGCGGCCATCTTGGATTCTCAAAACTGAAACGTCTACCTTTCTGTGAGGAATCACCATGTGTGTAGCATACTACAATTTCAGAATATCTGGATTCGTTTAGTAGTCTTTTTTGTGAAAGTTTACGGATGGACGGACAGACAGGCGGACGACATAAGCTCACATTTACTTTGTAAAGGTGAGCTAAAAATCATGTGCTTTGGGTGAAATTCCATGTCAATTTCCCTCTTTTGTTTTGCACTTTTAGTCCCCAGACGATTAGAAAACTTCTCTTGCAAATGACCAAATGGTTATTCTCTCATTAAAAATTGGTTTTGCTTAACTTCTTTTTCTCAGTCTCATAGTAACTTCAACGAAGTACACCCCTCTGTGAAAATTCAAGGGGGTGATCAACTTTTTTTAGTGTGTACACGACTTCTTGTTCATATTATTTCATGCATAACGTTTCAGCATTTTCATAATTAATTTGAATTAAAGGTTGATTAGATACAAAGTTACAGAGTAATGAGCCAAGCATTTAAAGGGGCAGTAGCACGTTTTTTGATAATTGTATATTTCAAAATTGTAAGTTAATGCTTAATGTATTATATTGACAGTGTTTAAAATCTCATTGCGCAAGCCAATCATCCAGCCTTTCTTGTATATATATGGCAATGTGTTTTGATTTAAAGGAAAGATTGAACAAATTCAGTCGTTTGTTATTTTTATTATATTAAAAGGAATCATTAAATGCAACATTAATACTAAAACATTCAGCATAACCTTACATTTACTTCTGATTTAAGTGATTTTCTTTGCAAATGTTTTACCATATGTAATGGTCAAGTTTTAGTACTGGTACTTTAAACCATCCCCATTCTTTAATTGTAAAACATAAATGCCAAATAAATATGTTACAAAACAGTGTTTTCAGAGGCCTTTTTTAAATTTGTATGAATTTGCACATAAATTGATGCCATCATTCTTAAACATCTCATAACAATTTTGAGTTCATAATTTATTAAATATTTACAAAAAATGACATTTAGAAAATTTAATATCAATTCAATGTATACAGATTTGTACAAAAGATGAAAATATTTCTACAATATAAATTCATGTCATTTATAAATTCATCATTCACATGAATATCTATGGTAGAAATGACAATGCAGAGGTTATGGAGTGTCTTGATGTAAATGTCTTGATCAAGATTTTTAAGTATTGTTAACACTTGATATGCATCTCTTTCATTTATCAGACAATAGTGAGTCCTTAAACCCGTCTTCGGCAATATTTCAGCCATAGGTGGCGTTATTGAATTACTCTGAAATAAAATGTACGTTCATAACTTCACAGTACAGTTTGTCCGGTAATTATCTTCCATCAATCAATCTGATAAAAGTGACATTCAAGTGACTAATTATTAACTATGAAATATAGTGTATGTTCTTAATATCATCAAAATTCCTTTGTTTCTTGTTTGCATGCCATTTTTAAATGCCCTTGAAAAACCTTGTTATGTGCTGCATAACAAATCCATGACACTTCAGTAATCAAACTACAAAAAATATGACCTGAGTTGTTCACGGACTCGCTGGCAGAATGTCTTGTGAGTCCTGTAGAGTCTATCAATGTGTAAACAAAAGCACAATGAAAAAAACTTGCATCCCACTACTCGCTTTTTAATTTTTTTTACAATTCCTTTTAAAATTGTGTGCGAATATTTGAAGCAGGATCAGGGGTAAATTTATCACTGCACTTTGATAAGATTGTGTTTGGAGTTCAGAGATTGAGATTAGACAATTCCATCTTGGGGTCGCTTACCAAGATTCAACAAAGGCTTGACTTTTAGACAGAGCTGTAATTTTACAGGGATTTTTTAAAAATAAATCCTTACTGGATTATGAAATCGTTTAAACTTGTAATGAGTGTGAAGTTGTGAACCTAGTGAGGGTTTGATTATCAAAAGATAACATCCATGAGAATACACACTTAAAACAATAACCATTTTGCATCATAGTTCACAAATCACTGGTAAACACAATATTTACAAACCCACTAAAGCATCGAACAAAACTACAAAATCTCAAATCATAAATACCGTAAGTGGTAAATGAAAATTTCATGATAAATCTTGCATTATCGATAACATGTTGCAAGTGATCTGTATTCAAAGTTTGATATCCTTTTTTCCAGTGACTGCTATTGTCAATACACAACACAATGTAAAAGTTTGTTATTACTTAGGGAAAAGATTTCCCAAAAAGTGTTTGAGAAGGGATGCTGTCATCCCTCAATGCTCAGTTCAAAGTGTTCCGCATCATCAAATTCCTGGTTCATTTTTTCTGCCCAAGCATCAAGTTTACCAATCTGAAAAAAGAAAATAGACAGTTGAAATATATATATAATCAATATTTCTAGTCCAAACCATTGTATCTTGGCAAGAGAGCAGCCAAATTGAATTTATTGAGTCCTTTAGGAATTGGAAGCTAGGAATGCTGCTTGTATATCTTGGACAAATGTGTTTTTAACCCTTTTAAAATGTGGTAATCGAGGTATGTAACAGCCTGGTACCATATTGAGGTGAGGTAAGCCACATGTTATTGAGTAATAAGTATGTTAGTTTATATATCACATTTTTTCAAAGATAAGAGAATTTTTATTTTTGTCAAAAACTTTCACTTTGGGAACAAAAGAATAGTTGATGTGTTTTCTTTAGTAAATAAATATTTGTTTTGAAATATATCTTCATAACCTAGAAAATTTGTGTCTATTTCTTAGATAACTACATTGCCGTAATGACTGTCTAAATGCAGTTTACAAGTGTATTGGAAAATTCTTCCAATTTTAAGAAATTTATTTTTTCTGTAAAATAAAATTCCAATGACAAAGTTAAAACTGAGAATTCTCACACCTCTATAAACTTGCTTTTACTGCAAAATGGATGATATCTTGGTCTTAAGAAATGCTAGAAGTTTTATATACCATGTTGGCCTGTTCCTACAGGTTTTAACTAGATAATGTTCAAAATGTTTAACTTACTGAATATCTCCCCTTTGGTCTTTTCTGCTTGGTAGGTTTATACGAGTTTGAGATGCTTTTGTTCAAGGGCATGTCTGAAAAAGAAGAATATGAAACATCAGGGAAAATTTCCATCTTCACAATCATTGAGTTTTATCATGTCGCTAACAAATGCTGAAAGACACAGCTTCAATGCCCAAAGAAGACGATGTCTGCATGAAGTTTGATTTTATCATTATGGTAGAATAACTGCTGGTCTTGTTTGATGCACAAGACTGGATAGTGGTCAGTGGACACTGGATACAGGATTGTTCTTTGAGAGGGATGCATGCACCCTGTGGGCATCACAAGTACAACTATTATCACTTTGGATCAGCGTGTTTCAGTGAAAATAACAGTCTAAGTAAATAATAGTGAGGCCAGGTTTACTTAGACTGGTGAAAATGAATACATTTTAGTTGTTGGAATATGAACAAGATTGAGAAAGTAAATACAAGCAAATTTTATCATGCTTCAAAAGAACAAAAATACTTCATTGCAACTCTCTTGGAGGGGTGCTTGGGTGGGTTAGTGCCCTCAGAGCAATGTTTAAAATAAGCACAGGCCCGTAGGCCGAACGCTGGCAGTTATTCACAACGGACACTTTTAAATATCTTCAGGTCCTGACAGGCTCACACCTTTTTCAACATGATACTGTTAAGTGTTTAGAGGTGTAACGATACGGCAATACATTATCGTATCGTAATACATTGGCCACAATATATCGTATCATATCGCAGGATGCATATCAGGAATAAATAAAATGATAACCTCTCAATGTAGGTTCTCAAAACTGAGATAATGATAAACATTGAAAACATACTTCATTATGCAAACAAGAACCTCTCCTAAAATTTGAAAGTTGGATTATATTACAATTACATCAATCAAGCTGCAAGTAAATTCTTTCTCAAGATAAACTGACTCAAAATTTTTGTGAAAATATAATAATGTCACGAGAAAATATGTATCGGGATATGTATTGTATCGTTACCCCTATCTCGGGATACGTATGTATCGCAACCCTCCTGTATCGTTACACCTCTAATACTGTTCCTCACTGCTTCTTATTCCCACAACACTTGCAGAAGCACATAATTCCTAGCTAAACCATTATTACCATCACTCTGACAACAGTGCTGTGTATTGATAAATCACTGATACCAAGAATTTTATTATCTTAAAATACAGGTTGGTCAAATCATCACTGATTAATACATCCTGTCTCAGGGTACGAACGTTAGTTTACTCCACTAACCTCTACCCTGGGCTCAGAGCCTGGATTCGCTCGCGCTGCCTGACTTGGGATATAGCCAATCAAATCATTTTCTCCTTGAAATTTTATCGAGGTGGCGAGAAAATGATTTGATTGGCTATATCCCAAGTCGAGTCGCGCGAGCAAATCTAGCTTCTGAGCCCAGGGTACAGATTAGGGGATTAGCATAACATTCCTACCCTGAGACAGGATGTGACAGAATGCTGAGAGTTTGGCCCGGCCACAATTTTTCTTATGTTTGGGTCCTTATCAACAAACAGTTTTTGGATGCTTATTTCAAACACTGCCTAAGAGTGCAGCACCTAAACAACCAGCCTTCTCTGGATCGCTCTATACTTACACTTAGTGTTAGTCACAAGAACCTTTCAAACTTGTGAGTCCAAGTAAATAATAGTGAGACAATATATTGTGTTATTCGCAGGGATTGGGAAAGACACCTTTGACAATGGGCCATTTTTAGGGTTTTTGGTAATTATCTGACTTTCACATTTCACTTGTTCATTATATCAATATAAAACTTTCATATTTTAATGAGCCATTTTTCAAAATCAAAGTGCAAAATGGCCCATTGCCCCTGCCTTTTCCAATCACTGAATTTGTGAATCGTGATACTTGATCTGACAGACTGACAATACACATATTGTGATACATTATCTGTTTAGTGATACATATTGTTGACCTTAAAATGGTTTATTTTGTCTAAAACTCAGAATTTATCAAAAGGTAATGTTTTATTTTGTCAAAAAAGACTTGAAATAGGGTATATTGATATGCATCGTATCGCTATGAAATATCGAGATACATATCGTATCATGAAAAATCTGTATCGACACACAAAAGAGTCCTTCGAGTCCTATAGTTTTTAATACTTAAGGACAGTAAGGTTGTTTGAACCATGAACAATTCCTGCTCAAAGTTTGACAAATCCTGCAATGGGAAGATACCATATCATGAGTTGAACAAGCCAGATGTGTTGGTCCACTTCCTCAACAAGCTTCCTCTCAGTCTAAGACTCTAAGTATATCTCAGTCTAAGACTCTAAGTATACCTAGCCTCAATAATACTCGCTACACTCCCATATCGAGTCATGCTAATCTCTTGGCGACCTATTGACCCTATAATTGTTGACTTTGTGACCTGAAACATAACATTTTTGTTTTGGCATCCATGATAACCAAACCAAAGTAATAAAAGTAAAAAAGGTAGTTATCCTTTTACCCCTTGATTAATACAAATAGGTACTTTCAACGGATAACATACCTGGATCTGGGGCAGTTTCAGGTTCCGAGAACATGGTCACTTCAAAATCCTTCCCCGACGGCACACTGTCGTCCATAGAAATCTGTGAGATGTCCATCACGGCTGAACCATAGTCTGAGGTTGTTGTCCCATATGCCGGGGAACCCATGGAGTCAAACCCAAAGCACTTATCTCCCCTTGTCTCCTTCACATTTGCACTAGGAGTTGATGTGTCCTTTGCTAGAATTCTTGCAATCTTTTGTGGAGGAGGAGACACAAACACTCCACTGTCATTCTTAATAGCATCGATCCTAGGGTTCTTTGTTTTGGATCCGATGTAAGGAGTAATGTTCGGAGTAGGAATCGGCGACTTCCTCTTGCCTCTCATCTCTGCAGGTGTGTCTAGTGGAGAGTCCAGTCGACTTGATGTGTTGGACAGAATTGGAGACACACCTGGCGTTTTTATTCCCTTTGGCTTCCTGGCAGGCTTGTTCTCAATGTTTGATTTACCTTTTGAGATAACTGGAGTAACTGTTGGTGTTTTCATAGTTTTTTCTGTCTTGGATGTATTCTTTGTTTGCTTGCCAGTCTTGGAGATGTTCTTTGTCTTTTTGTTTGTTTGAGGTTTGCTCTTTGATTTCTTCTTCACTTTAGGCTGTTTTGGAGACAGTATTCCTCTATTAGATGGATCATCATCTTCATCAAAATCGTACATGTCACTGCTGGGTGATGACGTCAAGTTGTCAGAGGACGATGATGCAGACCGCGTCATCTCGCTGGCGCTACAAGTCGTCTCCCCGTCCCCGTCATAGGCAGAGTCAATCTGGATATATCAAAGTTGACAATTAAAACAAAACAGAATTTCTTTTATTTATAGAAAACATGAAGTAGCCCCCAACTTTTCTAATTTTAAGGCTTTTTTCTCAGAAACCAATTTCTCTAATTAATATTATTACTAATGGTCAACATGTATCAAGAAGTTCCTTCATTTGCCAATAATTATCATTAACAAGTTGACACTTATGTCATGTAACATCAAATACAGCCAATTCACTTACAGAGGTCGATGAATCAACGCCTTTCTTGCCCTGAAAATCAACAAAGTTTCAATTAATCAAACAAAACAAATGCAAAGTTTTGAAGAAAAGGGAAAAATCAATTTGATATGGAGAAAGTGTCATTAGTAGAGGTGTAACAATACAGGAGAGTTGCAATACGATACGTATCCCGTATACGTATACTAACTTGTTACATTATGATCTTTTCAGAAAATATTTTAGTCATTTAATCTAGAGTTAGATTTTACTTGCAGCTTTTTTTATGTAATTGTAATATAATCCAACTTCCAAGTTTAGTAGACGTTCTTGTGTGCACAATGAAGTAAAGTATCTTTGTAATGTATATCTAGGTTTTGAGCACCTACTTGGAGAGTTTTATTATTATTTTATGTATCCCGATTATCAGCGATACGCATGCTACGACATATTGTGGACCATATATGACGATATAATGTATTGCCGTATCAATACACCTCTAGTCATTAGTCCATTAAATGACCAAAACAATACTTCACATAAAATTTCGCAAAAACACGACAGGTTGTTTAAGTTGTTTAATCAATGTTGTTGATGTTCAATGAGTGAGTTATTGTTTTACTCTGCTTGGGCAATATTGCAGCCATTAGTTGTGTTTGTTGATGTTTAATCATAAGGTTAACCAAAATGAAATTGGAAGTTCACAGACTAAAAGCAATCTATCAATTCTTTGAATCTAATTAATGAATGGGGTATGAAAGACTGAGGGATAATTGTCATAATTAGAGAGATAAAAAGGTATAATATTTTCACAAAATGAAGAAAAAAAGAGCCATGGGCTCTTTAGCTCATCAGGCTTCATATTCAATTTTGCTTCAGGGTGTGGTCAATGTGGTTCTCTCCCTTAGAAGGGACCATGGGCGCCAAATGTTCATTTTAGAATCCCAATTATCTGAGGCGTCTCAACAAAACATTTCTAGGCCTTATGCTTCTGGAGAAGTAGACAGAAATACATTTGAAGGGCAAGGGCAACTGTGGGCCCAGTGATCAATCTACAAATATGACCTGCAAAGATCAGGGACTTGCTAGCACAATTTCAGATTTAAACAAGTACTTAATAGTACAAGCAAAAGAACCACAAAGTATTTGAAGCCATCTTCCTACGCAGAGCCTAAAACGCCAGTTTCAGAACTCTCATTTTATGCCTTGCTGCAGAGACTTTACTTTTCTGTGCTGCTATAGTGCCCCTAAAGACTAGATAGCAAGCACAGAAAACTCAAGGCTATGCAGCAAGGCATAAAACTGACAGTTTGGCAACTGGCGTTTTAGGTTATGCGTAGGAAGATGATTTGAAGCAGGACTGAGAGATAAATTCACTAAAGCTATAAATTTATTTATTCCTCACTTGTCAAGGAGTAATTTGTTTCTGGTTTCTGCCCGTGTCAGTTTTAAACCCCCGCATCAAGCCTTTCTTTCAAGATGTTGACATGGGGGGGATTGGAAATGTAATCCTGTGGCCCAGGAAAAACATTGAATCTTAAACTTTTAAAATGTAACTTGTTTCTGTTCATGTTGGCCTTCAAAGACACATCAATAAAGTGATCCAAAACTTTTACTTCATTGTATTTTTCAAATTCCGTGGAATAATTTCATCTTCAATAATAAAAAAATATTTGGAAATAAAAACAATCTGAGTCATCGCATCATAATTTGCCTGTATGCAAAGACCAGAAACATTTAATTTTTGTTGGGCCTTATAACATAATATCAATTTGTGTCCCAATTCCTTATACACATATAATGTATTTTACTGTAATTTACATTATTAGGGGTGAAACGTTAAACTTGAACTTCGATTGGGTGCATACTGCAGTGTAGGACCCTTAGTTCGGTATGAAACCACGAATGCACATCATTCAAACACAAATGTTGAGACTTAAAAATCGAACTAAATCATTCCGAATGTTTACTTCCGGGAAAATGGCGACAGATGTGTAACCACTTCAAAACTTAAAGAAGTTTAATGAAAATAAATATCTTTTTAATCCTTGACTTTTTGAATAAATATATTACAGTGTATGAAATAAGGCCAGTCCAACAGCCCATAACTGGTAATTTTTGGACTGGGCTGGTAACTTTTGAGGGTTTTCTTTCATTTGTAATACCATTGAAACTGACAAAATAGCACTTTCGGGCTGGCTACTTTTGAAGCTTATTTCATACACTGATATATTATGTTTTTTTAAGGTTATTAAAACGATATTTTGGACACGAATTAAATATAGTTACAAACTGAAAATTAATGTTTATCATGTACGGTGCAACAAAACAAACGTAAAATACTGCAGTACAACTACAGTACAACTACAGTACAACTACAGTACTGTAGGAGTGACAGTTTCAAACCTTCACCCCTTTACACTAGATAAATTACCTTGCTGAGCCTGGCTGAAGATCTCCGCATTGTTCTTTTGGTTTTGTTGTGTTTCTTCTCAGATTCGCTCCCGCTTGAGCTCTCTGAAGTTAGAATTTGAACAAATTTAATAAAATTTTCTTTATACTGGTAAAAGAGCCTTGCTAGAATTTCATAGAAAACCAGTGGTAATTCATCGCCTCATGTACATGTATATTTCAATTTGTCATGTGAATTTGCAAACATAAATTTTATTACACCAGTGGGAAAAACATGAACATGTCAATGTTATAAGAATAGAAATAACCTATTGCAGGCTATAATAAAATAATTCTAAT
Organism: Steromphala cineraria; assembly: GCA_916613615.1. NCBI lineage: Eukaryota > Metazoa > Mollusca > Gastropoda > Trochida > Trochidae > Steromphala > Steromphala cineraria. The sequence goes on along the minus strand of OU744724.1, from coordinate 73,142,152 downwards.
TGTCAATATTCAGTCAAAATAAAGTGAGTATGTGTGTGTGTGTGGGGGGGGGGGGGGGGGGGGGGGGGGGGTACTAACCTGAAATAGTTATACCATCTCAAGAAAAATCGTTGACAGGAATGAAAGTGCTAAATGCAAAATGGTTCTCTTAAAGATATCAAGATGGTTTGTGTACACGAAAGGATTTCGAAAGATTAGCTGCCAAGCCCTATCGGATGAAATAAAATTTCGTAAAACAAAGGTTTATGAATTCATCACACGCTGTTAATAACTACTACTAGGTATGTTTATTATTCTTAAACCTGTTATCATTTCTGTATCTCCGGGACGTATCCGCCTTCTGCTACGCTTTGTTGTTTTCTGCTCCATTTTCTTTTTCTTCGACTCAAACTGCAAAATGTACTTGGCGGGCTTCCTTTCGAAGTTCAACCAATCGTATTATCGCATTGGACAAGTGCGTGTTAACGCCATCTGTCGGATCACAAAGGGAGGTAACTTGATTGTAAATTATCTCCCTTTGACCGTTCCTAGACTTTATTGAGTCTTTATTGGGATTTTTTTCTTTGCATTGTAAAATGATGCAGTTGATTTATCCGAACTGTGATAAGTAAATGAATACAATTGAGAGGTGGTTAAATTGATTGGAGGAAAGCGTAAAATGGTAGAAAGAATATTATTTAAACAATGGATATGTGCCATATGGATTGTTGAAAAATTCTCATAAAAATTGCAAAAATCAAATAAAAAAGATACAATGTTGGAAGTACCACTCTCTAGCCAGTAACCTATATTTTGTATATTCATTTAATTATGGATTTGATTTCTGAAGTGTTTGAAATGGCCATTGGCATATACAGGTTACACCAGAATGTTCCAGAAAATTTGTTTAGTATGCAAATATATTTTGCAAAATGAACCATTTCTTTCAAATTGCACAACTCATGCTGAGTGCAGCTCTTAAATGCGAATTTTTTTTTGTAAAAACTTGGACTTACAACTTGAACTGTATTGGAACACTCTGTTGTGAGGTGCTCCCTGTAGCTGTCAATGCTCCTTCCACAAATTCCTTAGCTTAACATTTATCATTTTACATTTACGTATCAAATGGAAGCATATCTTTAATTTAAGTTTGTGTTCCACTGTAATAATACACAAACAAGATCTGACAATTAGAAGAACTTTATTTCAAAGAAAATATATAATAATACATGATACATACACACAAAAATAGATTAATATGAACTCTTTTTCAGTATTTAGAAATTCATCCATATAATTTTTTTTTTATTCAGAATATATTTTTAGCTATGCATTATAAAAGACTAACTAAAAATAGAGTTCAAATTATGGATAATTCTTTTTCCCCTTAACTAATTAGATTCCTCAGCAACATCTTCAGGTTAGATCATTCATTATTCATCCTACAACTTCTAAATGCCTCTCAAAGAAGTTCAGGTTAAATCGCAAGAAACGGTCCAAATTTTCATGGCAATAAACTTATACTATTCATATGATGAAGTCAACAATATCAAAATAGCTACTTATTAAAAGATAATCAATATGGGTCACAGAATTACATGCATGCTATTTCATTTACATGGTGAATTATTTAAAACATAAGTACAATTCTCAAACATTAAAGTTGATAATTATGTTCATTGTTCTTCTTTCAAATAAAATAAATATACATATATAAGTGTTGGGCATTTACACAGCAACGTTCCGGCTGTTCAAGAATGATAAACTGTAACAGATAAACAGTTTTTAAGTTAGATATGAATTAAAACTTAGGTCACTCGTGAATAAATGGTCCCTTTTACTGCACTACAAAGTTTAATTGTATTATAGAGAAATACATGTAAAACATATATTCATCATATCAAAATCAAAATGTGCATAATATATTTTTTGACAACCCTTCTTAAAAATGCATATTTGAAGCAATGGTTTAATGTTTTGAGACACATTTAATTTTGAAATTATTTTTGTTCAATAAAGATAAACAAAATTGGAATATCCAAAATTCATTCAATTCGTTGTATTAACAAGTTTCAACAAGCCAAAAGGGGAGCATGGATCTGCTTAGATCATTTATACCCCCCGAAGTACTTCTCTGCCTGATTGAATTGATGTTTATTTCCCATAATTAAGATGCCCCATAGTCCTGACCATTAGCAGATGTCTCAAACACAGAAATTTACGAAAATTAAGCAATACAAAGAATAGAATTAGTTTTTTGTGTGCAAATTTTGATCACATAGAATGACTGAGTACAAAATATATACTTTTACAAAATGAAAACAAAAATCAGGATATATCTTACAACATAGCACTGCACCTCTCCTAATATTATTTCAAAGTAAACACAAGTGCAAAATTTAATAGGAACTGTATTATTTCTTTTTCTTCACAATTGGTAAGACAAATTCTGACCTGAGAAAAGTACAAAATAGACTAGTGAGAGATATTCCATATTCAAAATATTGAAACTTAATATGAAGTCTGGAGTTTTCATCATGGGAGATCAGAACGCACTTAGACACATGATTTACCATCCTGCTTTATCAGCATAGTTAAAGATCTGCAAAGCTCTTTCAATAGAATGATATCTATTAGGTCAAAAACCTTGTATCACTGATGGTTTGTTATCCATGTCCATGTTTACCTGGTTTTTAAACGGACATGTCTCAAGCATAAACCAATCACCTTGAACTCAACAATATTGTCACCAGTTTATTGCTAGTCATTTCTCTGCCTAGTTGTTTCCAAAACGATACAAGTTATTTGACCAGATAGGTTTCATGGTATTGTAGGAGCTTCACAAATACAAATATTCTCATGAAGCTGAATGATGTTTTATCACCGATGTTTCCATCCGCTTCCACAGTTCAATGTCTATTTCCAAGTTAGCAATTTGGGAAGTAGCAAATAGCTTCATCACACAGATGTTTGTCTGTAGTTCTTTGTGTCAATGATTTTCTTTCCACACATGGCACAGATTCCTTTCTTGTATGCACAGCCTGTGGAGAAAAACACATTCAATATTATACAAGCAGACAAGAGTCATCTATATCACTAGTCCCCTCTTCACTTGACCCAATATTTTTATGCCCCTGAATCGGAGATTCCTGGGATACCGTATTTCCTCTAATAAGCACCTGGACGCTTATTTTTTCAGCAACCCTTTACCCCTGTCGCTTATTGGAGACCTGGCGCTTATTTCTTTCATAGAAAATTTAAGATTGTTTTAAGCCGTCTTTTACAATGGATACCTGTAAAATGTTTACTGACTGAGGGAGCATTTATCTAATGAGAGGCTCGGCGCTTATTTTCTTAACTACATATGACCCCCGGTGCTTATTAGAGGCCTGGCGCTTATTGGAGACCCGGCGTTTATTAGAGGAAATACGGTATATTGTTTTGCCCTGTCAGTCTGTCTGTTTGTCACAAAAATCTCTAACTTGCTCATAACCTTTGATTGCTTGGGGAAGACCTTTGATATTTCACATGTGCATTTATCATGATAAGACCTTTCAGATTAGGTCATCATATTAAAGAATTGAAATGATCAATGTGAGCGTACCTTGGCAGTAATGTGAGCCTGGCTGATGAACTGATGATTTACAGATCCTGCACTTATCAAATCCTGTAGAATATGGGTTGAACCTGTCAAGAGAAACAGCCACATAACAAACACATTTTATAAAAAACTATTTGTTTTTTATTTTTAAGACAATTTCCCTAACTCTGTTAATGAAAAATATACATAAAGGCAGGATATCTTCAATGTCACCATTCTGAAATTAAGGATGCTTACAAACAAAGGTATTCACAATGTGTTTTCATTTGCAATCTGCCGGATCCCAGATACGATGGAGCTGCCTCTGTGGGGAGAGAATAGAGGTGTGACGATACAGATTTTTCACGATACGATACGTATCATTATATCTCATGGCGATACGATTCGATACGATACACATCACGATACGCTATTTCAAGGTTTTTGTACAAAATAGACCTTTAATTTTTTTTAATCATCTGATTTTTAGGGAAAATAAGCCATGTAATAGTCAACGATACGTATCATGATACAGAGAATGTATCATGATACGTGTATTGTCAGATTAAGTATTGCGATTCACGAATACCACAATATATCGTCACACCTCTAGGAGAGAATGCCCAGGAAAGGCAACAGGACAAGAGGGTAACATTTCACCAATAAGTGATGTCTATTTACCTGTTTTTCCTGGAGGTGAGAGCCTTGTTCTCCCCGAGCTTCCTCCCTCCCCCCTCAGTCGTGTTGCGCGCCCCGGTCTTCCAGGGGTCAGGTGTGATCACTTTACCCAGCTTCTTCTCACCTGGAGGGCACAGAACCAGTCATTTTAAATGATTGTTTTCATAAAATAAACTCATATTACTTGTCAGCAATGCTTAAACTCAGTGCTCCAGATAATTTTTTGACCTATTGAGTATTTACTCCCTGTTTTGAAAACAATTGAGTAAAGTTGATTTTGAGAGAGTACCGAGTAAAATTGTACTCCTCAGATTTCTGGCAATTGGGTATTTTTGTTTAAAAATAGAGCCATTGGCTCTGTAGCTCATCAGGCTTCATCATCAATTATGCTGTAGAGTGTGGCCAATGATACCCCCTTTGTAGAGGCCACAGGGGCACCAATCATAAAATTAAGTATATATAGGCGACAAGTTTCAGTTTTCTAGGCCTTATACTTTAGAAGAAGAAGATGAAAATAGATTTGAAGGACGTTCCTGTTGCCTTTATTAGGGGTCACAGGGCAACCAATTTATAATCCTCACTAGCCAAGGAGTCTGTACACAAAGTTTCAGCTTTCTAGGCCTTATGGTTCTGGAGAAGAAGATGAAAATAGGCTTTTAGGGCGTGGCCCCTATGGCCCTTATTAGGGGTCACAGGGCCACCAAAGATACACTTCATAATCCTCACTAGCCAAGGAGTCTGTACACAAAGTTTCAGCTTTCTAGGCCTTATGGTTCTGGAGAAGAAGATGAAAATAGGTTTTTAGGGTGTGGCCCCTGTGGCCCGTATTAGGGGTCACAGGGCCACCAAAGCTACAATTTATAATCCTCACTAGCTAAGGAGTCTGTACACAAAGTTTCAGCTTTCTAGGCCTTATGCTTCTGGAGAAGAAGATGAAAATAGGTTTTTAGGGCGTGGCCCCTGTGGCCCTTATTAGGGATCACAGGGCTACCAAAGCTACAATTTATAATCCTCACTAGCCAAGGAGTCTGTACACAAAGTTTCAGCTTTCTAGGCCTTATGGTTCTGGAGAAGAAGATAAAAATAGAGCCATTGGCTCTGTAGCTCATCAGGCATCATATCAAGTTTGCTTTATACAGGCAAGATGAGCTAAAAATTAAACTGATGTTACCTATTGCAAGAAAACCTATAAAAATATTACAAAACAAATGTATTATTATTCAACACTTTTTAGATCGCCAAAATCAGACACTGAAAGAAGTCCACACTAAAATATCCAAGGAGCAATAAATCTGCCATAGACTGTCATCTAATGGAGAAAAATAGGTTTTTAAGATTGTGACCCCTTTGACCCTATTTGGGGTCATGTGGTCACAAAAACCTACAGTTTAGAATCCCAATTGGCCAAGGAGTCTACATGCAGTCTTTCAGCTCAATAGACCTTTAGGAGCTAAAGATGATGAAAATAGGTTTTTAAGGTTGTGACCCCTGTGACCCTATTTGGGGTCACAGGGTCACCAAAGTTACAAATTGGAATCCCCATTGGCCAAGGAGTCTGCACATATAATTTTTAATTCTCTAGTCCTTCTGGAACTGGAGAAGAAGATGAAAATAGGTTTTTAAAGTTGTGACCCCTGTGACCCTATTTGGGGTCACAGGGTCACCAAAGTTACAAATTAGAATCTCCATTGTCCAAGGAGTCTGCACATAAAATTTTTAACTCTCTAGTCCTTCTGGAACTGGAGAAGAAGATGAAAATAGGTATTTAAGGTTGTGACCCCTGTGACCCTATTTGGGGTCACAGGGTCACCAAAGTTACAAATTGGAATCCCCATTGGCCAAGGAGTCTGCACATATCCTTTTTAACTCTCTAGTCCTTCTGGAACTGGAGAAGAAGATGAAAATAGGTATTTAAGGTTGTGACCCCTGTGACCCTATTTGGGGTCACAGGGTCACCAAAGTTACAAATTGGAATCCCCATTGGCCAAGGAGTCTGCACATATAATTTTTAACTCTCTAGTCCTTCTGGAACTGGAGAAGAAGATGAAAATAGGTTTTTAAAGTTGTGACCCCTGTGACCCTATTTGGGGTCACAGGGTCACCAAAGTTACAAATTAGAATCTCCATTGTCCAAGGAGTCTGCCAAATAATTTTTAACTCTCTACTCCTTTTGGAACTGGAGAAGAAGATGAAAATAGGTATTTAAGGTTGTGACCCCTGTGACCCTATTTGGGGTCACAGGGTCACCAAAGTTACAAATTGGAATCCCCATTGGCCAAGGAGTCTGCACATATCATTTTTAACTCTCTAGTCCTTTTGGAACTGGAGAAGAAGATGAAAATAGGTATTTAAGGTTGTGACCCCTGTGACTCTATTTGGGGTCACAGGGTCACCAAAGTTACAAATTGGAATCCCCATTGGCCAAGGAGTCTGCACATATAATTTTTAACTCTCTACTCCTTTTGGAACTGGAGAAGAAGATGAAAATAGGTTTTAAAAGTTGTGACCCCTGTGACCCTATTTGGGGTCACAGGGTCACCAAAGTTACAAATTGGAATCCCCATTGGCCAAGGAGTCTGCACATATAATTTTTAACTCTCTACTCCTTTTGGAACTGGAGAAGAAGATGAAAATAGGTATTTAAGGTTGTGACCCCTGTGACCCTATTTGGGGTCACAGGGTCACCAAAGTTACAAATTGGAATCCCCATTGGCCAAGGAGTCTGCACATATCATTTTTAACTCTCTAGTCCTTTTGGAACTGGAGAAGAAGATGAAAATAGGTATTTAAGGTTGTGACCCCTGTGACTCTATTTGGGGTCACAGGGTCACCAAAGTTACAAATTGGAATCCCCATTGGCCAAGGAGTCTGCACATATAATTTTTAACTCTCTACTCCTTTTGGAACTAGAGAAGAAGATGAAAATAGGTTTTAAAAGTTGTGACCCCTGTGACCCTATTTGGGGTCACAGGGTCACCAAAGTTACAAATTAGAATCTCCATTGTCCAAGGAGTCTGCACATATAATTTTTAACTCTCTACTCCTTTTGGAACTGGAGAAGAAGATGAAAATAGGTATTTAAGGTTGTGACCCCTGTGACCCTATTTGGGGTCACAGGGTCACCAAAGTTACAAATTGGAATCCCCATTGGCCAAGGAGTCTGCACATATCCTTTTTAACTCTCTAGTCCTTCTGGAACTGGAGAAGAAGATGAAAATAGGTATTTAAGGTTGTGACCCCTGTGACCCTATTTGGGGTCACAGGGTCACCAAAGTTACAAATTGGAATCCCCATTGGCCAAGGAGTCTGCACATATCATTTTTAACTCTCTAGTCCTTCTGGAACTGGAGAAGAAGATGAAAATAGGTTTTTAAAGTTGTGACCCCTGTGACCCTATTTGGGGTCACAGGGTCACCAAAGTTACAAATTAGAATCTCCATTGTCCAAGGAGTCTGCACATATAATTTTTAACTCTCTACTCCTTTTGGAACTGGAGAAGAAGATGAAAATAGGTATTTAAGGTTGTGACCCCTGTGACCCTATTTGGGGTCACAGGGTCACCAAAGTTACAAATTGGAATCCCCATTGGCCAAGGAGTCTGCACATATCATTTTTAACTCTCTAGTCCTTTTGGAACTGGAGAAGAAGATGAAAATAGGTATTTAAGGTTGTGACCCCTGTGACTCTATTTGGGGTCACAGGGTCACCAAAGTTACAAATTGGAATCCCCATTGGCCAAGGAGTCTGCACATATAATTTTTAACTCTCTAGTCCTTCTGGAACTGGAGAAGAAGATGAAAATAGGTTTTTAAAGTTGTGACCCCGGTGACCCTATTTGGGGTCACAGGGTCACCAAAGTTACAAATTAGAATCTCCATTGTCCAAGGAGTCTGCACATATAATTTTTAACTCTCTACTCCTTTTGGAACTGGAGAAGAAGATGAAAATAGGTATTTAAGGTTGTGACCCCTGTGACCCTATTTGGGGTCACAGGGTCACCAAAGTTACAAATTGGAATCCCCATTGGCCAAGGAGTCTGCACATATCATTTTTAACTCTCTAGTCCTTCTGGAACTGGAGAAGAAGATGAAAATAGGTTTTTAAAGTTGTGACCCCTGTGACCCTATTTGGGGTCACAGGGTCACCAAAGTTACAAATTAGAATCTCCATTGTCCAAGGAGTCTGCCAAATAATTTTTAACTCTCTACTCCTTTTGGAACTGGAGAAGAAGATGAAAATAGGTATTTAAGGTTGTGACCCCTGTGACCCTATTTGGGGTCACAGGGTCACCAAAGTTACAAATTGGAATCCCCATTGGCCAAGGAGTCTGCACATATCATTTTTAACTCTCTAGTCCTTTTGGAACTGGAGAAGAAGATGAAAATAGGTATTTAAGGTTGTGACCCCTGTGACTCTATTTGGGGTCACAGGGTCACCAAAGTTACAAATTGGAATCCCCATTGGCCAAGGAGTCTGCACATATAATTTTTAACTCTCTACTCCTTTTGGAACTGGAGAAGAAGATGAAAATAGGTTTTAAAAGTTGTGACCCCTGTGACCCTATTTGGGGTCACAGGGTCACCAAAGTTACAAATTGGAATCCCCATTGGCCAAGGAGTCTGCACATATAATTTTTAACTCTCTACTCCTTTTGGAACTGGAGAAGAAGATGAAAATAGGTATTTAAGGTTGTGACCCCTGTGACCCTATTTGGGGTCACAGGGTCACCAAAGTTACAAATTGGAATCCCCATTGGCCAAGGAGTCTGCACATATCATTTTTAACTCTCTAGTCCTTTTGGAACTGGAGAAGAAGATGAAAATAGGTATTTAAGGTTGTGACCCCTGTGACTCTATTTGGGGTCACAGGGTCACCAAAGTTACAAATTGGAATCCCCATTGGCCAAGGAGTCTGCACATATAATTTTTAACTCTCTACTCCTTTTGGAACTAGAGAAGAAGATGAAAATAGGTTTTAAAAGTTGTGACCCCTGTGACCCTATTTGGGGTCACAGGGTCACCAAAGTTACAAATTAGAATCTCCATTGTCCAAGGAGTCTGCACATATAATTTTTAACTCTCTACTCCTTTTGGAACTGGAGAAGAAGATGAAAATAGGTATTTAAGGTTGTGACCCCTGTGACCCTATTTGGGGTCACAGGGTCACCAAAGTTACAAATTGGAATCCCCATTGGCCAAGGAGTCTGCACATATCCTTTTTAACTCTCTAGTCCTTCTGGAACTGGAGAAGAAGATGAAAATAGGTATTTAAGGTTGTGACCCCTGTGACCCTATTTGGGGTCACAGGGTCACCAAAGTTACAAATTGGAATCCCCATTGGCCAAGGAGTCTGCACATATCATTTTTAACTCTCTAGTCCTTCTGGAACTGGAGAAGAAGATGAAAATAGGTTTTTAAAGTTGTGACCCCTGTGACCCTATTTGGGGTCACAGGGTCACCAAAGTTACAAATTAGAATCTCCATTGTCCAAGGAGTCTGCACATATAATTTTTAACTCTCTACTCCTTTTGGAACTGGAGAAGAAGATGAAAATAGGTATTTAAGGTTGTGACCCCTGTGACCCTATTTGGGGTCACAGGGTCACCAAAGTTACAAATTGGAATCCCCATTGGCCAAGGAGTCTGCACATATCATTTTTAACTCTCTAGTCCTTTTGGAACTGGAGAAGAAGATGAAAATAGGTATTTAAGGTTGTGACCCCTGTGACTCTATTTGGGGTCACAGGGTCACCAAAGTTACAAATTGGAATCCCCATTGGCCAAGGAGTCTGCACATATAATTTTTAACTCTCTAGTCCTTCTGGAACTGGAGAAGAAGATGAAAATAGGTTTTTAAAGTTGTGACCCCTGTGACCCTATTTGGGGTCACAGGGTCACCAAAGTTACAAATTAGAATCTCCATTGTCCAAGGAGTCTGCACATATAATTTTTAACTCTCTACTCCTTTTGGAACTGGAGAAGAAGATGAAAATAGGTATTTAAGGTTGTGACCCCTGTGACCCTATTTGGGGTCACAGGGTCACCAAAGTTACAAATTGGAATCCCCATTGGCCAAGGAGTCTGCACATATCATTTTTAACTCTCTAGTCCTTCTGGAACTGGAGAAGAAGATGAAAATAGGTTTTTAAAGTTGTGACCCCTGTGACCCTATTTGGGGTCACAGGGTCACCAAAGTTACAAATTAGAATCTCCATTGTCCAAGGAGTCTGCACATATAATTTTTAACTCTCTACTCCTTTTGGAACTGGAGAAGAAGATGAAAATAGGTATTTAAGGTTGTGACCCCTGTGACCCTATTTGGGGTCACAGGGTCACCAAAGTTACAAATTGGAATCCCCATTGGCCAAGGAGTCTGCACATATCATTTTTAACTCTCTAGTCCTTTTGGAACTGGAGAAGAAGATGAAAATAGGTATTTAAGGTTGTGACCCCTGTGACTCTATTTGGGGTCACAGGGTCACCAAAGTTACAAATTGGAATCCCCATTGGCCAAGGAGTCTGCACATATAATTTTTAACTCTCTAGTCCTTCTGGAACTGGAGAAGAAGATGAAAATAGGTTTTTAAAGTTGTGACCCCGGTGACCCTATTTGGGGTCACAGGGTCACCAAAGTTACAAATTAGAATCTCCATTGTCCAAGGAGTCTGCACATATAATTTTTAACTCTCTACTCCTTTTGGAACTGGAGAAGAAGATGAAAATAGGTATTTAAGGTTGTGACCCCTGTGACCCTATTTGGGGTCACAGGGTCACCAAAGTTACAAATTGGAATCCCCATTGGCCAAGGAGTCTGCACATATCCTTTTTAACTCTCTAGTCCTTCTGAAACTGGAGAAGAAGATGAAAATAGGTATTTAAGGTTGTGACCCCTGTGACCCTATTTGGGGTCACAGGGTCACCAAAGTTACAAATTAGAATCTCCATTGTCCAAGGAGTCTGCACATATAATTTTTAACTCTCTAGTTCTTCTGGAACTGGAGAAGAAGATGAAAATAGGTTTTTAAAGTTGTGACCCCTGTGACCCTATTTGGGGTCACAGGGTCACCAAAGTTACAAATTAGAATCTCCATTGTCCAAGGAGTCTGCACATATAATTTTTAACTCTCTACTCCTTTTGGAACTGGAGAAGAAGATGAAAATAGGTATTTAAGGTTGTGACCCCTGTGACCCTATTTGGGGTCACAGGGTCACCAAAGTTACAAATTGGAATCCCCATTGGCCAAGGAGTCTGCACATATCATTTTTAACTCTCTAGTCCTTTTGGAACTGGAGAAGAAGATGAAAATAGGTATTTAAGGTTGTGACCCCTGTGACTCTATTTGGGGTCACAGGGTCACCAAAGTTACAAATTGGAATCCCCATTGGCCAAGGAGTCTGCACATATAATTTTTAACTCTCTAGTCCTTCTGGAACTGGAGAAGAAGATGAAAATAGGTTTTTAAAGTTGTGACCCCTGTGACCCTATTTGGGGTCACAGGGTCACCAAAGTTACAAATTAGAATCTCCATTGTCCAAGGAGTCTGCACATATAATTTTTAACTCTCTACTCCTTTTGGAACTGGAGAAGAAGATGAAAATAGGTATTTAAGGTTGTGACCCCTGTGACCCTATTTGGGGTCACAGGGTCACCAAAGTTACAAATTGGAATCCCCATTGGCCAAGGAGTCTGCACATATCATTTTTAACTCTCTAGTCCTTTTGGAACTGGAGAAGAAGATGAAAATAGGTATTTAAGGTTGTGACCCCTGTGACTCTATTTGGGGTCACAGGGTCACCAAAGTTACAAATTGGAATCCCCATTGGCCAAGGAGTCTGCACATATAATTTTTAACTCTCTAGTCCTTCTGGAACTGGAGAAGAAGATGAAAATAGGTTTTTAAAGTTGTGACCCCTGTGACCCTATTTGGGGTCACAGGGTCACCAAAGTTACAAATTAGAATCTCCATATGCTAAGGTACTTGTACACAAAATTTCAGCTCTCTAATGTGTATGGTTCATGAGGAGAAGTCGAAAGTGTCAAAAGTTTACGGACGGACGGACGACGGACGGACGACGGACGGACGCCGGACGACGGGCCATGCCATTAGCCCATCTGGACTTTCAGTCCTGATGAGCTAAAAATAGGTTTTTAGGGTGTGGCCCCTGTGGCCCTTATTAGGGGTCACAGGGCCACCAAAGCTACAATTTATAATCCTCACTAGCTAAGGAGTCTGTACACAAAGTTTCAGCTTTCTAGGCCTTATGGTTCTGGAGAAGAAGTCGAAATTCCACAAAGTTTACGGACGGATGGACGGACGGACGGATGGACGGACGGACGGACGCCGGACACCATGCCATGCCATAAGCCCATCGGGCCTTACAGGCCAGATGAGCTAAAAATTAGATTGTACACTCACAATTCTTCATGATTGGGTTATTTTCTACCAAGATCACTGTGTTATTATAGAACATGATGAAATCAATGAATGTTGTTATTCAATCTTGAAATGTCTTTTGAAAGAATAAATACATCTTGCTCCTAACACGGTTCCAGTAAAACAACTAAAATTAATGAGGAGGCATCGCTTATACAAACAAGCACTACTTTAGAGTTTTTTATATCCATTCGTGACAAATTTATGCGTCAGTACGCAAGATTTTACAAACTATTGCGTACAGTACGCATGGTATTTTGATTCTTTTGGGTTTTAAGGAAAATGTCTGCGTATCTGTACTCTCAGTTTTCTTATCAATTACGTTTTCAACGATTTTAGTGCGTAAAATACGCAGATACGCAGCTTATCTGGAGCACTGTTAAACTACAGAAAATAAATTGGCTAAAGATATACATTTGCCACTTAGAGTATGGATACATAATATTACAATTACATTTTTTCATCCTTATATATATATTCATTTAGAAAGAGGTATCAGTGATATTTTAAGCATTGTGCTGTATCTCCCTTCCACTTGTTTTAATGTTTTTCCCATGCATGTACAAATGGATATTGCATGCTTAAAACTTGAAACTGTTTTAGTGTGTCCAAATTGATTGAACAAAACATAAACATTTCCCAAGAGGGTTATGCTCACTCAGTTTCAATCTGGTGTTCTCAATATATTCTAATTATCTACATTATATAAACTTCCAACACTGGTACTAAAAGCATTACCATTAACCATGCAAGCTTACAGAATATGAAATATTTTTCAATCAATATATATATAAAATTATTTTGATGAAAGAGAATACTGTTTATAATAGTTGCTTGCTCTAGGGAAAACTGGTTATTTTCAACAATATAACATGCTTTGCTTTGCCATCTACAATGGGGACCAGTTATTTCTATTTTCATAAATACATGTATTTAAATGATATTGTCAGAAATCAATGTTCCCTTAGAATATTAGAGTGACAAGCCTCCAACGTGATAGAAACAAGTAGCTTTTGTTAATGTCTTATCAAACTCAAACGCCAGAATGTTTATCCACAGTTCTCATACGTCCTTCTCAATCTCGTGCTTAACCCTTATCCCTAGACAGTTTGTAACACGTTTACATCAGGTAAAATCACCTGTTTACCCCGTTTTCAGTCAGTTTCATCTAGTCCTTAGACAGTTCATATTCATTATCAACTAGACCTTTCACAATCCTGTTTTAACTCAACAAACTTGTTTTTACTTCATTCTCACTCAGTCCTCAATGCATGCTTTTTTTACAGTTTTTACATCCTGGTTCCTTCCTTGTCCTTCTTTCAACAAAATTGCAGGAAACCAATAGTGCTTGTTAGTAAACATTAAATATTTACATAAAGGAGTTGTGAAAAATAGTTTTGTTTGTCAAATGAAAAATATAGGTTGCGTAGGAATACGTAATTATTATATTCACAAAATTAACCATCATTCACTTTATTCCAGCTGCTAAAATATTCACCATTACTGCTCAAATTCCATTGAGTGAACCAAAACACATGAACTTCTCTCTGTCTCTTCAATTTGCACTGCCAAAGTAGTGAGAAATATGTCATCCTGTCACAGGGTACAAAAAATACGCTAACTCCAACTAATCTGTACCCTGGGCTCAGAAGCTATATTCGCTCGCACGGGCAGACTTGGGATATAGCCAATCAAATCATTTTCTAGCCACCTTCTTGATAAAATTACAACATAATAAAAGTAACTGCCTATGGACATACTTTAGCCGAGTTGGATCTCTTTGCGGACGTCATGAATGTAGTGAAAACTTACTTAAATGTCAATGAATCGACTTCCAACTGAAGTACCTTTAAAACGATCTTGGAAGGGTTGAAGTAAGGCAATTCAGTTTGTGGAACAGCAGGTAATATTAGGTCAGGGTTGTACTGGAGTAATACTGTTCTTACATTTCGTAAATGAGTATAAATGGAACCCCAAGTATATATTAACATGGGATCTCATCATTTGAGTCAGAATAAATTATCCTTACCAAGAAATATACAATTGGTACCTTGCTTCTAATACTTCCTAGGGAATAGTGTAATTGTTATCTTCCTTAGACTCCATTTGACACAGATTATATACAGAGTAAAAGTGGGTGGCAGATGCAACATAAAAGATGTACAAACAAGTCTATGTGATTTTTATAATTATATTTTAATTGGAATTACGGTTACTAGAAAACATAAAATGGAGGATGAGTTCCCTTGTCTTGTTTCTATGAACAGACAAATTTGAAGACAACATTTAGGGGACTTTGTCGAGATCACCATCAATGTTGACTATATTTCAACATTGAACACAATTTTGTTATGCCCCCAATTAAGATTTGTATACTTAAACAATCTTGATATTTTCTTTATCTACAAAATTATACTAAGGAAACAGTATTTAAATCAAGATTGGTCTATTTGCTTTCTTGCCATACAAGAATAATAGATTTTTTAAAATATCCAGTTAAACGACCGAAAATACAGGACACTACTAGATTTCATTTGATTCATTTACGTATTTTAGTTTATTTGTATTATTATGTTATACTTAATCAGTGTAATGCCAACAATTTCTCAAATATTCGCCAGTTAGCCATTAAAATCTTACATTTTTCACAAACCATCGTAATCTAAAGTAGTGTTATCCTTTTTCTCTACGACGCAGGGCACTTGTTTGTGCCGGAAAATTGGTTTCCTGTCGAAAATCAGATAGATGTCGTAAAACAACATTGATCGTTTTATAACATCCACATTAGGCACATTACATGTTCGTTTGAAATAAAGGGATGTGAAGAAGTTGAATATGGTCATAACTCAACAACAGTCTAGTTTACTACTGTTTTGTTAATTTTGATATTAGGAGACACCGAGTAATCTCCCTTTAACTAGAATCAACTTGTTTTTAAAACCGGCCTATAGCCTATATCCACATTCATACACACCTATGGCATGAGCTTATTTTCATTATAATAGATGAACTGTTTACTAAAATCTCTAAATTTTATGCATCCACTTTGAGTGTGTTAACGTGAAAACTATATAGCATGATTCATAACTCCTTTTGATTCCAAAGCTTTTAAGCAAAAAGCTTGTGTTGTAATTTATTTTACTGCTTTTTATTTGTGCACAGCTAGTTATGCTTTTAGCAAAAGTATGCCTATATATAACTAATTTGTAAATTATGAAATTAAATTTTGTATAAATTCTGACAAAAATTGAAGTTAAATGCAAAGTCAGATAAGAGCAAACATCTGTTCTGACCTGTATGTTCTTATGAGCTCCGCCCGCATTAGTGCCCCCTTTCACATGTGAATTCACTGACAAAAAGTAATTCACAGAAAAGATTCTGAAAAATACTTAACTTACTCTTCTAAAAACAAATTTATAAATTTTCAAAACTCAATGGTAAATATATTTTCTTTTCTAAACACGTTGAAAAACTATTTATGGAAACAGTATGTTATGGTGGATTAGACACTGCGCAATGCTGCATTTTTGTAATAGTCCTTACATTCACATGTCCTTGTTTCGTCCAATCAACGGGCACTTTAACGTATAAACATATACTTATTTATTTAAGTTATTTTGTATAACCTTCACTTTGGGTTCATAGAAATGTTTACCGGTCGCATGACCGTGTTAGATCCATTTAGAAGGGAGCACATCACTTAAATGTCATAGCCAGTCTGATTAAAATAGACCTAGAACTTTCCGAGGAATATACATTTAAAAACAACTCCATCGAGAATCGAACTTGCTATTTCGACAGGTCCTCTCCACTGAGTCCTACTGTAGAGGATTTCATATATCCGTAGAGTTAATATTTTAAATATTTCATCCCTCGGAACTAGGCCGATACTTATTAGACTGATGTCATAGCCTGAATTTATACCCTTTTGTATTTTCAAGCTTTGTATTCTATATTGCATGATGATGATAGACCAAATCAATCTGCTGTACCAATTGTAAAGAAAAGAAAGAAAATCATTCACTCACAGCACAATATAATAGATATGAAAGATTTTGTTTTCAGAAAAGTCAAAGTTTTATTCAACAACATAAAGGCATATATATATCTATGTTTTTTATTTCATTCTTTCAAACAAATAAAGAAACAAGATCATAATTGTTTTCTTAGTTCGACCAATCGACCATCATAATCATTGATCTTTTATCATAACCTCTTACTCTTATCAGTATCGTTATCATTGTCTTTATACACACTCCTGCTTTGTTTTGTTCGAATAATGATGTTTCATACAACATTGTCTAGAATGTAATGAACACCTCATACGATGATTTTGTGTTCGCAATTAATGCAACTGTTCCTTTGTTTATTAAAGCGCTAACACCCTGTAAATTTCGAATTTTCTAACACTAGCCTTTCACAAAAGTATCAGTCGAAAAAGAGGTTCGAACCTGTGACCTGATGACTACAGGTAGAGTGAGTTGACCATTAAACAGACAAACTGAAATTACGCCATTTAAGCTTTCATTTTCTCCCCGAGTAGAAACACCTCCGTGAATAATACTTCCTTGTATTGATTATAAAATATCGTTGGCAGGGAAATAAAAATATTTTAAAATGTATTTTATAAAAACGGTGTCCTATTGACCATAACTATGCATACTTTACTAAACGGCAAAAAGGTTAGACTTAGTGCTGGGTGTGGGTCATATTTCTTGTGCAAATAACTGAGCATATGTTAGTAAAGTTTAATGATATCATGTTTATCACTATCAACTAAATGAACGTTAAATAAATGAAACTTTGGTATCGAGATAGAGCAAGCATGAATCCGTTTTACTATGTCCGTCTTATGTTCCATTCAACAATGTTTTAACAGTTTGTAGAAATAGTAAGCCTGCAACTAAATAAGTGGAATTTCGGTTTATTCTTCATCGCCGGAGAAACATGCAGCAAATTCGGGCAAACTCAGCTCTCCCCTACTGTCCCGCCTGTACATTTCAGCTAGATGCACGTGCAGCACGACGGGCTCATGCAAATGGTAGCTATCCCACTGGGTGTAATGTGTACGCGAGGACGTTCGCTGTTACTGATTTGTCACGTGACTTTTAATGCGAGGAGCGAGACATTTAGGCACATATTTCTGTCAATTTTATACGATTACGAGCATTTTATGAATAAATATGAACTTTTAACGATCGATTACTTCATGGGCAGATATCTATGCACGAACATATGAATGCAAATAAGAGTTGAAATTCACTGATTTTTTGCAAACTAACATATTGGTAACTGCCTGTCAATAAATGTTGTCAAAATTTCGACGACCTCTGTACATTTTGCCTACATTAATAGTATTTAATGTCCATTTAATAAAAAAAATTTAAGATGTATGATTGCTTTTATAATAACTGCAAGCAATGGCGAAATTTCAAGGTATGGCACAGTGTGAATGTTAAATAATCTGTTGTCAAAGTTTTGTCGTGTATTTTCATTGCTAAAGTTTTCCGGTGTACGGCAAGTTACCGATCATGTTTTATACGGGATACGGATTGTGCTGATCGACGGTACGGATTGTGCCTGATTGAATTTGCTTTATTTTCTTTATAAATCCATACATTTTGGTTTTGAAAAACAAACTTTACTACTAAAATGTCTATTAAATTATAGTCTATCATTTTAGACACATGCAATACGTCTAACAGTATCAAAAACACCGTTTTATCTGTACTTTTATGAATTTGTATATATCTACAGAAAGCATGAATGTTGCACTGCCCCCAATGGAGCCGAAAGAAGCATCTACGATATTAAGGACCCTCTACATTCATCAGCTCCTTAAACATACAGAGGAGGCTATTTATATTAGAATTAATCATTCAGGGCATCAGACAAACAGGAAGACAGGGTCGTCAATCAAAGCAGATATCTTTTTCAACAAGTTTGTGGTTACTGGCGAGTTTAATGTTTAAATTGTTATTGTAGTACTCCCTGTAATTGAAACAAAATGCTTTTAAAATTGGAGTAAGAATGCTAAATATTCATGTCCATTCGTGTTTTCTAGCTTTCCGTTGTTAATACCCTCATTAAAAAAGCTATAATGGTATATAATGACATTATCTTTTGTCTAACATTTCAGCGTTGTCTAACATCTTACAGCCTGTAGAGTGTTTTCATACACATATCTGAAAATCAAATTCATCAAAATCCTACACCAAAATAACGGGATGTTTGCTTTTTCAATAACTTGCAGAATCACACAATTATGAACCAAAGCTACAATTTATAATCCTTACTAGTTAAGGAGTCTGTACACTAAGTTCCGCTTTCTAGGCCTTATGGTCCTGGAGAAGAAGATGAAAATAGGTTTAAAGGGTGTGTCCCGTATGGCCCTTATTAGGGGCCACAAGGCCACCAAAGCTACAATTTATCATCCTCACTAGTCATGGAGTCTCACAGGCCAGATCAGCCAAAATTCCTTATTGTGTGCAGGAAGACGTTTGTTTTATTCACATATTGAGTTAAAAGAAGTTCCAGTTTTATTAGATTTTGAGTTAATAATGTTTATCCAATGCCTTGACCGTTTTTTACCATTGTTACATTTAATCAATTGACAATTTGATGACCTACTGTATTTGGACGTTTGTAGTTAAGACACATACACAAAAGCAGTTAATCGTTTTCGTTATTTGTATTGGAAAATGGATACTTTGTGAACTGAAGTGCACTTCTTTCGAAATGACGAAGTTTTGAGGAATGGACAATCTATTAAATAGCTAGTAGGCCTACCGTATTTCCTCGAATAGACGCCGGGTCTCGAATAAACGCCGGTTGCTTAGTTGATAAATTAATGCTCCCGTAGTGGATTTGAAATAAAGTATTCCCCCTTTACACCATCTATACTAAAAAATAAATAGACGCCGGATCTCGCATACACGCCGGGGGTAAAGGGGGTCTGAAAACAATACACGCCGGTGGCGTCTATATGCGAGGAAACACGGTATGTGTTTTGGTAGTCTTAAATAAGAAATGATGTTCTGAATGATATCACATTCTGTAAGTGATCTATTTCAAACGAAAATTTAACATTTTGACACAAAAATGTCATTTTGTTCAAAAAATTCAATCACCACAATCCGTACACTAGGTTTGGTGTAATCACTAACGATCCGTATACCTAGATTGAACAATCCGTACACTACGATTCGTTTCAGGTTACTTGTTCACCTCGTCCAAACTTCGTTAATGCAGTTCGCAACCCTTTCAATATTTGCAGTCTGTTTTTAGGTTTATCAAGGGTTAAATAGGCATGATTATATTTAAGATTTGTTGATTCATTTAGATGTTAGTAGTCGAAAGAGGTCATGAGGTGTGGACTCTAAACAACGTAACTGCAGTGATCAAGTTAAAAAAGACAAACATATGTTTGTTTACAAGACTTCTCGTTGTGTATAAGTAAATGGTTAAACCTCAGTAATAGATATATACCAATATTGATACATGATTTATCAGAATCATGGTGATAATTCAATTTTTATGTAGTGATCAGGACAATGATAACACGTCTCTCGCTCTAAGAGTCACGTGACTGATCAGTAACAACGAACGTCTTCGCGTACACATTACACCCAGTGTATCCGAAATAAGCATTCTTTCTCGTTTCACCTTTCAATATATAGGAAAGTTTTTGAGAATTTTAAAATATTTTTTATTTGCATTATCAAATCTTTTGCCATGTCGAATTCGAATTGATCTAGGGTTTGGCTAATGTGTAAATTTACTGTTACCAACCTTGACCTTGGCTCAGGTCCAAATTAGATAAACGCTCGTGCACGTGAATAGGCAACATGAGTGCTCAACTATAAAATGGACTGGACTTGATAGGAAACAAATCTCCAAAATGATTAACAAAATCTCATGAAGTTGGATTGTACCATATTAACAAATGCTTGTATATCATATATGATACAAAACAGACTGTATGAAAAAATGCTAAAACGTTCCCTCAATTCAACTATGCCAGATCCGGGGACAGAACAACCTGCATTACTTCGGTCAAAAGATAATTATAACCAAGCTTGGTTACAAAAAAATCATGTCACGTTGGTGTCTTTAATGGCGTGTACAAATACATACATAATACAATATTGCTTGAGACAACATTTGATGATCATTCACAGCAGAAATACACAAATTTGCGTATTATCTCGAATTTGATGAAAAGAAATATACGGATACGGTATATGCTTGTCGTGCAATCTCTATTATTTGCAGCGGTTTGGAAGGACAATGAGAATTAACAGTGTCTGTATGAGATTCACTGACGGAATCAGAAACAACTTCGAGACTTGGAACTGGTTTGCATCGTGTTATGCCTCACAATGAGCATTCTACCAATATGACCTAGAGTCACTTGTAGACCACATGGCCTGCAGGACATTCCAGGCGTTTGTTGAGCATCATAAAAACACGAAAAGGACTTGAGGAAAAAGCTGCCGACACTACATTCAGACGTCACAGGGTGAACATACAGTCGTCACGAACAAACTTCCTGCACTACATTTCAGGTGTCATCAGGAACATCACGTGTATATCTACACCCTGCGTGTGAACTTCAGATGGAGTCCGTTCTCGGATCTGAGGACAACCTCGGCGAAAGGCTTTGGTGGTTTGTCTGGGTCCACATCGATATGAAACCTGAATATAACAAATGATTATATAAATATCAATATAGATATACCGCCAGAAGTGGTCACATGCATAGCTCAAATAGATCGCTAACAGTTTAATTCAGCAACATTGGACTTAGCTCGCCAGATGGGTGGATGACAACATAGATGGATATACTAAGAGATCAAAAGGATTATTCCCTTCCCCATATTGAGACATGAGATGGAAGACTTATGGTGTCACCATTGGTTAATCCAAAATGTAGCCGTGTTCACCAAGCAGTGCAAATAGGTACATGTACCTATTACAAGTTGTGTTGGAGGGGACCCTTGACTGACCATACGAGTTATACAAGGGTAATGAGGCACTGAGTGTACAAAGCGGAGATGTGGCGCGATTATTTTTTTAAGCAGGCCATGTTGCTTTTGTCCGAAAGGAATTCTCTATAACGGAAGAGTTACATCGAAAAAAAACCCTCATCTGTTCAAGGTATGGCTCTGCTGTACTCTCAACATAGATTCCTAATTATCCTAAATGTGCAAATACCGTATGAAAGAACCATTTTATGTCTTACACTCTTCTGGATGAAAATCATTTCAGTAACAAAAACATACTACTAAGAAGTGATGACAAAGTTACCCACCGTCTGACTGTCTGGCACATCAGCACCTTCAACTCATTCAGGGCGAAGTTCATTCCGATACAGTTCCTGAAAGACAAACATATCCTCTTGTAAACCTTGAATCTGTGATATTCTCTCGTCTTTATAATTTCATCAATGGATCATGGAAAGTACATCGATTATATGTAATTCTCGATTGAAAACATGCAATTTTATGTGGATATGAATAACTAACCTAGGACCTGCCGAGAAGGGAACGAAGCTGTACGGGTCCCTGGTGACGGAACTGTCTGTGTCGAACCTGTTAGGGTTGAATTCCTGCACAACAAAACCATTAATCATTTAATTTAACTTACCAAGCACTGAATATAAAATAATTCACTTCTTTAATTTACCCAACATATTAAAGAATATTTTATTTACACACCTGGAAAAAACTCTTGCTCTGTATTTTTTTTCAATGACTGTCGCGATATGAATTAATCACATCCTATCAATGAATTCAGATTATACCAAGTCAAAAATTAACAGCCTATTAATGATCAATCTAAATAAATTTTGATCATCAGGATTTTATATTAGGCCATGCTGTAAATTATTGAATTGTCGGTCTAAATATATTTAGATTGATTGATTTATTGTCTATTTTATTGCTCTCAAAAAGTCATGAAAGGTACTCTCACAAAAGATGTACCACCCACTCACTTACTTACCAGACAGTCGTCCCAGACGTGGGGGTTGCGGTGCATCTGGTACATGCTGACGTCGACAGACACCCCGGGTGGTACCTCCACCCCGTCTATGAGGAGGGGCTGGGTCAGGCGTCGGCTCACGACGGGGACTGGGGGGTAGAGGCGCATGGTCTCCTTGATGAACTTGGGGATGTACTGTAGCTGGGACAGGTCGTCCCTGGAATAGTATGGTAGAATTACATGTACCTCTGAAAATTAACATTGATATGTCCACATGTCTACATTAGTATAGGATATAATCTTTAAACGTTTTCTAATATATCAACAAGACGCCCTGGAGAACAAACTCTAAAGCGCGATACACACTGCGTCGACTATAAAAAATAAATAATTAAAAAACCCAACCCAACCTAACCCAACCCAATCAATCAACTTATTTTTCGTAAACCCAAATGTCTGAACTCCTTTTGATTCCAAAGCTTTTAAGCAAAAAGCTTGTGTTGTAATTTATTTTACTGCTTTTTATTTGTGCACAGCTAGTTATGCTTTTAGCAAAAGTATGCCTATATATAACTAATTTGTAAATTATGAAATTAAATTTTGTATAAATTCTGACAAAAATTGAAGTTAAATGCAAAGTCAGATAAGAGCAAACATCTGTTCTGACCTGTATGTTCTTATGAGCTCCGCCCGCATTAGTGCCCCCTTTCACATGTGAATTCACTGACAAAAAGTAATTCACAGAAAAGATTCTGAAAAATACTTAACTTACTCTTCTAAAAACAAATTTATAAATTTTCAAAACTCAATGGTAAATATATTTTCTTTTCTAAACACGTTGAAAAACTATTTATGGAAACAGTATGTTATGGTGGATTAGACACTGCGCAATGCTGCATTTTTGTAATAGTCCTTACATTCACATGTCCTTGTTTCGTCCAATCAACGGGCACTTTAACGTATAAACATATACTTATTTATTTAAGTTATTTTGTATAACCTTCACTTTGGGTTCATAGAAATGTTTACCGGTCGCATGACCGTGTTAGATCCATTTAGAAGGGAGCACATCACTTAAATGTCATAGCCAGTCTGATTAAAATAGACCTAGAACTTTCCGAGGAATATACATTTAAAAACAACTCCATCGAGAATCGAACTTGCTATTTCGACAGGTCCTCTCCACTGAGTCCTACTGTAGAGGATTTCATATATCCGTAGAGTTAATATTTTAAATATTTCATCCCTCGGAACTAGGCCGATACTTATTAGACTGATGTCATAGCCTGAATTTATACCCTTTTGTATTTTCAAGCTTTGTATTCTATATTGCATGATGATGATAGACCAAATCAATCTGCTGTACCAATTGTAAAGAAAAGAAAGAAAATCATTCACTCACAGCACAATATAATAGATATGAAAGATTTTGTTTTCAGAAAAGTCAAAGTTTTATTCAACAACATAAAGGCATATATATATCTATGTTTTTTATTTCATTCTTTCAAACAAATAAAGAAACAAGATCATAATTGTTTTCTTAGTTCGACCAATCGACCATCATAATCATTGATCTTTTATCATAACCTCTTACTCTTATCAGTATCGTTATCATTGTCTTTATACACACTCCTGCTTTGTTTTGTTCGAATAATGATGTTTCATACAACATTGTCTAGAATGTAATGAACACCTCATACGATGATTTTGTGTTCGCAATTAATGCAACTGTTCCTTTGTTTATTAAAGCGCTAACACCCTGTAAATTTCGAATTTTCTAACACTAGCCTTTCACAAAAGTATCAGTCGAAAAAGAGGTTCGAACCTGTGACCTGATGACTACAGGTAGAGTGAGTTGACCATTAAACAGACAAACTGAAATTACGCCATTTAAGCTTTCATTTTCTCCCCGAGTAGAAACACCTCCGTGAATAATACTTCCTTGTATTGATTATAAAATATCGTTGGCAGGGAAATAAAAATATTTTAAAATGTATTTTATAAAAACGGTGTCCTATTGACCATAACTATGCATACTTTACTAAACGGCAAAAAGGTTAGACTTAGTGCTGGGTGTGGGTCATATTTCTTGTGCAAATAACTGAGCATATGTTAGTAAAGTTTAATGATATCATGTTTATCACTATCAACTAAATGAACGTTAAATAAATGAAACTTTGGTATCGAGATAGAGCAAGCATGAATCCGTTTTACTATGTCCGTCTTATGTTCCATTCAACAATGTTTTAACAGTTTGTAGAAATAGTAAGCCTGCAACTAAATAAGTGGAATTTCGGTTTATTCTTCATCGCCGGAGAAACATGCAGCAAATTCGGGCAAACTCAGCTCTCCCCTACTGTCCCGCCTGTACATTTCAGCTAGATGCACGTGCAGCACGACGGGCTCATGCAAATGGTAGCTATCCCACTGGGTGTAATGTGTACGCGAGGACGTTCGCTGTTACTGATTTGTCACGTGACTTTTAATGCGAGGAGCGAGACATTTAGGCACATATTTCTGTCAATTTTATACGATTACGAGCATTTTATGAATAAATATGAACTTTTAACGATCGATTACTTCATGGGCAGATATCTATGCACGAACATATGAATGCAAATAAGAGTTGAAATTCACTGATTTTTTGCAAACTAACATATTGGTAACTGCCTGTCAATAAATGTTGTCAAAATTTCGACGACCTCTGTACATTTTGCCTACATTAATAGTATTTAATGTCCATTTAATAAAAAAAATTTAAGATGTATGATTGCTTTTATAATAACTGCAAGCAATGGCGAAATTTCAAGGTATGGCACAGTGTGAATGTTAAATAATCTGTTGTCAAAGTTTTGTCGTGTATTTTCATTGCTAAAGTTTTCCGGTGTACGGCAAGTTACCGATCATGTTTTATACGGGATACGGATTGTGCTGATCGACGGTACGGATTGTGCCTGATTGAATTTGCTTTATTTTCTTTATAAATCCATACATTTTGGTTTTGAAAAACAAACTTTACTACTAAAATGTCTATTAAATTATAGTCTATCATTTTAGACACATGCAATACGTCTAACAGTATCAAAAACACCGTTTTATCTGTACTTTTATGAATTTGTATATATCTACAGAAAGCATGAATGTTGCACTGCCCCCAATGGAGCCGAAAGAAGCATCTACGATATTAAGGACCCTCTACATTCATCAGCTCCTTAAACATACAGAGGAGGCTATTTATATTAGAATTAATCATTCAGGGCATCAGACAAACAGGAAGACAGGGTCGTCAATCAAAGCAGATATCCTTTTCAACAAGTTTGTGGTTACTGGCGAGTTTAATGTTTAAATTGTTATTGTAGTACTCCCTGTAATTGAAACAAAATGCTTTTAAAATTGGAGTAAGAATGCTAAATATTCATGTCCATTCGTGTTTTCTAGCTTTCCGTTGTTAATACCCTCATTAAAAAAGCTATAATGGTATATAATGACATTATCTTTTGTCTAACATTTCAGCGTTGTCTAACATCTTACAGCCTGTAGAGTGTTTTCATACACATATCTGAAAATCAAATTCATCAAAATCCTACACCAAAATAACGGGATGTTTGCTTTTTCAATAACTTGCAGAATCACACAATTATGAACCAAAGCTACAATTTATAATCCTTACTAGTTAAGGAGTCTGTACACTAAGTTCCGCTTTCTAGGCCTTATGGTCCTGGAGAAGAAGATGAAAATAGGTTTAAAGGGTGTGTCCCGTATGGCCCTTATTAGGGGCCACAAGGCCACCAAAGCTACAATTTATCATCCTCACTAGTCATGGAGTCTCACAGGCCAGATCAGCCAAAATTCCTTATTGTGTGCAGGAAGACGTTTGTTTTATTCACATATTGAGTTAAAAGAAGTTCCAGTTTTATTAGATTTTGAGTTAATAATGTTTATCCAATGCCTTGACCGTTTTTTACCATTGTTACATTTAATCAATTGACAATTTGATGACCTACTGTATTTGGACGTTTGTAGTTAAGACACATACACAAAAGCAGTTAATCGTTTTCGTTATTTGTATTGGAAAATGGATACTTTGTGAACTGAAGTGCACTTCTTTCGAAATGACGAAGTTTTGAGGAATGGACAATCTATTAAATAGCTAGTAGGCCTACCGTATTTCCTCGAATAGACGCCGGGTCTCGAATAAACGCCGGTTGCTTAGTTGATAAATTAATGCTCCCGTAGTGGATTTGAAATAAAGTATTCCCCCTTTACACCATCTATGCTAAAAAATAAATAGACGCCGGATCTCGCATACACGCCGGGGGTAAAGGGGGTCTGAAAACAATACACGCCGGTGGCGTCTATATGCGAGGAAACACGGTATGTGTTTTGGTAGTCTTAAATAAGAAATGATGTTCTGAATGATATCACATTCTGTAAGTGATCTATTTCAAACGAAAATTTAACATTTTGACACAAAAATGTCATTTTGTTCAAAAAATTCAATCACCACAATCCGTACACTAGGTTTGGTGTAATCACTAACGATCCGTATACCTAGATTGAACAATCCGTACACTACGATTCGTTTCAGGTTACTTGTTCACCTCGTCCAAACTTCGTTAATGCAGTTTGCAACCCTTTCAATATTTGCAGTCTGTTTTTAGGTTTATCAAGGGTTAAATAGGCATGATTATATTTAAGATTTGTTGATTCATTTAGATGTTAGTAGTCGAAAGAGGTCATGAGGTGTGGACTCTAAACAACGTAACTGCAGTGATCAAGTTAAAAAAGACAAACATATGTTTGTTTACAAGACTTCTCGTTGTGTATAAGTAAATGGTTAAACCTCAGTAATAGATATATACCAATATTGATACATGATTTATCAGAATCATGGTGATAATTCAATTTTTATGTAGTGATCAGGACAATGATAACACGTCTCTCGCTCTAAGAGTCACGTGACTGATCAGTAACAACGAACGTCTTCGCGTACACATTACACCCAGTGTATCCGAAATAAGCATTCTTTCTCGTTTCACCTTTCAATATATAGGAAAGTTTTTGAGAATTTTAAAATATTTTTTATTTGCATTATCAAATCTTTTGCCATGTCGAATTCGAATTGATCTAGGGTTTGGCTAATGTGTAAATTTACTGTTACCAACCTTGACCTTGGCTCAGGTCCAAATTAGATAAACGCTCGTGCACGTGAATAGGCAACATGAGTGCTCAACTATAAAATGGACTGGACTTGATAGGAAACAAATCTCCAAAATGATTAACAAAATCTCATGAAGTTGGATTGTACCATATTAACAAATGCTTGTATATCATATATGATACAAAACAGACTGTATGAAAAAATGCTAAAACGTTCCCTCAATTCAACTATGCCAGATCCGGGGACAGAACAACCTGCATTACTTCGGTCAAAAGATAATTATAACCAAGCTTGGTTACAAAAAAATCATGTCACGTTGGTGTCTTTAATGGCGTGTACAAATACATACATAATACAATATTGCTTGAGACAACATTTGATGATCATTCACAGCAGAAATACACAAATTTGCGTATTATCTCGAATTTGATGAAAAGAAATATACGGATACGGTATATGCTTGTCGTGCAATCTCTATTATTTGCAGCGGTTTGGAAGGACAATGAGAATTAACAGTGTCTGTATGAGATTCACTGACGGAATCAGAAACAACTTCGAGACTTGGAACTGGTTTGCATCGTGTTATGCCTCACAATGAGCATTCTACCAATATGACCTAGAGTCACTTGTAGACCACATGGCCTGCAGGACATTCCAGGCGTTTGTTGAGCATCATAAAAACACGAAAAGGACTTGAGGAAAAAGCTGCCGACACTACATTCAGACGTCACAGGGTGAACATACAGTCGTCACGAACAAACTTCCTGCACTACATTTCAGGTGTCATCAGGAACATCACGTGTATATCTACACCCTGCGTGTGAACTTCAGATGGAGTCCGTTCTCGGATCTGAGGACAACCTCGGCGAAAGGCTTTGGTGGTTTGTCTGGGTCCACATCGATATGAAACCTGAATATAACAAATGATTATATAAATATCAATATAGATATACCGCCAGAAGTGGTCACATGCATAGCTCAAATAGATCGCTAACAGTTTAATTCAGCAACATTGGACTTAGCTCGCCAGATGGGTGGATGACAACATAGATGGATATACTAAGAGATCAAAAGGATTATTCCCTTCCCCATATTGAGACATGAGATGGAAGACTTATGGTGTCACCATTGGTTAATCCAAAATGTAGCCGTGTTCACCAAGCAGTGCAAATAGGTACATGTACCTATTACAAGTTGTGTTGGAGGGGACCCTTGACTGACCATACGAGTTATACAAGGGTAATGAGGCACTGAGTGTACAAAGCGGAGATGTGGCGCGATTATTTTTTTAAGCAGGCCATGTTGCTTTTGTCCGAAAGGAATTCTCTATAACGGAAGAGTTACATCGAAAAAAAACCCTCATCTGTTCAAGGTATGGCTCTGCTGTACTCTCAACATAGATTCCTAATTATCCTAAATGTGCAAATACCGTATGAAAGAACCATTTTATGTCTTACACTCTTCTGGATGAAAATCATTTCAGTAACAAAAACATTCTACTAAGAAGTGATGACAAAGTTACCCACCGTCTGACTGTCTGGCACATCAGCACCTTCAACTCATTCAGGGCGAAGTTCATTCCGATACAGTTCCTGAAAGACAAACATATCCTCTTGTAAACCTTGAATCTGTGATATTCTCTCGTCTTTATAATTTCATCAATGGATCATGGAAAGTACATCGATTATATGTAATTCTCGATTGAAAACATGCAATTTTATGTGGATATGAATAACTAACCTAGGACCTGCCGAGAAGGGAACGAAGCTGTACGGGTCCCTGGTGACGGAACTGTCTGTGTCGAACCTGTTAGGGTTGAATTCCTGCACAACAAAACCATTAATCATTTAATTTAACTTACCAAGCACTGAATATAAAATAATTCACTTCTTTAATTTACCCAACATATTAAAGAATATTTTATTTACACACCTGGAAAAAACTCTTGCTCTGTATTTTTTTTCAATGACTGTCGCGATATGAATTAATCACATCCTATCAATGAATTCAGATTATACCAAGTCAAAAATTAACAGCCTATTAATGATCAATCTAAATAAATTTTGATCATCAGGATTTTATATTAGGCCATGCTGTAAATTATTGAATTGTCGGTCTAAATATATTTAGATTGATTGATTTATTGTCTATTTTATTGCTCTCAAAAAGTCATGAAAGGTACTCTCACAAAAGATGTACCACCCACTCACTTACTTACCAGACAGTCGTCCCAGACGTGGGGGTTGCGGTGCATCTGGTACATGCTGACGTCGACAGACACCCCGGGTGGTACCTCCACCCCGTCTATGAGGAGGGGCTGGGTCACACGTCGGCTCACGACGGGGACTGGGGGGTAGAGGCGCATCGTCTCCTTGATGAACTTGGGGATGTACTGTAGCTGGGACAGATCGTCCCTGGAATAGTATGGTAGAATTACATGTACCTCTGAATATTAACATTGATATGTCCACATGTCTACATTAGTATAGGATATAATCTTTAAACGTTTTCTTATATATCAACAAGACGCCCTGGAGCACAAACCCTAAAGCGTGATACACACTGTGTCGACTATAAAAAATAAATAATTAAAAAAAATATTACTGTCAATTCTGGGCCAATCGACCTCGAAGTTAACAATACAAATAGATTAAACATATTATACGTGCGTATAGGTGTCATAATTTTACAAAGCGACAACACATTTGCATAATGATATGTTTTAGTGAAATACAAAATTCTATATGGGCGAAGAGTTTCACATCTGAAGAGATAATGAAACTCATCTCCAATAACATTTTGGTTACATAACTTGCAGAGACGTTCTTCCCTCGCAATACCCTGCCACCGGCCAGTCTCAATGGGTAAATTATGGTTATAGGTGCGGAATCTAAGAATGGGAATTGAAATTGATTTTTGAAGAAATAAATATGGTTCGAATTGTATAGTTTTCTTGAAATGTTTGTACAAATATTTTCCCTCCATTGTTGATATAACTGATCGGAAAGAATTTGTCCTGCTCTAG
Source organism: Steromphala cineraria (assembly GCA_916613615.1). Taxonomy (NCBI): domain Eukaryota; kingdom Metazoa; phylum Mollusca; class Gastropoda; order Trochida; family Trochidae; genus Steromphala; species Steromphala cineraria. The sequence continues at coordinate 73,111,312 of OU744724.1, read as the reverse complement.
AGACTAGCCAGGTTGTAGGATAAAGCGAGGGGTTTACACATATTTTACTTGATCCAATGTTGTTTAATAGAACTTACACCCCTTGGGCGGTTATATTCCTTCTTTTTTCAATTGGTTTTAACTCATAACTACCTTCTTATAGGTGTGTACCACTTACACCCCTTGGGAAGTTATTGCCTTTATTTTAGTTGAATGTTATAAGCCGTGAGCTCCATCCCCATAGGTTGGTTATCTCATAACCACCTCGGTCGGTTATAAGATTGTAAACAATTGCAAACAATTGGACTTGTAAAATTTGGATTTTAAATCAAACAAGAAAGTTAAGATTTATGAACAACGAAAGTGGGATTCGAACCAGGGACCTCTTTGTTGTCAAGCAGCGCTCTTACTTGTTGAGCTACCGAGGATCCATGCCAGCTGATGTAAATTTTTGAGTATCATGTTTGGTTTTTTATATTTTCATATAAATATATATTAATATATCAATAAAATAGTTTTTAATGTAAGGAATCAAGTTTTTAGTTCTAAAACCCTAAGCAGGGGGTATTGTAAGTAGTCTAAAATAGTATTCTTATCAAGACATATCAAACCCGCAAAATGGATCACTAAAACGTTTTTCAATTATTTGTATGCAAACCAATTTAGTTGAAACACCGTAATAAAATAGTTTTTATTGTAAGAAATCAAGTGTTATTTCTAAAACTCTAATATGGGGGTATTTTAAATATTTTTCTTATCAAGAAATGATAATCCCGGGAATGATTTCAGTAAAACTTGTTTAAATTAATTGTTTATAAACAAATTAAGTTGAAACCATTGCAGGAGTCTTCCGCGGGAGTGTAAGTCAAATAATAACCCGTTTGCCTCGGGTTATGGAAATAACCTCTGCTCGGGCTACGTCCTCGCGAGGTTTTTTTCCATAACCCCTCGGTACCGGGTTATTATTTACTACTTAATATAACGTAACCAAGGACATTTGTTATGGTACTCTTGGTGTTTGATCAAAATACATTTATACATGATTTGAGAGAGTTTCGAATTTTCTGCAAGGATGAGAGTAATGATAACATGCGCTGGCAGATTTTTATACTTATTTGGGTTCTACCCAATTCACCATAGATCATGACATTTGGTGTAGATTTACGGACCCCAGTCGTAAGTTTTCAATCAAATCTAATTTTTCGTAACCCCAAATTTCCGAACCATACGTAAGAATCGATAGGATCATCGTATCAAAAGCTGATCAAACAATCTAATGGTAAATCAATATTTCGTGATCTCTTAAGTAAACTATACATAGCCTTTGAAGCGTTTTCAACAATGGATTTGATGCATGTAACCATCCTTTTCTTTCGGTGAAGTTTGATTCCTAGATATTTATATGCATCAACTATTTCAATATTATTATCGCCATAACTAAAAGACTATTTTGTTTTATTTGCCGGACCTCCACAGAATATCAAAACTTCAGTCTTTGCGATATTAACATGTAGTTTCCACAATTTACAATACTCATATAAATACAATTTTACAATACTGCAATAAACGAATCAAAAGATTTTTGTAGATCCTTTGGAGTCTCGGCGAATAAAACTGTATCGTCAGCATAAAGGAGTATAAGTAATCTTATCAATACCAGCGCTTCTTGGTCGCACATAGAGTCCATTCTAACACCGTTACATCCATTCTCTAACAGATAGGTTTCAAGATCATTCAAATATGGGGTGACAAGTTTTCCCCCTGACGAACACCTAAATTACAAGAGAACAGTATTTGAAATAAGCATCCAAAAACTGCTTTTCAATAAGGACCCGCAGATAGGAAATACTGTGGGCTCAACTCTGAAACTGTCGGCATTCATTATCAGTACTGATTTGACTTACTTAGTATTCTAAAATATTTATATTCTTGGTATCAGTGTGTTATAAATACACAACAATGTAACCAGTGTAGAGTCATAGTTAGAAGTATTGTTAGGTATAGTTAGAAGGGTACAGTATCATGTTAACAAAACTGTGAGCCTGTAAGGACATGGAGATATCGAACAGTTTGGGCCCTGATGAATAACGGCATCGTTTGGCCTACGGGCCTACACTTATTTTAAAGACTGCAAGAGAAGTATTTTAATTTTTCGCTGTTAATTTCAACGATTGATTGAAAATTATTGTACGTGTTTCTAACAAACGTATGAAATCTACCATGGATACCAGATTTGATTAATTTTAACCATAGACCAGTTCTCTAGACAGTGTCAAAAGCTTTAGAAAAATATACAAGCTTTCGCCTATTAAGGGTAAAAACAATATTGACATATGGAGGGCAAATATATTATCTGAAGTAGTAAAAATAATTTCTGAAACCCGCCTGGGCTTGGGTTAGGATATTATTTGTCTCAAGAAAATCTGTTTGTTATGTGTAAATAGCTTATCGATGCATCTCAATATCGCAATAGGTCTATATGAATTTGGATCAAACTTATTACCTTTGTTCTCATAAAGTGGTTTGATAATTCCAATCAGCCAACTGTCTGGAATATTCCCTGATGAGAATACACAATTAAATAATTCGTAATAGAACGGAGCTATAGTAAGTCAACACTGTCAAAAATATAATATTATTCACTTACAACAACTTGTTTCGCTTTACTTGTTTCGCCGCTTTAATCTTAATGAAATGTGTTTATTCCAGTAAGGGGCCACCGGCCCATTATACATTATATGTTACAACATGATAAGAATGACATGGAGCGTCATGTTTGGAATAGAGCAACATTGTACATTGATATGTTAACACATTATGGATTGTCAAACGAGGACTTTAAAAACTTATTTCGTTTCTTCATTCCTAAGAATATATATTTGGCTAAACATTTAACAACATCTGGATTCTTAGAGGTTAATAACTGAATAAACTTTAAGTATGAAGGATGGTCCAGATAACATCTGGGGAGAATTGATCTCCTCAAACTGTCATAGAAAGGACTTAATGATTTCATCGTTTCAATATCCTTATTCAGGCTATAATGAGTATCAGCATCATCGAGATCGCCAGATACAAGCTGCTCATTGTCAACGGTATCTTGTGTATTAAAACGTTTATAAAAGGTATCAAGGTCAGGCAAATGTTTGTCAAATTGCCGATTTTTGACTTTCAGAATATTACAAAACTCTTTCGGTTTTCGTTTGATCTTATCACGGAACACGTTTTGTAATTTTGTTCTATGTCTTATCATATACTAATCCATACACTGTTTATACGCTTTCTCAAGATCGTGTTGCCGTCTGTCTGCAACCCAATTATGACGGTTTTTACCCAATTTTGGGTCAAATCGTACGAATTTCAAAGTTTATAATTCACGTTTCTGTCATAGGTTAAGATCGGGACAGTGTGTTCACAGGAACCCACTATCGTAAATAAAATGTAGGTAAAACGTAGATAAGAAAGACCAACCCCTCTATATAATTGTATAGAGGGGTGGGTCTTTCTTATCTACGTTTTACCTACATTTTATTTACGATATCGGGTTCCTGTGAGTGTGTGTCCACCCAAAGTTTGAAATACCATGTGTTCGATTCTCTCCCCACAGAGGCAGATCAAGTAATGAAATGTTAATACAGCCTCTGTTCTATTACGCCGAAATCCGTGGGTTCCGGCAGTTTCCCATGGCGGAGAACAATTGCATCACAATCCATTTGAATTTCTTTATCAAATGACAACGCTTCTCGCATGGAAAGGGTGGTTCATATCGCAATGCCTTTGCCATGATTCAGTTGCCAAAATGATGATTTAAGAACATCGTCGCTGATTGCACAACTAACTTTGATTGCCTCCAATCAGGCATCTCCCTTTCTATCCCATACTCTCGGCGTAAAATAACAGAGGCTGTATCAACATTTTATGACTAAGTCTTGTTCTGTCTCTTTTGGGAGAGAATGCAAGTGTTCATAAATAGAATAGAGGGAATCCACAAGCCAAGAAACAAGCATATACCCGAAAACGCAGTTAGTTTGTATAATCTCAATAAATACTACAAAGATATTGTTTAACCAATGCACTTCCGTGACTTTCAATCAATAGATTTTTCTAGGTTTACTTTAATCTAAAGAAATTGCTTTGTCTATTTCTTTTACAAAAAGGAAATTGAGACTTGATTGAACTCGTGAACGGATAGATCAAAGGATGTTACTTGCGTCAAGAGACATAGTTTGTCAACTAGAAATCATATGAAGTCGAAGATCATGTTCCTGTTTACTTCCTCTAGGTTTGGATGTTTGATAATCAATTACTTTTTAATAAGGAGAACCTATATCTCGACATCACCTGCCATTATGATATAAGTGAGTGTCATAAAACTGTTGACGTACCACGTGATCTCCTCCCTGTCCCCGACGATGCGCAGAACTTCACTGAGCACCTTCTGTTGCTCTTCCGGGTAGAGAGCCAGACAGTAGAGCAACCAGCCGATAGCTGAGGAGGTCGTGTCATGTCCTGTGGAGAATATAATGTACAGTAGGACTTGATTATTTAACTAAATGGTACGCAAGTTAGTATTACAGAATTTGAGTGTAACACATCATCGTACGCAAAGCCTTAAACACCAGTTTCGGAACTGTAAGTTTTATGTCTTGTTGCATACCCTTGAAATGTCTGTGCTTGCTCTCTAGCTTACTATAAGAGAAAACAATAGTCAAAAGCAATATTCAGAAAGTAACTGAAAGTTACTAATAATCGCCTATAGGGGCGTCGATATCAGCACAGAAAACTCAAGGGTCTGCAGCAAGGCGGAAACTGGCGTTTTAGGCTTTGCGTATGAAGATGAGTGCAACAAAGCTTTAAATGATTACTTTGTATTTGAAATGAGATAGTAAATATTTCTGACCGCGTCTTTGCAAAATTGAAAATTTATTTACGTTTTGGGATCTCAATATCAGGTTTCCTCGAGTAATAGTGTAAATGCATTTCAGAAAATGTATTGTTACATTTTCTGTTGTTTCTGTTCATTGTTACGAACTCATGACGAAAGATGCTGAATGCTGTACATGTTGAATGCATTGGGAATAGTAATGACCCCTGCAATCGGATTTGTCCCCAATCTTTGATGACTAAATGTATTTATAGTCACCTTCAAAAGTGAAAGTGTCCACCTCGTCCCTTATCTCTTGGTCTGTCAGCCCACTTCCGGTCTCGTCTCGAGCTGTCAGCAGAATGTCCAGGAAATCAAGATGGCGCTTCTTCAAGAGGCCTGGATCCGCTGACTAAACAGTAGAAACATCACTTAAGTCTTGAATTCTAAACAATACACCAATTATACATGTGTACTATTGCCGAAACCAGTGGATAAAGGTATAAAGAGTACATCTCATTTAAAATCACATTAAATCAATTACAGTGGAACACGGATATAGCGAACAATCGGATATTGTGAACAAAAGCTCTATGCATGGCGGTCAAACGTAGCGTAGCGTAGCGAACACCGGATATAACGAACTGAATTCTTTGGTCCCTCAGAGTTGGGTAACCGTATATCCGTGTTCTACTGTTGTTGTTCACTCACTAAGCTGTATTTATCAGTTTCTAGTTTCCCGAAAGCTGACAAGACAACTATGACATATATGCAGACTCCGAATACTGATTTAAGATTTGTCACATAAATAGTGGACTTATTTACACACCTTACTTCTCAACGTTCCACTGTTTATAGTTTCAACTTTTCCCAGAGCGTTTTCAGTCAGGGAAATTATTTTCAAAAACGACATGATATTTGTCAAACATCCGAGGCCTCACCAGTGCTTCCTTTCTGGCTGCGATGATTTTCTCAGAGAAAGTATGAACATAATTTGTCATCTTCCTAAACTCTCTTCCGGATTTCGACACGTAGTAGATAGGCTCGATGTAATGGAGAAGCTTGCTGCAAAGGGTGAAAACAGTCAACACGATTAGGGGAAACCGGGGCAGACACGGCCCCGGGGCATGTTCGTCTTTTCTCTGTAATTTTTGTTCGGTGGCCACTTTAACTTAAATTGGTCATTCCTAACAGACAACACGACCTTACTCCCACACTGACTTTAAAATGGTGACAGTCCAACATGTTCTTTACAAACTGTGGAAGAAAACCGTTTTTCATCTAGTTGAGTAATTTATTCGACTTCAGTTCACTATGTTTTTGACAAATGTTGACTGTGTTTAGGAATATGTTCTTAAGTGAGCATAAACCAACATGCTGAGACGTATATGTAACGAACAAGTTATTTTGTTACGAGGGCTGTGTTTTTCGTAGCATAAAGAACAAAGAGCAAACGTGGATTGTTCGGTTATTACAGGCGGGGCACATTTGGCCATGCGGACAAGTCACAAAAATGTTAAGGTCCTCCTCGAAACCATTTTTCTAAAGGCCCTCCTCCTCAAAAGGACCTTCTCGAAGGTCCTTGGATACTGGGCTCCTCTATATCTTTGTAAAGAAATGTAGTATTTTTTCTGTTCCAAATATCGAATACTATGACTAGCATCTTATCTCTCTTTAATTGATGCAGGCTGGACATGTTCTGATTGTTCCTAACGAAGGCCGAACCTGCCCCTGACAGAAACCGAACCTGCCCCGATATGTACGTTTGTTCAACTCGTTGTCTTTTGAAGCATAGTTATTCGCAAACTAGTTACGGGCAAATCACGAGGGCAAACATCTTTTATTATTGATAACGCCCACGGACCACGTCTTATCTATTTCATAAACTGCCAACGAGTTATAATAACATACAACATATAATAACAAGACATCAAAGAACATTGGAGTGACGTCACTAAAGGTTTATAAATCCAAATATACCTTATGATTTTTCATAATTATGGCTGAACAAGAAACACACTTACAACGATCTCTCTATAATCAGTCTAGCCAGCGTGTTCACTGCCTTCACGTACGGGTGGCTGTCTCTGAAATGAGAAAAAAATTAACTTGATTCAAAATACAAGCCTCTCAACAACTTGATTCAAAATAGTATCCTTAAATTGTGACAACACATTAAAATGATACCTAGAGTATCATCAGGATTATCACATTTTCTTGTTAATGTTAGGGTCCTCTTTCTTACATTTGTCCCGATAGTTCCGACGGAAATAGAAATACAAAATGTTTGGCCTCTAGTTAGTCTATCAGGTTATGTCATTCCCACAGATGTGGGAATTATGCCGTTTGTTCTCTTTCAGGTACAAGCAATACATACTTGGAACACATTTACTGAGAAACATGTCATAACTGATGACACAATCAGCAGTAGACAAGATAATGAATTTGTGAATTTGGCTATAATAGTTGTCAGTGAAATCATTATACGAGTATTTATCAACACCTTAACATTGAAAAGCATTTATTGATTCGTATGTTCACTTTAAAATGAGAAAGCGACCTTTGATCATGCATTTAATGAAACGTTGTATGAACAACGTACCCGTTTCCAAATGGGACTATGAGTATGAGACAAGTGGAATTAAATATATTATCAGCCTATTTCTTCTCTCATGCACTTGCACATTCAGTCAGTCAATTCTTGTATTCGGCCATAGGCCCATGTACAGATATCAATCTTAGTGTGACAGATGTATATCATGTCTAACATTTCTCAAACATAATGCTTCCTTAATGAACTTAGCAATATTTAACGAACAATTTTCCTTAGTACACGTTAAAAGTGTAATGGGAAACAACGAATGTATCGAGTTGTAGCTGATCTACACCTCTGAAAGTATTACCCCTTCTCTTGAATGTCATCCGAGTAGGACAGCGAGCACTGTAACATGCCATCCAGAGTAGCCAGCCCAGCTGGCCCGAACACGTCAACAGAGTTACCGCCCTTGCCCAGACGCTCAAGATTTTTCTATAATGCATCAATCATAATATTCTCTTGAAAAATGTATCAAATCATATTATTCTCTTCAAAAAATAAATAAAATCTTATTATTCCATTCAGAAAATGTATCTCAAAATCCTTTAATCAACAAATACATTGTGAGTATACATATCAATTTAGTGTCAGCAATATTAATGTATGATCTATAACCATCATCAGGTCTACCTTTCCACAGGATCTTACATTTAATGAATGTATTTCAATGTAAATGAAAAGTAATAATTTTCTACCATAAATCCTTCCGACGTCTGGTTGAAAATCTTGACGTATGGTTGTAGAATATCAAAATGGAAGGCTGGTGTCAGTAACTTCCGGTTCCGCTCCCATTTATGTCCGCTCGCTAGAAGCAATCCTTCCCCTGGAACAGAGCATTGGGATGTCATAAAATGTAGATTGAAAAAATATTGAGATCTGTCTCAAAAGCTCTCTTAACACCAAGATTGCGTCAGTTTAACTGACGGGATCTGACGTTACCAATACTGACATACTGACATTCACTACTTCATCGTCACTCATAACTCCAAAACGGAGTGGCTATTTTTTTATGCTGTAAATATTTTTATATCATTTGAGGTGAGTCCCTAATAATTAATCTTTCTGTCTGTCTTCTATTTGCTCATTGTCAATGTTTTCATTACTGGATGGAAGCGGGCATTACGTAATTGAGGATAAAATGTACGTTGTTATGTGCACGACAAAAATAATAATACTTTTTTTAAAAGACAGTACTTAGAATCAATGACACACCTTTGAAACACTAATCCTTGTCCTTTTCATATTCATATCTTATAACTGATAAACCGTACCGATGTACAGATGGACACAATAGTATAAATAGTGATGTCACCTTGCACATTGTCATTTACAAACAATCGGTCACCTTCATATCAACATATCATCACGTTGCACCAAATCCCTGATTGGCGTAATAGAACAGAGACTGTATCAACATTTCTTGACTTGATCTGCCTCTGTGGGGAGAGAATGACCCTTACTGAGCAGGGGAGATAAATATAAACTGTAAACAGACCTATCCACCCCAAGAGAAAATCGTATCCGAATGCCTTCGGTTCTGACGTTTTGAGGACCGCTTTGACCGTTTCCGGGTGCGCTACAGTAAGGACGGGTTGGAAGAATCCTATCCACATGAGATGACTCCGGGCCCCCGCTATAACGAACTTTTGGGTGTCATTGTAGTACCCCATCAACGACTTGATCTGCAAGGAATTGTTCATATTGTTACTTATACAACATTGAAAACATAGACTCTTGAAGTAAAGTATGTCCAAGTATGCCCTGATGGTCATATGCAAGGCAATCACATATTTAATCTTTAAACATACTATCGATATGTTCTTGCAAAGATGAAAGAAAACACTTACCCAGGGTATGGTTAGAGAATGTGGCAAGCGAGAAATGCTCAGATGTGATAATTTCTAAGATGTCTGTTGAAATGGAAATTATTTGAGAATTGTAATAATATAGAGAACTCCCATATTAGGGAATGATCAGCGTAAATCTGACAACAATGTAAGAAACATAAAGCATTAAATAAGAGTTATTACTCAGATTAGACAGGGCCTACGGTAGGTGGAAATAAGAAGGTAAATAATTGTTTGTCGGTAATAGATAAACATTGTTTTCTTACATTTCCCAACGTGAAGTCATCATAAACCTGTTCTTACTGAACTTTGTATTTTGAATATCGACTTTTTTCCACACAGGTGTGGAGCCCCACAGCAACTCGCGCCTTTGTGGACACCTTAACCATTGAGACAGGATGTATCTGTAATTCAGTCATATTAACCACCTACCTGGGGTATACTTCCAAGGAACCAATGAAAAGGTAGATGCTCAAATTTGTCGTCCAACTGTTTATGTAACTGACGAGATCCCATTATGAGGACAACAAGTTTGTAGGTTAGCCATGCCAGGACCCCTGTTACAAACACACCACAGCCGATCGTCAGCGAGGACATCCTACAGTTTGATGGGAAAGGCAGTAAGAATTTAGGATCCCTTCTTGATAATACTCTACTGACCCGATTGCAACACGAATGCTGCTTCACAGCTCCATTTTCTCGATTGCCTGTATCAACAGAGCTGTTCAAGCGTGAGGGTCTACATGGGTCACCCCGGTGAGCGGGTCTGGTATAGGTGAAGTTATCTGGAGCTGTTGTGTTATGTAGATGAATGAGGCTCAATTCTGTTTATAAAGGTTCAGCGTTCACCTAAAGCGATTAAGACGCACCAGAAATAACGGTTTCCTTTCAATGAAAACGGACCTGATGTTTGTCCTAGATAAAGCAAAACAATCAAGCAGTCGTAATGTTTTCTACGTAATATTTAATATAAAAAAACATCTTATTTCAATGCTTCCCCCAGAGGTATTTTAACATTGCTTAAAAAAGAAAACCGGAGAAAAAAGAAAGGTCTATGGATTAAACAATGGGTACATTGGTCAGGTTCACGTATCATGAAGGAGAAGTTTGTAAGCGATGCACTATATTGCTTGTATTCGGTCCTGAGATAATTTCATGCACTAAGCGACACGTCCGATACAGAGGGAGAGGCGCTATTAGCATCTGTACTCACCAACTTGGAGAGAGTTTTGATTTACGCTCATTAACAGGAAAAGGGAACGACTGTTAAAAAATGAAAATATGAATGTAGGATTTAAGCCATCTTTTATTTTCATGTATTTTTCGTAAGACTCAACGTATCACGGTCATAGAAGAATGAAATTTAAAAATAAATTTAGGCCTACCTTAGTTACAACAGTGCTACACTTTACTTAGGTTTCGCAGTGTTATAATTTCAGTCTATGAAGTTTAAAATAAATCAAACAATGTCATTGGGAATGTTAATTACTTGCATGATTTTACAATTTCATAGTGATCTAAATTCTGCTATATAAACATAGTGTTACACCAAAACTGTAGTTTTCCATAACATAACCTCTGGAAGAGGAAGCCATTTGTAAATGGTTCCTTTCTATTTTGAATATAAGTCTATGATAAACAGTATAAATGTGAATTTCCGGTCGTACAGATTGTGTATTGGTAAAGTCCACACCCACCTACTTTTCAGATGAGAGTTCTCACATATTGAATAAGGGTTTTGTCATAAATAATGAAAAACAAATCAACTTATGAAATATTTCATGTTGACAAACGTGTTATATATACTCATTCGTTTTTCTTATTTGCAAGGTGGTTTATATTCCAAACGTCTACTATACAGGCCCGAAGCAGATTTAAAAAACCGTAAAAGCAATAAATACGCATTTTAAGTCAATTAATTTATGTTGTACATTCTATGTATCAACACCAAGCTGATTAACAACACTTTATTTACGAACATTCAGAGATGTTTCTTTGACATTTGAACAGTTTCGTGTCAGTAACAGTGACCATATAATTTATACTTTGTACCAAATCGCTAATAACACTACACATGACAACGTTATAGATGATAACTTCTATATTTGTTTCATACGAGGTTCCTGGGCTACATCTTGTCCCCTCTTCAGGTAGATAGTGATATTATTGGTTTATACGGTATGGGTGTAGTATTTATTATATTAGTAGAAGTATGATATGAATATCTTAAACAAATGTTAACAAAGAGATTTAATTGTGACAGCCGTACCATTGCTGATAAATGATCACCTTGTTGGTATAAGTTTCATATATCGACAACACGACCCAGTTTTAACTCTTTCGTCCTTACAGGACTATACAGACCTGTGAACTGGTTAATCTGTAACTGGTTTCGTAGAGTAAAAGGGAGTCTGTTATCCAGACCCTAAAGAAAAACCAATAAAGGATCCATCTTATGTCTAGAAAATAGTCTAGATGCCTCAGCTTTAGCCTGAAATTAAGTACTGTCCAGGGCTCCTTTTTATTTATTTTTAAATAAAAAATAAAAATAATAAAAGTAGTAAAGAACTCTTTTTTCAGGGACTAAAAGTTAGGCTTAGTAAAATGGTATAATATTCACTCTAAAGCAACGATCGAACGCCTTGCAAATAGCAGTTATCTCCCTTCCATTGACTGGCACCGTCTACTAACTCAACAAAATTGAGATTAGTCATAAAAATATCAATCTCATTAAAATGATATCATTATTTCCTCACAATGTTACACAGATTATAGCGCAGTGTAGCAGATAGATCATATTTGAATAATATTGTAAAAATATAAGCTGCTCATATCTTCAATTTTGGTAGAAATTGAGGAAGGGTCTTCATATTTTAAAAATGGACTGTATCACTTTAAATGCTTTTCATTACATCATACATTATAACATAAGGTGTATTGTCTGAGTATTTCATTTTTACCACCTTCTATATGTTTCTTTGTTGTCATCTCTTGGTTGAGTTCAAATGATTGTACTATATACGTATGTATAACCAGGGAATATTTTATTTGACATATATATGGATAGTTAGTAACAATCAAAAAACGTTTTCTGCTATTACAAGCCCGTATTTCAAGCACACTTTCTGTTGAAGAACTACTCGGCTTTCACATTAACATACTAAATTACATTAGTTCTATATATAATTCAAATAAATCATTTTACTGAATGTACGTATTAAATAATTCTTTCAGGTTGAATTTTACATTTGGCATTCATTTACTTTTCTAAGCTCGATCCAAAATAGTTTTAAATTTTATTTTCCAAAATAAGGGGTTTTGATGTCGTGTTGTTATTATTGTTTTATTTTGTCAAGTCTGATTATGTTTTCATTTTGTCCAAACTTTAGATTCCACTATAAGCAACATTATGAAATTCAAAGGGAAATAAGCAAATGGCATACACAAGCGCATGTAGCGAATCATTCAATCGAGAGAAGGCTTTATCTTCTTCACTTTCATTACAATAATAAGTTGTCAAAATTGTACATGACTAGCAATTTACCATTTCTGCATTTCCTTGAAGTGACAAACAAGTTTAATGTCATTAACGACGGAGATGCAGTATAACTCGAATACAATTCTCTCACCACAGAGGTAGATCATGTCATAAAATGTTGATTCATCCTCTGTACGAATTAGATCAAAGCAGCTCCCCCTAGCGGAGAAAAATGCATCACGATCGATTATTTAAGCAAATGACAACACCTCTCACATGGAAAGGAATGTTCATATCACAATGTCTTTGCCATGATGCAGATGATTTAAGGACAGTGTCGCTGAGTGCACAACTAACATTTATTGCATCCAATCAGGAAACTCCCGACATTCTAGCCCACTAACTCGGCTTATAAGAACAGAGGCTAGATCAACATTTCATGACTTGATCTCCCTCTGTTTGGAGAGAATGCACGGAATATGTAACACTTCACTCAATAATTTGTTTACCAAGTTTCAATCAATAATCATATCGCAGAGTGGCACAATGCTGTGATACAATGTAAGTCATGATACCAGTTTATGTGTTGGATTTGTTAATGTCACTTGCATCAAATACGTTTAGGTTATGGCAATGTAAACAAGAATTACAATTAGGATGATAAATCAAACAATAAGGTCTGAATTGATGTCTTGAAAAGTGGCTATATCACCCATGCACGCTCAAGGTTTGAAACGTGTCCCTGCGTCTGATATCAGGACTCTTTTTTTCTGATAATATTGATAATGAACAGGACGTTTCAGTGAATGGTTGCTATGGACAATGATGGTGTTGGGTGTAGGCACACACAAACCGTCACACTTTCAATATAGAGACTTTTTAATAACAGAACCTATTTCAAGCTCAAGATGATTATCAGAGGATACATCTTAGTTTTTACAATGATTCTGAAAGATGATCGCAAAAATAGTTCAGCTGCTCAATTTGCGCAATAATTCGAGTTACAAAATTGTAGAACAAAAAGTTCCCGTTTTTAAAAATCAAGGTTTCAATGTTAAGGAAACTGTGTCGGGATCATTATGATGAAATTTTAAAACATTCCAATTCGATTCCTTTACTTGTTAAAAGTAAACAGTGCTTGATCATCAAATTCAGATTTATTCGAGACTATTTGTACTACAACACACGCGGCCCCTGTGTACTGAGGAAGAACCCAGTTTACGAATCATCCTTGTTTAGATAACCTATTGGTCTAAGTTAACGATAAATATTTGATATACCAAAACGTTGAAGAATAAGCATATCATATCAGGCAAGAAATGATTCAACTGTACTTGTATATAATGTAAACCAGCTTGTGATATATGTAAATTAGCTTGATCCTGTTCCACTCTCTTGATAGATCAGGACCGTGCAATCCGTAGAAGTGCAATACTGCAGTAATCAAGATATCGTAGGCTTTGATCTGACCGATAATTCTCTAATCTCTATTCGAAGTCACAGGTGAAATTGTGTCGGCGATGTGACGTCAGGCTGCCTAGCGATGCGTGAAGCAATGCAATTTGTTGTCATACAAATAGTAGGAACTACAGGTTATCTCGTGCAAAGTCTGATATCTCACGGCGTAATCGACTAACTCGCTATATCAGCAAACAGTCACTGTTAGTATTCATAGTAACTGAGTATTGTGATTACTTATGCTGCGTCACCAAAACAAACATAATGTTGTACATTACAACCAAGCCACACAATCAGAAACACACAGTGGAGGCTATACTTATATTATATGCGATGTAGGTAATCTGTCGTCTACATCCACGTGAAAGTACACGAGCTTGGTGACAGGTGAGTTCATTTCTATCTTAGTTTGTGAATCAGGGTTGAATACGGGAAATATATATAGTAAGCAAAGTGTGTTCGATATACGTTAGTTAAACCATCAACTACTCAAGGAAGTGGTTGTCCTTTTACATATTATGATAATGATTTCAAATACAGCTGAATACAATTCAGAGACAATTCACCAGTGTATATTTAACGAATATAATGTCGACTCTACGTATATAATATAGTTGGTGACCAACATTTATGGGATCACATGATTATGCGTTAATCAGAACAATTGAACAGTATGACGGGATGGTATCATAGTATTCAGGTTTATAAAAAAATCACTTACATATTATGAAAGGAGCGTGCACACATAACTATATTATATTCATGAATATATTGCCACTGACTTTAACTTTAATGATGAGTGTACGAATTACCTTATCAATATACCTTACCCTTATAATACTTGTAGATAATAGTTTATCCATCCACTTCAAACTATGGTATATTTACATTTAATCATGTACACATCATTAATTTTTTCTCGATAAAACTCAATGTACATTCTATGAATCTTGCCAACTCTAACGTCGCATATTCATCTACGGCGTCGCATATTCATCTACGGAAACAGCGAATGATAATAAATATGATTTCGATAATCACAACATTTGTCATATTCCCAAGAAAACCAGTGATATAACAATCGTGATTAATGTCTAAAACATTCACATGCGGCACATGCGTCTAGTGTAATGATATGTTACAATATCCTCTCACACACCACTTCTTTGTGCTCCTTACAGTTCTAATTAGACGGTATAGCTATCCTTGGTGGAGAGGCGGTGAAATGGTATATTGTGACTTGCATCAGATACGCACTATAGAATTACATTCGTCTCTCTGTGTTCCATAGTTTATAAGGTACTTTATGGAAATGTCACATCTTATGAATACTTTTTAAAATGACTTCAGAGTCGTCAGTGATCAGGATATAGCAACGTCCATCATGTACCTGTATAACTCCTGGATTTATATCGAATATAAACGTTACACGCTAACGTTATGGCACAGGACATACGCTCATGGTCAAAAACGCGCTAGAAATGAAAGGATTTTTTTTCAGTATCAAAAGGGAAGAAAAACGCTTCTCTGTCTGGTTTAAGGTGCTTGTGGAACAATAAAGGGAAATCCGAGGCTTTCACGAGGTGAATAGTCTATTTTATAGCTAACAGCGGTGACAAAAAAATTCTCAACCTTTGCTTTTGAATTTAGCTTTTGACTCACTTAGATGATTCAGGTATGAAATGTTCATGGTTTATCTCCTTTAATGCATGTGCTTTAAGTTTCCTGGCCTTTCACATGGTTGTGAAACGAGACAAATACTTTTTATGACTTTGGGAGAATTTCAAAGGAGGATATATGTTTAACCCATGTGTATGCAGTCACAATGTTAAAATTAGATTTAAGCAGACACGAATCGTAGGAAAAAAGTCGATGTTGAAATATGTGTCTATAGAGTTTCTCTTCAGTTTTTTTTCACAGAGCTAACTATTAAAAGTTTTTATATTTTTATATCTTCAATTTTTCACAGATAATTGTTTGTTTGTGCTTAATGTATTATTTTGATAGTGGGAAAAATCTCATTAAACAAACTAATCATCCATAGTCAGAGAACAAATTATAAAGATTCACATAAAGCTCATTGGTGGCAATTTTTGTGTGAACACCTTAAATTCAGTTTGTGTACGAAAACGGAATCGCATGTCTGAACTTTACATTATATATTTGATTTGTTACTGCTTCATTTAGTTTAAATACATTTTCGTTCAATTGGAACAATTCATTTTCATTTTCCTGACATCATCTTATATTCCCCCTTAAACGTGCTACTGCCCCTTTAACATATCAACATTTGGAAATGTTTTAACTGTTTTTGATCACTCATGAATGACACTATCGGATAATCGCACCTGATTTGAACTAAGTGTAAATGCTAAAGTAAGAAATAAACAAATGTTCGTGAACGACAGACCATCACTAACTTATCATTCTACGTTTACACCAGTCCACATATGGTCAGGATTGTATCGTTCTGACTCGAACCAAATATCATAGTAGATCTCTGATATCTGGCACTTTTGTTTATTTATCCCCTCCCCCCCCCCCCCTCTAGTTAACATTTGTAAAATTCAATATCCGACCGCTTCAGTGAAGTCTTGCTACGAATAATTGACGATCTATAACGAAGGTTTACGTTCATAACTATTTCACACGCCTTGAGACTTTCATTACGATCTGTTACCCTTTGTCGTCTTTTCTTTGGCAAGGAATATATAAAAAATAATACGATTGTTATGATTAGTGTAGGTAGGCAGATATCAGAGCGTTTCGTGTCACAATGCAGGGAGTCCAAAGGGGAATAAATACATTAATTTATTATATGATCAGCGATGAAATACTGGGTTTTATCAGTGAAATAAACTGTCTATCAGGCAACAGTGACGATATTTTATATTTTCACTGTGACCAGTGACGATATAATATATCGTCACTGGTCAGGTGCCGGAACTACTTTCAGCTATTTGAACAAATTTTGACAACTTTGCAGTTATAAAGTAATTTTAATTGCATATTTCAATAAAAATCATATAATACATAGAATACATAATGTAGTTTTCCAAATACCAGGTTTATTTCATCTCGTGACATGGGTAAAGTTGATATTTCACTCGTGGCTTCCCATGACACTCGATGAAATAAACCTGGTATTTGGAAAACTACATTAAGTATCCTCTATTTATGCAATTGTGACGGCCCTCGGGCTGATATGAGGTATGATATGAACAATGACATGGTATAGCCTCTAATTATTACCTACGAGGGCAGTTATATCGAGGTTCATATTTTTCATATGTTGCCCTAGGGCAAAATATCATTTTCATTGTGACGTCATATTATAAACAATGCTTTGACGACACGGTTCACCTATGACGTCACAATCTATACGGTCCGGGGGCGGCTTGTCCGCCTTTGCTGAGAAGTAGGTTTTAAATATTTCTTTTATTTTGGGACTAAGGTAATAAACAGAATATTTTATACATACTATGTTTAGGACACTCGTGCCTAATTATCAGTATATCCCTCGCTCTCGCTCGGGAAATACTCATGAATATTTAGCCACTCGTGTCGTTAATATAGTATGTCATGGATACTCATATAATATCTTTTGTTTCAATTCTGCTATACAATGTATATAAGGAAGACATAGAGGATCTTATAGGAGTGTCCATGACATGACAAAAGTTCGAAAAGAATGAGAACTAGCTTATGATACCACACATATAAAATGATTCTTGAGTTGAATAAATTCGTTTTTCTCGTCGGTGATGTCTTCTCTCGATCGGGGATTTCCTATATTGTTTATGAGGTATCCGGGTTTGACATAATAACCTTCAAGACGGTCTTACTTTTGGAAGTCAGGGCATTATTTTCAAATATAAGACCTACTCGGAAGGATTTTTATATAATTCAAATATGAAACCTTTACCTAACAGGCAATGTCAAAGGTTTTTGTATTTCAAGTGTAAAATCTTTTGACAAATACCTCCATAGTTGAATACTTTCAATGAGGTTTCGAATCGACAACCCTTTAACCCGTAAGCAAGCACTCGAACCACTATAACGGGCCAGACAATAATGTAGGCTCGTTATTTCAGATTGTTTTCGTGGTCCTTATACAGCATTTTGATATCCGACTACACTTGAATACACTTTTAAATACAAACAAACACTGATCATGAATATCTATAGCGTTAATATTTTTTCTTGTGATTAATCTTAACGACTGCAATGCGATATCAACCACGTGACATGTCCATTGATATTTGTACAACTTTAGGATTCAAATAATGCTGTGCACGTGCATTTTGTGCTTTAACATTTACAAAGGTCACATACAATGCTCGTGTCTGCGGAAATGCGTTTCAGTTGCAGTAGAATTAAGTTAACGTAAGCGAAATTGAATCGTTATTTGATGAAAACCTGAATGTTAAGACAACTGTGACGAGCAAACATCATTGAAATTAGGCATTTTTTCTGACCAGTCTAGAAATTCGAACACAATTGCTAGAGGTATGACAAGTAGTTACGGTTGTTAGTTACTTTGTGATAACGGTAGATTGAGCACTCGAACTCGGTTATGTTTGGATTTCCAAAACTTTTGAAAGAAAGCTTCAGGAAAAGAAGACATAAAGCCCACTACCGACTCAGCTTTCTTTCTCAAAGTTTTGAAATTCAAAAGCATAACCTCGATCTCGTGTATTTCCATAACATAATCACTTAAGAAAGACCATCATATTAACTCAGGAATGACTGAAATATGATTTTCTGTCAATAAGGATGTGGAAACCTACCTACTAAGAATCATAAATCAAAACCATATTAACTAGCCCCATGCAAGCGAGGTAACAAAGCTATGACGAGAGCGACAACAGTCCGTCTACTAACTACCTCTCCTAACCGTGTTAATGTGACACCTATAAACGACTGAGGGACCAGGTGCAATGGTCTTGTTTGCTTATAAACACCTTATCTACTGTTATAGATGCTTGTAAATATCGCTCTTCCAACCCGTTGCTATGACGACTTGTAAATAAGTTAGCACTGATAAGAGTTACAGAACACGCGTGTATTATGTGACGTATTAAAGCAGCGGTCGTGTCTTGTACGACAGTCATTATCAAGCGGGAGTTATAAAAGTATATAGGTTTCACACTTTACAAAATAAACAACATGACACGTGATTAACGATCATATATTAGGATTTTAGATAAGCGCATTTTCATTAACTAATTTTGACATAACTTTTTATAAGTGAAATTATTTCTTTGCAAAGGGGCATGTTGATAATATGAACTTAACAAGACAATGACTTAATCTTAGGTACCTTTTCACCTTATGGAAGAAAAGAGACATCGACGAAGATGTGCTTATTGGTTGTTAACTTAAAACAAAAGGTAATAAAATAAAATCTCCAAAGACCATTAACTTAATCAATATTGATTCATATTGATTTCATGAAGTTAATGTAATCTGAATGTCACATGAGAACATGTTCATATGTGAAAATAATCATATGTTAGAATAATTGTAGAACATATTCCACAAAGTTAACTTTTCATGCTTCTTAAAAGGAAGCCGCCTTTCGTCTTTGAGGTGAGAACGTCCACAAAACAATCTTAACATTAAGTAACATAGCCTTTTCAAGCAATGTTCGCATGTTCAATGTCTTCTCGTGTAGTGTCAGTATAAGGGGCGTTGTTCCGTATTTCTCAAATACTTCCGTCACACTTGGTTGGATATGTACACAGATGAATAGAATCAAAGAAGACAAGGTTAGTCAGCGCGGTACAAGCATGTGAATATAACACGTGAACAAACACACCCGGCAGACCTTGTAACACATTTCCGGGTGGTTGCTATGTACTCGAATATTCAGCATACGTTACTACAGGAAACAGCCGCTCTTATCTCACCTGTAGTGAGGTAACTGTAGTGACAGGTGATATATGACAGGAAACATTAGTTCTACCACTCTTCCTTGTAGTGCTATAATGCTTGGAAAGGTTTATTGAGACCCCAAATAGGGAATCTTTCAAATCGTGAAAAATCATCATATATCTTATTATCATCAATCAAAAAATCATACTCCTAACAAAATTAGCCTAAGGTTATGGTATCCTTATGGTTATTCTGCCAACATATGACAGGAAACATTAGTTCTACCATTCTTCCTTGTAGTGCTCTTATGCTTTGAAAGGTTTACTGAGACCCCAAATAAGGAATCTTTCAAATCGTGAAAAATCATCATATATCCAATTATCATCAGTCAAAAAATCCGTGTAGTTCCACCACTCTTCCTTGTAGTTCTATTATGCTTTTGAAGGTTTATTGAGACCCAAATAAGGAATCTTTTAAATCGTGGAAAATCATCGTTTATCTAATTATGACCAATTAAAAAATTATGTTCCTTACAAAAAACTAAGCAACATTTAACATTTGAACATTTGAATCTTTTGCATGATATTTGTTGATTGTGGTGTTCAAGAAATCTTTTCAATGACCAGATTCAAGGTTATGTATCCTTATAGTTATTCTGCCTTGATTTTTTCCTAATGTATATGGCAACATAGAATGGGAGCATATTTTCCTGAAAAAATATTCTTGATGGTTATTTTTTTGTGAGGAGTTACACAATTATACAATTCAATTAAATTCCGATTAAGATCATATGTAACATGAAATATAATTTCTATCACTTACATGATTGATCTTTTGTCGGTAATAAAAGCTACCAATTCCCTATGATGTATCTAAATGCGACCAGATATATCCATCTATAATCTCAGTGCACTCCATAATCTCATCAAGCTCATGAAATAGATCCTCAAATCGATTTCCAAGGAATATTCGATTCGCGTAAACAAGCGGCCAACTTAGAATTTAGTTATTTTAGGAGGACAAAATAGATCTCTGCGGCGTCGCCTACTGAAGTAGCTTGAAAACAGCTTGAAGAATCTCTTAGCTTGTGACAACTGAGTCTCTATACATTTACTGGCTTATGTAAAGCTTCCGTACAAGGTGACAGACATATTAAATTGGATCAACACATCATTCATGTAAACTGAGGTTTGCTGTTGAAGAAAGGTTGATCCTTAATAAGGGAACACAGACGCGTCGTTATCTTCTATGGATAAAAGAGTGCGTCAACGTCATACGGTTCACGGTAAGTGTACCACGATGACGCTGTATCCAATATGAACATATCAAATGGATTCACCTTACCGACATATCATGTTATAATTGATTTGGATTCCGGAATAGATATTTGAAATGAACGGAAAAACATTACATTTATCTTTTTCTTCTTTCTTTACGGAAGTACTTGTGAAATATTCTGAAAATAGGAATTTGCTTTGCAATGACGCAGGTACAGGAACTTGGTGATTCCATCAAACTAGCCATATATGCTAATAGCCCAGCGGATAAGTGAAATAATTGTGCACATCGTGATGCAAGCATGAACTTTGGCATGATTGTAGTTTATACCTGTCTTATAACATACAGATCGAGAGACCTCGCAAATTTTTCATATTTTTCATTTCTTTGGTAAAAAAGTTTTAAAAAGTGATGTTTTTTTCAATTATGTTCCTCTAAAAAAAAAATTCTGAACCCCAAAATACCTTCTTATAATAATACCATTGTTGGAAATTCAAAGCTGATCATTTTTCATTATATACATGTATTTCTATCTTTAACGGTTAGGTCTACAGAAGTCATAACACTAAAACTAGGACTGCCGCAACAGTATTTAGGTCTTCAAGACTCTGCTTGAAATACAAACAAATGGTTTGTCATCAATTTTCATCCAGTCTTTTTGAAACTAGTAGATAATAAAAGAATATCCACATTATATTTGAATTTAATGGGTTTCATTGAAATTAGGGCTGTTAAATGTATTTTTTTGGTTAATCCCTGATGAGATGCCAACAACTAAATAGCGCTAATTGGATCTGGCATGGACGTTTAACTTTGAGGCTTGGGCAACTTTTCGAAAGGCATCATTAAGTTGCTAAGAATTTAAGTTTGTTTAAGATGTTAATGAAAATTAATGTTTTTAAAATAAAGCAGCAGATATGTCATGGTTGCTACCCTCTTACTGATCAACAGCAATATATTGAGAGTGTTGAAGAAAATGTATGTTTAAGCTTTTTATGTAATATAGGTTTGAAGCTTTTATAACTTCTAAATTATGTTCATATCATATGAACTTAATTGAATATTTTTGGAGGATAACATTTTCACTAATGAAGTTGTTCTTATGCTGGAGGTGACATAAATGTATACATATTACAGTTGCTTATTTAGTTCAGGAGCCATTTGTCCTGTAGCATAGTTCAAGAAATCAATTTGATAGACATTACCTGCAATCTCTTATGGTGTGAACAGTTAACCAGTATACAACTATTTAATATTTATAGTGGACAAATTTTCAGAATGTTAGAGCTTTTTATTCATGAGAAATAATGAGAAATAAAAACGACGAAAAAATAATTTTAACTTCTAGCCTTCATGTGCCTTATAAGGGGACCCAAAGTAACCAAATCTACACTCATAATCTGCCTAAGCTAAGCAATCTTTAAGCAAGCCTACCATGGTAGTTGTGTTTAGTACGTTGAGAGAAAAATGGTCAAAAAAGCAACTTATCACCCGTTATTTAAGAAATAATATTTATGAGAGATTTCTTATACTTTTAAAATTTGGAGGTATTCTTGGGCATAAGTTTCTGGATGTTTTTATTTTGTTGATTAAAAAGTTTTTTAGGGCATGGTCTCTGTGTTCCTTATGCCATGCCATGATAATTGCCAAAATTTATTGTTCTTGAAAAGGCAATTTTCAATGCCTTTTATATTCATAAAGTGCTAGACCGTTTGGTACCTTAAAATTATCTTCTCTTATCTGCTCGTAAATGAACAATTATATCATATTTTAGCGTTTTGAAAGGCATTGTCTGTCGGGCATAATCTTGACTCACATCCAAATAACAGACTAATCTATTTTCATTGCCTAAATTCCCTATGGTTTAAATCAAAGAATACAACTATTTCTGACATGCATAAATATTAAGAAATGTTTGGTGTTACAGTTTGTCAGTTTGTCATACATTGAACTATTGTCCTTTTATTTGAGTAGCCTGATGTTGAATCTAAAAGTGTTAAAAAGGGCAATGTTACTTAAATTAGAAAGCAAAAATATTTTCGAAATGGTCGTCAGACTATTAAAAGTAATACCCGATCATCTTACACACACCATTATTTCATTGTAAGTTGATTTTAGCAATGTATCATCACATGTACTTGCATGTGGCAGTATCTTCCACATTTGCAAAGACTTAAAAGACTTGCTTTGACATACTTGTTATATCATCTTAAAGCTGCCAACTCTTGTTGTTCAAGCTCTCCAGCAGAGTCACCGTAAACCCTATTTGGAAGGTTGGTAGTTCACCACATCATATTGAGTATACTTCTCAAAAATGAATTCAACTGCCCTGGTTTGTTTTTTCAAACTTAAAAAATAATGATATGCTTGTTTTAAATAGATGCCTCTCGGAAAGTTGCCCAAGCCTCAAAGTTAAACGTCCATGCCAGACCCAATTAGCGCTATTTAGTTGTTGGCATCTCATCAGGGATTAACCAAAACAATACATTAAACAGCCCTAGTTTGCATATTAAACTCAATGAAACCCATTAAATTCAAATATAATGTGGATATTCTTTTATTATCTACTAGTTTCAAAAAGACTGGATGAAAATTGATGACAAACCATTGGTTTGTAGTTCAAGCAGAGTCTTGAAGACCTAAATACTGTTGCGGCAGTCCTAGTTTTAGTGTTATGACTTCTGTAGACCTAACCGTTAAAGATAGAAATACATGTATATAATGAAAAATGATCAGCTTTGAATTTCCAACAATGTTATTTATGATAAGAAGGTATTTTAGGGTTCAGAAATTTTTTTTAAGGAAAATAAGTGAAAATTTTTTACTTTTTTTTCACTTTTTTACCAAAAAAAAGAAGAAAAATATGAAAAATTTGCGAGGCCTCTCGATCTGTATGTTATAAGACAGGTATAAACTACAATCATGCCAAATTTCATGCTTGCATCACGATAAGCTAAAAAATTGCACTTATCCGCTGGGCTATAAAGGGTGCGTATATATAAATGTCTCAAAATAAATATTAAAAATAGAAAGACACATTTACAGAATATTACTTTAATTTTTTCTCGAAATTTGTACATGCGAAAATCATATAATATAGAAAAAATCAACATTGATGACATAACCAGATCCGTTGCTGTGATTTCATATACATGCAGACAGATTTATTTATTTATCAAATACTTGGGTCGCTGACAATGGGACAATGATAACGAAAGACAAGGAATTTCTTAAAGGAAGTGTACGTCGCAGTGATTTCCTTCATACTCAGAGTTATATGTTTAATTTAACTGACTGAGTTTACACTGAATTCCAGAAGTGTAAGGAAAAAAGTTCAATTTTATTCATAATTCAAATGTTCTAACATTAAAAATCGTAAAAGGTGATAAATTCAAAGTTTATTCGAATATAGAATAAGTTATATTACATTGCTTTGTAATATTCCGATTATCTATTAAACTGTTTCCGTATGTTCAGCAACACAGCAGGTTATCTAAATGATGTAGGATATCAGGAATTTGTCAATCAAATTTGATAATTAAATTAAATTTATCGAAATTGCCAAGTTTATGAAACATCAAAAAATATTTAAAATGGATTCAAAACATTAAAATCAAAAGTATGACTTCATATATAAAAGTCATAATTACTCCCTCGGAACTACGACTACAAACGTTCTTAATAAAAGTGTAAGTGTACCAAAGTAAAACTGTACTGTGGTTAACCGCCGTAAGGTGAGTTATACACTTCACCCTAATCTCCCCACCACATACAGGTGTGTCAACTACCTGGTGTTGTCAGGTAACCCAAGATGTCCCCTTGATACGCTGATAACCGTGCATAAATCACGAGGAAATGATGTGCGGAGTAGCGGAGACGAAATTTTCTACTCGTGGTGCGTCCGGTTTTCTTCATGAGACAAAGCTTAATGCATTCTCTCCACACAGGGGCAGATCAAGTCATGAAATGTTGATACAGCCTCTCAGTTCTATTACGCCGACTTTGGGAATGGGATATGCCTGATTGGAGGCAATCAAAGATAGTTGTGCAATCAGCAACGCTGTTCCAAAATCATCGTTTAAGCTACTAAATCATGGCAAAAGCATTGCGATATAAACCATGCGAGAAGCATTGTCATTTGATAAAGAAATTCAAAGGGGAAACTGCCGGAAACTACGGCTTTCGGCGTAATAGAACAGAGGTTGTATCAACATTTCATGACTTGATCTGCCTCCGTGGGGAGAGAATGAGCTTAAAGCAGTGGGTAAACAAATAATTTCAGAATCGATTGAGTGGAGATGAATGGATAAGTTAATAAATCAACAGTTTCGTGGCATAAAGGGAAATACATCATGGATGAATTGGGATTGTTTAAATGAATGAATAATAGATCATAAATGTAATACACACCGGCAGATGATCGTTAGAATGAGAACATATGGTCTAGTATAGAGTGAAACTACTGCTTTTCGTAGAGAGATTTCACGCTTCAATTGTTCTGAGAGTCTTGCTGCTTCATGGATGGATGGCTGTAGTGACAGGGTTTAATGGATCACTTACAAACAATAGATTGTGTTCACCAATATGCACACGTGTATCAGCACTCTCATGTACATTGTATTTAGCGCCCCTTATATACGTACATGTATCTGATAACAACGCCATGACTTCATTGATAATGAATGAATTTCATTGACTATCATTACCAGTTATACTTTTGTGTGTGTCTATCTTACATCCTTTCTTTTGACTCTCTAATAAAAGTAAAGTTTTCATACGCTTCGACATATACTGCTTAAACCATAAAGAAGAAACATTTTCTTTCGATAATCAAATCCCAAATAACATGACAAGGGCAGAGAGGCGTCACAGTGACGTTGTCAACCTTCCCCCAATTTCTCTAAAAAATACTTTTCTTAATTACCTATACCTAGTATCTATTAAATGATTCCATTTGTGATAAGTAATGGGAAACAAATAAGTACCGTATTTCAATAATATAACTTTTTAAATTTTGAGATACCTTTATTAAATTGGTTCATAAGATCGTACAATCATTGTACATTTATAACAACAAATGGTATTCTGTAAAACTTAGCATACATATATATATATGCTGTGCCAAGGTAAAGGTCACGAGGTCAAAAAGTATGACCTCATCTGAAAAGTCTTATCATAGTTGATGTATATGTGAAATATCAAAGGTCTACCCCTAAACAATCGATAGTTGAAGTTTTTTGTGAGAAACAGATAGACAGAATGACAGACGGACAGGGCAAAACAATATACCCCCGGAATATCCGATTCGGGGCATACAAATAAATACTTTGCAGATTGTTTGGAATGCCTATATTAAAATTAAAAAAATCAAAGAAAACTTATTTCCTCAGATTATGTTTTATTTCAAAAGTAGAGTATAAAGTTCACTTATTATTGTTTCTCATAACGTTTTGCAGGATTGTTGAATCGGATGTCTTAACATTGTGTGTGAATAATTGTAAAACGTATATATTGGTAAAAGTCTAAAATGTGTAACACCAGCTAGAAGTTAAAGCGAGCAGTAACGTTATATGACTGCATTAGAGACAACAACATTGTAGCATGTAATTTCTTACTTCAATATCTACCATACAGAATCAACGTGTAGTTAAGATGTTTGATCGACCTAGGTTCCTTTCCTTTATTACAAACTCAAGCAACACGATTAGCTTGTAAATGTGTGGACGAGTCAGGAACTACCAGTTAAACAGGAGCAGACACTCTAAGCATGTGATAACAGACTCTTCATTGGCATCGGAGTAATCACTTGATCAGTGTTGGATAATGATCTAATCTCCAGCTCAGTGAAGACTGTTTATGAAGACCGTTGAAGAGAGATTGTCACTGTACAAATAAAGAGACTGGTGATATCTAGACCAATGAACGTGAAGAGAAAACTTGTCTCAAGACCAGTGAATAGATCCGTCGTCGAGCGTAAGAGACAGACATGTCTCTAAGTTCAGTCTAATGGTCTCTCTTCAACCCAGGCCAGTGATGAAACACAATATCTTTCTGACCGTGACAAATACAGGATCTATCGGCAGTCCATGCAAGTGAAGAGACAAAATCTATATTCACTTCATGCAAGGAGAGAGACAGACTCTTTATTCAGCCCATGCAAGTGACGAGACATATTCTTTATTCAACCCATGTAGGTGAAGAGATAAATCTTTATTTGGTGAAGAGACACATTCTCATTCAGCCCATGCAAGTGAATAGACAAGATCTTTATTCAGCCCATGCAAGTGAATAGACACAATCTTTATTCAGCCCATGCAAGTGAATAGACACAATCTTTATTCAGCCCATGCAAGTGAATAGACAAGATCTTTATTCAGCCCATGCAAGTGAATAGACAAGATCTTTATTCAGCCCATGCAAGTGAATAGACACAATCTTTATTCAGCCCATGCAAGTGAATAGACAAGATCTTTATTCAGCCCATGCAAGTGAATAGACAAGATCTTTATTCAGCCCATGCAAGTGAATAGACACAATCTTTATTCAGCCCATGCACGTGAAGAGACAAAATCTTTATTCACCCCATGCAAGTGAAGAGACAAAATCTTTATTCAGCCCATGCAAGCGAAGAGACAAAATCTTTATTCAGCCCATGCAAGCGAAGAGGCAAAATCTTTATTCATCCCATGCAAGTGAAGAGACAGAACATTCTTTATTCAGTCAAGGCCAGTGAAGACACAGTATCTGATGAAGAGTCAGGATCTATCACAACTCTCGACCAATGAAGACAGAGTCTGTCTTCAGTCCACTGAACAGAGTGACACTTATCAGCGAACTCTGCAGTGACGCTTAGTAACAGTTTCACCACAAGTGGGACTGTTGATCCCGAGCCGTGTGTTCCCGCATTGAGCCGACTGGGATATAGACAGGCCCAGCGAGCTGGATTAACTGATATACACATACGGAAGTGAGCGAGCAGCACACTAACACTCGCTATCACGGGTCATCTCGATCAGAGCTCGCCCAGCCAGACCCACACCGGTTACCGCCCGTTCCGTAACACTTTATTACCTGATGGGCTTTTAATAGGCTCTCCGTGTCGCAGATGGGAAACCGCTTATCAAGGCTGCCTCTCATGTTGTATCAACCGTGAGTACGGTTTTGCCGCGAAAAGACAAACTGTTTGCATTTGGGAAGATCCTGAAGACAAGACTGGAACTAGTGTATGTTGGCTGGATACTGCGCACACGGTCGATGTTTGCTATCGATTGGGATCTATACGGACTACAAGGATTAACTCAATGGCTTCTATTCAGTCAAAGTATTGCTAATTGTGTCCCGTTGCCTGACTTGCCCTGTGTAAGTAGTCCACAACGAGACCCGACATTATTCAGGCCGCTTCACTACCCTACTCCACGATGCATATGTGTCGGACAATCTGCTAGCAGTACAGCAGCACAGAGAGTACATCTACACAGACAGCGGGACGTACTGGCCGAGGATACCATCTTACAGTCACACGGAGTACCTAGAGTCGGGTGCGAGAAACACGTGCTTCAGACGAGAGGTAGGTCGGGTGAGGGAAGACGAGAGGGTGTGAGTGCGGGGAGGGGAGGGTGTAGTGTAGTTGCCACCGCCTCATCGTCGTGCATCTACGTGCTGTATCCAGCGTGCGTCCTGTAATCGGTGTAAATGTGCCAATCAATAATCAAAGCGTATGTTTGAATACACGTTTATATGCATATACTTCGATTTTTTATCTGAAGGTAAAGAAGTATATACACAAATCAGCAAGGGGAGGGAGGGGGAAGAAGTCAAGGTGAGGAATGAAAGCTAGCTGTCCCGCACAGTGATTTGATGAAGGATGTTTGATGTGATGACTGTTTATCAAATCTGTGATCATCCGAGACGGCACCATGTGTGCTTATAGGACATATTAGATTCTGAAGACATCTAAAACATTCATTGTCCTTCATTTCTCGGAACTCGCCGACACCGATGTGTTTGGTGACATCCACTGTAACTAACATATGTAGACGTGTAGTGACTATCGATACGAATAGTTGGTTACAGTGAGATCGATGAGGTTGATGTGCCATCGTACCTTAGCATAACCAACCATGCACACAATACGAATACATCCGTAGCCAGAATACAAGTTCCATTATTTAAAGGAGTTTGAGGTTCACTAACATGGGACAAATATTCGAAAAGATT
This sequence comes from Steromphala cineraria, assembly GCA_916613615.1. Lineage (NCBI taxonomy): Eukaryota > Metazoa > Mollusca > Gastropoda > Trochida > Trochidae > Steromphala > Steromphala cineraria. The sequence continues at coordinate 73,081,718 of OU744724.1, read as the reverse complement.
TCAAGGAGAGTCGATACTTTTCTGCCATTTTACCATCATCTATGGATGGGCAATATACTGCTATTACTGTATGTCATGTTGTTTAAACAACTTCCTCGAACAAAAAGCTGAACATATCTATATTCTGTTATACTTCATGTAGAAAGCAACTTCACAAAAACATCGCGTGCAGATTGATAATAAGTTCTGCATGCAGACCAGACGTCGATCATATGTAGATATATTTAGAAAGACTGTCGTTAAGTATGTGAGGCAAGCAATATTGACACACATTTGTTATAGAGATCACGGTATGTAAACGTTGATAGAATCCGGCCCTCTTTTGCTGTGATACTGGACATCAAGGAAATGCGTAATTGTCGTAATATATTTTGTAATATATACTCTTGCTAAATATTTTCACCTGACTCAGGAGGAAATAATGAGATTGCGTAATTACCACTCGTGACCTCTTCTAACAGACTCTGATCACGAAGAACATTGGTACAGGTAATGCTTAACTTTGGAGTGGACATTAGCGATTGTATCTTCGTGATATCTGCCCTAATGAATATGACTTATCATAAATCCTAATCACCTGAAAGTGATGAAACTGCAACATCTTACTAGTCTGAAGGTTTAAAAGTTTGGAGTAACAGATACATGTTTCACCTTCGTTTCTTTGGTATCAAATTTAACAAGTCAGAGCGCTATGATTGTGATAGTTATTAACTATCAGCCAGATGTTGTATATATCACTTACTTGGAATACTCAGATAAGATCATGTTTACAACAATATAATTCTGTCCTCTTTACAAATTTACAAGATTTCTTTAGACTTATAAGATACACCGTTTCCAGTGATTCGTTCACTGCCAATACATCAGGCCATGTATAATTATAAGCATTTACTGGAACAGCCAACCTTTTCTCGAGCATTCTCGAAAATTAAGCAAACATCATTCCAAAATAAAAATAACGAAATACGAAGCACACTTATTGACAAGAGTTTAAGTATAAGACGCACTACAGTGCCAGTATTCTATAATACCACCTTGTAAGGAGCCGTTTGTCTGAGGAGTCGATTAATCAACCCGAGTTAGACGTGTCCCCATCAAATGTAGCAATATTCTTCAAACTACACAAACGGTTCTAATCACTGCTGTGAAGGAACCTACTTTCTTCTATACCACTGAGATAAGTTTAATATCAGATTGAGAAAGCCAAATATCGTGATTTAGTGCTTAGATAATTTTTGATTTATTTTACACAGATATGTTTTGAATTACAGGGACATTTCATAAGTTACAGATATGAGTGAGAGATATCATGAATAACATATATATTTATGCAATACATAGATATTATCATCACAGATTTACTTTATGAAAAAAGGATATATAGCTTATGAAATACAGGTACAAATGTATATCTTATGAATTCATAAGATACTATAGTGAGTTACAGATATATCTAATAAATTAAAGAGACAGTATCGTTGATAAAAGATACAATCATGAATTCCAGAAATATAGATATAACATATATTTGATGAAATGAATCTATTATCAATTGTAAGAGGTATATCTTATAAACTATAGAGATAAGATCATTAATTCTAGAGATATCTTATAACACAGACATTTTATGATTTATTGATATATCTATATGAATTACCGAAGTTTCTCATATATTAAAAATATATCTAATGAATAATATAGATATCTGCATGAGCGACACTTATTTTGGCCGAGATCTTCAAAATCTTTTCGAAAACCCTGCGTCATTTTCTAAAATTGCCGCAGGATGCGCACTTGTTTGAAATATCGTATGAATGTGTAAACTATATCAGATACCATGATGAAAGAAATACTCTGAAATCATGTACACACTCAAACCTTTCTTCTAAATATTACTTCAGTTTAATAAAAGCTAGTAGGATGTAATAAAAATATAATTGTCATCTTGATAGGAGATTGTTTTATAATCGTATACGCAAGTAAATTTATTCGATCAGATTTTGATCATAAGGTGTAAAATCGATAAACAGCCCATACAATGTAGCTGTTTATTCGACTTTAAACTGACGTCTACTCCGTAAAACATTAAACACTTTATTTACAACTGATTCTTAAAGAATTGATATTTTCAAATATCTTTTCACCAAAAACTGCTAGTAACATTTATAAATAGAAGTTAAGGTAAAATTAATATGAAAGGATTACAAACAACAGTCAGTGAGTCCGACTGCATGATTGAATAGTTCTCTATTTGCTTCAGTTAAAACTCAGCTTGTGTCCGAGGTCTTTGCAGGAAACTACGTCATTGGTTAATGTGAAATTAAGGATTTCGAAATAGCATTCAACTGCATACAAATATAGCATACTTATTTAGAAACGTATTTAAAAGCTAGGATACACAAATTGATAGGGATGAATAAAGAGTCATGACTATTTGAAATCATCGGTTTTACAGTCTACCTCAAGTACGTGTACATACATTCTTAGGTAAATAGTATTCGCTGTACGGACTTTGTTCTTAATAGGGAAAATATAGAACATTATCCAAATGACTAGTTAAGCCACGATTTTCATTACTGATATGTCGCTTTATAAATTTGAAATGCATTTACATTGTCAACATTTGAAAAAACGTTTTTTGATAATTTTATACTTTAAAATTTTCACTGATAATTTTACGTTAATGCTAAATGTATTATTTTGATAGTGTCAAATATCCCATAACACAAACCAATTATCCTTAGTCAGGGGACAAAGTATGAAGATTCACCTAAAATCCATGGGCGGCCATTTAGTGTGAACACCTTTTATTCATTTTGGGTAAGAAAAAGGAATCTCATGGCTAAACTTTACATTATATATTTGAATTATAACTGCTCCATTTAGTTTAAATGCATTGTCTTTCAATTGGAACCATAAATTTTAGTTTTCCTGACATCACCTTATATTGCCCTTAAAACGTGATACTGCCCCTTTAAGAGTCAAACCTATATTTCTCCATAACATTCCCATTGAAACAGGGCTATTGGGTGGCTGCGGGGTGGTTCCATCTAAACGAATGTTTCACAAAGAGTTGCTGGCAGATAAAGAGCGAGAAACGTGTCCTTGGAACCTGTAGACTAACATTTAGTCTCAGAAACATTTTAAAAATATTGACAACATTTTTAAACAATTCATGTATTATAACAAAATGGAGCCCAGAAGAAATCTAGAGCTGAGAGATATAGAATTTCTATACTTTTTTGGACTGGGTTTGTCGTCAATTGAATACTTTTGCTTTAGGGTCTGGATGACATGATTGCCATGGTCTCCATTGCCACTGTTCGGACTTTGTATGTTTGAAGGATGTTCCTTAGCAAAACTTTATAGTGATGATACTTAAAGTTTCACAGACTCTATGTCTTAAAGTATTGTTAAGATATTTTGGGAATTGGAGGAATCTGTCTTACTTGTTAAGAAATTCTTGATTTATATCTTGGGACAAGTGTTCCTTTAGATATAATGAGCTGAGCTGAAATATCATTTTGTAACTTATTTGATGTGTATTTTAACTGATATTAGATATATACAAACTGTTTTATTTTTTTATTTTCTAATAATTCTATATCTGTAGCGTCATCTGCTGAAAGCGATGGAGCTGATATTGATGAGCTTGGGATCGTCATCTTACCATTGATTAGTTTAATGATCTCATTACATTCAAGTGAAAGAATTAAATAGTTGATTTGATCAGTCGGCGTTAGAGAAAACGTTGAGAACTTGAGATGCTGATATCGGATATCCGTGTCGTGTATCAAACGGTATACTTGAAGGGAAATATGTTAGCATCTCTAACGTTATGAGCTCCTCTCTATTCGGTGTAAGGATACTAATCTGATCAAATAAATCTCTTGTTTAAATAAACTTAGTCTAAGTGCAGTCCGATTCCAGCATTTTACATGTATCACATTATTTTCTTTTGTTGATATTTTACATCAAAGAGCAACTTTTGTCTAGGCAAAACAAATGCAAAAAGCGATTCAAAACGTTTATGACTGAAATTGCAAGCTCTGGTACTTCTTTATTATCAGACGATATATCCAGCGTAATCAAGTAGCTGGAATCTGGAGATGGATCACAGACACACTTTTGTGAACCTCCACTCACTATTCAAGCCATTACTTTCATAGCATATTAGTGGCAGTGATTCAGTTATAAATTATTACCTTACCTCAGCCAACTATTTGAGTCATTGTTTCATATCATATCTGTGACAATCATTAGTCTCATTACCTTAACTCAGGCAACTAGTCAAGTCATTACTTTCATAGCATATTAGTGACAATATTTCAGTCATTACCTTAACTGAGGCAACTATTCAAGTCATTACTTTTTTCTTAGAATATACGTGGCAATGATTCAGTCATTACCTTACGTCAGCCAACCATTCAATACATTACTTTCATAGCATCTACGTGGCAATGATTTAGTCATTACCTTACGTCAGCCAACTATTTAAGGTCATTACTTTCATAGCATATACGTGGCAATGATTCAGTCATTACCTAACGTCAGCCAACCATTCAATACATTATTTCCATAGCATATACGTGGCAATGATTCAGTCATTACCTTACGTCAGCTAACCATTCAAGTCATTACTTCCATAGCAAATACGTGGCGATGATTCAGTCATTACCTTACGTCAGCCAACTATTTAAAGTCATTACTTCCATAGCATATACGTGGCAATGATTCAGTCATTACCTTACGTCAGCCAACTATTTAAGGTCATTACTTCCACAGCATATACGTGGCAATGATACAGTCATTACCTTACGTCAGCCAACTATTTAAGGTCATTACTTCCACAGCATATACGTGGCAATGATACAGTCATTACCTTACGTCAGCCAACTATTCAAGTCATTACTTCCACAGCATATACGTGACAATGATTCAGTCATTATCTTACGACAGCCAACCATTCAAGTCATTACGTCCACAGCATATACGTGGCAATGATTCAGTCATTACCTTACGTCAGCCAACCATTCAAGTCATTACTTCCACAGCAAATACGTGGCAATGATTCAGTCATTACCTTACGTCAGCCAACTATTTAAGGTCATTACTTCCACAGCATATACGTGGCAATGATTCAGTCATTACCTAACGTCAGCCAACCATTCAATACATTACTTCCATAGCATATACGTGGCAATGATTCAGTCATTACCTAACGTCAGCCAACCATTCAATACATTACTTCCACAGCATATACGTGGCAATGATTCAGTCATTACCTAACGTCAGCCAACCATTCAATACATTACTTCCACAGCATATACGTGGCAATGATTCAGTCATTACCTTACGTCAGCCAACTATTTAAAGTCATTACTTCCACAGCATATACGTGGCAATGATTCAGTCATTACCTTACGTCAGCCAACCATTCAAGTCATTACTTCCACAGCATATACGTGGCAATGATACAGTCATTACCTTACGTCAGCCAACTATTCAAGTCATTACTTCCACAGCATATACGTGACAATGATTCAGTCATTATCTTACGACAGCCAACCATTCAAGTCATTACTTCCACAGCATATACGTGGCAATGATTCAGTCATTACCTTACGTCAGCCAACCATTCAAGTCATTACTTCCACAGCAAATACGTGGCAATGATTCAGTCATTACCTTACGTCAGCCAACTATTTAAGGTCATTACTTCCACAGCATATACGTGGCAATGATTCAGTCATTACCTTACGTCAGCCAACTATTTAAGGTCATTACTTCCACAGCATATACGTGGCAATGATTCAGTCATTACCTAACGTCAGCCAACTATTTAAGGTCATTACTTCCACAGCATATACGTGGCAATGATTCAGTCATTACCTTACGTCAGCCAACTATTTAAGGTCATTACTTCCACAGCATATACGTGGCAATGATTCAGTCATTACCTTACGTCAGCTAACCATTCAAGTCATTACTTCCACAGCATATACGTGACAATGATTCAGTCATTATCTTACGACAGCCAACCATTCAAGTCATTACTTCCACAGCATATACGTGGCAATGATTCAGTCATTACCTTACGTCAGCCAACCATTCAAGTCATTACTTCCACAGCAAATACGTGGCAATGATTCAGTCATTACCTTACGTCAGCCAACTATTTAAGGTCATTACTTCCACAGCATATACGTGGCAATGATTCAGTCATTACCTTACGTCAGCCAACTATTTAAGGTCATTACTTCCACAGCATATACGTGGCAATGATTCAGTCATTACCTTACGTCAGCCAACTATTCAAGTCATTACTTCCACAGCATATACGTGGCAATGATTCAGTCATTACCTTACGTCAGCCAACTATTCAAGTCATTACTTCCACAGCATATACGTGGCAATGATTCAGTCATTACCTTACGTCAGCCAACCATTCAAGTCATTACTTCCACAGCATATCTGTGACAATATCATGAATACATCGTTATGAACCAATGACAGAATAATAAAACCGACAGTCGTTGAAGTTTGTTCATCCTTATGGAAATTTGATCTCAGATACAACAAGAGATATTTGAAAAGTGTTTAGGTAATATGGCATATACGAGCATAAATTGTTGAATTTCTATTTATCTTTTTTTGAAATAAACAGAAGAAAAGGCCGCTAGTTCCGACTGGTGTTTGCAGGTTTTCATGGCAATGGAGAATTGGAGATTGTAAGCTTTCTACCTACAATAAAGCTAATCCCGTGCAAAAATTAAGATACTCTTAAAGGGATCGTTAGATCCTATTTGAAAGAAACATATTGTTGAATATTACAAGTTGGCAGAGATTGACTCCTGTTAAGCAGCAAATACAGGTCCGGTGTGGACGCACGACACGCCAATGAAATATCACTGACAGACCCATCTGAGCGCGAACAAGTGAATACATCAAGGGAGTGATACATCAACCCAAAGTGGACACAGCAGGACAGTTAACTCTCGGACCATTGGTCACTATTGACCGCTCTGCAACCATAAGCCATGGGGGCATCGGTAACAACACTCTACCGCTCTGCAACCAGAAGCCATGGGCACGGCGGTAACAACACTCTACCGCGTACGACGTCCCTCGACGTCGTGTCTACATGGTGTGAGACCTGTCTCGCTACGTGTTAATACTCTCACTGTCATTATGATAGTGCTTAACACTTCAAACTCATTTCTACCGTTTGTCCAAACAGAGGTACACCTTGCCATAGACTTAAGCTCTGTTTGTGAGGTATGCTATTCGTTAATGGTAAACATGTTTTGTTTAGTGTCAGAAATATCAAGACCTTCTTTTGACCTAAGTGTTCACATGTTATGCACATTATACAGAAGAATTTATTTAATACGACATTACCGTTAAAGTATTTGACTACAGTTGACTTTATGGTAGTTGTCGTTACATAATACTTTATGGTAGCTATCGGTCATTTGCGAAAACAATTGATATTCAGTTAAATTGTGTTAGCGCCTACGTTCGAATTAAGATATATATTGTTTTAAATAATTTCAACGTTTCTTTGTATGTTTTGACATAGCACTTCAAATACCATGTTCTGTTGTGCCATCTCTATGATAGTAATTGAGGTTATCCTCACCTACAGGTCACTGTAGAGATTTTGATGCAGTTGACGTTTCCCTCTCCATGAGCCTTTCTTATACCATTGATTTACTAACTCACTTTGTCAAACTAGCAGGTAATCGTCATAATATTGTAATAATTTTGCTGCCGTCCATTAAATATTTCAAGTAGTTATCCTTTAAATCTATATCAAGTGGACACAAAGTGTTTTGGTAGCTAGAGTTGATGATATTTTCAGTATCCAACGTCCAAATACCACCATGTTATAACTCAACTGACGAAATGCCAGCACGATGAAGGCAACACGACAAGTCATTGACGCGGCCACTTGAACGCACCCAAGGGATGACGTATCTGGATGACATATTAGATTGTGTCGAGTTGTCCACTACATTATCGTGTTATCCTTGTACAGAGCGAGCCGTGGAAAGCAGTGTTATGTTATCCGCGGCGTGTTATGATCAACTGCATTTCACATCAAGTGGCATACTTATCTTAAGTTATTCTTGTACGTGTGGAGACATACATTGTAGCCTTGGTTTATAACAAGATGATCGACGTTTCATCAAAATCAAACTTTTTTATGCATCTCTACTTATATTTTCAATCGAACTGATTATCATATTATGACAAAGAATGGATGAAGAATGTGCTTGAATACAATATGTCTAGATGATGTATAAAAGGTAACACAATAATGGATATATACTTTATGGTTAAGAGCTTCCTTCTAATTCTCTTTACCGCACGTAGTGGTGAATGATACTGATAACCTTGGCCCATGATGTAAATGATCGATAGAGATGATTTATTGGCTAAGGTCTAATATGTGTAAATGTGTAATTACTTATAGTCAAAAAAGGGAACATACACAAGGAATATAACAAGAAAAGAAGAGTTTTCTATGATAATTTCAAACAAAGATTGTTACTGTGGTTGATACACTGGGTGATTAAGGAATTGCTTATGCGCGATATAGCGGATGATGCCTGCGATATATGAAGAGATATCGGGTAATGACAATTTCTATTGACAAAATGACTGATATGATTGATAATGTTTTTTTTATATTTCATTGAGGACAAGCCGTATATTGTACAATTTGCTTTTATAGATGATATATACCGTATCATTAAGAATTGTTTTAGTATAGACAAGTAAGTATTATAGGTATGCAGGAGTTTATAGACGCGTGATGTACGCTAGCTGGCTTCCAGCCCACGCTAACTGTTAATTTGTATTCTTGTCTCGGGAATAACTCATTTGATAAGATACACAATGAAGATGCCGATGACATTTTAAGTATTTATGATAATTAACTCTCTGTGTAAGTAGTTGAATAAATTAAACAATAATTTTATTTTAAATACGTTTTATGTTATGATGACACTCTCTTTTCTAAAAATATCTGTAGGAATACATAGCATGACGATGAGGGAAACAGTATCCATAGTTTGAATAAATTCTGATTGTGAAATGAATAATCTCCGTTTCGTGGGATTTTCAGCCCCTTTTGATATTTTATTCATATTCATAATCTATATATGTATCTTTGTACCCTTGTCAACCTTTACGTAACTGAGTTAGTTTGCCCTTCAAGCGTGTAACAAAATGTATATTGTGTATCATTATCTCATTGTGAATAAAATCACCAAATGTTGACTCCCATCTTTCTGTTACCGATTCAGATACAGATTTTAAACTGATAACTACATCAGTTGAACAATGTGTTAAAGTGTTACGTGTGAAGTGTAAAGCACTGTCATATGATATGACTTGATCTTCTCGCTCTTATTTAGTATACCATCGACTGCCCGAGGTAACGCTAATGTGAATACAACAGTATAATACAAAGGTTGTAAAGATCCAAACCAGTTTCTTAGTTCATATCATGTCAGAACGTACTTACCACGAAACCAAAAGGGCATACATATTCATATAAAAATCATGCAGTATAAAGTGGATCATTTTTAAACTTGAAAGAATGTTTTATGCAAAATGTACAACTGCTTTTTGATTAAAAAACAAAAATGTCAATATGGTTTCTTCAGGTCTAATAACATTTCATATTAAGAATCGACAGTCAAGTTCTTCTTTCATTAATTATCTTCTGAGGAAATCAATTGATCATGACTTTGTTCACAGCTGATTTCAGACAATAATTGAAAAGTGAGTGTCATAAACAAATTTTTGTATAATAAATGTAGGTAAGAAGATAGGTATAGAACCAAAATCATCAAAAAATTATCATACGAAAAAACAATTACATTTACTTCAAAGAAATCTAAATTATAGACAACGACAGAGAGATAGCGATAGAAAAAAAGAATAAATCGATAAATAAGCAAGAGCCTATTGTAATGATATTCGGAAATCCACTTGGAAAAGGTCACAAGAAATCGTTGAGAGATTTGATAACCTGAAAAAAGAACATATTTCTATACAAAGATTTTTTATAACATGTTCTTGTACTAACAGATTATTTCTTCCACTGGAAATGTTGAAATGGTTTGAATGAGAATTACTTGGATGAGAAATCACACGTAGAATTCAATATCCGGTAAAATGATTCTTGAATCTTGGAGGATAATACTGCCCGTGAAGAAATGTAAAGACGTGAAAATATCTCATCCTAATCTTCTGACAGAAATGAAACTTTTCGACAGTAAGCAATTGATCATTCAAGCCTTTTTTTCCGAAATGCTTAAATGCTTATATTATATGACAGTATATATCGGTTTGTAAAAGTTTCATATATAAATTTTGGGTAAGAACGTGGATCTTGTTGTTTATTCAATCGCGTTATTCAATCCATTTTATTTCCTTTATTGAAGACAAAAATAAACATGTTTTTGAAAATCAGGATTAGTAATCCACTTCTTTCTCATTATGTGTTGTCAATTTCAACAAAACGGAACAAGACCATGCTGGTAAACATCAGATCCAAGGGACAAACATACGGATAAATGTGAAGAACTCACTGAAGTCGTGAGTGAGTGGGTGAGTGCGTGGGCAATATTTCAAACATTAGGACGTTTTATCATTAGTCAAGTAAACGATAGTCCTAAGCATATCCTTGTACCACCCAGTGTTCACAATAAAAGTATACATTAAATTCTTTATTTATGGATTTCTAAGTTTATTTATAAGGTCTTGACTTCTGTATCATACTCAGTCATTTAGTAGGACTTGAATACATATCAATACAATAATAATAACATACAATAAGTGTAGCAGAATTCTCAATAGCCCGTAGGTGTAAACTATTACCGTGTGAATTTATTTCATTGAACTGTAAAGGGACATATGAGTTACATATAGATATCAAGATCATATACATATGATCAGAACTGCCACTTCAAGGTATGGGAATTCACTATACAGATATCCCTGTACATACGTCCTTTCTTAAAGGCCACTCAAGGAATACTGAACGTAATTAAATATGACGCTTCATACAAAAGCATCTTGATGACCGTAGAAGGGCATGTAATGTCAGTATTACTCGAATAAGGGTGTTTTGAAACCATGTTGTCATCATAATTACGATTTGTATATGTTCCCAACTTATTCGCTAATACTAATTTACGTCGTGTAGCATTCATAGATATCAACCAATTCCATCGTCTCTTTGTAACTCGTAGGAGAACTCAACTGTCTATAATTCTAAGGGCGTCCGTCCGTAAACTTTGTGCATTATCGACTTCTTCTCCAGAAGCACAAGGCCTAGAAAGCTGAACCTTTACATACTCCTTGACTAGTAAAGGATTATAATTTATAGCTTTGGTGACCCTTAAAACCTATTTTTATCTTCTTCTCCAGAAGCACAAGGCTTAGAACGCTGTAACTTTGTGTACATACTCCTTGACTAGTGAGGATTATAATGCAAAACTTTGGTGGATAAAGGCCTCAGGGGCCACGCCCTTTAAACCAACTTTTGTCTTTTTCTCCAGAAGCTCTAGGCCTAGCAAGCTGAAACATTGTCTATAGACTCCTTAGTTAGATAAGGAGGATTCTAAATTGTACATTTGGTGACCCTGTGACCCGTACTAAGGGGGAACCACATTTGCTACATCCTAGAGTAAAATTGATATGAAGCCTGATGATCAACAGAGCCAATGGCTCTATTTTTGGTAAGACGAAGGAAATGTCTATCTCGTTTTAGTCAAGGCTCAATATGAAAAAAGTATCTAAAAGTTAAAGATGTCTATGAAAAATTAACGTACGTTCCAATCAAGGAGTTATCATTTCGTCTCGCTCCTAACGAGCCAGTTCACTAGGAAGACTCACAAACTTGCTGGTGATCCCATGTTATTCATTATTCAGAATCTTTGTGAAATATTAATGTTGCCAACAGTTCTCCTCAATAAAGCGTTCCAACTGTTTATCCTTAGGCAACGTATAAAACGGTTTTGAATTTTTATTAATTAAAAGAAAGCGTAATGAGGTATTGGTAGGCAGTTTATGACCTTTAGCGGTTATCTTCCGTTTGCAATTAAATTGTAAAATATTTAGCCTAAGGTTCAGAAAAAACTCAACTTTTTCTATCGACATGCATTTAAAACGATGTTTAATGTTGAGTTTAATTATTCATCTCGTGTCACAGCCAGCCGTCGATCAATCTTTTATGGCCTTTTTACAATTACAAGTGCACGTGCGGACTGAATTGTTTCCGAATCCGGAATTTCGTAAGAGAGTTCACAACGTGGTACTTTAGTGAAATATTGATAGCAAGTCTAGAGTCGGTGGAGCTATCGGGTCAACTGATGCATTAAATTAGTTTTATCATTATCATCTTAACCGCCCCCTCCGCCAACGTTCTTGTACGCGCTCACTGATGCGTGCCGATTTGGCTTTTTATCGGCTTGTACAGATGCGCGTCTGTGAGTGGTGACACGTCGGGATCTTTGTCATTTAGATACTTTCTTCGTCGCATGATATCATGTAAACAAGATACACGATATGACTTCACCCTCTGTAGGTCTACTTTGCAGCTGGGGTAAATTACAGCGTTAAACCAGGATAATTTCATATTTTGGGCGTTATCAATAGTTATTGTTACTATTTTCATATAAGACTTCTGTACATATGTAGGGGTCCCCTACAGACAGACGTATTTTAAAGCTTTAGCGTTGTTGTAGATCCTGCCTTGTTTTAATGCATGTCATGGCGATACAGCGAAATCATGTCTATTCTTTACCTCTAAATAGTTTGCTATCCAATACAGATACTAAATGTCTGAGGACTCGGAAACATATGATTGAAATTATGTTTAATTGCCAACAGAAATGTCAAGATCGCCCTTGGTAACAACATAAAAGCAAAGTCCTGTTTATAAAGTCTTATCTTTAAAAAAATACTCATTACCAGTCAATAGTATTGTTTCTATACCAATAACCTTATGCCATCGGGCAGCCATCCACACATAAAAACAAGGCAAATATATGTTTTTGGTCTTTCTGGTTATTGCCACATTATTTTGGTAATTTAGATTTTCATCATGCATGTAGATAGAAAATATTACTTTCGCTTACACCTTATTACTGCGAAGATTTATCTTGGTCTGCTTGAACAGAAATGAGTTGCAATTTTTAATTTCCTGCTTACGTGACTAAACCTCGTTCTCCTAATAAGGGCCACATGGGCCACGCCCTAAAACCTATTCTCGACTTCTTCTCAATAAACATAAGGTTCAGAAAGCTATAACCTTGTGTTCATAGTCCTGGACTTGTGAGAATTTTAAATAATAGCTTTGGTGACTCCTTGGCCCCTTCTTTTCTAAAAGGATAACACCATTAAAGCTGAAACCTTGTGTACACACTATCCAGGTTATATATTTATAGTTTTGGTGAGTCCGTTGCCCCTAATAAAGGCCTCAGGGGCTATGCCCTTAAAGCCTATTTTCGTCTTCTTAGTCCAGAAAGCTGAAACCTTGTATACAGACTCCTTAGTTAGGTAAAGATGAGTCTAACTTGTACATCTGGTGACCCTGTGACCCGTACTAAGGCCTAAACCACATTGTCACACCCTTAAGCGAATTTGATATGAAGCCTGTTGGGCTACAGAGCCGATGGCTCTAAACATATTTTGCACAATGTTTTAAAATCGCCACACTAGCAAGCTGAGGGTGTTTACAGTCTTGAGGATTTCAGATTTGTGATCATTGTAATATACTAATAACTTGAATGTAGGCTTCAACATATCCAAGGGCACAAATCTTGAACGATAAGGCAACTTGCAAACATGTTAAAAGACGTATCAGTGAGATGATAGCAGCTTTTGACATATTTATTTTCGACAAGGATGTTACAGTCATCAGCACGTGTTACGAGATAGTATTCATTCATTCACGGCTATGATTGTCAATTACATAGTTGCATAGTGTCGCGAGGTTCATTGTTGATTTTAAACTCCCTTTTCGCGACCCTGCGAATAATACGCCCATTATCACTTTTAGCAATGAACCCATGCAGGAAATGTCCTCCTGTTATTTTCTCCGTATTTCGATGAATGTTATTTAAAATTGTGTTTGATTGGTAGCAAAAGTTTGCTAAAACAAAAGTACGGATGATGTTTCGCTTTTTACACTACTGAGTAGACATCTGTAAGATTGTGTACTATTGTGATCTAAATACATGCATCTGATGAAATACTTGAAGCCACTTTTCATTCAACGTATATCTATGCTGTTAACCAACAATTAAGAAAGTAAATAGTATTTCATGAGTTAAGAAATTTCGTCTTTTCATATTTAGTTTCAACGAATAACGAAACGATAGTCTTCATTTTAACCTAGAACGTTGATACAAGTTCTGAAACAACTCGAAGGCATTGAACTAATAGGAGAGCTGCTCCAAGAAGGAAACCTATTTTCTACTTCAACCATTAGCTAACGGTTAATAGATTTGCCTTAGTCCGTTTGTACTGCCATTTGTGATACGTAACACGGTAGCACGGTAACTCTGCTGGGGACCCTAACTTGACAATGAGGCCTAATGAACTCTAATATTTACTAGTCTCAACGAACGTCGATTACGTAATTGAGCCGCGGTTAATCAAGGATTTTGAGTTTCCTTACATTTAGATGACTTCGATATTCGGTCTGAATCCAAATGCAGTGTGAGGGACCCGCAAGTTGTTTTATCATCAGTACAGCTTCGACTGCGTAATTACACTGTTATATAAGACGCCGTGGTGTTGACCTTTTACGTGCATCTGATGATTGAAACATACATGCGCAAGTGTTGACTTAATCGCTTGGATGTCATTGATGGCTGAAATAGACATCGCTGCTGCTGCCACGTGCTGCCTAGTGAAGCTTTATTCTGCTGTAACGGTAGCGTATTGGCGCTGTGTTCTAGTGAACTGATAGCATATTGGCGCTGTGTTATGTAGGTTAATTACAACATCAAAGATTCTAATGCAGCTTCTTGTAGAAGCAGTGCGAGCCTCAAACCATAGAACCCTGTCTGCACAGAGCTAACAATTGGTATGAGAGTTTATACACAACACTGGCGACTGCTTGTGACTGGTGAACTGTATGATGACTCTATAGCTGGGGAGACGGTGGGTGATCACGGTCGATACACCGGGAATAGAAACTGTAATGCAATGTTATTTCACACTGGACAATTGACTGTCAAAGGTGCTTTCTTTATGTTGTCAATAATGCTTAAACTGAATGTTCGCATGACAGGAACGAATAAAGATCTCCGTGTTAATGTGTCTATCCTTACTGCATGATGAGACCACAGTATGTTTCATGTAGGTCTGTGATCCCGGTAATAGCCCGCTATTTTAGGAGCCCATCTTACGTTCCATTTATATCGTGTGCTTCATGTGAAAACCGTTCAAAGAGACCTCTCTGGTCTATTGTTCAAGGTCTTCAGAATAGCAGAGCTATCGTTATAACACATTCTTGACAAAAATAGGATTTTTTAAAAATATGAAATTATTGATAAAGATATAAAGATTCATTAGCATCCTGATAGAATATTGATGATAAAAATTTAAATATATATTTCTTGTTTTGAGTAGGTGTTGCACAGAGTTAATGCATTTCTACATCACTCAGTACCTAGATACTATATTACAGACCATTGCATGTACCTAGCTTCCTGTCTCGTTAACGAAAACAAGAACCAAACCTATTATTTGAATCCGAGTTGAGAAACATTGATGCTTTCTAATTATTGTTTACAAAATATATTTTCAAGGTTGCAATATCGAATTCACGCGAATCATGTCCGGTGATTGTAAACATTTAGTGTCAAATAATCAAACACAGCCGAGACGTATACATGCGAAGGTATACCAACGCGCTGAATATTTGAGATAAAATGAGATAAATGACGTAAAGAAGACAAATTAAACATGAAGTGACAACTAATCTAAGGACATGGTAAATTGTCTTTAATATGCCTTTTGGCGTGCAATTCTTCTGAAACTGAAAATCATTTCTTTAAAAACATTTCTTAGATTATTTAAGTATAAACAAACTATCTTTAAAGGGGCAGTAGCACGTTTTTATGGGCAATATAAGGTGATGTCAGGAAAATGAAAATATATGGTTCCAATTGAAAGACAATGCATTAAAACTAAATGGAGCAGTAATAATTCAAATATATAATGTAAAGTTTAGCCATGCGATTCATTTTTTTTACAGAAAATGAATTAAAGGTGTTCACAAAAAATGGCCGCCAATGGATTTTATGTTAATCTTCACACTTTGTCCCCTGATTATGGCTGATTGGCTTATGTAATGTGATTTATTTAACTATCAAAATAATACATTTAGCGTTAACTTACAATTATCAGTGAAAATTTTAAAATATAAAATTATCAAAAAACGTGCTACTGCCCCTTTAAGGACATTGATCGCCCTCTAAAATATTGTTACTTCTGCCCCGTCATCTGCGTGTAGTTTATGATAACGTCTCAAACATAAAGCGACTCATCTGAACATCAGGCTCGTCATCCGCCTCTCTATAATAATGTGACCTTTCTTACTCGACATCTCAGTTCTAATTGTGCTTCAATATGCCTACTTATTCTGCTGTTAAATATATCTGTGTCACAGTGACCAGATGATAGTCGGTAGATCGTGTTGTCCTAATGCTTTACAGTAGAGACCAGTGATGTGATCATCGTGTCATCGATCATACTTACAATTGCAGTTCACATTGTCTTCAAATTCATACAAATCAACTTAAAACTCTGTCTAAGTAAACCTAGCCTCAATATTATTTCACTTCTGTACTGAGTCTAGAAAGGCCTAATGGAGGGTCGCGTCTGCCGACCTTTCTGCGACCTATGACCCTCCAACGTTATACATGCGAAGGCAGACTTTAGTAAGATGAGTTCTGATTGGTCATTTCGATACGTGGACTGACGCGACCCTCTATTAGGCCTTTCTAGACTCAGTATAGGAGTGAAACCGCTAATAATGAGGCTAGATGTACTCAGACTGCTTAAAATTGAGAACATTATATAGACTTGGATAGCTGATTTCTAAAATAGATTTCATATTACTTTGGTGTATCTGTGAAGATTAAAGTGTCTGTTACGCTATCATTATTGTCTTATATTCCTTTTCTCGTCTTATTTCCGTCCACCTTCAAATAAAGGGCTTCGTGTTTTGGAGTTATGACGATACAAACATATCACGGAACGATACGATTCGATACGATACTAGTCACGATACAATTTTTACGGTCCTTTTATTGAAAAACCCAATAACTTTGACAAAATTCTGATTTGTTATGTAAAATTAGAAGTTTTAGAGACAACGATACGTATCACGATACAGACATCGTATCACGATACGATTATCGTCAGATTAAGTATCATGATTCTTGATGTATCGATAGATCGTCTGTTTCATTCTATGTTGAAACGTGTTTTAATGTTTTAAGGCTTAAATTGCATGTTCTTACAGTTCGTCTAAAATAATTATTTGGTAGAGTTTTCCTGTAGTGGTATCCACAAGTACTATTGCATGTGAGTTTCCTTATATATAAGTTTCGATTTTATCAAGTACTTGTTGATTCCTTCAAGCTCTCAACGGATAAACATCTCTTATGACATCCTGACATTTGGCATTGATTCAATTTCACTGTTGATATGTAGAAGTATTATACATGATGGCATATCAGAACCACTTGATAGTTAGCTTGTTGTCACTATGTATATTGATATAGAGGTGGTGAGAGTGGGGAGTCAGAGTGTTCATATGGTTCCTTCTCGTTTGTGCCCCATTATGAGCAAGTTACATATAATTATGGTGGTTTATGAAATATGGAATTGCAATTTATGTTAACTATGCTATATATTCTGATGTTTCCATCAAACTGCCAATACTACCAACGGGGTATTAACACATGTTGCATAAAAATTATTGTTTATTCGATATCAATCAGTTATGAATTGATTTGACTAAACTACAGTTATAAAAAAGATTGCCTTGAAATATCATTTAATCCAACACAATTTCTGGTGTTACCAGCCGTTTATCAGATTCACCTACAGCAACCAGAGATATCACGCCCGAGACCTATAACAGCCTGATAAGCATATGGTTTATGATTTGTATGACTATGTATCATAAAACACCACTTTTCTATTTCACTAATACTCTAAGAAGGGGCTGATTTATCTATGGTATATCTATCTGGTCGTTACGTCAACTAACTGAGTAACAAGTGTAGATCACCAAAAGCTGTAGAATAAGGGATTTTATTAGTATAGAACACGATCACACAGACTGTATTTAATATCTTGACCTCAACTCAACTTCTTCAAAAGCAAATCTAGATCTAATTCTCTGAGTTCATTCTTGATTATCACCGTTTAAGATGTGTTTAGGGACTAGATGTTAGTGTATGCACACCCTTCCCATATTACTCTAGTCCAGCCCTCAGGCTAGTAAGGGGGGCTTTCCTAACGCTTGTATGGGATATCGTGACGAGTTATAACCTCGTGTTGTCCTATAGACGACTCGTATAACCTGTCCTGTTATTCGGTATGTTAATATGTTAAAGAAAGGACAGATTCTGATTCTACAATTTTAAGTCAATGTTATGTTTCATCATACTTTCATAAATAGAAGTTTAAAAGTTTTAAAAGGTGTATATAACGTTCCTCTTGAAAATGAAAATTTAAACGATACACTTTTGGTCTAATTAACTGGTTTCATTGACATTTTTTCGATTACATGACATATATACTTTCTATTAAGTTCTTTGAACAATAAGGACAATTCTTATGGGTGAACAACTTCTTTATTCTGTGTAAGCGACGTTTCGACATAGATTCTAATGTCGTTGTCAAGCTTTCTTTGAACGTTTACAATTCTGAACTGATAGTAATCTCAAAAACCAAATATCACAGATAAAAGATTTCTCTGACAGAATGCCGAATTAATTATAACCTTTGGTGCTCTTCATTTGAACAACAATACACTTCAGTAGTAAACAAAGTACCAGTTATTCCAACAAAACTGATAATTATTCATTTTCAGAAATTGATTATTACTTCATCAATGATCATCCAATCAAATGATATGCGATACCTTACGATTCATCAATAATGGAGATGCATGACTAATTACTCGATGATGAATAAGATCATCTATGCGCATAAATCAATGGCTAATTACATTACATACATTACGCGGAAAGGGCAAACAGTCATATATCATAATTTGAAAGAGACACTTTATGCACCATCCTTATATTTCGGCTTCTTTCATCTCTTTAAAGGACGCTATCATTATGTTAAGTATAGTCAAACGTAACATCTAAACTACACATTTCATATTTGTAACTGTTTTATATAATAGTGCGTAATGAAAATTTTTTATTCATCGCAGTGCATTATATCACATCAACGTGACATTCAATTGTTACAACCTTTGAGATTGTCAATGTACGTATCAGTATGCAACTGTGTATTCTAACATCAACTGAGTGTATCTCGAGAAGCCTGCAAATGTCAAAATGGTCATTCCTCGTTTTAGCCATACATTCTGTGATTGGAAAGGGTGGATACCGTTTATATTAATGTTTAGCTCTGTAGTTTTCGTTTTCGTAAGTTGTCTTATTTCGATTTATGCATACAATCAGACTTGATAATGGTATACTGCCACTGGACCACAGATGGAGTTAGTTTTCATGTTTATGCTAAACTGATATATGTTAAATAATTTACAACGAAATCACCTAGGCTCATTGATTAATGTTATTGATGACAGAAATATTACGCCAATGTAAGACAAAATTCAATGTTTTTTCATAAGAAAATTCTATATATTTCTTCCAAAAATGTATATAATTAAAAAAAAAAGGATGTCCAGGTCAGAAATTAAATAGATGAATCATGATATTTTATAAATAAAATGTCTATACGCCAGATACATGGTTAGGGCATGACGTCATTGTCTTTCAGTCGAATTCATCAATAGTGGATTTACATATCTTATATTTATATGTTGACGTTTCTTTTGTTCTGAATCGATATAATTCTATCGCATTAGCAATTCTAAATTAATTTTTTTTCAGAATTTAGACGTTTTCTCAAGCATATTTTATACCTTTTTATATTTTTGAAACATACGCATTTGGTTTTACCATCCACATGAATTGTAATACATTGCATTTGGATTTAAAGAACAATCTGCTTCGTGAGCGTGTATTCACCATGACCTAGCGTTGCTATATACTACAGTGACGGTATCGCCATAAGAGGAAGATCCATATGTTTACATGGTGTCCGCTGTAACATATGTTCCTTAAACGAACACTGGAGTGTGTCTGCAATTTACACCAACCATATGGGATGACAGCTGAGTATGAACATGTGGTCCCATATGTACATGTTCACACTGATTTTAGAGCTTTAACAATATCAATGAATTATTGGGAGCATATTTTGCAATATTGCAATATTTAATGAATAATGCGATATGTTTTCATTATATATAGGTAGAGAAAACTAAATGTTTCATAACATAAGCTTGTTTCCCTCCTTGGGCATGATTTTATCCTTTTTAAACAGTGACTTCTTCTCGATGTTCGAATACATTATTTAGTTCTTGTATTGGCGCATACAAGTGAGTTTGATGGATGCTACTTTAGTATGCTATGATACTATTTGTAAATTTGATTGGTGTATAATGCATGTATAATCTAAATAGTCAATCAAGATCAGGTTTCGGCAGGTTGACATCAAACTGACATCGAAATGTCACCACAAAAGAATAACTATACATTTTCCGTTTTCAATAAAAATCCTTCATCCTTTTAAGAAATGTTGATTTTGGAAACTCCAATTTTAACGTGACATCTTTGACACAATGATAGTTACAATACATCTTGTAAATGCTTTCTTGTCGACGAATAATACGTTTTATTAATTTCTTTCCTCGTCAAAAATATTGTCATAAAAATATTTGCAAACTCTGTAATAGAGTCAATGAACTTCAATTATTTGAGAGCGGGTTATTTCACTAAAATATACTTTTTTCGCTTTTTAAAAATTCAATCAGTTGATATGATAAGCTCGTAGTTTCGTGTAAATAATCCGCAATGGCTTTAAAGTTACTGAAATGAGTTATGCATGCATCAGAACTCTTCGGTTATGTGAAAAATAGTGGAGGTACGTATACTTGACTTTGAGGTAAGCTCTGAGAGACGCCACATAATGTCGATGTTTTAACACGTTTACTTCCTCCATAGTATACTTTTCCGGAATGGTCTACCATGGTGTTCCATTGTCAACTTACTCGACATTATGATATGTCACACGATGAGAAAATAGGTCACTGCTTGTTAATGGGTTGTTGTGAAATGTTATGTCATGATGGTTTCGTGATGAAAAGCATTTTTTGGGGTTCCTATTTTAATCATAAATGGTATCTGCTTCATATAAAATAAACTATTCGTTTATTTCTGTTTATCTAACATTTGTTATATATTTTGATTCTTGATCAATATAGGTTTGAAAGATTTACCCCCATGATTGCATTTATCATGAAATGGAAGCCTATTCCATTATGATGTCAAAAGAAAAGCGAAGAATATGCTGCTTCCGAGTCATTAATATCGTTAACAATTGTCCAAGATTGAAAATCATAACCAAAAACCTGAATATTAAATTCACTCAACAATTTGCTTACGTTAAATTTTTGCTTTATTACTGAGAAAAATTTCAGGTTTCAGTGGCAAGTTCTTTGTTATTGTTCCATTGATGTATAATAACAAGAGAACACATGTGTGTCGTTACAGGTGTGATTGTTTAATATAGTAATTCCACCACCATATTAAAATTTCATCCTAATCGAAGCTAATTTACTTAATAAAATACCGGGAGCCTCTTATCCGCGTCAGCGTCCAGTCCACGACTACATACATACGTTAAACCACTGCTACCTGAGTTCACACAAACCATCAATATGCAAAGGTGTTATCGTTCCCTACTAACTGCATCATCAATAATTAAGTTATCGACAAGGCCAGGTTAACAACCCAAGAAGCGTCTTCTTTCCTAACCAAACAAGACCCAGATTAACGTGCTTCAGTAGACAGCAATGATAACATATTGACCGATATGCGCTTCCTGAACTCATTCTAAACTGTTGCTGCTGTTTCCAAATGTATGTCATATAAGAAGGCGAGTCGTGCATTTTTGATAAGACATGGAGGGCAAGTTATTGATAAACCTCGGTTACCTAGAATCACATGTGTATATCACTTATGTCAGCAGTTGATCAAAGTGCAAAGGATAGGAACTTACAGGTAGTCTGGAAAACAATGGCAATTTTCAGTGGATCACTTTATGTATATATATGCATACATAGCTACACACAGTCCTCTGATTGAGCTCCTCTATCTACTGTTCCAGTAGAATATACAATTTCTGTTAGTAAACTTGTGCTTCTTAAACATGACCGAATTTATTACAACAAGAGATACGTTTTATACAAAGTGGGCGTAATATCATAATGTTTATCATGTAAATTTAAAGTTATCTCTCTCATGTAAATTCTTCTTGAATCTCGAGATTCAATGATACTGTTTTTATAACAGCCTCTTTGATAATGGGCAGTAATGAGCTTCTTTCAACTTATATGTTTATAGTAAGTGAATGCTTGCATGATTGTCAAATGCTTTTCTTTTTAGAAAAAAAAACTACAGAAATATGTGTCCCCATCTGTATCCCCATACAAAAAACTTGAATCGTTCCCGGCATGATTGCTAGACTCGGTTGTAATAACCAAAGATCAAACATTAATAAATGTAAAAAATGGATTTGCATTTCTTTAAAGGCCTACCTGTTGGCATCCTGCAATGAGTTTAACATTGGCTGTCTATTCAGGATCGTAACACCAATTTCGGGAGTGGGGTGGCCCAAGATTTCAATATTATGGTAAGGGGGTGGGGGAGGGAATGGGTAGTGTTCGTATCATCCAGCCCGTACTTTTAACATTTTCAGCGTAGTAAATAATAACTCATATGTTTGATAAAGCAAAAAAATCTATGTTAATGAAATAACACACACAACACCCTCGCTTGCTACGAGCCTGCTATTAATTTCGATAACAAACGATTCAAAAGTAAAGTGCAATTTATTATCCTGATATCAGTAACGTGATATCGGTGTCTCTTTAAGACGTGGTTGATGTAGAAATTATCAATGCCCACGTATCACGTTATGTTACATGATTCAGAGTTGGGATTTTTCATAACAAGCGTCGTTGTTGTTGTCCTTGGAAAATGCTTCGTCTGTCGATTTCTGATAGTAGTTGCCTTGTTAAAATTGTTATGAAACTTCATTAAAATCTTGAATAATTTTACGTTGAAGAGGTATGTCATTTTTGTGCCATGTTGAATTATTATCTAAATTATTTTGCATTTTATGTGTAAAATGTAATGATTTTGTCTAAAAGGTCAATTGTCTGATTGGGATCAATTTTGGTATGCAGAAAACCCATATTCCATCCAACTTCGCTTATTTTACTTATTTAAACGTGTACGTGTTTTATTTTCTATATAAAAAATCTTCCAAATGTTATATATTTTTTCTGAAACATACTTCATCAAAATAAGAACAGTAATATCTCACAATCATAGAAAAGGATGAAAATTAATACGTTGAATCTTAAAACTGTGCCGGGTTATAGCTCGATTCAATGACAGCTGCTCGCGTCGTCGTATAGTCGACTTTCCGACATATTTCCGAAATAAGTGTAATCTTAAACGATAAAAAGACAACAACATTCAAAACATTCAGGCTGCAGGACAAAGAATTCAAACATCAATAAGTTAGTTAATACTTCATGTCGTGTCATGAAGGAGGACACACGATAGCTTTCCCTCCCTAAGCTATATAGCTATAATTTGTATTGATCAGTGTTTTATGGAAGACGATAGTTACATCAGAGAATTCAGTTCCTGTGAACGTGATGCAGTACTTGTTAGTTCCTCTTAACATCCACGATGTCATCTTTTATGTTTGAGTATTTTTTTTTTTACATGTTTGATATTTTCTGTACCGAACAGTGCCTTGTATATCCATTACTAACTTATTGATGAAATCGTCAACGATAGTTACATCAGAGAATTCAGTTCCTGTGAACGTGATGCTGCTTGTTAGTTCCTCTTAGCATCCCCGATGTCATCTTATATGATTGAGTGTTGTGCCTTTAACTATTCTTGGTGTTTTCTGTACCAAACAGTGCCTTGTATATCCATTACTAACTTATTGATGAAATCGTCAACGATAGTTACATCAGAGTATCCAGTTCCTGTGGACGTGATGCTGCTTGTTAGTTCCTCTTAGCATCCCCGATGTCATCTTATATGATTGAGTTGTGCCTTTAACTATTCTTGATGTTGTTTATACCGAACAGTGCCTTGTATATCCATTACTCACTTATTGATGAAATCGTCAACGATAGTTACACCAGAGGATCCAGTTCCTGTGGACGTGATGCTGCTTGTTAGTTCCTCTTAGCATCCCCGATGTCATCTTATATGATTGAGTTGTGCCTTTAACTATTCTTGATGTTGTTTATACCGAACAGTGCCTTGTATATCCATTATTCACTTATTGATGAAATCGTCAACGATAGTTACACCAGAGGATCCAGTTCCTGTGGACGTGATGCTGCTTGTTAGTTCCTCTTAGCATCCCCGATGTCATCTTATATGATTGAGTTGTGCTTTTAACTATTCTTGATGTTGTTTATACCGAACAGTGCCTTGTATATCCATTACTCACTTATTGATGAAATCGTCAACGATAGTTACATCAGAGTATCCAGTTCCTGTGGACGTGATGCTGCTTGTTAGTTCCTCTTAGCATCCCCGATGTCATCTTATATGATTGAGTTGTGCCTTTAACTATTCTTGATGTTGTTTATACCGAACAGTGCCTTGTATATCCATTACTCACTTATTGATGAAATCGTCAACGATAGTTACATCACAGGATCCAGTTCCTGTGGACGTGATGCTGCTTGTTAGTTCCTCTTAGCATCCACGATGTCATCTTATATGATTGAGTGTTGTGCCTTTAACTATTCTTGGTGTTTTCTGTAGCGAACAGTGCCTTGTATATCCATTACTAACTTATTGATGAAATCGTCAACGATAGTTACATCAGAGTATCCAGTTCCTGTGGACGTGATGCTGCTTGTTAGTTCCTCTTAGCATCCCCGATGTCATCTTATATGATTGAGTTGTGCCTTTAACTATTCTTGATGTTGTTTATACCGAACAGTGCCTTGTATATCCATTACTCACTTATTGATGAAATCGTCAACGATAGTTACACCAGAGGATCCAGTTCCTGTGGACGTGATGCTGCTTGTTAGTTCCTCTTAGCATCCCCGATGTCATCTTATATGATTGAGTTGTGCCTTTAACTATTCTTGATGTTGTTTATACCGAACAGTGCCTTGTATATCCATTACTCACTTATTGTTGAAATCGTCAACGATAGTTACACCAGAGGATCCAGTTCCTGTGGACGTGATGCTGCTTGTTAGTTCCTCTTAGCATCCCCGATGTCATCTTATATGATTGAGTTGTGCTTTTAACTATTCTTGATGTTGTTTATACCGAACAGTGCCTTGTATATCCATTACTCACTTATTGATGAAATCGTCAACGATAGTTACATCAGAGTATCCAGTTCCTGTGGACGTGATGCTGCTTGTTAGTTCCTCTTAGCATCCCCGATGTCATCTTATATGATTGAGTTGTGCCTTTAACTATTCTTGATGTTGTTTATACCGAACAGTGCCTTGTATATCCATTACTCACTTATTGATGAAATCGTCAACGATAGTTACATCACAGGATCCAGTTCCTGTGGACGTGATGCTGCTTGTTAGTTCCTCTTAGCATCCACGATGTCATCTTATATAATTGAGTGTTGTGCCTTTAACTATTCTTGGTGTTTTCTGCAGCGAACAGTGCCTTGTATATATCCATAACTCACTTATTGATGAAATCGTCAACGATAGTTACATCACAGGATCCAGTTCCTGTGAACGTGATGCTGCTTGTTAGTTCCTCTTAGCATCCCCGATGTCATCTTATATGATTGAGTTGTGCCTTTAACTATTCTTGGTGTTTTCTGTAGCGAACAGTGCCTTGTATGTCCATTACTCACTTATTGATGATATCGCCTTCTGCAGTTGGTTATCTGAGCATGAAGAGGTCGATTTATTAAGAACCTCACATGATTACTGTCTCGGCGGCAGGATAACTTGGTATCCGTAATTTCTCATCAGAGAATTTGTCTAATACGCATTATAAACGTTTAAGATAAAGATGGATGGTTTGACAAACTATTCTTTAAAATTCCTCTTAACTAGCTTATATTGCCGACCTTTGCCTGAAAATTAAAATGTAGTTTGTCATTATTTCAGTCTACATTCGACTTGACCCTAATCCTCGTCAAGTATTTATTGTTAACTATGGAATTAATTTTATCGTTATAATGTAATATACGCTAAAAATAGAAAGAAATAGTAATTTCTCTTTGAGCTTATCCTGTTGTTAAAATCCTGTTTATATTTTAGGGTTGTTGGGTAGTTGGTCTACGACAAGCCATTTAAATATATAAATTGATATAACATGTTGATGATCACATGATTAATGTAATTACAGCGTCACGTTTACCCCAATTACACACTCAATACAAAGAGAGCTTAGGAAATCCATTCAGGGTTAATTTAGATACTTCTGAGAAATTCTTCATTCTAATTTGACCGTAATAGAAAGGTTATTTTAGAAGGGTTGGAAAATTGCCTTATGGTTTCTAATGCCATTAAATACTTTAAATATCCTCTTACAAGTACAAGAAAATGCCTCTAAAAGAAGTTGTTTGGAACTTGACATAATGTTTTATAAAGCTTGCAAGACATAAAATATTATTTAAAAAATACATATATGAACAACAGCTTAATTTATCGTTAGCCCATATCCCTCAAGACAAAGACAGAAAGGAAACGTTTTTTCATTTATGTAAAAAAAACGCGAAGAAAATCAGATTATTTTGAAACAGAACAAACCACAGCATACGAAATGTAAAGGGTTTATGACATCTATGTTTCTTTCAGCAGAAGTTATTCTATTCTGAAATATATCGTTCTTCTACTCGGATGATCTGGAAAATCGATTGTGGTAATTTCAGTGTGTTTCTTGTGCTCTGGTACCGGTATCTTATCTGGTTTAATAACGGATTCCAGTTTATCACAAACTTATTTGACATCTAATCACGGAACTGAGGTCATGTTTTGGTATTTTGGTTAATTTCCATTATGCGAGTCAGTTTTCAGAGGAATTATTATGTTACTATTTATAACAATTTCAGATTTGGCTAACTATAGAACAACCAAAACTCAAGTGTATTGAAAGTGTAACGTAAATTGCTTAAATGATTGATCACATTGCATAATTTGAGTTTTTGAAAATATGCTAATTATGATTGTTCTAAAATGGTTTTCACTTTCATACTTTTCTTATATCATAGGATTATACGTTTGCGTCATATCTATCAAAGCTAGTATAATACAAAGACACGCATTGTTACTTTCCTGACATGAGTTATGTTAAAACCAGCAAGAATTATAAGAAACGTGAAACCTGCTGAATAAGCCGTGACTCTGATAACACAGAGCCGGAAACATTTCAAGTGAGGAGAAAACACAGCGGACCAGGAATAAACTAAGTCGGGAGTGCTGGCAGAGAGTCATGTAATTACACATTGGAGTCTGTACATTGCTGTATTGTTATCAAATGTTTACGATGTCTTTCAAACAGCGCACTGTGATTAAGCAATGCTAACCTGGAAGACCTGTAAAGTTATGCATTATATTTGAAAGAGATAAGTTTCCGTCCGGTATTGATTTTATAATGCTGTAGAATTTTAAAAGGAAAATAAGTATTTTGTAAATTACCATTTGTTAAACATGGGTAAGAAATACATTTTACGTCTCAGCTATTGATTTTACCAAGCAAACGCATTATAAAGAGGAAGAAATGTGTGTTCATAAAGACCGTTTACACGAGAAATAAATAAACGCATTTAAAAGTCATTGACAGATATGTCCAATGGTTGAAGACAAGTTATATGTTGGTAAAGCAGCATAACAACTTTATAGATTACAAACGTGTCACAGGGATTATATTCAAAGAATTTGAGTGTATCGAGTAAATGTTTTATTGTAAAGGCACATACACAAATGAAAAATGCACACATCAAATTTTATTCAAACATTAAGCTCATCTATTACGTATTCTTAAGAGCAAGGTTCATTGTTGTATTGTCCACTGTAGTGGGTCGATAACTCGTTTTACCAACACTCAGATATTATGCAATATGAGCTGGTATAATCCACAGTGTGTCGTCCAAGATTAGCAGTGAGTGTTGAGGAGTGGGGTAACGGTTAGTTCCGGGTTGAACAATAATCGAGTTGTCCTGCAGCCCTATCTGATACACTCCGTGCTTGATCCCGTTCATCTCGCAGTACTTAGAGTTTGTAGATCAATGTTGGATAATGCTGGGTGAGGAGTAATTCGGTGAGATTTATAACATTGCTGCCTTGTCTAATCTTAAATACACGTCCTCATGTTGCTTTGAGATCTTTGAGGATCTTCTTCTTGTTATGTTTCTATTCAAGAAGTTCCGTGTTAGCTACTGTATCAATGGGTCTCAATGTAATTTAGGAGTTTAGCTCATTGGTTGATAGATACGCAGCCTCGTCCTTACGTGTCCATGTAGACTAACATTTTCTTCTCAAAAGTGTTTTTTTCAATATTGACAATATTTTTTAACAATTAATCCTAAAGCTAAGTGATCTAGACTTGCTATACTGCAGTAGACTTGATTGGTCGTCAATTGAATATTTTTGCTTTAGGGTCTGGAGGACAGACTTGTCTCGGCGAACTTGATGTTGTATGTTGACGATGTTGCATCCGAAGCCTATGTTGGGTTTTTTTAAATGACAGAGAGGTTTGGGTATAAAAATCCTTCAAAACACTTGTACGTGATATTGTGATTTGATTTTTTCTACAAAAAAACCCATAATCACACCTTTTTTCCTTTGAATACCTATATATAGCCTATTTGTGTAAATTGATTATAAAGTAAAACGTGTCGTTTTTCCCCCAAATGATAGACGCCCGATAAATCATGTCTTGTATTATAAAAGTTGATATGAAACAAGGTTGATCATTTCTAACGCTACCTGATGTATTGACATGTATGTAATGTATATCTGCCGCAATCAACAAGAATCGTAAGTTTAGTCATTTGCATACAATCAGTGCAATTAGGGTGTTATTTAATGTGTCATGTCGTTGTTATCATATGCGTTTCCCATTGAGTTGTTATATTTTATATCGGTCTTTCGGGTTTCGGGCATATATCCGTCCAAGTTGTCTTTAAGTTTTTACTAAGCTCACATTTTTTGGGGGATTTAAATGACACTGTCGATGTAAGATTTCATTCCATAAGCGAAAGATCACGGTTATGGGTACGTCCATCTTGGACATGTCTGCGTTATTGTCAAAGATCCTTTGAGATGATTAGCAGTTGAAATCAGATTGACTCCTTCTATTTCCCAAATGATGAGACACACACATGTATACAGTGTCATATTTGTCACACCGTCACATTTGCAGATATCACTTTTCTCTAATTTCCTGATTCCGCCGCCTTTGGCGATATGACGCAATTGGTCGTTGTGTCGTTGAAACTATGCTGTAACAAGAACCGTGTCTCATTTCCTTGATTATGTAATGAGAAAAATATAGAATAAAATGTCACATTCGTTTCGTAAAAGTCATATGACACACCATCTCAAATTATTTCCTCTAACATATTCAATCATATTATGAAGTATTTCCACGTGGGGAAAGGTCTATACAGATCAATGTACATTTTTCATGTTTGGTGTGAATTAAATGACTGGTTCTCCTCATGGTTTTTACTGACAGGATTCTTCATAACTTCACTCAATAGGGCATCGACTGCAGTCAAATTGCTTTCTGATCTTTGGCAATCGCTCAGGCTTTATTCACAATCCAATATGCAAGAGCATTCAATCGACCATTAACTCAGGGGAACTTCTTTACCCTTTTGTAACCGATTAAACACATGTTAGTTTGATAATACCGTATCTGTTAACTCAACTTAACTGTTAACACGTGTGTGTGATTAAGATAATACAGATTTATAAATACATCGATATGGTTTAATGGTTATTAAATTCACAATGATATATGATAACCGTGGTTGTCTGCAGTTATTCACCTCCTACCTGTGACAATGCCTGTTGTCTACACCAGGGTTATGTGAGTCAGCCTACCCCTCCCTCTAGTATATGTGAAACCTATCTATGACCATTGTGCTGTGAGGATATCTTGTTGAAGCAGACCTTTATAGAGAGAAAGCGCACGCGTTTAATTCTGTATATAGTTTCGTCGTTTCAATTTCGAGTAATGCAAGATATGGTATGAATAAACTTAATCAAATCTATCAATGGCTGTTGATGTCAATTTTGTTTTGACGTCATGTTAAACCAACTGGAAGATTATGGTCATAAAGCCATGGATATCGAAATTTTTTACATGTTTTTAATAGTCGCAATTTCAAAGGAGGGATATAAGATACATGCATGCATACATTGATTATTTTGAAGTATATCAAGTGATTGTTATATCATCGTGTCTAGAGTACTAAGTATAGACATATATATATATCGTAAAAATGAAGAAAACCTTTAAT
Source organism: Steromphala cineraria (assembly GCA_916613615.1). Lineage (NCBI taxonomy): Eukaryota > Metazoa > Mollusca > Gastropoda > Trochida > Trochidae > Steromphala > Steromphala cineraria. Next base: position 73,050,794 of record OU744724.1, on the reverse strand, counting down.
AGTCACCCTCTTTAGATCCGATTCAGCACTTAATAATTCGCGTGTGAAAATCTCTGCATTTTTGTGTTATCGTTAAATGTGCATGCAGTGCATAAAATGCTGTTTTGTATGTAAATACGGTTTCTTTTCAACAACCGGCTTGTTGTGTGAATAAGAGAAGCTGTAAGTTTAGGTAAAACTTTCGCGTACGTTTTTTTGTTGAGAAGAGGACATATATACTGTTTTGTATGTAAAACGGGTTGCATTAAAACAACTAATATGAATTATTAGAGAGAACTCTGAGAGCATAACTTTCGTATAAGTTTTTTGTGATGAGAAGACGATATGGTATTTGTTAAAGTGACTTAATTAGATATACAAGGCAGAGATTAAGGCTTACACATAACTATTTTTTATCTGCATATTAAACGTCTTTACGTCTTAATGTGATTAAAAACACTTGGTTTTGCTATACATGCATTTATCATTTGAATAATTGGATCAAATGCAATGCTTCATTGTTATTCTATCAGTTATTGTACACTGGTCTCAGTTAAGCCTGGTGAGGTACATATATACAGCCATCTTATGTCAGGGATACAGGCTTTTGAATTCTCTTATGTATATGATGTGTTGAACAGGAAGGCGTTTCATCTCGGAATGAATGGAGCGTTTGTCATCTACTGCGACCCATTTTCGTGGGTTATTAGCTGAATATCTTATCAGAAACATTTGATCAGTCTAACAATTTTCTTGAGCATGTGTTTCCTCATCTCGTAACAAACGCGTGATATACTGAAGATTTCAACATGTTACATCAAGTATATGGTTGATTATCTGTATGCAAGTATAATTTTATGGCTCAATTTTAAAAACAGTTATGCCGAATTTCTTGTGGAAATTGGAATTGAAAAATAATATTCAGAAAACCATGTAGGCTTATCATTCTAACGAAGAAATATAAAATAATCGATCAGGTTTCAGTGTACACGATCGTTCGCAAAGCTGCCAAAAGTCCACTTATTTGGTGTATTATTGGACATACCATTCGTCAAGAGAGGCTTTTGATATGTTTTCTTATATGCATGTTATATTTCGAACGATATGTTTAAGTCAGGACAAGAGAATCGATTTCTTAACACTAATGACATGTCACGTTTTAAAGTAAAGTTTAGAACAATAATAATTTATCAGGTTACAAATGAAGATTATAGATGTATTTAGATATATTATTCTAGTCATGGTAAGCCTACATAATATACATCGTACAGATAATATCTTGAAAACAATGCATGAAATCATAAATTAGCCCACGCCCCGCTTCGGTTAACAAAAACCTGTCCATACGTGTCCTGTTTGTAATAGGCCTACCCAAGGAAAATGAATTATTTCTCTGCGCGATCTTAGATTAAGCGAAAAATAATTTTCTGATAAAGTTATTGGTTGAACTTGTTTGGGCTTTACTTAGGAAAAGAAATAATGCAGCATGCCAATGGTTGGCTACCGGTAAATCAACTTCAATTACAAATACAAAACTCGCAACACAAAACTTTCTTCAAGTAGAAGTTCTTATAATTGACTATGATAATTTTAAATTTACTCCGAGTTTTATAAACATAGTTTCCAAAATGTAAAAATACTAGAAAAAAAAAAATATATTTGGCTTATATTTTTGTTGTTTTAGACTGTCTTGCTTAGGCTAACGTTATTTGGCTGTTTAGATTTTACTAATATATTATGTTGGCCTATATAAAATATAAAATAACGGTTATCACGAAAATAATGAAATAGTTCATGTCACGATTTATAAAGTAGTCTTCAAATTCTAAAGATCGATTGTATTTGATCGTATTCGATGCATAGTTATCGGGACAGACTGATGCCAGCTCCCAACACCGCTCTATCGGCTGTATGTCGGAGCGCCCCCTCCCGGTCGTGGTGAATATCGTCACGTCAGGCCCCGAGAAAGATGGCGTCGCAGTCTCGCAAATCTGGCCCGAAACCAGGTCCAAATGTTGCTGTTTGCGACAAGAAGGGGCGAGATCAGGTATCAATGTTATTGTGAATAAGTCGTATGATCATTGCGCTAGGTGACTATGTATATTTTGTTAAGATTGATGGTAAATGTGGTGGAAATTCACCCGCTGGAAGTTAGTTGTGTGAAAAAATTTGTAGAAATTTATGTCTATTTTTCGTCTATCGTGTCGTATTTTGCTGCATATCTCTACATCCAGACGTCTGATGTCTCTATATTGGTATATATCAGTTAGTAAAGTGTTTAAGGTTTATGCTTGAGTCATTAATTTCTGTATATCAATCGCTACGCGTCCATACTAAACAATTTCTAGGCACATATTTTACCGAGGTTGGTGGGCTGGTCGGAATATGATGTTGCATTACAGCCATGGCTTACGGCGGATATTAGTTCTTACTGTCGTGCTTTTCATTCGGATGTTAAGTTTTTAAATCTCATGCTCATAAATGAAGAATATTTGTATTAGTTGAATCATGTTTTATAATATAGATTTGTTGTTATTTGTCAAATACCTATGCAGATGCGGATTTCTGTTGATAGGAAAAACATAATTTTCTTATTAATGATGATATATTTTTTATTTATCGAAAAGAAATACACTGTCCTCTTTCGTAACACAATAAAAGTTATACAACCATATATCGTGACAAACCAGTGAATATAATGAAATAACTCATTTAGGGGCAGTGGTTTCGTTTTTTTGTTATTCAGATTAGGGGCTCTACTGTGCCTGATTGTGCCCAGATCGGTGTATAACTAATAACTCCTCACTATGGGTGGGACACTTTCCATATTCTACTTTTACATATGGATTTAATTTATTGTTCCAGCTTTTTACATGGGTGATCACACACCATGTTTTATTTCATGGTGGTTGGTTGAAACAGGAAATGATTAATGTTTTATTTCACATTATTTCATCTATGGAAAATTTCTTTTTCTTTTGTGTAATGTACTTGGAAATTGTAAATAAATGAGTAAAGGCCAGTTCATCAGCTGACTTACATTATCATCAAATGTTTTGAGTTGGACTACGAAAATACCTTTTAAATGGTGTTCTGTTTATTTCTTATCATAGGAAAAACTATATGCTTTTTGCATCATTGTTATATACATCATGTAATAAAATTTATATCTAGAAATAACCATTTTATTAAGTATATGACTATTTTCATTGATTTTTCATTCAAATTCATCCATAATGAATTCAGTTAAAAGAATGTTTTATTAAACTATTCATGGAAAGCAGAACATATATCAATTCTTTATATGACCTTATAATATTATAAGTGTCACGATGCAACTATCACCTATCCCAATTCTTTATATATATGACCTTATGATATTATAAGTGTCATGATGCAACTATCACCTATCTCAATTCTTTATATATATGACCTTATGATATTATAAGTGTCATGATGCAACTGTCACCTATCTCAATTCTTTATATATATGACCTTATGATATTATAAGTGTCATGATGCAACTGTCACCTATCTCAATTCTTTATATGACCTTATGATATTATAAGTGTCATGATGCAACTATCACCTATCTCAATTCTTTATATATATGACCTTATGATATTATAAGTGTCATGATGCAACTGTCACCTATCTCAATTCTTTATATGACCTTATGATATTATAAGTGTCATGATGCAACTATCACCTATCACAATTCTTTATATATATGACCTTATGATAATATAAGTGTCATGATGCAACTATCATCTATCACAATTCTTTATATGACCTTATGATAATATAAGTGTCATGATGCAACTATCACCTATCACAATTCTTTATATGACCTTATGATAATATAAGTGTCATGATGCAACTATCAAATTTACAAAATAAATTCCTGAAACTTTCAACTCTGTTGTTTATGTAAGGTCAAGCTTTTTATAAATTAAATGATTTTAAACTTAAAATAAAAAAATGTGTTTTTTGTTGCAGAGTTTGAAGAAATACAAGCAAGCCCATTGTATTGGATCGAGGAAACTACGGGAGAAGTACGTATCGTATAACGACACCTACCCGATGTACGAGTCGGTACTGAAGGTGTTTCTGGAGTCCAAGGAGAAAGCTCTACAACCCACACAAGACAAGAAGGCCAAGAAACGGAAACACGAAGATGTCAAAGAACCCAACAACAATGAGGTCGAACCAGTGGAGAGTGCTAAAGTCAATAAAGTCAAATCGGAGAAGAAGGCCAAGGCTGAGAAGGAGGAGAAGAACGGAAATTCTATATCGGACAAGAAGGAGAAAGTGAAGGTAAAAACGGTGACGTTTGCAAAGAAACTGTGTAAAGAAGTGTCAAAATGTAATGGTGGAAAAAAGACCAAGAAGTCTCTCCCACAATTCAGTGTGTATCAGTTCATGCGACTCAAGAGAGAAGCCAGTCTCAACGCCTCGGCTCGAGTGAATATCATGTTTGAAAAACTTCCCCCTAGTCCACCAAAGAAACCAAAACATAACAAGGAGGACAATGTTGATTCCAAGGACAAGACTGATACAAAGGTGAAATCTTCTCCAAAAGATAAAGCCAGTCCAAAGGAGAAATCTCCAAAAACCAAAATTCCAAAGGAAAAAAATGACAAAGTGAAAAGCTGCAAGGACAAATCTTCAGGTGAAAATGATAAATCTGGTAAAGAAAAAGCATGTGACAAACAGACAAGCAAAGATAAATCATTAAACAAAGACAAATCAACACCTGACAAGTCATGTAAAGAGAGAGTTGAAGATGTCAAGAAACAACGCGATGAAATCATTAAGAAAAGAAAAGTCAAAATTGAAGAAAAGAAGAAAAAAGCTAAATTTGATAAAAAAGAGAAAGGCAAGAAGTTGAATTCAAAAGGAAAAACTGTGAAGCAAATAAAGAAACTATTACCAAAGTGTAAAGTCAAAGATAAAGACAATAAAAAAAATGTGAAAAAGAAAAGTGATAAAAAGGCTGAACTAAAGAAGAAATTGAAGAACAAACCTGGTATAATGGCGAAGACGGGAAAGAGAATCGCAAGTTTGAATGCTAAAGCATTAATGGCAGCTTCAAAGGAAGTCAGACCAAGTCTGGAGCGTGCAGCACGAATAGATCGTTTCTGTGTATCGTGGAAGCGTGTTTCCGTGACAACAAGACACCACCCAGCGTCTGCTCGGTGGGTGGAGGGGCTTGGATCCACTGTCTGTTGTACCACCCAGGCCAGTGTCTGCATCTCCAAGAAGGAACAACAGATCTGTGAAGAGTCAAAGACCACAACAACCACCACAACAGTCATGTCTGCAGTCCAGAAACCCTCTCCGGGACCAGATTTCGAGGGTATGACAGATGACCGTCCCTCTAGTGTTGTGGATGTTGTAGGGGCCCACACACCTGTCAAACCTCTCTCACGGACTCCTCACTGCCTCAGCCCCATCTTCTCACCAAGTCATAACTGTGTCCCCCCGTGCAATGGGTACTCTTGTGGTACGGGGTCAGACCGCTACGTCTCCAGTGGACAGTATCAATCACTGACTCTTGGAGGAATCGGGAGTCTCAGCAGCATTCAGATGATGTCGTACAACCAGTCTCCATATCGAAGTGCATTTAGTGTTCCATTCAACCATGCAGCCATTCCACCCTATGGTAGGTTCACATGCTTGAGGTAGCAGTCTGAAATAAGCCTGCAAACTAGCTAGCATGAAAGTAAAGTTCTATCAATTTAAATTTTGAAATTAATGAAAAAATTAGGTACCAGTCATGATAAAGGTAGAAGCTGTTTGATGCGCCTCATTTTATGCACTGTGTTATAATCATGAATTATTAACTTCAAGATAATTATCAACAATAGAGCATTAAAAATACCTGCTATTTATGAAGCGACATTCTCTCCCGACAGGCAGTGATGAAATGTTGAGAAAACGTCTTCTTATTTTTGTTAGCCAAGGCTGTTGGGTAGAATGGGAGATGTCTGATTGGAGGCCATCAAAGTTAAATTTGCAATCAGTGAAGCTGTTCTAAATTCATCATTTTGGCTACTGAATCGTGGCAAAGGCATAAATGATATGAATCAACCTTTCCATGCAAGAAGCGTCATTTGCTAAAAAAAATTCAAATGGATTGTGTTGCAAATTTTTCCTCCAGTGGAAACTGCCAGACCCCATGGATTGTGTAAATAAGAACAGCGGCTGTATCAACATTTCATGACTTGATCTGCCTCTGTTGGTAGAGAGGGATGAAGGGAGGAAAAGTAATTTTAAGATATTTGCATTACACATCTACAATAAGACTTCTTGTTAATTTCATGGTTAGATTCTGTCCTTCCATCTTTTAATCAGATATGTATATTTAGGACAATTTCTATCTCCTTGACATACATGCATGACCTTCCAATCTTTCTAAAGCAGGTTACTACGGAGGAGGTTACTACCCACCCAACCCCCCTCCCCCACCGCCAGTGCTCCACCAGACCCTGCACGAGCCGCCACCGTGCCTCCTGCCCCACCACCTGCCAGTTCCAGTACCACACGCCCAGGTGAAGGTCCTCATCCACAACCCAGACTCCACCCACGACTGCGCCGCCTTCACCAACTACACCAAACAGGAGAAGGATGTTGAGGAACAACCAACCACCAACTCGGTAGGCAAGAAGCCCAAGGTTGACAGCAAGGCCAAGCCTGAGTCCAAACCAAAGAAGAAGGTGGAACGTCGGAGAAGCAAGAGCCCGAAGGATGACCCTGTTGACAAGAAGGCCAGCGGGAAAGTAGTTCCGGCACTGCCTAGACAGATAACGTCGCCACCACATAATTGGTCCTGGTCTGGGGAGTCAGAGATGAAAGTAGTTCCAACACTGGTAGGTCCAAGTGTGGTTTGTGTTTGTACTCATACTTACCTAGAATGGCATCTCTCCATTGTCATCAGTAACTAAAGTTGTATGATACACATTTTGTGTTTCCACATTGACTTAACTGACCAAACTTGAAAAAGTAATCCAAAATTTTGGACTGATGAAAAATATAGTAAGAAATTCAGTAATATTTTTTCCTGGAAGAAATCTGTCGACACTGTTTTACAAAATTTCTTATCACTGATTCTTATTCAAATATTATGGCATGGTATTTCACACAAAAGAAACGGATGAGTATCGGAGTATGATGTTGATAATGAGTTAGTATTACTATCCAGGTTGAGGGGCCCCCAGTGAAGAGGAAGTGCTACTCTGCGATCCAGCACTCGGACGGAGATATGATCCATGTGCGAGACTGTGTGTTACTGAGGTCTGGGCCACGCAAGAAAGACATTCCATTTGTTGCCAAGGTTGCAGCTCTCTGGGAACACCCTGATGACGGTGGGGACAGTCATGGATTTATAAAACTTTTAGTTTTACAACTAAAGATTATTAGATTTTGAGCCTGACTCCAGCTCTGTAGGCTGAAATATTCACCCTTTTTCCCCTAACAGCCACAAATCAGGCTTAAAAACAAATTTCCAATTGTTTTTTTGCACACACCAGCAAAAAACAACAAGAATCGAAGTGCTGAGAATAAAAACCTTTGTTATGACATTAAAAGGCATTATCATTTAGTCTGCTCATTAATCAATGTAAATTGTATCAAAACATATATGGTTGCTGCTATTCTGCTTAGTCAAGTTGATAAAAGAACAGTGTTTTTTGTGACATTTTCCCAAACATATTGAAAGCCGATAGAACAAGGTTTAAACTCTAAATGTTAGTGTCTATGAGATACCATAGTTACACATTTCTTTATCTCAAGTCTCCAGACAGTTTTGACAAGCAAACAATTTGTATAATGAGGTTTCAAATGCATTAATCAATATTTGTATTCTTGACTATACCCAGTATGTTAAATGTCACCTCAAATATAAGAAGTTTTTATTCTTACCATTTGTTCAAGAAGTTTACCTAGAATTTCATTAACAGAATGTTTGACTCTTTTAACAGGGGAAATGATGATGAGTCTTCTATGGTATTACCGCCCAGAACATACAGAAATAGGACACAAACCTCACCATGTGGAGTGTGAAGTGTTTGCCTCCAAGCATCGGGATGAGAACAGCGTCGCTTGTATAGATGACAAGGGATATGTGCTCACCTTTAACGAGTATTGCAGGTATGCCCGCTTGAGCATATGGACAATGAAATAAGTGGCTTCTTTTTTCAGTTTATCCAAATAATCCTTTGTGAAAGGTAGATAAATCAGTGGGTAGGTATGTTACACAAGTGCTTTGGTTTGTTGACAGTTGAAGGATATCTGGAGTTGTCTCCCTTTCACTACTCTGTAAGAATATTTTAATCATAACTATTGATAGTATATCTAACTCTCATGTAAGATTTTTTTATCTTCATGCTACAACTGACTAAATTATTGTCCATGTAGGCTTAAAAGGATAGTCCTTTCGGGGTATTTTTTGTGGAAATTAAATTCAAGAGGTTGCAGTGATACATTTTATTCTTTGTTGAATTGTAATATCTAGAAAACTAGAATGCTACCCTCACTTACTTATGTGAAAATAAGTGAAAAAATCATGTAATAATCATAAAGAAGTATAAACAGGGAAATACTCGAATATTGTTTCCACAAAAATAACCCCATTAGGACTGTCACTTTAATACTCACTCAGATATGACTTACCAGTATCAGTATTATTGCACAATCATGACTGAAGTTAAGAGAATATCACCTAGTTACAGATTTAGTAAGCTGAGTCTTTGTTGTTTCAGGTATCGAGCCGAAGTATCCCGAACTGACCAGCATTCATGTCTGAGGTCAAAGGTTGTTCCGGATCTGGAGGACGAGAGTCCCATCAAGCATCGTATGCCAGGAGTGGACATAGACCCAACGACAGTCTTCATCTGTCGGCAAGTGTATGACTTCCGCCAGAAACGGATGCTAAAAAACCCGACATGAGACACTTCATTGCATAATTTATCAACAACATAATCATCATGAGTGTATGGGTGATGTGTTTAGCAGACTTTGGGAGGTCAAGTTCAAAGTTCACTGTTCCTAAGTGATCCTATGTAATGGGTCATTTTGACCAATTCTCTTGTGCAAAATGGTAGACAAAGTTCCCAAGTGCATAGAAGGAACACGACAGCAGATGCACTTTGACTTCAATCCTAGAGTGAAACTTGACCAAAGGATCAGTTGTTGACTTTGCGCTTCCCATAAGGTTTGTGACATCATTGGCGAGTTGTTCTCATTTAATCAAATGAAGCTCAGATGTACCAAATGAACTCACGAGTGCATCTACTGATCCCGGGGGAGGCACATATTCAGAGTTGTACCTGTGCAATACCGTATTATTCATGGACCTTTCAGTATTGCCCCATTGTTATGTGTTGAATGAACTGTGATGATGGACTGACTGACTGACGTTATTGGGAAGTGAATTGCCTTATGGGAAAGGAAGTCCAAGAATTTTTTTTTCTGATTGACTGGAATCATCTCCAACTTGTCAATTCTTGTTAGTCTGGAAGAAATCTTTGGAAGTGTTTTGAGGTGGGAATATGATTGGAAGAATCACAATTGTTATTGTTGTGCTTGGATGCAAATCATGACATAATACACTCAATATCTGGTGATTGGAATATGATTTGCAAAAGTATTTGTGTTTGATTGAAAGAAGTTTCTAACTATGTGTTGTTATCTTAACAAAACCTGCACAAACACACTTTCTGCTACTTGTATTACACACTCTGTTCCTTACTGCATTTAGATATGTTTATGTGTGAATGGTTATTTATACTGCCTTTGTTATCTGATAGTTAATGAAATGACAAATTTCACACTTACTTGTGAAATGTTTTAGCTCAGTAGGATATAATCTTTAATATGCCCTGACTCATCAATGAACTATTTAAGCGACTCAAAGAAAACTCAACCCAAACCGACAAATAAAAGGTTCATTTTAACTTTCATCAAATAATGGTTACATAGGTTCATCAACTTCCTGATTAAAAGAATTGAGAACATTTGAATAGTTGTAACATCTTTACATTAATGTCCCCAAGACCTGTTTTTGGTTAAAACATTGCAAAGCTATCATTCCTTAGCAATATGTCTTGTTAAGAAGGCTTAAATCAAAGGGGTCTATTTCAAATAGTATAAAGACAAAAGTTATAACAAATTATTATCTATTTAAAACCAACCAAGGTAATGTTCTTGTTATTCACATCATCTTGCTAATCTGAATAATTAGGATTATCTTTATCATTATTATTAGTGCTATGAACTTGAAGTCCCTTTATATCTTTCCTGTCAATTTTGTCTCAATAAGTATTGACATTATTTGTTTTAGATAATATCTACTATGAAAGATTATGGAAAATGTATTATTTCAATAGAACCAAACAAATTGATGAATAATCAAATTTCATATTTTGTGGTTGGTGTATCTTCCTACAAATCTGTATCAAAATACACATTTGATATTAATTTTGAAAACGATAACATATCAATGTACAAGCAGCCATTCTGTAGAGTGTTCAATGGTTTTATCTATACTTTCGTCAATACAATGACAAATACCAAATTTGAACAAATACTATTTTTATATTTAATGTTAGTGGATTGGTCTGAATGTTTGGTACAGCAGTGAAAACAAATTCATAAATTTGATTTTAATGTACTTATCAATTCAGACATCTCTATCTTTAACTTTGACTACTATTTTTGATAGCTTCAGTACTTACAAAAAACAATAGAAAACATGAGACTGTGCAACAAAATCATGATAATAGCTAGTTAATTCAATTTTATTCAAGTTTTTGAACCAATTTGATATGGTGAATTGAATAAGTTTATATCCTGTTTTGTTTTATGTGCTTTCAATTGCATGAATGAAGTTACTTTGTAAGGATGTGAGTGTTGTTAATTGTTGTTGGTTTTACATGTTTTACCATAATTTATATTTGAGTTTTTCAGTCGCAAGATTGAGACTACAAGTTTATTCTGTTTTGTCTGTTTTAAGTGATTTTAAATGGAATATTGTTCATGTTTTGGGAACAACTTGCATAAAGTGATTCAGTTCCAGTCTGTATATTTGTCCCGAGTAGAATCTCTCAATGTGGAGTTGTTTTGAGGTAAACTGTTTAATCCATATACTATATTTACAAACAAATTGCTCTCAAACGTTTCTTTGAAATTAATGGAGAATTGCGATCAATAATATGAAAACATTTAATGCACGTGGAGTTGTTTTGAGTTAAACTGTTTAATCTGTATACTATTTGTACAAACAAATTGCCTTCAAACTTTCTTTGAAATTAATGAAGATTTCAATTATAATATGACATTTTGTTTGACTTTAAGACTGATCCTATGAAATGTTATGTGTTTCTGTAACAATAATTTAATTGTCAGCATGAAGTAATTGTTTGACATTTACAGATGTTGAAACAGATTTCCATTTCTCCACATGTTTTATCCAAAATCAAGACCAGTGATGCATTTATACCCTTTACCAACCACAACTCCAGCTACTTAGACCAATGTGTCCCAAGTTCTCTTAGCAGTAAGACAATCTAAGCAAATGTTATGCACACGATTAAAACTTCCTTAGTGCTTAAGCCAGTGTGTGATAGTTATAAGTATCATGTAACTAAGAGAGCTAGATTCTAGACCCTGTCCTTTTGCATAATGCACCCATACCTGTCCTCATTGTTGCCCTTTCTTGACTTTCCCCAACCTTTCAAACTCAACATGCTTTAACACCAACCCTGACTATTCCTAGACACAACATCAGACCTTGACTTAACCAATACCTTTAATTGGCAATTGTTTTCCTGCTTTTTCCTGTTTTCTTGCTCCTCAATTCCACACTAACTCTCTGAAGACCTATCACCGTTTATGGCTGAAATACTGCCCAAGAGGAGTAAAACTCCAACTTTCTCACTCACTGTAGACCTCCTGTTAAATCAGTTATTTCCCCTCTCCTACCCTCGTCAATATTTATCATACCCAAAGCAACTGAATCCAGTCATCCCCCAGACCAGTGGGACCACCCTTCACTCTATAGGCCACACTGCTCATGGCTGAGATGTAGCCCAGGGGGCATTAAACTCCCAACTCACTCACTTACTTACTTCAAAGACTCATGTATATTCCTGCTTACATCACCATCACCCCAACACCTCCATCACCCCCTTCCTTTCCACTCCACCTTCCCCTCCCCCTTCCCCTTTCCTTTCAACTCCCTGTCCCCCTGCCCTCCCCCTCCACACGTCTTCACTCTTGTTGTGTTCAATCTGTGATCCTGTATGTCCAGTCTTTCGCTTAGTGCCCTGTTGATAGCAATATAAATACTCTAATACCATGTACATACAACATAGATATATCTATACACAGGTGTGAATGAATGTAGGTACATCTGTCAATTCTGCACATCAGTAGTGGTTGTCACAGATACATCTGTTATATATTTTATTGAATATTTCACTTATTGTTGCACATAGTGAAGGTATTTTATTATGGATCGGTTTTACCTGTTGATGATGTCACTTTCATAGCTTAGATGGTCATTTACATGATGAATTGTATATAACCATTGACCTGTTTGAAAGCATGCCCATGTGTAAGTTTCATTTTGATAATTTAAATGACATATTTAAACTAAGCCCAAGTGATCTAGAGTTGGTAGTGTAGAGATCAGACTTGTTCTGTCTGGTACATTGATTGGACAGGTATCTTGATGCAAACTTGATTGGACAGGTATCTTGATGCCAGCTTGATTGGACAGGTATCTTGATGCCAGCTTGATTGGACAGGTATTTTGATGCCAGCTTGAACATCAGTGGTAGAGGTTCTCTTGACACACTTAAACTCAAGAACAACTAGTAATCTGAATTTACAATCTTATTTATTTATTGAAGTCATCTGTTGTTGACAGGTGTCAAGTAACTCCTTAAGTCATACCTTTTGATAAAAAGCATCTTTGAGTACCTTTTAAAGGGGCAGTAGCACGTTTTAGGGGGAATATAACTTGATGTCAGGAAAATGAAAATTGATGGTTCCAATTGAAAGACAGTGTATTTAAAGTAACTGAAGCAGTAATAATTCAAATATATAATGTTAAGTTTAGCCATGCAATTCCTTTTTCTAAAAAAAACCGAATTAAAGGTGTTCACACAAAATGGCCGCCAATGGATTTTATGTGAATCTTCATACTTTGTCCTCTGACTATGAATGATTAGCTTGTGTAATGAGATTTCCGACACTGTCAAAATAATACATTTAGCATTAACTTACAATTATCAATGAAAATTTGAAAATATAAAAATATCAAAAAACGTGCTACTGCCCCTTTAATACATAGAACAATATCTCAAATTTCTTTCATGAAATGTTGATAATGTATGAAAGTCTTGATTAGAAAATTTGAACTAAAGTTATCATATTTAAACAATCATTTTTATGCCTGCTAGAAGTGTTTCATGTTCATTTAGAAACATGGATGTTTGTTATATATCAATTTATCAGACTGGGCATCAAGAATTCATCTGGTCTGTTTAGGCAGCAACCGACATTCCAAACCATTCTCCTTGCTTATGTTCAAAGGTAGAAATCTTGATTAGATGAGCCATGTTACTAGTTCTACTTTAGTTAATTTTACTGCAGGAAAGTTGTAACGCTTATTTTTTGATAGACAATAAGATGATTCTATTATAAGTTGATCATGTCTGTCTAATCTTGGTCCTCCTAGTCAAAGTTAATAAAATTCATTTATTATACCTTCTTAGGGGAAATCTTGTAAGTGTCAAGTAGATGATATAATCATGAACTGTGACTTATTTATGGAGTTAATGGGTGTTTCATTGATATCATAAATGTGCATTATGCTTACATGTTTTGTGTATGAATCAGAAGATTTCTCCATATTTGCAAAAATCTTGTTGACATTTGGTGGGCAAGTAAGTAGTCCTTATACTTATGTGTATTGGTCCTGACCTGATGCAATGTATGCGAAACTTTATTTGTCTTTCCCCTGCTTTCTCCTTTCAATGTCCACCGTACCCACTGCCATATCAAAGAATGATGTATATACATGTTCGTGGCCTTACACTAAACCCCACTGGCCCTTTCCGGCAATAAACTTAAACTTGTCCACTTGCTGATCCTTCTATCTTCAGCCTTTCCTAAAACTTAACTTCAATCTTACCAAAACAATTCCTTTTTATTGAACGTAAAGCAACAATTTAATCAGTTTCTATACCTATTGCTGACCTCTGAATAAAATATATTTTGACATGACCTAGCCATGTATGGAAATTGCGGGTGGATATTTATTTAGCGGAAAGTCGGTGGGGTTTCTTGCGTTCACCCAAATGCATTTCCCTCACCATTTATCTCCCCTTCCTGCGTCCCCTGTCTCACACGTGTCTTACCTAGGTTTCTTGACACTCATAATACATGTATATACGAAAGTACCGGTTACCGATGTTGGGCTGTTCTTGTTGCTAAGAATGTGTTTGATGAATAAACTATTTGACTTGGACATAAGCATTGTCAGAGATTTTTTTGGAAAGGAATATCTCTTCAAAATCATTCTCGCCGCTAATGGCTGCAATATTGCCCAAGCGGCGCTAAACAATAACTCACCCACTCACTCAAAATCATTGGAAACGTATGAATCAAGTTTACCCAATTGTGTTAGTTCTTTCATTATTTCTCCCCTTCCCGTTTAATTATTTCCTCATGCAAAACAATAAGGCAGCGACATATCTTTAACGTTTCATAGTTTTCAGAATATATACTAAGATGTAAATGATGTTTATGAACTCCCTGGCTTGCAAGCACCATAACACAGTAGGTAGCTTTTGTGTAATAACTGATATTGGGAGTTGTAAAACTACTATACTACCATTGTGCATAGATCCAAAATACACCCAAATAAAGAGTGGAACAAATTTTGCTTTTAAGACGTGTCGAAAGAAAATCGAAATCGAAATTAGGTATTTTAAACGTTTCAATAGCATTTAAAATGACGAACGTCCTGATAAGTCCGCTTCTGGCCTCGATGAAACGGATTCTTTCAGTTTAGAAAAAGGGTAAAACTAGCCTATTCATCTTCATAGGAAACATTTACCATGCAGTATCATGGTGTATTGGACAGCTGAAAGCACGAGTACCGTTTTTCTCGACTAATGAAGAATCTTTACCAGCAAGGAAGACATAACTTCACTTAAAAGTTATCAATATACTCCGTTTTTTGTGATTGGATTTTACATTGCATTCTTAGATACTGACAAAGATCGATTCTTCTGAAGAACTGATTCAGATAAGCTGCAACATGTGCATATTCCGGCACTCGTGAACCACGTTTCAATGCTGACAATACGTGCGCTCTCCATCAGTGGAGAAACGCGAAGAAATCACGTCTCAAAACACTAGAAACACTCCGTCAACCAACTGCAGACAGCTTGATCGCTATTAACAGACAAACATAACAAGTTCAGCTTTTCAAGTAAAAAAACCCCAGTAGACTTAGCTAGATTTACATATTGATTAAGCCTATATTTTGCTCTCTGTAAATATGGCATATATTTTTCGTTTTTTTAATACCATACAGCAGTCTTCATGTAAATAAAGATTATCTATCTGTCTACAATAATGATGTAAGCCGTCGTCATTGGATCAGGTTGTACTTACTATATGTACGCGTTCCAAGTCACATAGTCAAAACCGTTGTTTAAATAAAAAAAGTTTAGGGTGTAATAATCATTGAAAATAATTGGAGGGAAACATATACCCCATTGCATACATTGTCTTTTAAGAATTCTTGAAATTGTGTATGGTGTTTCCCTTGTGAATTATTATAAATACATAACATTTTGATACTATTGGTACTCTGTCTTTCAGATGCGTTAAGTTTCTCTTTTATTCAGGTCAAGAGTATTGAACTTTTTCACCCCTCGTTGTTAGTGTTATGTGATCTATGGTTAAATAGAATTCGAATTTCGTTGGCGGTAAGTATTGCTTCGTCGGTGAACGCATATACTCTACGCTTTGTCTGCATTAGATGTAGTTTACAGTCTAAAACCTTAATAATCAAGTAGTAACCATGTGAATTCGGAAGATTAGAAAGGAGTGAGTAAACGTATGCTCCGAACATCGTGGTTTTGTCCACATCGTCTTATCATTCTTATGTATGCCATACAGGGTGAGATATAAGCATTCCTACTGGCTTTGGTTAGAGGGATATCTCTTTGGCCGAACAGGTAGTATAGAGTGTTGAACTCTCAATCGGGTTCGAATCCCGGTGGTGGTGGTCTCAAAATCACTTCTGTTATATGTCACGACTCAATGCCCTTCAAACACTTCACTTGGATATGCATAGTATATTTGGATACATAATGCAACTCATGCATAACGCCGTCTACGACATGTGAATCTTGATGTAAGGCACTAGCGGGCACCTGTCGTGATCATGTCTTGTCACACTCAGATATACCAGATACAGAGATTGTATTTATGCGACATCATGAAGATCTGTACGTAATCACGGGGCCTATCCGAACCTCTGCGCCTTCTCTGTGACTGTTTACTCCGTAGTCAGGGGTGAAAGTTTTAGACAAGTCCAGAAAACATGCTGTATGTAAGCAAGTAGATCCAAGACTCCCACTGTAATTATTTCCATCACGCATGCACAAGCTTTAAACCCTATTGAATGAACTCGAGATGAAAAGCTTTCTTTGTCATACCATGTTTGGTGGAGTAATTACCGTATGTAGATATACCCAGCACTTGTCACGCTATTCGGCTGGCATAATGGACATATCGGAAGATCGGGGATAACTTTCTATCAGGTTAGACGGGTTAGATTCGTTCTGGATGATTTCTCCGGAATTTATTATTGAGAGCGGCTGAATATCGCTATATTGAGAAACCTTTTTCTGCTCTGTGTAGTATACCCGCTGAAGGGGAGCTCAGTGTATATTCTCGTATACCAGCCACGTCCAAAGTCAAGCTATAGTTCACGAAGGGAGGTGTTTCAACGAAATTGTTCATTACGTAACGGTATTTAAAACCTTTCACAAGTCAAGTAAGGAAGCCATTATCAATTACATTCTGTTCGTGAATAGAAAGCGGAATTTGCAGAAATGTTTTTTCAGAAGTTCTACAGATAGTAACTCATGAATTATTGGAATAGAACTTACATTGAATTGAAGGTGTGTTTGTTTTATGATATCTAAGGAAATAAGGAGAAACTTTCAAATTCTTTGTTCAAATGACCGTTTGTCATCAACTTCGTCTACAAAATCAGGATACGTTCATAAGACCAGTGGAAACTGACAATGGATCTTCCTGGCAGAATATGTTTGGGAACTTCATTGGTTTTTATCGCTTTATTCTCACTCTTCGTAAACATTCTCATTTTTGTCGTGTGGGCAAGGACGCCGAAGATTCGCCAACCGCATTTCTACGTCTTGGTTAACCTGGCAGTGGTTGACATTTTAGCGGTATGCATGTGGACGTCGCTAAGCGTGTCCTCCATTGTTGGGAACGACTGGGTTCTACCAGACGTCATGTGCAGTGTCCACAGTTACTTCATCAGCTTCTGCAACATCATGAGTCTGCATTCCTTGACATTCCTCTCTTTAGAGAGGCTCTTCAAATTCTTCAAACCGTCGAGTCACGAGGATATTTGTGTCAGATTCTTCATGGTTCTGTTTATAGCTGGATTGTGGTTCTTTGACGGTGTCGTCTGTGTGTTCTCCTCTGTCCAGTGGGCGACCACACGGTTCTACCCTGCCCAGTTCCAGTGTATCCCTGAATACCAGCTCAGCGTCTCGCACATGAACTTCATGTTCGTCATGACATTTGGCCTCCTTATCTTTGTGATGATGCTCTGTTATCCCGCTTGCTTCGTTAAAGTGTATTACATGCGCCGTAGGATCCAGCCGTCTGGTGCCCTGGTTCTTGAAACAAACATGAGTGCAAAGGGAGATTCCTACTCTGAGAGGATGAAACGTTACAGTGAAATGTTCCAAAATGCAGGGATGAAATCGCAAAAGCCCAAGTTGGAACAAACTTATAATTATACCAGGGACGGTTACATTCCTTCTTCAGAGAGCACTGAAGGTCCCGTTGACGAGAAGAGCAGATACAAGAAGAAGACATATTCTCTTGCAAAGGAGGACTATTCCTTATTGAAGGTGTATGTACTGTTATCTGTGGTCTATCTGGCTCTGTGGATGCCCTACGTCATCGTCAGCTATGTGTGGACTTATTCCCGGCTCACACCTCTCCCAGACGGGGTGATAACGGCGCTGGTCTGTCTCACCCACTGTGGACTGTTCATCAAACCACTCGTATATGGGTTGTTCTTCAAGACTTTCAGAGGAGCTATCATAACCGTTATGAAAACTGTGAAAAGAAGAAAATGAACGAATTGTCCTGGTTTGATAATATGTTATTTGAGTGTCATATACTGAACACAAAATATAGTTAAATTTGATTTTTGAAATTATGAAAAATGATTTATTTCATCATTGACCACCCGATCAATAAAAGTTAAAATATCCCTAACTTATTGTGTCCAGTATTATATTAAATTTTCTCTGACAAAGGATAAAATACCCATATCATTATTCAGTTTTAGTTTCAGCTGTTATTAGAATTAAAGACTTAAAGATAAAAGTATTTTAGGTTGTTTTGGATATCATATAGTTATATCATTAAAGTATTTTATTTTGACAAATTTGCCATATTGGCAACTATCTAACTGACTTAACTTGTCAATAATAAGTGCATATATATACTTTGATATACGACATCTACTTGATGAAATAATTATATATCTTGATATATTTTATCATGTCTTGGGTGTTGGAAACGATCTTATTCTGCTTGTATTTTCTTATACATGTATTATAACGCCGTAAAAGCTTTTCAAGTGTTGACTTAAATATATGGACTATAAAGATGTTGATTCTTATGAAAAACAATTTAGATGTTTTAAATTTGGTGGACGATTTCTTTTCATTCTGAGATACATTTACTTAGTTTTCAAATGTTAAACTAAATATTATTTGCATTTACCTTCCGGAGGAAAATGAAAATGAAAATTTTTCCGGCCATGAATTTTGTCAAATATTGTGATATTGTTATTTTCGTATTGAACACATCATTTTTCATGATTTATTATAACAATAATCATGAAATTATAATAGCATAATGTTTTGTCAAGACCACGTGTTCCTTTATGTGGAAGAATCGTGGTCTGTAGTTAAAGGGAGGTAATCCATGAGGGAGAATCGCCAACATTTTGCATTAACAAATGTCTGATGGTGGGGTTCACGTGCTTTATTGTTTGCTATCCGTATACGAAAAATGTTAAATGAAATGCAATGATAAAACATATGTTATTCAACATTTAATTAATAATGATGTATACATGTAAATTGTTATATCCACATAAAAGCATAAGTTGATCTACTAAGTTTGAACACATAACTCCTCGAGTTGGGTAATGAACATATTGTTATGGATATACGACTTCTTTATTCTTATATAGGCGCCGTTTCACCATAGATACTTATGTCGTTCTCAAACAATGATGTCGTCATGCATGGACATTAGTATCTATGGTGAAACGTCGCCTATTAGAAAAAAGAAGTTGTATATCCATAAAAATATTTGTCATTCCTTATTGCTTCAACTTCTTAACTGTCATTTAAGGTAGTCAATCGTTGAGTTGTTTGAGTCAAATATTCCTCACTGTCATTCTCTCCCCCACAGAGTCAGCTCTGTCATATATTTTGATCCAACTAGATTGGAGTAATACGACTTGGCTGTTTCTGTTGGGGGGGGGGGGGGGGGGGAATGCCTAACTTTGTGAATGATGTAATGTTATGGAAAACTACCGAACATCTGTTTAGCATACTAGAAATATGAATAAATCACAGGAAATTTAAAGTATTTAATAGAATATGCAATATAGATAAAATACCCCCTCCATACAATAGGCTGCCTTTAGGCAATTATGGAGGGTAGGGGGTACTGCTTTTTTACATGGTGAAATACTGATTATTTCAAATTCCTGTGGAGTAAATATAAAGTCGCAATTCTCATATAAAACTACACAAAGACACGCGTGAATTAAACGTCATATACGAAATCTAAAGGAAATAGAAGATAGAATATGAGTTGATGGCGTTTGAATGGTTAGTATATTGATTGTCATGTGCATGGTGCACGGTCATGTATGATTAAGGCGTCTGTACGTACTTACGAATGTTACTCAAAAACTAATAATTCTCATTTGTGATATACGTTCTACTAGAAATAGACACTCTTAGACCTTTTAATGTCCCATTCTATATTCTAAACAGTAATGAAAACCCCCCGTCTTCTCATCGTATATGAAGTGTTAATATACCGAAAATATATCAACGACAAACTAAGTTGGTAATAACGTATTTAAACAAATGATTTGAATATATATATATTGTAATTTTTTAAGCAATGAATTTAACTGATTTCTATACTGTGATGTTATTTATTGAAAAGTATTTCTTCATAATAAATTATTGCAGGAAAGTCCGTTATACCATATGACTATCCACATAATATTGTCAGTCAGACATGACGTGTGTGTGTATGCGCCTCAAGGGTTATCAGACGTGACTGTCCTTATTTGTCAAACCTCATTACGGAAGTCAGCTTAGAGGCGCTCCCTAATAAAGCGATACAGTAAAGCCTTGTTCATGGACATCAGTTTGATATACACTGGACCACGAGCACTCCTTTCATAGCGAAACCCTTGGACGATCGTGTAAAAACCGTCTGTTTATGTCACAGGCACTTGTAACATATCTGTGTATTAGCAGACGACACTCGTCAATCGATAGCGAGGCTCTATAAAGCGGCGTAACCGCTAAAGGTAAAGTCAAACTTCTGTTAGGACCGCGTCTGTGACGGCGGATGAGAGGAAACTTGAAGTTGTGTTAAAAAACAGTGCTTCTTTTGACTTGGGCGTGAGGGAAAGCCGAGCTGAAAGTACGGCCATAAATACCCTATCTTAACATCAAGGCGATGACGGATAGGCTAAACGCTAGGTAGCTTGGCGCAGTCGACATTCCATACGCAGAGGTGAGAGGCTATCGTCTGCTACCTAGAAGCAGACGACACAAGGGCGGCGTTCCAACCGCACGGGAAGTGAGATTGTGACGAGTTCATATATAGAAGATGGCTCTTTATTATGAATTAACCTTCCATAGTTATTGATAGAAGTCACTAGCTGCATGGATTTTACTTACTGAAGACATCTGCAACTTGAGAACGCGGTGTGCTAATTGATCGTGTAAGGAGGAAAACGGGGACATTACTGGCGCTATAGCAAAGCAGGTTTGTTGTCATTGTAAATGCCATGATTACAAACGAATTGCGTTTTTCTCTTAGTTCAAACAGAGACACATCTCGACAATACGCGTCTGGAATGGGAACGCAAGGGCAAAGTCATCACCGGGTTTTCGAAGCGCCCATATTTTCATGAGATATTAATGACAAACTCCAAGCGGAAGATCTCTTTCCCGCCTGATTCTGTATTGACGGCGATAATCCAGGATGGTGACATTGCCGAACTGACTCGGATCTTGTGTTCAACTTCCTCTGGTTTGGACATCAACCAGAGTAGCCATACTGGACTCACGGCGCTACACCATGGAGTCCTCAGCAACAACCTGGACGCCGTGAAGATCCTTCTAGTTCACGGAGCTAAGGTCAACACCCAGGACATCCACGGTCTCAGTCCTCTACACACAGCATCTGCTTGTGGATTCCTCCAAGTGGCCAGTATGTTGCTTCTATTCGGGGCTGATGTGTTCTCCCTCTCACGCCAGTCCGAATTACCCATAGACCTCGCCAAGGATATAGGAGTGATACGCCTCTTATCTGAGGAGATGACCCGTCAGGTCCATTCCGAGTTGTTCTTAACCTCTTATGCTGTGGCAAAGTTTTGGCAACTTTGTGTGCTATGTCAAAGGATGATGTTATTACTTCTGGCGTTGTGCTTAAGGAAATGTAAGGAATCGTGGTACCGCTACCGACGGAAGGAAGATTCCAAGGAGGATTAACGAGGATGTGTATTAGCCGTGTACGTGTGGTTTGTGATCAGATGTGATGTGTACCTGTGATATACACGTACGTAAATGGGTCAACATAGGGCTTACTTATTATACCTTATCTTGATATGCATATATTTAATTGGAATAAATTATTCACCCTTTATTATGATTTGATTCCATGAACTTGATGTATTATTAGTTTTTTTCACAACAAGTAATGTAAAATAAAATTTATCCTTTGGTAGTTGTACTTTTACCTGAGTGATAGGGAGAGTTATTGTTTTGTATAAGGAGAATTTGAATTTAAAGTTTATTTTCGCAACTCTCAACTTCTGCTCAATTTTCTGGTTTGAACCTAAAACATGTTTTTTAGAAAATGTGCTCAATAACCAAATAACGTGCAAATTACATTGTAATCGGTTTTTTTCTCTTCAACGCAATCAATGAAAGTGAAAGTAAATGCCCGGGCGCTTATTAGAGGAAATATGGTAATTCAGTACCCTCATTGCATCCGGATCAATAATATCCTCGCACAAAGTAACACCTCAATTATTTCTGTGATCAAAATGTGAGCTTGTCCATAATTGCTGGAGTCGACAATATAGAACACCCAAACTCTTGTGTGACAACAAGGGCTACAAACAATTATCTCAAAAGTCAAAGTATAGAACATCGATAATAACCTAGACCTAACATCACACCATCTCTTTAATATCCGTGATCAAACAACAAAACACCTCTAACAAAGTCTGTGTTATAAAAAATAAAACACCGGCATCTTTACCTGTTATATACCATGGATATTTTGCCAGCTGGCCCTTATCTCCAATACCCACAAATCCAACGAACACATAGGCATATCGATGCGACAAGAATAAACCAGTCTCGTCACAACTCCACTAACAAGTCTCGGAGAGGTGACAATTGAATTGCAGTTATCCGGCCATCGACATGAAATACGGTCATATAACGAGGTTGCTACAGATATCCCATGACGTTCCTCGCCTTTAGTCTCAATTATTAGAGATATCCTACCCCTTCATATAGTGGATACTTCCGAAATATTACATTGAAATATTTTAAACAATCAGGTACTATAAATGGTATGAAAAGCAACAATGAATTTCACTCTATCTTTAACTTCGTCTTCTTAAGTAAAACCTTCCAATTTTTACAGTTTTATGCAATAAATATTGAATAGATATTATATAGGAAGGAACATAGATTGTACATAGCCGATTAGCAATTCCATTGTAAAGTACTTAAAAAAGTTACTTTGAATTTAATTATATACGATTTTAAAATATTAAATCTCTATAAAAAGACAAATTACAGTTATATGATTATTTCAATCAAGCACATGATCAAAGAGCATCAACATATACACAAAGAACTTAATTAAGCACCCCCCACTTTTTCAAACAGAAAAACACTGCTAATAATAAACAAAACAAATGTACAGGCAAACAATAAGGATGTTTTAATAGAATGGTCATCTAACAGTGTGGAAACGAAAAATTCATACGGTTTAGGATTCACTGTGACTGAATAACTTGTTTTACAAAAACTTGGTATTTTTTAGTCAAAATCCAAGTTACCTTAAAATTGAACATGAAAGTCAATATTTTTTGCTGCAATGTGATTATTATCATTCTCTTGAGTGAATTAATGATTTTTTAGTAAATAACCCCATTGCCAAAGTCAATCGTTAAAGCAGTATGAACCTTCAAAATCACAAAATTATCAAATATCGAATTTAAAGAAAACTGCACAAAGACATTAATTGGTCCTTGTCACAGATTATGGCTTATCTAAAGGAAGGAGAAGTGTTTAATCAACAAGTTCAACTCAAGAAATCTCAAATTTCCTTACAGATGTTTAGATTGTAGGCATTTTATCAATTTTTTATGAAAAAAGTACTGAAAATTCAATGTCTTGCTAGCTTCTTATCATGCATGATAAAAAGGGTTTAAGTGTATGAATGTCAACTAGGGATCACACATGTTATTTTTAATTCATGATATTCAAAGTTTTATGTGTAGTTTTCCCCCTATGACAATAGTTATATTTGGCCAAATTTCAGTAGTCCCTCAGTTTTTCGCATATTTTCATTATTTTTGCACATCAGTGATTTTTAGTACAATTAAATAGTCAATAACAAATAAATTGTTATATCTGGAGTGGTCAACACATCAACATAATCCAAATAGTCCAAGAGCACCAAAGTTCATTTTACAAAATAGGGGGGTGCTTAATTAAGTTCTTTGTGTATATAATACTATCGTATGGAGTTCAGCGAAGCAATTTTACGCTTTTTTAAATATAGAAATGAATAACCTACATATCTAAACATAGCCCGTTAAGGATAATATGGGATTATCTATCTAAATATAGCTGCTTTGTATTATGATACGATATTAAGTCCTACCGAAGGAAATACCAGGTGGTATTACATATCAGGTGAGATACAATTCTGAAATGTATACATTAATCTCTCATATGGAAATATGCCCAGAAGGATATCAACTTAAACCTCAACATGGCGCTCTGGTAAACCTCAGCCTGTCGTTATACCAGGACAATGATTAGTGGATATAAAGGCTTAGAACAGAATGATGTTCAAATAACAAAGAAAGTAATTCAAAACTTTTAATATTTCTTCATTTCAGAAATATAGGTATTGCTTGAACCTGTTTTAACCGTAGTTCAAAATCAAGGGTCTGACAGCACGAGAACATCACAAAATGTTTTATCAAACTATCATATATAAGTGACATCATGTGTATCGGGGTTGTCCTGCTTTGATTATGTGATTTAGAGCATGACTTTGAAACATCTCAACATATTGTAACAAACACTTCGTCTATCGTTTGATTCTCTTTCTATAGAATATATTTTTTAATAATCGAATAAAATATTACCATGAATAACCAATTTACTGAGATGTAGAAATCATCTATATGCTGGAGTACTGTCTTATGACTGACTGTAACTACATTTATTCATCGTTTTGATGAATTGCAAAAATTTAAACGGCAATATCTGGTAATATTTAGGCTGGTATACAAACAATTTCTTAGAGTTTATAAAGCCTTCAGAATTCTGAAAACAATTAATAATTCTTAGTTACCATAGCAACAAAACCGGTCCTGATTTCTAGTTAATGCCTTGGGTCATGTTAGAAAGTGCACATCCAGTAAATGTCAATTTAGGACAGCTAATATGATTGAAGAAAATAAACTCTCAGATAATGACCGTTCTTAGCTTAGCCATTGTATTTTTCAAATCTTTGAAACAGGTTTATTTTCAATAATTCATATTCAATAACAAATCTGAATGTTTCAGAAATATATGCTATAAGAAAGAGAAAAATGCAACATTATTTGGTACGAAATTATTTGCGATAGAAATCATTTTGTAATTTTGTCGTGACCAGTCACTTATGGTTTAAAATCCAATTCCCCAGAGGATTGGTTGCCAAGTGGTTACGTTGTTGGTATAATCAGTGCTTGTTGTTTGTGTCCGACTTTTAAGATGTGGATGGAAACTCATAATCGGTTGTATTGCATCCAGTGAGATATATCAAATAGAAAGATGCTTAATTAATAAGAACGTGCTTCACATACTTTATAAATGGAGCTCATTTTTTTCTTTCAAAGGCGAGACACACCCGTTTTTAACTGCATATTGTTTTTCAGATTACCACAATTCAAAACAAATTGGGTTTGGTCTATGACCCATTCATTTAGTCCTTTCATCAATGTCCATCTGCTATGTATATTGCAAGCTCCCTCGCACCCTGAACAATAAAGCATAAAGCAATTATATCGCTATCAACTAATCGACTACCGTCGGGACTGAAATAGAACAAAACTGTTGCTGGAGGTGCCATATTGATCATGTTACAAGCATGGCTGTGGATATATGGTGGGATCCATCAATCATCCTTGTGGCCAATCGATGATCGCTGTCACCCTACTGAATAAGTGACTTTAGAAAAATCTGAGTTAGTCTTTTGATTATAATCGTTATGTTGTCGATGTCAGAAAGAGCATTGATTTTGTTTCAGCACTTGGTCATGTATCTAACGATATATGTACGTAAGTGCAGCTCGATGTTTTATTTCATTATCATTTACAAGAAAAGGAGTATTTTCGGATGACGACTGAATGTGACCCTGGCGTTTTGGGAATACTTGTTAACCATGTATATTTTGCAGAACTATCCTACGTATTCTTTTCCAAACGCCTAGCGATGATTTAAAAGTCAAATTTAGATTAAAACAGATGTGTATATCAAATGTGACAGCAAACGAACTTAACCTTACTGAAGCTTATTCTTTTTGATAAAGTGGTATTCTTCAAATCGTCTCTCTCTGTAATGTGTGACATTTTAAATTGTGATGTTTCACTTTTAGTCTCTTAAATCTTGACTCATTTCGTCAGCTGTTTAGTCATCCGATCAACCTTAAAGGCTCCGTAGCACGACATCTAAAGGTAAATAAGAGCATTTATGATAAGTGAAACCAATGTAACCAAATGTAACGTAATCTATTCCAAACACTACAAAAAGTCCTGAAACGAACATACAACATTCGGCTGAGCTACGGCTAATTACCGTATCACAAAAGGTATTCACAGAAACATGGCCGCCAGCACTTTTCGCTTGATAAGTGATAATTAATTCTACGACTTCAGATTGTTGTTTTAAGTTATAAGATGTTTGACCCCCTGAAGATAATGAGTTTGATAATGTATTTTTATAATACCTATTTTTATTTGGAAAACTTTGAAGATGAGATTTTCTCAAAAAACGTGCTACCGCCCCATTAAGCTTGCCTCCGGTCTGTTCGTATCGCAGCGGTGATATGCACACTGCGCCTGTTGCTCATACAAACATGCATCCGGTCTTATCTGGCTGTCAGGTTAATTAGGATCTAGACATGACCTTGGTACAAGAAGGAGGACAACGTTTCCATCAAACCACGTTAACTCTCGTCACCTATTACGTATGTGAAGTAGTAGAAAATAGACAGGCCAGCATGTTGACGCACATGGATTTCGCCTGAGAGAGCATTTATATTCAGCTTGTATGCACTAGTTGGATTAGTTATGTAAGCACGTCTAATCTACGTTATGTGAGGTTCACTGTAACGTGCACGTGTTATTGATGTTAACATTAACTGACGTCGAAGTAGGTTCCATCTTTTTACGGTGAACTCCTTACACGTCTCTTGAGGCAGGCGCTGCTTGAGAGTTTACAAGCTCGTCGATGATTGTTTTCACAGAAGTGTACTCACATGATCTGTATCTGTAAACAAGCTTGCCATCGATCAGCATACCTCTCTACTTCGAGTATATACTCTCCCTTGTTCTTATTTCTCCACCTTTTATCTCAACCTTCAACGATTCAACCGCACATGTTTTATAATCAATATAGTATTTTCAGTATAAAGCAATCTGATAATAACTAAACGAAATAAAACTCAAACACAATTTACCTTTGATTATATTTGACAAAAACACACATAAATAACTCTTACATCATTAATTTGAAAATCGTTTGAAAAGCAAGGCGTTAGTTTTCATTCGTGTGAAATTCAATTGACGTAATGATCTTACCGAAAGAAAAGCATAGACTTAAAAAACAGAGGCGGGACGTACTTGTGTAACTCCCAGTCTCGCAAATTAAATTAGTCTATCCATTTGTATCTTCGCTAAAAGGACATTTTTATGTTTTCACTGTCTCCAATACCCTATTGTTTTAAAATCGCCACCATTTCAAGTGGAAGACTCAAAGCTGTGAGTACAACGCTCACATAATCGTCTCTGTGACTGCTAAAACCTTAGAAAAACATCTTGTGTCGCTGGCATTTGCAAACGTTGTAAGTGAAGTGGAGTTATATGGAAGGTTAGTTGGTGCGGTTTGTTGTTTATTTGTTCTGTCGTAAAATTTAGTAGAAATTAATGAAGCGTATGTATTGTTTATTCAAGTAGTTGAACATAAAACTAAATCAAACAAGAAATACTTTATCATTATTATTTATTATTAAAGCTTGTGTCTTAGTGGAAATACTAGTCTTACACTCAGACTGTAGTTAATATTATTTTGACCGAACAAAACCTCGATAAAAGCAAGTCTAGACCTGCAGTGATATAGCCATTTGTCTGAGGCTCCGTTTTAGATTTAATAAATTTTAAGATTTATTTTTCAGAGACTTTATACAAGTCTATGGAACTACGGGCAGTGTCAGTTATGCGGTAGTTTTCCAAACGATTTCTACAGATTTGTAATAAACTGTTTCTGCCTGTAAATACTTTTGAAATACAGTGCTGAATTAACTTCTCTCAAGTGACTGATGCTAGGTTGTGTTTGTATCTGAAGGAGAGTGGGAGAGAATTAGGAACACAATGTTGTATTTGTTGTAGCTTAACGTTTCTGTCATTCACACGGTGCCTCAGGCTAAGGATGTTGTATAAGTTCACTTTAGGACTGTTGTACCGGACATGCTGATTAGCATGAATGAGATGAGCCCTAAAATTACAGAAGGTTTATTTATGCAGTCTTCTGGTTATGTACACGTGTTACCATGGAAACAAATTGAGGATATAGATCTGTTTAACGCCGCCTAACGTTCGCCAAATGGCGTCCATATGTTCATGTTCAACGCATGGGCCTCTTAACATAAATAAATCGAAAGAGAAAAAACATTAAGAACAATTTAATGCCTCTTTCAGTAGATTAAATATGAAAACAGCTGCTTTTGATGAGACTGTTTTTCCTTAATTGAACTAATGGGCATCTCAATTACAACAATGGACATAAAAAGATAGTTTATATGTTACTGAGCATAGGTAAGTTTCGATTCAACAGGCATTTTAATTGCATCATTTTTATAATACAATTTATATAATTTCATTTGGCTGTCATTTAAAAGGGTGCAGAATGTAGACACAACACAACACATGTAGTAGTAAATAGATATTCATTTGATGCAATCAAACATAGACAGAGGAGTAATTCTTAGAGATGTTTTTAGATACATATTTATTTCGTAATAAGCTATAAACGTAGGTGTCTTTTTTGTTTCCGTGTTCTTCAGTGCAAAATGGTTTGATATCAGAATCAGGTTTTACATATATTTAATTCTAATAAATGGTTTAATGTGACAATACATTACAACAAAACACTACTACTGATTAACGAATAGTTCCGTTCATGGACCATACAGGAATTCTTGATTCAACCTGTCCATTTGAACCAAGAGAGCTACATGACACCTGATTAGCACTTTTGACATATTTACTAAGACAACAATACTTTCTCTTCCGTTGTCTTTTCCTTATTTCGGAGTATACTTTTAAACAAGGGAGTGTATAGAAGCATGGCGAGGTACAATTCTGCTGCATATAAATTAAGTGCAATTTCACGGTGCGCAACTGAACGCATTAAGGGATAGGGTTTCATGAGCTTTTCTCCATTTTTATGAATTTAAGGTTCTCCTATGTTCGTAAAACATAACAAAAGGTGAGGTGAGGTGACTTGGGGTTTCAAGATTAAGTTCAAAGGATCTTTATATCGAGCAGTGCACCCTGAAGCGAAGGTTGCTCATACCATGCTTGGAAAGTGGATTCTTGACCGTTCGTGTCCTCTGGTTATTCAGAGGTTGATGAACACAAAGCGATAAATGTACAAGGAATGACAAAGTAGCTATTTATGCGGGTTAATAGTATCTTGACCAATGATAGAGTGGTCAGCCTTGTGTAGCTACATGTACGTAGCCAACAGAGAGAGGGGATTAATTTAGGTAAACACCGCTTTTTGTACACAGTATCCTAAGGAGAAACAGATTACCGTGGTTTCTATTAATGATAATGCATATTACACAGATTCGTTTAAAATCGATTGGACTCTCTAGTGATCTAACGGATAAGCCTGTTGCCGTTTAAACGGTCTTGACCATTAAAGTAGTTTAATGTTTAAACTGTCAGATATTGATCTACAACGAGAATTTCACTATACGAGAGGATCAATGTGAAATGTAATTAAGCCAAATGACCGTATGAGGGGTACCAACAAATAATAAGGAAATAGTGATTTTATATGATGAGGCGACGGAGAACCCATGTAACGGGAAGACAAAAAGATCTGTTTCAAGGGTCAACAACTTTTAGACGATCAAACAAATACAATTGAAACGAGGTTTTAACGACAAGATGATGTTGTAACATGAATATGTTATGAACGCCAAAACACAGAATAAGTAGTCGGCAACCTTGACATTTTCCCATGGACAATATCTGAATTTTTTATTTGAAGAACTTATCATTAACGAAATGCTTTCAAAATTTCCAAAATGGCCTTCCAATATATTAGAATTATTCATTTTAAAATACAACCAACCCTTTAAAACCCAACATCTTCTCTCGTGATATTTAAATTGAAATGCAGGACTAAATGTATTCCTTAATTTTATGTTCGACAAATCAATAACACTTTTTAACCACAGACCCTTAAGGTTATTCAGACATTTGAATATCTATTTCAACAGCTGTTCTTGAATAGAGGCTTGTTAATCGATAACACATGCACAGAATAATGTTATTAGTTATGCAATAATAAAATTATTAACAGTCTGGATTAGATGCAACATTTAACATCCCTTATTGCAAACAGATATATATATATTTCATACATGTTTTATTGTTAACCAAACGTACCGAATGTAAACAGACAAACTGCTGAAATCTATAATACACAATCGATGTTGTACATACATAATAGTGACGTCACAGAGAGCAAACCATCGTCCATGTATGTAATTGATAGGCTGTAACTTGAGCTTGTTTACAGATATGCAAGAGATTATTCAACTGTATTGTTTTACATGCTTAACAACAACATAACATTGAACACTATGATCTTATTTTTTTAATTTTAATATCTAATAGCTTGAGGAAACAAAGAGAGTATCCCAGATACAATATAATACGAAAAACCAATATATGAGAATACAACTGAAACATCTTATTATCTTATTATATGATAAAATCAATTGATCCAGTACGCAGTCTAAGTAAACCCAGCCTCAAAAATACTCGTTTCACTCCGATATTGGGTCTACCAAGATGTAGTAGCGGGTCGCGTCAGCCGATCCATCGAAATGACCAATCAGGGATAGTCTTTCCAAGCCGCTATAGTCTGCATTCTCACATATAACTATTGAGGGTCAAAGGTCGGCGAAAGGTCGGCTGACGCGACCCACTACTACATCTTGCTAGAATCCAGATCGGAGTGAAACAAGTTTCATAAAATTATTCATTAAATAATATTTGTCAACCTCATTATTAGTAATCCAGATGACACTGATATAGATTTGTTTCTAAAAGGGCATTTTAGTTAAGATAGTAAAACATCTTTTAAAACATATATTTTATCAAAATCTTTAGACTTTCTTTGGTTCTTGTATATGTGTCGTTAACGTTGACCTCTGTGATAGTCAAGGTGGATGTCCATCCATAACATTAGGTGTTTGTTTCAAGAAGCAGAACATTATTGTAAATCATGTAGATGGATTTGTACATTCCAGCTGCCAAAGTAATGGCGTAAGCTTCCGTATGCAGAGTGAATACATCAGTATATATATACTTCATACATGGATAGCTTGAGTCTGGTAAGAGTGGGAATTACTTATGTAAGACA
Organism: Steromphala cineraria; assembly: GCA_916613615.1. Lineage (NCBI taxonomy): Eukaryota > Metazoa > Mollusca > Gastropoda > Trochida > Trochidae > Steromphala > Steromphala cineraria. The sequence continues at coordinate 73,019,004 of OU744724.1, read as the reverse complement.
GATACATTTCCTTACGTATATATATTGTTTATTTTAAATGAAAGCAAGGGAAAAGTCTTTTAACATTTGTGGATGACAAATATGAATCGTGATGTATTATGATCATGGAATTTAATTGTGTATTGTAATTAATTAGACTCTCTATCTATTTCTCACCTTAATTATTAAATTTCAAACGTTTGAAATCTGCCTGTGCTTATCAATTTGACTACAGTTACCGAAATAACAAATAAAATTAAGAATTATCTAAACACGAATATGATATTGTATTAAGAATGATTGTAAGTAAGAATGCTTAAATGATATCATATTCACTGAAAAAGGTATTGGTCAAAGGCACAATCTGGCTAATGTCAACACCTCTCTCAAACATTATCACAACTACTCGAGAATGAAGGGATGAACAAACTTGATGACTGTGACTAACTAAACATTTATTGAAATATAAAGTACAGACTATCATTCAAATGTAATCTTTAGAGCTTTATTAGCACTCAGATATACAAATTACAAGCACTTCTTGATAACGTATAAATAACAATTTCAGTAATGAATATTTGTCCCTTATGACAAGTTAAACTTGACAAAAAAGTTAAGGCATACTTGGAGTTGGCGACCCATTCAATTTTGCACAATCGAGTGTTTTCTAACATTTTCAAGTTAAAACGTTCAAAGTTAAAAATTTCAATGTTTTTTTCCTCCTCGGCCATAAAGCGCTGTAGGGTTTACAATCTAATAAAACCTGATTTGTACGTGCATATTGTTCAGCCGTCAACCTCACTAAGCGGTGTCTCAACCAGTTTCTGAAATATGTGATTCAGGAGCTTTTCCCTTTTCCTAAGTGACATGTAATAATGTCCAAAATATCATATCATTGTGTTCCTGTAATAGTGAAAAACCTACTGCTAATAATCTCCATCAGATTCGCAGGTCACGGAGTATCAAATCCTTTTCATGGTTTCGTTTGTGCTGAACTATATGATTATGAACAAATACAGATATTAACCAACCTCATAGTAATGTTTAGTAAGTCTTAAAACGTTTCAAAGATTATGCAATTTCGTTTGGTAAGATAAAACCTTTCCAAGTACTATGCCATTTTTGCTCAAATTTTTTATCATTAAATGTGTCAATCAGTACCGAGTTCTAAATATGAAATATCTAAAATTCGCATTGTAGTTTTTACATTCGTACAATGTGGTAAGATAAATATTTGATTGACGTCATTCTATGGAGAGTTCAACGGTTACCATGGCAGCGAGTAATATTTTTTAAAAACGTTTTCTTCCTAGCAGAGATACTGTAGATGTTTGTCTACTAGGATATATACTTGTTTCAAGAGGCGGAACATAATGGTAGAGTTAATCGTGTTGATGTATCTGTACAGGCTCGCTGCCAAGTTATATAGTGACAGCTCCTATAAACAGAGTGAATACAGAACCCATTGTGGATGACCTGTACATATCTTTTGTCTTAGATAACATGTCGACTTGTTTTCATAGCTCATGTATATATCATCATATGATATAAGCTCTTAATAAGTAACTTGAACTTTGTTCAGGTTTTTGTCATTATATTTGACTTAAAGGGGCAGTAGCACATTTTTAGGGGGAATATAAGGTGATGTCAGGAAAATGAAAATGAATGGTTTCAATTGAAAAACAATGTATTCAAACTAAATGGAGCAGTATAATTCAAATATATTATATAAAGTTTATCCATGCGATTCCTTTTTCTTACAGAAAATGAATTAAAGGTGTTCACAAAAAATGGCCGCCAATGGATTGTATGTGAATCTTCACACTTTGTCCCCTGATTATGGCTGAATGGCTTGTGTAATGAAATTTATTACACTATCAAAATAATACATTTAGCATTAACTAACATTTATCAGCGAAAATTTTAAAATATAAAATTATCAAAAAACGTGCTACTGCCCCTTTAAATCTTTGTTGAACATATTGTAGGGCATTTCCAAAACAACATCGCCATGCTTTCAGTGCAGATGAATATTGCAGTCTGATAAAAATAACACTGTTATTCCAAAATAAATAAATGTCATTTGTTATCCGTGTATCTGATTCGCAATTCTGAATCATTTTTTTTGAATGTATACACGTTAACTGACAATTGAATTGGATAGTTAATACCTAGCCTGTTACAGAGACTCTCTGAAAGATCCATATTCAAACTTAAGTGAATTGAAATTGTTTACAACATATTTTTGCTGTATTCGTTTTATTTTAAGAAATATTGTGCGACAAAACTTTAGAATATCTAACCAAAATTCAATAAATAGAAGACAATTTACCAAAATGACCGAAACGGTAGCCCGGCATGTCGACACGAAGGCAAATCAAGTGTTGGCATCTCACAATTGCGTTTCCTAGATATACGCTTGAAAACCGTCTTTGTGGGGCACAAATAGAGTTTTTCCCCCTCCGAATCAGGTATTCGTTGCCGTCCACATTGATACCAATCGGACGCAATTGCGGTAACTGAGACGCGTTGTAAATTTTACACACATAATAATGACGTCAGCAAAAGCGGGTTCGATAAATGCGATTGCATTTTTGCAGGAGGTACTGTTCTTTGAACGTCGAATTAAGTATCTTATTGTTGATTAAAACAATAAAGGAATAATAACGAGAGACTTTTCTATCGAATGAAGCATTTCTTTTCTCAATAGCTAATTTATCACGCACCGCATGCAAGTATGACGATGAGGCTTGAAAGGGGCACGGTTTTCTTTATGTCTTCATTTATTCCAAATCATTATCAGTTTGTGGAAAATGTTTTCAGAGGGTCAAACATCTTAGCATTTAAAGAGCCACTCCATGATTTTCTCAAATATCAAACATATATTTGTTTGCTTTGTATAACACATCAAACATTATCAACCCGAAACTATCATTCTGACTACTTAAGATAAGTTTCCAAATTACGTTTGACTGATTGACGCAAAAGTGGATACTTCTCATTCAAATCAAATGACACCAATGTCAAAGGTTGACATTTGTTACCCGTAACAACTCACGGAGGGGATCTTTAACCCCAAGTTATACGTAGTCATAAAAGAAATAATCAAGTATCAAGCAAAAACTGATTCAGCCATTTTAGTGTGATCGCATAGCCCAACTGAACATGATACGTTCGTTTATGGTTGCCTCCTTTTGAATTGATAACCTGCAATTGTAAATACTGAGGGAAGATATATTGAGATCCATGTATTTAACTAAATTTGCTGATGACCCTTGTTTCGTTCATGTATACACCAAGGAGTGTGTTATTTCGCCTTATTGAAATAATAGTCGTTTTGATTCTTATCAGAACAGCATTTTGACAGAAAAGTCATCTTTGAATTTTCTTTTATAAAAGAACGGACGCCAGTCAATAATTCCAAAACAATAAAGTTTGTTATTTTACACTTGTGACGTCAGCCTATTGTTCTCTCGCTCCATTATTTTCAGTAATGGAGCGTTGTATTTTACATCAAGTTTTTCACTTAAAATTTCAAATTTTTGAATATTTTAAGTTATGTTTTTGAAAAGGCATACGTTGATTTAAATTTAAAGCGGTTAGTATCCTCGTAACTCTCCATTACTAATAATTTGAGGAATGTAGAGATACTCGGACACTAACTTATACGTATTGGTTAGTCTTAATGGAAACAGAGCCAGTGTTTGAAATAAACGTAGGCCCGTAGGCCCGACACCGACAGTTATTCACATGGGCCCACACTTTTCAATATCTGCAGGTCCTTACAGGCTCACAGTTTTTATTATAAGATACTGTTCCATTCTAACAATAGTTGCTGTAAGACAAACCCTCATAACTATCACTCTAAACCGATAACAGTGTTAATAATGCTGAGGAATATATGGATGACAACTTCTTTGTTCATTGTATGCGACGTTTCGATACAGATGCTTGTGTCGTTCTCAAGCAGAGGAAGAGTAATGAGGTAGGGGCATATATATAAGTAATAGTACAATGCACAGTGACAACAACTTAATGAAGAGAGTAAATTAAATGTAATTAAACAGGGATAGGTGGTAGGAAACCAGTAATGTACAAATCAGTGCCTTACATTTAATTGATAGAGGCCAGTGATGTACATGCGTCGCATACAATGAACAAAGAAGTTGTCATCCATATATTCCTCAGCATTATTGTCATCCCAACTTCTAAAATGCCTCCCAAAGAAGATAACAGTGTTGTGTATTTACAACTGATATACCAAGAATACTGATACCAAAAATATTATTATTTTAGAATAAGTCAAATCAGTACTGATAATGAATGCCGACAGTTGCGTAGTTGGGCCCACAGTTTTTCCTATCTGCGGGTCCTTATTGACAAGCAGGATGCTTATTTCAAACACTGAACCGAGCCCTTGGTTATGATGGCTGCCCACATAAAGGCTGGAATCAAGTAGCTAAGGAATGTATGTGCATGACGTAAAGGAGTTAATTTGAACTTAAATCAGCTCCTATGGTGTTAAGCAAGTACCAAACACAAGCATTACTTCATAAGCATACGGATTGTCCCTTTTACTCCACTCCTTTCATGTCATAAACACCAATCTTGTCAGCGTGCTGCAACACAATCCTCTGAGGCCGAACAGCACTTTTAATGTTCATGCTGTCACTCAAGCACTAACAGCTCTCAGATTTAAACGTCACTTGTCATGTTGTACACATCAAACATGATTTATTCTATCTGCATATGAAGCTTTGTAACTTTTAACGAAAATCTGGAAGAAGTAATATTATCCTTAATCATCCGCAGTACACATATGGGTCACATTTAAGGGCGTTTATATCCACTTGAACCATTTTCTGTTTTGATATAATTTTTAGAACGTGTAAAAGATAAAAGGGACAGTGATAACAATATAGACAGAGAGTAGGTTTTATTGAATGTTTAAGACCCGAGGGCTTCCAGTGAGACAGAATTCTTCAAAGACACACCGCCACTGAAGAACGGTATATGCTTACACCTTATCCAGATAAATTAGGATAAGCAATGTGGAATACATATAATATAATAAAAAAATATTCTTACGTAAATGTAAACATGATATTTAGTGTGCATGCTAGTGGACCGGTTTTTTAAAACAATCTTTACATGTAAAGTTCGTAGGCTTGAAGATAAATTGCTCCCCAATATTACTTCCCCACGCAAACATTTACCCACCCACGTTTTATCTTAATGTCACTAGGTAACGTTGTCTTTGTTCTACGCTTTTGTTGGTAAGCTATGAGCTATAGATAAAAAGGAAATCAGGTGTCATTAGATAGATAAATCACTTTTTTCAAAATGACTTTAAGTTCTTTTAATGCCAAGTTTTTGCGTTAAGCTATCATGTTTTTGTATCAAAATATTGTTTGGTATGGTATTTCCTTTGTATCATACAATAAGTGAGTTCCTCTAAGTTTCTGTATTTGAATAATATCATTTATTGTGTGAGTGTTTAATGTAATATGTTCCATGGTAATGGGACAGGTTTTTCTCCAATAACTATCAACATTTCAGAATTTATAAAAATTAGCTTAAATAAATAATCCTAATATGAGATGAAAAATAACACTGAGAACATGTACATGTATACCGATAACCTGTGTAGAGCCAATCTAAATAAAATTAGATCAACAGATATTATATTTTGACCTATAATAAAACCTAAATTTATTTAGATTGGTGAAGAGCATACCTTATGTTGGCACATGTGACATTACAGACGATATATCATCGGTCAACAGCAGGGTAAAAACGAGTAAGTGCAATCGAATGATTGCCCTAGTGCCTTTTTATCATAAAGTAGGAATGCATATGAACTTTCTTGAATTCATGAAAACAAAAAGATTCCTACATTCTATCCGGTGGAAATTACTCAGCTTAAATTTCCAGTTATACAAGCATTAATGTATGACAAAATAACAAAAACTCATCCATGAAGCTATATTTTACAATCTTGATACTACGAGGAAATATTGGTATTTGCTATTTGTAGAATATGAAGAAATAATGAGAGAAGATTTGGACTTCACTTAGAGGTGCGAATGATAGTACAGATAGCTGATTGAAATTGATAAAACTTTGTATTTTTATTGTACACACAGTTCCTCAGGTTGGCAAGTATGTTTTCGTGGAAAATAATAAAAATGTGACTGATCAATTTACTTTAAGTTCCTTATTTGCACATGAAAGGTCAAAGGAACGAACTCATACAGCTACGTATCTTAAGTTTGTTCACTTACCTTCTTATTCGAGTGCAAATATCATGTAATTTGTAACTTGTTTGAGACATCTTAGCGTTGTGAAAACGAAACCAGTAGTAATGAAATTTCACTGCATAAGTTATGATTCAGTTTGCGTAAACATATTAGTATGTCATACCTAGCAGACAGCTCTAACAAATTTGGCACGTCATTGAAGTGACCAGAGGTCAAAGTTTCGAAAACACTGATTTCTATTTTGCTCTACAAAATCCTTCATAAGTGATCAGCAGCTTTAGATCTTATTCATATGTGTTCCTTTGCGCTAAAGCAATGTAACCGTGATGGTTTTTTCGCTACAAAGTTTACATGGATGATTTTAATCAAAATGTAAGAAAATCCGAATTTCACAAATATGACCCCATCTGTCTATTTAACAATGCCAAATATTGACATTCAGCACCAGTGACGAGACGATCCCGAAATATGGTTTGGAAATTGTTATTTTACACATTAACAATTGATGATCTTTTGTAAGTGGTCCTGGAAATATTTATGAACGTCAACACGAAACCTAAATTACATTATATTTGCGCTAAGATTACAAACAAGTGAACAAACTTTTGGTATGCAGCTGTATATATAGCACAAATGTGATAGACAGCATAAACAAATACTGATATGTAGAACTAAATATATTCAGATCAATGTTTATCGTTTATTATTACCAAAGTAGAGAAAACAGGAATTCTCTCAGTTGTTCAAGCCATGCGCTAGGCATGAAGTTAAAAGGAATTATAATCCATAACAGCATACGTTTTCATTTTACGGCCTTTGTTTGAAATGTTAAACATTAGAACGAGGTAATTCTAATACACTTGAATATTTCTCAGTTTTCCCCTAGAATTTGATTATTCAGTGTTGCTCGGATTTCATATTTCTTCTTGTACAGAAACCCAGAATTTCTTATTTATTTATGAATGATTTTCTCAATTCTAAATATATTTGATAATGGCGTTAACAATAATTGAAGAACAGGCATATGTTTGTAAATTGAAATATGTTCAGATAATTAATTAAGATCCTTTTGGAGACGCACAAACTCAACTTCTCTCACCATTGACCAGATCATGCCTCTGAGGGTGGAGATAGATTATCAGTTGTCCGACTAAGAGTTGTATCGTTAATGATATGGTGTACAGACATGACCATCAGTGACAAGAACGCATTAAGAAGATAGGAAATGGCGGCATGGCAAACAAAGATGTAATGAAGGACGCAAGACTATTTACAGCTCAGTTGATTAATAAAATATGTGTTACATCAGTGTACCTAAAACTTATCTACATTTCCATGATTCCCCGGATCGTTTCCTATGAACTCACATCACGAAAGAGCTGAATTTGAACAGATTTTGCAAAACACGATTAACAAATACATGTCATTTATCAGAATTCCACTCCTTTCGGCCATCTGTGAAATTAGTTGTGCGCTGTAAATAATGTATAGTATAGTTTCAATTTCTGTCAATATCTAAACACATTTCATAACATAACATAAAAACACAAAATGTAGAGACTCTCACCTGTTAATAAAGTAAAAGTTTTACTTATAACAGAAGGACTAAAGTGTAAAAAGTATGAAATATTATTCACTTAATTCCCACTTTTATTTTCTAAAATTGAGTAGAACATGTTTCCTCCATAATCTGTGCAATATCTTAGTTTAACAGGAATAGCAGTAGTTTTTGAAAAAAAATTACATATATAATTTACCCCAATTGCTACATTTCACAAACATTTCCGTACTCAACTAATAATGTGTAAGAAATTATGCAGAAACTATTGGTGGCCATTTTGTGTTAACACCTTTTATACATTTGAGGGAGGGATGTGCGATATGGTACGTTCGTTTTGGAACTGCTAGTTTTGACTTAAACATAGTCTTGCAATTGCTATCTTGTACAAGATCAATTTAAGTACCTAAAAATACCTTTTAAGGACTACTTTATGCCAATTTCCTATCCTTTAGAAGATGCTGTATGACGTTTGAAATTTTTGAATGAGCAAACAAGTTTTAACTATGAAATAAATTATTTTTCACAGATATATATTCTTTATTAAGAAATACTGTCCATCATTTAGCAGGTAGAGCGCAATCCTTACATCAGCTCTTTGTTCATGTCCAGCATTGTGACGTCATAATGACGTGACGTCATAGACAATGTAATCATTCTCCCTGAAGAGTAAATCGAAACATGTGAATTATTAAAATATATGTAAGTTTCTATGCATTGCAAAATTGCAGAATCATTGTGACAACACAAGTACCGATTTATAAGAACAATGTAGATAACAACTTCCGGTAAGCAGTCGAACACAAATCATCACTTCCACAAAACTACAGCACCCCTACTACACTGAGTAAGGTAACTGCAGTTACCTTCTAAAAAAATGGCGGACGACCAAAACATGGCTGATCGTGAGTTTTCTTCAAATGCATTTCACAACAATACTAAGATATTTTCATTCATATAATCTATGTGCATGTCTTGGGCGTGTCCCATAGATTGATTAGATGACATGTCAGCTTCAGAGAATGTGTAAATAAATCACAATCTTTGTTTTAAAAAACCAAGCGAGAGTAAGGTAACTCGGTTAACATTTTCCGACATGAGTAAGGTAACTGAAAGATGTGAGAAAGGTAACTCAGAGAGTTCGGAATAACTTTTTTTTCCATGAATGTGCAAAGAAATTTTGTTAACAGTGACTTTTGCAGTAAACGACGATGGATTTGAAGTGCCTCAGGTACGTTTTTTAATTTCAAGTGTTATAAATAAATATGAAAAGTTAATTAATGAAAGTAATCAACAAAACGGCTATACACTGATGTGAGCTAATAGCTATTTACCGGATACTGTTTTTAATCTTGATTGAAATTGTTTATATTTGTTTGTTAATATGTCATCACAATTATGCATTTTGAAACACAGGATGAGACAATCATGCAAGGTACACATTACTAAAAACGACTTTGTTGTTATCATTTATCCTGTTTTTTAAAAAGATTTTGGTTAAGATATGATCTTATCATTTTACGCAATATCATTCCTTATTGCTTACCGTTCAAATAACTAATAATTTGATGTTTATCCACCATTTTGTATTGTTTGTTTATTATCTTTTCGTTTGTTCATGCTTATTTAATTTGTTGTATAAGTTGATTATAGCAATTGATGATTACTGATTATTGATTATTGATTATTGATTATTGATAAAAATATTACTAGTTAGTTTGAGTTGCTAAAATAGTGTAAACAGAGGATGTCACCATCATTCCTAAAATGGAATGCTGTTCTATAATGTAAATATGTAAATATGTTGTACTACATTAATCAATTTATTGAAGATCTATGATTGATTTGCTGACTTTACAAAAAAGCTAAATATTTTTATAACAATAATGTGATTTAACGAGGATATCATTTGGAAATATTATAATATCTCTATTCATATCTATGTACAATGAGCCGCTTTTCAATGCAAGAGGAATTAAACAGAAAAAACTTTATTTAAACAACATTTTTTTCAGCAAATGATGGAAGTATGCTTGTCCCTCTGTCTGCAAGTACACCCAGCAAAGTTGAAAGTGAGTAGTATATTTTGAACTATGAATGAATAATGATAACACAAGAGATGTAGAGTTGAAAATGTAAATATTTTGCTGCATTAACATTTGTTTCCATTTTTATGAAGTAGCTTTTAAAACCAAAAGTAAACCTTTTATATTAATATTTATTTTTGTGTCACTCCGACTCACAATTCTTTAACTTATGCTATCAATAACTAGTCATACTATGATGAGTTCAATAATGTGTCCTACAAGCATGTAATTTATTTCAGAAAAACCTAGCCAGACTCATACTTGTTTGACCAGTGGATCGAGTGGAGGAATCGGTAGGATAATATTGACATTTTCTTGACATAATATAGTGCCATACCTTTAACAAGGTCCTTCGAAATATTGCCTCAGCATTAAAGCAATGAAACGAGTGGGCATTAACTGCTACACATATATATGAACTATTTATAGACGAATGAAGGAAATGTCAAAGGTCGTAATGACAGATATATTATGACCTCCTGCATGAAACTACTTGTTTTGACATGTGTTTATGTAAAATTTAATATTGAAATATTTTTTTTCGTACAGTTTGCCATGAATGTGGGAAACATTTCAAGTCCTTGACGGGGTTCAAAGATCAAATGGCAAGAATTCACGATCAACATGGACGACACACCTGCATTATTTGCTATAAGAGATTCCAGAGTCTGACCTTGTACAACTCACACCGCATGAGCCATATTGGCGTGAGTGTTATTGTATCTCATAAATTGTTTCACAGTAACTAATATACAAATATAGATGCCAAATTTAAACTTGTTTTGCTACTCGAAAACACTGTCAAACAATTGATTCTTGTCATTCCAAGTGTGTAATTTATTTCAGGTAAAGCCGTATGCCTGTACCAAATGTAACAAAAGGTACGTTCATAACAAGGATTTGCGGGCCCACCTGTCTTTACATCATGCAGAGGAGAACAGCCAGTCTGTCCTTAAGGAGTGTCCCAAGTGCTCTAAGTTAGTGAGCCCATCAAACCTGTCGAATCATTTGGAAACCCACAGTTCATTTGTAAGATGTGTCGTTTTTGGAGTAAGTGTAAAGCATATATGTGAATAATATGAAGGACTACCTTGAATCCGGCAGTGAACATGCCCCTAACTTGGATGATCAAAGTCTCACACATCTACTTTTTGCGGACGACCTCGTCCTTTTCTCAAAATCAGCCAAAGGACTCCAAAATAGTATTAATAATCTAAAAACATTTACAGAAGATTGGAAACTCAAGATAAATCTCTCTAAAACTAAAGTGATTATTTTTGGTGGTACAAGGGTCGATACAAATCATTCATTTCACTATGATAATTCGGCCATCGACGTTTGTGACTCATATACCTATCTAGGAGTAACTTTGCACAAGAATGGAACTTTTAAAATCGCCATTGAAAGTCTTAAAGGGAAGGCGATGCGCGCCTGGTTCAAGATCAGATACAGCTTATCTTCATCAACTCAATTCCGCCCTGATGTTCTTCTCCGTCTCTATCGTTGTCTTGTTGTTCCAATCGCCACCTATGGTGCAGAAGTGTGGGGCAGCGATATGTTTAAATCTTCATTGGATCTCTTCCAAAATTGGAGTAAGTTGACTTGTAATATTATAACCATAAAGATTGCCAAGTCAATCCTAGAAGTACCAAAGCGCACCTGTAACATTGGATGTCTTAGCGAGCTTGGACTTTACCCTATATCAATAACCATACTCTCAAGCATGTTTAACTACTACAGAAGATTGATAAGGATGGACCATAACCGACTCGAATATGCTGCTTTACAAGAAGATAGACTTCTATCAAAATCATCTTGGGTCTCAACTATTGAGCAAATTCTTCAAAACGCTTTCCCTACTTCAAATATTGTCAACATATCCTCACTCCAATTTACAGAATTTATAAAGTCTCAATTTGTTAACTTGTATCTACAGGAAATAAATCAGCTTCCGTCTGATAAAGGAAAAAAACTTCGCCTGCTTGGGCACATTGGAGATTCATTTCAATATAAGGACTATCTAACGTCAATTAAGAACAAGGAGCATCGTAAAGTTTTAAGTAAATTACGACTTAGTGCTCATGAACTAGAGATAGAGAGGGGTCGATACAACAACATCCCAGCTGATAGTCGTATTTGCAAGCAATGCAACCTAACGGAAGTTGAAACAGAGGAACATTTTATATTGTCATGTCCTAAATTCCATAATCAACGTTCAGACCTCATCTGTTCAACAGGTCTGACGAATGCGGGGTTGCCAAAGAAAGATCTCCTAACTGCCATATTAAACCCTAAGAGTCACCATGCCTCCAAAACCACCAAATTGTTGTATGAATTATATCAATACAGATTAGGTTAAATGGCATGCAGTGTCATTGTGTATAATAGCATATCTCTGTTATTTGTTATGTATATATTATGTATGTCATGAAATTTGTTTATTCTCGTTTTGTACACTGCCCAAGAAGGTTGTTCTCTGTGCAAATAAATTATCTTATCTTATCTTATCTTAAGCGCAATATGAAAAGGCATATGAAAATCCATGATAAACCATAAAGCCAGATTAATATATCTGTGTTTCATGTACCATTTCAATAAATCAAATTTGAAATAAACCTTATATTCACAAACACGAGTATATTGCTTATTTTATTCCAGGGGCAATAGCATCTATGATTCGATTAACTCCTGTGCCAATTCATAGGTAACACAAGTAAATTTGAAGTAAACATCATCTATGGTATCATATTAGAGAAAAGATTATTTTACAGTTACCTTTCTCAATGTTCCTATTCTACTAACAGTTACCTTACTCAACATTCCCGAGTTACCTTACTCTCGCTTGGTTTTTTAAAACAAAGATTGTGATTTATTTACACATTCTCTGAAGCTGACATGTCATCTAATCAATCTATGGGACACGCCCAAGACATGCACATAGATTATATGAATGAAAATATCTTAGTATTGTTGTGAAATGCATTTGAAGAAAACTCACGATCAGCCATGTTTTGGTCGTCCGCCATTTTTTGAGAAGGTAACTGCAGTTACCTTACTCAGTGTAGTAGGGGTGTGATTGAAATTGATAAAACTTTGTATTTTTATTGTACACACAGTTCCTCAGGTTGGCAAGTATGTTTTCGTGGAAAATAATAAAAATGTGACTGATCAATTTACTTTAAGTTCCTTATTTGCACATGAAAGGTCAAAGAACGAACTCATACAGCTACGTATCTTAAGTTTGTTCACTTACCTTCTTATTCGAGTGCAAATATCATGTAATTTGTAACTTGTTTGAGACATCTTAGCGTTGTGAAAACGAAACCAGTAGTAATGAAATTTCACTGCATAAGTTATGATTCAGTTTGCGTAAACATATTAGTATGTCATACCTAGCAGACAGCTCTAACAAATTTGGCACGTCATTGAAGTGACCAGGGGTCAAAGTTTCGAAAACACTGATTTCTATTTTGCTCTACAAAATCCTTCATAAGTGATCAGCAGCTTTAGATCTTATTCATATGTGTTCCTTTGCGCTAAAGCAATGTAACTGTGATGGTTTTTTCGCTACAAAATTTACATGGATGATTTAAATCAAAATGTAAGAAAATCCGAATTTCACAAATATGACCCCATCTGTCTATTTAACAATGCCAAATATTGACATTCAGCACCAGTGACGAGACGATCCCGAAATATGGTTTGGAAATGGTTATTTTACACATTAACAATTGATGATCTTTTGTAAGTGGTCCTGGAAATATTTATAAACGTCAACACGAAACCTAAATTACATTATATTTGCGCTAAGATTAAAAACAAGTGAACAAACTTTTGGTATGCAGCTGTATATATAGCACAAATGTGATAGACAGCATAAACAAATACTGATATGTAGAACTAAATATATTCAGATCAATGTTTATCGTTTATTATTACCAAAGTAGAGAAAACAGGAATTCTATCAGTTGTTCAAGCCATGCGATAGGCATGAAGTTAAAAGGAATTATAATCCATAACAGCGTACGTTTTCATTTTACGGCCTTTGTTTGAAATGTTAAACATTAGAACGAGGTAATTCTAATACACTTGAACATTTTTCAGTTTTCCCCTAGAATTTGATTATTCAGTGTTGCTCGGATTTCATATTTCTTCTTGTACAGAAACCCAGAATTTCTTATTTATTTATGAATGATTTTTTCAATTCTAAATATATTTGATAATGGCGTTAACAATTATTGAAGAACAGGCATACGTTTGTAAATTGAAATATGTTCAGATAATTAATTAAGATCCTTTTGGAGACGCACAAACTCAACTTCTCTCACCATTGACCAGATCATGCCTCTGAGGGTGGAGATAGATTATCAGTTGTCCGACTAAGAGTTGTATCGTTAATGATATGGTGTACAGACATGACCATCAGTGACAAGAACGTATTAAGAAGATAGGAAATGGCGGCATGGCAAACAAAGATGTAATGAAGGACGCAAGTCTATTTACAGCTCAGTGGATTAATAAAATATGTGTTACATCAGTGTACCTAAAACTTATCTACATTTCCATGATTCCCCGGATCGTTTCCTATGAACTCACATCACGAAAGAGCTGAATTTGAACAGATTTTGCAAAACACGATTAACAAATACATGTCATTTATCAGAGTTCCACTCCTTTCGGCCATCTGTGAAATTAGTTGTGCGATGTAAATAATGTATAGTATAGTTTCAATTTCTGTAAATATCTAAACACATTTCATAACATAACATAAAAACACAAAATGTAAAGACTCTCACCTGTTAATAATGTAAAAGTTTTACTTATAACAGAAGCACTAAAGTGTAAAAAGTATGAAATATTATTAACTTTATTCCCACTTTTATTTTCTGAAATTGAGTAGAACAGGTTTCCCCCATAATCTGTGCAATATCTTAGTTTTACAGGAATAGCAGTAGCTTTAATTTTTTTTACATATATAATTTCCCCCAATTACTATATTTCATAAACATTTCAGTACTCAACTAATAATGTGTAAGTAATTATGCAGAAACTATTGGTGGCCATTTTGTGTTAACACCTTTTATACATTTGAGGGAGGGATGTGCGATATGGTACGTTCGTTTTGGAACTGCTAGTTTTGACTTAAAACATAGTCTTGCAATTGCTATCTTGTACAAGATCAATTTAAGTACCTAAAATATGCAACTGCCCCTTTTAATAACTACTTTTTGTCAATTTCCTATCCTTTAGAAAATGCTGTATTAGACGTTTGAAATTTTTGAATGAGTAAATAAGTTTTAACTATGAAATATATTATTTTTCACAGATACATATTCTTTATTAAGAAATACTGTCCATCATTTACCAGATAGAGCGCCATCCTTACATCAGCTCTTTGTTCATGTCCAGCATTGTGACGTCATAATGACGTGACGTCATAGTCAATGTAATCATTCTCCCTGAAGAGTAAATCGAAACATGTGAATTATTAAAATATATGTAAGTTTCTATGCATTGCAAAATTGCAGAATCATTGTGACAACACAAGTACCGATTTATAAGTACAATGTAGATAACAACTTCCGGTAAGCAGTCAAACACAACTCATCACTACCACAAAACTACAGACAAGGAAGTTTGTGATCATATCTCTATATCGTTATCTGAAGCTACCAGACAAGAAATCCTATTACAAAAATAATCACTTATTTCCTATTATATTTTTTCAATCCGCTCAAAACATTCCAGTTATGTGTGTTCAATATGTATGTTATTTGTTTTTGGTATTAAACTGATCCTGCACTATACTAAGACATACCAAAGAGAAAGACTTCAATTATCAAAGCATATCTGCATTTTGTCCAGACCAAACATATAGTCATTATAATTACAAACTTTGTTTTATAAGTTGATATCTACTTTGTGAATCAGATTCATGCAATTTCCCCTTGTAACAAGACGAATCAGGCAAAACTACACAACACCACACAAAACTACACAAAAACACTGCTTTTGATGATACGATATGTGTGAAACATTTGTTAAAGGTATATGATGTTTCATTCCTTTAAATTGATAATTACATATAATTACACCTTCACAAACAAGTTTGGTTACCATACCACAAAGTCATTTGTAATTTGTACATTTAAGACATGCACTCTTCAAAAGCTATGAAGAGACATGTGAACGCCAGATATATTAAGTTGTTTAATGTATAAATTTGTTGCGATCCCTTTCGCAAAAAGCGAACTTCATTAGGTGGAAATATGAAATGAAGTTAAGGTCTAATATACACTTGAAAACATCACAATGGTTAAGTTGAAACAGTAAAGAAATGAATAATTATGAGGAAATAAAACTGGAAAGAGACAACTTTTCCTTTATCAAACACATCTCAATGTTCAAACTCATTATATTTGCATATTTTAAAGATTCCAAGACAAGACAATAAAAAACAGGTTTCCAAAGAACTCAGAACACATACTTGGAATCCCAAGCTAAAACGAATTCAATATTATCTCAACAAATTCATTTCGAGTGCTGAGTTTTACAGTATTTGTACAAATGTAGACGTGCAGTTGTTCTAGGCACCAGATCTAAGTCCAAGGGTAAATATGACATAATTTGTGTCACATCCCTATTGGAAAGGTAAAATTAATACCACAACAACAGACACGACTACAGAAGAATACAGTTGTCAGATATTTACATACCCAAAGTTCCAAATGAAAGTAACTCAATGCTCATTAAACGCATATAATCTGAGTTTCTTTCTGCAGGCACTGTTGCTTTTGTGTTGTCTCAAGTGTTCATGACAGCTTGTCAACGTTTCAAATCTAAGAACAACGCTAAATGTAAAAACATCATTTGCGTCATGATTTTAGACATTCCACTCATGCAACTTGTTCATCATCATATCACTATCATTTAGGTAATAAGGAATCAAATAAATATTATATTTCATGTTATGCTACTCCCACAGTATTTGACAGTTGTTGTTGAGAGTAATATGGAAACAGTACATATGTGGATTTAATATTCCTGTCCAACCATGATAGAGTCAATCTATAGAGATAGCATATTAAAGAGCTAGAAGAATGTATGAGTTGACATTCCATGTCATATTTGAAGAGATGGAGTAGAATTAGGATGTTGGCTTTCTGGAAGCAGTTATTGATGGCAATAAAAACGATCAAATCGATATCATCTCGGCTTAAAGTGACGGTCAGTACTTTCACATTTGTGAGGATGTCAAAATTGATAGGTACTAATCTCACTCTGATTTTCAGGTTGTTTTTAAATAACGTTTATATGGCATTCTTATACCATTCATCTTTATAAGTGTTGTTCATCAAGGTTGTATTTTGAAATATGGTGATAATACCTACTAATATGATGTTGTTGTTTTTTAAGTTAATTTCCCATTTAAAAATTTACTTGTATATAACTATCCTGTTTACCACCTTTTGAAATCATTCTGATAAACCAAATTTTCACTCAATTCATCTATCATGAGCAGGGGTCAATTTTGTTGTATGGAACTTAAATTAAAGTTGCATAATGATATGGTTTAACTTATAAAATGTGTTACTTTTGTACCAGGTATGAGCAACCTGTGTGTCATCACTTTCAAAACTGTCATGAGTAACGAAAACATCCAAACGTCAAATGACGTCCCCTGTCAAAAGTTTCAGCCTTCACATTAAATCAACATTGGAAGGTTTGAATAGAGTCTACCACGTGTTTGAGTCATGCAATCGGTGGCAAACCTCGAGAACTTAACAATCGCAGATAAATCTCTTTATTGCATGACCATCTCGATGTTCCTACCTCGAAAGAAATGTTTTGTGACCAATGACTATCATTTGGGCACTGGAAGAGCTCTCGATCTGATTATCCCTATCTATGCTCTCTTAGAGCATGAGAACATACGGCACATAGAGAACCGACCTTTGATGTGTCGAGATAGTTGTTGTTCATTGTTGTCAATTTAGGTATTTGTTTTGCTAAGGGGTAAACGAAGAGTCCTTATTGACATGTCCAAGAACCAGCAGCAAGGTCGTGTGATTTTTAAAACTTTTTTGCAATTTTCAAAAGAATGCATTGCACAAATTGCTCAAATTAGAGTTTTTTTTGCGAATTCTACTGACAGCATCAATATTTTGTGGTTCTATTTTGACGTCAGTTTATGTTTAAATCAACTCTAAAGGAACAACAGAAGACATACTATCGTGAATTAATAAAGTAACAATTCCTTGGTAATATATAACAGGATTAAGGTGTCAGCTTCTCACAAGATTGACCGAAAGCGTGCATTAAGTGTCACATTTCATACATCTGACAGACCTGTTATATTCCCCGACAGAAATTGTCATTTCCTACTTTAAACCGGACCTTCACACTAATAGGGTTATGATAAAGACATGATGCTATCAACTGACCATTAGTGACCCAAACTAATTAGTCAGATGACATCTTAGCCGGATAGTGTCTGGGAAAATGTGCTTGTTAGAGGTCTGTAAATGTCAGGGACAATTACTGAAGTGCTTGAACAATATATAATTAGTGAAATTACATCAGTTGTACATAGCTGGTGCATTTTTCAGACATTGAATGTATGTTTGCTATGTTTTTAAAATGAAATTTCGTTCAGTATTGAGTAAGGGAGCTTATATCAAATCTTCTTCTCAAAAGTAAATATTAAAAATGATATCATAGTCTGAATAACTGTCTATAATTACATGACATCAAGTGATTTACATAAATAATTGAGATAAATAGATTTTTAGATATCAACTAGTCATTCAATCAATCGCTTTATCCTGACATCACGTTCACTATCACGTTCCATCAAAAAGAGTTTAATACAAAATACTACGATGTGTTATACAACCAAGATGTGTTATAACTAGTTCTATACTAGACCTTCCCTCGTGACTATAACAGGTACATTATTTATACAGGGTATATGGGGTCATTTATTCATTTATAGCACAGTCAATTATTGATATACATTGTTCAAAATGTAATAAATGTTAAGGTTTAAGTTTGTAAATGTATCAGGAGACACTGTCTCTAATTTAGTTATGAAATTGATTTTCAGGAAACCCTTTCTGCTTTGCGTTAACACTTTAGAAATTGCGTCTTGAAACAGAAAATCCCCAAAAGAGGTTGTTTATTTGAAGTTTTTTTAAATTGAGTGATTCTTGAGATAAGTTATTTGCAGTTAAAACTTAAAACTACCTGGTCAAACATTCTTTGAGAAGTTTGCTTTGGATATACCAATATTCCATTGAGTCGTTTTAAATGAACTTGAATTAATCTTTTATAGTCATTAATGAATGTCTACAGTTATTAAGATGAGCTTTTCTGTCATGAGGAAATAATTATTTTGCGATGTATTTATGGATTTCGCTTACAGTATCACGGAGATGAAAATGTCCTTCCGGGATGAATGTCAGTTTTGATTAGATAAAGGTCCGTAATAAAGCAGTCTATTTACAGATGAGAACATGGCGGTATCCTTTATCTTAACAAATAGATTTGAACAAATAATGAATGTTTTCTCGATTTCGCTTAAAGGGAAAAATGTTCACGTGACATGTAAAGGTGATTTATTTAAATCTCCTAAGTCTCACTAAATATTATGTTCTTCCATGTACACCAACATTAAGTTGATTTGAATACCATACCTCGTATGAGGAGGATAACATACATATAAAAACAGCAACTATAAACAGAAAGTATATTAGTTTGTAGCTTTTTCACAGAATGCGTTAATTCAGTATTACTTTCAGAGTAGTTACTTTTTTTTATGTAATCGTATAGTTGGTAACATTTACCCAGAATGAATGATTTCCTTCTTAAGAACATGCATGCGTTAGTAAATAATGATACGACTTGTTAATTATAACTTTTAATGAGATCCTTAGGGATAAACGGAAGCTCAATTCCCAACTATTTCCCTGAACATTCCCTGAGAGTGGTTATATCTCACCAATTACCCGACCTTCAACTGAGAGTTGTATCGTTAATGAGATGATGGTGCAGACATGACCATTAGTGACAAGAACGCATTAGGTAGATAAGAAATGGCGTCGTGGAAAGCTTGGAAGCAACGGAGAAGGCTTGTTGATAATAGGCAAAAGAAAGGAGAATATAGGCGCTCCACTTCTTCAATGGACATTCACAAGTGTTTAGTTATTTAAGTGTCATGTTAAGATTTTTACATAACAGCCTGACATTTGCTGATTATGTCTAGCAAACAAGTATTATCATATTCTGCAATTTAGAAAATTCTCGGATATCATTTGGTCTTTAAAATAGAAAAAGGCCATCTTCAGCCTCAAGGTCGATAATTGTTTTCCTTTTGAAGTTATTTCAATACTTTTAGTGATTTCCAGTATTCCCATTGCAGTGAGGATATTAAATTTCAAACTTCTGATTTCTAACAAGATTCAATTCATAACAGCAGAAAATAACCAATCACTGTGCCCTTTTTAAAAACATTTGTTTTTCATCACATTTCCTCTTTTAGAATAGTCTCCCTTTCTAATAACTAATATTCATGTAAATACAAAAAACTAACTACATCTGAACTTGTCCCAAAAACAGTACCGAACCATCTCTCAAGCTTAAATAGTTGATATGTATACAACGTTTACAAATAGCCTGAAGTTAAAAGGAAATTCAATGATTAAACTCTCTCTAATGTGTCCACTCCACTAATAATTTACAGCATTAAAAATCAAAATCATGTACGCTTATATGTACTATTTTCCAAGATCACAAACTTGATACTTGATTTTGTGTGATATGTGATAAAACCTCATTATTGAAAAGAAAACATCGTGATCTAAATGGAATGTCGCTTACTTGTTTCAAAGTTACGGAGGTTCTAAACGAGAATATATAACAAGAAAAATGATAGTTTGCTGGGGATGAAACTCAATTCTAACGTTCTTCTTGATGTTCAAATACCAAGGTTCAAATCATTGTGCCATTGGCTTTTTCCAATAACTGGTTATATGACTCTTCACACAAAATTCACTATTAAGCTGAACAAAATTTCATGATTAAATTTTCTAAGTTTTGTAACTTTGATTACTTGTGACATATATTTGATGTTAACCTAGTTCCATCCTCGATAAATCTACACGACAAGTCCTGGAAAACTAAATTATAATTACCTTTTATAATAATAATAATAATAATAATAATAATAATAATAATAATAATAATAATAACTAGGACTGCCGCGGCAGTACTTAGGTCTTCAAGATTCCTGTTTGACCTTCACATACTGTTTGACCTTCACATGCATGTTTGACCTTCACATGCATGTTTGTTAAAGAGGTTTCAAACATACCAAGCAAAATATCACTTTTTAATATGCAAAGTTTGACCCTTCCTCCTGACCGGAAGTGACTGTTCGCGAGCGATTTTATTCTTTTATCTTGAAGACCTTGCTAATGTCTAACTCTCATGCAAAAATCATTCAATTCTACGGTCTGGTTTTTGAGTTATCTGCCCTTGAAGTTGGGGATTTTTCGATTTTGGTCAACTTTGAAAGATCACAGCAACAAAAGTATTGACGTTAGGATCTTAAAAAACATAAGTTTTACACTACAATACTTCAGCTACATTCACTATGAATTTCAGCTCTCTAGTGCAAGTATCTTCAGAGGAGAAGATTCTCAAAGGCGGGTGGGGTCGGAAATCGTCAAAAATGCACTTAAAGCAAGATTGCGGCCAAACCACGTGACCTGCGAATTTGTCCTGATTTCCTTTTTTTCATTATTTTTCATTGCGCTTCTTTTAAAAAAAAAAAAAGTCTCTAAGTGCATTTTGAAAAATAAATCAATGTTAAATTTTCGAATTTGGATTCGAACTGGACCTTTAATGGATGAACCGATTTTGCCCAAAAGCTTCGCATGTCTATTCCTATATAAGGGCTATCAGCATGCCAAGTTTCGTCGTATTTAAAGCAGCCGTTTTTGCTGTAGCTCGAGCATGCCAAGTTTCGTCGTATTTAAAGCAGCCGTTTTTGCTGTAGCTCGTTCACAAAAAAAGTACAAATAATAATAGAAAAAAAGAACTTGAAGAAATCGGATAATAACAATAGGTCTTCCAGACTTTGTCTTGAAGACCTAATAATAATAATGTGCATAATTATATTGCGCCTTTTCCACGTCCTAATTAAGACATGCTCAAAGCGCTACATTATTACCCCGTAGGAGTGTACTTTCACAGCTGCTACTAAGCGCTGTCACGACCATGTAGGTCAGTAAATCCAATTTTCAGGTACCCATTTTAACAGCTGGTTGGACTGAGTGCAATGTGGATGAAGTGCCTTGCCCAGGGACACAACACAGGATGAGACCAAAGTCACACATTTTGGTGTCTCCAACGGGATTCGAACCCGGGTCTCCGGCGTGAGAGGCCACAATATTTTCAAAGATGAAATATCGAATGAATTATTGTTATTACTGTTTAAAGTATATTGGTTTAAATGGAATATGTGTCGAACCGTTAAAGTTATGTTAAATTGTCTAGAAAATATTTGTCTTTATTGTACTCGATCTGTGCGTAACAGCAACTGTGACGTTAGTTGACATTTTAGGAAGTGTTTCATGCTTCAGTTTTGTATTTAAAAGCAAAAGCAGTCTACGTAAACCTAGCCTCAATATTACTCGCTACACTCCGGATCATATATTGAGTCTAGCAAGATACAGTATAAGGTCGCGTCAGTCAACCTTTTGACGATCTAGGATCCTCACATCAATCGTGAGTTGGACGAATGGATTTATCAAATCATAACGCGGCTACTATTGATCTTATTTGTTTGAAATTTGAAACGTTATGAACGTTATGCGCGATTGCAGACTATCGCTGCTTGGTAAGATGAGCCTTAATAGGCTGAAGAGACTTGCTAGACTCAATATCGGAGCGTAGCGGGTATAATTGAGGCTAGGTTTACTTGGACTAAAGCAAAACGGAGTCCGCCTCAAAAGGTAATATCTGGTCCAAAACTAAACTATATCTTCCATTTCCTTTTTGACAACTGTTAGAGATTCATGGGCCTCCATAGTCGTCGAAGTTACAAACACCATACCTTTACCCAAATGTTTAAAATATGATTTTTTTTAGCTGTTTCTCAAAGTCACTTTTATGAGAGGTCACAGTTTCGCTTTTAAATATTTAATGTCGCCTCAATCTTGAATGAATCGATCTAAATTGATATATATATATATTGTCGAAATGTGGAACTGGCACAGGGAGAAGGATGTTATCACGAAATTTATGAGCATTGAGTGTGCCTGGGACGGTGACAAGGTCCAGTTAACAACAGTAGGAGACACAACCCCATATCATCACAAAGCCACCATCACACTGAGAGGAGAAGAACACGTTCTTATGGATAGTCAACTTCTTTATTGCATGTAAACCATAACACCTCGGCAAGAACACCATCAGTGTAAACTGTATTTTATTTGAGCGTCTTGTCAAGTTGTCAGTCAGTTATGATGGTAAATTGTCTGAGCAGTTGTCAGAGACTTAAGGATAACTGACAGCTTCATCTGACCTAACTCAACACTACACGCATGCGATCTTCAGATTTGTCTTAGTGCTCGTACCAGGTGATTGACGTATCAAATCTAAGGACTAGGTTAAATCAAAACAACATCAACTTTTCCAATATTCCACTATAACAACATTCTCCTCATGAGATCATTATCATGAGGAAAGAAGGAGTCAACATTACAGTATTCCATATCATGTGGGATATAACGCCATGTTTGTTAACAATGGTAAAACTACCATTGTTTTCAGTTAAACAACGGACGGAAATATTTTTTATTTCGTGAATTGAAAATCCCTCTTGAACTAAAAACATTGTTGTAAGTTAAACAACGGACGGAACTTTTTTTATTTTGTTAATTGAAAATCTCTCTTGAAATAAAAAAAACAACCCAAATTTACATTTGATTTGAAAACACAATTTCACAGACTCAGCACCTTTTCACGTCAAAAAGCAGTGAGGCATGTACGGGTTCGTCAACTGGTTCCCTTTAAATACGTTAAGTTAAATCTTCTCCTCAAAAATTGGAAAGTCATAGTCAACTTCTTGTATTATAAAATTGACTGGACGTCGCTACCGGATTCTTTTAAATGGGAAAAAGACTTTGTGTAATACGGACTGAAGACTGATATTCTCTGATTCATTTATCGAATGTCAACTTCAGTACAGCGTTTGTGATATTTACAGGAATGTTGACCATTTGAAACAGAAAGGAACGGCAAACAAGTTTATATTTTGTTCTTATCCAATCTTATTTTGCAACTGTTTGTGGAAATCAAGAAGACAGATCTTTATCTCTCATACAAAACGATTTCACTGACTCTTGTAGATATCTCTCTGCCCGTCAATGTTGTACATTGATGTAAGAGGAATGTTGTAAAATTAGTGTTTTTTCTTAGATGGATAATATCCTTTTCTTGCATGAAGCAAATATGATTGAATTAAAAATATTGATTTATCTTATTCATGGAACTGTCAAACTGAAAGCTCATCAACGTTACCATTCTTTCCACATTATATTTCAACTATAATATTCATGTGAAAGGTTCCTGAAAACTCGTTTCTCTTTTGTTATAGATCTCGACGCACATACAAGCACAGCCTTCAGTGTCTCCACACGTGTAAGGAGAGAGAGTTGTGATTAACTTCTTATTAACCTTGCATGTACGGCAGAAGCAAGACACAAGTACACTTGTCAAAAGTGAAACTGCAAGAGCATTTGAAAGATGCGATCTAACGAGAACAGAGTTCTGTGGTTGTGTTTTGATGTCATCTTTGCGTAAAACGCTGTCGGCGTCTGATTGTTTGTGATCATTTAAAAAAAGTAATATAGATTTTAAAAAATGTCGACAATTCCTAACGTTTTATGAATTAATTGTTTCAATTTTACGTTAGATCATTTCGGTCCTGTTGTCTAATGATTCTAAATTGTTAGTTCGACTGCTGGCAATATGCGCTTTTGGTATTGCAAACTGCACTTAAATGGTAAGACAATGGACCATCGGGAACTTAGTATTACATAGTAATCATGACACGATTTCACCTTAATGTTTGATGTAACATTAGGAACATCATGTTTCTTACAGCCCCATGGTGCTATTTTCATAGCGTCATTTATGTCATATAAGAAAACAGAACTGTTTGACTAATGACTACATATATGTTATGCAGGTTAAGAAGATTACTGCTTAACCCATTCCAGAAGTGATAGGTAGACTATGACACGAACTTGCTTAGTGCAATCAGCAAACGCAACATGAGGATGTGATCAGTCTGTTCTGCAGTGGTAGAAACTTTAGATAATCTTCTGATATGGTTTAAAAATATACTAACCAAAAGAAAACCGCATAGGTGAATTTGAGAATTATTCACTCTTGTTAAAACAAATGAACAATACCAATATAGTATGATATCTCTACTCCATAACGTCTTTGTTTAATCATTGTCTATAACTGGAAAATGTCACCGTTTCGTCAGTAAAAAAGGTTTAGGAGCTAGTCAAAATGATTGAGAATTCATTTTACCACATGTAATACAATACACAAACTGTAAGAAGTTTTTTATCCCACAAAAGTGAAGAAAGTGTTATTAATTTAAAAAAAATTCATTAAAATTGTGTTAAATGACTAAATGTTTAAAAAGGCATGAATGAAAGTGCACAGGAATTCAGATAGAATTTTCATTCATTTGTGAAATACTTCAGGTGGAAAACAATGAAGGGGCAACATTTGGTGTAATTTTACAATCATACTCTTTGACATTGACTCGAATATTTTCTTAGTTTAAATGAAATCGACATTGTATCGACAAATGTATTTTATTCTTAATTGAACATTTTGAATCCAACCCGACCAAGACAAAGGTGACCATTACTAAAGAAAAGCTGTTAGGCAGCTACAACAAAAATTATTCCAACCTCATGACGTGGTAATAGAATTATGACTTGAACAATATTTCCCTTAAGGTAGCAATAAATCTCGACTTTATAACATAGTCATGAATACAAATTTCTAACTTCGCCTAGAGTAAATTCATAAAATACTGAACATGGAGATAAGAGAGGCAACCTCAATCTAATCAGTATGTTGATCTAAATGTGTCAAAATTGGGTTAACCATAGCAACTTAGCACTGGAACAGGAAGGTTTATAAATGAGAAAAGTAAAATGTCATTACTGTTATTGATCATACGTCGATATTATCTCGGTTGATGTCTGTTATACTGTCTAGAAAGAGTACACAATTCAAAACCTCTTAATTTCAAGCAAAACAAAATGCAAATTATTTTATATATATATTGTATATAGTTTAGTATTTTTTTGATTCTCTCTTCTAATCACCCTTTCTCCTATCATGGATATAACTGAATGTGAAACAAAAAAAAACTAACACTTTTATTAATTCATTTCCCCATCGATGCCATCGTCATGCTTGTTTAGGATAATGATTTTTTTTTTATTAGAAATTGGCGAAACTTTGATGATGATGGTGTAAACAAGCTACTGAAGGTCTCAATCGGTTGTTCACTTTTGTAACAAACAATCACAGAATAATGCTGCACTCAATTTTCGGAACTTATTTAATATATCATTAAATAATTAAGCATGTAATAAAGAGTAATTCCCCAATGATTTAGTTCTATCAAGAGAGTTTTGTTACTTTCCAACGACAAACACACACGTCATCTCTCACACTTCTATGGCTCGAGCATGGATAATCGCATATGCTAAAATACTTTATGTTCATTTGTATTCTCTAAACCTTGTGACTACTTTAGATATCCAATACACCTAGGGGTGTAACGATAGATCGAACTATCGTCTTATGACGATAGTTGCTCTTTCTAAAGTACTTTTTCAATGGTCATTTTTAAAACGATCAATAGTACCGACAGCACGTCTAACTGTGTATCGACATTACAGTCGATCAATTGTTAGTACAATGTTAAAATTGGAAAATATTGGAAAACAACATATGGCTACAGATATAAATAACAACCAGAAGAAACATAATATCATTCCAGTTGCTATAACGCCTAGTTAAAAATTCGTTACAAGAAAGCGGCAAAGTCTGCCTTTTTTATTGATAAACTACCGCAATGAATAGCTATCGCAAATAGTACCCCCCAATAGACTATACTAGTCCCTTGGTGTCAATAGTCACTCCTGAATACACCGTCTGTCAAAGCAGAATATAAACTATACTGTACTGGTACAAATATAACACAATTCCAATACTCTTATTAAATATCAAGGTACAAACCGATTCATTCCCTTTCGCTAAAGAAGCATATGCTATCAGTGGTAACATGACTCTTTAGGAACAAGACAACAAAACTGTATAGCTCGGAGCAGTCAAAGGAACTCACCTAATCAGTCTTCGGTTGAAAAGTCGGTCAAGCTAAGAGAAGAAGTTAAATTTGATATCTAAGTAGTACCAAGGTTTACCCACATGGTAAAGCATAATGGAGTGAGAAAACTGTGTTGTCATATGACTCCGTACATTGCTTAAGTGCTTGCTGTCGTTGCCATTCATCAAAAGGCATGAATAGGTGACACTCATCACACCTAGACTAGAATGTTGATTATCCCCCGCTTACTGTAAAATAGTTTTTGTAAGACTTTAAATAATGTAATAATAATAATGATAATAATGAACATTTTTAAGCCTAATATCCAGTGCAAGCCATGCTTATTGGCTGTACATTATCACCCTGAAGGAATTGTACTTTCAAAGCCGCTACTAAGCCTTTCGCGCGACCACATATAGGTCCGTATTTTTCGTATTCAGGTACCCAATTGTACAGCTGGGTAGACTGAGTGCAATATGGATGAAGTGCCTTGCCCAAGGACACAACACGGTGTAAAGCCCAGGTCACAAATCTTTGGTGTCTCCACCTGGATTCGAACCGGGGTCTTTGGCGTAATAGGCCAGCACGCTAACCACTACACTACCGCGTTCCACATGTAACTGTGGCTCTGTCCACACAGCACTTTACATAATATAAGTGAGGATCGAGGTGTTTTGAGGTGACATTAAAAAACAAAACACTTGCATGTATCATATTTATGAGATTGTCATAACAACCATTTTCATTTCAGTGTTTGCTTATTAATAGACGCTTGCTTCCGAGGACATGGCCTATTTCAATCTACACGTGACATTATTTATAAAGCACATGTCATTTTCACAGGAAATTATTTCACCCTTGAGGGGAACTCGAAAATCATTTCTCATTAGTTGTTTCTTCTAAATTTTAAAACTGCAACTGTGATTACCTTCAGGCAACAGATCTAATGTAATAGAAGCATTTATACTGAAAGAAAATCATATTTTTGTGATTATGCCGGAAAATCGAAATTCATAACTTCTTGAAAGAAATAAGAACAGTATTTTAAAAGAAAGTACACACTTCAGTTGAATTTATCACATGAAAGTTTTTCAATTACAAATTTTTCGAGTTTTTGATGTCTTATTATGAATATTATAATTACATGACTTAAATAATGATTCAAATAATTTGTTGAATAATGTTTTTTATTTCAAAAATGATACTTTATGTTTAAAAAATCATCCTCAAATTGATTTTGATATAACACAAATGTCCATCAACAAAGAAGACATATTCTATGTAAATATAATCAATAAACGTGCCTATTTTTCATATATTGACCACAGTTTAAACATGGTAGGGGTTATTAAAGTGTAAATCTATTTCTTACTGCCTACTGCCTACATTAAACGAAGATCTTTTTAAATAAATTAAATTAACCAGACATCAAATATTTTATTCAAACTACTGCAAATATTTGTATTGTTAACGTGACATAACTTAATACATCACATATCTTTTAGGTTTGAAGTAAATTTTGTGGTGTGTACTTTCTATTGCCTGCGGTTTATCAAAACTTCATTACCATTTCAGAAAATGTTCGTTGCTTACTATCTCGTTTGTATTCGTTGCATGTGCCGAAGTAATATTAGATCTGATATAATGCGCATTTGACGTGATATTCAATTAAGAGTTAAATGAAAAGTATTTCTCACTTCATTCTTTTGTATCTCGTGAGTATTCCACATGACGAAGAGCCAAGAATGATCGCTTGGATTTCATTCTTGATGTTTAAGCTCTGATCAAGTTCATTACATATGACTTTGATAGAAAATACCAAATAGTGTTCATATTCCGCCATTGGAATTGCTTTTGTAGATGTCTTGAAGGTTCCTCATTATAGAAAATCCTTTTCCATGGCATATTCGTACCTCCGTAGCAAGCTTCTCGGGAGGGTTTGACTAGTTAGTTGTCGTTTTCATCAGCAACCTCATTTTGGTAATAACTGATTTATTTAACATCATCAACAATTAAAATTGAATATACAACGCTTACACACAAAACTCTCTAAAAGATGACAATGTTCTTTGTCAGAGATACTCTGTTTCATGACTTTGACATAAATCAGCAAATGTTTTTGTTAAATCAATATTTACTTTAATCAGAGACAATTTATATTGGTATATTTACAGTCAAAAATGCAATGCAATATGTTTAACAATTCATTTCAATGTTAGACTGTGAGATATAAATGAACAATCGACACCCAGTACTGTAATCCATATGTAATAGTCGTGTCAGATAAGGTTGTTGTTATGTAATCAGAGAAGTTTAACCCATTTCAAAGATAATAACCTAACACAGTATTTCGCATATTAACCTATTTCTGATGGCTCTAAAGTGAAATTCACGATAGGAAAATGTAGGTGGTTTTTTGACAAGTCGACATCTATAGTCTATTCAGCTCAATAAGTGATTAGCATTATCTATATAAAATCCTTTTGTACAGGATACCTTTTCTTTGAAATCATTTTAATTTAAGTGGAAACGAAAAAAAGGACCCTTATTTATGAATGTACAACTGAATTTACTCTACTGTTGTCAAGATCTCGTCACAGGGAAATTCTTTGTTCAGGTTAACATATTTCCAATCTCTTTTCATTTCGCGTGAACACTTACATAATTCGGTTCTAAGACGCTATTGGTGATCTGGCTTATAATGTGTGGTCACTAATGGTCGGTTGATTAAAATCAGCTGTTAACCATGAAAACTTCGTATGAAGGTCTACTAGAGTGTTCTGCTTCTCCATGCAAACATCCATCTAAGCTTGTACTATGCTCACACATTCTGCCTTTTATATGAATTTTTTTTCTT
Organism: Steromphala cineraria; assembly: GCA_916613615.1. Classification (NCBI taxonomy): domain Eukaryota; kingdom Metazoa; phylum Mollusca; class Gastropoda; order Trochida; family Trochidae; genus Steromphala; species Steromphala cineraria. The sequence continues at coordinate 72,988,829 of OU744724.1, read as the reverse complement.
ACATACAAGTTCACAATAGTTTTTCTTTAATTGTTTCTCTTAAAAAATTATAACTATAAATATTGACATCCTGAGAAATGTGACAGTATTTATAGTCACTATAGTCATTGTCAGTACAGTGATATAAGGACATGCCCTAAGGATCAAAACGCAGTTTCTGCGCAGAACCGTGCACATCGCACAGCGTTAACATGGAAATTGTGACAATGCTCAAATTTACAAAACTGTATCACGTATATAAGGAAAACTCTTATTCATCTAAATGAGAAGATAATATTACAAATATGTGTCATAACATCGCGCGCTGACCGAATTACTTGACGTAATGATGACGTCACAATGTCAGAGGGCCGGCTGCGACAGTCTTGTCGGCGACTGACTTCGATTTTGACGATGTATTTAAGCCAATAATAAATAAAAAGACTAAATTCGGTCCCGTTTAATAACATTTTTATGAAACTCGTTAATGGTATAGGTATTTAACTCCTTTCGCTCGTTAAATACCAACCAATTCACTCCTTTCATAACTATGTTATGAAACGGGACGTCGTTTAGTATTCTCTATTTATCCTATGAACATGTAAACACTCGTTAATTAGACCCAGTATATTCAGTTCACTAGTGTATAGGCTTTCTCTACACTACAGGTGGTTGTGTCTATCATCTTTGACTCATTGCACTCAGCAACCATCTGACATATCAGTTCTGGAATAGGCAAAACAATCTTCTGAACATCATGTTTATTTGGGTCATTAGCAGATGAAACATTTGTTTTCCATAATTGATGTAAAGGCAATATTATGATTAAATAAGCTACAGGGTACATTGCAGTGCGTATAAAACATAACATATTTATATTCCTTATGTTATTTATATACCTTTCATAAGGAAGGAAACACCTGATACCTAAAATTAATAATGGACAGAAATGGTTACATAATTATGAACACGTGAATGTTATATTCTACTTTTAATCAAGACATTCATGATAAAAGTAAATTACAGTTTTACAATATATTAAATCCGAGTTCCTCGCTGCAGGCGCCCAGGTGGTACAGTGCTTACTGAGCGATCATGAACGATGATCAACGTATGTAGAAGAAAAACACTGTTCTAGACATTACACTGTAACATTTTACTCAAATTACATAATAATCAATCAAAACCTTTGCAAAAGATGTTACTTAGACGATAAAAGTGAATATACAAACATAAGGCATATCATATCTGTAACTGCACTGTAATACACCTAAACTAAAATATCACAGCTGTGACATTTACGTCATAACAGAAAACAAATGCTTCCCCTTCTATTGACCCGGAAACACTGAACTAATTAGCGCCTCTTACAGGTTATAAGTTCAGAATATGATATGACTTTCCTACTCCAGGAGATATTGATTGACAACGACAGGAACTGGTCGAAAGAAAGAGACAACAGTACTTGGGCATTTGACCAATCTGTCCAGCAATGAAAGAAACATCCTTTGGAGATCATTAAAAAGCTCAAGATTGATATACATTATGTTATACATATATTATAAGAAAAGATGGAGTACGACTTGTTTTCTTGAGACATTGACGTCATTATGTCAATTGATACAACAAAATGCTTACCATTTGGCTTAAAGGCTTTAATAAAGATGTCCACATTTGTAAGTAGAATTCTCAAAACATACTCGCTTTAAGAATGATAGTATTCGTATATATTAAATTACCTAGGTTTCTATAACATAATGAGCCATCATTTCATATGACTGACTGAACTCATACATCTGAAGCTTTTATATTATCTGACATTGACTTTCATACCAATTACGCGACCTCAACACTAACTGGGTAATGGTTAAGAGACGATTCTGTCAAATTAAATTAGTGACCAGAACTTATTAGCAAGATAACATGTGGCAGTTTGGAACCTTGTTAGATAAGTGGACATAGGTCAAGGAACATTACAGAGGAGATCAACAATTAGTGTCGAGTCTACACAGTGTGTTGTTAATTCATAGATTAGCATGCGTTCTTCTTCTTTCCACGTTATATATACGTTAACGTTTATTAATATAAATGTCTTAACTACTGTCGAAAAAAATACATATTGACATCAAAATATGATCTTCACATATCAAACTAAATAGAAGATGTCACATACTTTTATCCTGTCGTGTATTTCACTAGGCTGTCGTCAGAAACAGGTAAATATATAATAGTTTGTGTCATTAAAGGGGTTACGACCTATTTCTAGATCTTGTTTTACATGGCTGTTTAACATGTACCATCTTCCTACACAAAACCTAAAATGTCAATTTCCGAACTGTCATTTTATGCCATGCTGCAGACCCTTTACTGTTCTGTGCTGCTATAGTTTCCCTACAGGCAAGAGAGCAAACACAGAAATCACAAGGGTCAGCAGCAAGGCATAAAACTGACAGTTCGGAAACATGCGTTTTAGTTTTTGCGTAGGAGGATGAACATGTACGTCTCTGTTGGGATATGGTATATATGGTATCCAAATCGAACATGATAATTTTCCGAAAAAATGAATTTGTCACTATCAAAGTATATTCCATGACCGTCTCGTTGTTAGATGTTGAGATACGTTCTTTTTTTAATTTTATATACATATTATATATTATTTTTATATACATATATTCATACACACAGTTCGTTCAAAGTTATATATTGGATGGTGGATAAAGGGTACAATTGGTCTTGAGCTTCATCTTTTTAAATCGTTTCTTTCAATGGAGAAAAAGCAAAACGATTGATTATATGAATAAGTGGTGACAACTTGACCAAAATTTAACAAACTTGTACTGACATGAAGAGTAGGCTATGGCTTTTCAGAATATGTTTACGAGAACTGATTTTAGACGACCTGCGATTGCGGCGGAGGCTAGTTTATAAGTAACATTTAGTAGAGATATTGGTCTCCAATTTTTTAAGTATCTTTTTGGTTTATTTTCCTTAGGAATACATGTTATAATGCACTGTGTTTGAGTTACTGATAGTGAACCATTTTTGTAGGCATAATTAAGAGAGTTAAGTAAATATTTATTCAAATCTCGCCAAAAAAACTTAATGAATTCGGCTGTAAAACCATCAGGGCCTGGACTTTTTTAAAGCAGAGAGTACTTCATTGTTAGTTAACTTGAGATATGGTTTTAATCACTTCAATATTTGTCCTTTTAATAAAACCTTTGTTAACAAAACACATAGCTCTCTGTTTTATACATGAGTTATTTTAGGCCACTCCAAAATAATCTCAATGCTCATTGCTAGAATGTTTGTCTAGATATGCAATCAAACAGAAACTAAAACACCATACCTCAAATATTTCCGACAGTTATGGTTATCCTCAACGTGAACAAATTAATTCAACAGTATACAACAAGGAATGGTTCTAAATGAATACTTGACATGTATATATTTAAGTAAGCATTAACTAACTAGAGAGAGAAGCTTGAGACGTTATAACAAATAACCTAAACTTAAACAATAACACCGTTTATTGTAATGTATTCAACCATATGCTTGACATTTCCATTATATTGCAATATAATCTTTTTTATATATAAAAATTCGAAAGGTAAATCCAAAACAAGAGCTGAAATATAATCTTTCTAGGTAAATGGAAAAGTAGAACTATTTTTGATGAGAATTGTACGTTATTTGTTGTTTGAAATATGACGTTTATTGTCCATGTGATGCCTTTATAATTTTGGTGATAAGTACAATATAATTGATTTCAGCGATAATGAGAGAACTGATGACTTACAAATGAGTTATGGCAATTTCAGTTTTTGTTATTTTGTGTTTATCTCAATCTCATCTTCTCTCGGAATTATAGAACTCCACCTCAAATATTCCAACAAGGTATCTGATTACAGATGATTATTTTGACACGTCATATTCATCATTATTCAGATATTTCATATCATTGACCTAAATGCATTCTTTGTGAATACATTTGTAAAAAGCCCCGATGTGGTGATAAATATTGATACACTATCAACAACAAAATCTTAAACCGATGAAATACTTTGTCAGAATATTAGAATTTTACATGTGTATGTGTTTGTAGCCTTAGATCCACGGAGTTGTCTTTGACTGTCTGCTGGTTGTCTTCCGGTTGTCTACTGACTGTCTGCTGTTTGTCTTCCGGTTGTCTACTCACTGTCTGCTGTTTGTCTTTCGGTTGTGTACTGACTGTCTACTGACTGTCTTCCGGCTGTCTACTGACTGTCTGCTGGTTGTCTTCCGGCTGTCTACTGACTGTCTGCTGGTTGTCTTTCGGTTGTGTACTGACTGTCTACTGACTGTCTTCCGGCTGTCTACTGACTGTCTGCTGGTTGTCTTTCGGTTGTGTACTGACTGTCTACTGACTGTCTTCCGGCTGTCTACTGACTGTCTGCTGGTTGTTTTCCGGTTGTGTACTGACTGTCTACTGACTGTCTTCCGGTTGTCTACTCACTGTCTGCTGGTTGTCTTCCGGCTGTCTACTGACTGTCTGCTGGTTGTCTTCCGGCTGTCTACTGACTGTCTGCTGGTTGTCTTTCGGTTGTGTACTGACTGTCTACTGACTGTCTTCCGGCTGTCTACTGACTGTCTGCTGGTTGTTTTCCGGTTGTCTACTGACTGTCTGCTGGTTGTCTTCCGGTTGTCTACTGACTGTCTGCTGGTTGTCTACCGGCTGTCTACTGACTGTCTGCTGGTTGTCTTCCAGTTGTCTACTGACTGTCTACTGACTGTCTTCCGGCTGTCTACTGACTGTCTGCTGGTTGTTTTCCGGTTGTCTACTGACTGTCTACTGACTGTCTTCCGGTTGTCTACTGACTGTCTGCTGGTTGTCTACCGGCTGTCTACTGACTGTCTGCTGGTTGTTTTCCGGTTGTCTACTGACTGTCTACTGACTGTCTTCCGGTTGTCTACTGACTGTCTACTGACTGTCTTCCGGCTGTCTACTGACTGTCTGCTGGTTGTTTTCCGGTTGTCTACTGACTGTCTACTGACTGTCTTCCGGTTGTCTACTGACTGTCTGCTGGTTGTTTTCCGGTTGTCTACTGACTGTCTACTGACTGTCTTCCGGCTGTCTACTGACTGTCTGCTGGTTGTTTTCCGGTTGTCTACTGACTGTCTGCTGGTTGTCTTCCGGTTGTCTACTGACTGTCTGCTGGTTGTCTACCGGCTGTCTACTGACTGTCTGCTGGTTGTCTACTAACTTTCTGGTGGTTGTCTTCCAGTTGTCTACTGATTGTCTGCTGGTTGTCTACTGCTAGTCTTATGGTGATGGTGCATGGTTACCTTCCATTGGCTACTTTTTAACTACCGGCTGTCTTCTGGTTGCAATATTTCCATTTTTTAATTGAAGTTTATCACACCAATAGAAACATTATTATCCAAATGCTAAACGTCACAAACGTTTGAAACATTAAATATTTAAGCAATGAAAAAGACAAATGTAATCGCGAACATCATTGAGATTGTTATCCGAAATGATCATATTTTTGATTCGGTCAAAATTTCTGGTTAATCTTGTTTTATCTCAACAATCAATCTCGTAGATTTCCAATAACATCACATTTGAAAAGATAAAAAAAACTCTGACCTCTTAAATACAATACAAGAAGCTCTTCAACAAACTTACAAGCTATGTGAATATGTTTGGAAATAAAGATAATTACATGTATGATTTCTTCAACTTCCATGTAAGTGTACATGTCAGCATGTGGCTGTTTTCGTCGGTAAATATTATCAATGTATGCTTGTCATTTTTTGTAGAAAGATGAAAAACATTTTCTATTCTAAAGGTTCATTAGAAAGTGAAATATAATTCGGTTGAGAATCGTTTTGCATTGCAAAATAATGTAATCTGTTTGATAAATGCAATTTTAAAGATTTCCCTAGCATTGCAATTGTCATTTTCTCCCCACAGAGGCAGATCAAATCATGCAATGTTGATACAGCCTCTGTTCTAACTCGCCGAAATCAGTGGGTTCCGACAGTTTCCCCTATATTTCTTTATCAAATGACAACGCTTCTCGCATGGAAAGAGTGGTCCATATTTCAATACTTTTGCCATGATTCAGTAGCCAAAATGATGATTTAGGAACAGCGTCGCTGATTGGACAACTAACTTTGGTTGCCTCCAATCAGGCATCTCCCATTCTAGCCCACAAACTCGGTGTAATAGAACAGAGACTGTGTAAACATTACATGACTTGCTCTGCCTCTGTGGGGAGAGGATGACAAACTGCCTGCGGTGTCGATTTCATAGCACGTGTATTTGCCTCAAACACGCCTTAAAAATCAAAATTTGTGACAAGCGAAGATTTATCAAATCTAAATCAATATAGATCAACATATTTTTATATTAAATTGCACTTATACTTATAACTGTCTATCTAAAGTCATATGAGAGTTATCTATTTCCATAGATACAATCTTTATTATTTGTAGCTCGAATTACGATTTGGTCGATTAAGGGCGAAGGATATATATGGGCATGGTAATACGCAAATGGTCAGAACATTCGTAGCGAGACTTTAACATTAATACACTTTGTACCATTTTGTTGTTCACCACTCATAGATACAAAAGCAGTTATTTTTTTTATAATTCTTGACAAATTGAAACTGTATTTCAATGCAAACGTATATGCGATCATAAAATTGGAAAAAATAGAAATGCATATATTTGATTAACATAAATACCATATAAGTAAATGCCAGAAATGTCATAAAGAAAGCTGCAATGTATCAGCGGAATAACCCTCTAGCGAGACCAACACAAACACAATGGACGACAGGAAACCTTTTCAGCAATGTCTTTGGTAGGTAATGTTTAAAAACGTCTGTATAGTCTCCGTTTTATAAATATTACCTAGAAATAGATCCACTTAGGTGCCACTTACCTGTAAACCTGTCTCTCGCATCTGTAAGTAGAAATTACACAACTTGAATTGGCTACTTGAAATGCCCTTTGCAAGGGTATATTTACTGGATAACAAAATTGAACCACGGCAATAGATATAAGGCAGATACTACAAACGTACCTGAAAACTGCGACCCTTTGAACCTAGGTTAATGGTTTCTATTTGTTTTACTATTAAGCGAGGTATATATAGCTGTAGTTCTTGTTTACCTTTCATTTTACTTGACAAAAGCTTATTTACTGATAATCCTGAAGTTGTTACCTAAGTAGTAGTTCTGTATAATTCCGTTGTAGCGTCCACACCTGATATTCATCAAATCAAGTAGCACCTCTGTCAATTAAATATCGAAACAGCGTTAAAAAACCTTTAGTTATTCACCTTAGTTTAACTATTTTGAGATTGAGTTTTGAAACTAAACCTTCCTTTATCAAATGAGTTAAACGTTTGAAATATATTTTGCATGCTGAGAAAAACAACTCAAAGAACGATATTGCAAAACATTCCCTTATAAATAAAAAACAAACAAATATGTCTGATTATGTTCTGCTCATGAAGTATCTCTGGTTGACATTTCTAATCAAATGATAAAATTAGTATAATTGTTTATCATATAACGGACCGTGCGAGATGTATCAATGCCACTAAAAGTATAACAACACCTTAAAAACTCAAAGGGATTCTTATAGTGCATATTACTGAAGTATTGTAGTGAAATGATTTCAAAATGAAACTAATATGTAAATATAGGATGTAATGTCGTTGCTTCGGTGTCTTGATAACATGAGTGAAATATATCATATATTGGTAATGATTGAGGGTGAAGTATTTACCGACATTACTTGATGCAATGTTACCATTTTGAATATTTTATGTGAATAAATACCAGCTTCATACGTTAATATTTTTCATATGTTGCCCTCGGGCAAAATATCACTTTTGTGACGTCACGTTATAAACAATGCTTTGACGTCACGGTTCATCTATTACGTCACAATGTATACGGACCGGCGGCGGCTAGCTCGCCTATGCTGAGAAGAAGGTTTTGGGTATTTTCTTTAAAATTGTGACTACAGTAATAAATAGAATATTATATTCGTGCTCACGCCATACCATTTTACTACACTCGTGCCTAAATACCAGTATATATACCTATATATACTCATATAATATACTCTATGTATTGCTGGAAAATGAACGTTGATGATATAAGCAAAGAATCATCGCCCAAGGCACAACAATGCATTTGCAATTAAGTAAATGTCAAAAAGGTATTCAGATTACAGCTAAGCTTAAGAATAGATTGTATATCATTATTGGAAGACCTTGAAACTTGTTCGAAATCTAAAAACAATTTTTTCAAAGCCATAGTTATTATCGTTTTTAAACATTTCAAACCCTTAAGCTACATATTCCATCACCAAGAGAAATGAACACAAGAAATAATCATTCTTTATCTTTAGATAATTCCAATACCTAACCAAATTGCGTAGGCTTCCTATTACGAGATTATGACGTGTTTTTCCTTTTCTCAAGGATAACGCTATTGTCCGTAATCTATTCTTTTAAGACAATGCTTAGAATAACTTGAGTGTTTCTTTCTTTGACTCATTAGAGAGTTGCAATGATGTATCGTTTCTTGTTTATCAGTCCATGACATAATCACCATGTTAGGGAAGGTCTTTCATTAGCTTCACAGTGAAATTTTAAGGAGTATCTTGAAACAACGCTGTATTTGGAGTTGGCGACGTCACATAAATATTGAAAACAGTGCTTACGTACGATATATCACGATAATATCACTTGAGAATGAATTCGTTTGATACCCAATGTGACTTCCACAAACATTTCACTTACAATACGTCTGACATGTCACGATATGTCCAAGCACGTCAAAAGTCGCCAAGTGACTGAAGACATTTAATTGATTTCAGTAGACTGTCTCAGGTCGTTCTGGAGCGCTAACCAAAAAGTGAGATTGTTCAATGCATCTAATTCAATGACACGATGGCCTATATCAATCATAGCCTCTACATGCCGATTTCATGATAGAGACCTGAATTTCACAGAATACCATAACTTGACGTGTTGCCATTCACATATATGTTACAGTCAATATGTCAAATCAGCCATTTTGCCGAATGCCTGAACGATTTAGTCATTTAATAAAACGACTATGACCAGCAGTCATTTTACAAAATTACTATTTTGTAAGTAATTTGACTATATGACTGAACAATAACATCAGGCATTTTACTAAACGCCTTAATATGAGAAAATAGATTTATTGATTAATTGGCGTTTTATTGCAGAGCATCAAGACATAGTTAACACTCAAACATATTCACACAGTTGTAGCATACATGTACATTCATATGCCCATAATATGGCTGTCATTGAACACCATCTATTGCAACAGTTAACACTCGAATGGCACATACTATTGTATAGAATATTGAGTTTTCTAAATTTGCATCATTTAGTAGCACACGTGTTCAGACGCCCACAGTTACTTTTCATAAAGCCCTGTCAACCTGTCATTTCTGATTTGACAGCCTCACGTAGAAATGCATATTTAGACTTTTCGATGGCTTCCATTTTTTATAGTTCAATTTTGCATCTCTCTAAACTATTGTTACTGACATTCACAATATTGCTCTGACTGTAACCACTGACGAATTGGAGCAACAGAATAAGAATTACAGATAGACAGATAGACAGATAGAGAGAAACCTTCATTGACTCAAGCTATAATGAAACACAACATGTATCAGTGAACTCAAGCTCACATGCTGATCAAAACATCAGCCAACTATTTGAGCTACACGTCACCACTAAGTCTTTGTCCAAGGACAAGTGAAGTGTATCTTTCGTCTCTATGGAACAAGTACAGACAAATTGGCAGCACGCGAGAAGGAAACACATCTTTATGTCACGCCGTCAGGCAACCATATCAGAATACCCAGGTATCGCTTCGAAATATTTACTCACCGTCTTTGATCAAACTATGCAATATAAAGCCAATAACTTGCTATACTCTAAAACGATACATTGCACTGCTACTTTCCCCAAGGATATCAGCCTGATAAAGTTCTTACTTATGTATTCGAAAATATGTCTCATATAAGATCAGTTTACAAACTACAATATTTTAAAAAGTATTTTGATTGTATTCGTTGTATTTTTGGCAATATTTTGCGACCAACCATAAGAAGATCGGACCAAAATACATTAAAGGGGACAGTTTACCTAAATGATCAAAACGTAAGCCCCGTCATGTCGCCATGAAGCTGATATAGATATACGCTTGAAAACCGTCTCACGTCCGAATCACGAATCACGAATCACGCACAAGTTGCCAATCGGACGCCGTGTAAAACCTACACACATAATGATGATGTGACGAATAGCGGGTTCGTTAAAAACAATGGCACTTCTAGAGGATACTGTACTTTTGACGTCGAATGAGGAATTTTATTGTTGATACAAACATGTTAATATGATATCAAACTTTCGACGAAAGATTTTTCTGCCGAGTAATGTAATTCTTCACTCAAAAGCTCAATTTCATCACGAACTGCATGCAAGTATGACAACTGGACTTTAAAGGCGTCTTGGCTAGACCTCTTTGTATGATGAGTCATACCTTAAATGTGGTAAAAATATTGCAAGAATAATTTACGAATAAAAATGAAAATAAACTATTTGCAAAAGGTGAACCAGGTGGAGTATCAGAGTTTTAAAACCCCGACAAGACGTAAGAAGAAAGTTTATGGGGTCATATTTGTGAAATTCGGATTTTCTTAAATTTCGATTAAAATTATCCATGTAAACATTGTAGGAAAATAATCAGCACAGTTACGTTGCATTAGCGCAAAGGAACACATATGCATAAGATCTCAATCTGTTGATCACTTATGAAGGATTTCGAAGAGCAAAATAGAAATCAGTGTTTTCGAAATATTGACCCATGGTCATTTTAATGACCTGCCAAAATTGTTACAGCTATCTGCTAGGTATGACATACGAAGATGTAAACTCAAACTGAATCTTAACTTACGCAGTGATCATTATCGGTTTCGTTTTCACAATGATGGTAAAAAGTACATGATATTTGCACTAGAATACGAAGGTAAGTGAACAAACTTAAGATACGCAGCTGTGTAGTAAATAATGACCCGGTACCGAGGGGTTATGGAAAATAACCTCGCGAGGGCGTAGCCCGAGCAGAGGTTATTTCCATAACCCGAGGCAAACGGGTCATTATTTGACTTACACTCCCGCGGAAGACTCCTGCAATAGTTTCAACTTAATTTGTTTATAAACAATTAATTTAAAAACGTTTTACTGATATCATTCGCGGGTTTATCATTTCTTGATAAGACAAAATACTTAAATTACCCCCATATTAGGGTTTTAGAAATAAACGCTTGATTTCTTACAATAAAAACTATTTTAAATTTATTTTAAACTATTTTATTATTAAATATTTGAAAACATTTTACTGATGCATTTTGCGGGTTTGATATGTCTTGATAAGAATACTATTTTAGACTACTTACAATACCCCCTGCTAAGGGTTGTAGAACTAAAAACTTGATTCCTTACATTAAAAACTATTTTATTGCAATAATAATATATATTTATAGGGGGAAATAAAAAACCAAACATGACACACACAAATTTACATCAACTGGCATGGATCCACGGTAGCTCAACAGGTAGAGCGCTGATCATGATTGACAACATAGAGGTCCCTGGTTCGAATCCCACTTTCGTTGTTCATAAATCTTAACTTTCTTGTTTGATTAAAAATCCAAATTTTACAAGTCCAATTGTTTACAATTGTTTACATTCTTATAACCGACCAAGGTGGTTATGAGATAACCAACCAAGTTTAACTAATATATATATATAACCAAAATATGGAAATCATTTGATGTTGATATATAAATATATTTATGATTTGTCAATATGGCTTGAAATATGAAATTATTTCCAGAATGCTGTAAGTAGCATACCTAGGTTGTCATATCTATACCACTTTCAGAAATTGAGAAGATAGTGACCAATTCTTTTTATGAATACACCAATCGAGAATGAAAAAAGAGAAAAGACTAATTACTTTCATTTCACAGTAAACAGTCAGAATTGGGCTCCTAAACGAAATAAAGCAGAGAACTGTTTCCTGTTTTGAAAACCTAATCAAACAGCATTTAGCCATACTGACATGCACATATTTTCAACGTACACATACAAACAGTTTCCCTGACATATTTGAGTGTTAAAAACATAACAATGCTATACCAATCTAAAAGTTCATATGAATAAGAAAACAAGACTTTCCAGGTGCACCAAATGTTACCAATATCGCCTTCAATTAACCACATCTCACATAGCCTTGAGTCTGTGTCATTATTCACAATGAAAATCCCCGAGGATTTCCTTGGGGTGCTTTTGTTGTCTTCACAACATCATTAGAAGATACTCCGATGACTCTTGGATATCCTTGACGCTGATAATGATGAATCATAGTACCAAAGTCATCTGTTTTAAATGTTTCTGAGAGTTGGATTTAAACATTATAATTTTCAAGGACATTAGATATTTAAATAAACAATTACCAAAACCAGATTACTTTTTTTGGAATATAACACACGTACCAATGGACTAATTTATCTTTCGCTCTCGCTCGGAAGATAACAATTTTATGACTTTTTGAATGATATATCCATTCATATTTATAAGCATTTATGTGGTTTTACATCCCAATTGAAATGACTAAAATGATGATATAGCAGGAGTATGAAGTAGGATAATCAATCTTTCTTAACAATGCCATACATTTAAAAGCACTTTTTGAAAAATAAAATAAAATTAATAACCGACGTCTTCTTTATCATTAGCAGTTAGGAAGATTGTGTGTGGAAAACTTCTACACAAATTAAAAAAACTTCAAGGAAATTTCTATCAGAAAAAGACATCTATTTCCTTTTTTAATATCATTCCTGTGCATGTCAGCTCAATTAGCAAGCAGTTCTTTGGACCTGAAACTTACATTAGGATTTCTATTTCGAAGACAGTTCCTAATAGGATGAAATGAAACACACGACTTTAACGTAAATTGATTTTCCTATTTGGTTGAAATAATGAGATTTGAAAAAACATCAAAGTACAGTTTGTAACATAGACATCGCAAATCATTGTTCTCTACATTACTGATCTGCTTAGCTAACAGAAGTACAATACAGTCGTAAGGGGGTTGATTTACTTTAATGAAGTAAAATGTCAAGACATTCATCATTTAACTTTTGTGATATATTTATTTTGCACGAATAGTATAAATAATAATTTAAAGTTGTTATATATCTTTATATGATATTAAGGTTTTGCCTTTGCTTTTGTATACATATCATACAATATCAAGTTTCATATTTCCATTTCCTTAATTCATTTGACAAGGTTGACTTTACGACTTTGTAGAATTTCAAATTTCACATTTCCAGAATTACAATTAATTAATATTGAGAATTGAAAGATGAGATTAACAGGCATAAGTCTTTGTTTCTGGCAAACATCCCTTCCATAACCAGGGCTGAATGGTACAATGCAGTCCTCGGGAAATGGAAGCAATGGTACATACTTGTGAGAGTCGTGTTGGTCACATTTCCGGACGTTTTTAGTCTGAAACTATAGTATCTAGGGTCATAGTAAACATGCAATAACTTATTACATCACATGGCTCTTAGATATCACGTAAATTTAAAAAACAAACTGTGCTGTGAACTTTTTTTGCCTGGCGTTTTAGTATCAAAACATTGCCTAAGATATTTTGAATATTGAATTTTTATATCAATTTTATCAATTTCAATCATTTGGAAACTTGTCAAACAAATTAGTGAGTGAGGTGAGTTATTGTTTAACGCCGCTTGGGCAGTATTGCAGCCATAAGTGGCATGGAAAACAAAGTAAACTAACTCCAGTCAATAGTCTACAAGATGCTTACAGCAGAGGATCTGAGCAGGAGGCAACTGCAGCAAGAGTAGAATACAAGACAAGACCAGAGTTGTTCTGAGCATCTAAACTGTGTTCCCTCCTGCAGGTATAAGTATGCTTGAGTGCTCTTTGTAGATTCAAGTGTACAGAGGCAGCTGTTGACTGTATCAGCTTCTGGAAGTGGAAGTGGAAGGTTTTTAGTTACTGGCATGGAGTAGGCAGAATCCTGAATATAACAGGTAGAAAACTAACACAGCCATTATATATTAGATTTTCAAACCAAGCGGACGATGATAACAAGTTCCTAAATGGTTGCCCCGATTATTAACGCATTATTAACAAATATAATTGATAATTGATTCTTTGTTGGTTGATACGGGTCGAGGAACAGGGCATTATCTTTCAATATAGGGAGATCAAGCAAGGAAATGTTGATCTAGCTTCTGTTCCAATAAGACTAGTATGCTTGGTTGGATGCAATCAGAGTTACTTCATCATTTTGGCTTCTGATATGAACCCCCCTTTCCATGCTAGAAGTGTTGTCCTAACAAACTTCAAATGGTTTGTGGTGCCAAATGTTTCCTCCAGGGAATCTGCCGGACACCACGCCTCAACAGTTCGGATCAACATTTTATGACTTGATCTAGCTCAGTGGAGAACGGTGACAAAGATGCTTTACTGTATGAAAAGTGTCTGTATCATTAAACCGCTTCTGCTATAGCCTTTGAGCTGTATATTCATACAGCATTAAAGTCCCCGAGGATTTCCTTAGAGTGCATTTGTCGTCATCCCAACATCGGAGATCCTCCCAGAACCTTTTTGACGCTTATGGTGGGGATGGAAAAATTGCAAAAAGGCCAACTGTTGGACGGTTAGCTAGATATGTACCACATCTGTATCCGTATGAAATATCTTCAACAGTGTTTTTATTTGAGAGTTGGTGAGCATTATTAAATCATTATTTAAATTATCCAATAGTAGATGTCTCCTGTTATCAATTTTCAGCAAAGAGAATAAGAGTATAAATATACCAGAGCTGAAAAGTTTTGGAAAATACTAAAAAGAAATTCACATCTATACCCGTTTTGATATCATTCCTGCGCATGACGTCTCAATTAGGAACTGTTTTTCGTTTAACTACTTTCAAAGACGTTTTTCATAGGATGACATTCACATTAAAGACATGGCATTGAGTTAAACCTATAAAAATCGTACATTATTTTCCGATTCTAGTTGCAAATAATGTATTTTTAATTTTGAGAAAACATCACAGAATAGTTTGAAATTGCTAACCATCCGCCTCTCCATGGAGAATGTGATATAGAAAGATTAAACGGAAATGTGTATTGGCTTACAGTAATACTTTGAAAACATAAGGGGTTGATTAACTATAATAAAAGTGACATTTCAACAAATTTAACATGTACCTTTTTGAAATAATCGCATATTGCATGTAATGAGGTACTTGAGGTGTGAGAATCTATAGTTAATCATTAGAATATAATGACTGGATCCCTCAAGGCGTACAGGCAGCTTTACGCGATCCACCTTTTTGTCGTAAATGATAGACTTTGTCATCAATACGAATGTTCGAGCAAAAAATATATGGGATATTGAGTCTATAAGCCAATCACTATTAAAACAAGACAACGGGGAGGAAACACGAGTCAATACGAATTTCAAACATAAATGGTTTGAATCGTGTTGAGATCTCGATCATCTCTAGTTCTAGGTAATCTACTGTGGTTTTCATACACCTCCCCATTAAGAGATCGAAAACATTCTGATAGAAACCCAAATGACTCCAACACGTAAACAAAGCCTTCAGCAACAAACGTTCGGCAATCTAATGATCTCAGCAAAATTAGTTTCTGGTACTTTATCTTATTGACACAAACACAGATCTCCTATTTGATTCCTATCCCAGATGAGACTAATCAACGACAATAACGTCTTCAACGTCACTGCCTGAAGCTGCAACTTATTCATGTGAAATTGGGCGTATGGTAACAAGCAGCTGTCAAGATACAACGTGATTATGTATTACTTCTCTAGGTACGTCGTTTTGTCTCTCATTTGGTAAAGCTTAAGGAAAAGAGCAACTGATAACATAAAAATGTCATTAGAGTTTGTTTTCAGCAATACATTTGTATTTTAGCACATTTTAAAATGCAATACGAGTATAACTTTGAAAACAAATTGTTAAATCGAAATTGAAAAAATATATGTTTCTTAAATCAAACCAGAATCAATCAATTCAAAAATATTCAAGGATTGATGAACAAATCGACTCCTCCTGTTTTTGAAAAACCGCCCGTAAAATGAGTGACCCTCTTTATCCCATTCAGACCCCTGGCTGACCTATGTGCTTCATGTAGCGTTTTACTCTTGTGACTGCGTGTAATTTTTTTGATTTTTAAACTTCGAGAACTTACAGGTAATCAATGTATTTGTGTGACGTTAATGTGTGTGTTTGAAAGGTTGTGGAAGTGTGCTTTGTTATAAGAAATGATTATTAATGGTAGTGTTTCAAACTTTTATACTGAAGAGACAGGCACGTGTACTCTCATGGCACATATTTGAATTGTTATTTACAAATCGAGAAATGTAGACTGCAAGACATGAGAAGTCTAAGTGATCGGCTACCGCCATCTTTCGAAAATCATACGGTAATTAGTGATGTTGATCAGGGGGCTGTTGCACAAATCTACTTTAAAATAAGGTTAACCTTAGTGCCATATTTTAACATTGCACTAAGGCTACCTTTGTAACTTAAGGTTACATTAGTGGTTTGTGCAACAAAACCCAGATGCCCGAAGAAAATCCACATTGTATAACTAAGAGACCTTATATCCTATATGTATTCTCAACAACAATGCCTAACCTTGATAATCAGTCCCCCGGCATTATAAAGTGTGTAATGATGTAATGAGGAAACCAACAGAGTTATTAGATGGCCTTCTAGCGTCCGATACTTCTGGGTATTCCTAAAACATTTCCAAACGATGCCCAGAGGACAGTAAAGACATGTATGACATTTCCGAGTCTTCTTCAGTATTAGCTCATAATAAATGTATTTAATGTTTCTGTTAAAATGTTTCACGAATTTTATCTGACAATAATATACCAATTCAATAGGATTTTTGGAGATCTTAAGATTTTGTTTCTTGGATAGTATTTGTCTAAATCTCTTTAAGCTTACTGCTCATGTTAAAGTTATTAAGGACCGGTTATACATTTAATTATTTAACTCATTAAAATGAAAACTGTGGTCTGAACTATAATGGCTGACATAGTTAATTACATGAGAGATCCGTAGCTGTATATTTACGGTATAGATTTAGTGTGAATTTTACAGGTACGCTTTTGTTTCGGATGATGTTATATTAAGTAAAGTTAAGCTTATGGAATGTTGATTTTCGAAATTCCAACAAAATCCATTTTTCAAATTCACAAAGTTTGCCTCCCACTTGTGACCGGAAAGAGCGGTTGTACTCTGGAATCTTTAAGTCCTTGTATTATGTCATATTCAATCGCCAAATCGTCATCCAGTTTTTTGTAATATTGCAACCTTTGGAAATTGGAATGTTTTATAAGTTCTGAATTATGAATGTTATGATAACGCCTTTCTATTTGACCATCTTTTAATCACCAGTGCTTCAGATTCACAAATATTTAATAGTTTTAACATTAAGATGGAAGTATCATCAGAGTTGAAAATTGTCAAAGGTGAATGAGCTCTGAAAATTTACATAAAGTCACTAAAATGAAAATGGCGGCTTAATCACGTGACGTACGTTTTGGATTTTTATCGTTTAAATTGACGCTAGGCATCTTTTAAGATGAGTAATGCGTCTCTTGTAGCGTTTTGAACAATTTGCCCATTCTCAAAAACGATATTTGGATTCGAACTGACATAATTGGTTCTTCCAATAGAGCTTCGCATGGCGTGTTCATTAAGTACTTCTAGTTTATTTATCTACAGCCGTTTTGGCTGAATTCTGACCACAAGATCTATGAAAAGGTTCAAAAGCCAAATGACGACACGCCAATAACAATAAGGACCTAGTACAATTGCTGAATCCGTTAAAAGTATGTAGGTCAATATTGTTTTTCCCGGACTGTAAAATCTTGTATTGACCAAATAAATTATTTTATTATTCTAATATCGACCCCATATCCGTTCTTGGCTGTTTTCACAAGTAAACAAGTTCCTTCAAGGTACGTTTAATTAAGTGAAACAGTTTGACTATGAAGGGAGTCGTTTGATAAGCAATATTTGAGCATATTTTTGTTATAACAATGGTTTAAGGGCAAAACGGGTAACAGAAGATCAACATTTTTGCGATGCAAGCACTAACATTAATAAAAAATCTCGCGAAATTATTAGGATTTTTTTTACGATTAGTATTTTCGACCTGGAAACATGGAAAATATAAGATAAAAGATACATGTACTTGATTTTTTCTTATATGCCTCAGTGAATTGCGAAAAGAGACGCTTAAAATCTAAAAGCCTTTGAAACATGCTGAGGGTTTGAAGTGAGCCGCTAACCTTTCACAAGTTTGATTCGCTCATTCACTGAAGACAAAGGGTTGTCAATATTCGAGCAAGAATAAACTCTTTGTACATGTAAGTGTAAAAATAAACGAAATATTGATAACGAAACGTTTAATAAATCTAAATCATTTGTTAAAATGACTTTTTCAAGTAACGTATTCTAAGAAAAAGATTCATTCTTTGCCAACCATTGACCACCATTTTGAATTATGCATTTATATTCCTAAACACTGGCTTTGCGTCTCGTACAAAATAACCTATATGACCTCGGGGTCAAGTTGTAACACCAACGAACATATGGTTCAGACATTAAAGCCACATCGTCAAATTTGTCTACTGTTCGTGATGAAATTTCGTCGAAAGTTTGATATCATATATAGATGTTTTAATTAACAACAAAATACTTAATTCGACGTCCAAAGTTTAGTACCCTCTGCAAAAGTGCCATAGCATTTAACTTAACCGCTTTCGGTATCATTATGTGTGAAGGATTTACACCGCGTCTTAGTTACCGCAATTGCGTCCGATGGTTATCAATTTGAGCGTCAACGAGTACCGGATTTGGAGAATGAAAAAAGAAAATCTATTCGTGCCCAACAAAGATAGACGGCTTTCAATCATACAATTTCGGAAACGCCATTGTGAGATGATTTCGCCTTCGTGTCGACATGCCGTTGCTGCCGTTTCGTTCATATTGGTCAAATTGTCTCCCATTTATTTGAATTTTGTTCCAAATTTGTCAGTGTTGATCGCAAAATATTGTTAAAATACAACGAATACTATACCAATATTGCAGTTCACTATACTTTGAATATTGATCTTAAAATATCCAGTTGTCATTTCAACAAAAAGAGACGTGGTTGTTCCAGACCTTTACAGATAATGACGTTTTCTCCTTTACAAGTTAATGAACACATGAAGTAAGATGGCATTAAATCCTTTCCATACTCTAATACATGAATAGTTCTCGAAATTGATTACAAAGATTGCAAGAGATAAATTTACAAGTTTTTTCTTATTCAAAATTGAACATATTTGATAACCAACGACTTTATTCGTATAACTGATAAAACAAAAATGCATGGCATTTTTAATTAAACTACATATTACTGTTACTTTGTGATACCACTTCACAAATTGTTTTTAGTAAACTGAATACTTAATTAGTGAGGTATTGTAATGGGATATATTCAATATAATAGAGATAAACCTTAACCTAGAGGGCGAAACCGCATTAGCGGTGGTTGGGGACTTTCTAAGGGAAGTAACTCTGATTGAACCTATGGAAGCTATGCCACTTAGTTCCGTATTCACAATTAAATAATTGATTACAAGTAAATTAAGACATGCTAGTACTAAGTACGATTATCATGTTTTCTTATTTAGTAATAGTGACTTTATCAGCAAAGTTCCCTCATCTTCTGGGTAATCGTAAATGTGGGCCCACTTGAACTGGTTCCTATATAGAGCCGAGATACGTGGGCCCACATTTGTTATCATCACGGTCTACCGACGATTTCGCATATTTGACAAGCGTGTAACAGTAGAAGAAGTAACTTATTTGGAGGGGAAACATTCTAGAAACAGTACTCTTATGTTCTCATACGAAATAAACATTACCAATGAATATTATTCTTGTTTTTTCCCCATCAGAAACGACATTAAAATTCTCCGCGAAAAGAAGACACAGCTCATGCATATTAATGAGTGATGTCCTGTCATTGGTCACATCAAAGGTCAGGACCTAGGTCAAGGGTCGTGACATTGATTCTACGTATATATCGACCATGTTAGAGATATTGATCACCAAATAATGTCTTTCGGTAAATGTGGGCCCACTCGTTTGGTCTCTTATAGGGAGCGGCCGAAGTGGGCCCACATTTTAGATTATTGATCTTGATGGGAAATATCATCTAGAATGTTGAACCTTTTCCATCAAAACTAATTAAATTTGTTAAGTCAAAATTTAACCACTTCGGGAGCTCCTTATAGAGGTCGAAACGAATGGGCCCACATTTACCAAAATACTTTATTTTATGATCAATTTCTCTGAAATGTTCTAGTGATGTTGTTGAAACTTTTCCATCAAAGTTTATTGATGGAAAATATCATAGAATAACATGAACCTTAATTTTCCATCAAAACTATTTGAATTTGCCTCGTCAGTATTTAATCATAAATATTTTAGAATGTTGAACCTTTTCAATCAAAATTACATGATGGAAAATATCATAGAATGATATGAACCTTTTCCATCAAAACTATTTGAAATTGCCTAGTCAGTATTTAATCATAAATATTTTAGAATGTTGAATCTTTTCCACCAATACTATTTGAATTAGTCACGTTAATATTTCATCAGAAATATTGCATATCGGTGAACCTTTTCCATCAAAATTACTTGATGGGAAATATATAGAATGTCAATATATCACAAGTATAACAGAATCGTTGAACCTCTCGAAAAATTCTGTGGTCCCACTGTCGACTGAGCATAAGGGGAATGAAAATCAGTGGGCCCACATTTGAAACAATCATTCTGCAGTTAGGAATTGTCACACGAACTATCCCAAAACATACTCATAATCTTAGGAAAACTACTCACCCTAAATCACATTTATTGTCGACTGTAAGTGCCATTTTACCAAGAAATCAAGGAAAATGTAACGGAGATAGGATACAGACACGCCATTAGTATCCATTGCGCGCGTGACTACGTCAACGGCCGTAGCTCCGCATGAAAGTGTGAAAACAGAGTTACTTCCCTTAGAAAAGGCCCAACCACCGATAATGCGGTTTCGCCACCTAGAGTGCTTAATCAAACAAAATTTCGCTATCGAACCAGTAGAACATGTCTATAATTTTCAAAGTCACTTGGTTTATTTCCTATGTGAAAAGTATTTCAGAAAGATTATGGGATGAAAATAGAATATCCCAGTCTTGGAAAGACGCAGATATTTGTTACATACAATTATGTAGCCAAACATTTATATAGAAGATATCTTGTTAGTAATCCCTACTTTATTTGATACATGTCAGTATTTAGTGTTATTTTCAAGATTTCTTCTCACTTATTTTCCACAAACACTGAAGGGTATTATCATAAAGTGTTGCAACCCTTTAATTCATTTAATAGAACTCAATCATAGCATGCCACTTTGTAATAAGTTTAAACCAATCGGAGATTTACTTGAAATCTCTTTGAATCTAAAAGATGCTGAAATTATTTCTTCAGGCTTCGTCTTGTTTTATTAACGAGGTTCATGGAAGCAGTCAGATATTAATTGAAGTTTTCCCGGTTATTGCCTTGTTAAATTGTGTTTCACCCTCTATCGACTGTAGTCCATTAGCAAGATGGAGATAACTTCGGACAGACACCCTCGGGCACTCTAAACGCTGGAAGATTTAGTTCCATATTTCAGAGTGATATCGCAGTGTGACATTATACACGTCAGCTTCTAATTTAGACACTTGATTCCAACGCACGTGCACATTTCTCATATTCTAATTAACCAAGATAAATCAAATCTGTGTTAGAATTAAACCTTCTTAAATGTTAGTTATAGCTTTTAAGGGTGTCGATGTATTCACTATTAAATATTTGACTTGTAAAATATAAGTCTTTTGTGAACAATGATTTTTTAATGTTCTGAAATAATCGGAAACCACCCAACAACAGTACTATTTGTTTGCGTGACTTTGGTTTAATTCATCAGCTTCATACTTTGACAATATGACTAAAATACCGAGCACAAGAAAGCACTCCACAAGAAAGTACCAACCACTCTATGTTACGAATTATCTAATATATACGAAATACCATTGGTACCACATTTGAAATTTGTTTTTTGTCTTTAAAAACTCGTTATTACGAGAAAAATCTTGTAATTACGAGAAATTAACTCGTTATAACGCGATTATAAGACCATATCTGTAATTTGTATATTGTATTTAAAAACTCGTAATTACGAGAAAAATAGTCGTTATTACGAGAATATTCTCGTAATTACGAGAATAAACTCGTAATTACGAGAAAAAACTCGTAATTACGAGTTTTGAAAGACTACATTTGTAACTTGTATTCTATCTTATATAAACTCGTAATTACGAGTTTTAAAAGACAAAATACAAGTTTCAAATGATGTCTATATATATATATGAGTTTATATAAGATAGAATACAACTTACAAATGTAGTCTTACAAAACTCGTAATTACGAGTTTTTTCTCGTAATTACGAGAATATTCTCATAATTACGAGTTTATTCTCGTAATTACGAGTTAATTTCTCGTAATTACGAGATTTTTCTCGTAATAACGAGTCTTAATAGACAAAAAACAAATTTCAAATGTGGTACCAATGGTCTTTCGTAAATATATATAAGACATGCCATGCATTTGTTTATAGTAAGTTTACAAGAAGATATATATTCCAGTAATTCTTTGATAAAATGAGGTTTGTGAAATGTGTTTGCTAAAATATCTTTGTTTAATGTAGGCAGAATAGTAAAATCAACTGATTATAATTTATTTTATCAACATATGTGAAGGTATAGACATTTCAACAAAAATAAATCATTCGATGTACAATGAGGTAGACGTGTCATTTGACATATTCTTCCCAAAAACACTTACATGTACCTTACAACAACAAAATATTTAAGTGGCAGAAAGATATCAGACATAAACATATTATGTCCTTGAACTTTCGACACTGTCATTTTTGCACTTACATGAACTCAACTAGGCTTCCATGCACTTGAATGCTGTTTATGTAAAAAGTGTAATATTTTAGTCGGATTAATAAGACAGGATTTCTCCTGGTCTCATTGTTTCGTTTTTAGGAATTTTTCATTGACCAACTCACATAATAAACAATAGTCACATTAAGATAAATAATTTTCTAGGTGAAGATTTCACCTTTTGACCACAGCCGAGCAAAATAATAATGTTAATTCTTGTTTTGTGGACTATAAATCATGTGGGTTTAGATATCTATGTGTAAATAATCATCAATGCTGAGAGCTATTGAGGTTCAGAAAAATGGTTAGACGACGACAATGATAACGATATTAGTGATGGTGATGAATTATTTACATGTTTTTATCATTTAAAACCAATTTCATCCAACAAGCTTCAGCAGTTCGTTTTTGTGTGTTTGTGATGTATGCCACCAATACATTTTTATCTACACCACACATATCTTAGAAGCTTGATTCATGGGGCTGTTTGCTTAGAAAAATGAACCTTCAAAAGAATAATATTTCTCAGCAACCAAAATGTAAACTGCTTCAGCAAAATCTCTTTCTATATTTTTCGTATATTCACTAATAATAAAGTTATTTCATTCGATAAATATAAAATGTTTTTTTAAAGATATATATACACAAGTTTTTAATTTTTGTTCAAACAAATATATATCGAAGGCTGACGCTAATCGTTTTAAAAAGCAACTACAATTAGTAATATTGATTTGTTGTTTGCTGTTTTTCAAAAAGTGTTTAATGTTTTCATAAGCTCACTACGTTAAACCAGTCAGCGTTGCTATATCTTATATGTATTCAACATCGAGATGAGAATCAAGTAAGACCTGACAATCAAACTAAGACCGTTGGCCTTAGTATAATATGTTTGAAGATTAAAAATAACATTGAATTTCAAACTCTGACATGTAAAGTGTAATTAGAACATTATTATCTGCATTCAAAAAACATGATGATAGAGTAAATAATGCTTCTGCAACGCTTGAAGATTCAGTAGCTTTTACTTTGTATATGTGTTGGAATAATTGCTGCTGCTTTACACGAAAACCCTACGGTGATCCAGACATGACAATTACCAAGGCAGCATCAAAGCCAGTGCTTCTGTGGATCCTGTACGATCATGCGGCTCATACCATCGATTACTGCTTCAGAAACACTGACAGAACTCCTTTAACAAAGAAGAACCAAGATGGGCGATTTTCTCTACTTTCATAACGTAACAGTGATATGTGTTTCAAAGGAGTGTGAAAGGGGTTCAGTGTATTTGTCAAAAATATGGGCTAATTGAATTCACCTTCCATCAATAGAAAAAAGACGTAACGGTTTCTAACCTGTTACTGACAGGTTAAGTACTGCAGTAAACAAATGAAAACTTTGTAAGAGATTTGATGCTGATACAAGGAAATACTTTTGCTTTTTGCAAATTCAATAACGCGGACGTTATTTTCTATAAGGTGTTAACTTTCACAATGAAAGAAAATTAAAAGATTCTGATATTTAAAGGACGAATATGTCTATCAGCGCTTCAAGAAAAGAAAATGATTTGAATATATCACAATAAACAATAGAAAGGTTGAGTAAAAGCAAAGCAATTGATGGAACGAACAGTTACTTTACAAATGATATATATAACATGGCCAGTAACGAAAATATCCTTTTCCAAATGTTTTTCAAATAACAAACACACAGGAGAGAGACAAAAGAGGACGATAATCATGAAGATTAATCAAAACGAGCCAACAAGGGTTTTGGATTTCTGAAAGTACCATTAAGTTACAAGGGAAAATATAGACAGTAATTAATAAGTAGGGCCAGTATGAATAGATTGTCATTATAAATGATCGAATCTCTCATATGTCTGATGGCTGACCTGTAGTTGTAATACGAGGTGTGGTAAGAGGCTGTTTTCATTATCCGTGACAATTGCTTTTCCATTTCTTATTTCAAAGATAACATAGATACATTGCACTATTGATGCGTTTAGGTGTGTCCAAATCAATGTGTCAAACAACATTTGTAACAATGTTGAAATAATTTATTATAAAAAATATTTACCATACAGCAATATTCGAAGTATTTAAGCATGAATGACTTAATTGACACTACCAACTGCTTGATTGTATACTTAGAAGCTCCTTCCTATTCCCTGGTAGTATTACGATGTATCATGATAAATCAGCTGGAAAAGAGATGGTTTGGTTCAAAGATGCTGTAATAAATATATTTATATTATATATTAATATTTATTTATTGATACGTGAAATGATAAACAATAAATAATGTTTTTTTCGAATACTGTCCTGTAACTATGCTAATATTGTTAAAAAGTTTTAAAAATCATCTTTATATTTATATGCCTCTCATAGTTGTTTTATAAATTTTTTTGTCAATCCGTGTTTGATTCACTGACAAAATACTTAACATGTTGATATGGGAAAGTGTTAGAATTATATATTTACGATAAATGTAAATCTGTTATTCTGGATATCCACTTATCCAAAACATTACAGGAACATAACATCAAATTACTAAAGCTCATTTAATTGTAAAATTACGTTGTGTATGACTCCAATATTTTTTTAAAAAAATGACTCATTAGACTGCTTGAATTTCTACTTACTAGAAAATGAAGAGCCGCGCTGGAGCTTTCCTTTGAAGATTGTCCTTTACCATAAATTCATCAAATACCGCTGGTTATTTATTTTGAAATCAAATCATCACAGTATAGTTCAAGTACTCCTTCTAAGCCTCCTCAGTATTTTTTTCAGATATAATTCAGTTAGGATTCCAGTAATTTGTATACTAAATACGCATGGATAGAACTGCTCGAGGTTTGTAAAAATCAAAATAAGTAAATGGTTTTCCACAGGCAACGAACAGGAAGTATCATGACATAATATAACAAAAGTGTTTCCTGTTTCCATGGAAATCAATAAGGGCGCTAGGCACCTTCTCTTTGATGTGAACCATTAATACGTTCTTCCAGTCGATGCTGACGAGAGGAGAATGGTTGACTATGCATTAACCATCGTGTAATAGCTTTTCACTCATGCCCATAATGTGGTTGTAAGTTATTTATTTGTCCATATTGTAACCTTGAGATGCCAATAACTGCTTCATTTTCATAACCTTCAACATGAAACTTCCTTGCAAACTACTTGTCACCATCATTTCACTAGCAAGTGAACTTATAATAATTTATTCCAAAAAGCAGCACGGACAGAACTGACCACATTAAACAGATGAAACCAGAGACACAACGAGACCTACTTCATGAAGTCATTGATCAACAACTAATCACTGCAGTAAGGCTTGTACAATAAACCCTAGACGATAGAAACTATATAACAAAAATATTGACACAGAAAAAGTACAACGAAACAAAATAAATATAAGTCAGGGAAAACTTAATTTATATTCGATTTTAAGTTATCTGTTTAATAAATGATAATAAATAATACATAGTAAGTGATATCAAGTTTTCCAACATTAAACATTAGAAATTGATAATAAAAATCACAACAATGTAGGTCTCGTTGTTTCTCTGGTTTCATCTGTTTAATGTTGTCAGTTCTGGGGTTCCATTCGTTTACTCTTCGATGTACAGAAATGCTATTGAAACAAATAAACTACAGGACACATGCATTAGTTCTTCAAATTTATTCATCGTAGCAACGTGCAAGTTGGTTCGTCTGATTATATGTTTTGCTGGTAGGGATTGTACTAAATTGTATGAGAAAGGTATTCTAATCTTTGCTGACTTTGTAAAAGATAAATGAATTTAAACGTAGAAGCATTTCGTTTGCCTTCAACCAAAACTAGAGTGATACAGCTTATGGTTACCAAATTATAGAATTCCTAAAACGGTTGAAAAGAAAGAAGAGAATTAAAAAACCACTCGGTAGTAATAAACAAATTGTATTTCATACGCAATTCATATAACATATACTTTCTCTCATTTCTTCAAGGTGAGCGACCATACATATCGTGTGATACAAAAATTATACTCTTTGCGTGTTATTTTATTGTCGTACGAACTTCAGAAGAATTTCGGTCAACTAATAAAACTTCAAGTTATTTTTAGAAAAAAGACCCATCCGTATCCGTGTCAGTCTGGGTTAGTAAAATTTAGGAACATGGAACATGTCAACACGCTCACACACAACACCACATTTCGTGTCTAGACCTATCGATCATTTTCTATTGATAATATGATTAGGCCAGATTGATTGCTAAAGCCCTAATAAAGACACCTTCAGACTCCCAAAGCCAATTTACATAAACCAGCTATTAGTGTCCTTAACATACTTATTATTCATCTTCACATCTAAAGGCAAATTAAGGTTATGTCAAAAGCGAAGTTGTTAAGATTTACAACGTTAGAGTTGAATGAGTTGGTGCGATACGTACTGATATTAACAACTGAAACTGAAGTGTAGCTGTCGTACTTGACACTACAATAATATATTGTTGTACTCTATACGCCAATCTCATCAGAATAATATACCTTCAAAATATTTTGTAAACTGTTAACCCAATGTAAATGTATTTGAATTTGTCATCTGTATTGATTTATTTCTTAAACTTGTTTTGTTAGTGTCAAAATTAGGTTTTAAACCCGTTAAATGAATGATGCAATTCAACGGGCTTGGTGTAAACTTCATGTATGCAGTCATTAAAAACGTCCTTTTTATTTTGAATTGATACAGATTTAACCAATTACCGCAACAGTTTTCATCATGACAGATGGCATTCAGTTTCTCTCTTTGAAGTAAATTCAATCAGCTTTAATCTATCAAGCACGGCATTAGATGTTAGACTGATATCGAAGAATCATTTCTAGTTATCTGAACACAAGACTTTGAAAATAGAGAAATTATATCAACGGAATTGTGACAAGAATTAGCTTTCGGTAAAACTAAAGGCCGAGAAGATATCTTCGATTAATTCATCAGTGGGATAAAACCGACTACTAGATTTGAAACTTAACCTTTTTAACTCAGGGCCGGACGACCATCTTGATGTTATGTTCCTCTATGTTTTACTGTCTAAAAAGCCAATTTTAGCTTGATTCAATATGTACCAAATGCTGTGATGCATGTGACACTCCATTCTCCATCCTAACAGAGGTAGACCAAGTAATGATATTTGAGCCTTTGTTACAATTAGACTAAATCCCTGGGTTCCGGCAGTTTCCCCTGGCGGTAATCAATTGCACCACATTCCATTTGAATTTTGTTAACAAATGAAACACTTCTCGCATGGAGAGGGTGGTTCATATCTCAATGTGTTTGCCATGATTCAGTAGCCAAAATGATGATTTTAGAACAGCGTCGCTGATTGCACAACTAACTTTGATTGCCTCCAATCAGGCATCTCCCATTCTACACTACACACTCGACGAATTAGAACAGAGGCTGTATCAGCATGACCACTCACACGTTATTCGTTACAAGGCATAATTACGTCACCTCAGTGATAATTATGTGACAAATTATTACACACGGTGAAAATTCGACATACCATTAAGTTACTTTAAACCTGCCATGTTGATTTAAACAACTTAATCTTAATCTTAAAAACATCATAATTTTATGAAGCCTTCGGCAAAACTTCAAAAGGATGTTCTTGCAATACTAAATGTTGCCTTTCGGGTACATCGACGGATCGGTAGAGTTTTCAAAAATCTATGAATAAGGCCGTAATCCTTTTTCATAATATGTGGTTTCCTCTAGATATTTTCATACATGGTTTGTCTTACACCAACCAACACGTAGATTAAGACATGTTTTAAAGATTGACATGCATATCACTATCTTTATCAAGGTGACACTAACAAAATGTTAAAGGTTCTGTAAATATTCCCTTATGAAGGTACATCGATCTCTAATACGCTGATGTCAACTTTTCATTACATACTGGACCTCTTGTAACTATTGACCTTCATGCGAGGTCCTCGTCGGGGCAATTAGAGTCACTCTTTGTACTATGTTCGCTTTGTTAATATTTTCTAGAAACATGTTTCGATATTGCAAAGAAACCAGAACGAGTATTGTCTTATAATCAAAATATTGGTCTGTTATAATCCAAACTATAGCTCAGATGTTGTTTATCAGTTTCAGGGTAATGATAAATGTTGTCTAAACGTTTAAATATTTCTTAGGAGGGTTAATGTTTTTTACATATCGTTACTCATATATCACAAGGCAATGCCAAGGCTAATAAACTTTTGTTCATTGCTGAAATCGGAAACATTCCATATTACTTGGATTATTTCAGAAATTATGAATATGATAAGATAGTCCTTTAGACACACCTTTTAAAATCACAATATGAGAAATATGTACACAGGAAAACCAAGCAGCAGTGTTGTTTTTGATACTAGTGACAAAATGCATGTTTTAACAAAGCAAGTAGATAATGACTTAAACAACCGCTAACCTCGACTTTATCACTTTTCGATTTACTTTCAAAGATATTTCAACTAAATATGAACTGAGTATGCCGTCACTAATATAATCGCTGCCGTCAGAAGGATTGCAAGTGGGAAAGCTCCAGCACAGCGCGTGCGACAAAAGAACACATTCACATGGGATAAACTCTTTGCATGACATGATTTGCTGTAAGGAGCTAACCTGTAGCTGGGACTACTTCCTACATGACCTTGTTTACAAACACCGCAGCATGCCGATGCGGAACGCTGTGTGTTTCATTTGTAAAACACATAAACGATACGTCTTTGACATAAAGAATAGGAGGTGTATTGACTCTGGCACATATAGAATAGTTTCGTCTTTGATCGAAGCCAAATCGCAAGTACTTGCATCACATTTCAAGAAAATAAACACTCTCCGTATCTGTACTTGTTGTATGCATCTGGCAGAAAAAGTTAAAACCTTCCAAACCAGTATAATTTCCAGTTGTGAAGAAATAAAACAAGATCAAAGAAGAACGGATACGTTTCCATCAGAAGGTAGGTACATGTATTTGGCCTATTGTAAATATTTAATAATGAAATACGCAATTTTGTGTTCAAATTATGACGTCTAGTGTTCTGACACTGACATTTAAATAAATAAAAATCTTAATTTTTGAGTAGATGGTAATCCGAGGTTAAATGTTTTTGCATTGTATCCATAATTTTTTACATTTTTATTCTTATTTGGATATCCTTATAATCTATGTATTTTGAAGAAAATAATTTATGAATTCATTTTAGATCATGGACAAGTGAAGAATTGTGACTTTTCTGAGGATTCAGTAGCAGTGAATAGAAATGAAATATATGATGAAATACAAGGTAATTTTTTTATGAATGATGAAATGGTGATGTAATTTGATTATTATTGATATATATATATATACATAATATATATTTATATTTTATATCACATATTTATATATTTAAATATTTAAATAATCAACGAGTTATAAAAAAAAAGAAAATATCCAAACAGATGATTTCATTGAGATGGATTCAATAGCCAGTCTCTTTCATCTTTGCATGGCATATAAAGAGTTCTTATTATTCACACCAGAACTCCCTAAAAACAATGCCAAATATTGTTTCTTTCTTTTGTAAACAATAAAATCAATCTCAAAAGTAAGTGTCCTAATATGTAATAGAAAAAGATATAAATCAATGAAATACATTTTTTTAAATTTCAATAATTTTTCATTATTCATTTGGTTACACATCTCAGTATATATTTACTTTCATAATTGTTGAAAATAATACAATTCTAGGAGCTGAAAGAGTCACGTCCCTGCCTAAATGTGCTTTTCAAGTGGATGAAGATCAAGTGTTGTTATCATGTCAAGGTAAAATTTAAAAAAAACTTAAATTCTTAGGTTACAGAAATGTATATTATTTTAAATTTTCCAAATTTTCATGTCAGAGATATTCATTTTGTCGTTTGACAGGCATGTGATATGTTTACCATTATTACTCATATTTGATCAATATAGGAAATTCATAATTCTTTTCAGAAAGTGGACAGTCAATAACAGACCGAAATGAAGATGACCAAATGGACATATCTATGACAGGTAAATGTTGAAATTTGATTGACATTTTCATATGCAATGGCAAACAACATACTAATTAATTTCAATTGTCACCATAATATTAAATATCATCAAATATCAACGATATGGGTGAGTTTTTTTCATGTGTGATAGAGGCAGGGACACAGCACCCATCTTGCCATATTATAAATCAATGTATTAAGTTGAAATTTCAATCATTTTTAATGAGTCTTTTGTTGTCCCTATTCAGTATAATATACATGTTCATTCCTAATTGTTGAAAATAATATAATTATAGGAACTGAAAGAGTCACACCCCTGTCTAAATGTGCTGTTCAAATGGATGAAGATCAAGTGTTGGTATCATGTCAAGGTAAAATTAAAAGATACCCTTAAAATTTCAGGATACAGAAACATGATGTTAAAATTAAATATTTTTTTTAATTCAGAGATTCAAATTGAAATTTTTAGTTTTACAGACACATAATTTTTCAGTCCTGATGGGCTTATGGCATGGCCCGTCGTCCGTCGACTTCTCCTCATGAACCATACACATTAGAGAGCTGAAATTGTTTGTACAGGTACCTTAGCATATGGAGATTCTAATTTGTAACTTTGGTGACCCTGTGACCCCAAATAGGGTCACAGGGGTCACAACTTTAAAAACCTATTTTCATCTTCTTCTCCAGTTCCAGAAGGACGAGATAGTTAAAAATGATATGTGCAAACTCCTTGGCTGATGGGGATTCTAATTTGTAACTTTGGTGACCCTTTGACCCCAAATAGGGTCACAGGGGTCACAACCTTAAAAACCTATTTTCATCTTCTTCTCCAGTTCCAAAAGGAGTAGAGAGTTGAAAGTGATATGTGCAGACTCCTTGGACAATGGGGATTCTTATTTGTAACTTTGGTGACCCCATGACCCCAAATAGGGTCACAGGGGTCACAACCTAAAAAACCTATTTTCATCTTCTTCTCAAGTTCCAAAAGGTCTAGAGAGCTGAAATTATATGTGCAGACTCCTTTGCCAATTGGGATTCTAAATTGTAGATTTCGTGACCCCATGACCCCAAATAGGGTCACAGGGGTCACAACCTTAAAAACTTATTTTCATCATCATCTTTAGCTCCAAAAGGTCCATTGAGCTGAAAGACTGCATGTAGACTCCTTGGCCAATTGGGATTCTAAACTGTAGGTTTCGTGACCCCATGACCCCAAATAGGGTCACAGGGGTCACAATCTTAAAAACCTATTTTTCTCCATTAGATGACAGTCTATGGCAAATTTATTTCTCCTTGGATATTTTAGTGTGGACTTCTTTCACTGTCTGATATTGGCGATCTAGAAAGTGTTGAATAATAATAAATCATTTGGGTAAGGAAATTTATTCCGAAATCTTTACATTTGTTTTGTAATTTTGTTATAGGTTTTCTTGCAATAGGTAACATCAGTTTCATTTTTAGCTCATCTTGCCTGTATAAAGCAAACTTGATTTGATGCCTGATGAGCTACAGAGCCAATGGCTCTATTTTTACCAATTACTACTCTTATTTCTGCAATATAAGAAATTCATAATCATTTTCAGAAAGTGGATAATTATTAATCTGATAAAGTATGTGAATGATAATCTTTTTTTCGTTAAATTGTCACAACATCAAATTTTTATCATTTCAGAGCATACTTACTCAAGGAAAAGGCTTCAAAAATCAAATCTGAAAGAGTGTCAGTCTCTTGCAGGTAAGATGGTAAACAGAAATAATTTAATGATCTAATGTTCAATGATTGTTTCAATCCATTTTTAAATTGGAATCAAGTGTAATAAGCTTGAGTCTCACCATGCATCCCATTATTATCTTAAACTTGAGCTCATTATTAACATTTTTCTCTGTATTACTCACTCTTTCAGGGGATGAACAACAATCCAGTGTTGACTCAACATCGACAAAAACAGTAGAATATTTACAACAGATGAAAAATCATAAATTAATCCTGAACAGGCTTAAACAAGATTGTCAAGGGCTTACATCCAAAAAGGCGCCCTCAGTTTTACGGACGCTTTCAAACCTTGAAAGTATCACAAAGACACCAAATTTTATTGAGCAGATTTTTAATGAAATTCAACAAAGGTAAACCAATCTTTTCACCTATCTATTTCAATTAAACCTCAATAATATACTACTCAACAAAAGTTTATCAATATCAAATGGGGCTGGAAAATTGTAGATACAGTGGACATTGAAAACCTGAACTATGCGTGCTTAGGCCTTATCTTGATATCCATGTGTCAAGCATGTGACAATAACTGTCATATACTTACCATCTTACAGTAAGTCAATTGTCATCTTTGAAAACTCTTGTTAAATTGAATTCCTTAAAGTATTCTATGTCATCTTACAGTGTTTAAAATATTGCCTGTCAGCCAGTCCGTGAATTAGTAGCTATCTTATTTTTATGTCTGTTTAGTTCATGTTACTGTTAATAACAATATGTTTCAGAGCACCTTTCCTTCTAGCAATTCTGGCGACAGTCAGTGGATGTTCGCTAGAAAAGAACATCCCTGCAAACAAGATAGCAGCCATCACATCTGCCTACAGTATTCTCATGAAAGCAAGGAACCTCCAATTATCTGCATGGCATAAGATGGTTGGTTGCATTTTGGCAAGAGGTCATTTAGAAGATCAGGTATGTAACCATAAAAAATCAAATCTATGTATGTACTCTAAAAAGAAGAATTATCCCCTATATCAGGTTCCCACAAAACATAATCATTTAAAAAAATATGAACCCACAAATTACTGCTCTTTTAGGAATTGTTTTCTTTTATGACTATGGATATTCATAAAGTTGATATTGATTGTATGAAAATTGACTGAGACCCTCCATTATTTCAGAGCTTAATTTTGCTGAACAATCTTGGGGTTTCTCCGTCACCCAGTACAAAGTTACGTATGATGAAGAGTGCAGTACAGCAATCTGCTAGGAACATCGTTTCTACTCTGAAGGAAAACCCACTTGTAAAGGTAATTATTATATCTATAACAATATAAGATATGACAAATCTGAACATGAATACTAAACATAGCTAAAATGTAATGGCTATAACTTTTTTCTACTAAGCTTTCCAGAAGTTTTATTCATAACTTACTGCTTATACCTGCTTATACCTCGGGGGAACGATTTTGACATGCTCACTTTCAAGGTCAAAGGTCAAGGTCACGAGCTATAAAATCACTAAAAAATTCCTTGTAAACGCGATAACTTGAAAAGTTTTTGTGCTATGAAGCTCTAACTTGGAATGTATCATCCTTGGAAGAGTAAAACATTTGAAAAGGTTTTCGCTACAATCTGTCCAAGGTCAAGGTCACAGCAAGGTCACTACTTTAGCATGGTTTTGCGAAAATGCTTTATTTTAACAATGAACACTTTTAATCATTAGATGATTGTTATACTCAATGAAAAATGTTCATTGATTGAGTAACCTTGAAGGTCAAAGGTCAAGGTCATGAGATTTGTGTTATTGCAATGTGCAACTAATTTGGATATAACTTAAGAAAATGCCCAATATGCTGAGGCTTGTAGAAGGCAGAACAGGGTAAGGCGAAACCCCAAGTTTCGGGTCTGCTCTGCTTTTGCGGTGTCCCGCAAACGCTAATCTAGTTTGTTATAGATAAAATGATCCATTCTCAAACCGTTGTTTATTCAGATAACTGGAGACAATTTGGATGTATACATTAAGTCAGCTAATCAACGAAACAAAGATCTGCACTTGTTTGCATCAAACATTATCTGGAGCAACACAAGTATTAACATCAGCAGAGAGCCTCCCGTTGTGAGTCCTACACTGGATGCTGCTGATATTCTGCCTGACCAAGCATGCATAGCAAAACTAGAACATGCCTATGCAGTTTTGGTTGGACGAATCATCAAGGTAAGATTTACAAGCAGGTTTTATCATAGGATTATTGATCATTTACAGTAATTCCTGTCTTTGGCTCATCAGGCAACAGTACGAGATTGTGTTGAAGATTATAAGAGAAAACATATGTTATGCAAAATTTTGACTTTTCAAACTGTTACAGCACCATATATGATTTTTTATGGGTAAAGGTTCATTGCATATCGAAATTTGTCTTATTTATTCACTAAGTTAAGGATCTTTTGTTCACCTTCCTAACTGACTGCTTTTCTTTGGGTCACTTACAATTTGAACAATATTTTCAGAATATTCCTTCATTGTCCTGGATGGAAGTTCCAGAACATATACATCATCCAAAAGCTCAGGCCAGTGCTCAAAAGACAAAGGTGCTCCAGCTTCCAATCATGTTCAGGAATGAGGCTAAATATGAAGACTGCATAAAGATCCTGGAAAACTATGAAACAGAAATGACGGATTTGTATTCAGCAGCTCATGGTAAATTGAATGATTTTTAGATAGAAGCAAATGCCTTTATGTTTTTTAAATTTTTTATTTTGTATAAGAATTAACATTTCACTGGTTTTATGTATGTATAATTTTATCCCAAATCCAATCCCAATAGAGGTTTATAGGTGTTTAATGAAGTATGGGCCAATACGACTCTGAGCATGCGCATATACACAAATGGCGCAAGTCCGAAGCTATCGCTTCAAAACTTTCAACATATATTACAGTTCACCAAAATAAATAATTTTGATTTCGATGAAAATAAACTCTCTAATATTGTACAAGTAAATCACAAAAAAATTAATTAATAAAAATGTCATTAATCAAGTTTTTCCATATTGGCCCAGGGCCAATACAATTTAATAACATTATAATAAACTTACATATTCTGTACATATTCTGATAGATTTAGATATTCAAAATTAAAACAATTTTCAGGCGATTGTTCAGCACTACACGACCTAAATGTAGTGATTGGAGGTGATCAGTTGACGAGGATACGTTTGGAGAAAGCAAAGCAGCTAAGACATCTGGCTCCAACTGCAGAAAACAGATTTGAGGATTTGGGTCCATTTGTCATAGAATGGTGGCACAACAAACAAGATTTTCTTGAGGTATTTACTTATTTTGAAATAAATCATAATTTTGTAAAGGTAAAAAAACATTCATCATCATTTGGTGGTAAACTTATCTATATTATATAAACATTTCATTTTAATTAAAAATTATCATTTTCTTAATTTTCAGAAAGCCTACAAAGCCCTATTCTCTCCAAAATCTCTGAGACAGCCTGGGACTCTTTACCACTACAAAGCAAAATTCAATCTAGTTTCTGTAAATGGAAACGTGAAGGGCAATTTCCAGGTTCATCATGACTTATTAATTGCAGTAGCAAAAAGCATGATTTCTGAACAGGCAAAGGAATATTTTGGCTTGAATGATTCACAAAAAGCAATGTCAAACATGCCAGACGGATATATGAAAATGACTAAAGCTGAAAAGATTGATGTTACTATAAAAGTAATCACTGCGTTCATGCACAGTTGTGGATACTTAGATCTTTCATTCAAAGATACAAAGTCCAAAGTCTTTCAAGTTATATCACAAAATGATAATGTACAGGTGTTAGAGGTGCAAACTGAAGCTGATGAGATCTACAATTATTGCTCACAGCTATGTTCTTGGGCTCTCCATTTAATGGAATTGGACGACACAGCGAAGGAGGGAGATCATGAGAGGTTGATTTGCAATTCACAATTGAACATCCCATTTTATCATTCTCACTCTTCATTGAGTAAATATCTGATTGAGAATGTTGATTTTGTTACAAAGGTCAAGTTCTTATTATCACCTTTGGTGCGAGAAGTTGTCTTGGATACAGCTTTTGTCAACACAAAAGGGGGTAGAGCAAACTGTGTTGAAGCAGATCTTGTACAGGAACACAGTGTTAGAAATCAAAAAGCTTTAATTAAGCAACTAGGTGCCAATAAAAATGATAATGCTATTAAGGTAGCAACTGGAGCTGCTGATGCCATTTGTGGGATTGTGGACAATGTCAGAATAAGCCTTGGTGTAAAAAAGCAATCAACCAGACATACCAAAAAAGTATCAGAAGTGCAAATATCAGCAATAAGTAATTCCCTTTCAAACTTGAGACCTTTCCAAAAATTGCCAGGAAGGAAATGCATTGGCTTTCCTGGGATTTTCCATTCACCTTTCTTAAAAGTGACCAAGTCATCATTGCTTCACAGACTCAACAGACTGTTAAAAAGAATAGTAGGTGGTAGACCAATTGGGGATGATGCTGTAGATTTTGATCCAGAGAATGCACAAGGGGATGACATGGGGGATCTTTCACTTGAGTAAAATGATGTTAAGCTTATTGAAATGACATTACTTATTTGTGGTTATGTGTGTCAAACTTTTATCAGTGGTCCTCTTTTACCAAGCTCAGTAACTGTTGATAAAACTCACATATGATAGTTGATATACCAATGAAAGTTCAGTAGATCTCTCTACATTGACCTGTCTAACAAGACAATCTGTTTAATCCGACATAGGTTTCATTTCGATCTTGTTTGCTGAATGAAAGTAGAAAGATTGGATAAAGATAGACCTTTGATATTCAATAAGTGTCTCTGCCACCTTTCAATGTAAAACAGTACAAGACACTGTTGACTATTTTCATTTTTTATTCAAGTAAAGAATTGATAGCAATGATAGCTTTCAGTCTCAAATGTTATTCAAGACATGTAATTACAATAATGAATCAATGGTTGAAAGATAACATGAATGTTATCATAATAATTGCTGCTTGGTAAAGTTTGCTTTACAAACACAAAAGCAATTGAAAGTAACAGTATATGGTTTCTTTTATAACTGTTCCAACATATTATATTATATATGGATGGAGGAATAACATTGTGTACTGCACCATTTTCTTGGATGAATTTATACTTATAAACCATGAACAAATTCTTCTATTCAAACATTCTTCATTGTAAGTTGTTACAGTAAGCAACAAGATGAAGCAATAATTATGGGTTTCCAAATTATAGCATTGATGAAACATGTTAGTCAAATAAATAACAAAAGGGAAATTTGTGAAAAAAAATTGATATATTGGTACATATTTGCATGCAAGTTATCTTTGATTCTTCGATGCATATTATTCTTGTATATTATAATAGTATAATAAATACTGTTTGTTAAAATCATACTATTTTCATCAGCCAACTTAATATGCACTTGTTTGACATGGTTACACAGGTCAATTGTTTAGTTTAAACATATTTTATTTATCAGAAAAGGATTGGGTACAAGTTATGCAACTTAGAAAACCCTCTCCCTAATATGTACATTAAATATTATTTGCATTCATTTAACAAGATGGACAGAAGAGAACAGATAATTACAAAACTGATACAATAATTAAAGGAAGCTTTTTGTTTGACTTATGTAGGTTTGAACAATTTTGAATATAATTTGATTTATATTGATATTCAGATCAGCATTGCAAGTCACAAGTAATGTTCAAATTGGTAACACTGCATAAGTTTGCCATTATGACAGTTCTGTATAAATTATATAATTTACATCAAAACAGGTAATGGTAAGAATTCTCAAAATTATTTCCACATCAACAGCTTGGCTTGTCCAAAATACTGACACAAAATGATCATAATTTAGGGGACTACACATATGACATAGTTTTGTGAGAATAATGTTGGTGTTTCTCGGTCCATAATCATAATGTTTTGGAGCAGTATAACGATTGTTGATAGATTTAAAAGATTTGAGATTAGATTAAAAGAATTGATGGATGTGCTATTCCTAACATCCAAAGGTCAATTGTAATCACACACAAAATTCATATGATCTAAATTTCATGTTTTTTAAGCTATGTATATTTTCTATTACATGTGATTATTTATATATGTATTTGATTATTATTAAAAAAATGTAAGTGTTTGAAAAGTATTGACTATTACATATGTTTATGACTCACAGAACAATAATTCATGAAATATATGACAATAAATTCCACAATATTGAAACACATTGAAAGACTGTTTGTTGTGAACTTTATCATGTTACTTAGTGATGGATTATTGTTTGGAAAGGGTATTGACATTTATGCCGATAGTAACAGTAACATGAAACAGGCTTATACAGTGTGAAAAAAGTCTCACTAGCAAATCTGTGAGCATGAAGTACAAGTACACTTTAATTTACACATATCACAGCACATGCAACCATTTGGACTTCTGAGATTTTTAGAAAATCCAAAAGCTTTCAATAAATTTGATCTCATACAATGTACATCTCTGCAATAATCAATGATATCTTGTTTTAACCCTGGTAAATTAGCTCTCAAATCATTACAATCTACATATAAAATAGCTTCTGATTTCTGATTGTGTCTACCCGCTCTGCCAATTTCTTGTAAATACTTAGCAATATTCCTTGGTGGATTACAGTGTATAATTCTTGTTACATTTTGTGGATCAAAACCCATTCCAGCTGTTGATGTGGATAGAACTAGTCTTATTCTTGGATTTTCTTTCTTTAATTCTTTAATTGTCTCATTTATGGTTTCTGAATCTTGAGATGAAAACAAGCATGAATAACATGAAGAGTGAATAGTATGCTTGCCAAATAGTTGTTGCAAATAAAACATGGCATTACTCATATACCTAAGGTTCATGAATATCAATGTAACAGGAAAGTTAACACTATCATTATAAAGTTCATCAATAACAGGTTTATAAATTTGTTCATAAACACCATCAATATCATCACATTCAGAAACTGAAGATTTTACCACTCTAGATAAGTATGTGTTGGGCTTGTCTGGATTTTCAATCACTGTCACTGTGTCATCTGACAAACCAAGTAACACTGGAAGGGTCTTTAGTTGCTCTTCGGCTAGGGAACCGCTCATAGCTATGAACATAGCCTTGACAAAGGTGGCAGGCAGGAGCTTGATGACCTCAAAAGCTTTACGGAATTCCTTGGACCTGTTAAAGCAAATTTTGGCATTTAGAAGAGGTATATATATAGACAGCAAGATTATATTAATTTGATAACAACTTCTCTTTACTCTGATTGAAGGTCCTTACTAATGTTTATTTGATTTTCTCAGTTTTCCATGTAAATTGATAGATAAGCATGTATACCTCTTTGTTATCAGTTTGGGAGTAATAATTACACCCTGATTTTCACAATAAAATTTTTTCCTTAAAAATCTTGCTGTTTTATTCATTGCTAAACAATGATATCACTATGACATATTGAATTGATTAATTCATTGGAATTAAAAATGAATAATTGATACAGAGTAAAACTAATTAACTTTCATTTCATTACAGTTTCTTCTTATATGATAAATATATATTATTAATTATATACCGGTAACCTAATATAATACTATATTATCCAAAAGAGAATTGTATTAACATTATCTTAAATTGAACTTACCATTCATCTACAATGTGGCATTCATCGATGAATATGGCAACTACCCTGTCCACAATCTGCTGATTGGTTAGATCCATTCTCAGGAGACTTTCTGGGTGTACCAGTACGACATGATAATCACCCTGATAAACATCTTTCATCTCCACTTCTCCTTCAGTAGTGAACACCTACAAAAAGTGATTATGTTTTATTATTTAAAGGGAATGCTCTAAGCCAACATTTATGGGCAGTGACAATATCACTGCATATCAAGAATATCAATATTTGCAAAGCACATAATATATGAACCTAACAATACAGAGGAATTCGAAACAATAAAATTCAGATTTTTTGTTTTATATTCATAACATGTTATATATTTTACATTTCCAAATAAATAAATCTTTTACCTTGTTATTATCTTTTTTAAAGACTCAACAGCAATTCAAATGAAATCTCATAATATTACTTTGGCAATTTTATTCACTGATTATTTCTTCTATGACTCAATCCCCAAGAACTCATTATTCTAATATAATAA
Organism: Steromphala cineraria; assembly: GCA_916613615.1. NCBI lineage: Eukaryota > Metazoa > Mollusca > Gastropoda > Trochida > Trochidae > Steromphala > Steromphala cineraria. The sequence continues at coordinate 72,947,629 of OU744724.1, read as the reverse complement.
TAAATCATAATATGATGAATATATCAAAATAATTTGACATGTTTTACAATAAAATGAGAATATAGATAAACAAATTATTTTATTACACAGCGTGTTTTAAAAGTAAACGTCATTGTAATTAGTTATCATTTAAATCAATTATTAAAATTAGAAATTAAAATAATTTTTTCTTCGATTTCCGTTTTAATTTGTTGTTTATTAAAAAAGAGCAATCTATTTTCCACGTTTGTTACCATAAATCACTGAAATATATGATAAAATTTGTACTTACATGACCATTTACATCAATCCGACAGGCTGGTATATTATGAGTAGCAAGCGTCTCAAGTTGGTCCTTATGAATTAGGTTCAAAGGACTTACAACAAATACGATTCCATTTAGTAAATACGGCGTCAGGTGGAACAGACAACTTTTCCCATAACCAACCGGCAACGAAACGATCATATCGCGTTTTGTTTGAGGGAAACTCTTTACAAAATTGAGCGCTTCCAATTGTTTTGGTTTTGCAGATCGCAAAGGTCCAAAATACCTTTCACAAAGTTCATTGATATCCATTGTTTACACCTGCGTAAGCCTTCTGTAGCTCCGCCCATGAATACTCATTTGCATAAAATTAACTATTCAAAATATAGTTCTGTTATTAAAAGTAATTTAATTGTACGTGATGTATCACGTTGTTTTTAAAAATTAATTTGTTTGACTTGTAATTATGTTTTTGACAATTTGATAACACGATAAGCACAAAATAAAGTTTGAAGTAAACTGTTCGTAGGATTTACATCGCGTAATACTACAATACTCTCGATCCGATCAGTTTTGTATGGCGCGTAAGCATATGGTTAGAGGTTATTCAATGACGTCATTTCGATTGATACACGAAATCCGTGTAACAATGCCCCTGCCACTGACGGCAGGGCAACTATCGGAGAGACAATCGGAGGGAAGGCGCCCTGTCATGGAGGTTTTTGAATGCCACTTTTGATGGGCAGCTAGATCTGTCTGGCGACAGACCCGTGAATGCATGACTGGTCACACGCCCTTTTTGTGACGTCATATACAGAATGATTGCAACGAGCTCTATACATCTATCATAACGAGATAACCAAATAAACCCAATAATTATCGTATTTCAGAAAATTTTAACCACTCAGTTGGATAAGTCATTTGACGATGTAACACTATTAAGCGTTTGAAGTAATAAAGAAATCCACATCACTGGTAAATAAACGATTATTTAAAGCGGTATTTCAGTTGGAATTAATGACGCGATACTCTGTATAGTCTGTTTATTACGTCACAACCGAGCGAGTTTTATGGCCCCTATCCCAGGTATTTTTTTACAGCCGATAATTACGCGGTCTTGATAAAAGGCTAATTAAAGGTGTTTATTGGACAAATAGACTAAAAGCATACTCAAAACGTATATGCGATCATAAAATTGGAAAAAATAGAAATGCATATATTTGATTAACATAAATACCATATAAGTAAATGCCAGAAATGTCATAAAGAAAGCTGCAATGTATCAGCGGAATAACCCTCTAGCGAGACCAACACAAACACAATGGACGACAGGAAACCTTTTCAGCAATGTCTTTGGTAGGTAATGTTTAAAAACGTCTGTATAGTCTCCGTTTTATAAATATTACCTAGAAATAGATCCACTTAGGTGCCACTTACCTGTAAACCTGTCTCTCGCATCTGTAAGTAGAAATTACACAACTTGAATTGGCTACTTGAAATGCCCTTTGCAAGGGTATATTTACTGGATAACAAAATTGAACCACGGCAATAGATATAAGGCAGATACTACAAACGTACCTGAAAACTGCGACCCTTTGAACCTAGGTTAATGGTTTCTATTTGTTTTACTATTAAGCGAGGTATATATAGCTGTAGTTCTTGTTTACCTTTCATTTTACTTGACAAAAGCTTATTTACTGATAATCCTGAAGTTGTTACCTAAGTAGTAGTTCTGTATAATTCCGTTGTAGCGTCCACACCTGATATTCATCAAATCAAGTAGCACCTCTGTCAATTAAATATCGAAACAGCGTTAAAAAACCTTTAGTTATTCACCTTAGTTTAACTATTTTGAGATTGAGTTTTGAAACTAAACCTTCCTTTATCAAATGAGTTAAACGTTTGAAATATATTTTGCATGCTGAGAAAAACAACTCAAAGAACGATATTGCAAAACATTCCCTTATAAATAAAAAACAAACAAATATGTCTGATTATGTTCTGCTCATGAAGTATCTCTGGTTGACATTTCTAATCAAATGATAAAAATAGTATAATTGTTTATCATATAACGGACCGTGCGAGATGTATCAATGCCACTAAAAGTATAACAACACCTTAAAAACTCAAAGGGATTCTTATAGTGCATATTACTGAAGTATTGTAGTGAAATGATTTCAAAATGAAACTAATATGTAAATATAGGATGTAATGTCGTTGCTTCGGTGTCTTGATAACATGAGTGAAATATATCATATATTGGTAATGATTGAGGGTGAAGTATTTACCGACATTACTTGATGCAATGTTACCATTTTGAATATTTTATGTGAATAAATACCAGCTTCATACGTTAATATTTTTCATATGTTGCCCTCGGGCAAAATATCACTTTTGTGACGTCACGTTATAAACAATGCTTTGACGTCACGGTTCATCTATTACGTCACAATGTATACGGACCGGCGGCGGCTAGCTCGCCTATGCTGAGAAGAAGGTTTTGGGTATTTTCTTTAAAATTGTGACTACAGTAATAAATAGAATATTATATTCGTGCTCACGCCATACCATTTTACTACACTCGTGCCTAAATACCAGTATATATACCTATATATACTCATATAATATACTCTATGTATTGCTGGAAAATGAACGTTGATGATATAAGCAAAGAATCATCGCCCAAGGCACAACAATGCATTTGCAATTAAGTAAATGTCAAAAAGGTATTCAGATTACAGCTAAGCTTAAGAATAGATTGTATATCATTATTGGAAGACCTTGAAACTTGTTCGAAATCTAAAAACAATTTTTTCAAAGCCATAGTTATTATCGTTTTTAAACATTTCAAACCCTTAAGCTACATATTCCATCACCAAGAGAAATGAACACAAGAAATAATCATTCTTTATCTTTAGATAATTCCAATACCTAACCAAATTGCGTAGGCTTCCTATTACGAGATTATGACGTGTTTTTCCTTTTCTCAAGGATAACGCTATTGTCCGTAATCTATTCTTTTAAGACAATGCTTAGAATAACTTGAGTGTTTCTTTCTTTGACTCATTAGAGAGTTGCAATGATGTATCGTTTCTTGTTTATCAGTCCATGACATAATCACCATGTTAGGGAAGGTCTTTCATTAGCTTCACAGTGAAATTTTAAGGAGTATCTTGAAACAACGCTGTATTTGGAGTTGGCGACGTCACATAAATATTGAAAACAGTGCTTACGTACGATATATCACGATAATATCACTTGAGAATGAATTCGTTTGATACCCAATGTGACTTCCACAAACATTTCACTTACAATACGTCTGACATGTCACGATATGTCCAAGCACGTCAAAAGTCGCCAAGTGACTGAAGACATTTAATTGATTTCAGTAGACTGTCTCAGGTCGTTCTGGAGCGCTAACCAAAAAGTGAGATTGTTCAATGCATCTAATTCAATGACACGATGGCCTATATCAATCATAGCCTCTACATGCCGATTTCATGATAGAGACCTGAATTTCACAGAATACCATAACTTGACGTGTTGCCATTCACATATATGTTACAGTCAATATGTCAAATCAGCCATTTTGCCGAATGCCTGAACGATTTAGTCATTTAATAAAACGACTATGACCAGCAGTCATTTTACAAAATTACTATTTTGTAAGTAATTTGACTATATGACTGAACAATAACATCAGGCATTTTACTAAACGCCTTAATATGAGAAAATAGATTTATTGATTAATTGGCGTTTTATTGCAGAGCATCAAGACATAGTTAACACTCAAACATATTCACACAGTTGTAGCATACATGTACATTCATATGCCCATAATATGGCTGTCATTGAACACCATCTATTGCAACAGTTAACACTCGAATGGCACATACTATTGCATAGAATATTGAGTTTTCTAAATTTGCATCATTTAGTAGCACACGTGTTCAGACGCCCACAGTTACTTTTCATAAAGCCCTGTCAACCTGTCATTTCTGATTTGACAGCCTCACGTAGAAATGCATATTTAGACTTTTCGATGGCTTCCATTTTTTATAGTTCAATTTTGCATCTCTCTAAACTATTGTTACTGACATTCACAATATTGCTCTGACTGTAACCACTGACGAATTGGAGCAACAGAATAAGAATTACAGATAGACAGATAGACAGATAGAGAGAAACCTTCATTGACTCAAGCTATAATGAAACACAACATGTATCAGTGAATTCAAGCTCACATGCTGATCAAAACATCAGCCAACTATTTGAGCTACACGTCACCACTAAGTCTTTGTCCAAGGACAAGTGAAGTGTATCTTTCGTCTCTATGGAACAAGTACAGACAAATTGGCAGCACGCGAGAAGGAAACACATCTTTATGTCACGCCGTCAGGCAACCAAATCAGAATACCCAGGTATCGCTTCGAAATATTTACTCACCGTCTTTGATCAAACTATGCAATATAAAGCCAATAACTTGCTATACTCTAAAACGATACATTGCACTGCTACTTTCCCCAAGGATATCAGCCTGATAAAGTTCTTACTTATGTATTCGAAAATATGTCTCATATAAGATCAGTTTACAAACTACAATATTTTAAAAAGTATTTTGATTGTATTCGTTGTATTTTTGGCAATATTTTGCGACCAACCATAAGAAGATCGGACCAAAATACATTAAAGGGGACAGTTTACCTAAATGATCAAAACGTAAGCCCCGTCATGTCGCCATGAAGCTGATATAGATATACGCTTGAAAACCGTCTCACGTCCGAATCACGAATCACGAATCACGCACAAGTTGCCAATCGGACGCCGTGTAAAACCTACACACATAATGATGATGTGACGAATAGCGGGTTCGTTAAAAACAATGGCACTTCTAGAGGATACTGTACTTTTGACGTCGAATGAGGAATTTTATTGTTGATACAAACATGTTAATATGATATCAAACTTTCGACGAAAGATTTTTCTGCCGAGTAATGTAATTCTTCACTCAAAAGCTCAATTTCATCACGAACTGCATGCAAGTATGACAACTGGACTTTAAAGGCGTCTTGGCTAGACCTCTTTGTATGATGAGTCATACCTTAAATGTGGTAAAAATATTGCAAGAATAATTTACGAATAAAAATGAAAATAAACTATTTGCAAAAGGTGAACCAGGTGGAGTATCAGAGTTTTAAAACCCCGACAAGACGTAAGAAGAAAGTTTATGGGGTCATATTTGTGAAATTCGGATTTTCTTAAATTTCGATTAAAATCATCCATGTAAACATTGTAGGAAAATAATCAGCACAGTTACGTTGCATTAGCGCAAAGGAACACATATGCATAAGATCTCAATCTGTTGATCACTTATGAAGGATTTCGAAGAGCAAAATAGAAATCAGTGTTTTCGAAATATTGACCCATGGTCATTTTAATGACCTGCCAAAATTGTTACAGCTATCTGCTAGGTATGACATACGAAGATGTAAACTCAAACTGAATCTTAACTTACGCAGTGATCATTATCGGTTTCGTTTTCACAATGATGGTAAAAAGTACATGATATTTGCACTAGAATACGAAGGTAAGTGAACAAACTTAAGATACGCAGCTGTGTAGTAAATAATGACCCGGTACCGAGGGGTTATGGAAAATAACCTCGCGAGGGCGTAGCCCGAGCAGAGGTTATTTCCATAACCCGAGGCAAACGGGTCATTATTTGACTTACACTCCCGCGGAAGACTCCTGCAATAGTTTCAACTTAATTTGTTTATAAACAATTAATTTAAAAACGTTTTACTGATATCATTCGCGGGTTTATCATTTCTTGATAAGACAAAATACTTAAATTACCCCCATATTAGGGTTTTAGAAATAAACGCTTGATTTCTTACAATAAAAACTATTTTAAATTTATTTTAAACTATTTTATTATTAAATATTTGAAAACATTTTACTGATGCATTTTGCGGGTTTGATATGTCTTGATAAGAATACTATTTTAGACTACTTACAATACCCCCTGCTAAGGGTTGTAGAACTAAAAACTTGATTCCTTACATTAAAAACTATTTTATTGCAATAATAATATATATTTATAGGGGGAAATAAAAAACCAAACATGACACACACAAATTTACATCAACTGGCATGGATCCACGGTAGCTCAACAGGTAGAGCGCTGATCATGATTGACAACATAGAGGTCCCTGGTTCGAATCCCACTTTCGTTGTTCATAAATCTTAACTTTCTTGTTTGATTAAAAATCCAAATTTTACAAGTCCAATTGTTTACAATTGTTTACATTCTTATAACCGACCAAGGTGGTTATGAGATAACCAACCTACGCAGATGGGGCTCACAGCATATAACATTCAACTAAAATGAAGGCAATAATTTCCCAAGGGGTGTAAGGGGTAAACACCTATAAGAAGGTAGTTATGAGTTAAAACCAATTGAAAAAAAGAAGGGATATAACCGCCCAAGGGGTGTAAATATTGATAAACTATATACTGTCACGGGAAGTAAATGATAACACGACACCACATTTCTTGAGCGTACTAAACACATCTGGACTTAACACTTTGTTTCTAATCTTGATAACGTTCTCTTTAATAACATGCTATAGTGAGCCATGCAAACCATACAGCCAGGTAGTAAACCATACTGCATACCATGTATGCATCTTCTTTAAACATACGACTTAAGCAGTAGACAGCTGTAGCAAAAGTTGAATACAAGCCCAGACCTGCGTTTATTTAGAACCTCTAGCGTGTGTTCCGTGCAGCTAGGTAGTAGACTTTCTAGTTTTCTCTGTGTTGATTCAACTGTAAAGTGGCAGCTGTGTTAAGCATCAACGTCGTGAACAAGGATATCACATTCTGAGTCATTTCAGTTAGTTTCATGAATAGCATACTTGTACAAGTTTAACTAATATATATATATAACCAAAATATGGAAATCATTTGATGTTGATATATAAATATATTTATGATTTGTCAATATGGCTTGAAATATGAAATTATTTCCAGAATGCTGTAAGTAGCATACCTAGGTTGTCATATCTATACCACTTTCAGAAATTGAGAAGATAGTGACCAATTCTTTTTATGAATACACCAATCGAGAATGAAAAAAGAGAAAAGACTAATTACTTTCATTTCACAGTAAACAGTCAGAATTGGGCTCCTAAACGAAATAAAGCAGAGAACTGTTTCCTGTTTTGAAAACCTAATCAAACAGCATTTAGCCATACTGACATGCACATATTTTCAACGTACACATACAAACAGTTTCCCTGACATATTTGAGTGTTAAAAACATAACAATGCTATACCAATCTAAAAGTTCATATGAATAAGAAAACAAGACTTTCCAGGTGCACCAAATGTAACCAATATCGCCTTCAATTAACCACATCTCACATAGCCTTGAGTCTGTGTCATTATTCACAATGAAAATCCCCGAGGATTTCCTTGGGGTGCTTTTGTTGTCTTCACAACATCATTAGAAGATACTCCGATGACTCTTGGATATCCTTGACGCTGATAATGATGAATCATAGTACCAAAGTCATCTGTTTTAAATGTTTCTGAGAGTTGGATTTAAACATTATAATTTTCAAGGACATTAGATATTTAAATAAACAATTACCAAAACCAGATTACTTTTTTTGGAATATAACACACGTACCAATGGACTAATTTATCTTTCGCTCTCGCTCGGAAGATAACAATTTTATGACTTTTTGAATGATATATCCATTCATATTTATAAGCATTTATGTGGTTTTTCATCCCAATTGAAATGACTAAAATGATGATATAGCAGGAGTATGAAGTAGGATAATCAATCTTTCTTAACAATGCCATACATTTAAAAGCACTTTTTGAAAAATAAAATAAAATTAATAACCGACGTCTTCTTTATCATTAGCAGTTAGGAAGATTGTGTGTGGAAAACTTCTACACAAATTAAAAAAACTTCAAGGAAATTTCTATCAGAAAAAGACATCTATTTCCTTTTTTAATATCATTCCTGTGCATGTCAGCTCAATTAGCAAGCAGTTCTTTGGACCTGAAACTTACATTAGGATTTCTATTTCGAAGACAGTTCCTAATAGGATGAAATGAAACACACGACTTTAACGTAAATTGATTTTCCTATTTGGTTGAAATAATGAGATTTGAAAAAACATCAAAGTACAGTTTGTAACATAGACATCGCAAATCATTGTTCTCTACATTACTGATCTGCTTAGCTAACAGAAGTACAATACAGTCGTAAGGGGGTTGATTTACTTTAATGAAGTAAAATGTCAAGACATTCATCATTTAACTTTTGTGATATATTTATTTTGCACGAATAGTATAAATAATAATTTAAAGTTGTTATATATCTTTATATGATATTAAGGTTTTGCCTTTGCTTTTGTATACATATCATACAATATCAAGTTTCATATTTCCATTTCCTTAATTCATTTGACAAGGTTGACTTTACGACTTTGTAGAATTTCAAATTTCACATTTCCAGAATTACAATTAATTAATATTGAGAATTGAAAGATGAGATTAACAGGCATAAGTCTTTGTTTCTGGCAAACATCCCTTCCATAACCAGGGCTGAATGGTACAATGCAGTCCTCGGGAAATGGAAGCAATGGTACATACTTGTGAGAGTCGTGTTGGTCACATTTCCGGACGTTTTTAGTCTGAAACTATAGTATCTAAGTCATAGTAAACATGCAATAACTTATTACATCACATGGCTCTTAGATATCACGTAAATTTAAAAAACAAACTGTGCTGTGAACTTTTTTTGCCTGGCGTTTTAGTATCAAAACATTGCCTAAGATATTTTGAATATTGAATTTTTATATCAATTTTATCAATTTCAATCATTTGGAAACTTGTCAAACAAATTAGTGAGTGAGGTGAGTTATTGTTTAACGCCGCTTGGGCAGTATTGCAGCCATAAGTGGCATGGAAAACAAAGTAAACTAACTCCAGTCAATAGTCTACAAGATGCTTACAGCAGAGGATCTGAGCAGGAGGCAACTGCAGCAAGAGTAGAATACAAGACAAGACCAGAGTTGTTCTGAGCATCTAAACTGTGTTCCCTCCTGCAGGTATAAGTATGCTTGAGTGCTCTTTGTAGATTCAAGTGTACAGAGGCAGCTGTTGACTGTATCAGCTTCTGGAAGTGGAAGTGGAAGGTTTTTAGTTACTGGCATGGAGTAGGCAGAATCCTGAATATAACAGGTAGAAAACTAACACAGCCATTATATATTAGATTTTCAAACCAAGCGGACGATGATAACAAGTTCCTAAATGGTTGCCCCGATTATTAACGCATTATTAACAAATATAATTGATAATTGATTCTTTGTTGGTTGATACGGGTCGAGGAACAGGGCATTATCTTTCAATATAGGGAGATCAAGCAAGGAAATGTTGATCTAGCTTCTGTTCCAATAAGCCTAGTATGCTTGGTTGGATGCAATCAGAGTTACTTCATCATTTTGGCTTCTGATATGAACCCCCCTTTCCATGCTAGAAGTGTTGTCCTAACAAACTTCAAATGGTTTGTGGTGCCAAATGTTTCCTCCAGGGAATCTGCCGGACACCACGCCTCAACAGTTCGGATCAACATTTTATGACTTGATCTAGCTCAGTGGAGAACGGTGACAAAGATGCTTTACTGTATGAAAAGTGTCTGTATCATTAAACCGCTTCTGCTATAGCCTTTGAGCTGTATATTCATACAGCATTAAAGTCCCCGAGGATTTCCTTAGAGTGCATTTGTCGTCATCCCAACATCGGAGATCCTCCCAGAACCTTTTTGACGCTTATGGTGGGGATGGAAAAATTGCAAAAAGGCCAACTGTTGGACGGTTAGCTAGATATGTACCACATCTGTATCCGTATGAAATATCTTCAACAGTGTTTTTATTTGAGAGTTGGTGAGCATTATTAAATCATTATTTAAATTATCCAATAGTAGATGTCTCCTGTTATCAATTTTCAGCAAAGAGAATAAGAGTATAAATATACCAGAGCTGAAAAGTTTTGGAAAATACTAAAAAGAAATTCACATCTATACCCGTTTTGATATCATTCCTGCGCATGACGTCTCAATTAGGAACTGTTTTTCGTTTAACTACTTTCAAAGACGTTTTTCATAGGATGACATTCACATTAAAGACATGGCATTGAGTTAAACCTATACAAATCGTACATTATTTTCCGATTCTAGTTGCAAATAATGTATTTTTAATTTTGAGAAAACATCACAGAATAGTTTGAAATTGCTAACCATCCGCCTCTCCATGGAGAATGTGATATAGAAAGATTAAACGGAAATGTGTATTGGCTTACAGTAATACTTTGAAAACATAAGGGGTTGATTAACTATAATAAAAGTGACATTTCAACAAATTTAACATGTACCTTTTTGAAATAATCGCATATTGCATGTAATGAGGTACTTGAGGTGTGAGAATCTATAGTTAATCATTAGAATATAATGACTGGATCCCTCAAGGCGTACAGGCAGCTTTACGCGATCCACCTTTTTGTCGTAAATGATAGACTTTGTCATCAATACGAATGTTCGAGCAAAAAATATATGGGATATTGAGTCTATAAGCCAATCACTATTAAAACAAGACAACGGGGAGGAAACATGAGTCAATACGAATTTCAAACATAAATGGTTTGAATCGTGTTGAGATCTCGATCATCTCTAGTTCTAGGTAATCTACTGTGGTTTTCATACACCTCCCCATTAAGAGATCGAAAACATTCTGATAGAAACCCAAATGACTCCAACACGTAAACAAAGCCTTCAGCAACAAACGTTCGGCAATCTAATGATCTCAGCAAAATTAGTTTCTGGTACTTTATCTTATTGACACAAACACAGATCTCCTATTTGATTCCTATCCCAGATGAGACTAATCAACGACAATAACGTCTTCAACGTCACTGCCTGAAGCTGCAACTTATTCATGTGAAATTGGGCGTATGGTAACAAGCAGCTGTCAAGATACAACGTGATTATGTATTACTTCTCTAGGTACGTCGTTTTGTCTCTCATTTGGTAAAGCTTAAGGAAAAGAGCAACTGATAACATAAAAATGTCATTAGAGTTTGTTTTCAGCAATACATTTGTATTTTAGCACATTTTAAAATGCAATACGAGTATAACTTTGAAAACAAATTGTTAAATCGAAATTGAAAAAATATATGTTTCTTAAATCAAACCAGAATCAATCAATTCAAAAATATTCAAGGATTGATGAACAAATCGACTCCTCCTGTTTTTGAAAAACCGCCCGTAAAATGAGTGACCCTCTTTATCCCATCCAGACCCCTGGCTGACCTATGTGCTTCATGTAGCGTTTTACTCTTGTGACTGCGTGTAATTTTTTTGATTTTTAAACTTCGAGAACTTACAGGTAATCAATGTATTTGTGTGACGTTAATGTGTGTGTTTGAAAGGTTGTGGAAGTGTGCTTTGTTATAAGAAATGATTATTAATGGTAGTGTTTCAAACTTTTATACTGAAGAGACAGGCACGTGTACTCTCATGGCACATATTTGAATTGTTATTTACAAATCGAGAAATGTAGACTGCAAGACATGAGAAGTCTAAGTGATCGGCTACCGCCATCTTTCGAAAATCATACGGTAATTAGTGATGTTGATCAGGGGGCTGTTGCACAAATCTACTTTAAAATAAGGTTAACCTTAGTGCCATATTTTAACATTGCACTAAGGCTACCTTTGTAACTTAAGGTTACATTAGTGGTTTGTGCAACAAAACCCAGATGCCCGAAGAAAATCCACATTGTATAACTAAGAGACCTTATATCCTATATGTATTCTCAACAACAATGCCTAACCTTGATAATCAGTCCCCCGGCATTATAAAGTGTGTAATGATGTAATGAGGAAACCAACAGAGTTATTAGATGGCCTTCTAGCGTCCGATACTTCTGGGTATTCCTAAAACATTTCCAAACGATGCCCAGAGGACAGTAAAGACATGTATGACATTTCCGAGTCTTCTTCAGTATTAGCTCATAATAAATGTATTTAATGTTTCTGTTAAAATGTTTCACGAATTTTATCTGACAATAATATACCAATTCAATAGGATTTTTGGAGATCTTAAGATTTTGTTTCTTGGATAGTATTTGTCTAAATCTCTTTAAGCTTACTGCTCATGTTAAAGTTATTAAGGACCGGTTATACATTTAATTATTTAACTCATTAAAATGAAAACTGTGGTCTGAACTATAATGGCTGACATAGTTAATTACATGAGAGATCCGTAGCTGTATATTTACGGTATAGATTTAGTGTGAATTTTACAGGTACGCTTTTGTTTCGGATGATGTTATATTAAGTAAAGTTAAGCTTATGGAATGTTGATTTTCGAAATTCCAACAAAATCCATTTTTCAAATTCACAAAGTTTGCCTCCCACTTGTGACCGGAAAGAGCGGTTGTACTCTGGAATCTTTAAGTCCTTGTATTATGTCATATTCAATCGCCAAATCGTCATCCAGTTTTTTGTAATATTGCAACCTTTGGAAATTGGAATGTTTTATAAGTTCTGAATTATGAATGTTATGATAACGCCTTTCTATTTGACCATCTTTTAATCACCAGTGCTTCAGATTCACAAATATTTAATAGTTTTAACATTAAGATGGAAGTATCATCAGAGTTGAAAATTGTCAAAGGTGAATGAGCTCTGAAAATTTACATAAAGTCACTAAAATGAAAATGGCGGCTTAATCACGTGACGTACGTTTTGGATTTTTATCGTTTAAATTGACGCTAGGCATCTTTTAAGATGAGTAATGCGTCTCTTGTAGCGTTTTGAACAATTTGCCCATTCTCAAAAACGATATTTGGATTCGAACTGACATAATTGGTTCTTCGAATAGAGCTTCGCATGGCGTGTTCATTAAGTACTTCTAGTTTATTTATCTACAGCCGTTTTGGCTGAATTCTGACCACAAGATCTATGAAAAGGTTCAAAAGCCAAATGACGACACGCCAATAACAATAAGGACCTAGTACAATTGCTGAATCCGTTAAAAGTATGTAGGTCAATATTGTTTTTCCCGGACTGTAAAATCTTGTATTGACCAAATAAATTATTTTATTATTCTAATATCGACCCCATATCCGTTCTTGGCTGTTTTCACAAGTAAACAAGTTCCTTCAAGGTACGTTTAATTAAGTGAAACAGTTTGACTATGAAGGGAGTCGTTTGATAAGCAATATTTGAGCATATTTTTGTTATAACAATGGTTTAAGGGCAAAACGGGTAACAGAAGATCAACATTTTTGCGATGCAAGCACTAACATTAATAAAAAATCTCGCGAAATTATTAGGATTTTTTTTACGATTAGTATTTTCGACCTGGAAACATGGAAAATATAAGATAAAAGATACATGTACTTGATTTTTTCTTATATGCCTCAGTGAATTGCGAAAAGAGACGCTTAAAATCTAAAAGCCTTTGAAACATGCTGAGGGTTTGAAGTGAGCCGCTAACCTTTCACAAGTTTGATTCGCTCATTCACTGAAGACAAAGGGTTGTCAATATTCGAGCAAGAATAAACTCTTTGTACATGTAAGTGTAAAAATAAACGAAATATTGATAACGAAACGTTTAATAAATCTAAATCATTTGTTAAAATGACTTTTTCAAGTAACGTATTCTAAGAAAAAGATTCATTCTTTGCCAACCATTGACCACCATTTTGAATTATGCATTTATATTCCTAAACACTGGCTTTGCGTCTCGTACAAAATAACCTATATGACCTCGGGGTCAAGTTGTAACACCAACGAACATATGGTTCAGACATTAAAGCCACATCGTCAAATTTGTCTACTGTTCGTGATGAAATTTCGTCGAAAGTTTGATATCATATATAGATGTTTTAATTAACAACAAAATACTTAATTCGACGTCCAAAGTTTAGTACCCTCTGCAAAAGTGCCATAGCATTTAACTTAACCGCTTTCGGTATCATTATGTGTGAAGGATTTACACCGCGTCTTAGTTACCGCAATTGCGTCCGATGGTTATCAATTTGAGCGTCAACGAGTACCGGATTTGGAGAATGAAAAAAGAAAATCTATTCGTGCCCAACAAAGATAGACGGCTTTCAATCATACAATTTCGGAAACGCCATTGTGAGATGATTTCGCCTTCGTGTCGACATGCCGTTGCTGCCGTTTCGTTCATATTGGTCAAATTGTCTCCCATTTATTTGAATTTTGTTCCAAATTTGTCAGTGTTGATCGCAAAATATTGTTAAAATACAACGAATACTATACCAATATTGCAGTTCACTATACTTTGAATATTGATCTTAAAATATCCAGTTGTCATTTCAACAAAAAGAGACGTGGTTGTTCCAGACCTTTACAGATAATGACGTTTTCTCCTTTACAAGTTAATGAACACATGAAGTAAGATGGCATTAAATCCTTTCCATACTCTAATACATGAATAGTTCTCGAAATTGATTACAAAGATTGCAAGAGATAAATTTACAAGTTTTTTCTTATTCAAAATTGAACATATTTGATAACCAACGACTTTATTCGTATAACTGATAAAACAAAAATGCATGGCATTTTTAATTAAACTACATATTACTGTTACTTTGTGATACCACTTCACAAATTGTTTTTAGTAAACTGAATACTTAATTAGTGAGGTATTGTAATGGGATATATTCAATATAATAGAGATAAACCTTAACCTAGAGGGCGAAACCGCATTAGCGGTGGTTGGGGACTTTCTAAGGGAAGTAACTCTGATTGAACCTATGGAAGCTATGCCACTTAGTTCCGTATTCACAATTAAATAATTGATTACAAGTAAATTAAGACATGCTAGTACTAAGTACGATTATCATGTTTTCTTATTTAGTAATAGTGACTTTATCAGCAAAGTTCCCTCATCTTCTGGGTAATCGTAAATGTGGGCCCACTTGAACTGGTTCCTATATAGAGCCGAGATACGTGGGCCCACATTTGTTATCATCACGGTCTACCGACGATTTCGCATATTTGACAAGCGTGTAACAGTAGAAGAAGTAACTTATTTGGAGGGGAAACATTCTAGAAACAGTACTCTTATGTTCTCATACGAAATAAACATTACCAATGAATATTATTCTTGTTTTTTCCCCATCAGAAACGACATTAAAATTCTCCGCGAAAAGAAGACACAGCTCATGCATATTAATGAGTGATGTCCTGTCATTGGTCACATCAAAGGTCAGGACCTAGGTCAAGGGTCGTGACATTGATTCTACGTATATATCGACCATGTTAGAGATATTGATCACCAAATAATGTCTTTCGGTAAATGTGGGCCCACTCGTTTGGTCTCTTATAGGGAGCGGCCGAAGTGGGCCCACATTTTAGATTATTGATCTTGATGGGAAATATCATCTAGAATGTTGAACCTTTTCCATCAAAACTAATTAAATTTGTTAAGTCAAAATTTAACCACTTCGGGAGCTCCTTATAGAGGTCGAAACGAATGGGCCCACATTTACCAAAATACTTTATTTTATGATCAATTTCTCTGAAATGTTCTAGTGATGTTGTTGAAACTTTTCCATCAAAGTTTATTGATGGAAAATATCATAGAATAACATGAACCTTAATTTTCCATCAAAACTATTTGAATTTGCCTCGTCAGTATTTAATCATAAATATTTTAGAATGTTGAACCTTTTCAATCAAAATTACATGATGGAAAATATCATAGAATGATATGAACCTTTTCCATCAAAACTATTTGAAATTGCCTAGTCAGTATTTAATCATAAATATTTTAGAATGTTGAATCTTTTCCACCAATACTATTTGAATTAGTCACGTTAATATTTCATCAGAAATATTGCATATCGGTGAACCTTTTCCATCAAAATTACTTGATGGGAAATATATAGAATGTCAATATATCACAAGTATAACAGAATCGTTGAACCTCTCGAAAAATTCTGTGGTCCCACTGTCGACTGAGCATAAGGGGAATGAAAATCAGTGGGCCCACATTTGAAACAATCATTCTGCAGTTAGGAATTGTCACACGAACTATCCCAAAACATACTCATAATCTTAGGAAAACTACTCACCCTAAATCACATTTATTGTCGACTGTAAGTGCCATTTTACCAAGAAATCAAGGAAAATGTAACGGAGATAGGATACAGACACGCCATTAGTATCCATTGCGCGCGTGACTACGTCAACGGCCGTAGCTCCGCATGAAAGTGTGAAAACAGAGTTACTTCCCTTAGAAAAGGCCCAACCACCGATAATGCGGTTTCGCCACCTAGAGTGCTTAATCAAACAAAATTTCGCTATCGAACCAGTAGAACATGTCTATAATTTTCAAAGTCACTTGGTTTATTTCCTATGTGAAAAGTATTTCAGAAAGATTATGGGATGAAAATAGAATATCCCAGTCTTGGAAAGACGCAGATATTTGTTACATACAATTATGTAGCCAAACATTTATATAGAAGATATCTTGTTAGTAATCCCTACTTTATTTGATACATGTCAGTATTTAGTGTTATTTTCAAGATTTCTTCTCACTTATTTTCCACAAACACTGAAGGGTATTATCATAAAGTGTTGCAACCCTTTAATTCATTTAATAGAACTCAATCATAGCATGCCACTTTGTAATAAGTTTAAACCAATCGGAGATTTACTTGAAATCTCTTTGAATCTAAAAGATGCTGAAATTATTTCTTCAGGCTTCGTTTTGTTTTATTAACGAGGATCATGGAAGCAGTCAGATATTAATTGAAGTTTTCCCGGTTATTGCCTTGTTAAATTGTGTTTCACCCTCTATCGACTGTAGTCCATTAGCAAGATGGAGATAACTTCGGACAGACACCCTCGGGCACTCTAAACGCTGGAAGATTTAGTTCCATATTTCAGAGTGATATCGCAGTGTGACATTATACACGTCAGCTTCTAATTTAGACACTTGATTCCAACGCACGTGCACATTTCTCATATTCTAATTAACCAAGATAAATCAAATCTGTGTTAGAATTAAACCTTCTTAAATGTTAGTTATAGCTTTTAAGGGTGTCGATGTATTCACTATTAAATATTTGACTTGTAAAATATAAGTCTTTTGTGAACAATGATTTTTTAATGTTCTGAAATAATCGGAAACCACCCAACAACAGTACTATTTGTTTGCGTGACTTTGGTTTAATTCATCAGCTTCATACTTTGACAATATGACTAAAATACCGAGCACAAGAAAGCACTCCACAAGAAAGTACCAACCACTCTATGTTACGAATTATCTAATATATACGAAATACCATTGGTACCACATTTGAAATTTGTTTTTTGTCTTTAAAAACTCGTTATTACGAGAAAAATCTTGTAATTACGAGAAATTAACTCGTTATAACGCGATTATAAGACCATATCTGTAATTTGTATATTGTATTTAAAAACTCGTAATTACGAGAAAAATAGTCGTTATTACGAGAATATTCTCGTAATTACGAGAATAAACTCGTAATTACGAGAAAAAACTCGTAATTACGAGTTTTGAAAGACTACATTTGTAACTTGTATTCTATCTTATATAAACTCGTAATTACGAGTTTTAAAAGACAAAATACAAGTTTCAAATGATGTCTATATATATATATGAGTTTATATAAGATAGAATACAACTTACAAATGTAGTCTTACAAAACTCGTAATTACGAGTTTTTTCTCGTAATTACGAGAATATTCTCATAATTACGAGTTTATTCTCGTAATTACGAGTTAATTTCTCGTAATTACGAGATTTTTCTCGTAATAACGAGTCTTAATAGACAAAAAACAAATTTCAAATGTGGTACCAATGGTCTTTCGTAAATATATATAAGACATGCCATGCATTTGTTTATAGTAAGTTTACAAGAAGATATATATTCCAGTAATTCTTTGATAAAATGAGGTTTGTGAAATGTGTTTGCTAAAATATCTTTGTTTAATGTAGGCAGAATAGTAAAATCAACTGATTATAATTTATTTTATCAACATATGTGAAGGTATAGACATTTCAACAAAAATAAATCATTCGATGTACAATGAGGTAGACGTGTCATTTGACATATTCTTCCCAAAAACACTTACATGTACCTTACAACAACAAAATATTTAAGTGGCAGAAAGATATCAGACATAAACATATTATGTCCTTGAACTTTCGACACTGTCATTTTTGCACTTACATGAACTCAACTAGGCTTCCATGCACTTGAATGCTGTTTATGTAAAAAGTGTAATATTTTAGTCGGATTAATAAGACAGGATTTCTCCTGGTCTCATTGTTTCGTTTTTAGGAATTCTTCATTGACCAACTCACATAATAAACAATAGTCACATTAAGATAAATAATTTTCTAGGTGAAGATTTCACCTTTTGACCACAGCCGAGCAAAATAATAATGTTAATTCTTGTTTTGTGGACTATAAATCATGTGGGTTTAGATATCTATGTGTAAATAATCATCAATGCTGAGAGCTATTGAGGTTCAGAAAAATGGTTAGACGACGACAATGATAACGATATTAGTGATGGTGATGAATTATTTACATGTTTTTATCATTTAAAACCAATTTCATCCAACAAGCTTCAGCAGTTCGTTTTTGTGTGTTTGTGATGTATGCCACCAATACATTTTTATCTACACCACACATATCTTAGAAGCTTGATTCATGGGGCTGTTTGCTTAGAAAAATGAACCTTCAAAAGAATAATATTTCTCAGCAACCAAAATGTAAACTGCTTCAGCAAAATCTCTTTCTATATTTTTCGTATATTCACTAATAATAAAGTTATTTCATTCGAT
Source organism: Steromphala cineraria (assembly GCA_916613615.1). Lineage (NCBI taxonomy): Eukaryota > Metazoa > Mollusca > Gastropoda > Trochida > Trochidae > Steromphala > Steromphala cineraria. The sequence continues at coordinate 72,928,445 of OU744724.1, read as the reverse complement.
AAATATAAAATGTTTTTTTAAAGATATATATACACAAGTTTTTAATTTTTGTTCAAACAAATATATATCGAAGGCTGACGCTAATCGTTTTAAAAAGCAACTACAATTAGTAATATTGATTTGTTGTTTGCTGTTTTTCAAAAAGTGTTTAATGTTTTCATAAGCTCACTACGTTAAACCAGTCAGCGTTGCTATATCTTATATGTATTCAACATCGAGATGAGAATCAAGTAAGACCTGACAATCAAACTAAGACCGTTGGCCTTAGTATAATATGTTTGAAGATTAAAAATAACATTGAATTTCAAACTCTGACATGTAAAGTGTAATTAGAACATTATTATCTGCATTCAAAAAACATGATGATAGAGTAAATAATGCTTCTGCAACGCTTGAAGATTCAGTAGCTTTTACTTTGTATATGTGTTGGAATAATTGCTGCTGCTTTACACGAAAACCCTACGGTGATCCAGACATGACAATTACCAAGGCAGCATCAAAGCCAGTGCTTCTGTGGATCCTGTACGATCATGCGGCTCATACCATCGATTACTGCTTCAGAAACACTGACAGAACTCCTTTAACAAAGAAGAACCAAGATGGGCGATTTTCTCTACTTTCATAACGTAACAGTGATATGTGTTTCAAAGGAGTGTGAAAGGGGTTCAGTGTATTTGTCAAAAATATGGGCTAATTGAATTCACCTTCCATCAATAGAAAAAAGACGTAACGGTTTCTAACCTGTTACTGACAGGTTAAGTACTGCAGTAAACAAATGAAAACTTTGTAAGAGATTTGATGCTGATACAAGGAAATACTTTTGCTTTTTGCAAATTCAATAACGCGGACGTTATTTTCTATAAGGTGTTAACTTTCACAATGAAAGAAAATTAAAAGATTCTGATATTTAAAGGACGAATATGTCTATCAGCGCTTCAAGAAAAGAAAATGATTTGAATATATCACAATAAACAATAGAAAGGTTGAGTAAAAGCAAAGCAATTGATGGAACGAACAGTTACTTTACAAATGATATATATAACATGGCCAGTAACGAAAATATCCTTTTCCAAATGTTTTTCAAATAACAAACACACAGGAGAGAGACAAAAGAGGACGATAATCATGAAGATTAATCAAAACGAGCCAACAAGGGTTTTGGATTTCTGAAAGTACCATTAAGTTACAAGGGAAAATATAGACAGTAATTAATAAGTAGGGCCAGTATGAATAGATTGTCATTATAAATGATCGAATCTCTCATATGTCTGATGGCTGACCTGTAGTTGTAATACGAGGTGTGGTAAGAGGCTGTTTTCATTATCCGTGACAATTGCTTTTCCATTTCTTATTTCAAAGATAACATAGATACATTGCACTATTGATGCGTTTAGGTGTGTCCAAATCAATGTGTCAAACAACATTTGTAACAATGTTGAAATAATTTATTATAAAAAATATTTACCATACAGCAATATTCGAAGTATTTAAGCATGAATGACTTAATTGACACTACCAACTGCTTGATTGTATACTTAGAAGCTCCTTCCTATTCCCTGGTAGTATTACGATGTATCATGATAAATCAGCTGGAAAAGCGATGGTTTGGTTCAAAGATGCTGTAATAAATATATTTATATTATATATTAATATTTATTTATTGATACGTGAAATGATAAACAATAAATAATGTTTTTTTCGAATACTGTCCTGTAACTATGCTAATATTGTTAAAAAGTTTTAAAAATCATCTTTATATTTATATGCCTCTCATAGTTGTTTTATAAATTTTTTTGTCAATCCGTGTTTGATTCACTGACAAAATACTTAACATGTTGATATGGGAAAGTGTTAGAATTATATATTTACGATAAATGTAAATCTGTTATTCTGGATATCCACTTATCCAAAACATTACAGGAACATAACATCAAATTACTAAAGCTCATTTAATTGTAAAATTACGTTGTGTATGACTCCAATATTTTTTTAAAAAAATGACTCATTAGACTGCTTGAATTTCTACTTACTAGAAAATGAAGAGCCGCGCTGGAGCTTTCCTTTGAAGATTGTCCTTTACCATAAATTCATCAAATACCGCTGGTTATTTATTTTGAAATCAAATCATCACAGTATAGTTCAAGTACTCCTTCTAAGCCTCCTCAGTATTTTTTTCAGATATAATTCAGTTAGGATTCCAGTAATTTGTATACTAAATACGCATGGATAGAACTGCTCGAGGTTTGTAAAAATCAAAATAAGTAAATGGTTTTCCACAGGCAACGAACAGGAAGTATCATGACATAATATAACAAAAGTGTTTCCTGTTTCCATGGAAATCAATAAGGGCGCTAGGCACCTTCTCTTTGATGTGAACCATTAATACTTTCTTCCAGTCGATGCTGACGAGAGGAGAATGGTTGACTATGCATTAACCATCGTGTAATAGCTTTTCACTCATGCCCATAATGTGGTTGTAAGTTATTTATTTGTCCATATTGTAACCTTGAGATGCCAATAACTGCTTCATTTTCATAACCTTCAACATGAAACTTCCTTGCAAACTACTTGTCACCATCATTTCACTAGCAAGTGAACTTATAATAATTTATTCCAAAAAGCAGCACGGACAGAACTGACCACATTAAACAGATGAAACCAGAGACACAACGAGACCTACTTCATGAAGTCATTGATCAACAACTAATCACTGCAGTAAGGCTTGTACAATAAACCCTAGACGATAGAAACTATATAACAAAAATATTGACACAGAAAAAGTACAACGAAACAAAATAAATATAAGTCAGGGAAAACTTAATTTATATTCGATTTTAAGTTATCTGTTTAATAAATGATAATAAATAATACATAGTAAGTGATATCAAGTTTTCCAACATTAAACATTAGAAATTGATAATAAAAATCACAACAATGTAGGTCTCGTTGTTTCTCTGGTTTCATCTGTTTAATGTTGTCAGTTCTGGGGTTCCATTCGTTTACTCTTCGATGTACAGAAATGCTATTGAAACAAATAAACTACAGGACACATGCATTAGTTCTTCAAATTTATTCATCGTAGCAACGTGCAAGTTGGTTCGTCTGATTATATGTTTTGCTGGTAGGGATTGTACTAAATTGTATGAGAAAGGTATTCTAATCTTTGCTGACTTTGTAAAAGATAAATGAATTTAAACGTAGAAGCATTTCGTTTGCCTTCAACCAAAACTAGAGTGATACAGCTTATGGTTACCAAATTATAGAATTCCTAAAACGGTTGAAAAGAAAGAAGAGAATTAAAAAACCACTCGGTAGTAATAAACAAATTGTATTTCATACGCAATTCATATAACATATACTTTCTCTCATTTCTTCAAGGTGAGCGACCATACATATCGTGTGATACAAAAATTATACTCTTTGCGTGTTATTTTATTGTCGTACGAACTTCAGAAGAATTTCGGTCAACTAATAAAACTTCAAGTTATTTTTAGAAAAAAGACCCATCCGTATCCGTGTCAGTCTGGGTTAGTAAAATTTAGGAACATGGAACATGTCAACACGCTCACACACAACACCACATTTCGTGTCTAGACCTATCGATCATTTTCTATTGATAATATGATTAGGCCAGATTGATTGCTAAAGCCCTAATAAAGACACCTTCAGACTCCCAAAGCCAATTTACATAAACCAGCTATTAGTGTCCTTAACATACTTATTATTCATCTTCACATCTAAAGGCAAATTAAGGTTATGTCAAAAGCGAAGTTGTTAAGATTTACAACGTTAGAGTTGAATGAGTTGGTGCGATACGTACTGATATTAACAACTGAAACTGAAACCCAATGTAAATGTATTTGAATTTGTCATCTGTATTGATTTATTTCTTAAACTTGTTTTGTTAGTGTCAAAATTAGGTTTTAAACCCGTTAAATGAATGATGCAATTCAACGGGCTTGGTGTAAACTTCATGTATGCAGTCATTAAAAACGTCCTTTTTATTTTGAATTGATACAGATTTAACCAATTACCGCAACAGTTTTCATCATGACAGATGGCATTCAGTTTCTCTCTTTGAAGTAAATTCAATCAGCTTTAATCTATCAAGCACGGCATTAGATGTTAGACTGATATCGAAGAATCATTTCTAGTTATCTGAACACAAGACTTTGAAAATAGAGAAATTATATCAACGGAATTGTGACAAGAATTAGCTTTCGGTAAAACTAAAGGCCGAGAAGATATCTTCGATTAATTCATCAGTGGGATAAAACCGACTACTAGATTTGAAACTTAACCTTTTTAACTCAGGGCCGGACGACCATCTTGATGTTATGTTCCTCTATGTTTTACTGTCTAAAAAGCCAATTTTAGCTTGATTCAATATGTACCAAATGCTGTGATGCATGTGACACTCCATTCTCCATCCCAACAGAGGTAGACCAAGTAATGATATTTGAGCCTTTGTTACAATTAGACTAAATCCCTGGGTTCCGGCAGTTTCCCCTGGCGGTAATCAATTGCACCACATTCCATTTGAATTTTGTTAACAAATGAAACACTTCTCGCATGGAGAGGGTGGTTCATATCTCAATGTGTTTGCCATGATTCAGTAGCCAAAATGATGATTTTAGAACAGCGTCGCTGATTGCACAACTAACTTTGATTGCCTCCAATCAGGCATCTCCCATTCTACACTACACACTCGACGAATTAGAACAGAGGCTGTATCAGCATGACCACTCACACGTTATTCGTTACAAGGCATAATTACGTCACCTCAGTGATAATTATGTGACAAATTATTACACACGGTGAAAATTCGACATACCATTAAGTTACTTTAAACCTGCCATGTTGATTTAAACAACTTAATCTTAATCTTAAAAACATCATAATTTTATGAAGCCTTCGGCAAAACTTCAAAAGGATGTTCTTGCAATACTAAATGTTGCCTTTCGGGTACATCGACGGATCGGTAGAGTTTTCAAAAATCGATGAATAAGGCCGTAATCCTTTTTCATAATATGTGGTTTCCTCTAGATATTTTCATACATGGTTTGTCTTACACCAACCAACACGTAGATTAAGACATGTTTTAAAGATTGACATGCATATCACTATCTTTATCAAGGTGACACTAACAAAATGTTAAAGGTTCTGTAAATATTCCCTTATGAAGGTACATCGATCTCTAATACGCTGATGTCAACTTTTCATTACATACTGGACCTCTTGTAACTATTGACCTTCATGCGAGGTCCTCGTCGGGGCAATTAGAGTCACTCTTTGTACTATGTTCGCTTTGTTAATATTTTCACTTTTCTAGAAACATGTTTCGATATTGCAAAGAAACCAGAACGAGTATTGTCTAATAATCAAAATATTGGTCTGTTATAATCCAAACTATAGCTCAGATGTTGTTTATCAGTTTCAGGGTAATGATAAATGTTGTCTAAACGTTTAAATATTTCTTAGGAGGGTTAATGTTTTTTACATATCGTTACTCATATATCACAAGGCAATGCCAAGGCTAATAAACTTTTGTTCATTGCTGAAATCGGAAACATTCCATATTACTTGGATTATTTCAGAAATTATGAATATGATAAGATAGTCCTTTAGACACACCTTTTAAAATCACAATATGAGAAATATGTACACAGGAAAACCAAGCAGCAGTGTTGTTTTTGATACTAGTGACAAAATGCATGTTTTAACAAAGCAAGTAGATAATGACTTAAACAACCGCTAACCTCGACTTTATCACTTTTCGATTTACTTTCAAAGATATTTCAACTAAATATGAACTGAGTATGCTTTTTGTCAATTTGTCCAATAAACACCTTTAATTAGCCTTTTATCAAGACCGCGTAATTATCGGCTGTAAAAAAATACCTGGGATAGGGGCCATAAAACGCGCTCGGTTGTGACGTAATAAACAGACTATACAGAGTAGCGCGTCATTAATTCCAACTGAAATACCGCTTTAAATAATCGTTTTTATACCAGTGATGTGGATTTCTTTATTACTTCAAACGCTTAATAGTGTTACATCGTCAAATGACTTATCCAACTGAGTGGTTAAAATGTTCTGAAATACGATAATTATTGGGTTTATTTGGTTATCTCGTTGGCATGTTCTCTATTCGCCTACATCCCGTTTCGCCTACAGTCTTAAAACAACATGTTATGGTCCATTGACCACTAGTTAAGCTAACCTCTCCCCTTTGTATTGAACATGGACTCGCCCAGTAGATAGAGAAAAGACTTTTTTTGCCGAGTATATTTTATTTTCATTTTATTCTCACATTACATGATATATACAACATCCAGCATCTCTGAGGTACTAAAGATGAAGAAACATTCAGTCTTGTCCATGCCTTCATTATCAACTCGCATAGGTTTGAGAAGTGATTTAACTTTGCTTACATAGTTCATTACGCAGGTTGCTTGCTCTCCTTCATGTATCACATAATGTTTATTAATAATATTTGTTATTTTATTTTGTAATGGAGAGGTATTTATATAAGCCATTGCGGCTTGTTTACCCATCCATATTCATTTTCTTGAATAAAATATGTTTACACCAAACATTCAGTCTATACTTGTGGCCATTATGCAGAACCTGTCTTCCTCCTCTCTGTGACAAAGTGAACTCTGCTTTCTGCAAGTTAGCCATTGCGACTACTGATAGTTGACGCCCAACTCCATTTTATATGGTTTACATATTAAACCAAATAATGACTGTTTTTACATGTTCACTAATCTGTCAACTCTGAGAAGTTGGTATACAATGACCAATTTATTCCAATTTCACTTTATAAAACACATGTTTTTACATAAAATTACTTGAATGCACTTATCTGTAAACTCCTAACTAACAGAGATCACTAGGCTTGGTAGGCTTAACACAAGTTTTTACTTGAAATTACCGGTAAATGCACACTAATCTGTCAAACCCTCCAACCAACAGAGATCCATAGGCTTTGGTGGGACAGGCTCATTATAGGAGTAGGGGTGTGTTTTCTTAGCCTAACGAGCAACCTTGTTTTTTGTATGCGAATCGGGATGTAGGCGAATCTGGATGTAGGCGAATAGAGAACAAACCATCTCGTTATGATAGATGTATAGAGCTCGTTGCAATCATTCTGTATATGACGTCACAAAAAGGGCGTGTGACCAGTCATGCATTCACGGGTCTGTCGCCAGACAGATCTAGCTGCCCATCAAAAGTGGCATTCAAAAACGGCTTTAATTACTACACTGAACGTAATTGAGTAGCGAAATTTGACGCACTATAAAATATTTAATCAGACATTCATATATTCAAAAGAAAATAGTAGCATATGTTTGTGGTTATATGATGTTTAAGCAGGGCTATCGTTATTGGTTTCCCATCAAGGATTACTCATGCATTCTGTATTAAATAATTTATCACCCTATCATCATTATCAAAGGAAACTAAACTAACGTTATTCCGCTATAATCGAAATGAGAGTTCCTATAACTACCTTATACAACATTTTTTTATCCTTCTAAACCGACAAACATCAAACAACCCCCTGAAAGGTGTTAAAATTAAGCAATGAATTATGTTTAAATCCCTCATTAGATTATTCTGAAACCATGAAACTGGATATTTCTATTGCAACTCATAATTACGGAAATCATCTTCTAAACACCTCCTACATTATAGGATAAGTGAATGCCAAGTCTATGACTTGAAGCACATAAACTGAAACGTTTCAGGATAATTGAGAGTGTGTGTATGTTGTTTCTTCCACCAGAGAAGCAGGCGATGATTTGAAGCATGTGTTGCTTGTACTTCCAGCATGTGTTCATAATTAGAGCAGAGACTACGCCATAACAGTGTACTCATTTCTGATTAGCAGAGAGCGACTGCTTGCAGCTCGTTATTTGTCAAGGTTTTGTTTATATCTTCTCTCGATGCAGAGTATATACATACTGTACTGAGTCCAAATGTTACCATAAAGTATGTGCTTCAAATAAACTCGGATAAACGATCATACGTACATACTTATTATACTAATTATCAATTCTTCATCCCACACAAAAGCACAGAGCGCCGTCATGTCGTTCAGCGACGCTAAATCGCATCCTTTGCCCAGAAGGGGCTGATTTCTAAAATTCAAGAAAGTACTCAATATCATCTGCCGTAACATTCTGCCGATTATGTATAACGTTTCAGAATATTCGTATACCGGTAAATATTCTTATTACAAACCCTCGACAAGGATAGACAAGGTTTTGAACTCGCTGTTTTATTTGGCCAATCAGAGTCACTTCCGTCTAGGGTTTACGTCTGTCGGATATTTTGACAATGTGGTGCTAATCAGTCCTTAAACTTGCATCGTCATACTATCATGCGGTTCGTGAGGAAAATTAGCTATTAAGAAATGAAATATATCACTCCTTAGCAAAATCTTTCTTCGAAAGTTTGATATAATATTTTCATGGTTTAATACTTAATTTGACGTCCAAAGTACAGTACCCGCTTCAAAAGTGCCATAGCGTTAAACGAAACTGCTTTCAGTGAGGTCATCATTATGCGTGTAGGATTCACACCGCGTCCGATGTGTATCAACTTGGGCGTCAACGAATACCTGATTCAGAGAAAAAGAAAATCTAGTCTTGCGCGACAAGGACGGCTTATAAGGACGGCGAATTTTAGGGAACGCAATTGCGGGATGGGAACACTTGATTCATGTCGACATGCCGGGGCTGCCGTGTCTGTCACTTTGGTAAAATGTCTCCTTATTAATGAATGTTGGTCGCAAAATATTGCTAAAAATACAACGAATACAGTAAAAATACATTTTGAAATATTGCAATTCACTACGGTTTGAATATGGATTTGTAGAGGGAAAGGGGGTGGCGTATTGTGATCTTTATACCTTTAGATACTGATATGTTTTTATAAAGGGGCAGTATCACGTTTTTTGAAAATTGTTTATTTTGGATTTTTCACTAATAATTGTATGTCTATGCTTAATGTATTATTTTGATAGTATCACAAATCTCAATACAGAGTCCATAGTCAGAGACGCAAATGTGTACATAATCTTTTTTTAGAAAATGTCGATTTACCCGAGTATACTATAAACTAATCCTTTATCTAGTCCTACCGAATGTGTACCTTTTCTCACGAATGTGTTATCTTCAAAATGTTACGAACTGATTAGAACGTTAGCTGTGTAAACAATGGTCTTGGTTGTTTTAGTTAGTGCTCCTATATTGTTGTTTATGTGTGCAGCTCTGCCAAGTAGCAACAATGTGGATATAACAAGCTTGAACGAACAGGTGAAGAAAATGGATGAAGTCCTACAGGAAATGAAGTCTCATTCTCAAGCTCAGGAGCAGAAATACTCGGCAGTCCTGTCCAGTGTTCTCTCTCAGCTCACACAGACTACCGAGGAACTGAGGGCCAGTAAAAACATCACCGAGGAGCTGCAGCAGGAGGTCTCCAAGGTTACAGAAATCAACAACAAAACGCTAGTGGACTTTGCGACAGCAACAGATGAACTGGCAGAGTTGAAACAAGCTCATAACGACACTCTTCTGAACTTCAGGACAACCATGAGTGAGTTGGCGGAATTGAAACAAGCACATAACGATACTCTTCTGAACTACAGGACAACCATGAGTGAGTTGGCGGAATTGAAACAAGCACATAACGATACTCTTCTGAACTACAGGACAACAATTAGGGAGTTGGCGGCATTGAAACAATCACAAAATCAATCTCTCATCGAGTTGAATATGGTTAAGAGCGAAGTCAAATCCCTTCGACAGAATTTCTCAAACTCGGATTCAACCAAATATGTACTCATACAACTTAACTCGACACAGCTGATAGACGAGATGAACGCCATGGGTTACACACAACTTACTAGTTCTAACATGTGTAAGTCATTTACTTATATATTAATCATGGATTTATGAAAAGTAAATTGGTCTCAGGCCTTGTTTTAAAATGTTCTTCAACTGTGTTGAATGCAGTGCTGTGTAAACGAATTATGAGTAGATATATGGGTGATTATAGTATGGTTATAATTTATGATTAAATTTTTATTTTACTTTTCCAGCGTGGTTTTCAAAAGAAATTGGATTCGCCGCCGAGCTGTCCAGGGCAACAACCGTCGTTGGTCCACATGTCATTTTTTTTGACGATGTGACAGTCAACGAAGGAGATGGATACAAGAAGGCTACTGGGTATTTCACTGCTCCTGTATCAGGGATGTATCACCTTTGGACAAACGTTGTATACAAAACTAATTCATCTGCAGTTTATTTTCATATTCAAACATACAATAGAACCTTTAGCAGTGCCTTTGGGAAGCCAGATGAACTCTATGGTACGGCGAGTACGGCTACTCTCTTCTATCTAAAGAGAGGAGATCGTACTTGGGTGCGTGCAAGTGGGGACGTCGAGCTCCACAGCTCCTCATCTGCCGGGGCTATGCTGATTAAATAATACTAATTAATCACAGTTAAAAGCTGTATTTCCTATCTGCTACTCTTACGGAAAAACGCAATGATAGACTTCAACTTTGATCTGGAATCTGTGGTTTTTCTCCTTGTAAGCCATATTCCTTGTCCTTCGACCTGGAAGATTGTGTCTATTCTTGTTTAGATAAATATCACTACTAAGCCCGCAAGCCAAAGTTTTCTCAAATAAAAATGAAAGAATTGTTGTTAAATTCACTTGATATTAAAAGCACGATACAAGCATTGTGAAATCACATTGATTGTGTTTGGTAGGACGCACGGGGAACTCCACGAACGAACGCGTTTGTTTGGAACAGGTTCTTAATCTTTTAGGAAAACGAAATACCCTTCAACACTGCTACTTTAGACCTGAACGTATGAAAGACAGACAGCCGAAGGTTTTAAATGTTTATTGAAGCAAACGTTTTTATAAAACAATTTGTTACTTTGACAGTACTAATGGGCGATACAACCGAACGATTTTGTCAATTCGTTTTGTTAACACAAATAATCAGATCATTATTGTAGAGTAAGATGTAGATAGCAATAATAAAATAATTCTAATAGCTTCTATATTACGTAGTGGATGACTTTGTAGCATATTTCAACAAATGATAACATTTTTATCCAGAGGGAGTTTGTCTCGAATAAAGCACTCGACACATCTTATTCTTAAGTATCATTCATAGTTCACTTCATTGTGAACTTTCCTATTTTCTGGCTTGATTCAAAACAAAACATGGTCTTTAAAAACATGACCTTAACGAAAATGTCATAGGTTCAGGAATGTTACATTTGCTTGAAGTGTTTGATATTGAAACCCACGGCAATATTTTATTTCTCAAAGACCAGGGTATTGGTGTTAAAATCGTTTGGATGTTTGATATCTGTTATTAACGACCAAATGTGTTATCAACATGATAATGATGATTGTCTCCCGAGTCGGCAATCATGGTTAGGGGAGAGAATTCAATTATAAAATATCATTGAGATAAAAACGCGTATCCCGTGTATCGTTTTCACATTGTTAAGCAGGTGTTAATGTGTCAGGGACGATAATGAAATAGTGTCAGGATCGATAGCATGTTTCCGTGATGTAACAATCTGTTGTAATCTATATGTATAGTGTTGTATCGGGGTTAAACTATGATACATTTCTCGTAAAACTTAACGAAGTCAAAATTGTGTTATCCAAAATCCTATGCTTGAAAGTCATTAATAAATTAATAATCGAACCATGAGGTAGACATTGTTTTGATGTAATTTACAAACACCATCATGTCCTCAAACAAAGCATTGATTGGTAACAAAAGCGACACTAAAAGAGTTGCATATGAGGCTTTGAACTTGAAATATAGTAAAAAGTATTGTTAATAAAGAAGTCAAATGGCTGGGTAATATGATAGTTTAATGCTGATAACCCGTCCCTGTCATTCTCTCCCTACAGAGGCAGATCAAGTCATGAAATGTTGATACAGCCTCTGTTATAATATTACGCCGAAATCCCTGGGTTCCGGCAGTTTCTCCTGGCGGAAAGAAATTGCACCACAATCCAAATGACAACGCTTCTCGCATGGTAAGGGTGGATATATCACAATGCCTTTGCCTTTGCCACAATTCCGTAGCCAAAATGATGATTTAAGAACAGCGTCTCTGATTGCACAACTAACTTTGATTGCCTCCAATCAGGCATCTCCCATTCTGTCCCACAAAGTCAACATTTCATGACTTGATCTGCCTCTGTGGGGAGAGAACGGTCCCAGTGGTAGTGGCATTTGATTAAAAGGTAATCTGTATTGGGTCACAACAGTTGATATTTTGGGACGATGACCACATCTACATCAGCGTTTACAAGTAAAAGTACATTTGAATTTTAAAAGTTAATGTTGAACCATATGATTGTCTTTGGAACCCAAGATTTCTAATCCCTGATGTTAAATATTTGTGTAAGATGTCTTTTATAATTGAGATTGATGAAAGAAAATCACTACACAAATCTCATTTGTTTTCGAATGACAGAATTTGAGTTACTTCTTGTAACTGTTTTCAAGGATTATACTATTTTTCATTTGTGGTAAACTCTGTACATGTAGTTTTTTTATTTGTTTGCTTCTTTCTACGAGATTATAAGTTGACCGTTGTTTTTTATGTGACACAGCCATGTATCTATTATATAACATTAATTTAATCATCCTCTGTACTACAAAGATAAATGAACGTTGGATTTTCTAACTGACTCTCAGAAAATGCTTTTAACTTTCAAATGGTATTTATTTGGACCACAAAATAACCATCACACTTTATTCCTCATATTTTACAATCCTGATGTAATTGCAAATAATGATGACTCTATTCTGAAAAAAAAACTATTAAAAAAATTGTCATATTTTAAATCATTTTTATCACTATCATTTAAATCCGAACATGTTATCTGACAATCGTCAGGAATTCTAATCTATTGTGTCGAAATAAACATACATAAAACAATTGATGTTACACACTTCATTAAGGGCTGTCAGTCGTTGACAAGAAGAGCCTCTCAGAGTCCAAATAAAAGATGACTGAAAGGGAAATGGTAACATATGAATGTTAATATTCCAATACCATATCCACCAAATGTGACCTTGTGTCTTAAGAGTGAATTCATATCAAGTGTTAATACTCTTGAGTCAATTCTGTACATATGTAAAGACGATAATACAAAGAAGAGTTTGGTGTATTAAACGGAATGTAAGAATGGCTAAGATGTAATAAATTGCGATATAAAACTATAAAGTCAGTGTAACATTTGCTCTTCCTAGAACGTCCAGTCATAAAAATACAGATGTCTATGAAGAATAGGCTCATGAAACAAATGCGCTGTTGTAAACACAATATTAAGTTACAAAACAAATCGGTTTTCACCTAATTGGACTCTCTTTGACATTTAATGCTCGCTTGCTAAACAAAATCAAAACTATATGCAACATATATAAAAGAAAAAAATACTGTAATAAACTTACAAGAGCATAATTTGCTTAGAGAGTTTGTCTCAATTCCTTGAGTTAACCTGGCCAACTCAATTGACAACATGGTCAAAAATAATTTCATAATGTTTGAAGCAAATGTTTTTGTTAGGTGCTCAACTTTGCGCAAACGGTGAGGTGACTCATCTTGATAAGCTATGTTTGAACAATACCTACACATTCTAAAACACTATAAATCACATCTGAAATCCCTTTGATACATTCTTCCTTCTCGCTAAAGTATGTTAACATCACCTGATACAATAAAAACTGAATTTAAAAAAAATCTATATACATATGATATTTTCACCTATTATTTACTCTCCTTGTATTGTCAATATAGGCAAGCGGTCTGATATATTTGTTTTGAGGAAGGGGCATTCTCTCCCCACAGAGGCAGATCAAGTCATGAAATATTGATACAGCCTCTGTTTATATTTAAGCTGAAATCCGTGGGTTCCGGTCGTTTCCCCTGGCGGACAAAAATTGCACTACAATCCATTTGAATTCTTTTATCACATGACAACGCTTCTCGCATGGAAAGGGTGGTTCATATCACAATGCTTTTGCCATGATTCAGTAGCCAAACTGAGGATTTTAGAACAGTGTCGATGATTGCACAACTTACTTTGATTGCCTCCAATCAGGCATCTCCCATTCAATCCCAAAAATTAGAACAGAGGCTAGATCAACATGACTTGATCCGCATTGGTGGGGAGAGAATGGTGACATTCTGTCATCAACTTGATACAAACTGTCACAACCCGAACTTTGATTGTGTCCAATCAGACATCTCCCATTCTATCCCACAAAGTCGGCGTAATATAACAGAGGCTATATCAACATTTCATGACTTGATCTGCCTCTGTGGGGAGAGAATGAGGTAGGGGTGAAAGTTTTGAGATACCACATTTATTACAAATTAAACCACTGCATCAAGTTTAGAAGCTTTAACTGAGCCTGATAACAACAGTGTCCATATCCATATCATCCATTACGTATGGAGTAGTGTGATATAGTAGTAGATCAATACAGATTTTTTCAACATTTGTCATTACATATTTCCACATGAAAAGAGGAAAGATGAAACAGACAAAGAATAGAATATAGTAACGCCTCTGGCTCCTTGCATAACACATATATTACACAACAAATTGCAATCATTTACATTCAAACTCTATACCAACTTCCATCTGAAGAGTAAATTAACAGACTTTGTTTTCTAGAATAATTCCAGTTATGAGAAAACTACACCAACAATAAACGGAATTCGTACCTTAAGTAAATTAGGATCTTACACCATACACTTGTAATTGCTTAACAGTTAACATTTAGGCGTATTCGACATTAGGATAGACATTTCCTTGAGTTCTATGCATAAGCAGTTGTTTTACTGACAAATAATGCAGACTATTCCGAAATTACAGACGCATTATTCACTGGTTATTGAAGTTGATTTTTGCTACATTCATATGTCACAGAAGATATAATGACTTAGTTGACATTTCATCATATCATATGTCAATCAATAAGAACATTTTAGCCAATTGAGCATTGCCACGTAGCAAACATTTATTACTCTTTATCATTCTAATCAAATCACTGCTTTGTTAACTTTCCATTATTTCTTACTTACTTGAGTTTAGAGCATTCGTGTTATTAAGTGGTTTAACATATTTTAAGCAGATGCCTTATGGGTTCGAGATTGTCGGACTTGCCTGAAGTGCTTGACATAGTAATTAGGTAGTTCACAGAGAAGGGCATGTTTGTTGTAAAATCAATACCAGCGCAGGGGAATGTTTGATAACCGTTATTAGTGAATAAATCCTTCCGGAGTAGTTTCATGACAAGGATAATTGTCTCGTCCATATCGACCAAGTTAAAGAGAAAGTCGATATGATAATAATAGATAATTCACTGACAGGAAATTATTGCTATATAGACCCGTGTATCATGTTAACCATCCAACCTTGATTGGAGCATAGTGATGTATAGAGGTTAGCCTGCTGGCCTCTCAACTCAAAGGTTCGGGTTCGAATGCCAGTTGAGACACCAACACATGTTTGATCTGGTTTTCATACTGTGTTGTATCCCTAGCCAAGGCAATTCTCATTACACCTGCATCGATCGATGCGAGTAAACGGTTCAGATAGTACTGTTCCGTCAGGGTACGAATGAAGTTCTATGACGTTCAAAGTTAGACCAATACACATACGGCATATTCACATTGATGTACGTTTTAACTTTGTATAATTGTAAACGTCAGAATCCGGCAGTTCACTTGTGAGAAAGATTGTAATGAAATACTATGACAAGATTGATACAAAACGGGTCTAGAGTTCATCTGACACCTGCATGCACGTGTGCTGTTGTCTTTTGTATAATTGCCAACGTCAGACATTAAACAACAAGAAACCTCATTATTTTTTCCATGTTAATTGGTAAATATGTACAGAAAACATTGTCAACTTAAAAAAAAACCAAAATACGTTTTCATCGGTCCTCTAATAACAAAGATATCGCCCTTCAAAGTGCGCAAATTTTAGGCTTCTCAATTTGACAGTCTGAAAAGGGATTCTACCGGTGAAGGGCGATGTGATGTGGCAGGTTATGATTGGCTGAGAGAAGTTTTACAGACTGTGTATTATTACATCATATACAGAACGGAAATGGGCCTAATCAATGTAAATATAACAGACAATGGTGGTAATAAACAGAATAAACATGTTTTAGCACGATTTAGAAGCTTCATCTGTCCGGCAATAAAACAGAGTAGTAATTAAACAGTTATGGCACATCGTAACTGATTGTGTAATTACAGGCCTAGGGAGTCGCGCTTGGGATATTTCACACTCTTTGACAATGTTGTTACAAGAATTAGGGGATGTTGTTTTAGAAATCAAGCATGTCTGCCCATCTATGACACGCCCAGTTGTCAAAGCACTAGTCATCCATTGGTCAACAAACTAGATCCACTCAAAAATTAAACATTTAGAATTTATCATATGCATTGCATCTGTCTTCAGATGAACACATTCAGTACAGACACATGATTGGAGTATTTTGCGTTTACAGTGACTTCAATAAGGTAGGCTTTGGTCACATGATATGTAAACTCAACTTTGTGCATTCAAACTTATATGTATACATATTTGTTATTTCAGGCAGTTGTTTGCGTTAGAAGTTTACAAATATTTAAAATTTAAAATAACATTATCTCAAACAAAGATATAGAATGGTATTTATTTTACGCTGATGAGTTGTCTCTTTGTAAACTAACATTTTTTCTTTATTTGATTGAGAAACGCTCAAGACATGATGAAACATGGTGTCAAAAGGTGTATCAAATTGTATTGCGAACTTAATACAATTTCATGACATGATGCCTCAATGACACTCTCTTTCCGAATATTTCGTAGTGTGTATATAGCAAAACCTCATTCAAATTATATAAAATTACTTCAGGATTATTCCATAAGTTCAAAACATAACTATACCGTAATATCTAAGAGATTTTCAAAACACGATTGAATATTAAGATTTTGCCTTGATGAAATATCCTTATGTTTATACCATTAATGAAGATATAACCTTAGCATTTAATTTCTTTGTTGTATGTTTTCGAAAATCGTTGTTTCAATACTGTCACTGTATATGATATGTGTACTGATCTGTCCATGTTTACGTTACGTCACTATTTTGTTAGGGAGCGGCATAAATATAAACATATACCCCGTTTCTTTTTTAAAAATAGATATGCGAAACATAGTTCTATGACAGGGCTATGACATACCATGTAGTCTCATTGATGAATTGACCTTAGATCCCTCTGTAGAAGCCGTAATTAAGCTATCAACAGTCAAAAAGATTCAACCAAAATTAGTAAATGTCTTCATTATATGTCTCACTAACTAACCGTCATACTGGAAAGTTGTTTTCTTTGTTTGTATAGTAATTATACGCCAAGTAAGTAAGTGACCGCTTGACTCAATACTGTAAACAATAGCAATAGCCTGACCAGTTTGGCGAGAAAGGGCGATGTGATGTGGCAGGTTATGATTGGCTGAGAGAAGTTTTACAGACTGAAAATATGATGTTTGATTATAGTATGGTTATAATTTATGATTAAATTTTTATTTTACTTTTCCAGCGTGGTTTTCAAAAGAAATTGGATTCGCCGCCGAGCTGTCCAGGGCAACAACCGTCGTTGGTCCACATGTCATTTTTTTTGACGATGTGACAGTCAACGAAGGAGATGGATACAAGAAGGCTACTGGGTATTTCACTGCTCCTGTATCAGGGATGTATCACCTTTGGACAAACGTTGTATACAAAACTAATTCATCTGCAGTTTATTTTCATATTCAAACATACAATAGAACCTTTAGCAGTGCCTTTGGGAAGCCAGATGAACTCTATGGTACGGCGAGTACGGCTACTCTCTTCTATCTAAAGAGAGGAGATCGTACTTGGGTGCGTGCAAGTGGGGACGTCGAGCTCCACAGCTCCTCATCTGCCGGGGCTATGCTGATTAAATAATACTAATTAATCACAGTTAAAAGCTGTATTTCCTATCTGCTACTCTTACGGAAAAACGCAATGATAGACTTCAACTTTGATCTGGAATCTGTGGTTTTTCTCCTTGTAAGCCATATTCCTTGTCCTTCGACCTGGAAGATTGTGTCTATTCTTGTTTAGATAAATATCACTACTAAGCCCGCAAGCCAAAGTTTTCTCAAATAAAAATGAAAGAATTGTTGTTAAATTCACTTGATATTAAAAGCACGATACAAGCATTGTGAAATCACATTGATTGTGTTTGGTAGGACGCACGGGGAACTCCACGAACGAACGCGTTTGTTTGGAACAGGTTCTTAATCTTTTAGGAAAACGAAATACCCTTCAACACTGCTACTTTAGACCTGAACGTATGAAAGACAGACAGCCGAAGGTTTTAAATGTTTATTGAAGCAAACGTTTTTATAAAACAATTTGTTACTTTGACAGTACTAATGGGCGATACAACCGAACGATTTTGTCAATTCGTTTTGTTAACACAAATAATCAGATCATTATTGTAGAGTAAGATGTAGATAGCAATAATAAAATAATTCTAATAGCTTCTATATTACGTAGTGGATGACTTTGTAGCATATTTCAACAAATGATAACATTTTTATCCAGAGGGAGTTTGTCTCGAATAAAGCACTCGACACATCTTATTCTTAAGTATCATTCATAGTTCACTTCATTGTGAACTTTCCTATTTTCTGGCTTGATTCAAAACAAAACATGGTCTTTAAAAACATGACCTTAACGAAAATGTCATAGGTTCAGGAATGTTACATTTGCTTGAAGTGTTTGATATTGAAACCCACGGCAATATTTTATTTCTCAAAGACCAGGGTATTGGTGTTAAAATCGTTTGGATGTTTGATATCTGTTATTAACGACCAAATGTGTTATCAACATGATAATGATGATTGTCTCCCGAGTCGGCAATCATGGTTAGGGGAGAGAATTCAATTATAAAATATCATTGAGATAAAAACGCGTATCCCGTGTATCGTTTTCACATTGTTAAGCAGGTGTTAATGTGTCAGGGACGATAATGAAATAGTGTCAGGATCGATAGCATGTTTCCGTGATGTAACAATCTGTTGTAATCTATATGTATAGTGTTGTATCGGGGTTAAACTATGATACATTTCTCGTAAAACTTAACGAAGTCAAAATTGTGTTATCCAAAATCCTATGCTTGAAAGTCATTAATAAATTAATAATCGAACCATGAGGTAGACATTGTTTTGATGTAATTTACAAACACCATCATGTCCTCAAACAAAGCATTGATTGGTAACAAAAGCGACACTAAAAGAGTTGCATATGAGGCTTTGAACTTGAAATATAGTAAAAAGTATTGTTAATAAAGAAGTCAAATGGCTGGGTAATATGATAGTTTAATGCTGATAACCCGTCCCTGTCATTCTCTCCCTACAGAGGCAGATCAAGTCATGAAATGTTGATACAGCCTCTGTTATAATATTACGCCGAAATCCCTGGGTTCCGGCAGTTTCTCCTGGCGGAAAGAAATTGCACCACAATCCAAATGACAACGCTTCTCGCATGGTAAGGGTGGATATATCACAATGCCTTTGCCTTTGCCACAATTCCGTAGCCAAAATGATGATTTAAGAACAGCGTCTCTGATTGCACAACTAACTTTGATTGCCTCCAATCAGGCATCTCCCATTCTGTCCCACAAAGTCAACATTTCATGACTTGATCTGCCTCTGTGGGGAGAGAACGGTCCCAGTGGTAGTGGCATTTGATTAAAAGGTAATCTGTATTGGGTCACAACAGTTGATATTTTGGGACGATGACCACATCTACATCAGCGTTTACAAGTAAAAGTACATTTGAATTTTAAAAGTTAATGTTGAACCATATGATTGTCTTTGGAACCCAAGATTTCTAATCCCTGATGTTAAATATTTGTGTAAGATGTCTTTTATAATTGAGATTGATGAAAGAAAATCACTACACAAATCTCATTTGTTTTCGAATGACAGAATTTGAGTTACTTCTTGTAACTGTTTTCAAGGATTATACTATTTTTCATTTGTGGTAAACTCTGTACATGTAGTTTTTTTATTTGTTTGCTTCTTTCTACGAGATTATAAGTTGACCGTTGTTTTTTATGTGACACAGCCATGTATCTATTATATAACATTAATTTAATCATCCTCTGTACTACAAAGATAAATGAACGTTGGATTTTCTAACTGACTCTCAGAAAATGCTTTTAACTTTCAAATGGTATTTATTTGGACCACAAAATAACCATCACACTTTATTCCTCATATTTTACAATCCTGATGTAATTGCAAATAATGATGACTCTATTCTGAAAAAAAAACTATTAAAAAAATTGTCATATTTTAAATCATTTTTATCACTATCATTTAAATCCGAACATGTTATCTGACAATCGTCAGGAATTCTAATCTATTGTGTCGAAATAAACATACATAAAACAATTGATGTTACACACTTCATTAAGGGCTGTCAG
The DNA here is from genome assembly GCA_916613615.1 of Steromphala cineraria. Classification (NCBI taxonomy): domain Eukaryota; kingdom Metazoa; phylum Mollusca; class Gastropoda; order Trochida; family Trochidae; genus Steromphala; species Steromphala cineraria. Next base: position 72,907,853 of record OU744724.1, on the reverse strand, counting down.
TCGTTGACAAGAAGAGCCTCTCAGAGTCCAAATAAAAGATGACTGAAAGGGAAATGGTAACATATGAATGTTAATATTCCAATACCATATCCACCAAATGTGACCTTGTGTCTTAAGAGTGAATTCATATCAAGTGTTAATACTCTTGAGTCAATTCTGTACATATGTAAAGACGATAATACAAAGAAGAGTTTGGTGTATTAAACGGAATGTAAGAATGGCTAAGATGTAATAAATTGCGATATAAAACTATAAAGTCAGTGTAACATTTGCTCTTCCTAGAACGTCCAGTCATAAAAATACAGATGTCTATGAAGAATAGGCTCATGAAACAAATGCGCTGTTGTAAACACAATATTAAGTTACAAAACAAATCGGTTTTCACCTAATTGGACTCTCTTTGACATTTAATGCTCGCTTGCTAAACAAAATCAAAACTATATGCAACATATATAAAAGAAAAAAATACTGTAATAAACTTACAAGAGCATAATTTGCTTAGAGAGTTTGTCTCAATTCCTTGAGTTAACCTGGCCAACTCAATTGACAACATGGTCAAAAATAATTTCATAATGTTTGAAGCAAATGTTTTTGTTAGGTGCTCAACTTTGCGCAAACGGTGAGGTGACTCATCTTGATAAGCTATGTTTGAACAATACCTACACATTCTAAAACACTATAAATCACATCTGAAATCCCTTTGATACATTCTTCCTTCTCGCTAAAGTATGTTAACATCACCTGATACAATAAAAACTGAATTTAAAAAAAATCTATATACATATGATATTTTCACCTATTATTTACTCTCCTTGTATTGTCAATATAGGCAAGCGGTCTGATATATTTGTTTTGAGGAAGGGGCATTCTCTCCCCACAGAGGCAGATCAAGTCATGAAATATTGATACAGCCTCTGTTTATATTTAAGCTGAAATCCGTGGGTTCCGGTCGTTTCCCCTGGCGGACAAAAATTGCACTACAATCCATTTGAATTCTTTTATCACATGACAACGCTTCTCGCATGGAAAGGGTGGTTCATATCACAATGCTTTTGCCATGATTCAGTAGCCAAACTGAGGATTTTAGAACAGTGTCGATGATTGCACAACTTACTTTGATTGCCTCCAATCAGGCATCTCCCATTCAATCCCAAAAATTAGAACAGAGGCTAGATCAACATGACTTGATCCGCATTGGTGGGGAGAGAATGGTGACATTCTGTCATCAACTTGATACAAACTGTCACAACCCGAACTTTGATTGTGTCCAATCAGACATCTCCCATTCTATCCCACAAAGTCGGCGTAATATAACAGAGGCTATATCAACATTTCATGACTTGATCTGCCTCTGTGGGGAGAGAATGAGGTAGGGGTGAAAGTTTTGAGATACCACATTTATTACAAATTAAACCACTGCATCAAGTTTAGAAGCTTTAACTGAGCCTGATAACAACAGTGTCCATATCCATATCATCCATTACGTATGGAGTAGTGTGATATAGTAGTAGATCAATACAGATTTTTTCAACATTTGTCATTACATATTTCCACATGAAAAGAGGAAAGATGAAACAGACAAAGAATAGAATATAGTAACGCCTCTGGCTCCTTGCATAACACATATATTACACAACAAATTGCAATCATTTACATTCAAACTCTATACCAACTTCCATCTGAAGAGTAAATTAACAGACTTTGTTTTCTAGAATAATTCCAGTTATGAGAAAACTACACCAACAATAAACGGAATTCGTACCTTAAGTAAATTAGGATCTTACACCATACACTTGTAATTGCTTAACAGTTAACATTTAGGCGTATTCGACATTAGGATAGACATTTCCTTGAGTTCTATGCATAAGCAGTTGTTTTACTGACAAATAATGCAGACTATTCCGAAATTACAGACGCATTATTCACTGGTTATTGAAGTTGATTTTTGCTACATTCATATGTCACAGAAGATATAATGACTTAGTTGACATTTCATCATATCATATGTCAATCAATAAGAACATTTTAGCCAATTGAGCATTGCCACGTAGCAAACATTTATTACTCTTTATCATTCTAATCAAATCACTGCTTTGTTAACTTTCCATTATTTCTTACTTACTTGAGTTTAGAGCATTCGTGTTATTAAGTGGTTTAACATATTTTAAGCAGATGCCTTATGGGTTCGAGATTGTCGGACTTGCCTGAAGTGCTTGACATAGTAATTAGGTAGTTCACAGAGAAGGGCATGTTTGTTGTAAAATCAATACCAGCGCAGGGGAATGTTTGATAACCGTTATTAGTGAATAAATCCTTCCGGAGTAGTTTCATGACAAGGATAATTGTCTCGTCCATATCGACCAAGTTAAAGAGAAAGTCGATATGATAATAATAGATAATTCACTGACAGGAAATTATTGCTATATAGACCCGTGTATCATGTTAACCATCCAACCTTGATTGGAGCATAGTGATGTATAGAGGTTAGCCTGCTGGCCTCTCAACTCAAAGGTTCGGGTTCGAATGCCAGTTGAGACACCAACACATGTTTGATCTGGTTTTCATACTGTGTTGTATCCCTAGCCAAGGCAATTCTCATTACACCTGCATCGATCGATGCGAGTAAACGGTTCAGATAGTACTGTTCCGTCAGGGTACGAATGAAGTTCTATGACGTTCAAAGTTAGACCAATACACATACGGCATATTCACATTGATGTACGTTTTAACTTTGTATAATTGTAAACGTCAGAATCCGGCAGTTCACTTGTGAGAAAGATTGTAATGAAATACTATGACAAGATTGATACAAAACGGGTCTAGAGTTCATCTGACACCTGCATGCACGTGTGCTGTTGTCTTTTGTATAATTGCCAACGTCAGACATTAAACAACAAGAAACCTCATTATTTTTTCCATGTTAATTGGTAAATATGTACAGAAAACATTGTCAACTTAAAAAAAAACCAAAATACGTTTTCATCGGTCCTCTAATAACAAAGATATCGCCCTTCAAAGTGCGCAAATTTTAGGCTTCTCAATTTGACAGTCTGAAAAGGGATTCTACCGGTGAAGGGCGATGTGATGTGGCAGGTTATGATTGGCTGAGAGAAGTTTTACAGACTGTGTATTATTACATCATATACAGAACGGAAATGGGCCTAATCAATGTAAATATAACAGACAATGGTGGTAATAAACAGAATAAACATGTTTTAGCACGATTTAGAAGCTTCATCTGTCCGGCAATAAAACAGAGTAGTAATTAAACAGTTATGGCACATCGTAACTGATTGTGTAATTACAGGCCTAGGGAGTCGCGCTTGGGATATTTCACACTCTTTGACAATGTTGTTACAAGAATTAGGGGATGTTGTTTTAGAAATCAAGCATGTCTGCCCATCTATGACACGCCCAGTTGTCAAAGCACTAGTCATCCATTGGTCAACAAACTAGATCCACTCAAAAATTAAACATTTAGAATTTATCATATGCATTGCATCTGTCTTCAGATGAACACATTCAGTACAGACACATGATTGGAGTATTTTGCGTTTACAGTGACTTCAATAAGGTAGGCTTTGGTCACATGATATGTAAACTCAACTTTGTGCATTCAAACTTATATGTATACATATTTGTTATTTCAGGCAGTTGTTTGCGTTAGAAGTTTACAAATATTTAAAATTTAAAATAACATTATCTCAAACAAAGATATAGAATGGTATTTATTTTACGCTGATGAGTTGTCTCTTTGTAAACTAACATTTTTTCTTTATTTGATTGAGAAACGCTCAAGACATGATGAAACATGGTGTCAAAAGGTGTATCAAATTGTATTGCGAACTTAATACAATTTCATGACATGATGCCTCAATGACACTCTCTTTCCGAATATTTCGTAGTGTGTATATAGCAAAACCTCATTCAAATTATATAAAATTACTTCAGGATTATTCCATAAGTTCAAAACATAACTATACCGTAATATCTAAGAGATTTTCAAAACACGATTGAATATTAAGATTTTGCCTTGATGAAATATCCTTATGTTTATACCATTAATGAAGATATAACCTTAGCATTTAATTTCTTTGTTGTATGTTTTCGAAAATCGTTGTTTCAATACTGTCACTGTATATGATATGTGTACTGATCTGTCCATGTTTACGTTACGTCACTATTTTGTTAGGGAGCGGCATAAATATAAACATATACCCCGTTTCTTTTTTAAAAATAGATATGCGAAACATAGTTCTATGACAGGGCTATGACATACCATGTAGTCTCATTGATGAATTGACCTTAGATCCCTCTGTAGAAGCCGTAATTAAGCTATCAACAGTCAAAAAGATTCAACCAAAATTAGTAAATGTCTTCATTATATGTCTCACTAACTAACCGTCATACTGGAAAGTTGTTTTCTTTGTTTGTATAGTAATTATACGCCAAGTAAGTAAGTGACCGCTTGACTCAATACTGTAAACAATAGCAATAGCCTGACCAGTTTGGCGAGAAAGGGCGATGTGATGTGGCAGGTTATGATTGGCTGAGAGAAGTTTTACAGACTGAAAATATGATGTTTGTTTTCAAAGTCATTAAATGACTATTTTGCGCATGTTTTTGAACAAACAAAATATCGATGTTATCTCAAGATATCTTTATGTATCCATTTCTGCATTGTGTACCCCCTCGGGGTTACATGTTGTTTAAACGATAAGTCCGTCAAAGTGGACTCTGAAGAAAACGACCTATTGCATTAATTAATGTTGTTGATCCCCTGGAAGGCAAAATATTAACTGATGATAGAAAGGACCCAAATTTTACCCATTGCGAAAAAAGATATGACAAACCGAAAAACGTATAACATATACACATGTACATTTCATGTTTTGATATAAGTCAACACAAAACAATGCATCACATTGAAATGACGGTTTGTAATGAAAACATGTATCGAGTAACTCGCCCTGGGCTCATGCATCTGACAACATACATGCACGTGTGATGTTCACTTGTACGATTGACAATAAACAAATGAACCCCCTTTCCTGCGTAATGGCGTTAAATTGACTAAATATTAAAAACACATGAATTTTCGTTTTTATGTTAATTCCTGTCTTCAAAAAGCCAACACTGTTCAAAGCCTTTCTATTATGCATTGCAGTTTACATGTGTGTAATTCTAATTGTTCAGGCTATTGCATCGCTCGGGTAACTACAATCGCTGACGTTTAGTTAAATCATACTTACGTGGAACTGACTGTGCAAAGTTTATTTTCAAATTATATTTAATGTCGTACAATTATTCAATTTTGGATTTAGTTCTTATGTAAGTTTTAAATCTCAATATTTAATCTCATATTCTATCGTCAATTTTCAAACAAGTTGACTTTGATCAACGTTAATTTATCAGATTTGTAAAGTTGTTGAGCTGAAAACCGAATAACATATATATTGTATCCTTCGTTTAAGATAAACTATACAAACCGCAACCTTTTAAAATAGTTAATTTTATCTTGTGGCATATCCATGGCAACGGTTTCTTTTTTTAGAATACAATAGATATATAGCCTCAGGTATTATTTATTGAATATGGAAATAGTAAACCACCAAATTTGGTGTATTTTTTGTTCCAGTTAAAATATCATCGCAGATTAAATTGTTTATTATAATCAATTGATGTTGACTTAATGTCAACATGTTTGCTGCGTAACAGTTGAAAGTGTAAATGTAATCGATAGCTATGGTTGAAATAATTACCGCTGACTGTGTGAATATCTGTTTTAACCATCGAGCGACCAGCGAGATTGTTATTGCTGATATTCACGAGGTCGAGGTCATTATTTCACATACACCAAATAATTTAACCAATTTGCATTTTAACACAAGTAGAACATCAACCACATATTTAGTTATTTGATTGTTGTTGTAATGGTGTAAAACTTAAATACACTCCACTTCTAAACAATGCTTTAATTTCATTTGCACAATACGCCGATTTCCCGTGCAGATTGAGCATGTCATGGCGAAGTTGTCAACCCGACAAATTTGAGCAAGTAACCAACTGTTTGTAGTTGTTTTTACTTCAAGAAAACACCAAAATTGAACTGAAATTAAATAATTTGAAAACAATTTGTCAAAATCGTCATAATATATAATAATATTCTTATTCATATATTCTTAAAAGGGGTAGTAGCACATTTTTTGAAAATTTTATATTTTATTTTTTTCATTGATAATTTTACGCTAATGTTAAATGTACTATTTTGATAGTGTAAAAAATCTCATCACACAAACCTGTCATCCATAGTCAGAGAACAAACTATTAAGATTCTCTGCACTGAAAGTATAGAGTTAAGATGGTTTCATTATAAAGTTGTACATAACATTCTGGCAACTAAACACAAATTGTACCAAATGAAAATAAAGGAATCTCCACTGTGTGCTTTATGTAATGCAGCTGCTGAAACAACAATGCATCTGTTATGTGAATGTCCATACTCAATGAATATATGGAGGGAATTATCAGAATGGTTAAATCAATTGTCAGAAGGAAGTATTAGATTCACTCATGAGAATATAATATTTGGCTTTCAAGGTAAAAACAACAATCCACTGAATGTGGTATGTCTGTTAATAAAATATACTTTATATAAAATAAACCTTAAAGATATAAAGCCAAAATTTGATTTCTTCCAAAGAGAAGTAATTCAATATTATAATGCAACAAAATATACAGCATTCTCAAATGCTATGCCAGACCGATTCTACACATTCTGGTCCTCCCTCCATACCTTATTTAATAAATTATAGGGTTTTTTGTTTGTTTTTGTTGTTGTGTATTTTCACCTATAGCTCACTCCAGCATTCTTTGTTGCTAATTGACATACCATATATGCATATCATATCAAATACCTTTTAAATTTGTCATGTATCTCCAACCAAGAGAGTTATTTGTCATTGTATATTGAATTATGTATTGTGCAGAATATTCTGTAACCCATATACTCAATATTGTATGTATATCATGCCTATGCTTCAAGGAATAAAAACATTTAAAAAAAAGAAAAAAAAAGATTCTCTTTAAGTCCATTGGCGGTGAACACCTTTACTTCATTTTGTAAAAGAAAAAGTTATCGTATGGCTGAACTTTACATTAAATATTTGATTTGTTTCTGCTTCATTTAGTTTAAATACATTGTCTTTCAATTGGAACCATTTATTGGCATTTTCCTGACATCACAGTATATTCCTCTAAAAACGTGATACTGTCCCTTTAAATGGACAGTAGCACGTTTTTATGGGTTATATTAGAAATATGTTCATGTGATGCATTGTGATGTCCCCCGTACAAACTTTTAATAAAAAAATGACCCTAACCCCCATTTGTACTAGGTTAAAATTGTTTCCATGAAAACAAAACAGATTAGAGCCATTGGCTCTGTAGCTCATCAGGCTTTACATTTGATTTTGCTTTAGGGTGTTGCCAATGTGGTTTCCCAACAATTTAGAATCGTCACTAGCGAAGGAGCCTGTACACCAAGTTTCAGCTTTCTAGGCCTTCTGGTTCTGAAGAAGAAGTCGATATTCCGCAAAGATTACGGACGGACGGACGCCGGACACCATGACATGCCATAAGCCCATCGGGCCTTACTTTTTGTATAGCTGACATGTAAATGTACATAAATGAAGTAACATCTTATCAACATTAACAAATATCAAAATTGTTTTCCTGTGTCAATGCTAGCTTAATTAACTAGAGGTTCTTAGACATTACCATCGACAGAAATGGTTTACCATGGAATAGATAGGGAGACTGAAATTAGAAGTTATAAAAATCTGTCCGTGAAACTTTCAACATCTTTCACATCGTATTGCAGTATTTTTGTCAACACAAAACAATATCAATTTCTGTAATGATGACATTGCCATAATATTATAATGTCTATTCAAGGATTTGTTCGCTATTTCAGAGCTTTATCATAATCTTGATTCATTAGCATCACAAACAGGTCTTTGTTTGTAAAGCCTCTTAGGATGTTACTTCAAAGCTGTTGAGTCTAATGTAACGCTTCAACATAATATAAGGAAAATCCCCATCACTGTAAGTATCTTGTCGAGTCCCCGGAGAAATCTTCACGTCTTGCTAATGGACTTCTGATAGTGCAGGATCTTAAGTTAAGCCCATGTAATGTCCCGATGTAAAAGTATCCTGAAGATCTTAAAATGTAAAATATATTTTCTGGAGCAAGAGAGATAATCAGGGACAACATACATGGGAGTTAAAGAGCTTCAATCTATTTTTACGTCCCACACAGACCTCCATCCATGTCCATGGCGACCATTCACCAAGATGGCCTGTTTATCATCGATATCGGGGTCTTTTGGGACAAAGAGTATTTAAATCTGATGCAAGGACACTTTTTTAAACTTTTCTGAAACACACTTGAACTATGTTTATCAACGACAGATACATGAAATATAAACTCAAAGTAGAAATAATTCAATAAAAGACACTAGACAGTAATCATGACACAGACCAGCATCATTAAGAAAAGTAGTACTTCACATTCAAATAAGGTAAATTGAGATATGGGGAAGGCTACCAGAAAAGGGACCACTTGGTCGATCCCCTTTTAAGAGATATGGGCTCATTTTGGTGCATATAATTTTAAAGATTTTGTTACGTTTTGTGTTATAACAGTTGAGTAGCACCTCTTCTTTACGTGAAAAGTCTCAGATTGCCATATTTTCCTCTAACAATTCCAAAAAAACATTGATTTCAAAAGGTACAAAAAAGGACAACATGGTCAGAGTAACTGTATATGCTGTATATCCCCTTACGTATCAAGTTGTTCAGTAGCTGTGTAGCAGATATTTTATGTTCGCATATTCAAACGTGAGTAATTGAACCATTACGTATAACTACATTAGAGCCTCTGTTCTATTACGCCGACCATGTGGGATAGAGTGGGAGATGCCTGATTGGAGGCAATCAAAGCTAGTTGTGCAATCAGCGACGCTGTTCATAAATCATCGTTTTGGTTATGAATCATGGCAAAGGCACTATGATATGAACCACCCTTTCCATGCGAGAAGCGTTGCCATTTCAATAAAGAAATTCAAATGGATTGCTATAAGGGGCCTACACACTATCAATATGATTCACAATAATATTGTCAATTATGGACATTGACAATAATATTGAAAGTTAGTGAGCTATATTGACGGTCTTCAATCACATTGCGCAATATATTGAGAAAATCAAAACTAGTTAGATTTTTATTGAAGGTATCTCAATATAATTGATGAGTGCTCAATTATATTGACTACTTTGTAGTGAAGCACAATATTATTGAAAAGGTTTGCATTTACAGGAGTATTTTTACTTAGCATTATGTCCAAAGAAAATAAAGAAGAGGAAAGAAAACTATGACAACCTCCTCGCAAAGTAAAACGTTATAAAAGTGCAAAAAAATATGACAAAATGAAATTTAATGCATTAAAAACCAATTTCAAAAAATAATTTAAAAAAGTCGAATCTTCTAAAATTCATTTCTGACAAATCATTTTTGGGTTAATTTTCTGTTTTTATTCACATGTTCTTCAACAGATACAGCCAAAGCAATAGCGATCAATGGATCCATCTTTACTCATTGAGAAAAACAGAGCAAATGAGGGTAATATTGATCAATAACATTGACAGGTTTGTAGGGAAATATAAAATTGTCAATACTATTGAATCAATTATATTGCCAATCATATTGATAGTGTGTAGGCCCCTAATGCTTTTCCGCCAGGGGAAACTGCCAGAAGCCACTGATTTTGGCGTAATACAACAGAGGCTGTATCAACATTTCTTGACTTGATCTGCATTTGCGGGGAGATAATGTATAACAGAGGCTGTATCAACATTTTATGACCACTTGATCTGCCTCTGTGGGGAGAGAATGGGTGTGGTAATGATAATGTAAGATGCAGCAGTTTACTCGGAAAGTCAGTGATGCGGCCGTAAAATACTTTTTATGTGCAGTGATCTTGGCTAATGGTAATGTTGAACGTTTCTATGATTTAACAAACTCTTTCTGTATGATACACATTTTGTATTTTGTGAAAATCTGTTCACAAAAAAGTGAATTCCTGCCCTATAAAGGGGCATAAACCTAAAGAAAATAACAACTAAACATGAGTCCCCCCACATTTCTAAACATAGTTTTCCAATGGAACACTTTCCACTCTCTTATTACCAAATCTTTACACAACAAATTTCCTTCTACCTTTTTTTCTGTATACAATAAATTAATTTTCTTGTAAGTTGTCAAAGTGTTAATTACAAATATACAGTTAGTGATTTTCATTAAAACTCCTTCAATGAATAAATGCATAACACAAACATAAGGATAACAGATAAGTATTGTGTAAATACAGCTGCAATGCAAACAAAAACTACCCTTGACACTTTTAGTTCATTACTCTTGCAATCGTTTAAGTTGCCATTAAAGGGACAGTAGCACGTTTTTTGGAAATGTATATTTTCAAAATTTCACTGGTAAATGTACATCAATGCTAAATGTATTATTTTGAAAGTGTCAAAACACAAACCAATCATCGACAGTCAGAGAACAAATTATGGAGATCATATATAAGTCCATTTTTGTGTGTGAACACCTCTAATTCATTTCGTGTAACAACAGGATATCGCATGCATGGCTGAAGTTTACATTATGTTTGATTTATTACTGCTTCGTTTAGTTTGAATGCATTGTCTTTCAGTTGGAAGCATTCATTTTCATTTTCCTGACAGTACCTTACATTCCCCCGAAACGTGCTACTTCCCCTTTAAAGGCTTGTGTTAGTTTAATTCATTTTATCGTTAGCTTGCGATGATATATTTCTAATTCTTTATATCCTAATAACTTTGCTTTAAGTGGATTTATTCCTAATAGTCAATAATGTAGTACGTTTGTGTAACTATATGGGCAGGCCACCGGAAAAGGGGCCACTTGGTCGATTCCCGTTCAAGAGATATGAGCCCCTAAAGACTTTTTTGCATATGACTTTATATTGTTTATTGCCTATTCCTTTCGCTATGCCAGTTCATTAACACCTCTTCTTTGTGTGCATGGTCAAAAATTGCTAAATGTTATTCTAAAAATTTTATTCCAAAAAACATCGATATCAAATGGCACCAAAAAGCGATTACAAGGTTAGCGGGACTGTTTATGCAGTATTATCCCCTTACGTTTCAAGTTGTCAAGCAGCAGCGAAGCAGATATTTTATGTTCGCTTATTCTGGAACCTTTGAACGTAACAGCGTTCGAAGTGACCGGAACTGGACTGATACCTTCTCCACCACAGTTAGAATTTAAACACCGCTAGTTCAATATATTACCCATTGTTCAATTAAGCGCACACAAATCGTTATCATCTTAAGTAATTTATTCAACTAATCAAAATCCCAAAATAGTACGACCAAATGTTCCATTTTATGATCAAAGCATATTAAGCATTATAATTAGTAATTTTTCTCATCAAAAAACTTTAAAATGAATGTTTATGAATGAGGACTAGATCATTTTGTTTTAATTAAATAACCATCATTTCTCCATCCCTGGAAACCCTTCACTGGCTTCGATTCGATTCAAAATCCTGCTACTTGTTTTTAAGTGTTTAAACAAAATTTGGCCCCAAAATACCTTTCGGATCTCTTAGTATCAACCCTCCAGTCCACTTCGTTCAAGAAACCAGACTCTGCTACAAATTCCACAAACACGAACCAAGTCATATAGAGACCGATCCTTCTCCAGAACCTTTCCTCTGGAATAGTCTTCTATCCACTTTACCACCGAGTTCTAGAACTTAAGTTGCCAAGCTTAAAGACCCAACTCAAACATACTTTTTCACTACTGCATATATGTAAATAGAAAAAGAGCTAAAAAATCTTTGTATGTATG